>OX443563.1:15298823-16564486 GCA_949372485.1 Cheilosia soror
CCTGGTCAAAAAACTAAAAATACAACGGCTGAGATGGCTGGGACACGTGGAGCGTATGGACAACAACGCACCAGCCCGACGAGTCTTCGAATCCACCCCTGAGGGACAACGCAGCAGAGGAAGACCCCACCATAGGTGGCGCGCACAATTGGAGAACGACCTCAACTAACTTGGTGTGCGTAACTGGAGGCAGCTATCGAGGGACCGAGGGGCTGGAGGGGCTTGTTGGTTGAGGCCGTGGTCCACCCCGGACTGTAAGCGCTACCAAAAGTGAAGTAAATGTAAGTAAGTCATTCTGTTATTAGAACGACTGAACTTGGTGTCAAAGTTAAGCTGTCAGTCTTACCTATACATATGGTCATGAGGTTTGGGCAATGACAGAAAGAATAAGATCGCGGATACAAGCTGCCAAAATGAGATTCCACCGTTGTATTCAGCGTTGCCGAAGTGGCACAATTGTGCCATTTTGGCACCCTACAGTCCGATTGGCACCTTGGCACCTTCAGTTCTCATTTGGCACCTTATGAGCTTGATACATTTTAACATGTACATAATATTTAAAAAAAAATCATTTCTTAAAATGTTTAAAATTGATTGAGAGTGCAAGTCATTTTCTCTTTCATCTGCGAACACTTATTTCATATTCACTGAACTGAATCATTTTTAACGCAGCCCTTGAGTATGAAATCTATAGCATTCTCGAAAACGAGGTAAGATGTCAGCGCTTCAGTCAGCAGCTGGCCACCTAACTCTTAGAGCCAATTCACAATGCTGCTCTGCTGCGTGCGTGCGTTGACAGATAGAGTAGAACCAATGCTTTCATATGGTGCAAGCCAAAATGCGGCTTCATGCTTCGGGTCACGTTTAGTAAATATCGTAAAGTTCAGCGCAGAGCACAAGTAGAGCAACTTTCTAATTTCAGTGGCGTTGGACTGCTTTGACATTTCATTTTCGGTTTGGTTTGTTTGTGTGTACGAATTCATACACAAGTAATCGTAATGATACTAATGCGAAATTAGATGTTTCTTGTGTTTTTGAATACCTCTCTGCCGTTGAAGGGTTGGTGGCACCCAGTTGGCACTTTTGGTTACCGTCAATGGCACCTAAGAACATTTTTTTGCGGCAACGCTGGTTGTATTGCTGGTGTGACCCGTAGAGATCGTCTGGCAGGCGTCCTCTAGGTAGATCCAGGATGAGATGGTTAGATCAAGTCCATAGTTTCTCCTCTAGGTACATGTATGGGGATTGCCCTTGATGATTTTAGAGTCGATGGCGGAAAATCGAGAGCTATAGAGGGTCCACTTGAGCAACCTAAGTGGGTCGCGGACTAAATGGACAAGCGAACTATTGAAAATGAATGAATAAACTAGTTTTTGTCTAGATAAGTAACCTGTCGAATTCGCTTTCTTACGTGAACATATTTTCGAAAGACTATACCTTATCGCCCATTTCAGAAGTCCAATTTTCGATTACTCCGGCGCAAATATATCATGCTGAATTTGAGCGATGGCATACCTACTGATTACTTTGACTTTGAGGGTAGCGGTCGTTTGCGACTTATTTTCATAGACCTACAATTTAAGGAAAGCCCACAAAAAAAGTCAAACGGGGTCAGTTATACGTTCTTTACGCGTGAAATAAATAATGCCCTCAGATTGCTTGCGCAGAATACCAATGCTGACATCAGCTGTACTGTAGGTATCACCTGCAAAGCCGTCCTGTTGGAAACTCAATAACGTTCACATCTTTCCACAACAGAACAGTGACTACTGTGGATGCATTGTACCTATTATGCCTCGAAGCCCTTGTATGTGGAATGGCATCGTCCAAAATCCTCCAATTTTGCTTATTGACATACCCGTTCGTCCAAAAATGGGCCTCGAATCGTTGAAGATGATTTTTTTTTTGCTAAAATCGCATACGGCTTAGAAATTTTTCCAGACCCCAGTTAGCGAACACATGGTCTATGGTAGTTTGGCTCATGCTTCTGACGGCTGATCGATAACGCTGAAAATGAGTTTTCAAAAATTCAAGTGCATTGCAGGACTGATCACAAGTTGGCGTCTGCTACTCACTGAATAAGGTACGCTATGAGCAGCCTTTATCATTGTCGTCATAATCATTTTCAATGTTCCGCCAGTGGGTTGCAAATATAGGATGCTAACTCTCGATCTTCCGCCACCTTTGAAATAAGAACGAAGATAGCACATTTTTGACACAATCCATTCAGCAAGAGCCCTATACAAAGCCTCTCCTTAAAGTGGGTCTTCTTGCTTTCTGCTTGTTGTTGAAGCCCTCTGCCGATAATGCGGTCCCAACTATTTACACATGTCACCATTCCCGTCTAAATGTTCAAACTTGACGATTGTAAGGACAGAAAAGTTTCACGTTGCCAATGCGCTTTATTATTGTGACTTCCCTCCCATTGAAGTAACTTAATCGTTTGTTGTTGATAGGACCTCGCTATGTCATGATTGTCATGATGTCAAATCTCACAGTATACATTTGACCGAAATGAATGAAATGAATCCTCCTTCATCTGCATACACAATCCCCTGCCTCTCCTTTTTATTTGACTTCAGTAGCCATTTATCTTAAAAAAACAGTAACTCCAACATCAGGCGGAACTTTAACATGCGCGCCCAATAGGGGTAGCTCACCACCATATACCGCACAGACCTCACCAGTTTAACCCATTTTCTTTGAGAATGCGATTTTGTGAGGTGCAACTTTAGGGATAGGTAAGGTATACCACCCGCCTTCGAACTAAATAGGTATCCCCTAAATTCCAATGAAATATATGTTAAAAGGGTGGATTCAGTGACTTCTATACAACCCTCCATACCCCCATTTGATATACCGATCCAAGACGAGAGTTTAAACGTCTGCAAAAGGGATGAGATTTATAGTCGAGCACATAGAGCTGCGCCAAAGACCCTGACTATTTGGCAGCACATGAAACTGAGTGTGGGTTGGTGCCTTTACCAATGAGATATATGGCTTTCGGATGAAGTTGTGGCGAGAGAGCTTCTTGGTGCTTGGAAATGTTTTATGGCCTCTTTTGAGGCGGGCTAAAATTGAAATTGTGTATCAATTGAAATTCTACCGACTATACACAATATTGAAGTTGTTTGAATTATGACAAGTGGCTAAAGATGTTCTCAATTCAATTAAGACCGCCCGCTGCGGCCTATAGCTCGCACATTTGCATTTCAACAATTAACTATCGCCCCAAGCACAACATTTGCATACATTTTCACATCATCATTCGTGACATTCTGTATACCGTCTAATTATGCGAAACCCAACTGCGGCCAGGACGAAATCGCCGCATATTAATGACGTCCCAGGCTCAAGCACAAACGCATTAATGGTGTTAAAATTGTCAATTAACAAAGTAATCTGCATTCAATTAAAATATCTAATGACAAATATGAAAACTACACCCCTTCCGTAAAAAGGATTCAACACAGCAGCAGCTTCTGACAGCCCGACCCAAAAAAAAGAAGAACTGCCTATAACTTAACCCGTTCTTGTTTTAATTATTCAACATCAGCGGGAATAAGATACAATATCTAAATTTATACACACAACAAGAATAACAAAATAAAATGAAAGAAGAAAAGGACTCTTGCCTTTACCTAGACAAGGACCCGTCAGGCCGTCACAGACAAAAATTAAATACAAATCCCTTGAAGGTCGAAAAATGGTTTTAACGAAAATGATTTCGATGTTGAAAGTCTCTGACAAGGCAGGGCTTTCTCGGCTCTACGATGCGACGACAAGATAAATTCGAAAATTATTCAAAATACGCTTAGAATTTAGGTCGAGCTTTTGTTGCGTGTGGAAATTAAAAGATCCGCAACTGTGTCTTCCTTCGTCCTGTGTTATAGAGAAGAGATGTGTATACCGCACCTACAGCTGCTGGCTGTCGGTTTTGATTAAGAACAAACTGTTAACGAGCTGCTGTCGAAAATGAATGTTTTTGTCGTCCCTTTTCTTGTTTGGCATAATGAATGAATAGATAAATGCGAAAGCCGAGGATTTTGACAGCGTCTGGCGTTTGCTTTAAAAATTGCGTTTATCCCTCCGACACATCCACCTCCCCCCACTAGGAAAAATATTAAATTTACAAGATTAATGTTTGGGGAAGCAGTTTTTAAATTAACAGCGCTTTTCGATTAGCAATGGATGATGGATAGGATTTATGAAAAATCGAGGGGAAATGAGGTTAATAAGAAAAATCAGCAAATGTGTCAAAAAATCGTTTCAATTTGACGAGCATTTAGGAAGGCGGCTCTAACAATGATGCTTGCGATTTATAAATACTTTCCATCAATCTAAGATGTACTCATTTGACTGTGCTTTAGTTAACTGAAAGACTTTTGGAGGAACAAAGCGTGATTGTCCTTGCCTCATTGATACAGCGTTTGGCTGATAAGCCTTTGTGTATCTTCAACAATCTCCTCCAGGCAGCTAGGTCTGTATTTAGCTGGTTCTAGCTAGGCACACCTAGGTAGTCGGTTGAGGTTGCTCTACAATTGTGCGCGCCACTTAAGTCAAAGATCCGTCGTGCTGTTGTGTTGTTTTTCATACGCCATTAAATTTTAAAATTTTCGACCTTCGCTGTATAGCCCGTAAAGTTAGTCGATGGATGCAGTTGGATGGCTTCATCGATACAAAACTGGATCGAATATCACTAGAAGAATTGTTCTATCAAAGTTTCGCAAAAGGTTTTCATTCACTTTCGACTAGATCTAGGCTCTTGCAGCAAACAAAAAGACCGTGATGATTAAGGTCTTGTATAAGAACTCCTTGATTTCATGAGGAGGTATTTTACTTTTTAGATGCTTCTTAGATTGAAGAAAAGAGAATGGCAAGAGTTCTGTCTGTGCCGATGACATTTTGCGAGCAGAGACTAGGTTGACAACGACTTTCGCAACGTCAAAGTTACATCTGTGCATTGCGACAAGTCGCTGGTATTGAACGTCTTTTCTTGGTGACACCTTATACGTTAGGTCCTCGTCAACAGCCTGACCCAACTCCAACAACTTTTGTTGCACAGTCTACGTTATTTTTGTGCAATAGCAGCGGGTGGTGTGTCTGCGGTTGGCTGCGCACAGTAGTGGCCGTAGAAAGTGTCTACAGTGGGGGCCATAAAAACGTAACGAACGGGGACGTATCGTTACAAGTCAATATCATAAGTTGGTGCAAGTAGCTAGACGGACTTTTGAAAAATTGTACCTCGAATGCTGGCTTAGAATTATATTAAAGAAGCTACCTGATAGCGCTTCCTCTAAAACTTTTTCTATATCAAACGTCTCGTTGGTGTTCCTTCCGACTTTGACGGAGCAGCAATATTTCTTCATCGAGAGGATCTTGTCACAGGTGGAGGAGTTTTGTAGAGATGCCGACAAGGCTTTGAATAACTGCGACCTGCCAATAGCTTATATTACAAATGTCTAAGGCCTACTGTCCACGCAGCTTGTTGTGCGCTTGCTTGCAGCTTCCTTGCAGCTTGCATATTAACAAACGAAGCTCTGTCCACAGAGCGAAAAAGTCGCAATTGCTACTACAAAAATGCGATTTGGCCGCTCCGTGGACAGAGCTTCGTTTGTTTCTATGCAAGCATCAAGTAATCTACAAGCAAGCTGCAAACAAGCGTACAAAAAGCTGCAAATGACGGAAACGTGCGTATGAAGCGCAGCTACGTGAACAGTACACCTAAGACTCGTTGCTGTCGTCTTGACAATTTACAAAGTTCTTCACATTTAATTTGTTTCCATCTCATCGCATTTTATTTCGTGGATAACTGTGGCATCGGCTTTCTACCTCTCAAGGGTCTTCTTTATACCCAATCATAGAGCTGCCGTAAAGATTTTTTTCGCGCCACTGTCTTTTTCATTACCCCGACTAGCATCTTAAAAATGCTCACTGACTTAAGCTCAAACTATGCCAGAGTAGCTTACGATGCATGTGGGCGCAGTGGCTCAGTGGTTAGTGTGCTGGACTACTGCGCGAGGGGTCCCAGGTGCGATCCCCGGAAAAACACAAATTACATCTTAAAAGTTTTTTCTACTGCGCCACCTCTCGCAAATGTCTGACGAACATCCGATAGTATGACTGTCATGAAAAAGCTTCTCGACTCGGCATAAAATTGTAGGTCCCTTCCATTCGTCCGAAAAAATAGAAACTCACACAAACGAATGGTTGCGAGAAGCTAGGTTGTCTATACCAGGGGCGAATCCAGGAGTTTTGTTTGGGTGTGGTCACGTTGGCCGAGGCCATCGAAGCAATAGAAAATATTTTCAAAAATAGATACACATACTTGCATATCTACGAGCAATGAACCTTATACCTGGTCTCTCTCTCTCTTCCCCGAAGCGTTTGTATCTTTTTGGTGAAGCATTGGCAAAAGTTATAACTTTTTTCATAGTCGCTAATGGATTCCGACAAAACATCTCTTTTGAAGACTTTGCCAAGGAGTTGCTTAAAGCATGGTTGTTGCATGGACAACTTTTAGAGTGAGTAGCGTTTTTGCAGAGTTCGTATAGACTGTACCTTTTTTTTTTTTTTTTTTTTTAAAGGTGATTCCAAATCCTGGAGCACTCAGACGAATCTCGGTCCATTGTACTACCAAGCAGAAACCCCTTTTTTGGTGTAGTGGTGGAGAAACTCTGATATTATTCGTTTCTCTTTATGGTCGGTGGCAGAGTATTGCTGTCACAAGCAATGACTCTAACCACTACACCATGGCCAACGCCACTGCACCTGCAGCACCCTTTGTGCCAAAAGCTATTAAAAGGGCAGTAGCGGAGAAAGACAAAAAATATTTAATAAGTCTTTATTGAACAAAAGCTGATTTAGGAATGAATAAATAAACTAAATTAATTTCAAACGTCTCTCAAAATTAATACAAAATAATACTTGATCCAAAACTGATCTTTTACAGTGATCTCCTTATCAACACCCCTTCTCAATGTAAAAGTTATTTGATAAGCCCCATCGCCTCTTGAAAGTAACTGAATTTGATTTTGTCAAGCGGCTTCGTCATTATATCAGCGACCATCTCTCCTGTCGGACAATACTGCAAAATTATTTCCTTATTCTGGACCATTTCCTTCACATGATGATATTTTACTTGAATGTGTTTTGTCCGTGGATTCATCTTGAAATCATTAGCAAGAGCTATACAACTTTGATTATCTTCTTTCACGGTCGTCTGTTTAGCTCGAATTTTTAAATCCTCGAAGAGTATCTTCATCCACATCATCTCAGAACAAGCCTCCGAAAGGGCTACATATTCGGCCTCTGTTGAGGACAAGGTTATGTTGGTTTGCTTCCGACTTTCCCATGAAACTGTACATCCACCTAGCAAGAACAGAAATCCAGTGGTAGATTTTCGAGTTTTCATGTCACCCGCCCAGTCAGCATCCACGAAAATTGTCAATTCTTGCAAATCCCCTTCTGATCCTCCTAACTTCAACTTCATATCTTGAGTGTATAGAAGGAATTTGAGAACACGTCTAGCTTCAACCAAGTCTCTTTGCGTTGGCTGAGAGACTCTTCTTCCTAGTATTGAAACTGCCACAGCAATATCAGGACGGCTATTCACTGTTAAATACAGCAACGATCCTATTATTTTCCTGTATTCGTTGTTGTTTGGAAGTTTGACATCATCGGTTTCATTTTTGACAAATCCGGGATCCATCGGAATTTTTGATGGTTTTGCATTTGACATATTGTATTCAGCGAGTATCTTCCTGATGTAATTTCTCTGATGGATTGAATAATTACCCTCAGTGTCTTTCTCAACTTGAATACCCAAATATGTCTTCACCTCTCCCAAGTTGGTGATGGTAAAGTGACTCTCTATGGCTTTGATTGTATCCGAGATCCTCTTGTCATCTCTGCTGACAACCAACATGTCGTCGACGTAAAGTAAAATATAATTCCACTCTTCCCCCTCTATTTTACTATACAGACATGGATCTGAATTTCCCCTTCTAAAGCCAAGACTCTGAATTACTTCATTCACTTTGTCATTCCAACATCGAGCAGACTGTTTAAGTCCGTACAAACTGCGTTTCAGTTTATAAACTTGATCTTCTTTTCCAGCAACAACAAACCCTTCAGGTTGCTTCATAAATATGTCGTTTTGAAGATCTCCGTTTAAGAATGCATTTTTCACGTCAATGTGCACTACCTTCATCTTTCGTGCAGAAGCTACAGCCAGTAAAGTTCTGAACACTGTTGGTTTGACGACCGGTGCAAACACCTCGTCATAGTCCTCGCCAAACTTCTGGGTTAAACCCTTAGCCACAAGCCTTGCCTTATAACGCTGAATGTTGCCACTAGAATCAAGCTTGAGTTTGAACACCCATTTACATCCGATAGCTTTCCTGTCCTTCGGTAATGGAACCAGTTCCCATGTTCCGTTATCGTGAATAGCATTGATTTCTTCCAACATTCCGTTATACCAAAGATGAAAATCATCTCGTTTTTCAGCTTCTTTGTAATTACTTGGTTCCAACGGAGTCACAACTTCTACTTTCCCTGCGTACCAATCCGGTTGTCTTCTATTTCGGTTTGACCTTCGAATTTCCTGACTCTCTTCTGTCACAATTTGATTAGAATTTGAGGTCTCGTTCAATTCTTCTGTCAAAATTTCTCCAAATCGATCAGAGCTTGATGATTCATTCATTTCTTCAGCAGCAGATGAATAATTTGACAAAGCATCAGATTCATCATCGTTTCCGACTCCAACAGCTCCAGCACTCGTTGAAGCATGAACATCATCATTTGAAATCTCTTCGTCAGGTAGATCAGGAAACGTCAAAAGATCCACAGTGAAATATTCCGTAGTATTTGATGCCGCTGTCTTCACATAGTTCTCATCAAAGACCGCATCTCTACTAATTATTATATTTTCTGTAGTAATATCCAGAAAACGATAACCCTTGGAATTTTCACAATATCCCACGAAACGAACTTGCTTGCTTTTAGGATCCAATTTCTTTCTCAATTGCTTAGGGATATGAATATAAGCAATACAGCCGAACATTTTGAAATTGCTCAGATTGTGTTTCTTCCCAAACCACAATTCAAATGGACACTTGTTATTCAAACTTCTGGTTATCAAACGATTTTGAGTGTAATTTGCATTGTTCATAGCCTCTGCCCAAAATTTTCTCGGCAAATTGGATTCTATCAAATTGCACCTGCACATCTCCATCAAATAGCGATTTCTTCTCTCGGCAACCCCATTTTGTTGCGGTGAATATGGTACAGAAAATTGGTGAATGATACCCTTTGCATTGAAAAACTGTTTCAACTCATTGGATGAAAATTCGCCACCTCCATCAGAACGGAAATTTTTCAATCTCTTGTTGAAATGATTTTCGACCATGGCAACAAACTCTTTGATTTTTGAGAAAACTTCACTTTTCAGCTTCAAGAAATAGATGGTGCAGTAACGACTGTAATCATCTATTATGGTAAGAACGTATCTGTTCCCAGAAGGAGTAGTTTCCTCTATTGGCCCCATCAGATCTGAATGTATGAGTTCCAATATCCCCATGCTGTTACTGAATGATTCCTTCGGAAACTTCTTTCGGCTCAATTTCCCTTTAGAGCACACAGCGCAAATATTCTCGTCACATTTACATGAGTTCTTGATAGATATACCTTCTACAGAATTTTTCACAACCATCTCTTTCAAAGCATCAGAATTCCTGTGACCCAAACGTCTGTGCCACAAATGGATGCAATCTGACTGACAACTTCCATTCTTATTAGATACAAACTTCACGTGATTCATGGGACGTATCTCGTACAATCCGTTTCGTGATGGAATTGAAACTAGAGTTGAACCATTCCTTACTATGTCACATTTCTTCTTGCTGAATAAAATGTCATATCCTCCTTCAGTCAATTTGTCCACTGACAGCAAATTACTTTCAAGATCTGGTACAAACGTCACATCCTTGAAAAAAAAATCATGACCATTCGCACACGAGAATTTGACATCCCCAACTCCAACCGTTTCTAAACATCTCCCATCTGCAACGATAACATCTTCAGAAATTGGCTTCAATTTTTCAAAGAAATTCTCATTGTTGCTCATGTGATTCGTTGCTCCCGAGTCTACGAACCAGCTTTTCTTCAAATTTGACACTTGCAGACATTTCTGAATGATGTTGGCTTTTTCCTGTTTCTTCTTTCGACAATCACTCTTGTAGTGACCCTTCTCACCACATCCAAAGCACTTGACATTTTTCTTCTTTGAATCGGACGATTTATTAGTCGAAACACTACCATTCCTCTCAGGTTTTCTTCTGGAATCACTAGTCTTCAAAGCGTGGTGTTCATCAGTCCTGAATTCGTTTTTACGACGATATTCCTGAATAAGCCTTTCCTTTACTGTCATTATGGTCAATTCTACCTTGGGACGTACCTCTAAAGCTGTAACTAATGAGTCGTACTCCTCAGGTAGACTTCCTAAGATCATAGCAACGACTAACGCCTCTTTCAGTTCTTCCCCCGTAGCCCGCAAATCCGCAACTAACCCCAGCATCTCATTGATGTGTTCATCCATAGTCCGACCTCCTAGCTGCATACGGCACAATCGCTTCAAAAGATAGACTTGATTGCTCAAACACGGCTTTTCGTACGATGCTTTGAAAAAATCCCATAGCTCTTTTGCATACTGAAAATTCTCAACGCTGGCAATGTAAGAATCATCAATGGAAAGGCCGATGACTATCTTGGCTTTAGAATTCTTCTTCAACCAGTCCTCGCTCTTCGTTGCAGGAATGGCATCAGTCACCAAACTTGATACACCGTCCCTCGCAAGAAGCAGCTCCACCTTATATTTCCATGTCCTGTAATTCTTTCCATTCGCTGCAAGAACCACAACTTTCGCTTTCTGTTGTTCCTGGTCCTCCATGTCGTATGAATTAACGAAAAAAGCTCTACTTTTATTCAACAATAAACTTCAGATATAGATATTGCTCCTTCCTCAAAGCACTGGGCCCATAACCTATTAAAAGGGCAGTAGCGGAGAAAGACAAAAAATATTTAATAAGTCTTTATTGAACAAAAGCTGATTTAGGAATGAATAAATAAACTAAATTAATTTCAAACGTCTCTCAAAATTAATACAAAATAATACTTGATCCAAAACTGATCTTTTACAGTGATCTCCTTATCAACAAAAGCCATCACAGACCAGCTGTCAGTACCAATCCCTACGCACAATGCTTAATCAATGTCGAACTCGCAGCAAAGATCTTCTACTATCCGTGATAATGCAACACTAGTCAACCGACGCGACGTTCTCTCATCAAGTCTTCACATTGAATTTTCTCATATGCGTCGCAAATGTTAAGAAATCCTCTCTGGTTATTGACTCATGAAAATATCGAGAAGAGAGACTCAACTGCTCGTTAATCGGTATGGGAAATGTCGGTAGTTTCATAGAAAATTATGGGAAATATTTTAGATTTGGAACCGTTTTGGATCCATTTTTGGGTCCGTTTATGAGATTGTTGCCAGACTCGCTTGTTTGAAGGGTACGAAACTCAAGATATCTCTTTTTTTTGGCTATATTTTGTAAAATCTGAAAGGGTTACCCAAAGATTTTAATATATGTATGTGCAAGTGCGCCAATTTTGTTTGACAGCCTCTGGTTTGACAAATGAAAACATTTTCGTTGGTAAACTCGAACTGACAGTACAATTTATTAACTCACAGCTGTAGTTCTTTTCAGTTATTTAATCTTTTTTTCTTTGGAGTTTTGGGTATCGTCATTACCCCCATGACCATACCCCAGGATCCGCCACTGGCGTCTACAGGCCTGTTGCGCCAACTAAAGGGTCCGCCATCTAACTTTTTTTTTTCAACTATTTAGTGCTTATTTCGCGAATGGTAACACTTAGCTCATGTCTGATTTGACAGATAATAAGTTTTATCATTCCGCTGAACGAATATGGTTGTGTATACGCTTGAACAACGCTGGGAAGTATTGCGACATTACTTAAATCATGGTAATGTGAGCCTGCGATCGACTTAGAGAAGATGCCGATTTTGCCAAAAAAATCATCTTTTCAGATGAAGCTCATTTTGATCTTGGCGGGTATGTAAACAAGCAAAATTGTCGCATTTGGGGCACAGAAAACCCGCACGCATACATTGAAAAGCCGATATACCCAAAACGAGTCACTGTTTGGTGCGGATTTTGGTCCAGAGGCATAATTGGGCCATTATTCTTCGAAAATGAGCAAGGAGTGGCCGTTACAGTCAATGGCGATCGTTATCGGGTCATGTTGAACGAATTTTTGTTCACAAAAATTGAAGAGGAGGATATTGGCAACATTTGGTTTCAACAGGACGGCGCTACGTGCAACACAGCCGAAGCTACACTCGATGTTTTGCGCCCTGTTTTTGAAGATCGCATTATCAGCCGCAGAGCTGATGTCGTTTGGCCACCGCGAAGCTGCGATTTAACACCTTTGGACTATTATTTGTGGGGTGCCGTAAAAGATAAGTGTTACGCCGACATGCCAGAGACAATTATTGACGCTTAAAAAAAAAAACAGCTGCACACAATCGATAATGTGCTTAAAAATTGGACCGATCGTGTAGGCTACTGCATGGCCAGCCGAGGCAGCCATTTAAATGAAATTATTTTCAATTATTAACCGGAAGGATTGTACTTTCAAATAAAAAAAGAAATTTGAGAAAATATTCAGTAGTTTTTTTTTATAGCATTTTCAAAAAAAAAAAGGTTATTTGGCGGACCCTGTATTTATTTATTCAGCTCACGGTAGGGGATCTGCCTACCATTTTGACTATTGAACTTTGTCCGCGGTAATCGCAGCAACTACTGAGCCGATTAACGTGAACTAGATTTTATAATGTTCCCAACACTCACAAAATCCAGTTAGGCTATTTTTTTAAGCTTAAATATTTTTTGTTTAAAAGAAAATTTAATATTTAAATAGACTCACTCTTAACTTTAAATCCATTTAAAAAATAAATTGCTGCATGTTAGTCAATCTGCTTACGTGTAGGTAGGAATACAATTTTCCAATTGTTTATTAAAAATTAATAATACTGCGATCTACTTTCAAGAGTTCTCGATTTCCTTGATATAATTATTGTCTATAAGAAATTTACGTATTTGCATAATAAATTTCTTTTATAAAGCAATTTTTTCATTTGCATGCCTATGAATAGCCACGCCCTGCTATAAAAAGAATAAAATATTAAAATAAACAACGGCTTGACTCAAACTAAGTACCCTTTCAAGGGAGGTCTCACTGCAGTCTAGAGATCTCCTATATACCACCGGTCAACTTTTGTAAATGGTGACATTTTCCCCCTCGAAATCCGAATAGCTTAACGCGGTGTTTTTTTTTTTTTACAATTTACCAACACAATGATTTTCTCTTCATTCCTCTGCACGTAGGCAAAATTATAAAAGGAACCAATCTGGGCCACCACAAGCAGCGTTGAAATATTAAAAATTAACTCTGGGAAAATGATTTCCCTCCAAGTGCGGCGATATGGCGGGCCGCACAAAGGCCTGCCGACAGACAGGAGAAAAATGCGACAAAAGACAAAAAAAAAAAAAGTAATAATACAGCAAACGAGCGAAAGCCTGTTTTGCGATGTTTTATTCAAATTGAATGACGTGAACGACAACAACGCCCCCTATAGGGGGGGTAGCAAAATCACAGTGATTTGCCTCGCCAATATGGGTCAAACTGTCAGGGTAGCTATTAACTGCATTCTCATGCAGTTATACCAACAAAATCAACAGCCATCGCTATAATGGTATATTGGAAAATGTTTTATTTAAATTAAGGATATGGATAATAACCTCCTGTGCGGAAATACATCGTAAGCTCTGTGGGTGTTGGTGAATTGAAGTGGAACAATTTCAAGGAATTTTCCGAAGGGCTTCCGCAATTATAATTATTATTTACAACTCCTACGACTAAATGGTATAGCATTTCTTGGAAAGTTTGGGGGGCTTCTTTGTGAAGCGCTTGGAGTGATTAAATTGAAGCGTGTGTTTGGGGTAAGTTTTCAGTGACTTTTCCATGTGATTTCTGGGAAATCCTTTTATTGCGTAAATATGTTTCTAATTCTGTTTTTAACGGGAAATTTGCTTGACAATGTTAAATGTTGAGAAGATAGGCAACTTCCTCTGACGTTCAAGGCGTAGGCGGATAAGTTTAGCTAGGAGCATTGTTGTTGGTTTTTTTTTTTTTTTTTTCGAGGAACTGGAAAATTTACCTACCCTTGTTCATGGATAAGAGAAAAGCTCTCAGTTTACATTAAAACATAGAAGGCGAATGAATTTTTTTCGACCAGATTTCTGAGTATCACGATTTAGAACGTATTGAAATTTATACCGTCTTGAGGAGTTCTTTTAGGTTATTGATAAAAATAGCTCCAAACAGTGTATCGAAAACTATGGACGACCAACTTGGCCTGCACCCGTGACCCTTTTAATAAGGGTATCATTTGATGATAAGTTTCTTTCAATACATGAGCTTTAATCATGTCCCGTCTTACCACTGAACAAGTCGAAAAAGAGGAAGTCCTTGCAGTTTCTTTTATGAAAACTGCTGATGGTGTTAAACGAACCCTTCGCCATCTGGGATATGAGGTAAAACACATCGAGTTCGTCAAAGTTTTGCAATTTCGTCTGAATGATCTCGTTTGGGGCAGAACTTTAATTTTAAGGGTGCCAGTATTGAAAGCTAACTCAGACATCGTTGCCAATAAAATCATCTATGAGGTTGGTGACGACATATTATGGGCCTTACCAATAATCATTTCTAGTCTTCAACTTAAATATTTTGACGGTCACAATGGATAATTTTATATGGAAATATTTGCCATTGTGACTTCGTAAAATTTAGCCTGGACACTAAAAATGATTATTAGTACCGCGGATTGCGTATATCTAAATATTAGGAATGCTATGGCAAACCTATTAGTAGAGGCCCGGGGTCAACTTTTAGACCATCGAATGTAGGTAGGTATTATTATATCGCGTTTGAACCTCGCTGTTGCAATTTTCTTGCCATTTTCTGCGCCTGCCAGTGCTAGAAGCACGTATTGATGGCCCGTATCGCATGGTGAAACTCTGAGTGAATATGCCCTCTCCATAGCTGAAGGTATGCCACAACTACGAGGCTTTCTCCCTTTCGGTTGGCACTTAGTTAGGAGGGTTGCCAGAATTTAGTTTGCTTTAAGCGCCCAAACTTTAAAACAATGTAGCCCAATATCGTTGCTCAGAAAGAAGCCCAAAAATCGTTGAAAATAATTCGGTTCTTGTGTTAGCAATTGGATTGCAAATAAACTTAACCCCGTAAAATATGCTTGATTGGACCCGTTCTTACGTTAGATAACACCTAAGCCCAAAAATTGTCATTATTTTGGCTTGTGTCAAATCAAAAGGCCTGCAAAATAAATTCGAGTGCGTGCAAGTTGAACGACTGTTCGATGTTACTTGACTGCAAGAGTGCTGCCAAGTTTTAAAAGTGCGGGTTTGTTTGAAAATATTTATTTTTTTAGTTTTGTGAAGGAATAAAATTAAAACAAAATTAAGACAAAATTTGTAATACGATAAATGGCCCAAAATTGTGTTGGGCGCTCATGGCAGAAATTTCTATCGTTTTTTAAGCAAAAAGGTAGCCCAAAAACACGATAAAGCGCCCAATCTGGCAACCGTGTGTTAGGGTGGCAGAAACACATAGATAAGTTGGGCAATGAGAGCGCTAATTATGGAAATACTGACAGCTCTTTGCCTAATAGGTTTAGATGCATGGCTTTTTCTAGTTCATTCCATTAGACGTTTAGAACATTTTAGATCTGCAAAGCAGTAGATTTTCTACCAGACCAGTAAATATACTGAATAAGGTTTTAAACCACTCCTAAGTCTACTGCTGCTTTAATGATTGCCATAGGTCAAAATACTGGCATTGGACTTCATTAGGGATGCGTTTGGTATACTCTCCACTGTGTCATGACGAAGAATGTTTCCAATTGAGATATCGTGTAGTAAACTGTGACCGAGATAACGAACTTTTTCAAATTCATTTTTAACATGGCGTAGGAAATATGGTAAAAAGTTTAAGGGGACCTTTTTCAATGTGAGATTTCTGTTCTTTTACATACTCTTCGTTAGCCGAGTATTAGTGGCAACATTGAGATTTCGTTACAGGTGGAAACCAACGTGGGGCCATAAAGGATAACCCTGAGTATCGTTATTTCCTTTTTTTTATTTTTCCCACTGTTGGCCGTTCCACCGGTAACAAGATGGAACTCTTTATAGTAACTCGACATTAACACGGGTATACGTTACAGATGGCGCCCAACGTGGGGCCTATAGAACGATAATCTCTTTCCATCTTTTTATTTTACCCTGCCTTTCGTCTTTCATCGGTAACATACGTTACAATCGCTGATAACTGTGTATCTATCCATCCTTCCAAACTGAAATTGACAGGTTTTGTAGTCTTTTTCGAGCGACGATGAAGGTAAACAAATTTATAGCGATTGTCGTCTCCAAAATACAGTGCAGTCTCAGGCGGACCTGATTCAATGGGTGAACTGTCCACAATTAAGCCGACCCCGACCGAGTTGGACTTCCTCGAAAAATGAAACAGTTTCTGATAAGTTACAAGTTGTTGTGCAGCTCATACAGGGCGCTTTTAAAGATCAAAGCAGAGAATGCGGTGATGAGGAGGTGCATGAGGAAGGACACCCCAGACCTTCTTTGTCACTGCCCAGCGCTCTGCCACGTAAAAAATCGAAACCATGATAGCTACTTTTCAAGGATTTATAAGAACTTTCCGACAGGTCCATTAATGGCCCACTTAAATTTGTAAGTACATCGGGTTGGTTTACCAATCTGTATAGGTTTTTCATAGGTTTCCAGTGTGTGGGAGTCATAAGCCCCTAGGCCTAGGGCATCATCTACATTGATCTAAGTGTGGCACGTATAGGTTTCTCCTGTCTTGCCAACCCACTAACGTAACCAAAGTCTATCATTCGAAGAATTTTTCATTCAAAACTATAGATATCTTAGTTAGCCTTCGATAGGGTTCATATGATGAACATAGAGCAGAGCTCGATCGCTGAGGGTCTTATATATGGTGTTTCCTTAGACTTTTTTGACAAGTCCTTGCCAGTATTCCCTTCTTAGGCTGAGAAGGAACAGCAATTGCAAAGAATAATTCTTCGCTTTTCATTGTCAGATCTTTTAGCGCTGTTGAGGTAGGCAAAGTGCCAAACTACTGCAAATTTATAGGTGACTACTGTGTTTTATTCCTCCTGATTTTGCCCCCTAAACTCAGTGTACCCCTGATGTTGTCTTACGAGTTTCGTATAGTCTTTTGACATCAAATGATATACAAAATGCCCAGGGCCGTAGCCAGGATTTTGGTTCGGGGGGGGCTTGATCCAAATTTTATGAAGCAAAAAACTAAGAATATTCCAATTCATTGAGTCGTATTAGTTTTTAAATCGTATGTACTTAAACGAACCTAGGTACTTAAATAATAATTTTACACACATTTTTTGAAGCAGAAGACTTCTTGATTTTTTTTTAACATGAGATCAATAAACTTATTTAGATCCACAATAATATCCGAATGAACAGATATCATAGCAAGTTACCTTAACCTTGCATTCTCTATAACGCTTCGGGACATTGTTTTAATCCTTTTCATAGCTGAAAGGGTTTTTTCAACACTAGCTGTGGTCACTGGAAGCGTTGCTAAAACCGTAAGCAAGAAATTTATACCTCTAAAGTAAGTCTTGTCACATATATCAAGCAATTTCAAAACTTCGGTAGAAGTATCACTCGACGATTTTTTTTTCGCACCAAAGAATGTATTCAGCTTTCACAGCTGACAGTGAAATTGCATTATCAAAGTAACGGGTTAGCCTGTTAGCTTTTCCATTTCGTTCACTCGCTCAACTGCAGCAAAACCTGGGAGAAGAGCTTGAAACGATGGTAGAACGTCATCGTTGACCATGAATCTGTCCGTAAGATTTTGTATTAACGAGATTGTGTAATGCAAGGAAATAGTATATCGTATTTGTAGACACTTTAAACTAGGCTTCAGTAGAAAGGTTTCTGGATTGGAACGCATTGTTTATTTCAATGAAGTTCTTGGAGCTCTTAATTTAACTTAAAATAAGTCCTCTGCAAGTTGGGATGCGGATTGAAAAGTCTCTCTGCAAAAATCTTCGGTATTTTCTCTGATGTTCTTAAGAGAATTCAGAACTTTTTTTGTGCGGTCAATTGCAGAAACGAAATCTAAGGAAAATTGATAAGGACAGCGTTAAACTGAACAGATTTTCGCATGTAATGAGGCTTACTAGGAAATTACTTTTTTGGACCGCTGGCGCTGCCAAAAGTGTTGATGCTTTCGAAGACATCGTTCTGCTCGTTATTTCTTCAAGACTTATTGAGATGTATTTTCAATGAATCTTGTTTCACAAAGGCGTAGAAGTCGAGTTTTTTTTAGCTCTCTGGTGCGTGCTTTGTAATGACATTTTTGAAAGTTATAATATAATTCATTTGAACAGTTGCGGAAGAAATTTCGCTAACAGGCGTATTTTTTTTAGAATCTAAAGCTAGGTCACTTTTACTTTTCCATGCAAAACTTTTCTACTCTCTTTTGGTTTTGTTATACTCACTTCCCCAAAAAATACGCCAAACTACACAAAGGCAAAGGGGGAATTGCAGGAGTTGACTTGGCAGAACCAGGTCAAAGATATGGCTTGCACAGTGTACAATGTACATACCTAGCGTTTGAATACTGTATACCTACCGGGATAGTCTTATTTTTATAGATTTAAATTTAGGGCTTAAAGCCCTATTTTGACAATCATTTCAGTTTCAGTTTTAGTTGAGCTATCAGTTAACCTTTCAGTTAAACTGATGTTCTGCAGTGTATTTAGACATCAGTCTAGTATTCAGTTGAGCTTTCAATTTACTCGTGATTAGCCGAAGGTTAGAAGATTTATCTACTAAAACTTCTGAAAACTTATGGGAATTCCATCAGTTTTAGTCTCAGTTTTAGTTTTAGTTAAACGCTTTCATTTTTGCATTTAGTCATCAGTTTAACGGCAGATTTCTTCTGATACTCGGTACTAACGAGAACTTAGTACCTTGTTTATTTCTTCACATTCCTAGTACCGGAGCTAAATTTATCAACAGTACTACGACTAATACGTCTAAAAACTGGTCTAGTACCCAGTCATAACGGTGACATTTTTATGCTCATTGGGCGTCAAACATCTTGCAGGATGACTGATTTTTATTCATAAGAGCAAGTATTTTTTTTAAATATTTTTGTTGCTTTCCTGCTGTAAAATAGTGTGTGTTTAGGGGTATCCAGCATTGGATAGCATTTGATAGCGTATATGATTGGTTGTTTTTTTTCTATTATTGCACATTATGGAACTGAACTAACCAATTCGGTGTTTGCAATTTAACATGAGTGCGGTAGGTTGCACTGATTGTTCGTGGAGACTATGCAAAGCGATAAAATGCAGCAGCGGCCACCTCCTGTTCTTCCAATGTTGCTGACATTTGAATAAATTTGTCCAAATGGCGTGTCAAGGCCATACATCATACTTTTGGCAGTGTGCGACATACACTAGCGGCTGGTACGCAAATGACGTCGGCAACCACTACTTACATCGAATCGATCCACTTGTCATGAATTGTAGAGTGATCAGCAATTGCTGCTCAGGCAGTATCTAACGATTACTGGTAAAATCTTGAATAAAAACGATTACCGACTAAAACTGATAGTATATAAAATATGTTAACCGTACTGCAATTCGTCCACATTCGAACGTAAAAAAACGTTACTCTGGACAACTGAAATTGCCAAAAAAATCCACATCGTTCTTAGTATTTACTGTATTCCATTGTAGCATAATATGGTAGATGCGCCGCTCAGATCAACGAGTTGCCACCCCTTCTTCACCATTCTCAATGTCGTCATCGAAATTATTGAACCAATTATCCCTATCGAAAATGAAATCCATTTTCTAATCAACTGCATTAGACTTAAACCTACGATGTATTTACTTTTTGACAAAAATAGGCAAGAGCGAAAGCAATGAAATCGATATAATTCAGGTACTAACGACGTTAGACTGCCGATTTTGAGGGTCAAGCTCATACCGAGTACTAATTAATACTCGGTACCAAATTCATCTTAGTACTTCGTGAAGAAATGACCTGATACCTAGGTATTTGAGTATCAACTTTTGGTCTAATACCGGTACTAGCGCTAGTACTTTGTGACGAAATCGGCTGTAACAAGCTTAACTGATAACTCAACTAAAACTGAAACTGAAATGATAGTCTTAAATTCGGCTTTAGAAAATTTTAGTTTTATGTCTAGACTTTCGGGGGGGCTTCAGCCCCTCAAGCCCCCCCCCTGGCTACGTGCCTGAAAATGCCGCTTAAAAGACTTAAAATAACTTGTTGATCAGCAAATCTTGTTGTAAGCATCTAGGCTACCACTCGGGTCTTTGATAGCCCGTAGGTAGGTAGGGAGCCATCAGGGAAAATTAATGTCTAAAGATAATCAATGGCCTTTTTATTGGCCTAAATGATCCACTTTCGTTTTCAGTAGCTATATCGAGTGTTAGATTAGATGATTAATCGGGAGAGCCTTAACCGGCCCTGGCACTGCGGCCTCTCTAAAGGAGCCTATTGTGCCATCCCTGGTAGTGTCCTAGAGCCATCTTTTCACTCCGGAGACAGTCAGGAAGGCAAGTATCTTCTCTGGGGGTAATTCAGCTAGAGTACCTCCTCAAGATTTCGGAATAACCTTATTTTCATAAGGAGATCTCTTTAAAAATTGGCATTGATCCCTTAAAGCTACAAGTCAATGGTGCTCAGTCAGATTTGATTAAGTTTGCTTATCACTTAGATATGTAGAATCAGGTATAAGCTTCTCCTCTGGTAATTTCTTGTGGTGATCAACTGATCACCCGCGCAGCGATCTATTTCCAATTAGTTTTCCTTCGCCTTTGAGCGAGAAATACGCTTTAAAACCGAACTACCGTTGCATCCCTGTCGCCCACATTTTCCAAACGTACTTAATGCAATCACTCACACCCAAATCCACTCGTCAAACTGTCATCCATTCATCGGAACATCAAACGTCTGAATCTGAAGTCCCATCCAAACATCATAGCCACAACTGAATTGCATAACAACGCACACCTGACGCGCGCATGCGCAACATTCCATTGCAAAACCACCAGCATCGACCACCATAATGCATTCCTCATCAATTTCATGCCAGCACTGGCAGTGTGCGTGTGTGGTATTCACGGGACAATCTTGTCGCATGTCAATTCTTACACATGGCCAAGAACTGCGTCCAATCGGTTGGTCTTATGCACACAACAGCAACACTCTAGTCACCTTGCAGCGATCGGAGAACACGCAAAACTCCTGTAAAATCATAAATAACCAGCTCTCGCGGCTCCTCCAAGCTTACGTATCGTACACGTATATGCGAATGCGCGCCGCAAACGGTGACAGGCCCAAAGCGCACCTGAGTGCGCAACTGAAACTCATAACTCGTCTCGATGATCGTCCAGTGGATAGGGAACCATGTCGCGTCATGTCCACTAAGATTAGGCCAAAAGTGATTATGGAGGGTATGCGGCTGGCTGGCGGGACCATTGCATTCCCATAGCCCGGAGCTTAGAGCTTGGAGCTACAACAGAACACAAAAAAAAAAAACTTAATCGATTCCAATTGCGATTATTAATTATTGTCACTGTTCGTAGCCCGGCATGGACATTGGACATGGTCGTTGTGTACGTGCATTTGAGAGCTTGTAATCCGCCAATCGCCGGATATATACACCGCTCTTGTGACAGTGATTCCGTATGCAAATTCATACGTTGTTCAGCGGTAGCTGGGAAGCAAAGCTACAGCTCTGGCACCGAAACAAAGAAGCGTGTTGCGCATGCGCATGCTGTCGAGGGAACACCGGGGCAGAGGGACCCTCTTATGAACATTAAAATTGATTCTCATGAGGTAGCCGCCGCCGCCGCCGCGCACAGGTTGCATGGCAAATCATTTGTTAGCCATAATGGGGGATTGAGGGCATTTGCATGAAGCCTTGTTATGAGTGTGATGGCTATTGCGCAATCGAAGTGAAGGTGAAGTTGGCAGATTTCTGCGCCAATTGAAAAATGTTCTTTGTTGGCCTATCGTTGGATAGGCAAGTCGCTTTTGAGATTGCGTATACACTTAACAGCCAGGCGCATCAGGTGGAAGATGCACTACCAAAATGACTGATATTGACAAATCTGCTTACATCTGGGCTAACTCAACGTGTTCGCCGGCTGGAATGCATCGAAAAGATATCGTTCTGCCACCTTAGATGTGGCATTGACCGAGAGCAAAAACCCCTCTACTCAATTGCAGATTATCCAAAGAGGCTTGAGATTTAGAGATGTAAACGAACGCTTACAGCGGCTATCAGTATCAATGCCAAACTCGCCCACACGTTCCGTGAAAAAGACGGCAGTTCCAGCTTTGATAATGATCTATGACTAAATAAGGGAAGGACGGTGATACCACAGCCTGAAATGGACATAGAGTAGACGACCTCGAAACAGTGCCGAACAGCCCGAGCCCTATTATTCTTTGGGTGGCTGTAATTATGTATAGATAGATGGCAGATCAATTCAGTTAGAGATACGGACCTGCGGAGATCATGCTTTGCAAAAAATCTGTCGGCCGGCAGTTTCTATACCCACCCCTGAGCCTACATATATGGACCTTCTGAAGCTGATCTACGATTCACCACGCCGTGCGGTGTAGCAACGCCTCGAATAAAAGTTAGTAAAAGGGGCGAACCTTGTTACGGCATCACTTCTCCATGCTCGACGTACATCCCATATCTGCGCCATCCCATGGGAATGTCAGAGTCTCAAGAACATCTAGCTATCTTCATGCTAGCTCAACTCTAGATGCCTTACGCAACTCTCTGACGGAAGGGATCTAAACCCCATAAGGGATAGCTTATAGGATCGTGATTAAGAAGATGACAATATGGAGCTCATTTCTTCAGTCACATGATAGACGACTACAAATCGCCCGAACCTGATTGCATCCCAGTCATGTGACTCAAAGTGGTCGTTATAAAATGACCAGACTGATTTTATTGCAACGATACAAAGGTACCTTGAGAAGAGGATCTTCCCTAAACCATTAGAATTTCAATATCTTTTGTTGCTATCAGTAAAGCAAGACTTTGCCTCAACTTGGACAAGAGACAGTTTGCTAAGGACCGACGTAACTGGAGAGGCTTGTTAATAGAGACCGAGGTGTACCCCAAACTTTAGGGCCACCAGTAGAGCCATCTTAGTATCGGGTAATAAGTCTGACATTTGTCCGTGGCTATTGTGGCCAAACACATCCACGACCTATTATAGTCCGCCATCGATAAATCCAGTCGGTGGACTCAAAAGTTACCCAGAGTCAGTCGCCTTAAAATTATAGTTGACCATAAGATCGAGGCTTTCCTGTGGAACATGAAAAAATCTGAGTTGGGAACCAAACCATTAAGATGTATACGGAGGATTATCTAATGCTCGACAACATGTTAAGCTTTTAAACGCTCGCCTAGTACGCCGGTAAGAAAGCGTCGCAGATGCATTCAGCTCCTTGCTCTATGCTGTCTAATACCTTTTTTTTGATGCGCTAGCCAATGGACATCCAATCTTCTAACCTTCTAAAGATAAAAAAAAAACGAATAATCGATTCCAGGAGTGTGCCTAACCTACTAATCCACATATAATTTCCTTCAATCACTTCCCCCGCGGGACTGCCGTTAGGTATTACTTCGCGGGGCTGGTTAGAAACTCATGCTAAATCCTTTCGGACCACCTTTCCGGCTCTTCTAAGTCTTTCAAGTCTCCTTAATTCTTCGTGTACACTCGTTATAAAGAAGCATACCTCCAACCTCCCATCTTCTGACCTTAAAATATGGCTTATTAGACTTTGGGGGTTTGGTAAGTTCGCTCTTCCCCCTGCAAAACTCCTACAATGGAACATTGCGTGCTCCGTATCTTCTACTTCGAAGAATTCGAAAAAGAGCTGCTTGCATCTGTGAGGCCTTCCTGACGGCGGCGTACTGGATGTGCGTTTTAAAATTTTTCCTGTTCTCCAGCATTACTTCTAGGTATATTAGAGACTCCTTACCTAATGGTTTGATTCCCAACCCGAAAATTTGCAAATTCGACACACTTTCGGCTAGTTATCAAGGGTCAAGACAGCCTCGGTCAGCCAGCTAGGTCTAAGACTCTAAGCTGGCAGACTCCAGCCATTTTTTGATTCTGGCGACTGCTTAATCCGTAGCGGACACTATCTCGTGGATGTGTTTGGCCACCTTTACCACGGCGATATCGTCACCAAAACCGATCACCTTGACTCCTTGAGACAGCGTTTGTCGGAGGACACCGTCATACATTATTTTTCACAGGAGAGGTCCAAGAACAGAGCCTTGTGGTACTCCCGCGGTAATGTTGTAGTACTTAGGTAACTCTTCAGCTGTTGTATCTACCACCGCCTTTATACCATCGACTGTAGAAGGCGATTTTCTGAATCCATACTGGTAAAGCTAAAGCTCCTTTGTGTTCGGCCACCTGTCTAATATCTGTGGCCTCTGGATGTACCTGCCAAGAGAATTCTGCTGTGCATATTAGTAGTCAGCTCAATCTATGACAAAAGACAAAATACGTTTTTCGAAAGCCGCCACGTAGCTAGTACCAGCTGATCCATTGTTCCAACGTTGGGCGCCACTCAATAACAAATTATTTTCTACCCGTACCTCCAATTAGTTATGAGAAATGGGAAATATTTTTTCTAATCAGTCGATTGTACCAAATATTACTCCCGCTATATAGCCACTCGGTTCATCTCCCTTTCACAATTATGATTCAAATCCTTAACAACTCCCACCACCCTACAAACATCTCTTTGAAAATTCCACATAATTAAAAATGCACCACAAATTCACACCCTAAAACGTGATTAAACTACAGTTCTCCGGCCACTGGCCAAACCCCTTGAAAAATGTCCTTCATAGAACTTTGCAAATGTAATCTTCACCTCTACCCTAGAAAAATATGGTTAACTCAATTAAATTGCCAAAATTGCTTTGTAACTCAATTAAAAAGTATAGCGTTCCAACTTGTTGTATATCCTTTGCAACTCAGCATGAACGGAAGTCATATCCTTTTGTCAAAATAGGTATAAGCGAACAAAAAAAAAATCCAGTTGACATTGAAATTCCAATCACTTCGCCCCCTCAATTCGCTCGGCATCGCAATTCACCATAAATTGCAAAAAATCGCCACTCCCCTCTGGTTTCAATACGCGAAGGGAACATATTCAATAACATTAAAAGCTGATGGGGATGGGATCTAAATCTAAAGCAAGGTTCGTCTAAACCCAACCAGCCAACCCAGCCACTCGCACTGGCAGTTTAAAAAGTCAAACTTTCTATGGAAAGTCATACTGTTTGCAATGTCATAATTCACCATCCCCATATCCGGATGGGTTGCTGGTTGCCGGTGGGGTACAAGGGGATGCCAGTTGTTGGCAAACTCTGTCTAGGGCAAGGATATAGCATTAATTTTTGCAACTGATGTCACCCTATTCCAACGGCACCACCACCATCAGCATTGCCTCCCCTTCAATCGTAATCCCGGGTGAATTGTGAGTTTGTCCGCTTATCCTTTTTATCGCTGGGGCACCCCTTTTTTTCGAAACTTGGTCTTTACTTTTATTACTGTTTTTGGGGTCGAAATCCGCCGTCGCCATTTCAGTATGTCCTGCCTCCAGACTAACCCAGATTACAATCATTTGAATATCAATTCGTTCGTTTGAAAGCCGCCCGCAGATTTTAAGTGCGTGTAATCAGAAACTTTGCGAGGGAGTACAACAGCAGCCCGTATGCTGGTAGCTGTACCATCGAATGTTTGTCCAAACATGTGCATGAATCCTTAATTTTGGTTCAACATCAACATCAACCCCGCATCCAAATCACGTACTGTGCGCCAAAATTGTGTTGTTGCGCGTCTTCATCTTCGTCATTCCTCAAGGAGGAATGGGCAGGATTTCCAAACGATAAATTGCAATATTTCCAAGCGTTTATGCGTAAAGGATACAAACAGCCCAGTCAGACAGAACGAGAGAGAGTTCTGAAGGATTTGCGTGCCATTAATCTCGGAATGAAAAGGAAGTGGCAACACCACTGCAATGTATCTCATTTTGCAAAAGGGAAATGTGTTATGTGTATAAGCAAAAAAATGGAAAAAAAATGTTCGCCTTGCGGGCGTGAATCTGTAAGGATATTGCGATTTTTACGCACTTACACGTCCTGCCAGTTGCTGGGAATTCTTCGAGTCATGTAATTGAAAGGCGCATAGAGATGGAGAACTCTTTGTTGACAACAACTGTGACTGGAGGTGTGTGTAAAGGAGCATGATGATGGTGTCAGTTGTTTTTAAGCGTTGCACACATAGGTATGCCGTATATGCCACCTTCCGAAATCGAATTTTGATCTAACGTGTGATTATGGAGAGATTTTGTTTGTGCCTTGGAATTGGGAGGGTGGAGTGGAACGTATTCAATTGACAGATTCTGCCATGAGAGTGTCGTGTTTATTTGCAAGGCATTTAAATGATTCGACATATCTGTCAGCACATGTGTCGTAATTTCGTCCTTTTCATACTGAGGCACATGCTGGTGCTGAGTTTATTTGCGTTTCTCCTATTTATCCGGGTAAGGGGACGATGGGAACTTTATGTCGGATCGTGAGCGGAATTTCCCCGTATGTAGTTAGCTGTCTTAATCAGCGTTTACTCGTACGTTAAATTCCGTTAAAAGGAATTGCTTAACTGATTCCGTGTTTTATAGCATATTTCAGAGGTCACGTGCGTTTTCATTATTCTTTGAGTTGCTCTCTTAAATTCGGTGACAGAAATCCAGAAGACATTATGAAGGCAACGTGGTTGAGGGTAACTCTAAAATGTGTCGCAATTTTTGGGCCACGGAAACGGCCCAATTTCATCAATCAGTTCTTGGATAGCAAAAAGTTGAACCAGAGGACTCTGGGCAAGGTTCACTTCACAGCAGTAGTCTAAGGCAGCTTTGAGAAAAGTTAGGTTCATTGCACAATCCATGCCTGGGACCCTCAACTGCAGCAGGCTGAAAAGGGAGCTAGTCAAGCTCTAATGAAAATGAAAATAACGGCAATACTACCTGAGGGTTTATTCCCAAATGCGCGGCGGATCGCTTTTCATGGCGGATTGGTATTTTTATATTTCCAAAAGCGATTCGATCCATTCAAAAGCGATAGCTATTGTGAGGATTGCTGGCAATAAATCCACCTGCAATCCGTCATCTGAATAGCTACCGCTTTTGACAGCTTTTGGAAATACAAAAATATCAATCCGCATTGAAAAGCGACCCGCCGCGCATTTGGGAATAAGGCCCCTGCACCTATTCAGTATTCAGTGCTCTTGATGAAGTGACAGATTCTCAGAGGTCTGTGAGGAGGTTTAATGGTGACAGCAGCAATCGCAACAAACCACCGGAACTTCTGCCGGTCTCTCAACCTTTCGAGAAGTTCTATATGCAGAATCACCACCAAGTACCGAAGACCAGTGGTATTAATGCCAAAAGGTCATCAATGATTTCGCAACTGAAGTTCTAAGTTTCACCCGACCACTCCCGCATGAAGCCCTTGGTTTGATTAATAGTGCCAGGAAGCATGATGTAGCAAGGCAACTCGCCTACAAAGCAGCGCTGCAAAGAAAGACGAGAGCAGCTCTGGTAAGCTCTGCGAGCAAAAGAGGGGAGGGAAGCCATCGGTTTTTTCATGAAAAAGAAGAAAGAGCACGAGAAATAGGAGCAATGCTCGAAAGTTTTACCAAAAGGTATCAAGAATGTGCCAAAAGACAACAAGACCCGAATAGAGACCTGTACAGATGAGCTAAGTAATCTTGTAGTAGAGTCACAGTCGATGTTGGTGATATGGAAATGCCACTTCTGCAGACTAATAATCGGCGAAGACAACCCAACTTCCGCTGTCAGCTAGAACGAACGATTCAATCTGAACCATGATAGCCAAAATTTCCGTCCACCGACTAAAATGAAGTGATGATATCAAATGTCTAACTTCCAGTTCAACTTCAAGGTGGATCAAACGGCCTACCAGCCGTTTAAGGCAGTAAAAGACGACTCGGTGTAGAGTATATAGCAACTTATCTCCAACATTTGGTCGGAAGAAAGTATGCCTGATAAATGAGCCTCATTGACCCTCAGAGGATTCTCTAAACTGGGACAGAAAACGAAATGGAGGGCTTAACGTGTACTCCTGACTTGATGGATCAATAACACGGTGGGCCTTCCCACAGAAGGGGTCTAAAGAAAGGCGATGACCACGCCCCGTTGCAATCAGTACAAGTATTATCCCAGTACAATTTCAAAGTTGTGTATGAGGTATGAACTAGAAAGCGAGGCCTATCTAACACCTCGTAAGTCCAAGAACACTTGTGTGCCCGCGATTTTAATAGAAAACCTAAACATCAACCACTCTTGGCGCTAATCTGCGCCTTCTATTAAATACCTCTTCAGCAAACCTACCAAAGCTTTCAGCAGTGTCTCTGTAAAATAAGACCCTATACTGAAATCACGTGCGTTAGCCCCCCAGTCAATGTCCATAGCAGAGAGGTCCCCAATATCGGCATAGAGTGGACAGCAACACATAACGTGTTCCCAGTCTTCATAGGGCTCACCACATGCGCACACCAAAACTAGCCTGACTGCTCTTATGCAGAAATGCATTTAGAGAACCATGACCAGTCATAAGGTAACCCATGTAAAGTGAAAACCCCTGTTCGTCTTTTCCTGCAGCCAATGAGACATCCGGAAGAAACTCAAAAGTTACCCTTCCCGTCTCACTAGTGTTCCACTTTAGCTTCCACTTAGATGCAACATGATCCGCCAAAACCTTTTTCCAATCACGAGAATTCAACCCTACAAGTTCTTCACTATTGGCCCAGTCAGATGATGAAAGAGGTAGACCCTTCTTGATCTTGTAAGCAATTCCTTGACGAATCACCTCAAGATCCAATGGGAGAACCCCTAGTGGCACCTGTAGGGCATCAGTGTCATACCTTGAGTGTACTTAGCAAGACTACTCTTACTCTCTGGCAGGAGAAAATGTCGCTTCGTCACGGTCTTGACGACGTCACCCCATATCGGCGCACCAAAAGTTACAAGCAACAAATAGTCCAGCACCGCCTTCCTTGAAAGGCCCCACTCGCACTTGAGTACCCTGGTGGACATGGGGGCTACAGCCATGAGTTTCTCTCTCACCCGGGTAAGGTGAGGCATGAAGTTCATTCCTTCACCAATTGTTATCCGCCAGGTACTTGACTTCCGTCTTATACCTAAGGATAACTTCGCCAGCTCTGACAGTCGGATGTCGGGTAGATGAAAGTTTGCCCTTAAGCAACATCATCACCGTCTTATCCACTGAAACTCCGACGCCCACACCAGAGCCCCACTCACACACAATTGCCATGACTCCTGTGCTCAAGCCAGCACGAGACTAACCCTGAACAAGGATAAGAAGGTCATCAGCAAACGTACTACACTTGCTGTGTTGATTTAGGCGTAGCAGCAGGGGATCCATCATGAGGTTCCAAATGAACAAACCTGCGCCACTGATCCCTGTGGGTGCACCCTCTTTCATTGGCTCCAATGACGCTAGCCTTCCTATCGTAAAAATAACTCTTCCAGAGTTCTAGGTCACGGCAACCAACTTCTACTAACCGCCCTATTATCCCATCCCAACTGGGTTAGTCAAATGCGCCCTTCTAGTCAATAATTATGCCTAGTACGTTTTGGAATCGGATTCACTGACACATCTCTTAACATGCTTCCAAGCATCCTCAATACTGCGACCAGGGGTGAAGCCAAACTGGTTAGGACAAAGTGGTTGGGTTAAACACTCCACAAGTCTACTGATTATCCCATGCAATATCATGTCTGACGTACCCACTGTGTGAAAGCCTGACAGTGTATTTTTCGGCCCAGATTGCACTAAGTCATTACTGAATGTTGCCAGTTGCCTAGATTCTCCTGAAAGCCGTTTCATTTTATTTCTACTCCAAATGCGACCATAATTAAGGACAAGTTTCCATCGTTTCCTCGTTTCCTTGTTTCCTCGTTTTCTCTGTCTTCTGTCACTACAATGATGACGCAATTACTAAAATCCCGATGAAAAAATATTTCCTAATAAAATACCAAATGTCATACACGCGAAAAAAAGCAGAAAAACATTTTTTTACTCGCATATATGGGAAATCGAAAACAAATCACCACCATATACCAACAAGGACAAAGTTAACTAGCTGACGGAATTTTTTTACCCAATTTTTTCTATTACCAAACTCTGTGTCTGTCCGTCACTGATGACGAACTTGACTTGGTTTTCCTCTTCAGAAAGTGAGCAAAAAAAAAAAAAAAATCATTAAATGTGCAAACTGTCATCATACTTACGTTACAGAACAGCGCACACCCACACCCACACACCCGTACTCTTACTCTTCCATCGTACTGGACTGAAACTGAAGGCAGCCTGCTAACGATGGCCAACAGTCATAAACGCTTCACTGAACGAAATATTGCCGCAAAGTGTCATCGGGCAACTTACTATGGTAGTAGTTTGAGTTTTGACTATGGGGATGCGGATGCTTTTGATTTTGATTCATACACACTCATCGTGATGGAAGAAAAATGGCCAAAGGACTTTTGATTGAAGCTTCTTGTCAGTTGTCCTTGTCACATCGTTGTTCTAGAACTAGATGGTAAAACGCGTTTGGGAGAGCACAGGACAGATATTGATGATCGGCATTAGCATATGACTGGCAGGATAATAATATCCACACCCGTACTGGGTACAGCGTGCTTATATAAATTATTTATCCCTTCACCCGCAATTAACACGGTGGCAAGAGAAAACGACTCCTCCAGACTGCAGGATCCCTTCTGCGGCCATTATTTCTATTTGCATACGCATTCCTGTGCGAGTATGGGTGCTTTTGTAAATAAACCCCACCAGTTAACCGATAACTAAACACTGGATGCGGGCATACATTACGAATGCAAATTACAGAATTACAAATACGAGTGGCAAAACTCCAATATTGAAGTTGCCTCTTGGTGGACGAGTGTTGATTGCTTTTGCAACCCTTGAAGCGATATTCTAACCCCGAGTGCGTGCGTGTCGGTCATCTAATATATGACGGATGAAAGGTGGATGAGTGCAAATACCACAATGTATGTGTCGATGGGGATAATTTCAATGTTTTTTAATTCATTAGAAGTTCCATCCAGCACCGCAGGGATGTTTGCGGAAAATTATTCAGCAATTTAACGTGCGCGCTCTATAACAAATATGATGCTTTGCCATCAGTCAGTAGTACATATACCTACCGCTCTATTGCTGACATGGGTGGGCCGGTGGGCGGTCTTTGAAATTTGAAATAACAGAATTTTGGATATTTTTGTTGGCGAACGTTTTATTTGGAATTAATTAAGTTCTCGACTAGAAATAGGCTGTTATGCATATTCATGTTGGTTGCGTGCTGACAAAACGTTTTTGCTCATGAATAAAAGATGGATTGAAGTTTCAATTCAATTTAGAACCAAAGACAACAGGACATTCTATATTATCTGAGTAGAAGTGAAACGCTGTCAAAAAAAATAATAGAAATCCAACAGAAGTCGTTGCATATACCTGATAAGTTGCACTCCCACTGACAAAACTTTAAAGCCAGCTTTAGCATTACTTCTCACCACCTATTCATCGACTTCAAAGCCGCGTATGATAGCATACATCGTCAGGAGCTCTATATGGCGATGGCCGAATTCGGAATCCCAGCAAAACTGATTCAGCTGTATCACGTAACGCTTGAAAACACGCGCTGCAACGTGCAGCTTGGAAGTAGCTCCCCCAAACTATTTCAAACATGCACCGGATTTCGGCAAGGAGACGCGCTCTCATGCGACTTCTTCAATCGCGTAATGGAGCAAGTAGTGCGCAGGGCGGGTGTCAACACGGAAGGCACTATCTTCAACAGGTCCGTCCAGCCGCTGGGCTATACGGACGATATTGACATCATCGGTCGCCCCCGGCGGCATGCCGCAATAGAAGCGTTCACGGCGATTGAAGAACAGGCGAAATCCGTTGGCCTTGAAGTAAATGAGGACAAGACTAAGTACAATTTTTCATGTAAAATCAAAAGTGATTATAACAAAGCCAAAAGTGAGTATAATAGTTTTGCATGTAAAAGTAAAAGTGAGCTAGCTATAGAATCTCAAAAAAATGCGCCTACTATTGATAGACACGATTTCGAGGTAGTTAAGGAGTTCACCCACCTCGGAGTAAACACGAATGACACCCTAGTAGAGATCCGGCGAAGAATTACCCTAGGAAACCGTTGCTACTTCGTTTTGGCAAAACATAACTGGGTTCAAAACTCCTGACTCGAAGGACGAAATGTGTGCTCTACAAAACCCTTATCCCATTTCTGCCTTATAGCGCCGGGTGCTGGACGATAACCAAGAAGGGAGAGCTGATACTGTGCGTATGGAGTAGAAGATAAAAACGCGAACTCTATGAGCTGTACAAAAATGTGCGGATGTAGTCCTAAGGCCCGCTTTTAGGTGGCCATGGTGTAGTGGTCAGAGTCATTGCTTGTGACCCGAGCGGCGTTGGTTCGAGCCCCGGCGGGAGACAGCAATACTCTGCCACCGACCATAAGAGAAACAAATAATATCAGAGTTTCTCCACCACTACACCAAAAAGGCGTTAGGCAATAACTCCCAAGTAAATAGCGCCCAAATCGATTTGGAAATAACGCCAAAAAAACGACAAGATGGAAATAAAGCCCAAAAATAATTAGCACTTTAATACGTATGGGGGGCAGCATGCAAACCCGCTGCTTGGGGTTTCTGTCAGATTTGGAGTATGTCTGAAATTGGATATATTGAAGGTTTTTTTGCAGTAAAGAATCCCACCTACTCCAAGATCCAACAGAAAACTCAAGCGGGGGGGTTGCAGGGGAGCAGCATGCCCCCCATACTTATTGCACTGTCTATGCATTTCCACTTACTATTTTGGGCTTTACTGCTTGTCAGAAAAACATACCCTGGAAAGGAAATAACACCCAAAATGACGAACAATTTTGAAACAACAAATTGTATGAGTTTTTTTTTTGCGTTATTTCCAAATCGATTTGGGCGGTATTTCCTTGGGCGTTATTGCCTAACGCCCACCAAAAAAGGGGTTTCTGCTTGGTAGTAAAATGGACCGAGATTCGTCTGAGTGCTCCAGGATTTGGAATCTCCTTTTTTTTAACGCACATGCGTCATTTTAACGCGCGGTGTCGCTGCCGTGCCGCAATAATTCAGTGCACACATGCGGATCGCTGAACTCACTCTGCAGTACAGTCTAGCGGAAACCTGCGAGTATTTTTACCCGCATCAAGAACGACGCGCGATATCGCAGCATCACCGTGTGCATCACTCAATTTATTTGTCAGTACGTATAGCAAAAAGTAGGTTAAAAAACGCAAGTGTGCACCGGAACTAAAAGCCAAAACACGTCGACCACATTGGTTCGGCCACATCGAGCGAATGGACAATAATGCTCCAGCTAAGAGGATCTTCGAATCCCCAGCATCCCAGGTTCGAGAAGACAAGGAAGACTGAACCTCCGTTTTAAAGACCAAGCCATCGCGGATGCCAGAGCGCTTGGACTGGACAACAGGAAGCAGAGTGCCCAGGATCGTAGGGGATGGAAAGCTGCAGTGTCTCCGGCAGAGACTCTATACACGAGTCGGGAGCCCGATAAGTATGTAAGTACTTAGCATTATTTCGGGTAGGGAAGGTATAGCCGAACCATTAGCTGAGGCCCTGCACTGTTATTGAACATATTTCACAGTCACCGAGGGAGGGATCGAGCCGAGCCCGCTATAGACAGGTAGCTATAAAAGTAATAACTGCACCAGAAATAAAATTGAAGATTGAAAAGTGCGTGCTGTCGCGAAGATATCAAGGTTCTCATTGGAACACATTCTGGTGAGTCCCTGGACATTAAGGCAGTCCAGGCAATGAGGAAGTAGACGAATTAGCAAGACAAAATTCGGCAGCTATTTTAGAATAAGCATCAATGTCCCTCTGTCAAGCTTGAAGCACATAGAAAAGCCAAAGGAGTTAGGCCGCCATGGATAATTGTAAAGAGATATGGCCGTTTTTTCAACTACTTGAGGACCGAGAGACTCTACTTGCTGTTTCAAATTCGGTAGTTCAAGACCTGTTTAAGAAGAAGCTAATCCTTATGCAATTATATCCCGTATTTCATATACATAGGATTGAAACCTCAAGAGGGACGAACCTCAGATAGACCGCCAATGCTAACTTGTACGATCACATTAAGTGAATAGGATGGGCCGAAAGACGTGTCCTGTACAAGATAGAAGACCACTTTGACACCCTCATTGGAATTAGGTAGGTATAACGCGGACGCAATGCTCTACATTACCACATGGGGGAAAATGCACCAAACGGAAGAACGACTTGCCGAGACAGTTCTTGAGGACACAACACGCTTTCTATGTCACCGATGCAAAGGTCTCCAATGACCTAGGCGAGCTTTTCAGCACATCAACTGACAAAATAATGAATTTTGTCAAATTCCTTAGAATGGTTTGTTTGTATAGCATTTATAGATAGGGTTTTAATAGGTAAGGAAGGAACATAAAGTTTTGCCTTACTTACTCAAATGATGTTTGAAACACGTCCACCAACTCTTTGACTACTTAGCCTATAGCTTTTCCCAACCATTCGTTCGTATAAGTTTTTAATTTTGGGACAAATGAAAGGGACCTACAATTTAATGCAGAGCATAGCTAAAATCTTTTGCATTATGACGCTTTCTGTGGACCTATACATACTATTTGCAAGGCCAGTGGAAAATTACCTTAAAGCGTCAGTTTTCATAATTTTCTGGCGGTTGAAGCTAAAACATTTTGCTGCATAGTACCCTACACTATAGCCCTGTCTTATGGGCTCTAAAGCGGGTTGTCTCCATGACCGCCTTTTACTGCCCATACTATTCGGTGATCTCCGTGCCCCCTTTATATAGAAGCTATGTGCAATTTGAGCTCCTTTTGACTAAGTGCTGATTTTGACGAAGTCTCAAAAGTTGCGAACTTTATATAAATACTGATAGGACAGAAAGTAAGCCTCGAGTCTGAGGGCAGTCCTAAGAACTTCAGCAATTTGTGGTGATCCAGTTATTTATGGCGACTCTCATAGGAAGGATACTGCTGGAGGTCTCCAACAATTTTAATAAGCCTATGGATGTCGTGAATAGAGCCCGAATAACAGTCAGGCTTGGCTTAGCCTGGGTGCTCTTTACATTTTATTCGATGATGGTGCAGCACACTAGCATACTTTATGTATAGCTTTGATAATGCATCTAAGTACCTATACGATCCAGGCTCCGTCTTGGGATCTGAAGTACTAGAGCTGTTCAGCGGAGACGCCCCTTCACGTTATATCATTACTGTTGTAGTGTTTCGTCTCGTTGTCTAGAGTTTAGCCACTGTAGTGACCTATGCTTAGAACATGATCACGCACAAGTCAATTACGTGCTCTCAGAAACAATGTGTCAAAGAGCTCGGCCTAAAACTGCGACTCCTGAATGACTCCTCGGTATCAGAGAAGAGTGTTCTATCTTAGAAATAATTTTCTCAGCCCACTTATAGTGTTGCTCCAACATGCCCAAATTGATTCATTTTTGCCATTTCAAGGCTAACAACGGCGCCTAACTGCTTTCATCCTCATTTCCATCTGATTCCGGTCTAATGCTCTCTTATCTTTTGCTGTCATCTAAAGCAGTCAATTCAAAGAACTCTCGTTGGTCAGCTGAAAACGTGCTAACCTTTTTAGGGTTCTGTATACCCAAAGGATAAAAAACGGTACCTCTGGTCCGAACCCACTAAGACCAATTTTGTTCCTAGGTCTATCTCAAAAACTTACTGACGTGGAAGGCTACAATTTGCACGACAAAAATTTAACGACAAATAGCTACCTACCAAGTCGATGTCTTGGATACCCGCACTTGACCGGTTTTTTTTTTTTTTGGAAGTTGTAAAACCGATTGCCGAACTGATCACCAAATATGCGATTCCAATTATTGCTTTAACGATGCCAAGAGCTACAGGACACAGGACACAGTACTTAGCTCAGGTTTGCTTCAGTCGAAGTACTACTCCAATCAGTCTTCAATTAGTTGTTATCTCATTTAGATAAAATCTACTGCCACTTCCCATCTGCATACAGGTTACAGATAAAGATACGGTTGTCACCGAAGGCTTTCCGAATGAACCGCATTTTCGTCAACAAGTTTACGACTTGCTATAAACTAACTAACTTAAAACGTTCCACGTTGCTTCCTCCAAATCGCAAACAATTATGCAAATCTTCTTTTACTTCCCATCCTTGCTAAAGCATAACACAAAAGGAAACCATCCATCAATCAATTGAAACTCATTTAAACCGGTCCAAGGCGTCTGCAGATGTGCGGGAGAAATTGGAAAAATCTCTTCACATTGATCATCCGAAATTGATGCTTCCCAATTGTTCAACGGAACATTTCAACATTTCATTGTCAATCAAATTGGAATAACGCAATAACACAATTTAGCGAAACACTGGCGCACTCCTCCACCACTGAGATAGCATGTCTGTTGAGGAAGGACACGAAGGCAGGAATTTTCTAAAAAAAAAAATTTACAAAATCCACTATACGCGGGATAATTCAATTTTCATTCGGAATTCATTTTCATAAAGTCGTTGTCGGGGATTTTTTATTTTTTTTTTTTAAAGGACTACCGAATAGAAGCGGTCGCAAGAGAGGCAATCCAACATCGCACAGACAACAGCGGGAGGTACAGGATGCTCTCGCATATGTTTGCCTTCTGGGCTTCCGTTTTTTGGAAAGAAAACTCCTGCCTCCAAGAGAGAGGGCGAGAGTGTTCCGCACGAATGCATGGCGTGTGTTTCTGTGATGGGGCTGGGGGTGGTGGAGGGGGAGCAACTCGAATCCTCTAAGATGGCTTCATTCAGATTGCCAGTGCGAAGGAGCGCGTCTTTACTTTTTTTGCTTTCGTGCGGATTCTTCTTTTTTTTTTTTTGGTGGGATATCAGAGGTGGCAGGGACGGAGGTGTAGGTATAGGTACGCCGCTATTGGTATTCCCTGGAGCGTTTGTATCTGAGGCCATTTTTGGCGCTGCTTTGCTTTACTTTCGGTGTTTATGTTTTGGAATTTGTTGTAAACATATTGGCGGGATAAGCAAACAGCCATTTGGGCAAATATGAACACAGCAAGTGGTAGGCTGTTTGGCAGACGTGAGCGGAAGCAAGGACCACTAATTGTGATCTCTGTCGGGAAATTATTCACCGGTAATGTTAGGTGGCAAGTTGAGGTGTTATACCTTTGTCAAGATAGGTACATATACATATGCGTATAGTCTCAGTCAATAAACAAGTCAGCCGCAATGGGGTAAAGTGATTTTGGGATGGCAGGAGTAAGTGAGAAAGTGATGGAAACTACTATGTAATTGTCATCGTTTTGAAATGCCGTATACGGTATACCTCTGGTTCTGAGGGAAGACGTTGACATTGTGTATGGCTTTTATAGGACATAATTTTTATAATGATCTCGGAAGTTTGTCAATGGAAAAGACTTTAAGTCACAATTTGAATTCTTCATGAACTACTACTGAACAAAACCTGTGGGAATATCAATTGAGCCCAAAAAACGTTTTTTTTAATAGGTAGGTACTGCAGACAGTGAAATTGTTTGACTAGGTCGTTGTAGTTGTACAGCTCGTAGAGTTTTCTGTTAAATCCCTTTCTCCAAAATCCCGCCAACGCAAACGGGGGCCACTCTAAGAATTTTTCGGTACCTAAAATGACCAAGAATTTCTTCATTCGCCTTCGCTAATGTCAGTGTTTCTGGGCTGATGATTGCCTTATAAAATTGTCTCCTTGCTATTTCTGAATAAAATCCTACTAATCAAGGACCTTGTTCGCTAATGTCAGTGTTTCTGGGCTGATGATTGCCTTATAAAATTGTCTCCTTGCTATTTCTGAATAAAATCCTACTAATCAAGGACCTTGTTAGCCCAAAGGAGCTGTGACTGACTGACAAGCGTATATACTTCTTCCCTTAAGTTCTGAAGTGATGTCGTTTTTAGAGTTTATAGCGCAAATAGTGACCTCGGAAGGACCCTCATTGCTGCCGTTAATCATATACGTAAAGCGACGAACGTTCCGCGAGCAGAAGTGGAATCTGTACAATTCTGATGAATCGTGAGATGAGTCATGTTGCGCTCGATGGAAAAAGGGTAACAAAATGACAGAACTTAATGACAGTAGAATGACATCTAATTATTTTCAAATATGGCCGCAGTTGAATGTCAATATTCTACCATATAGCAACTAAGTTGACGTTTAAGCCATCATTGACCACTATACCCGAACTTTCGCCACAATAGTTGCAAATGCGCCAGTGGGAACTCGCTGCGTTCTGTCAATCAGCGTGATCCATGTATACATGTATGTAATTGTATACAAACATGTGAGAAATTGTGCCCCTGGGTGTCGGCTTGTACGAGTTAACATAAGTTACATGGAAGCACATCACATTATCTAAACCCTTTTCTGACATCAAAGGTCTCGGCGAGATACTTTTCGACCTTAATGGAGAAGCGAGTGTTTTTCGCTTACATTCTGCACAGCCGGACAATTTTGGCAGGGATGCTAAAACTAGATATGGAACTATATAACTGTCATATGCGGTCTTAAAATCGATTCGAAAAATAGTGATGGGTTCTGAACCTTTTGGATTTGTCCAGGATATGCCGTAGTGATAATATTTTGTCGGTTGTGGACCTACCGGGCCTAAAACCTTACTGTTTGTAGAGGTCATTTCATAATGCAACTGGCTATACTCAGTAATGATTTAGTGCAATCGGGACCCAAAAATTCACTGTCAGGCGTTCAAACAGTACGACAGACAAGATATTGTGGGCGGTGTTAAGGAGACTGATGCCTCCAAAAAATATTGCAGTTTAGATGATCCTCTGAGGGTCAATGAGGCACATATTCATCAGGCATACTTCCTTCCGACAAAATTTTGAAATTGAGTTGCTGTTTACTCTGCACCAAGCCGTCTCTTACTGCCTTAAATAGCTCAGTCTGTACCAGCTGAAGGTTGGACTTGAAGTTAGACATTGCTATTTTCACTTCATTTTGGTCGGATGGACGGAAAGTGTTGGCTTTCATTGTCCAGATGGTTCGTTCTGCCTGCCAGCGGAATTGGGTTGTCGTCAATATTTAACAGTCTGACAGAAGTCGCCTTTTACTTGAAAGAATCGTCCGGAACTCACAGGCCAACATGCAAGGCACGATCTTTCAAAAGTCCGTCCAATTACTTGCATACACCAATGATATTGACATAATTGGTAGAACACAGCGGGCTGTCACTGGTACGTTTTCTAGTATAGAAACGGAAGCGGCTAAAATGGGTCTAGCGGTCAACGAGGGCAAAACCAAGTATATGCTGTCAACAAAAAGGGACACCCAACATCGTAGAATCGGACAAAACATCACGATCGACAGCTATAACTTTGAGGTAGTGAGGGACTTGATCTACCTCGGTTCTGCTATAAATTCTAACAACAACATCTCAGAAGAAAATAAACGAAGAATAAGTCTTGCCAACCGCTGTTTCTTTGGGCTAAGAAGGCAATTGTGTAGCAGAGCCCTATCCCGAACAACTAAGGAGATTCTGTATAAGACCTTGATCATCCCAGTCCTGCTTTATGGCGCTGAAGCTTGGACTCTATCTAAAGCGGATGAAGATATCCTCGGCCGTTTCGAGAGAAAGATTCTTCGTAAAATTTTCGGTCCCGTTTGCGTTGACGGGCTTTGGAGAAGGAGATTCAACCACGAACTATACGAGCTGTACAGCGACATCGACCTGGTCAAAAAACTGCGAGTAAGTCGTTTAAGATGGCTTGGACATGTGGAGCGGATGGAAGCAAATGCTCCGGCTCGTAGAGTCTTCGAGTCTAACCCGAGGGACAACGCAGTAGAGGAAGACCTCGCCTTAAGTGGCGCGCGCAAGTCGAAGGCGACCTCAATCGACTAGGAGTGCGCAACTGGAGGCAGTTAGCTAAGGATCGGGCTAACTGGAGAGGCTTGTTAGCTGAGGCCTCGGTTCACCCCGAACTGTAGAGAGTAAGTAAGTAAGACAGAAGTCGCCTTTCCATATACTCAACGAAATAAGTGTGACTCTACTATAAGGTTATCTCGCTCACCTGTATAGGGTTCTATTCGGGTCTTGTTGTCTTGATACATTCTTAAATTCTTAATACCTTTCGGTAAAACTTTCGATCATTGCTCCTATTTCTGGTGCTCTTTCTTCTTTCGCCTTATAAATCGATGGCCTTTCCTCCCCTTTTGCTTTTAGAGCTTACTAGCCGCTTCCGTTCTTCTTTGCGCCCTTGCAAGACATTTGCCTAGCTACATGTGTTTTCTGACACTATTCATCAAACCAAGGTTTTCTAAAAGCAATGGAAGAAGCCATTGTTACGGAGGTGAATAAGCTTCCCGATGTTGGCACACAGATAAGATTCCTGGGCTGCTCGTACAAGCCAGGGTGGCTCAACGTGAATTGTGCAGAACTTTTCAGTCATCCTAGGCAAATACTCGTCCATATTCCAAGCTGAGGTTTATGCCATTAACCATTGCTCTAGAATAAACTTAAGTTCTAATACACGTGGTAAAACTATAATGCCACTTGTCGGACATGGGCCCTTTTGCGGTGTCAGTGAGAGATGTTTCAGGAAGCACACCAAGAACTTAGCTCTAATCGAATCCAATAAAGTCTGGCTTAAAACACCTGGGCAGAACTGCACCAAACAATTCTTCCAAAAATGTTCCCCTAGGAAATCCTACTGGGGTACGGTGAGACTCCAATTCGGTGAAGATATTTTTTCATAAGGCCATGGCCAGTAATTCTACCTGTTAGGATGGTAAGAACCTGGATAAAAATAACCTAATGCCCAGTTGTACAGTCAGAGTTTAAACTCTCGTTTTGGTTTAAACCTTCGTTCAACAAATTTTCGGTTTTACTGTGTTCGTTTAAACCCAAAGTGGAGTTCAACTCTCGGTTTAAGTTAAACGCCTGCATTCTGCCGTTTAAACTTTCGTTTCGCATTTTGAGGTTTATTTTGACAGCTGCTATTTCATACAGAGAGATAGAGAGAGAGAACAGAAATGAGAAATTGTTTGGGTGCTCCAGGGTTCGGACTTTACTGCAATTGCAGTAGATCTGCTGCTTTTTTCGTAAACAAAATTAATCTACTGCGCTACTGCGCCCACGGCTCAATCTACTGCACATTTTCAAGGAAGTAATTCAATTTTTTTAGTTCGAAAATTAAAATATATTTTCGGTTTCGAAATAAAAGGAAAGCCTGTCATCACCTAAGTAAAAAGTGAATTGAATTGAATTAAGTTGACTACATTTGTCTGGACTAGGTTACCAGGAATGCGACTGTTATGATTGCTATGTATATGCAGTTATCTTTTGGATATTCACTTATTCCACAAATTATGTTGAATTTGAATAACAATTTTATGAAATGAGTGTGAAATTAATAGGTTAGGTACTCAGTCAAGGAATTAGTCCCGTTCAATGGTTAGGATCTACATACATAGGCAAATAATGTAAAAATAGGAAGTATGTATTATAGCATGTAATTGTGATGTTGTGTTCCAAAGAACAATAACAAAGACTTTGATTGGAATTATAGCTATTTCGAACTGTACAACTCATTTATCATAAGATTCCTTAAGTAATTTGTTTGAACAGTTGAATTCCAAAAGTCGATTCTCCTTTCGAATTCTTTTATTTTCCTCGTAAGTGAAGCTGTTCTGATCGATGAGCACTTCGCCACCAAATATTATTGAATACCACTCATAGATTGACAGCCATATTGCATATTGTTCTTTTCAGTTAGTCGTACAATGAGAAACTGTCATCTTCGAATCTTCCTTATACAAGTACATCAACAACTAATGGCGAATTTTATTATTCAATAAAGATCACATTTTTTATGGGTCTAGATCACTTTTTTGTTCGATTGACACAAGAAAATCAATCATTTTTTGGAATCGAGAGCACTTTTCCGATTACTAATTTACAATTTTTTAAAAATCAATTTAAGGACACATTTCGAATAATTAAGTTTAACATTATCCAGTGAATAGAATTCGATTGCACAGACAAAATCTGAAATCTGAGAGAAGAATCTGAAGAGCTCAATCGAAAACGCTATAAAAAAAATGTTCTCGTGATCAATAAAGACCAATAAAGATTCAAACAGATCGATTTATGAAAAACTAATAATTTCTTTTTAAATATATGTACATGAATTGTAGGTTTCCAATATGTACAAACAAAAAATCTACTGCGCAAAAATTGGTTTTACTGCTGTTTTTTTAAAAAATCTACTGCACAAATGAATTTCTCAAGTCCGAACCCTGTGCTGCACTTCTTGATTTTATATGAGTGAAAAGTAGAGCTATGATTAGTTCCAGCATTACTGCGGTAAACCCACTGTCATCAGAAAATTTCAATAGATTTTCAACCAATATAATGTACTTTTCAATGAAACCGCCTTTTTTCAAGTGAACATCAGGTAGATCTTAGCCCAAACATAATGTACACAAGCGTAAATTGTATTGAGGTTTTTTCAATACAAATTATTTCTTTTCGTGTGTGGAAATGACGATTATTTTTTTGTAATGTACTAGTGATTTCATTAGATTCTTCGCGTACAAAATATATTTCTATACATACTCAAATCTTTCACATTTTGTTTTGGCTGAAACAAGACACTACCCACTCTATTCTTTTTACAATGCAATTTGTTTGTCCGATTTTGAACACACTTCTCGGGACAATGCCTGTTCAGTTCAAAGGTGTCGGAGTTCATACCATTTTTGTATACAGATCTGGATTACCTACATTTTTTGTTTAAAAAAAGTAAAACCAGAACAAGATAGTGCAGATTTTCGTAGAAACACCAGCAAAAAACTTTGCGCCTACCTATTACCAGACAATGACCCTAATTAGAGGCTCATAAAATCCTTTCAATATTTTACTGGCGACGGGTGAAGCAGTACCTGTGATCGCATCCGTCTGAATGCCACATACATTTCAACAACTAGATAGGTATGTATTATTATTGAAAAAAAAAAGAAATAATAATTACTGCAATAATTAATTGGTGAAAGTAGATGACAGTTCAAACATGTGTCGAAAATAAATCTATTCACTTCGTTAATACCAAAATACACAATGTAATAATATTGCACACATTTTCTTTTATTTACAAATGGTAAAATAGATAAAGTAGAGAAAAGCAATAAACATTTACTTGGTCAAAAGTGCGCTGGTAGAAAAATATCCCCTTAAGGGAAATTGTTCTGCGCTTCCACAACTGCGTTTAGTTAACTGTCAGATTATTTTGTAGGTACTGTGAAACTGAACGAGTTAAACCAAAAGTTTAAACTCTCGGTCAGGTTTAGTTAAACTTCAGTTTAAACTCTGACTGTACAACTGGGCATAAGATATTGCTCTTTTTGTCATGGTAATGGATATCCGTATTAGTACCTTAACTATACTAAAATTGGTTCAAATCTATGTTGGCCACTCGTATTGGAAAAGGGAGTGCCTTTGCACTGATAGTAGCTGACGGTTCTATGAATGGTTGAAGGCCATTTTTCTTTTTTCAATATTGTTGTACGGAAACAGTGTGCGCTAGCTAAAATAACATTAAGACCCGCTTCAAAGTGAATTTTCGTTTCCAAACGTGGTTTCATGTGGGTTTGACCAATGATGAGTATGATGACCTGCTTTCTCTCATCCTATATATTCTAGCGTTATAATCAGGAAATTGTTCATACCTACTCAGGAAATTGTTCATACCTACGTTTCTCCCTAACCCTCGGACATCAGGCCGGTTATTCCGGTGTCAATAACCCTCTTCTGGGGTGTGATAGCCACCATCTCTTTTCCATCAGCATCCTGACCCTGAAAAGTCCTAAATAAATCCTCACTGACTTAGCTTCAAATGTTATTACAAGATACGAAAGTATGTATCTGTCATTTCGACTATTGTATTCGTCCGCCGCTCGTACGTAGGTTAGGTACCTCCTCTGAATGGCTCATGTTATAGACTTCTGAGACTCTTGCAACCGGTGGTGCTAGGTATATTCTTCTATCTATATTAGAAATTTAGAAACTTTGATGGACAATATCAATACCCATGGAATTGTTCGTCAAAAAGCCACCTTCAAATTTTTGATTCAGTATCTTAAAACTTTACATCGTTTATTATAATGTCAGCATGTCAATCTAAGCTGTAACAACACGTAAGAAACTTGGCATTTCAGCCATCGAGCCCTATTAAGTCTAATTTTGAAATGACACCAATTACCGCACCGCGAACTATTTTAAAATGCAAATCTGATGTTATTTCCAAGTTGCATGACTCTAAAACCGGTATCTAAATTGGTCAACCCTTAACGCACATTAGGTATATCAATCAAAAATTATTCAACAGTCTAATCACACAACAAACAAATTATTTAACCCGGTTAGCCTGTACCGACCTACCTATAGATACATACATAATATCGCATTCAAATTATCGGTTAATTGTATAGCAATTCGAATTAAGGACCAATTACCTCGTCGCCCGTAATCAAGTTAAATCTAATGACATGTATTATACATTGTACACACATACACAGTGGTGTTGTCTGACTTTCCGCCCGAAAATTATGGCTGGGAATTACAAAACAGTAAATACTCCAACCAAAGGATCAGAAAATACATTATATCAATAATTCCAATAATCGTACATTATTATCCTTGACAAATTGGATAAAGAGATATTAAATATAATTTCTCCGAGTCCTCTTCCTTGGCCCTACATATACGTAGGTAGGTCCTATGTCGTATATCTTCTTTCGATAAAAGGAAGGATAAATTCATTTAATGACAGAGGAGATGGCGATGGCAAAAAAAAAAAGATACAAAATAAAAAAAAAAATCTATACAAAACAAGAGAAACGGGAAAAATCGAAACCATGCAACGGGCCACACTCCATACACACATAACAAGGATCAACGGACCGAGGCAATGTTTTCTGAACCAACGATGGCGACAACGACGACAACGACAAAACAACGAACCTACATTTATACAACTAACTCAAGCAAAATGCCATTTATCTAAATTACACACAACCTAGACAATTTATTTGGATGGCACTGTTTGAGGATGTGTTTATGCTTATGTCCTTGGGTGGGTGGTATGGTGGTGGATGGTGGGTGGCATTGAGAGAAATTAGCCTCATTTAGTGTAGTACTAGTACCACCGCACAAGGCACATACAAACGGACATACGTTCCAACTATAAATTACTCATGCATAAACGTGTATTGCCATCACACTCAAACACACTGTGAGTCGTAGGGGCTGTGTGTAGGACCGCTCTCATGACTCCAACATAAATAACATAAATTCTACTTAAATTTCCATCCAATTTTCTCAAAATTTACTCGCTCCTCACCGACGACCATCAGCCGACGACGACCGACGACGAGTCCTTATATTATGTTTGCTGTTATCATTCTACACATTGAATGGAAAAATAATAAATATCCTCGACGTACTGGTGCTGGTTCTGTATATCGTTCACGGCCATCGGCAGGAGAATTGAAAGACGAATACCCCAGGGTTTGAGTGTGTGTGCTCCTTTTGAAGTAGGCACCTATATATATACAAGATCCTATTACGTTTAACTTTAATTTCCGGAAATTGACCCCCCCGGGGGGACAGAGATGAGTCAGAAATGGTTCCATCAATGGGTTTAAGCGCATATGTGTTAAGGGCTAATATTGTGTGAGGCAGAGGCTACATTGATGGGGCACAAAGTCATAAATGTCAAATTGGTGGTGGTGGAATATGTTTGACTGGAAATGGCCGGAAAATAATATAATGAATCAAAATTAAGTCAATGTAAACATGTGCGTACTTCAGTCAAAAAGGGTTAACTAGTGGTAATAGAGATGGAGCAAAAGGCATACAGACTTTCCTACTTTCAGTATAGGGAAATGTGAAGAAAAATTGTGTAACTGCTGTTTGAAAGCTTTAGCGATGACAATAGTCCTTGGTCATGTTTTATTGAGAGAGGGTTAAAAAAAAATTAATAGATGGCGCAATAGGTCCATATAGGCCAGCACTATAGAGCTAGACTCGCCGAAGGGACCTACAATTTTAAGTCGAGTTCAAGCGACTGAATTTTGAAGCTTTCTCAGGATAATTCCACTCTCGGATAGTTGTCAGATTTTCGTCCAAGGCGGAACAGTGCAATGGACCTCAAGATGTAGTACTTGGCGTTAGGTCTTATCGCCCAAGATCATAACGCCCAAATTAAAAATGTCATAAGGCCGAAATTTATTCTTAAGAATTTGTTGTTGTAAAATTTACTGAAATTTGGGTGATGTGACATTGATTTTGGGCGTAATGGCAGTACTTTTACTAACAACGCCCAAAAAATTCATAACGCCTAAAAACATACAACAAAATGGAAATAAAGGCCATACAAGAATTTGCAGTTTAATACGTATGGGGGGCGTGCTGCCCCCCTGCAACCCCCCTGATTGGGTTTACTATCAGATTTGGGGTGTATGCGTTACTTTGGGCGATATGTCATTCCATTTGAGCTTTGCGACGCTTTATTCCTTAAAATTTTGGACGATGTGGTGTTTTTGAACGTTATGACATTTTTTAATTTGGGCGTTATGACCTTGGGCGATGAGACCTAACGCCGCCGTAGTACTTTGTGTTTTTTCGGTGATGAAACATGAGACCCTTTGCTAGAAATCCATACTAACCACTAAGCAACTGCACCAACATTGGGAACGATAGGATTTTAATTTCTCTATCCAATCTTTCATTTAACAGACCTCCTCGTGGTGAGGAGTGGGCAGACGAAGCTGACGACAAAACGAACTAAAGGCGGTCGCCAATATTGTCAAGTCGCAGTCAAATTAGAGCCTCCCATAGCCAGGGCTGGCAGTTTTCGATAGTTTAGTGTTCGGATTAGCTGTATGCCAAAACGTCTTCTCATCAAAGCAGCTGCAAGCAATAATGGAAGCCAGAGGGATGAATGGACCAATAGTGCCATAAATGGACTTGGGGTTTCTCCATAGCTGCATCAACATCTTATATACACTTGCAGAAAGAAACCTGGGGCTAACTAATTAGATTTGGATATAAGTTGAAGTGGCTCTGGATAAAGGCCGACACACTTAGACCAGTAAAGATCCCTCTTGTAAACCACATGAATCTAGAAAGTGAGTCTGTCAAATGTCGACTAGATAGAGTGATACAGGTCTTACAGCTTTGAACAATGCGGATGCACTTTCAACGTATACTCAGATAGCAGTGGGTATGCCCAGAGGTCCACAATGCCTTTAGGCAAAGTATTCGAGTGGAAATACCATTATGAGGAAGACCTTCAATCTTACATAAGCTTAAGCTTGAAAGATCAACTCGAGCTCCATGTGTAGGTATATACAACGAATCTGTAGTCAAAGTACGCAGCTTTCTTAGATGAATTGATGCAGATATTGAAAAGGTTGCAGATATGATTTCTTCGATTCTAATGGATGGATGAATAAGTGGACGAACTTGGGTTCGGACGACACATAAGGTAGCGTAATTGAAAGGAACGGTAATCCCTACCAAAGCGTAAGCCAAAGCAGGAACAGGTTACATAATGTTGAGATACAGAAGGCATTTGCCAGGCAGATAACTGAAAGTCTTCTGACCTTCATAGCAGATTTTAGCAGAGTTAAGACAATTGGTATGACAGACTGTGTTAAAAGGGAGAAATTCAAATATCAATGAAGAAGTTAAATTTAGAGATGGTGCAGACTTTGCAGAGGAAGCTAGCGCTTTTATGAGTTGCTTAATTCCGAGCAGTCCGCATGACAAATCCATTGCCTCGAGTGGGGCGGAGGCTAATCTCACGGTGTAGGAAATAGCGTCCAAATCGATTTGGAAATTACGAACAAAAAAATGCATAGCGCCCAAAATTAAACAACAAGATGGAAATAAAGCCCAAAAATAATTTGCAGTTTAATATTTATAGCCCCCCTGCTTGGGATTACTGTCAGATTTGGAGTACATTTTGTGCGAAATTGGATATTATGAAGGTTTGTTTTTTTCAGTACGAACTCCCACCTACTTCAATATCCAGCAGAAAATCCAAGCAGGGGGGTTGCAGGGTGGCAGCATGCCCCCATACTTGTTCCACGTTTTATGCATTTCCACTTACTATTTTGAGCTTTACTGCTTGTCAAAAAAAAAAGAACCATGAAAAGGAAATAACACGACGAAAAATTTTGCAACAACAAATTGTACGAGTTTTTTTTTTGGCGTTTTTTCCAAATCAATATGGGCGCTATTTCCTTGGGCATTTTTGCCTAACGCCAAGTTTTGCAATAAAATTGCTAAAAGTTGGCAAATCTGCCGAAGTTAGCTCTAGGTCCTAGGTGAAATTGAACGCAATAGCTCACTCTCGTGCCATTAAAGTGACCTGACAATGTGGCGAAACGACTGCGATTGGCAAGCTGGGATGTTTGAGCCAATTTTCAAAAATGAGATAAAAGGGATTGCTTCAACTACATAATCTTTTTCAATAGAATATTTGAAAGATACTTTTTTGACGACCTCCGACAGACTCATAAATGTCCTACTTAAATTTGTAAATGCGTCGGGATGGCTTGCAGATCCGGAGATTTTTCTAAGTGGGGCGGGTATAGGTTTCTTCTATCTCGTCAATTCTCGTCCTATCTAACCTAAGTTTTCGTAGAGCTTTCAAACATAGTTCCTAGAGTTGCTTCTATCTATAATTAATCGATAAAAGGGTTTGTTAATGCATATTCCATTTTGCTTTAGAGAAGTATATTTTCCTCTGTCGACATGTGCCACCCTAATCCTTCTGTGCAGCGCCGCTCTATAGGCGAGTTTTGCTATTTGTTTTTGGCAGAAGTCTGCATCAAACCAGGAGCCTCCTAAGTGCGTTTGTCGGGTGAAATCGAACGCAATATTAGTTGCGGCATTTCTGAAGCCTTTTCGGAGTCCAGAACTATGAACTTTGGTCTTCGATTTCAAATTTTGGCTGCAAGTGCCAAGTGATTTTTACTACAAGCTTCTAAAGGCTTCTCGGAGTCTATGGAAGTAGTTTTCGGTATTTGTTTTTTCCTGCAAGTTCATATAGACTGAGGAAAGGCTTTAGCAGACCGTTTAATATTAGATATCCTAACAGTAGGTATTTGTTCATTGTTGTGGTATAGGTTTTATTTCCGTAGAAGCACTGGTACGTGCTGGTACTGGTACGTATTTCGAACCTATATTTGCCGCTCAAAATGTTCTAGAATACTGGAACTAAAGTTGTGCCTACCTTCGAATCGCAACCAAATCAATTTTCAGGACGCTTTGGTGATGAAAGCAATGTTCCTTTATATATTAAGGTAAGAAAAATGGGCGTCAACTGTGGTAGAGAAGTTCGTAGAACACACATTTTGGCAGCATCATCTTTTCATCTGAGGCAATTTGAGTTGCTTTGATGTGGATTTTATAAGTCGACTAAGATCAAGATGGCTGGGACATGTAGGGCAAATGGACACCAACGCTCCCCGGCTTGAAGACACTTCAATTTCAATCTGGTGGGACAACACAGAGGAGAAAGACCCCCCCTTAGGATAGATACACACATGCGATTTAAATCGCGCGACTGCTTACCCGCAAAAAATGAATCGCACACATTTCAATATGAATGCGCGCACATAAAATCCAAAATTATGTGCGCGCATTCACTTTGAATTGGGTGTGTTTCATTTTTTGTGACTAAACAGTCGCGCGATTGAAATCGCATGTGTGTTTCGGGCCTTATTCCATTTTTAGAGCGACGCGATTCTCACCAAAATAAATGAACTATATTAGCTTCAAGGAGTATCCACGCACAGGCGATATTAATCGCTGCGATTTAAAACCGTAGTCGCAATAATATTAAACAGTGCGCGCACCAGCGATTTTCTATCGCGCTTTTATTTTATTGATAGGAGTGCGCGCATTTGCGACTAAATAATCGCAGAAATTAAAAAAATGGTACAAGTTTTAATGCGACATGTCACATATGGTTGGCAAATGGACGCTCGCGCCCTTGCGATTATTTAATCGCGCCAATTGAAAAATTTAGGAACGGATTTTAATAAATTTTTGTCTGCATCTGAAGCAAATAAAAAAAAGTTAAACAAAATATTGGACACCTTCTATTCCTAGTGAAACACTATTATACGGTATAAATTTGCTAAATTATTGCATTGAAGCTTATCAGTGCCTCCATATCCAGTAGGCTTAGTAGTAGTAGTTATTGTTATTGGATACATTTTTATTTGACAAAGTTAATTATCGCTGTCAGATATGACTACGGTCACTTTTTTTTGCTAAAATAAACACAAATAAACCTTCTTAAGTGAGAGAATACGCGGGGATTTGTACTTCTCTCTGTGTTTCACATTAAAATTTAAATTTGCGACAAAAAAATCATCAGAAAGTTTGAGCGTAATTCAATCGCAGCGATTGTTTAGTTGCAAATGTGCGCACTCGTATTAGAAGCCCTGTGCTTTAAGGCTAAAACACACCTCCGCGACAGCGATCTATCGCAATACATGTATTCAAGTTTCTACTCGGTGTGCATGAACAGGCTTGAATACACGTGTTGCAATAGATCGCTATCGCTGTCGCGGAGGTGTGTTTTAGCCTTTATTATCATGCGGTTAAAAAATCGCGGCGTTTATTGTCGCTTGTGTGCTTATGTCCATGTCCATTTCCTACTGCGACTACTATTTTTTAATCGCTGCGACTAAAAATCTCATATGTGCGCTCCTAGCCTTAGGTGGCGCGCACAAGTGGAAGGGGACCTCAACCCACTTGGAGTGCGCAACTGAAGACGGTTGCTAACTGGAGATGCGTGTTGGTTGAGTTGAGGCCCAGGTCCACCCTGGACTGAAGTAGTGGGTTTTTATTTGATGGTTATCTCTGCTTCTTATTTCAAATTCGAGCACTGAAACAATCGCTTTCGGGGACTCGTTGGTAGACTGAATGTTCGAGGATTTTCACGTTTTACCGTAGCGCGGAGTAAAAACAGCTTCCACATACTGCACCAAACCGATGACTCAAACCCAAACAACTATCTATCATATCGCCCATTAGTGTACAGCTATACTTTTTATTCACTTATTTATTTATTTATCTAAAGATTTATCTAAAAGATTTCATTTTCCAACCAAACAGTACTATTATAGTACGCGCAGCGCACGCTATCAAAATTTACACCATCGACCACCGAATCAATTAGCGAAATCTAAATCACAAAATCCCCATTCGTGCACAATCATAAATCGATATTAATTAATATACCATTCCAGCATTAAGCAATCCACACAGATCACAGAAACATAATTCATGCGGCTATATATGTACTGAGGTTTCTTCCCAAAGTCGCAGCAGACCAGAACCATCCCGCCCATATCTAACCAAGTAAAAGCTGGAGCAAAACTTCTGCTCGAATCCTGCTGATTTTTGGATTTTCCTCTACTCGTTACTGCACATCATCTCTCTTGTCTAATGTAATTAATTTTCCATCCCCGGCCAAAGAATTAAAGATCCAACCCTGAACCCGTAGCCGGGGCCGGGGGCTACATAGAAGAAGAAAGGAGCAACGGAATCCAGTGCATCATAAATATTAATAATAAAGTATCTATCTACAAGCAGTTCCGATATTTATGTGCATCGGCTACCAAATGAGAGAGGAAAACTTTTTCTTCTTCGATTTGCTGAAAGATTTTCACCATCCCATCGTCGTCAGGCAGAAGAATTTCCTTTCCTTTCGTCGAGTGGTTTAAAAAAATTATCCCGTGTACAAGCGGGTTTGTTGTTGCAATGTTCTTGAAATATACACTCACAGGAGATATTCCCGTCTGCAGCCGCCCCAGTCGGAGGGGGGGTTCCATTTATAGCTCACCACAGCCAGCGCCAGCATCGGCGTTATTGGAATTTTTGATTGCGATTCGAATTCGATTGCCCCCGCCCCGCCCGCAATAAGCAATGCCATTTGGAGATTTGTTCTAATGGACACTATGGGAATGATGGAGAACTGCCAGGCAGCTGCTTCTCGTGTTCCAGATGTGTTCGACTTGCCGCATGTGGTTGGGCTAGGTCATGTTGTATTAGTGGCGTCAATTTATGTTGTTTACTTGGAAAAGAAAAAAAAAAAAAACAGAAGAAAGATTTCGCTCCATTAGGGAATATTTAAGGCTCTCCAGGCGGCCGCACCGTCTGAAATCGTTTACAAAATAGGGTGAAGAAAATGAAGCAAGCAGACATTACAGATGGGATTCGGAATTAATGAGGAGAGTTGGGTTCAATTAAAAGTGGACGCTGGCCATTGACCTTGTATTTTTTAATTTCTGCTATTAGCGCTATTTCTGTCTGGTTTTAGGAGTCACGTTCAGGTAACTATACCTACATAACCCACCCTCTCACTGATAAATGGTGGTTGAGCATATTTCCAGAGAGACTAAGCATGGCTGGCAGAGAGGTTCCTCTCAGTGCATCAGACTCTGAAAATTGTATAGACATAGAGTAGTGTGACCGCTGGAGTGGAGACTCTTTATCAGACCTTGATCAAGTCTAGAGCTGCTTTATGGCACTGAAGCTTGGACTCTATTTATAAAGCGGTCACTTCGAGAGAAAAATTCTTCTTGAGATATCCATCACGTTTGCGTTGAGGGCCTTTGGAGAAGGAGATTCAACGACGAGCTATGGGAGCTGTACAAAGACTAAGCGCTCCTGCCCGAAGAATCTTCAACTCCAATCCAGATTGACAACGTAGTTACCACAAGTGGAAGAGAACATCAACCAATTTGGAGGCAGTTAGCAAAAGACCGAACTAAGCAGAGAGCCGTACTATGGTTGAGGCCAAGGCCACGGACTTGCAGCGCCAACTAAGTAAGTAAGTGTGATCATTGCATGGCTTAGTTATATATGTTTTATGTATGGATATCGCTTCAAAAATATAGCTTCGAGGTTTTTCATGGATGAGATAATCTTCTAAAGATACGGATGTCCGTGCTACCAACATACACGATTCGCAGACCCGAATAAGCGATGCCAGGGGTACACAACCTACCCCCTTTAACCAATCTCCCGGTTGACGGGACTGCCGTTAGGTATTGCCTACCACTTCGGCTCTTTTAAGTCTTTTAAATTTTGTTGGCTCTACGGTTACGCTGGTTATAAAGGAGCTTACTTCCAACCAGTCATCTTCTGGCCTCATGGCTTATTAGACATTGAGGGCTTGGTAAGTTCGCTCTTCCCTTGAAAAGCGCCTATAGTCGAACATTGCGTGTTTCTTATCTTCTTCTTCATTTGGGCATTCGGGACAAAAAAAAATCGAGGTATCCTGGCCAAATCTGTGAAAGTATTTTCAATAGCCGCCGTGGCCTAGTATAGGAACTGCGTAAGGTGGTAGTTGCGTTCCACGTTTGTTCTTTTTGTCCAAACCTCGACGGGGATCAGTTACCGATGCCCAAAATGATAACGTCGCCAGAAAAATTCGCCGGAGAGCTCAAAGAGTTTGCCTAATAAGAATATAGCTTAAGTAGTCTTCTGGAAATATATCCCCAGGAAGAGAGTTCCAAAGTTTGCCCGTCCTGCAACAGAAGGAGCCTTGGAAAGAAGATGTCCTCACGCTTGACAAGTGTACTGTACGGTCATGAGCATTAGCAGCCTGTCTTGTGGGGCGCCCAAAAGGTGCATTTCGAGGGATAATGTCTTAGAGTTCCTCGGAACATCTACCATGGAAGCACCTATAGAACAAGCATAGGTCAGCGACTTGTCTTCTGTGCAGCAACGGTTATAGATTCGATGTGGGTGTAGGGTCTCCAATAAGTCGAACTGCTCGTCTCTGTATGCTGTCAAGTAGGTAAGTGAGCTCGTTTTGGGGGCCGAGTTCCATATATGGGAACAATATTCCAGGCCTGGTCTAACCTCTGCTTTGTATAGAGAAGAAGAAGTTGCTTGGGGCTAAAGTACCTCTTTGCTCTAAATAAGTAGCTCAACTTAGCACACGCTGGATATAGGATATGTGTTCCTGCCATGTGATTCCTGAATTGACTGTAACTGCTAAAAGGTGCATTGAGTCCTTGGGATGGATTGGATGACAATCCACTTTGATCTGAAGAACCGTTGAAGGAAGTCTGATTGAACTTGATAGAGTCCGACACATTCGAAGTAGAAAACCGCGCCAACGCCGATTTCCATCTTTGATCCATCCGTGTAGATAGGTATGGTTGCTCCGATGGATGTCGGTTGATTCGTACCATTCGTCCCTGGCTGGGAAAACATGTAGTAAATGGTCTTTTGAATTCTAGCCGGGGAGTAGTGTAGTCCGTGAATACATTACTGCCCGTGTATTTGTTCAGAATTTATGCCAGCCCCGTCAAGCTGTGTTTCAGCTTTTGATCTGACTTAGCCGAAGAGGCTGTTTGCAGCAGATTCTTTACGAAAAGGTCTAGGTGTTTAAGATTGTGTATAGCCTCTAGCACAGCTGTCGGTCGGGGCTGGTTCTCATTGCTCCCGTGGTGCAAATCAGGCCATTCTTTAAATTTGTTGTCATTATTTTAAAAGTTGGTGGCCTTTGACAGCACTTGTCACCAGAATACACTACCATATGTTAGTATCGGTCTTACAATCGCTGCGGAAGGCCACATGACTACTTTGGGATTATGATCCCCGGGAATGTCGATTAGAATCGTCTCAGATGTAACGCAGGCTCCTTCGTCGGAAATGGTTTGAAATCGGCTCATTATTCTTAATGCGCCGATCTTGTATGCTGTCGAGAGCTTTCTCAATAATCTATAGTCAATTATTTTACCTCCCATGGTAGCTTCCGGTTAGTGGTCTTGTCCATCCGGACTCTACTTAAAAATAAATAAATAGGTGGCGCAACAGGCGGTAAACAACCTAGGCCTAGCTTCTCGCAACCATTCGTTTTGTGTGAGTTTCTATTTTTGGGACGAATGGAAGGGACCTACAATTTTATGCCGAGTCCGAACGGCTGAATTGAGAAGCTTTTTCAGGACAGTCATACTCTTGGATGTTTGTCAGACGTTCGCGAGAAGTAGCGCAGTAGAAAATACCTTAAGATGTAATTTGTGTTTTTCCGGGGATCGAACCTGAGATCCCTCGCACAGTAGTCCAGCACACTAACCACTGCGCTACTGCGCCCGAACTCTACTTGCTTAACTTATAAGTGCGAGTGTTGAACACGCAAGACGGTAGCAATACTGGCTTCATTGGAATTACTAGCCTGAACCAGTCTTAAAAGTCTAAAGTGGATGAATTTACTAAATTGAATCAACGTTCTAAATTTAGAAGTTACTAAGCTTCTCCATATTATATTTGGAGCTAAGACCGGTAAAGGTTTTTCAAGACTAGTCAGGGAAACGAAGATAATGGCAGATGAACCCGTCATCCCCCAAGTGTGTTTTTGTCATCGGAATATCCGCTTTCGTGGGTGTAACAAAGGGTTGTGCGTCGGTATAACTTTCCTACCATGAAAAAAAATGTGTTACGAAGCAGCGACAAGCTTCGGATATCCATTCATCCAAGTGCTGACGAAATTAGCAAACGAAATGAAGGCAACGAACTTCGGATGTGGAGGTGATCGTTCGGATGCTTGCAACCGAAAAACTAGTAAAGGTCGCAGATGGGTATACAAAGCCGATGCTATATCGAAGCTGGCGAAATGGGATTTCTTCATTATATTGCTGGGGGGACTCGAAGTGAGATCGTGTGACTCTGACTAATATATCTGTGCGTAGTTCGACCTTTGGTATTTTGTTCATATTAACAGCATACCTTCGAAAATGTTTCCAAGACATGTCATGGAATCCATGCCATCAAGTAGAAGTCCCAAAATGAAAGTCAAGTCCCTCCTCCCTACCCGTACCTATACGAAGATTGTCGGCAATGGTTGAGACTCGGTATGGTGGAAGGTCAAGAGTTATGGTGGGTCCTCTAGGTCAAAGTTCTTCATCCTACTCTAGTCTCTACATCTACATCACCCCTTACCTGCGATATATGTTAGTGTACATATTGTAACCTTAACCTGTAGCGAATAAAAATACGAAATTAAATGGAAATAAAAACGACCTGAGGCAGAACAATAATGTAGGAGTACCTATACTCAACGACTGTCTGTTCTTAATATGTGTGTATCTATCGATCCAATAAACGAACGAATTAATTAATTTCCCAAATAAGGTATAAGCCTCCCACGTAATCTTCCATCAGACTCCATCAATTTGCTTTTGTATCTGCTTTCAATTGATTTATATAAATGTACCTACAGTACATCCCTTCAGTGAGATGAATTCATTCGAGTCATCATCTCACAGGATCATTATAAGTAATTGGCTTTAATACGATTTAAAAAAGAAAAGTATTATAAATTGATGCCATAGCTATATTTAATTGAAACTGAAAGTGAGCGACTTATATAAGCGCCAAGGGTTACAGTTACGGTCTATATATCCAGCCAGAGAAATCGACCAACTTAAACAAAACGAAAGACAAATGGGATAATTGGAGCAAAACTCCCCGGATAGGTGGATATATATGCTGCCGGACTCAGATTCTCACTGATGGGAACCAGAACCATCATCCAAATTTCTATCACCCGCCAGGTCTGATGACAATGTGAGCCGAGTAAATTATCGTCTTCAATTGCGTTTGTCAACAAGTTGAAGATTTATGAACCTGCATGGGGTGCAGGGGTAATTTATTTTGATGCTGGGAAAAAAAACTGAGCAGGTCTCCGATCATCCCCTTCCATGTGTTTTGTCTCAGAGTTTGAGTTTGAGTTTTCTTTTTTTTTTTTAATGAATCTTTTTAAAGTGACGCAATTATGTGTGTGTGTCTTTAACGACTGATTGAGATTTGTGGGCCGAAGAGGAAGAATTTAATTAAACATTTAAACGACTTTTGTTTAAGCACAGTGTGAGGTTTGTTTTTAAAAATATTAACAGAAATGCAAAGAGGGTAAGGACCAAGGCGGAAATTGAAACCGGGAGTTATTTCACTTCACTAAAGGCGTTTTTAAGACGACTTGATGTACCGTACTTATTAGCGGTGGAAAAAAAAAACTTCACAATGTATTCACTGGAGAAGATGGCACTTGCGTAAAATCGAAACCTTTAGTACGAGCTGTCGTCTTTGGGGTCAGATTCCATTGAATCATATGCCTTAATGAAGAACAGTCCACCAGCTCCTCTGTTTTATAGATATTTGATAGATGTAAAGGGTCCGCCAAATAACTTTTTTTTTGAAAATGCTATAAAAAAACTACTGAATATTTTCTCAATTTTTTTTTTTTTTTTTTTTTGAAAGTACAATCCTTCCGGTTATTAATGGAAAATAATTTCATTCAAATGGCTGCCTCGGCTGGCCATGCAGTAGCCTACACGATCGGGACAATTTTTAAGCACATTATCGATTGTGTGCAGCTGTATTTCACCAATGGCTTCACGAATATTGTCCTTTAAAGCGTCAATTGTCTCTGGCATGTCGGCGTAACACTTATCTTTTACGGCACCCCACAAATAATAGTCCAACGGTGTCAAATCGCAGCTCCGCGGTGGCCAAACGACATCAGCTCTGCGGCTGATAATGTGATCTTCAAAAACAGGGCGCAAAACATCGAGTGTAGCTTCGGCTGTGTGGCACGTAGCGCCGTCCTGTTGAAACCAAATGTTGCCAATATCCTCCTCTTCAATTTTTGTGAACAAAAATTCGTTCAACATGACCCGATAACGATCGCCATTGACTGTAACGGCCACTCCTTGCTCATTTTCGAAGAATAATGGCCCAATTATGCCTCTGGACCAAAATCCGCACCAAACAGTGACTCGTTTTGGGTATATCGGCTTTTCAATGTATGCGTGCGGGTTTTCTGTGCCCCAAATGCGACAATTTTGCTTGTTTACATACCCGCCAAGATCAAAATGAGCTTCATCTAAAAAGATCATTTTTTGGCAAAATCGGCATCTTCTCCAAGTCGATCGCAGGCCCACATTACCATGATTTTCAAAGTAATGTCGCAATATTTTCCAGCGTTGTTTGAGCGTATACACAACCATATTCGTTCAGCGGAAGGATAAAACTAATTATCTGTCAAATCAGACATGAGCTAAGTGTTACCATTCGCAAAATAAGCACTAGTTGAAAAAAAAAACCTTAGATGGCGGACCCTTTAGTTGAGGTAAGATCATAGTTACCTTTCCATTCCTAATCATCTAGTAGCTAGTAGAGGTTAGTAAAAGGCGGGCGGTTATAGATATGATGCTATTCAACAGCTCCAGTTGAACGGCTTATGTTAGATGTTAGATGTCTGGCGCTGTGACACACATTTTTGTGTCATAAGGCCCTCTGGCACTATGACACTTTTAAAAGTCTCATATAGCCCACTCTCAATGTGTCATAGCGCCCTCGAGCGCAAGGCCCCAAAAAAAGAAATAATACCCTAAATCTTCATCTGACAGTAAACCCTAGTAGGGGGGTTGTAGGGCGGCAGCATGCCCCATCATACGTTTCGGGGATTATTTCATTTTGGGGCATTAATGCACTTCCTATAGTGTCATAAAGCCCTCAAAAAAGTGACTTAAAGCCCGGCGGGCGATATGACACTTTTAAAAGGGTCATAGCACCCGAGGGCCTTATGAGACAGAAATGTGTGTCACAGCGCCCCGGGGCGTTATGACATGTACCCCAATGTTAGCAATCCTACAGCGATCATAGACTGATCGAATTTCTTGTAGAAAAGTGCTGTAAGTGTAACCCTCAACAGTTACTCAGAAAAGGCTGACTGGGACCTTTTTAGCAAAGAGATTGAGAAAAGAAAATACCTTTTACAAGAAGGTAATCAAAATTATCCGAACGACATTAACCAGAAAGCCGAGAAAATAGTCCATGTTTTTAAGGAGGCATTCGAAAAGGTAATTCCATACCATTCCATGGTGGAACAGAAAACTACCGTAAGGAGGCTTCTAAATGCGGCAAACAGGATAAAATTGGACTCTGACTGCGAAATTTAGAAATATAGAAGGCATGGGAAACTTCAAAAATGGAATTCAGATGTCAAAACTCTACAGAATCTAAGAGACTGAATAAAATCCTAAAATCCTCTGGGTTATATCAGGGACACCGACGAAAACTGGACTTAAGTTTGTTCAGATTTTTTTAAGCTGTTACTGAAATCGTAGTTTCGAGGCTCTACCACTCAACCATGTCTCAACTTCAACCGATCTTTTCTGCAGATTTGATTACAGACGACAGAATCGAATGGGCCATTAGATCTTTTTATCCCTTCAAATCCCCAGGGATCGATGGAATTTTCATTTGCATGTTGCCGGGAACTGCCAACACTATCATTCCGGTACTAAAGGAACTAATATGTAGTTCCCGGAGTCTCACAAAGAGTAAAGAGTTATATTCCTAGAACATGTATGGAGAGAAGTGAATATTGTTTTTATACCAAAGGCAGGCGTTAACCCAAAAGACTTTAGACCCATAAGCGTCACTTTTTTATCTTAAAAACTATAGAAAGACTGACCGACATACAACTTCGTAGCAGGTTAACCCCGGAAGATCTTTCCCCGGGCCAAAACGGCTAGAAAATAGTGAAAAAAACTAAAACATAAAGACTATACTCAAGAGGCATTCTTATAGAGTTTGTAGGAGCGTTTGTGGACACTAATCCCGTACGCAGAACGCTAAGTTTAAGCGTAACATTGACAGTCAACTTACTTGAAGAAAGAAACATTATAGCCGAACTTGGGGGCTCTAGACTAGAAGCTTTGGCAATATATGTACATATCACAAACTACAACACGTCATACTTTGACTGTGGTAAGAGCAAAACAGAAGGTATTATCTTCTTTATTGATAGCCAGGCATAACTCTGCAGTCATAACTGCACTAGGAATAAAATCAAAGCTTGTAAAATGCTGTCGCGAAGAGCTCAAGGCTCTTGGTACACCAGACCACGGTATCGCTCTGGACATCAAACCATTCAATGCAATGAGAAACTGGATGAATTAGCAATACAAGGTTCGACAGCTGTTTCAGAACAAGCCGATCCCTCTGTGAATATCAAGCCTTGCATACTCAAGCTTACAGCTGGGAGAAAAGTCACAAGAAAGATGGACCGCCCTAGAAACTTGCTGCATCACTTGGCATGGGGTACAGAGTACTCCTCGCTAGCTCATAAACCTAACCTAACTTAACCTTAGGGGATCGATGAAAAACTCTATTAGAACTTCTCATTGATCAAATTTAATCATTTAATCAAAAATATTTTTTTCTCGTTAAATTTGAATCAGAAATAAAATGACAGATAAATGAAAATCATTTCAATGGACACCATCAGTTTAGGCAATGATGATCTATAATCTTGACAATTTAAGCCTACTCTACGTAGCTATCCTTCATATACACGCTTCGTCATTTACAGCTTGTTGTACGCTTGCTTGCAACTTTCATAATTAACAAACGAAGCTCTACCCACGGAGCAGCAAAGTCGCATCTGACTACGACTATCACGCTCAGTGGACGAGCTTCGTTTGTTTATATGTAAGCTTCAAACAAGCTACAAGCAAGCGTAAAAAAAGCTACAAATGAAGAAAGCGAACAGAATAGCTAGGCCTTAAGTGGTATTTCAGCTACCCTCCTTACAAGCGGACTGTCAGAAGTTGCGAAGAGAAGGATGTTGCACTGTTTCGATCACTCTTCGCCTTCCCGAGGACTAAGCGCCACCTTTACTCGCTGACAACATCGGTTAACTTTGTCTTGACACATCGAACACCCAGTCTACATCCAAAGTTGCCCTCCGTCCTTTCCAGAAAAGACTATTTTTCAGTGACTTCAGTCACTATCAGGACCTCCTAACAAGGTATGCGATCCACAGATCTCTCCCAAAATAAATTCCCCAGGTATCAATAGAGCTCCCACTTGTAAAAGGTATCTGTATTGAATAATCCGTAGAATCTCTTCACTTCCCATTGGTAAGGTAGGTCGAATAACATCTTTCATCTTGTCTTTTATGAAAACGGAATGCACCACGTCTGTTTGTCTTCTCTATTTTTCCAGAATCTTTATTAAGTCTAATATACTTTTATCGTAAAACATCCGTGGGTCTTCCAAGAGTGTCATTAGAACCTTTTCAAGGGTTTTGGATTATGGGCGTGGCACCTTCTATAGAACAAACGCTGTCATGAAGCTGAATCGTAGTACAAAGCCGAAGCACACCAATGAATATTCGATACGGATGAATTGAATGTTGACGAAACAATCCGACGTTACAGTACGCATCTGGGCATAGTTCAATATAATCCCATGATATGGCACTCAAGACAGGACTCAGCCCCAATCCAGTATATAGGTAAGTGTGACCTATCCGAAGGACACTTCTATGAACTTCCCATGTTAAAAGATCTATAGCATTGTGAAGCTTCTTTTGATACCATTCCAGGATCAAATTCAGGAGACCGTCAACAGCTGCATACCAGAAATGTTATCTGAATTTTAGTCTCCGCATCTATAGTCCTGGCACACAAGTATTTCTACACTGAAATACCAATGGATGGACTATGATTCAGCAACTATACGTTCTTATGTATGACAAATCGCATAAGTAGATACCAAAACTGAATACGCCTTACAGGCTAATGTTACAAGCTGGTTGTGCTTTCAATAGATGAACCATCTCGTCCTGTTTGTACAAAAAAAAAAATTCCGACTTAAGGATGTACAATGTACATGAGTAAATTTCAAAACAACACTCTATCCATGCATATTGTTCCACAAAATGGACATTTCAAAGTGAATTCAAGAGTGGAATTACTTCCTTGGAATTTGCAGATACAAATACCAAAATGTGTACTCTATTCACAGACACACTCCAAAATGAAGCTCCTACAATCAGGCAATTTCTCAACAGCACAGTAAATATAGATAGTCTCTCCAGATTTCCTTTGTCTCTGGATGCCAAGGCCAATATAAACAAACTTCTGATCCTTTCACCAGGAAGCCCACACATAGTTTCCCCCATCATAATCTTCCATAAACAGGATATCACTCAAGCGAAACTCTGTGAAACTCCACCATAGCGCCCCCTCTGCACATATGTATAGACATTCATTTCCTTGGACAATTATTGAAGGAAATTAAGTTCACTCCAAGTGACTGGTCCGCAGGATAAACGATATGTCTCCAAGTGTAATGTGGCCTTTCGCAAGTATCGTAAAGGGCATGACACTTCACTAAGCCGACAGAGGAATGCGGCGACCAACACGATATCACATGAAAGCGCCTAACCAAAATGGGACTAGGTATACTTGTCCATGTCCCATATCCTGTGGTGTGTTCCATTTCTTAGGGGGGTGGTGGGCGCGCACATATATCTATCGAGTTGGAGACACCCCAAGTCAAAATGCCGTAAAACACCAAGCACACTTGATGTATCCTTAATTTTTATTGGCTCTTCTATTGCTTTTTGTTTTATAACTCGTGCAGTCGTGTCGAGTTGTAGGGGGTCCTTTGTTTTATTAGCTTCAGCGTAGCTTTTGTAACTTTCTTGTGTATAGGTATAGGTATTATGGTTGAGGTGGTGCCGAAGAAAATTGCCAATTTCGATTAATTCGCTGGAGTGAGCAAACGAGGATTAGAACTTTCGAAAATCAACATAAAACGGGATAGACTCCCGAACGACTATACTAGTGAATTGAATGATTTATCAAGAAGGAGAAGAAGCGTAATCAGTGTTCACGAGCGCCCATAAAAGAGCGACATCCCGACGATGCTAAACATGTTTGGACAGATAATCTAAACAGAAGAGGAGCAACAATGGCGCGCAGTGAACAAACATCAAACAGAAGGGATCTCGTGGAGCAACATGGGCTGCATCATAGTTATAGAATCTTGAATTTATGTGATAAACAAATCTCCTGACTGAACGACGGACCGAATTACCCTCTCGCAGTCTCATCAGATACATTCGAAGAGCTGGAGCTGTTATAGTGGCATTAGCATCGTTCAAGGTTTTGTTTACGATAAATTTGAATTCGAGCGAGAAGTTACACACACACACATTTGGCGTTTTATAGTGCCGATAGCTTATAGTATCTGCTGCGCGCAGGAGAGACGAAGACGACTGCTTAAGGGTTGAAGAACAGAGCCAGAGAATATAAAGTTAAATTGTTATGATGGAAATGGAAGCGAAATGTGCGAATTTACTGCGGCGCCTCTGGAGTTGTTTGGTAGGATGTGGCATGGCATGGCAATCCACAGGCGGGCATCAGAAAGGAAAGGGCGAATGTTCATCAGACTGGGATGCATGCAAATTTTTGCACTGCCTTGCGGAAATCTGTGTAGGGGATCACACAGAAGTTTTCGAGTACGAGTATCTTTATACAGTATTTTAGGAATTCATCCAAGGGTCGGGCCGTATGTTTTATAAAAATGTAGACGTATTTGGACTTGATCGGCTGCCTTATTCTGTCGATCTTCCACAACAATTGGAATGGAACCTAAAGTAGTGTCAGTAGATTGCGGAAGATTCGTATTTGGATCGTGTATAAAAGTAGCCTGGGAGGTAAAAAGAAGTTATAGGTACACCTTTCTTTCTACAGTTTTCTTTTAGGGATTGATTCTTTTGACGCATTTTTAAAATCATTGATAAGAGCACGATTCAATTTTTTCAATTGAACTTTATACAATTTCATCTTTTAAGAAACGCCGATAGATGTTGTTTAAATAGGGTAGGCACTGATTAGCGTCAAACTTGTGATGCCCAATGTAGTATAACTATGTATGTCTCTGACATGGTATAGGTAACCCGTTTGGTTAAAAGTCTTCCCCAGTCAGCTTAGACTTTCTATAACCTTATCAAAGTGCTCACCAGATCGCGCCTATCCGTATACCCACCATACCACAAGAAGAATTATACGAAGCATGCACAGGGTGGGCCATCTAGTGGTTTCTTTTTAAATCATATGTTATTTGACACTGACAGCTGTTTCCCGCTCGAAATCCTGACAGAAAGTCAGTATCATACCTCCGCGGAACAAAATGAGTCGCTTTATGCTTAAACAACGTTGGTAAGTATTGAAAACTTATTTCCAAAGTGAGTGCTGTGTAGCTCAAACAGTGAGTTCAAAAAGAAGTTTTGGCAGACATGAAGCACCCACCGCGCCTGCTGTACGCAAGTTTGTGCAAAAATTTCGTGAGACTGGTATGACAGTGGACAACATTCATGGTCCCCGTCGTCGTACGTTGTCGAGAAGCCAATGCATCCACAGAGAGTGACAGTTTATTGCGGGATTGAGGTGGAATCATTTGATAATTTTTTCTTCGAAAATTGGGCTGGGAACATCGTTTCGGTCAACGGTGAGCGTTACAAAGCCATGTTAATCGACTTTTCTTACTGAAATTGAAGACATGGATTTGGACGACATTTGGTTCATGCAGGATGGCGCGCCATGCCACACAGCCCATGCCACAATCGATCTTTTGTGCACCAAATTCCCAAATCGTGTTATCAGCCGTCTTGGCGATGTCAATTGGCCGCCTCGGAGCTGCGATTTGACCAATTTGGCCATTTTTTGTGGGAAACCGTGAAGGACGGATGTTATGCCAACAATCCGGAAACGACTCTAGCGCTTAATGCCAATATCATCCAAGCAATCCGTGAGCTACAGCCCGAAACCATCAAGAAAGTCTTGGAAAAGTGGAGTGACAGAATGCGCTACTGCGAAACTAGCCGAGGCAGGCACTTGAACGGCGTTGTGTTCCATAATTAATGGGAATATTTGTTCTTACTAATAAAGCCACAATACATGGAAAAAATTGAATTACGTTCATTTTATTGCATTTTTGAAAAGAAACTTGTGTTTGGCCCACCCTTTATAATAAGGCATGCGATAAAAGGGCTTCACGCGTATGAAAAAGGTAAAGCAAGTCAAAGTCACAGATGGAAACATCTAGGATATTGCGATAACTCTAGGCTCACCTGATGGCTGACTCTGGATACAAAAATATCCAAGGACCTTCTGCGACTTAAAAGATCTAGCATATTATAAAGACACGCGGAAAGACACAATATGACTTCTGCAAAAGCTGCAGACGTGAAGAGGAGGTTATTCACTAATTTTCTTTGCAATTGTCCCACCCGGCCCTAGCCAGTTTAAGAAAGTCCTACTTAGGGAACTACATATTTTCTCAATGATCTCAGAGATCTAGGTAATGCCAGCGCCGCTAACTTTCTTAGCTTCATAAAAGGCAGTAAACGGTTTGCATGAGTAGCCATTAAAAGTAAAATTCCCCAAATCCCAGTGGTATATGCACAATAGGCTGACTTACGCCCTAAATGCTTCTCTCAAATCGAGAGCCACCTAAAGTAAACAAATAAGATTATTAAACATTTAAGTGGCCTCAACTCCAAATGCGTTTCGCCCCGATGTGGTGGGTGGGCTCATCAGTAGACAAACCACCACATCTGTCTAGAAGACGCACTATTTACTCGATGTTTACCGAGACTATATGGAATCACAAACACAAAGTGACTGTGAACCATAACCTAATACGAGTCTTTGGTCAAAGATTAATCGTATAGGATTATTTGCCCGTGGCCTGGCGCAGTTTAATACTCCACAAACTATATTCATTTCTTGAATTTATTCTTGACTTGAAACATTTTTGGTAGTAAACAAATAAGTATTTTGGACTGGATTGAATTCCAAATGAGAGCCCTTAAAATCGCAATCAAAACACAGCCTGAACCTATGATTTAGAGCGTATCTCCCATAGAACAATTTTCCTAAGCCTTAGAAGCGACAAAGACTTATCCTAATCCCGAAAGAAAAGGGGATTTCTAACGAACCATCCTCTTATGATCTTATTTTTTTTGCTAGACTCGATTGGTAAGCTTCTTAAGCGGATCGTTTACAATATAGGCTTCAGACCGTAATTGAAATGACAGAAGACCTCTCGGAATATTGTTTTCGTAAGTCAAGATCTATAAATGGGTAGAAGACGAAAAATAAAGGTACAAATAAGATCGAAATATCGCAATATCGCAAATTGGCAACAACAAAATGCAACGTATCGTTAAAAGGAAAATGAACACCTCGCCTAATGCCAGTGATCGGCGAACTCTTCTCATCCTTGGCGACTATAGTTTCGATTTCGAAAGCCTTTCTTTATATCCAGACCTTAACACTATATACCATCATTATAGAGCCTTGATAATAGCTACCAGTTAAGCCTCTTCTACGTAAGGCAAGTCAAAAAGGAACTCTCCGTAAATGCTTTTAAATTCATTTTTAAAATTCGACAAATTTTGCTCTAACCTTATCTAACGCATGGAGTTTGAAAACCCCTCTGAACTTTGTTGAAACTTTGCCGTTAATGCCGGAAGCAGTTCTGCTCATGTTATTGACACCGCATGCGCAAAAACTCTCCGGGAATACCATTAGCTCTTACTGCCTTGTTATTCTTAAAAGCCTTGACTTGGTGGCAAAAGTGATCTTTACTGGGAATACCCGTACGTACCTATTCGATCATCTGTTACCTCGGGTAGCTCATTTTGTTTAGAAGGCATGCCACTGGCGAATACATGGTTCAAAACCGTAGCGAAATGTTCGTTCCACCTTTGAGCTGATCCTCATCCTAAACAAGTAGCGAATCAGCTAAGCCTTCTACGGGCTACGGGGTAATGTTTACTAGAGCGATCACCACCTGTCAGCTCTTTTGTAATTCAGCGAACGGGTTTGCTGTCACAGCTGCTTGTTGCTTCCTCGGCTTCCATGGCATTTATGAAGTTATATTTGTGTTTGTCGATCCGTCTCCAGGTCTCTGCCGTAAGAAATGTGCAATGTCAACAATGTCATACCTAGGTAGGTAGAAGTGGTGGTTCATGCCTTTGGACCCAATTAGCACTGGATGTGCCGCTTTCTTACCACGCCTGATTGTTAAGGATGTGGTCCGGTCGGTACCTAAAGCCAACCTGTGGAGTTGAGAAAACGGATAAGATCCTGTATCCTTTTGCCCGAGATGTCGCCAAGGTCGTCAAAGAATGGTCTCGCTAGAGCTGGACATTTGCAGAGGAAGTGAGATAGAGTTTCTTTTTCATTTGTATTAGCGCAACTGCGGTAATGAGGGTTGTGTGGTATACCTAGTTTGGCCGCATGGTCTCCGATTGGCCAATGCCCAGTGATTATTGCCGTGATTCTGGCGATATCTGGGCGGGTTCTGTTTAGTAGGTTATTTGTTCTGTTTTGGTTTTAGGTAGGCCTTATCTTCCTTGATATAACGCAGTTTGTCAATCCCGACCATCGGGACTCCCGCACTCCTGCACCAGTTTGGAGGATATGGTAGCCGAATCGATTTTTTTTTTGCTTTCTTTATGCGTTTTGTCACGCCCTAGTTGCGTGCAGGCTTTTCGGATGGCCAGTAATTCGGCCTGGAAAACGCTGGCAAAATCCGGTAAGCGAACTGAAATTGATATTTGCGGTGATTCTGATTAGACACCGGCCCCCACACCGCAGCTCATCTTAGATCCGTCGGTGTATATGACCGCAAAATGATCCTTTTTTTTGGAATTTTATGTCCTATAAGTTGACAGTTGATACCCCAGATGACTTTGAGGCCCTTATTGTGATTGTCGATCAGCGATCGTCACGACAATTGTCGATTGCGTCGATTGATTTTAGTTATTCGTACTCACAAAAATTGTTCACTTCCAAGAGAAAGCATCGATCAGACATTTGTAATCGACAAATATCAATCGCAATCGACAATCATAGTTCTCGATCGATCGACAGTTGTCGATCAACGATTAACTATCGACACTTACAATAGGGGCCTGTATCACTTCTTGTAATCAATGATGTTGTCGCCTTCTATGGCTAGGCGTTTTGTGTTTCAAAACCCCATAAATCGTTCATCATAGTCATTGCAATTAACTGATGCAGTGGTCACCGATCACATATCTGGGCCCTTCGTTGTCATTGCCTATGTGCGGAGCTTAGAAGTCGTCCATCTATCCATCTGGGAACTGTTTCTAATCAGTAAGTTATTTCCTGCCTTCAAAAGAGACAGCTGGATTAGTATTGAGACCAAAGCGATGGGTCCCATTATATGTTGAGCCTTCTATACCGCAATAAATGCCTACACTAGGGGCGGGCTCCCCTTTCTCGTAACTCCTTTTCTGGCTCATGCTCAGTGCTTTTGGTGCCTTGGCAAGTCGAAATGCACGCCACTCCAATATAATCGATATATTTTAAATTTACTAAAACCCTCGTCAACATCAAATATTTAAATCGATCGTCTCCACCATAAACTCGATTTGTCACATCAAAAGAATTTTTATATTGTTTACCATTCAGAGTCCTTGCAATTTATATGACCGCCTGGCGTGTATTAAATCCCCTCCCTCTCTCTTAAATCGAAAACTCAATATTCTCTTGTGGCACGTTTACACTTAATCATAAATCGAGTTTTTACTGTCGTTGTCGTCGTCACTCCTAAAAATCATCATCATCATCATTTTCCTTCCATGACCAAACAATACCAACAAGGATTCCAAAGAAGTTACAACACCAGCCCCTCCCTGCATCACCATCTGTGAAGAGAGACGATGACGACAGACGAAATGGTGCAAAACAAACGACAGATATAAATGAAACACCACTCGCCCCTATCGCCAAAAGAACACTCGAACTTGGGCCTCGATATATCCTGACGCTTTTCATCCTGGTTGGCCGAGTAATGGGTGTGAATTTATACGCGACTATTCTCGAGGTCATGTCACCATTCGCACGGCACGTACTATTTTATTAAAAAAAAATTCATTCCATTCACTGTTGTGTTGGGTGTTGGTATAGGTCTCTTGTAGTGTCTCCTTTTTGGTGTCCTTTTGATCAAGTTAATTGAAAAGTGGTGAACGAAATTTACTGACCGACATTTGTTTTGAGCGGCAAAACGCTAAACAAAAAAAGGTTCTACCCAGTCAACCAGTCAGTCCAGGAGGCATAATGACAAAAAAAATCCCGTAAATATGAGGACACAGGGGGGTTGCGGACGGTGTTGGAAACTTAAAGTAGTGCGAGAAGTTTCACGACAGGACAAAAACAGCAAATACCCAGATGGGTTTAGCTTGAATTTATGTAACAATACCCTCCGGTACATGGCTATGGGGTCCACGAGGGATGTGGCACACTTTAAGGATTTAGCTGCACGCCCTGGGGGAGGTGTGGAATTTTATTATCTGTATGTGACTGGGCCAGATAATTTGGCACAGCTGTTGGGAAGAGTTAACACGTTTTTGCCGTAAAATCGATGATGGTAGTAGCTTCTAAGATCCATTTGTAATATTTATGATTAAAGACGACACAAGTTGTGGGGCTGGATTGATTCCGGTGTGTCGGCGCATTAAAGTTGTGCGCGTCAAAATCATGAATTAATGTCGGATTGCCCATCAGGATGCTAGGAACTAGGAAGTAGGATCATCAACCTCTCCTTAACTCACAACCTTTTATTTTCTGTTTAAACAATTTTCTCTTTCATTGAATATTCTTCAAATGATAATTTCAAAATTGTAACGCAAACGCAACGCAATAACGCGTTAACCAAATATAGAAAAAGAGCGGATCGATTCAGAAATAGTTGGCGCAGGACAGCTGAGGAGAGAAAACACGGCAACTGAGAAGGGGTTGAGCAGAGCTAAGTTATATTCCCCGAAACCGCACAAGATGGCGCGTAGGTTTAGTTCAGCCATAGGACCCACAAGGGGGAACAGGACTAAAGTAATTATATAGTGACAGCTAGAAAACTAAGTCCATTTAAAGTACCTTATAATGCATGCAACAAGACCCTTTTTATCCTATTCCTAGGAAGGTAGGTAGGTAATTGGGTGCTCTTGTGGCGATTGCCACAGCTTCACATAGACCATCCGTTGGGTCCATTGTGACAAAGAATTTACCCCTTTATTTGGATCGCCTAGATTTAGTATAATCACAGGTATTCCTAGCTCTTGTATCCAGATTCCCAGTTTGTCCTAAGAGTATCTACCTAACCGAAGGGCGTGGAGTTTGTTTACCTACTGGAACCACCCTGATTTAAGTATGAATCTCAGGAGTTCCTTAAGATCAACATTCTCCAGATCTTCTAGTTCATCGCAGAAGTAGCTGTTGAGAATTTTTTGTATGCTGTTTTTAAGTCATTATGCAGCATGCCCAGCCTTTCCGCGTGTCCAGTAATGACCCCCGTGAGTATGCGAATATCCTTGCGGCTCAGTCCGATCAAGAATTTGGATCTCTTTTTGCTCACTTCTGGCCACAGTTCTTTTGCATGACTGCAGGTGCTGAGATTGTTCCAGCGTAGGTTTGTTCTCTACTCAAGGATTCAATGTCAACCTTCCTAGCAAGTGTGCTTAGCGGAGTTGTTACAGATTCTAGGGCCATTGAAGCCCTATTCCTATAGGTAACACAAAACGCCACCTAATCAGTAGGGATCGAAAATAAATAGATCCCAGGATGTGACCACTTCGACTGTCATTGACAACAAACGGTATACCGTATACAGATTAAAAATATAACCTCCACGAAGGTAGTACGATAAGATCAGCTGCATTTTAAGGTCTGCCCAAACCAATGCGAAAATGTGACAGCGAGAGTGAATTTCGAGCGGGAAATGGTGGGATATACCGCCATCGCCGTGTATTTATATCTCGCTCCCGCTTTCCGTTGGTTTGGGCAAACCTTTATGGAACGACGAAAATTTGTATTGGAAAACTTTTTATTCGAGGAGCAATTCTATTTTCGGCTATAGGCTTTGAGCAGAGTTTCCGAATATCTGCGCAGTGGCGTTACGAGTCCAACTAAGACCTCGGTTAGGTCGGTATTAAGCGCCTCTTCACATCTTTTTACCAAGAGCAGCATGCTTTGGGCTATAAACGGGTTTGACATTCACGTTTCCTGGACCGGATGGCAGAACTTCAGCGGAAGGTTGACGGGTATATCCTGCTGTGCCACACTTAGGTCCTTGTGGACCCATTGTGATGCCCTTTTTTTTGATGTGGGTTAACCAGTGATGTTGTTATGGTTAGCCTCGTGTCCCTTCTTCTAGCGATTACTCGACACTGTCCAGCCATCCTGATATCCTCAAAAACCTGTAAAGATCAGAAAGTGAGACATCAGAAAGTTCTTGTAGGTCATGGAAGTAATGACTTCCAATTGTTCTGCTCCTCAAGTGACAGAGGCTCGGGCAGTGACAGAGAAAGTGAGGTGTGTCCTCATGAACCTCTTCGTACCCACAGCCTCTGCATATATCGTCATCTTTGAGATTTAGTTTCATTGTATGATTTCTTAGGAAGTTATGTCCCGTTAGAGCCCCTACCAATTTAGACAGCGATGACCTGTCAAACTGTAGAAGTTTGATGGTTCGGCCACTGTCGTATATTGGCCAAAGATTCCGTGATACTTCGCAGGTAGTTAATCCCTTCCACCTGTTGTTGGTTTTCATGCGAATTTTATTTTCCACTCTCTCTCTCTCTAAGATTACAGAGTGGTGGCTTAAGAGGCCTCTACCCATATTGTAGAACATAAAGTGGAACTCAAAGCGCCATCTATTTTTGATTTGCGAAGCTCTTATCATGGTGTGAAACCACTCTCGTCATTCATTTCACTTTTGAAATCAATTCAGGAGGCGGAACTTAGGTGGGATATCATGTAATACATACTTGGATATGAAAACTGGTTTTGTGTCATTTATTGATCGTGTGTGGGGGATGTTTTATTTTTCTTGCTGAGAATTGCATCCAAATGAATGTTGGAGTGAGAGGAAAATGTAGATAAGCATAAGACAAAGAATCCATTCTCCATTGATTACATTATAATGACTTTGAATGTGCAAGGGAAAATTAAACCAACGATGGGGTAGGTATTCTATATATAGATGGTGTGTTTGGTAGGGTATTTTCAGCATGGCAAGGTTGATGATGATAAAGGATAACAACGTGAAGAGAAAGAATGTGAAAATGCAGATCGGATACTTTGCAGTAGGTAGGTATGTATTTTGTATTGAGTTTTTTTAAAGAGTAGTTTTAAGATTTTAATGGTATAAGGGGAGCAGGTGAGGTAGTAAATGTACTATTGGCTTAGGTAATGGCGGGTAGAAAATAAAATCGCTCCCACAAGTCAACAAACCCCCATAAACCTTTTTATTGGATCCTGCATATTATCGAGTGAATGTGCACAGGTATATGTATAATTTTGCATTCAGTAATATTCTCTTTAGCAGAACCCACAATTCCTTCCCAACTAAGCCCCACTTGAATACCCCTTGCATCATCCCCTCTCACATTCCTGGTGTAGCTTTTGCTACTTACCTTGGTGATCTTCATAATGTTGCAAATTCTTTCCTCTGTCCCCCTCTTCATACGAAAAACCAAACACATACCCTACCATAGCTCATAAAAGGTAAGATAATGGCAACAGCGCAAACAAAATTGCATAATCTTTCCTTGTAAATGGCAACAGCGCAATACTGCTGGTGCATACTACAATTTGCTTTCAATTATATCTCTATCAGCCTAACCCACCATTTCACCCTCTCCGTTTAGTCTCTTTTCCTACCAACACAAACCAAACCATTATCTGCTTTACACCTGACTACGGTGTGACCGGCAAGCACTTTTCAAGATACAAATTTGCTATATATAAAATATATAGAATTTCTAAAAATCTAAGTACATTCATCGTTTAAATTAATTTATAATTTTTGTTATGAAGTTTAATCAATTTTGTTTAAACAAATAAATGCATTTTCAATAAGAATTTATTAAATATAGCAACATATTGAAAAGTGCTTCTGTCGACCCCTCTCTCATTTTCATTTTTATTCAAGAAGCAAAAATTACTTTGAATCCCCATGAAGCAAAAATCACTTTGAATAAAGAATCCCCACCTGCTTACACACATATCAACACACGCATCCTTGATTCCATTTCGATCACACTTCACGCCAAACCTGTTTCATTTATAACACACCTCTCAATGCAGTTGACAAACTACACATTTATCCCTTATAACTTGGGTGTCATTCTGATTGGCTAATCAAATCAGACGTCAGAACTACCGCCATCTAAATGAGAAACTTGGAAATTTTTTCTGAGAATGTGCAACAACTATGCCACATGCAGTGTATTTTTCTTGAAAAATATATAAAATTTAAACTCAGTATTTTGCAACAAAATACATGTAAATACATAATTTTTTTTTTGCATCCCATAGCTGGTATGATACTTTGTTGTTTTGAGTAAAAATTGCATCAAGTATAAATCAATATATACAGGAAAAACGTTGTTCTTTAATTCAAAAAATTGTTTGTTTTAAAACACCTGGTTTTTTAAAACCAGGATGAAATTTTAAGATTTATTTTAAACTCATTTGTGTTTTGCATATGACCTTTAAGATGGACAAGTTATCTTAGACTATTTCGAACTCTATCATATCATGCGTTGGCAAACAAAAAGTCGGTTTTATGCCAATTTTCCCAAACACAGCTGGGAATCCTTTCAATAAAAGAAAAACGAGATGTCGCTTTAAAAAAATGCTTCAAAGCTTTCAAAGGACATATTTTGTTCTTTCCAATGCATCCAATATCATTTCGATCGCTTCAGTATTGACATCTCTAGGAGGGAAACAAAATGCCATTTTTCGCACTTTTCCTCGATTTCTGGGTAGAGGCCTCTTAATCGACTGCAGTGCTAGATCATGATTCATTGCAGACCCATTTCGCGCTAGTTCGTCGGCCCTCTCATTGCCGGGTTTGTCACTGTGCCCAGGGACCCAGCAGAGGACCGTGGAGTGCTGCGAGCAGAGAACCTTTAGCTCTTCGCGGCAGCGTTGAACTGACTTTGATTTTATTTCAATAGCAGAAACTGCTTTAATAGCCGCCTGGCTGTCAATGAAAATGGTAATATCATTTCTTGGTATTGCCAACAATGACACCTTACGGGCCGCTTCCGCAATTGCTAGAATCTGTGCGTGACCAAAGTTGCTCGGGTTTCAAGTACCAGTTTGGCTAATCCTTAAGGCACTTTTGGTAGCAGATTCCTCCATGTACAGGTCTAGACGAGAACTACTCATAAGTTACCTCGATTTGGCTTACATTCCCAAGTCATGGACGGAAGTAGGTAAATGTGGTCTTTATACCCAATAGGGTCAGTAGGGATAGACAACAAGGCGGTCAAAGTAATTGACTATGCCGATGACGTTGATATCGCTGTCCCAAAAAACATTTACATACGCTTAGAGGTATTCTACAGAATGCCCATTCAAGGCTCTTTAAATGAAGCAAACAATTTGGTCTTTTTTTCCCTGAAAAAAATTAACTGGTCCTATTTACAAGGAGGGACGAAATTCCCAACTTTGTTCCGCCAAAACTAAATGTGCTTTGTGCTCACTAAGACGAGCAATTAATTAGACCTCATTCTAGATAGCAAACTGCGCTGGAATTCCCAATATCCTGCAGAGAGTTCAGAAAGCCAACATGACTCTGTACTGCTGCAAAAAAGATATCAGAATCAGGTGTTGACTGCAGCTTCGAATTACATATTGGCTCTATGTATCCGTCATCAGACCTATACTTATTTACATATAGGCCTGGTGGACTGCGCTTGAAAATGTCATCATTAGTCGCATATGCGTCTGCATCTATGTTGCCCTTAGGCGCCAACTGCGACTATGGACACTATTGTTCCACGTGCTACCGCTAGATATCTATTGCAAAACAAGTGGCACGGCAGCAAATTGGTGCAGGGAAATAAGTCCCCGGGAACTAAGTCCCTAAGCGGAAAGTGGGAAATAAAGCCTACATCTAGTGGGAAATAAAGTTACTTTCGTGAAGTGGACTTAGTTCCCATGAAAGGTGGGAAATAAATTCCGAAAACTCTGAGTGGTTTTATTTCCCTTTCAATATACCCAAATTTGCACAAAATGGAAATCTGCCAGTAAACCCAAGCAGGGGGGTTGCAGTATTAAACTGTTGAATGTGCACTAAGTTCGCATAAGAAAATGGACTTAGTTCCCACCTTACATGGGCACTAAGTCCACTTCACGAAAGTGATTTTATTTCCCACTAAGTGGGAACTGAGTCCCTCAGTGCGGATTTATTTCCCTGCACCCAGCAAATTGAGCCACTAGCATGAAAGGAATCCTTTTGTGGAGCAGTCGCCAACCAAACTGGTCACTCGTCCATCTATATAAAATTAAAGATCACCCAAACCCTTTGCTCTAGAATGCTTAAAATTTTACAAAGCGGTTACCTTTATGATGTATACAAGGAGTAAGGAAGGGGGGGTTCAAAGTTTAAATGGGCAAATTTTTATTTTTCATCCGATTGACTTTAAACTCGGTTTGTGTACTAAGAAATAAAGATAATTCCTTTCATCGATTTCGGCAATTTAGCTTGGGATCTGAGTTATTGCCGATGACCCCTTTAAAGGGGGCCTTTTTCAAAACGCACGAACCATTTGTCGTAGCCATTTGAAACATCGTACATACTTCAAGAATATTCAAGCTTAAATTTTCAAGAATGGGGTCATACAACTGCTAGAAAGTAGAACACATCCCCTCGAACTTTCTGGTTGCATATGTTTCAGAATATAGAAAGATTGGATGTGGAATATAACTAAGGAGTTGCTAGCATCCCAAACGCTACTTATTAGGTACAACCCTAGTTTTTATTGAATAAGAATTCCAAAACCTATATAACTTCCAGGACTGACTGGGAGATGTATAATGTCTCGAAGGCGATCTATCCGATACAGACGGGTCCAAGACTGAACCAAGATTGGTTGCCAAATCTCTGTGAAGTGTGAATTCGCTAAAATAAGCATCAGCCGCCTCCAATGCTTTATTTTTAGCTCCTTTTGGTTTAACAGGTAGTTTTAAGACCATTCAGTCCTGTGAGGTAGCACAATGGCTGCACTTGTGCCAAGTTCCCTATTTTCCTTTTTGCTAGTCGGACTCAATTTTTTTCCCATTCCGGACAAATTCCAAGTCAAATATGCAGCCGCATAAAGTATGCAACGGTTTGAAGAAAACTCCCAACTTCAACTGTTCGATTTTTAAGAGCTACACTGTTCACTGTTTAATTCACTGAAAAGTATGCAACGAAAAACACCGCTAATTCTACCCAAAAATCATGCAACGTGTTTCAAAAACGATCTAGTTGGAGATCTATTTCAAATAATTCAGTTTGTCAGATTTTTTATTAAACTTAATTGTCATCGCTTTGTTCTGGTCCTACTGAAAAACCCAATGATCAGTCATGCACACTCCTTGCCCATTCTGGTGACTAAATCGTTGTTTATATCCAAAAGACTTCAAAGGCGGAAATGGTACTATTTCATATCAGCAAACATCTACAAAACAGCACACACTCGGATATGTGCTGCACATTAATTCATTTTGGGCTATTCCAAAATGTATATAGGAACAAGGAACGACCATCATCATCATCATCATGGTCGTGGTCTTGGTGGAAGCACCATCAATTTCCTTAAACTATCATCATTCATAAATGTATCTTTCCTTTTTGTGGCTGTGTCGTCGTCATCAGAGTAAGTGAACAAGCCAAGGCATAGTATCCTTTAAGTCGAAAATGAACTATACATAGGTATCTCGAAAAACCACTCGGGAGATTCCCAACGAATTCGCTTCACATTTTGACCAATGACTGTAGACACTACTGGACAGTGTGCAATATTACAAGGAGCCGTTAGAAACTTCTCCGTATCCGGTGTGTTTCATAAGATACTCTCAAGAGGAATTTAAATGCGGGGAGGTTGCGGGGATGTTTGCACATAGCCAGCTTTCAATCTTCATTTTTGACAAGATGTATGCACTCAAGAGATACTATGCTATCTCTCTGTTGAGTTGAGGGTTACTACAAGTCGTGATGTAGTTTAAGGCCAAAATATAGTACAGTGTGGGTAACAGGAAGGCACTCAAAAGGAACTCAGAGGTATAGTACAATGTAACCATCGATGAAAACTCACACTATATCGGTCATTGATATACATACTACATGTGGATAGAGGCCAACTTCACTCCAGTTGAGACAGAGTGGGCATAGGACAGCTAATTGCGAAGGGGTACGCAATTTTTTTGATATCAATATCGGCTTTGGATAGAGTCCAACCTTCCTACTTGGTCAAGGTTTTATACAGAATTCCCTTTCCGTTATTTGGGATAGAGCTTTGCTATTCAAATGTCCAAAAAAAACAGCGATTGGCATAGTAATTCACAATCGTGTCTTATGTGTTTGGCCTGTTAGATTGGGACAGTACCTTTCAACTTCAAGTACAAGTCGAATGGCATCGCGTCGCCTTGTCTAAATCAAAGGTTTCGGTTAGGTCTTTATAGGCATAGATGCAGCCGTAAGCTTCCTCCATCTTCATTCTACACAGGCGAACCAGTCCTGCAGGGATGCCAAATACCTCGCCTCTATACAGACGCTGTCATAGGCTGCTCTAAATTCGATAAAAAGATGATAGCTAACGATTTGGTCTTCTTATGGGGTTTTTCCAGGGTCTGTCTGAAAATGTTAACGACATATGATTGACTTTCTTGACCTTAACCTCCACTGACAGGGTCAATCAGATTATTTACGAAGTGTTTTAGGCATTCAGAGAATATGGCCGCAAGGTCTTCTATGTGACGATGTTTTTGTAGTTGACGCAGCTGAAGGGATTTCCTTTCCTAGTAGAACCATTTTAAGGTCGGAATATTCTTACCACAAGATACTGGAGGGTGGTGTTGTGTCGATCGCAAGTACTACATTGCGATCGACGCAAAACAGCCACGTCTCCTTGTGAATATTGAGATGTCGAAACTTTGAGCTTACTCTACTTACATTTCCCCCCGCAGTAGCCTAAGTCCATTGCCAGACATGGAGTCATTGTAGGCTGTGTTTGCCAACTGCCCTGCTTATCATGACTTTGAAACTCTATAGTATGACTTTAATGTCGTGTGATTCGGTATTGTTAAATAGCACGTAAACCATGACTTTTGTAGTGCCACCCTTGTCTTTAGTGAGGGCATATAAGTCTGATGTTCTCGAATTTACCCTTAATGCGGATTGTCATTATGATGAGACTAGCTTTCGCCCGCGGCTCCCTCTTTTTATTGAAATTGACAATTGACGTATTTTTATGCCAATTAAAAAATTGGCAAGTGGAAATAGCGAAAAAATGAATTGACTAACAGCGTTTGTCAATAACTAACAAAGAAACTACTGGACAAGTGGAAATAGCTGGATTATTAAACAAAATGTCACTTTGTCTATAATTGACAGAGAAAATTTAATTGTCATCGAGTTCATAGTTGGTCAATCAACTGACAAACGATTTTTTGCCAATAATTGCCATAAGTGGAAATGAACTGACGTTGGTGTCGTTCAATGACATAAACGCGAGGGCTGTCAAACTTTGTCAATCAACCGACAACTGAGCCTCTATCTACGGGACAAGACTTATTAGCTAGAAAATCCTTAATTATATTCCACACTGCCTAGATCTTCCTATACTCTGAAACATATGCAACCATAAGGATCGTGAGGATGTGTATACCACTTTCTAGCAGTATGACACATAATTCCGCTTGAGAGTTAGATGAAGCGACTACCATAATCAACGGCGACAGAGGTTGGCACGCATTACAAAGTTTCAAAGCGATACGACGAACGGTTCGTGAGTTTTTTAAAACTAAACCCTTTAAAGGGGTCATCGGCAATAACTCAGACTCCAAGCTAAATTTCCAAAATCGGTGAAATGAATTATCTTTATTTCTTATAATAGAGTATACAAACCGAGTTTAAAGTCAATCGGATGAGAAATAAAAATGTTCCCATAGAAACTTTGACCCCCATTTTACCCCTTTAGGGGTTGAATTTCAAAATATCCTTATTTCTTGTATACATTATAAAGGGAACCTCTGTTAATAAATTTCAGCTTTCTAGAGCGAAGGCTTTGGGCTGGGCGTTGATGATCAGTTGTAGATGTTGACAAATGAGTCAATAGCTCAAGACTTTGCTTACCTATACCAGTTTGGAAGGCCCATCACACTTCCTGAATAGCAGTTATGTCTGCATAGTAGAGCAGTGGTATCTGCTGATTGTTGAGCTTCACGCGCGAACTGAAGGTCATTTTCCTTATTTCGTTTTGTAAGTTGGGCAAAAGTAATTGCGTCTTTTTTTCGAATCTTATTCCTACGAAAGTATTTAAAGGCGATTGTAAGTTCAATTCTGACCTATGGCTCGGCTATTTCCTGGGAGACTGTTAACACTAAATGCTACCTAAAGAATCTGAACAGGATATACAGAATTCCTTGCATAGGTATAATGGGTTCAATAAAATCTACACCACAACTAGGCCTAGTAACGTTGCTGAACCTATAACCATCGACCTATAGACTAAGATCGTAGCGGAGCTATCAAAGGCGCTCTCAGATTAAAAGAGAACAATATTTGGAAGCCCAAATCGTTTGCACAATCGCGCATACCTCCATCTTTCATCAGAGCGGATTCGTGCCACTCACGGACTGCAAGTGTAACGTTTGTTACTGATAGAAGAGCAACCATGGGGGAAAATAAAATATAAATAAAAGGGAGTATCATCTTTCAAAAGGTTATAGGCTTTTTTCCCCATTTTGGACGCCGTAACGTAAACGTACTCGAGGCTCGCTATTGTTTGGTTCGAGTCTCAAAAAAAGACGGACAAACCGTACGAAAGAGGAGAATCACCTTCGTTGGTCGTCACCCAGTAACAACCCCTTCTACTACCTCTTCCTCCATCATGACATTCCTAAAACTTACAGAACCTTTAAGTCTGCCGAGGCAGACTAGTAGACGGGGGTGTCCCAGTCCAGTCCTCTTGCGGCTTAGGCATTATCTTCCCTCCCGGCATAGCTCGCCGATGGGTGTGAGATCTTTCCACAAGTTCTGAACGGGGCTTACATTAAGTTTTAAATGCCTAAAGCTTGCTTGTAACCATATTTCTCCTAAAAGATTGCGATGCCCGAATTTCGTACTTTAAACTCCTAGTACGTAGGTATATGCTTCCATAGCACAAATGAGGCGGAGAGTTTGCTGATGTGTAAAAGTAAATTTAGCAACCGTGGCCCCTGCGCCGGGCGCTCTATTGCGAAGGCCCCTACAACTTTCTACCATAACTCTTACGACATGTTTAAATGAATTTTGAAAGAAGTTCATTTCTTCATCGCAGTTTATACACCAGAAACCAATATATGACTTTAACAAGAAATTTAAACCATGTAAGCGGACAGGCAGAAAAGGCTCTTAACACATGGCTCAAAGACGGAGAGTGGAACGGAAGCAGGAGTTATTTCAGAAGAACTAAGTGTCAGCCATTCAAACCGACTGTCAAATCAGTGCAGCATTTTCCAGACAGAGATCAAAGCGACCCCTGTTATGAAAGCGGCCTAAACTTTCTTAGCGGCTGAACTACCAGCAATGGAAATTACCATCTGTGCGAACAGACAAGCAGTACTTAACGCGAATCTAAAGCTAATCTAGTAAACTCCAAATCCGTAAGTCAGTCCCACTCGGCATTGAGAGCAAATATACTATCACACAGTACGCTGTGCTGGGCTCCTGGACATTTTGGTGTGGAAGAGAATGAGGCAGCAGATAAACTGGCCAGATCCGGCTTTGAAATGGACATACTATTAGCTGACAGACAAAGTACTACCAGCTTTCAACGCAGCTAAGAACGTCATTGACAATTTTACAGTAAACTTGGCTAAAGAGCGATGGAACAACATTTCCGGTTATATACCACAACTCGTAGCTTGTGGCCCGCAATTGACACTAAAAGGTCAAAGATCTCAATATTTTTTGATAGAAACCAAATCCAAGTGCTCATCGGGGTAATAACCGGATACTGCATCATTGGAAACATGTCCAAAAGACTGCGGGGATCTTTACAAATGACATCTGCAGAAGTCGCAGGGATGAAGAAGCAAGAGAATCTGTGTGGAACATATCCTGTTTCACTGCCCAGTGCCTAGCCCTTGAAGAACGCCGCTACTATTAGGTATATAGGAGAACGTTTATTTTATAGCTGCGGAGATCAAGCAATGATACCTTTAACAGGTTTAAGAAGATCACAACGGCCCTCAATGGAAATGGTGAAAGTTGCATATATTGCAAACAGCGCCTCTAACCTAACCTGACCTATTTCAACCCACTGATTCAGTGGCAGCATGCCTCCCCATACGTTTCGGGTTTTATTTCATTTTTTTTTTTTTTTTTGTGGGCCTTATTCCGCAAAGCCGATTTCAACTATACGCTGTCCACCAGCTTTCAAGACATACTGTAATTGTACTTGTGCTTCAGGATTCCGACAGATCTATCGCCCATTCGAATCACATACCATAATCTCTTACCCATTCCGGTACTGTTTTAAAATTGCACCTCCTCTCAAACCCATTACTAGTTGCTGTATCTACCTACCTACCAAAAAAAAAAAAAAAAAACCAAATCGAATTATATTCCTGAAACGTAACTGCGGTGTAGTGGTCCGTTTTAAATTCCAACTACATTTTTGCTTCGCCCACTGTCTAGTCCTTTTTTTTGCCAACTTCTTTCCAAAGAATTCTAAAAAAACAAGCCTCAGCAAAGTGAAAGGCAAAGCAGTTGCTTTCAAATGTACACACAGGCTTCCAGCAAGGATACCCATTGCACGAAGATGGTTTCACAATTCGCACAAAAAGATACCGAGAAGAATATAGAATGTTCACCGAGAAGTCGTCCTTCTCCTGCCATACTCTTTACCTTGTGTTCTTTTCTGCATTAAGTGCCGAATTTAAAATCACCATCAAACAGAGGACCTTATGCAAGAATTTTCTATTTACACAAACGGATTCTCGGTCTCGGGCTTTGAGTGTAATCCTTCGTCCCGCAAACATTTTAGTTTTAAATGCCCACCCCCTCCCCGTTTATCTCTTTATATTTTCCAATATGAGAATTAAACCGCACATCCTGAATAATTTTAGTTGCACGATAGTCGGTCGAGAACCGCACGCTTAAATGTGGTGTATAGGTATTTCCTTGGCCAAAAAATAACACACACAAAGCACAAGGACGAACAATACCGAGAGTAAGAGTGATGACAATGAGATGCTTCCAAAGATATAAAACAAAACAAAAAGGATACATTCTCTATCAAGGAGAATACAATAAGGACAACTTGAAACAACAACCAGCAAAGTAAAATAAGGAAGGAAGCAACGACTAAATGAGTGAACAGAGGGGCGATACACGTATAGAAAACAAAACAGAAAAAAAAAAACCAAACCAAAGATACAAAGATACATCACATCATATACAGCTCACGTTCGCAGATGATTGCTGGGAGATAAAAGTGTGCTTAGAAAAATGAATGGAACGCAATTTTTCATCCGCCCCATGTGAGTGTGTACTGTGTGTGCACGAATAAGCTCTTCAGCTGAGGCGATGGCGAACACCGAACCGAACACGCTGCGATGCGATGCGATTGCGAACACTAGAGGGGGGGGGCCGTACAACGGTGAATGAATGGCGTACGTGTACAATTGCGCTACAAATTGGGTGAATGGCATTGTGAGGATGTGTGCGCATCAAATAGAATCCACACTGAGTATGCCACTATGTCAGTGGAGCTGTGAAATTACTTTAAGAGTCTTAGGCTGAGCTGAGGGGGTGTTTTTTTTTTTTTTTTTTGCGCAGGGCTGTCTCGGTCTTGGCTATAAATGAACGAACGGCTTTAAGTTTATGCGAATTGTTCGAGAGCTGAATAATTTTTTGTTTAGGATATTTTCCTTTTGTTGTTGGAAGGATCATTGGAATGCTGTTTGATTTTGAACAGGAAAAACATGGAATATTGTGTACCTACTTCAATTGTGGACAATTTTATCCTGCAAATTATACTTAATGTTTTGTTGAGGGAAGACAGTTGCCTGACTGATTGGTGATCAACAACCAGCAAACGGTAAGAGCAAGGAACCAGACATTTTGAAAAAAATTTCATTATGGTGGCCAAAAGGAGCGATTTGGGGAAATTCAGACTCCGAGTGTAGGAAAAGCGGGGTCAAATTTGTATTTTTCATCCGAACGACGTCAAACTCGGTTCCTATTTTCTATACATGGGTGGGCCATCTAGTGGTTTCTTTTTAAATCATAGGCTATTTTGACATTGACAGCTGTTTTCCGCTCGAAATCTTGACAAAAGTCAGAATCATCACTCCGCGAAACGAAATGAGTCGCTTTACGCTTGAACAACGTTGGGAAATATTGAAAACTTATTTCCAAAGTGAGTGCTGTGTAGTCCAAATGTGCGTTTTCTGAAAAGAAGTTTTGGCCGAAATAAAGCACCTGCTGTATACGCAAGTTTGTGCAAAAAGATCGTGAGACTGGTGTGCTAGTGGACAACTCTAATGGTCCCCGTCATGAAAATGTGGCTGCTGTAGTAGAGAGTGTGAGACTCAATTCACGAACATCAACTCGCTATCGATCTCAATCTCAACAGTTCAATATTTCACGCACTAGCCCGATGAGAATTCTGCTCAAAGATCTCGGATTATTCGTTCCAATTTACTCAGCAATTGAAGGCGCACGACCATGACCATCCACTTCGTTATCGCTTTGCAGTTTGAGCCTTAGAGCAGCTTTAATTGGACAACGATTTTGGGCGAAAAATCATTTTTTCTGACGAGGCGCATTTTCATCTCGGCGGCTACGTTAAAAAACAAAATTGTCGCTTCTGGGGCTCGGAAAATCCGCACGTTATTGTTGAGAAGCCAATGCATCCATAAAGAGTGACAGTTTGGGTGCGGATTGTGGAGTGGTGGCATCATTGGATCACTTTTCTTCGAAAATGAGTCTGGGAACAACGTTTCAGTCAACGGTGGGCGTTACAGACTTACATGTTAACCGACTTTGTTTTACTGAAATGGAAGACATGGATTTGGAGGACCTTTGGTTCATGCAGAATGGCAGGCCATGCCACACAGACACAGCCCATGCCGCAATCGATCTTTTGCGCACCAAATTCCCAAATACGTGTTAACAGCCGTCTTGGCGATGCCAATTGGCCGCCTCGTAGCTGCGATTTGGACGTTTTTTTGTGAGGACCGATGTTATGCTAATAATCCGAAAACGATTCAAGCACTTAAGGCCAATATTATCCAATCAGTCCGTGAGCTACAGCCCGAAACCATCAACAAGGTCTTGGAAAATTGGAGTGACAGAATGCGCTACTGTAAAGCCAGCCGAGGCAGCCACTTGAACGACTTTGTGTTCCATAATTAGCACCAGTCTCTGACTAGTGACTTGTTGACACGGGGGCAGACTGCTATACGGTTACCCTCTATCCTTTTCCAGTAGACAAGTCGTCCAGTAGACTTTTTGGTCAAGCAGCAAAGCGGATTGATCAAATCACCCACTTTTGCCACGCACCAGTCTCCCGCCATAGTGATGGACTGTCAGAGGCAATAGACAAGGAGCAGACTGCTACAGTCACCCTCCGTCCCAACCCGAAGACAAACTGCCACAAGGAGGTGTTAACGTTAAGAAAATTTACTGCTTCAGTCACACTCATCAGGGCCCCTTAATGAGGTAAGATAATAACGTCGGATGTATACGCGTCGTACCAAGTTTTCCCTACATGCTACTGACTTCATGGTGTTTGGCCTTCGTATAGGTATGAGCTCCAAAGCAATTTCACCCTAAAAAACTTAAGATTGGCATCGTCTTCAGAGATGAAGCTATGTCAAGTTGCGGCCCATGAAATCCGACCATTCCTGTTAGGTAGGTACAGGTCGGAGTGGCGGTTAAGATAAGCCTAAGTAGCACTAAGTGCTGTTTTATTACCACATACTCGCATTTGACCTGGTTGTTGTAAGTATATGTCGAAGGGTGCTTTAGATTCAGCCCGTGGAATTCAAAAAGGTTATATAAAAATATTTTTTTTGATGCTATTTTTCGCGACTTCCTTGAGGGATGCGAAGAAGGGTTTACCCAGAGCTCGCTGTCTAGTCCTAGCTATTGTCGGACAAGCGCATAGGGGGTTTCTTTTTCGGTTGCGTCATTACAATTGCGACAGTGTGTATTATATGGGATGCCTAATTTGATTGCATGATCCCCTATGGGCCAATGGCCTGTGGTAATCGCTGTTATTCTGGCTATATCTTTAACGTGTTTTACCCAGGAGGTGGGTTGTTTTTCCCCTGCTATAATTTGGCCACATCCTTCTGGTTATGACACAATTAGTTAGCCTCCTCCATCTGAGATTGGCTTTCGATAGGGATTCTGCGAAAATGTTTGCTTTGACTGCTCCTATTGGAATGTGGACCGATTCCGCATGGCCAGCTCGTCAGCCTGTTCATTTCCATAAACGTTGCTGTGGCCTGAAACCCAGATCAGGGTAATCCTGAACTGATCGAGGTCAGCTTATCTCGACATTCTAATACTAATTTTGAGGTTATATTGACTGAGGCGATATCCTTAATCGCAGCTTGCCTGTCAATGAATATGTCTATCTTTTGCCTCGGAACTATGTCCGCGTGTAGTTTTGGCGACAGGATTCACGGATAGCAAGTATTTCCGCTTGAAACACACTGGCTGTAGTCCGGGAGCCTGATGAAGGATTTTGCGATGCTCAGAGACTCCGAAAATACACCCGCACCTACTCCACAGTCCATTTTTGAGCCGTCAGTGTAGATTGTTAAGTTCAACTCCCTGTTCACCCGTCCGTCCTGCCAGACTAATGTTGAGGGGAATCTCCACTTCAAAGTGTTTTTTTAAAAAGTATTCTGGGGGTAATGTAATCCGTTGATGGTGGTGCTACCTCTCTTGGCAAAGAAAGCAGAATATTGCAATGTCGGTAGGGTCTCGCATACCAGCATCCCGACTCTCTGAGTCTGATCGCGCTATGTGTTGCGATGTTTGTGATATGAAGGTCTAAAGGTAAGAGATGCAAAAGGACAGTGAGAGCGTCTGACGGCGTTGACCGCAGAGCGCCTTTGGTGCCTATGGGCTCTGTTAAGCTTGTGGTTATGTTGTAGACTTTTCCGAGAGCCGGCCACCAAACTACTGATCCGTAAGTGGGGATTTGTCGCACTACGGTTGTGTACCTGTACATCCCAAAGGGTCAGTTTTGGTTGCCGGCCCCATCTTTTGCCAAACGTTCTGCTGCAGGTGCTGAAAGCCATGTACGCTTTCTTTACCCGCTATTCGATGTTCAGCGATATTCACAGAGAATTCTCCATAATTTCTCTAATTATGCGGAGAGAAACTTTCCTGACACTAGTATCACCATATCGTCCACATATCCGACTACTTTGACTCTTTCTCTGTTACTCCTGTTAAAAATTAAATATCTGCGTCAAAATATTCCAATTCCAATCATCGTCCTTCGGAAACTTATAATCAAATTAGTCAACATCAAGTTCAATTGAGCTTATGAGGGTGCTTGCTATTAAATAAAAATTCCCACAACTTATTCCAGCTAAATGTAATCATTGCCCACCCATTTGGGTAACTATAATCTGCAAGGATATTCCACACTAACCACAACTTCCCACGTATAGTGTGCCCAAGAACGTAAGCATGTATATGGCCGAGTTGAGTCTAATGCAACGCAATCACACACAAGTCAAATAAAAATAAAATACAAAAAAAAAATTTCCTTCCAAGGACTAGAAAGGATATTTACCATCAACCTGGATGTAATGCTGTAAATAATTTTCCATCTCAATAGCCAATGCAATATTCTTGAGGCAACAGTGTGGCTGGGGCCTTAATAAAATTTTTCACAAAGCAGACATCTATCTCCTTGCATCGGAAATTCGTTTACGTCAAGCATGTAGGATATCAAAATATTGCGCCAAAGGAAATTCTATTTAAAAAGAAAAAAAACTGCAACTTCCTTGTCACATATCGTTCTTCAATTTTTATATAAAAAAAAAACTGTCAACGATGCAACTGCACTAAGTTAATTTTTAAACAAAAAAGGACTTTTTTAAATGTTGTAAAATTTTAAATTTAACATGTGTGTAGTCAATGTCTTTGTAGTCGATGTCAGGCAACAAATTTTCTTGCGTTTCTTATGGGCTTTCCTCAGTGACGATCATACGAATATATAGATAAAAGCGCGCAATGCTCTTTGATAATTGATGCGTGTAATTTTTATATTCTCTTTGTATACTATTTCGTTTAGAATATGAAATGAATATCCTTTGTGGTGGAACATTTTTTCTATATTTCTTATGAAGAGGGTCTTTTTTAACATCAGATGCAACACATGCTTCACACAGGAAGAAGGACTGCAATTTTCTATAGCAAAGATAAAATCCATGCAACTGGAAAGTTGAGGATAATTTTTTTTTTTATTTTCTTACATTTAATAAGTTTTTGATTGCAAGAGTCCTAGATGGAATTTTGGGGATGATTGATCATTTTTGTTTTAGAGAAGTTGGTTTTTTGTTTTTACCTAAAGCTACTATTGTATCAATTTTTGACATGCTTACGTCAAAATTACGTCAGATTTTGTCTACACACACCGCAGGAACAAAATCTAAAGTCACGTCAGAGTGTCAAAAAATGACACGATTGATCGACTGATGAGAAAGGGTATCCGATGCAGATGGAGCCAGCACTTTCTCTGAGTGATTAAAGCCCTAGTTAAAGAGGGACTTAAAAGGCCGTCTTGTCTCAGTAAAAATGGCCAGGGAATGCAGCGATTAACAAACTGGAGTAATTGTGTGACTTTTTAAGAAAGGAATACAAAGGACTGCTCCTAATCACTTTTAAGGAGAAGCTTTGCTAAAAAAAAAAAAATAAAAAGTTGGCGCAACAGGCGTCTAGACACCCTAGGCCTAGGCCTAGCTTCTCACAACCATTCGTTTTGTGTGAGTTTTTATTTTTGGAACGAATCCGAACGGCTGAATTGAGAAGCTTTTTCGGGACAGTTATACTCTCGGAATTTTTTATACTTTCGGATGTTTGTCAGACGTTCGCGGAAGCTTTGCTAAGGCGTTGAAAAAGTATACTTGAGAAGGCTATTTTCGAGTCATATATGATCTGGAGAATGAGCACTGCGGTTTTTTTTCGGTCAGAAACATAACCGCCCCAGTTATTCAGACAAAAAATGACACATGAGAAGACTTGCGAGTAAGCCACATCTGTCTATACATAGAACCGGGATGGACGGACATATGACGGAGACCCTCGAGGTTAGAGGTAATTCTGGAGTGTACTGCAGGAGGATACAATTTTCGGTGCTATCGTGAGAGCTATTCCATCTCTTTGCACATGCGGAATGTATCAAAATCGATGTTAAGGTTTTGTCACTGCTAGAACCACAGCTTTAAAAACTCTACTTTGTTTAGGAAGTCGAATCGTGCTGCATATACTCAGCGCTTCCAAGAAATTGCTCGCGACAGTTGCTTAACTTCGAAGCATCTGTATTGAGTGATAAGAGCGTTCTTTGCCAGCGAGTTAAAAACAGTTTCCAGGGCCGTACATAGCTTAGCTGCTACTGGATAGTGACAAATGAAACAGGAAGCTCTAAGAATGAAGACCAATAAAGGCTTCAATCTAACTAGTCTGCAATTTAGGTTTTGATTTCAGGCCTTTTTTGTTGCTGATGCCTGTAATAAAGATCATCAAGGGATTTACGAGTATGCTATGCATTCCAAACCATTCTGAGTGAAAGCCATAGTTTTAAGTTCCCATATTAAGTCCTGATGAGAACAAAATTTGGAAGCAAGAATCGTTTGGTCACTCGCGCATACTTCACATCTTTGATCAGAGCTGACTCATTTCAGTCGGACTACAAGACGCGAATGACTTTGACAAGACACTTAAAGTCTGCATACCGAAACAACAGGACTGGCTCTTGCCAACTAAAAGGTATACCCATCACCACAGAAAGCTCAAAGACGGATAATGGAACTGGAATAGGAGTTTTCTCAGAAGAACTATAGCCATTTAAAGACTGGCAAATCAGGGCAGCATTTTCTAGACAGAGATCTACGCGGTTAAGAACGGGTGCAAACTCATTTAGTGAGGGAACTACCAGCAATGGAAATCACTTTCTACTTGGAAAGTAAGCAGCAGTTAAATGTTAAATCACTCCAATCTGGTAAGTCAGTGCCTCCGGGCATTGAGATTGAGAGCAATAAACTATCGCACAGTACTACTGTGCTGGATTCCTGGACATTCTGGGTGTGGAAGAGAACGATCCAGAAGATAAACTGATGGCCAGATTCGGCTCTGAAGTGGACATACTATTAGCTGATAGACAAGTACTACCAGCACTCAACCCAGATAAGACCGTCATTGACAATGTCACATTGAATTTGGCTAAAGAACGATGGAAAAATACTTCCGTTTGTAGCATAACTCGCAGCTGTGGCCCACAATTTACACTAAAGTGTCAAAGATACTAACATCTTTTGATAGACACCCAATCCGAGTGGAAAACATGACCCAAAGACTGGATTTCTTTACAAATGACTTCTGCAGAAGTTGCAGGAGTGAAGAGGAAATAGAATCTGGTGAATCATATCCTGTGTCATTGCTCAATGCTTAGCCATTGGAAAACGCTGTTACTCTTCTATGGTAGCAAGGTTCTTTGATGGCTTGGAAGATCTAGCAATGATACCATAACCAAATTTAAGAAGATTCATCAACGAATCCGAATGTTTTTGTTATATAGTTGCAGGTCCTATCATGTACTATAAAAGGGTAATCACAATGGGCCTCAATGGCTTCTGGGTAAAAATTGCATATATAAAAACTGTCGCTCTAACATAGTCTATAACCCAACTCAAGTCCTGATGTTAGAAGTTTATAGTCCTGATGCATTCCAAAACCTCAAGACTTCTTATATGTCCAAGGTAGCATTTCCCCGCGTCTTCGCTTCTTTGTGTACTTTGCTATGCATTCGATAGGAAGAATAACTCGTGAATCAAACAGAATTTCCAAAATCGGAGAAATGCATTTTCTTTATTTCTTATGAAGGGTGGGCCAAATACAATTTTATTTTTAAAAATGCAATAAAATGAATAAAATTAAATTTTTTCCATGTAGGTATTATGGCTTTATTAGTAAGAGCAAACATTCCCATTAATTATGGAACCCAACGTGTCTTTCAAGTGGCTGCCTCGGCTGGTTTCGCATTTTATTTTATCACTTCAATTTTCCAAGACCTTGTTGATTGTTTCGGGCTATAGCTCACGGATTGTTTGGATGATATTGGTCTTAAGTGCTTGAATCATTTCCGTATTGTTGGCATAACATTGGTCCTTCACGGCTCCTACACCGAAAGAAAAACGTTGGTAAAATCAAGCATGAACCTTATTTGATTTTGCGTCAACCAATGGGCATTGTCATTTCAACAAATGCGACATTGTCAATTTTTTATAAAAAAACATAACGGGTATTTTTGCATAAATCTATCACGCCATTGTCAATTTCGTGTTTAAATAACCACGCCTTAGGTTATTCGTATTAAAGCAAGCACGGTAAGCGATTGATTAAGCACGATCATTGTTGATTAACAAATTCAAAATTGTACAATGGTCGTGTTTCTTTTAACACGTCCATGCTTACTTTATCACAGGGAAGCGATTGATCAAGCATGATCATTGTTAATCAACAACGAAAACAGTGTACATGTACATTGTTCGTGATTCTTTTACAATGCCCATGCACTGGGTAGTGTTTGATAATGCATAGCATCAGCATGACCATTGTTCATCAGCAATGGAAACATTGTAATGTTTTTGTGCTTCTTTTAAAACGTCCATACTTACTGTACCATTTTATTTCTACTCGCACCGCACCCAGCTGAAAATACTATTAAAAACTGAAAACTAATATTAACCTACGCAAAATTACATTACATTTATTTACATTAGTATTTATTGAACTTTCAATAACAGTTTGACTTAAGGCTAGTTAACAAAATGGTGATCAATAATTAATATTTTAATATGTTGGCTCAACAACAGGGGCCCAACGAAGTACAATTATTATTTTATAAATACATAATTATATTTACCTACATAAATTATTGTGAGTGTTGTCTCGTACCGTATGCACCGTTGGCTATGTTGACTTCAGGGTATTGAAATCCGGGTGTCGAATCTAAGGAAAATTTCAAAATTATGAGTGGTAAAAGTTTACTAGAAAAGAACTTACTTTAGATGGCGCTCACAATCCGGGGTAGACCACGGCCTGAACCAACAAGCGCACTAAAAAACAAAACAAAAAATTTCACTATACACTACAAAGAAAAATACACTGTTGACACTCGCTCGTAACGTAATGTACCTAGTACTCGCACTTCTGACTGAATACTGAAGATTTTTTCAAGAAAAAAGATGACGACGCCAACGAGGCAAACTAACAAAATTAATTCCGTTAAGCATGTCGCGACTACGATGTTTGTGGTTGGTTTAACAAGAAAACATGTGAATTAACTACATTCGTGATAGTTCTACAAAGTTTGTGTTTCTTTAGCAATGTTTATGCTTGGCTGCATTATTATTTCAACATTTTCGCGATACATTTAACTGAAGTGTGATACTTTAACAACGTTTCTGATTGTTACACGTGACCGCTTTACAACACGTCTTGGCAAGAATGTAGGTTGTGATAATGAGAAATATTTTTATAAAAACATGTCCGTAGATACTTTTAACATGTTCATGATACTTTAATAATAGTCAATGAAATTTTCCCTTGAAAATGTTTGTGTTTAATTGCACTGTAATCGTTGTACTCCAACTACGAATGTGTTTAATTTATAAGAAATATGGTTGATTTTAAATTTATTGACCACGTTTGTGTTTAATCAAAAACACTTATGGTCAAATTAATTATAAAGTCCCTAAGTTGTAATTTCATCCTGTTTATTGTTGTTTAACAATGAAATCAACAATTAAATTGTAGGCTAACAATGTTACCATTTTTGAAACAACTACAAAAATGTTCAAACTAAACATATCTGTGATACTTACGAGCATTTTAATCAACAACGCCAAAGTAGTTGTTTCAAACATGCAGCGTTGTTTGATTTAATCACATACGTATTTGATTTGACAATTTTAAGCCCATTGTTAGCTAACAACGAAACATTTTTGATTCAACCAATGTTTTTTCTTTCGGTGTAAGCGGCCAATTGGCATCGCCAAAAACGGCTGATAACACGATTTGGGAACTTGGTGCGCAAAAGATCGATTGTGGCATGGACTGTGTGGCATGGCGCGCCATCCTGCATTAATCAGAGGTCGTTTATATCCATCTCTTCAATTTCAGGAAATAAAAGTCGGTAAACATGCCTCTGTAACGCCCACCGTTGACTGAAACGTTGTTCCCAGCCACATTTTCAAAGAAAAATGGTCCAAATGCCACCACTCCACAATCCGCACCAAACCGTCACTCTCTGTGGCCGCATTGTCCTCTCAACAACAACGTTCGGGTTTTCCGATGCGGCAATTTTGTTTTTTTAACGTAGCCTACAGGATGAAAATGCACCTCGTCAGAAAAGATTATTTTTCGCCCAAAATCGTTGTCTAACTCAAGCTGCTCTAAGGCTTAAACTGCAAAGCGAAAACGAAGCGGATAGTCGTGCGTTTACTGAGTCACCGTACGGATTTTACGACGAGTGTTTTTTACTAGTATACCAGTCTCACGAACTTTATGCACAAACTTCCGTACAGCGGTGGTTGCTTCATTTCGGCCAAAACATCTTTTCAAAAAACCCATACTGTTTGGGCTACACAGCACTCACTTTGGAAATAAGTTTTCAATATTTCCCAACGTTGTTCAAGCGTAAAGCGACTCATTTCGTTTCGCTGAGTGATGATACTGACTTCTGTTAAGATTTCGAGCGGGAAACAGCTGTCAGTGTCAAAATAGCCTATGATTTAAAAAGAAACCACTAGATGGCACACCCTTTATTACTAGGACTAGCCGTATATTGCTTCTTGTTTATCAGAACAATGCATATCAAGATTCCAAATTTTACAGCAGAAGTTCCCATGAATGTCGAGTAATAGCCTTCGGAGTGTTTTTCATTTCAACCTCCTTTCTCCTCCTTATGGTCGGTGGCACCCCTCCTTTGTCTAATTTCGACCAAGCTTCACAGAAACGCCTTTGGCCCAATTTTAGCGCAATCTATTCCGTGGTTTTCGAGATATGTAAACGATTGTTTAATGTATCATTTTTGTATGGAGTCGATACGCCCCTTTTTTCAATTTAGATCAAACTTTACAGGAACACTCTTGGGCCGAAGGTACCTAAAATTTGAGATCAATCATTTCGGTGGTTTTCGAAATATTTATATGATTTTTCGTCGAATTTTGTTCAAAATTCACAGAAACAGTGGTTCTCAAAATTTGACCTCAATCGGTTCGGTGGTTTTCTAATTTTGCACTTATTCATGGTGTGTAATCCCATACAAATTGGAAATTTAGATTTTTTTAATTTTTCACCTTTTTTTATTTGAGATTTTCCGAATTTATTTTATTGTTAAACTACCCCTGATTTATGACGAACACAATAAAAGAAGAATCATCCAAATCGGTCCAGCAAATTCTCGAGTTTTTGCTAGACTTACGCACACCAAAAGATTTTTATTAAGTATTTAGAATAAAAAGCGCTGGTCCTAAATGGGAACCTTGTGGCACTCGTGCAGAATTTTTTTTTTTTCTTCGCATGATTTTAGGTTTACAAAATCTTCTTTGTAGGTAGCTTTCGAACCATTTTCATATGCAATCTGCGTTGCTATTTAAATTAGTTGCTATTTTAGTGACAATACATCTATATGTTGGCCCTACCGTTGCGTTGGTTCCTTTCGTATTTGGGCAGAGAAATTGAAGCTTGCATCACCACTGAAACAAGGTGGCCCTTGGCATCACTAAGCTCCACCAATTTCTTATTTCCAGCAAACGCGGGCGATCAGAAAACAATTTTCGCAGCTTAAGACTTTTTTTAATGACCAGAGTTAGTCAGTTATAATGACCAAAACTACTAGTCTCTAGGGAGCATTACAAGTCAGACTATTGCCACTTTTGAGTAGGTACTTTCGATTTGCTAAAATGTATTGATCTTCAGATTGTTTTTCTGATCCATGAAAAATTTCCCAGCCCTCCATGCACTTTCATCTCTTATCTCAATTTATACTGTCCCTCACGCAACTATATACGGTTTACCCTTCTGTTGATGTGTCACATATACAAAAAAAAATATTCACGGAAACCGCCTCTCAACTACCGGTACCATCCATCGCGCAATGAAATCCCAGATTTTATGCCATGCACTTACACTGTGTTTGCACTTTTCACATTCAACCATAAAAAAAGGGTCAACAGGAGAGTACGGCAAAAACATCTGTGTGCCTTACCATCAAGATTCCATTATCCTACCGTGGTTCCGGTGTACCTATAACAACAACATTTGACCCATCATCTGAAATGTGCAAACACATTTGCGTATACGTTGCGCACTCCAAACAGGACGGGACCCACCACATCATTGATTTTTGGAAATGAGCATACATCACATGCCGAATAAGTATACGGTCCGTTTCGATAGTAGGTCATGTCCCATGCCAAAAGTCCGGAACTTTTCCTATTTCTAAAATGACGACGCACAATGCCGACCGCCCCACAGACCGCCAACACCGCAGGGTATTCATGGAAAGATGAGCTCTCCAGCTTTGGATTTCGGTGGATTTTATTGCTTTGGACAAATTTTCCTCTCTGCACACACACATCTCCAGCCACTTTGGGGCTCAGCTGCTGTGTACTGCTGCTGCAACGCTGTAGATTGCGTTAAGTCAAAGGGATTTTAGAAACGTTTCTATATAGAGTCCTCTAGAGCTATAGGCAAACACATAAAAATTCGGTCAATGTCGTACAGCTAGCTTGGTGGGTATAGATGTGTGGCTACCTATTCCATCGGCGCTGTCGTAATTATATCCCTGGATATGAGTAAAAGTTATGGACCATAAAGAAGGTGCGATTGGTACACGCAGATGAAATCCATTCGACCGAAATTCTGTTCATCCAGAATCAGAGTTCCAGAAAGATACGTAAATGAGCCGGCTTTTGAATAACGATGACGACGAAGGACGCTTTAATGATTCTAATGAGTATGGTCCACATTCAAGGATCGAAGTGGACGGTTGTCCTTTCCGAAATATCAGGGAAATGGAAATTCGCTATTTATCTTTTTAGAATGAAATTGCGGAACAGCATGTGATGGAATGTAGTAAAGTAGCTCAATCTGGTCATATACGGTTCAGTGGTGACTGGTGACTTTTATAATGACAGCCAAGTCGAATTGGGGAGGTTTCATTAATGACCACTATGGTGGCTGGCACGATGAACAGGTTTTGTGATGGACGATGCTAATATAGAGAGGTTTTAGCAGGCCGTATAGATACAAGTGATAAGCCTATTATGTATCTCATCGATAGGCGGTAAAGAACTACAGTATGCCAGACTCGCATGAATGACGAAAATGATCTGAAGTATCGTCGATATTTTCAAACGCGTTGTAGGCACTTAGGAACTTAGCAAATGGAAAGTGTCCCGTAAGAGCTGCAACAAGGTTAGGTTAGGTTAAGTTTGTGGGCTGGCTAGGATTTCTCCGTGCCACACTCAGGTCAATATTGACCCATTGTGATTCCCGTAAGGGGGAAGAGGTTGTCCCTTACCCATTATAACCCTGTATTCAAATTACTTAGGTGATGTGCTGCTACATACAAACCATCTTGTTGATTTGACGAAGATCATTATCTTGTCTATTGATGTGCTGGAAAGCTCGTCTAGGTAGCTGAAGAAGTGACTCCCTAGGAATTTATATCTGGTGTGTTGGATACTTGGGCAGTGACATAGGAAGTGGGTTGTATCCTCAAGAGCTTCTCATCACCGCAGCCTCTGCAAAGTTCTTCTTCCGTTAAGCCCATTTCCTTCATATGGTAACGCAATGTTTTGTGCCCTGTTATGATACCTACGAGGGTGGACAGGGATTTCCTATCCTACCGCATTATCTTCTCGGTTTTGGATGCGTTGAAGGACGGCCATAGCATTCTTGTGGTATTACAAGTGTTTAAGGTGGCCCATCTTGCGTTCGCCTCTCTTGTGGCTTTCCTCCCTGCTTCGAGCTTGAGTGTGCAAGGCGGGATGTCCACAGAGGGATCAGCTTGTTCTGAAACAGCTGTCGAACCTTGTCTTGCTAATTCGTCTGCTTTCTCATTGCCTGAAATGCCTTCATGTCCCGGAACCCAGCAGAGTGATACCTTGTGCTGTGTACCAAGAGCATTGAGTTCTTCGCGACAGCACTTCACAAGCTTTGATTTTATTTCTGGTGCAGTTATGGCCTTTATTGCTGCCTGGCTGCCGATATAGAAGGTAATACTTTCAGGTGGTATTGCCCTTACCACAGACTCACGGGCTGCTGTGGTCACTGCCAGGACCTCTTCTTGGAAAACGCTGCTATGGTCGGGGAAGCGTATCGATTTTGATATACCCAGCGGTTCAGAAAAGACACCTGACCCTACTCCAGTGTCCATTTTTGATCCGTCGGTGAATACGGCTATGGTTGGTGTGCTAGGTACGAGTCCGTCTCTCCATTCTTCCCTGCTGGGATAGGTGCTAGAGAAGAGTCTTGTAAACTCTGGGTAAGGCGTAATGTAGTCCGTGACAGGTACATGGCCGAAATATTTCTGGAGGATCGTAGAATGACTCGTTTCGATCAAATTCCATTTTACCGATTGGCAGATTCTCACTGCACTAATTGCAGCCGATAGTTGTATATATGAATGTCTAGCGGGCATAGGCTGAGGATAGACTCAAGTCCTGCGGTTGGAGTTGTCCTCATCGCATTGGTGATGCCGATGCACGCTAGTCTTTGAACCTTCGTTAACGCTTTTAGGTAAGTAGATTGATTAGTTGCCGGCCACCATACGAAACTGCCGTAGGTCAGTATAGGTCTTACTATAGCCGTGTACATCCAGAGCTTAATTTTGGGAGATGCTGCCCAGGTTTTCTCAATAATAAATAGTAATAAAAGGCTTTCTTTCATTGGTGTTCAATTTCCAGTTGAGTTTTTTGTCTAGTACCTACCTATAAGTCCCAGGTACTTTGCGCTATCAGAGATTCTGAGGGTGTATAAACTGTGGTATTTTTCTTTTATTTGTGAAAAGTACCAGAGCTGCAACAAGTTGATAGGAAGCGGAGTAGCTTAAAAAATAATTTAAAGCGAAAAATGCATTTGATTGAGGAAAACAAAAAGTGCCGGTGTAATGGAACCCAATTGGAACGTTATCGGTCAATTAACGGATTAAATCTGAAGAAAGCCATGGACGAGTTCGAAGTTCAACAGATTGTCATTCGAAAGACACCAAAGTTTCCCACACGGGAACGTCAGATGGCGATTCAAAGAAAGAAGTCAACAAATATACTGCAGTGCATGTGTTGGCCAAAGTCATGCTGTGATCCCAAGTGTCGAGTGCGAATGAAAACACGTGTCAAACATGCAAGTGCCATTTACCAGGAACAGGTTACATCGGTTCGCGAACGCCTCGGCTTCAAGAGTATTTCGCCAACATACTGGGAATCAGATTCACGACAATTGGGTTACACCTGGGTGCCACCAGGTATAATGACATCGTCAAAGATCCAGCACCAGCGCTACTTTGATAATATCCCTCAGGAGAAAGTTCCTAAACTCAGTTCAAACAGTAATATGTAAGAACCTTGAATATTTACGTCTCTGTATTTATTCAATTAGCTTAGTTTGTCCATTTGCATTGGCGCTATCCTACGATACCCGGAGGCCCAGAGCTTAGCTTCAATGAGGGCCGAGGCCTGTGCTAATGTCTCTATTACATACATACATACATACAGTACCAGTGCTGCAACAAGTTGTCCGTAGTCTTTCTGCTGGAGAGACATAAAAAATTAAGCAGATTTCCTTCAGACGTTCAGCAGCATGCGTTTTGTAGTCTGACCCACATCTTGGGGAGCCATGCTATACACCGCCACCGAGAACATAGAAAGATCCAAAGCAGGTTCGGCACCCGCCACCATCATTCGAGGCTTGGATATGGCATTACTCACAACCATTGTATAACCTGGGCCCTAAAAAGATTCAACGAACTTAAGGCTTGCTACCGAATTCAAGATTTTAACTATGAAGGGGTCTTAAGCCAAACTTGTGCCACGCGTTCAGACACTTCTACCCAACCCCCCTTTCCTAACAATATAATCGGCTTTAAAAACAGAGCCATGCTTGCCTAACAACGAGAGGTGAAATCTAATATGTCTTGTATGACCGACCATACAATCCCCCGCCTTGTGGAAGGAAAAACCTCAGTTTGAAAAGAATTGACCGAAAGCATGATCCGACAGAAAGTATGACAACATCATCCGCAGTTGCCTGAGCATTAGACGCCTAAACTATTAAAAGGTATGTAGAAGAGAGTTCACTGTACAGTGTGCTACGACAGTGGAGATAGAACGCCACCTTGTGGGCAGACTCTGTCAATCTCTGCTCTAAAATTGTGGCCACAAACTGTCATCAGCATTGCCCTGATCTACAAAAACAAAAATAAGTCTTATCTGCCCAGTGGTGTCTACTGTCTAGCCTAAGTGACACAAATGCAGTCAAAAGTCCCATTTTTGAAAGCGCCCTCTGGTGTCGATAAAACTGTCAATCGAGGAATTTTTTTCCTAACAAGCGTGTAATCAATTCTAGCAACTAGATTGTGAATCGCAGACTTAGAGGATTTTCCACGCCGATATACATGTCGCATCTCAGAAAAAAAGGTGTATCCTTCGCACGTATGAGTCTCGAAAAGTCTTCCAAGCTTTTTAGCAAGAAGAAAGGCAAAAGCCGTTTTGTAAATCTAGAACGATGAACCAGACATCTTTTTCAATTTTTGGTACAAAAGTCACTCGAATCATAAGCCAAGGTAAAGGCAGAGTTGACAGAAACTGGGCTTAACCCTGTTGCAGCAAATCTAGGTATTAAACTCCATCATACCTTAGGTGCTATACAGCCCGATTGTCAGGCTCATCTGTTGACAGGCTGATGCAGTGTATACTATTCCGAGATTTGCAACTGGATTCTCAACAATCGGGCTTATCTTTCACCGCGGAAACTGAGTTTCAGAAGTCTGGAAGGCTTTAATTTCGTCTCAGTGTAGGCACCGTCATATTTCCTAAGTGATTCCGGTTTAATTGGTTTGCTCTTTTTTTGAACTTTCACTAACCTATATAGCTTCACTATTAACCTACCACGGTACTAATAATCATTTTTAGTGTCCAGCTTAAGTTTTACGAATTCACAGTAGCGAATTTTTCCATATAAAATTATCTACTGTCACTTACAACATACTTAAGGTGGAGGTTAAAAATGATTATTGGTAAGGCCCCTAGAGTCTCCATCTTTTTACAAAAGTCTTCATGAAAGGAACTTGTTATTAAATTCATGTTGTTTGGATCATTAAAGGTTCCATAGTCTCCATCTAAATTGGGCCGATTTAGGAAGCTTTCTCGCTTCCTTATTGAGTCTCAATTGCAGTTTTGGGGTTTCACCGCATAGAACTGGCGATCTACATGAGGTTTTTATAACCAGGTACGTCAGTCCAAAACATGTTCTCATGATACTAGATATAGACAGTTTCTGATTTAGGCCCTGCCCATCACCTTCTGTCTCTTATTCTGAGTTTAAAAGTAGTTTTGACAGTAGTTTGTCGCGCAATTATTTCCATTACACGATGTAGGTGTCAATTGCGCTGGAAAAAGGTCGGACTCCTGCTATTGTCTTAATCCAAAAGCTCTCGGTGTTAGATGCCATTGCATCTAAACCGTAACCTTCGCCTTGAATCTTACCATGTATATGCTCAGTCAATGCTCCATCTCGAGGTTAAGTCTTATATTCACTCTCTCAGACATCAGCAAAACCTAATTATGACAATAGAATAACATTTCTGTCATGTCCGTACGAAAAAAAAACGTCCTCCCTTAAACGTCCTTATCTCATCATTAATTTCCTCTTTCCGGCCACTTTCCGATGGCGCACTCTCTGCTCCCGCACATAAAAGTGAATTGTCTCCAATTTGCCTCCACTCTGCCAGTGCACATTGTATCCATTTTCCACTCCATTTTCTTTGTTCAGTGTGTCTTCTCCTTTTTTTTTGCCTAGCATTTTCGTTGGTTCTCATTTAATTAGAGAAACAATCCTCGGAATCCTCCAAGGAGCACACTGCACACCAAAGCCAGAGGACATTTCCCAAGCTGCATCAATTCATTTGGAATTACTCGAGATACATCACAATCATCATCGTCGTCGTCGTCGTCGTCGTCGTCGTCGTCTTCGTCCAAGTGCGCCCATAAGATGGGAGTACTAACACTCGGCAAAGCACATTGTTGCTGGCAATGTCTTCAGGACCATACAGCCAGCCATCGCCTCGCAAGTACAATAGGACGAAAAGGATCTTATCTTCAATGTTATACAGTTCTTGGAGTGTTTGTCCAGTCATATTTCTCTCTGTTTAAATGGTGCAGAGCGCAGTCTTTCGGTGGAAATCCTTCCACAATATCCTTGGTAATCGTGGTACACGAACATGCTGCACCTTTGCACAGTCCTTTTAGTTGTTCGCTAAAAGTGTCGTCTATTATTTTCTCTCCTGGTATAAGATACCCGAACCCGAATGGTATAGAAGAGACTATGATGTCTTTGCTTGTGAATAGGGCTATCAGTGTCGCGAGAGAAAGGTTTTTATTGCCATCAGGTATATACAGACCAGTCCTGTACTTATATACCATGACTTGTGCGGATGCTGGTGGGGATAGGCGATAGTAGACGTCTTGGCATGTATATTGTATGTATACGTTTTGGGGGGATTTCCAACTGCGATGAAAATAAAGACGACAATGGCGACGACGACGACAACGACGATGGTAATAATGATGATGCTGCTATTGCAGAGTATCCCTTGGTCCTTACAACTCTCGATGCCATCGCCGCCGCTCATTGTTTCATTGTTTCTCTAGTTATCGCCACGTCGATGAATTGTGTAAGACCGCAAAAAGGTTGCAGCCACATTTATAATAAAGGCAAGAATTTTACTAGATAAAAGTAAACGAACAGTGCGGTTGAGTGGTTGGAATGAGGTTTCAGTGTAAACAGTTTAAACATGTTAGAATGCGTTTTTAGCCAAAGTGCCCACAATTTGAAGAGAGGAACAAAAGAGCTTTGGAATGATGATCGATTAGAATGGGTAAAAATGAGGTTAGAGAGGAATACCGCGAACGTATTCTAAAATAGCTCTAGTACAAATTTTTGAGGTTTTTTTCAATTAACAAAATCTTGATAAAAAGCTCAGAATTCACGACCACTGCTATATAAATGTACTGAGTTCCGTTTTATATTTATTATACCCAAAATGAAATCGGAACCGGAAACCTGTTAATTTTTAAGTTAAGAAACTTATTTCAAGTTCAATGGCATTTAAGTTCAAATTTAAGTTTAACATTACAACATTTTGACGTATCTCATTCAACCTGCCATTATATTCATAAATAAAAGTCAATCACCCCTATTGCCGTTGGCGTTTGTCGTAAACGGCTCGTATTTGGCTTCGTTTTTTAGTCGCTGTTTTTAACTTTTTTGAGGCAAATGAATTGAAATGATGGTGAACACATAGAAAAGGAAATAAAATTGTTAACAAAAGTTAAAAAAAAAATCTGAATATTGTTGTACAACGACACGAAACATAAGTCGTATACGACAAACGCCAACGGCAATAGGGGTGAATATAAAAAAGCTTGAAACAGAGGTCAGCGACTTGTCTTCTGTGCACTAAGGGTTGTAGATTCGATGTGAGTGAAGGGTCCCCAATAAGTCGAACTGCTCGTCTCTGTATTCTGTCAAGTAGGTTAAGTGAATGTTTTGGAGCCGAGCTCCATATATGGGAGCAATATTCCGGGCCTGGTCTAACCTGTGCTTTGTACAGTAGGAGAAGTTGCTTGGGGCTAAAGTACCTCTTTGTTCTAAATAGGTAGCTCAACTTAGCAGACGCCGATTGTGCAATATAGGATTGTGATCCTGCCATGTGATTCCTGAATTGACTGTGACTCCTAAAATGTGCATTGAGTCCTTGGGATGGATTGAATGGTCATCCATTTAGATCTGTGAGCTGTGTCTTGTTTGCAACTGAAACTGAAATGACCGTAATGAGGCTTAATATAAATTCAAATCTATGAAAATAAGGAGACTATCCCGGTAGGTATATACAGTATTCAAACGCTAGATATGTACACTGTGCAAGCTTTAACCTGGCTCTGCCATGTCAACTCTCAACTTACCTTAGTGTAGTTAGTCAAATAGCTAATTTCTTCCGCAACCTTTCAAATGCATATTATGTAACTTTCAAAACTGTCATAAAAAAACATGCACCAGAAAGCCGAAAAACTCGACTTCCGCGCCTTTGTGAAACAAAATTCATTGAAAGGCATGATAGTATTAATTCCTTTGTAGGAGCTCTTCAAATGCATCTCAATAAGTATTGAAAAAATAACTAGCAGAACGTGGGTGATGTCTTCGCAAGTATCAACAATTTTGGCAGTAGTCCAAACATGCGATTGCCTATAGTAAGCCTCATTATATACGAAAAACTTTTCAGGTTAGCGGTGCCCTTATCAGTTTCCCTACAGAACAAATCCTTAGATTTCGTTTCTGCAATCTGTTGCGGATGTCAGACATGGCTTTTGTGGAATTCCACCTATAGTGCACTTGCCCTTATAAAAATATCCCACTCCCATTACCTCAAGGGAACAATTTCCCCAAAAGGGAAAATGAAAGAGCAGGAAAGAGGAAATGAAAGGGATGGCGAGTTGTGCTTGGGTTGGGAATAAGTTTTCACCACTTTAAACCTTCTTTCCATCTCGGGTGTGAAATAGAACAGACGTTCTCGTATTATTTCGACGCAACAGAATTTTGCGTAGATTTTTTTAATACTAATTTTGCTTAATTGCAATAGGTAAGCAAATAGAATCAGTCCTCATGTGGCATATTTTTAGAAGTTTATTCTATTTTACAGCCTTATTAATCTTGCCAAAACCAATCCTAGAAAAATCGGCGGCAATTTGCAAGCACTAGCTAGTGCTATTAGAAGCATCGATTCCTACATTATATATATATATATAGGTACCCAAAGAGAAATTTACCATATACCAGGAAGAAAAAAAAAAACACGCACAGGTCAGTGTGCACCGCACCGGCCCCTTTTAGCCTGCCGCCGCTTTTCGCCCCAATTCGCCTAGCACCTGACCAGACCCAGTATTGTGCATGGGGAAGCCAACAAAAGAGAAAAAAATTGCAGCTAACTAATCGGCAGCATATTGATTGTTATCAGTCAAATAACTAATACCAGTGAGAAAAACTCATCTTCACAGTCCCCAGTCTCAGCTCGCTTCGGTCGCGTAGACATCGTGTCTGCTGACGGGCTATTTTCTCCCACGATCAACGTAAGAACGACTGTGCGGGATTGCGTTAAAGTTTGAGTTCAATTAATGCGGGTTCGAGAAGAGGAATAAGGAAATCAACAGCTCCAGGATTAAATCGATCAAAGTGTGTGTGAAAGTGTGGTAGAAAAAGGAAATTAGAAAAAAAAAACTAAGATTTATGTATTAAATTATGTGCCTGTGAATGTTTGTGATTAGCTATTAAAAAAAAAAGGTAATTAAGTTGCTAAGCCAAGAAAAAGAAAAAAAAATATATAGGTATAGCGATCATATCAGCGATAACGGGTAACTGCAAATTTAGAGAAATCTACAAAAAAACTACAATGACAACACAGAACGAGATTGTGCGCACAATGCCGTCAACTGTAATTCTCAAGTAACTGCATCATATCGCCTACGGAAAACAAAGTAAGTCCTAAAATTTAACTGATATAATCGCAAAAAAATATTTTGTTACTTAAAGTGATTTAAAAATACTATTCATAGAGTAAAACCTAAAAGATATCATGCAACCTAAGAATAAAACCTAAAATCTTAAATTTGAAGTAAAAAAAAAAAAAAAAAAACCTAAAAACAAAACTAAAAGATAAAACATAAAATCTAAAATTTTAATAGAACACAAATCATTCAACCATCTTATGTTGAAGTTACTTATTTATATTGAATTACCATTGATCATGCACATGTCTTTTTTAAAAAAAAAAAAAAAAAAACTGACTAATATTATCTTAAATTACTTTCTAAATAATTAAAGTTTTGTCATTCATACACACACATAGAATTACCACACATTCGTAGAACTAATCTAAATAATAACTTAACCATATAAAGAACAATAACTTACGCTGAATTAGATAACCTACTATTAAAATAAGTCGAACAATGAATTCCATATTTATAGAATAAAATGTTTAAGTTGAATCAGGACATAATGAAGTGCTAAGTTTTTTTTTCAATGGGGGTGGATAATTGGTTGAAAGTTTTCAGTATGTACTAAATCCTAAGCCGGTATAATTAAGGGACAACTGGAAGAGCATGGATATATCAGTTGTCACGGTGACTCATCACGTAGATGAGAAGGGTGGGTAAAGTGTATCCAAGGTGACCAAACACCTGTCGCCTTAAGTACTGTAGTAGTTGAACTGGCTCAAAGTAACGAATTGTCCGTCCGTATACCACCTGATAGCTCGGTTAAGATATATCGCTAATCTTGGCATGATTTTATATTTTTGTTGTTTCGGGTGTTTTTTTTTGCTGAGGGTACAAGGACCCTCCCATATCCGGCGAGCTCAGCCGTGCCTAGCCGCCAGCATGCCAAGTGTGTACCTTTTCGGCAATAGCAGAACAGAGGCAAATCTTCAATTTGCCTTCCACATAACCACCGCTCGTAACAAATCGACCGCACAAAAGAAGTTCTGAATCCTCTTAAGGACATCAGAAAAAATGCCGAAGATTTTTTGAGAGAGGCTTTTCAATCCGCATCCTTACTTGCCGAGGACTTATTTGAAGAGCTTCATTGAAACAAACAACGCGCTCCAATCCAGAAACCTCTCCTTCTGAAGCCTATTTTAGAGTGCCGATACTGATTTCTTGCATAGATTCTTTAATACAAAATCTTACGGACAGATTCATGGTCAACGAATACGTTCTACCATCGATCGTTTCAAGCTCTTCTCCCAGGTTTTGCTGCAGTTTAGCCTGAGCAAAAAGTTAACACTTTACTTTGATAATGCAATTTCGTTATCAGCTGTGAAAGCTGAGTACATTCGTTGGTGCGAAAAAAAATCGTCGAGTGACCCTTCTACCGAAGTGATTATGTGACAAGACCTACTTTAGTTAGACTTATAAATTTCTTGCTTACGGTTTTAGCAGCGCTTCCAGTGACCACAGCTAGTTTTGAAAGAACCCTTTCAGCTATGAAGCTAGGCCTGGGGTGTCTACGGCCTGTAGTGCCACCTATTTATTTTTTATTAGCTATGAAAAAGATTGTGTAAGAAGCCAAATCAAAATCATTTTATGTTTCAGCCTTAAGTTTAATTAATTGTGCTTCCACCTTTGACAACCGTGGTGAATAAAAACAACAACCAACTTCGTTGGTTCTTAAGAGAATCCATATTGGAATTGTAAAGCGAGACACAAGCTGTCATAATTTATCTGATTGTAATAAATTCTATAATAATAAACTCCTATTATAATTGAAACAATGTCGCGAAGCGTTATGGAGAATGCAAGGTTAAGTTCACTTTTTTTGTTTGTTATAAAAGGGGATTCCAAATCCTGGAGCACTCAGACGAATCTCGGTCCATTGTACTAACAAGCAGAAACCCCTTTTTTGGTGTAGTGGTGGCAGAGTATTGCTGCCCCCGCCGGGGCTCGAATCAACGCCGCTCGGGTCACAAGCAATGAAATCAATACCTTTCACCGTGGGCGTTGGACTTCGTCAGGGGTGCGGCTTGTCTCCTCTCCTTTTCTTTACTTATATGGATTGGATGTTACAGCGCAGTCTTGACGAGGAGCGTTTCGAATTGGGAAATGCTGAGTTTTCCTGTAGGATTGGTCAAGCTGGATCAATTTCGAGACAGGTTGGTCATTCTGTTATCAGGAGGACTATAAACTTGGTGTCAAAGCTAAGTTGTCAGTCTTTAATTCGGTGTTTGTTCCAACTCTTACCTATGGTCATGAGGTTTGGGTAATGACCGAAAGAATAAGATCGCGGATACAAGCTGCCAAAATGAGATTTTCGTAGTATTGCTAGTGTGACCCGTAGAGATCGCATCAGAAATACCAGAATACGTGAGGAACTCAATATGTCGAGCAGCTACTTCTCCGGACGGAGCGATCCATGCTTCGGTGGTTTGGTCATGTTAAACGCATGTCCCCGACCAGGATTCCACGACGAACTAGCAAAGAACGGCCTGAAAATTAAACTATCTACTGGTACTAGGGCTCCCCATGTAATAGTGAATTCGCTGGTCCGGACTGTATTTACATACCCCCCATCATTCTGAAGATGTGTTCTTTCACGTTTGCCAAAACTAATGTGTAAGCATTTCGATCTGTCCTATTTTTCTGAACTCTTCCCAAAAAGCTGGAAAGTAGGATTTTTTTTATCCCGTCCATACCACCAATTACGGTCCTATGGCACATACCTACGTCCATACTTTCGAGGGTCATGGAAACGCTGATAAATCGTCAACTCATAAAGTATCTTCGATCACGGACATTTTTTAATGACCTACGTTTTTCGTGGCAAGAGATTCACTGGTGATTTGATGGCTTATCTCACCGAAGAGTGAAACCAATCGTTCTATTACTCCGGCGAAACGGTGATTCACTTGATATTCTGACAGAGTCAGAGTTTGACTTCAAGCTCTTTTGTCGAAAGTGCCTGCTTATGAGATCAATTCGTCTCTTATTTAACTGGATTAGAAAATACCTTTTTGGCTGTTCAATTCAAGCTGTTTTGGCTGGCGATAAGTCTAAATTTTACAATATAAAAGCTGGTGTTCCGCAAGGCCCCGTATTGTCTCCGATTCTCTTTGTCATTTTCATAAAATAATGACCTCATGCCTGGTAATTTTAATGCAATTCATTTCTTTGCTGATAACAATAACCCTTAGATTCTCATATTCATTCCGAGACTCGCTTTGCTGCTTTCGGGCCTTAGAATTGGGACGTCGACGTACATAATGTTCAGGTCATTAAATTCTGACCTTCAGCCAAATAGAGTGGAATTTAATGCATTTTTATGAAAATACATATTCCACCAAAAGAGCTAAAACATTGATAGAAACTTATTTAAACTTATTTTTCAGATAACCACTGATTAGCACCACTGTGCGCCACAAAAACGCATCTCCAAAAAAAGCAGAAAGTATAAGGCCTTGGGAAATAAATTCACTTTGTTCAGCTGTTTTATACTGCCTCTGTCATCGCGACCTTCTTCTCATTGTTTACAATTGTATGACTTACTTTGGCTGTAAAGGATATCCGCGGAAGATGTTGCCTACGAAGATGATGGGTATCCGCCCTACAAGTACCTACTCCCATTTTATTTCCTTCTATATCTTTTGGATGCACGCTTGCTGGGTCAGGATGCAGGCGGCGACGATGAAAAAAAACTAAAACTCCAAGACGACGGACGAAGATTTGCCGGAGCAACAGTAAACATAACCGAGCAGCAACAGAACCACCATTGCATTTGTACACTGAATTTGTAATTGGGACGAGCTTGGTTAATTAAATAGTTCTGCCGTCCTTCCTATATAGTAGGTCTAGGTATATATGTTTCTTTCTCTCTCATTTCATTATCTATTTTTCGCTCCCAAAGCAATTCGTTGTAATTTGCTGGTGCTTCTTCTTTATTGTCTGTGCAGCTGGGAGTTGGTCTAATAACCGCCAGGATAATTACGTCCGACAATTAAACCTGATGGCTTTGGGGGCTTGGAGGGTGATAATCACATACAGTAGATATATACCTATATACCGTTGAAGGATTTCGCTAATTCTAGGCCAACACATTTCAGAATGGCCCTTGAGCAAACATTAATCTAACAATGCCAACAGTTAAATCGAGCAAATACCAATTTACATTAACCGCTCTCAAAGGACAGCCGGGGACAGCTTCATCATATAATCTCAACCAATTGACGACCTAAATTCATCTGCGCCGCCAAAAGCAAACACACCAAGGTGGGGACAATTAAAATCCATAATTACCCTCTCGGAACGCTGCGATCCCTTGCGCTTCTGAGGGATGAGTGTAAATATTGAAAATACCCTAAAAGCATCCGCCCGTATCCGTATGTCCTGTTCTCAAATCCATTATCCATAACTAGATGTCTCTTGCAAAAAAAAAATCCCCACTCACTAGGGACAAAGTCAACGTCAGTTAGAAAAAGACCCTCTCGTGTATATCCTTGTTATATAGGATCAAATTGTGACCAAGGCAAGGGCATCTCACGGTTGCCCGATTACTGTGCAAATCTGCCAAGGATGCACTGGCTGTTCAAATCAAAATGTGAAACTGAACAAGAAAATTATTTCAAAAAAAAAAAAGGAAAATACCCTTTTTCCTTCGGGGAATCGTTACAGAACGACCAGCGCATCGACATCATCACCAACAGCAGCTCCTGAGCATTCCAGACCACGACTCTGAAATTAAATCACATATCAAATATCAATTTAACGGTTTTTTTTTCTATATTTCTTTTGCAGAATCTTCCAAGGAGTCTCCTCGTTTATACTACGATATCGAGAGGAATAGCGATTCATACTCACGGACTGGTAAAGGAATTTCGCCCGAAGCAAGGATAATAAATTCGTTATGGGCAAGCGGATGCGGGGATGCGGGGGTATTCCATTCGATTTGGATTTTTAATTTTATTTTATTTTGTAATTTTGTGAAATCAATGTGATTTGTAGCGGAAAGGAGTTTACACGGACCAACGAGTACTGTCGGCGAGAATTAGTTTATTTATAACTGCAGTCAAGTGAGGATTTTCGCTTGATTTCAATTTCAATCGGATTGAAATTAACGGTTGACTTTACAGGGAAAACCAATTTACATGGGGTGTTTGGGGGTGGGGGATAAAAGACATTTTAACATCTCCTTATGTACTGCGTCACACTTGCCATACAAACCTATCATCGCCGCTTTCTGTTGTCCAAGAATGATCGCGCTTCGAAGTTCTTGTTACATTAGTTCAAGTAGTTCAGTGCGCTGCCGTCGCTTTTCGTTGTTTAAGAACGATCCCGTTCCAAAACTCTAGCTCTCGTTACCTTAGTTCAGTTAGTTCAGCGTTTCAAAATATGTACTTTTCGGGTGGTCAGGGTGTTATTTTCTTACAGCGCATTGAAGACACATCCCTGGATAGAGAACGTAATGAACTAACTATAGTTCAAATGAGAACTAACTGAGTGAACTAAACTGAGGCTTCTTTTGCGATGATGAATAAGACGAGTTAAGGATTGCCATGAGATACCTAAATCGGGTATTGACTTGTATATTTGGACGTGTCTTGTTTTCAAAGTTCTGGGCTGTTCTAATTTGAGTGGTTCACAACCTACCGCCTTTCAAATAAAGCTACCTACGCTCAACTTAAGGAACGAACTTCAGGTATGTAGGTAGGAGTCGGAAACTTATTTTGCCAAGCGTTCTATTACAGTCATAGTCATAGATAGAACGCTATGCGTGCTTCTTCATCTGTTGTTCAATGAAAAGTTTTTTTCGAAGCTCAACTGAATACAGGACTACCTCAAGATACTATGGCCCACGAATGACGAGCATTATCGAAATAAGTTCATAAGCTTGTAGCTAAAGTAAAGTGACATGTAGAGTTGGGCTATAAAGGTGAAATCGGCGAGAAAAGGTCGCATATGCTATACTTCACCTATTTTCAACAGCATAGCACCATGGTTAGTTCGTGAGTCGCCGCTGGAAAATTGAATCTTCACCCACTTCCCGGTCTATTTCTGACTGGAGACAGTCCTAAAAGCAAGGCGGGTTTTGGTATAATTTGTTCGCAATTGTAGGTATTATAGGCATCACGTAGATAGTGATAGGGCAAGAAGACAATCCACGTCCAGTCAATTAAGAACCAGTTCAACCACCTAGTACAGAAGAAGTTAGCTTAGCTACAAAAATGCTTAAGAAGAACAATGCCGCAGGCTCTGATGGTTTACCAGCCGAGCTCTTTAAATACCGTGGTGATGTTTTGGTAGGGAGCAATCATCAACCAAATATGGGTAGAAGAAAACATACCCGATGACTGGACTAACAGCTCCATATGGCCCATTTACAAAAAGGCGATACTATTCCTTGTAAGAACTATCGAGGTATATCCCTGGCTTAATGTCGCAAACAAGATTCTATCCAACGTACTTCCTAAACCGTTCTGCAACACATTGATCGGCATGAACCATTGATCGGCATGAACCGGTAGATCGACTATAGATCAAATTTTCAGACTGAGACAAATCCTGAAAAATACCAATGAATTTGAAGTCAAAACTCACTACCTATGGATCGACTTTAAAGAGTTCTATATGGGCGATTTCCGAATTCGCCTTCACGGCAAAACTGCTTCGGAGACGGGCTATCATGCGACTTCTTCAATCTGGTACTGGAGCAGATAGTGCACAGGGCAGGCGTCAGCAGGTCTCAACACGGAGCAGTACCAAGATGCGGATGTAGTCCAAAAAGCCAAAACACGTCAACTACGTTGGCTCGGCAACATCGAGCGAATGGACAGTAATGCTCCAGCTAGGAGGATCTTCGAATCCCAGCCCCAAGTTCGAGAAGACAAAAAAGACCGAAACTCCGTTTCCACAAATTCTACGTGAGGGACAAGCGATCTATAGTCACTTAATATCCGATCACCATTCCCTAAATTTCATTACAAGTGGCGCCCAACGTGGGGTCGAAGAGATTCCGTAAAATTTGGTTTGTATTATTATAATCTGCTGTTTCCTCTGTGTGCCTGGATGTATTGAAATTGGTCCATCGTAGGTTTGTTCTATACTTTAGGATTCAATATCTCAATCTTACTCCGTAGAGTTCTTGCAGATTTTAGCGCCAAGGATGTTCGCATTTTTGACCCATTTCTTGCAAACTTGTCCGCCTTTTTATTTTCAGAAATTTCCATATGTCCTGGTACCCAGAACTATTGCATTGATTTACTGCCCTGACAAGACTGATGGCCGCTTGACTGTCAGCATCTGTGGTGATGTTTTTGCGTCTCTTTAAGTCCTTCGCAGTTTGAGTTATAGCAGCTACCTCTGCCTAAAAGACACTGTGAAAATCACCCCTGATTCTAAATGATTCACGCAGATCCATTAGAATTTCACTGAGTTTCACCACATATGTCCGTCTTGGAGCCGTCGGTATAGAGGAGGGCTATATGATTCTCTTATGTGACTAGTTTGTTCTTCCATTCGCTTTTGTTGTGAATTCTAGTATTAAGTGTCCTTTCAAAGACGAGTATGGGTGGTAGGTAGTCTGTAGTCTCAATGGAGACGAGGCTTTTGAAAGAACACAGTCTCGTCTCCATCATTGCGGTTTTCACCTCCTTGCTGCTCCAGTGCGTGCTTTTTTGATGCAATTCTCTGAGTTTTCCTCCCAATTGAGCTTGGAATCTAGTATCCTTCCGAGATATGTGTATATACATAGCAGTCTTCGATATTTTTAGGTGCACTCATCCTCGGTGGGCCGAAGGTGGAGACCGCTCGTCTTCCTTATTAAAGTCCATATGTGGTAATCCACTTTCAAACTTCTGAAAGGGTGTTTCCTACTTGTATCCTCGCTTTGATTTGTAAAGGTTTCAGGCAGATACTCTTCACGGGTCGGGAGCCTTATAAGTAAGTAAGTTTGATTTGTAAAGAATTCAGTGTCCTTCTAAATTTGTCTTAAGGGACCTACTTAGAAGCTTTTTGATATTTTAACAAAAGGGATACCTACATAATACCCAAGTGCAAAATCCCCAAACCCCAAAAACCCCACTTTTTGAAAAATACCCGAATTGACTATCCCCAAGTACAAAATCCCCAAATGCAAAATTCCCCAAAATGTTAATTCAAAATATTTAAACAAATTGTCGAATACCTAACCTTGCGCCCACTCCAAATCCAACAGTGACCCCAAGCAGGGGGGTTGCAGGGGGCAGCATGCCCCCCCCCCATATCAATTTTACTGTTAATGCATTGTGAATACACTCGAAATCTATTTGGGTATTTTGGTTTTGGGGATTTTGGATTTGTTGATTTTGGGTTTGGGGATATTTACTTGGGGATTTCAGTTTGGGGATTTTAGTTTTAGGGTTTTCGTACCCAACCCCAGGGCACTAAGGCGGTTTGCGTATTTGACAAGCCTACACGTTTACACCTTTCGGCAAGAGTCCTTTCCAGGTCTTAAACTCTGTCTACCACCTTCTTTAAGGTCCGATTTTAAAGATGATCATAATTTAAGGTGCAGCCTTAACATGGTTTTTGCTGCAAAAACAAAAGTTTTAGGTAAGCTTTTCAAGAATACTTAGAATGCAGAAGTTTTCCGTGCGATACAAAACTTAAGGTAGAGCCTTATTTGTCGTAATCTAGCTCAAGCCGGTTTGCCAGAATAGCATCGCTACCAATAAATTCGATTACTTGACCATTTTGAAGCGTTTTATTAACGTCTATATTTTGACAACAGCTTAGGGCCAACTATTTTTTGGTTTTAGAAAGATCTGGTAGAACTTGTAAGTTTTCGAAGCAATTTTGTATGATTTAGGTGCGAATTTAAGACCATTTAATAGGTGATATAAACGTGTTTAGTGTTTAGAACCTATGTTGTTGCAGCTTCGAAAAAAATGTGCAGCCACAGAAAAGTTGACAGAGGGTATCCTTATACACAAAATATTATCCCTTCTAAAAGTCGATTCCCATCCTCTTGTAATTTTTTTTATTAAATTCAAATCTTTTCATCGACTATAGATACCTATACCTTGTTGGCGTTTTCTTTTTCCTTAACCAGCAAACAAATCTTCCACACCAGCGATCGTTTCACCAGTCCGATACCGATTGACTGTCATCGGCACTCTTGTCGGATAATAATTCTCACAATCGACTGCATATATTTCCAATATAAATTTCTCTATTGAAAACATTTTCTTTTGCACACTCTATCCTTCTGTGTGTGTACAAAAATATACTTAAACCAAAACTGAAAGCTATATATATCTGCATTGATAACCATTGAAAAAGAGAGAGAGAGAAAAAAAAAGTATCATCCTCTTGTCCGGAGGACTGCCTGTGCCATATGTGACGGAAGGAAGCACTTCAGTAATATTTTTGTGCACGTGACCCATTTCAATAATAACAACGACGACGATGACGATGTGCCGGTACCAATAGACAGTTGAATGGCACACAGCACACACTGGTGAATTGCTGCGGAGGTGATACAGATACAGATACAGATACACCTACCTAAACTTCAATTTCGACGTCGAGTAAGAGTATAGGTACTCGAATTCGTATCTATATATCTTGGCATACGAATTTCAAAGTGATAAAGACTATTAACTGGGATATTTCATCGCATGCTCGAATAAACTGTTATTATAGTAGGTATGAGGTTAAAGTCCTTTTTGTTGTGTTTATTTTGATTTTTAAATTTGCTGGATGTCCTTTTGTCAGTGTGCGCCTGGTCGGTGGTTGTATGTTGCATATATGCAAAATATTTTATTGTTCAGTGGAAAGCTGGTGAAAGGATTTCTCTTTTTTTTTTGTGCTCCCTTTTGGCAAACTGTGTATTGTTGAAGGATTATTATTGAAAAATCAAAATCGGATTTGGAAATGTCATCGTCATGAATTGACAGCCTGGGGATTTATTATACTTTGATTGAGATTTGAAGAAATGAGAAGTGATAGGTGGGTAGCGATGAGAGCGATTTGTCAGCTGTTATAGTGTGGTGGGTAAGTGGAATATTCTATTACATATATGGCCAGTAATGATATTGACAGATTGGTGGCATCGCTTTTTATTTATAGATGTATTGATACAGTTACCAAATTTGCAGTCATTTTAAAAGTAGGCACTGCCGACTGCGCCATATCGGTTAGCGGTGAGTGCTGCAGAAATTGAAGACATGGACTTGGGCAATCTTTGGTTTCAGCGGGATTCAGCCGATATCGGTAATCGTGTTATTAGCCGTTGTTAGACTTTTGGTTGTAACGAAACGTCCCCTTTTATGTCATACGAAAATTTAATTTCGTCGCTTATAAGTCACACTGGCTAAGTGTACAAAATTCTATCAGTACCCGAATGAAAGCGCCATTCGGGGAGACTTGTCTACGTGTTGTTCGTACCAATCTAGTGCATCAGACAAGGTTTTTGTTAACTGATGCTGAGATTCCTTTGGGAAACTGGCCTTAAATCAGCACTCAGCCAACAGTGTCAGCAAGCACATTTGAGCCACCCTGCTTACGGAAACGGAACTACACTAATCGTTGGGCCGATACGCTACGCTACGATAGGAGCACGTTCATCGTTGGACCTCTCACGGAACCATGTTCATCGTTCGTTGGACCGTTCTCCGGAACCACGCTTGTCTTTTAGCCGCTAGGACCTAGGAACCACGCTCGTCGTTAAGCCACTCTCGGAACCACGCTTTTTTCTACTCTTTGTTTAGCTATGCCTAGGGCTAGGACCCACGTTCATCGTTAGACCTCTCACGGAAACACGACTGTGGTTGGGCCGCATTCTGTATACTTAACGTTAGCATAAGCAGCATAGGAATCTAATCACTGTTATAAGTTAACAAATACCTGAGACATTAGTTTTTAAGTGGGTTTGATAGTGGTTTACTGAATAAGAGTGCCTCTTACTTAACCAAACTTCGTGTTTCTTTGGATAAATTCCCGGATAAACTCTGGACCCGGCGAGCAAAGCCTCAGCCTAAGTAAAAAACACATCACAATGGTAGGGGGTTCCCTTCAAGATCGATGTTATGCGATATGCGGACAATCCAGAAATGATTCAAGCCCTTAACGCGAATATTCTTCGAGTGAGATAGAGCCAGAAACAGGCTAAAAGGTCTGGGAAACTTGGAAAAAAGACAGTACTATTCGCCTTTGCTTGATATTGACAAAACCTCAGACCATCAAATGAAATAAAAGAATTAAACAGTACCTACAGCTACAATATCTAGGTGGATGTGTACCTAAACTGTTAAGCATTAAATCAGCAGAGATTCAAGCATCGACTGGGACATTTAAAGTAGACACAACTACGGGATGTCCACAAGGAGAGGTAAGATAAGCAAAGTGCAAAGATTTACGTGCATATGCGGGATAGTGCGCCCATCTGCAGTCATGAAGATACTCCTGGGTACCCGTATCAACACCTCACGGTTTCGGCTACGGGTGAAAAGAAAATACTACAACGTAACGTATCCCAACATAAGAAATCGGAAGGGAATGAATAAATTGGTTCAAAAAGAATCAAGTATTTTGAAAAACGTTCACTTCTGGCTATACCGAGGGATGAACACAGATTAATCAAAAACGGATGAAGGAACTGGTGCAGTAGTATTATGGGAACTAAAATCTACGAAGGAAACTTAGTCATCGAAGCGCAGGGAATAGTAGATGTGTTTAAGCAGCTGCTTAATGGGCATCATATAGATAGAGTAATAGGGCAAGAAGAGAACCCACGTCCAGTCTATGAAGAACTAGTTCCACCACCTAGTATAGAAGAAGTTGGCTTAGCTATAAAAAAAAGCTTAAAAACAACAAGGCCGCAGGCTCTGATGGTCTACCAGCGGAGCTCTTTAAATACGGTGGTGATGTTTTGGTAGGGAGCATGCACCGAATCATCAACCAAGTATGGGTGGAAGAAAACATGTCCGATGACTGGACTATCAGCTCCATATGCCCCATCTACAAAAAAGACGATCCTATGTCTTGCAAGAACTGTTGAGGCATATTCCTGCTAAATGTCGCATACAAGATCCTATCCAACGTACTGTGTGAACGTGTAAAACCGTTCTGCAACACACTAATCGGCACGTATCAGTGTGGCTGTGAATTCGGAATCCCGGCAAAACTGATTCAGCTGTGTCGTGAGAACCTTAAGTATGTAGAAGCAACCTACGAACCTATATCAGGCTTACTATAAAGGCACACTGCAGACAGTCCATGAAAAACCGGTGGAAAACAGATGAGTCGGACGAAAGACTCTTCAGATTCGGCCCCGAAACTACGGGTGATATTCTGGAAGGGGAATAAATATTTGGGCAAATGCCGAATACTAGATAAGGATATTTAAACCATTGATATTCTTGCCAAAGATAAGAGCAAAGACTCTCAAACACAATTCTTAAAAGAGATAATGCGACGGGGCTCTGAAAGAAGGATTACATCTCATCATGGATTAAACAGGAGGCACAAAATAACATAAGGTCGCAATGTACTTACTTTATTATTTATAGATGGTGCTACGGACCTGGACCCCAATCAATATGCTTCTCCAGATAGTCTTGGGTTAACTGTAACAAGTTGCGCACTCCAAGTTGGTTGAAGTCTTCTTCCACTTATGCGCGCCACCTAAGTCGATGTCTTCGCTTACTCTGCGTTGTCCCTCTAGGTTGGTATCGAAGACTCTTCATGCCGGATGACTAGTGCTAATTCCCTCTACATATTCTAGCAATCTTTGATCACTGATTCACACTTTTGTGACCATTTCGATCGCCTTTAAAGCTCCTTCATATCCCATGCACTAAACCCTCTCTGTGGCTTCTGACTGCAGCCAAGTCTCAAACAATCTACAGAGAATTCTATCCAAAAGTGGAGAAATGAATCTTCTATTCGTACCTAGGCCTATGCATAAAGCCACCGCCGCCGCGCCGGCCGCGGCATCGTCATTAAATAAATCGCATGTATCTATCATTCGGCATAAGAGTATTTTCATTCATAAATTGTTCCAGATTAGGAGTATCGATTGAGAAGCGATTAGAGCCCGGTAGTGGAACCCATATCAATTGTTACGAAATTAATAATTGCATTCAAGTGTTATTTGCGATGTTTTGAGCGCACTATATTACCAAGTACTAAAACTAATAATACGTATCTACCTTGCCTACATAAATCGACCGATTTAGCTTGAAAAAGAAATGTCAAAACAAGAAAGGAAATAAAAAGGAGTTAGAGAAAGCGTGGTTGCCAGCCAAAATCTCCCTGTGCTAACTTTCTTTCATTTTGTGACAATCGAAGGTGATAGATCGACAAGTTCCGATAAATTCCACAAGAGTCTGGTGAAAGTGAAATATCCACATTATCTCTTTTTAAAGTTTCGAAAACTTAACTTAAAAAAACAAAGAAAGTGACTTGATTTTATAAATAATATAAATAATAATAATAAATATAAAATATTAATTCTGCTTTTTTGCTAAGCATCAATGCATGATCATTAAGATCATATTGGTAAGTCCCTCTAAATTTTTTTCTCTGGCTTAACCTCACACTGTGACTCTTTAGTTAGGCATTGCTAATCAATCGCGTGGAGTTTTGATCGGTAGATTATTTTAATTCTACTTATCAGTCTCCACATCATTCATTGGGAACTGATTGTAAAAAAACTGAGGACTCCCCACTGTCCACGAACATAAAGTAAAAATATTACACAAATATCATAGTGTGTATTTGATTAAGCAACTTACGTCATCATCAAGAGCATTAATTGCTAAGGAAGGGTGTGATCAGCGTGCACCAGCTAATTCACAATATCCGCTAGTGTCGCTCTTAGCATCGCTCACGAAAGCAGCCGCACAATCAACACCTAATCAGCACACATATTTTACCAACCGTAAAAGTCTCCACGCCAAGCCTCCCTCACCTAAACTATACCACGTCCATCAGCAACATATTTTGTACCGTAAATCCACCTGCCTCTGCCTGCTGTACGATTAATCCAGTGACAGCACATGTTGCATGAAACCGATTAAGCCCCAGCAACTTTGTGACTTTGTACAGGCAGCGGTATCGGCTCTCGCAGTTTAGCCAAAGACAACAGAAGCTAGCTGATATTGGCCGAGGATAGACTTATCTGCTGAGAAGAGCTTAGACTGGTAGTATTATGTTCTCGTAAGAAAAAAAGAAAAGAAAAATACACAATTTATATGCCAATGAAGGTATCATATTATGTGCATGTGCATGTTGATCATTATAGATTAAGGTAGTTTTAAGTATGATAATTGATTATTTCTTTGAGTAAATTCATTCACTAATTTAATTTTAAATGAAATATTAGCCACTTAATTGAAAAGATAACAAAAAAAAAAAAAGGTTTTGCATGTCATAGGTAAAAAAAGGAAAGACTTATATCAACATATCAACTAAAATTTCTTCGTTTACATTCATACAGCTACCAAAGGAGGATTGTGCGCACAATGCTTCATCGTTAAGTTAACTCGTCGCAAATTGGAGTATATCACACTACACATACAAACAAACACACACAGCTACACGTATAAACTTAATACACAAATTTCGATATCCATTAACGGATCCTAAAACGTAAGTCATTTTTTTGTTACCTAATTCTTAGACTGCACGGATACAAAGATGCAAACGTTGATGAATTAAAAGATACGAAACATAACATAACAACGAAAGTAAATTGAATATAATTAATAGAATAGCTATATCTATGGTATATTTGAACTAAATTTGAAAGAATACCTACCTAAAAATTGGCTAATATTTTGTTTTATGAAGTCTCTATATAAATAATTAATAATTTTGTTTTTGTTTTGATAAATAATTTCCTATTTTGACTAGTTTGTTTTGCTTATTGAGTTGATTACAAGAGACTTTTTATAATAGAGAGAACACACATATGATGATCATAATACTTACCATATGAATTTTAACTACAAATCTTTACATTACCTTTAATGAATTCCTATTTTTGGTCTAATAAATCTGTTTAGTACGTATAAGTAAAATGAAGGTTTAATTTTATTTGCATGGGGGCTGGAAGCTATTTGATGTCCTATAACTTTCGTTAGACAAACCTAGGTAGTTAATTAAGGGGCAGCTATTTAAACTCAGGGTACTTTAGTTGCCAAAGGTGACTCACTTCCAGTGATAAGGGAGGGTAAAGTGTACCCGGTATGGCCAAAACATCTGCCATACCACAAAAGCGAGGATGTTGTCCAATTGCATGAATTGTCCGTCCGGTTTGAGTGTACTAGGATTTCCTAGTTCAAGAAAAATCTTGGCATGATTAGTTTTCTTGGAGTTGCGATTGATGTTATCTACATTTGGAAACCCACCCACATCCGGCGAGTTAGTCCGTGCCTTGCCGCAAGCATGCCAAGTAGAATGCTATGTTAACATCATTTAAAAATATCTAAAACTACAATTCTCTAGATACGCAACACAATCGAAGGAGAAAAGTACAACTTTACTGCCTGTAGCAGTGCCTCAAGAAAAAAAAGTGAAGCCAATTTCGCAAGTCGCCATTTGTAACAAGTCCAATGCAATGTGGTAAACGAAACTATAGACCCGCTTGCCACTTACCCTTATATATTGACGACATCCCACAAACAGATTCATTCTCTATATAATATATATGTACAAGCATATAGTAAATCTCCTGCCTAATTATGCGCAAGCATTCACTAACATTCTACCGCAATGACAGACAATCCCCATCCGAGGCTATACACATCTCGAAGCATGGACATGTCCAAGCCATTCGTATCAAATTAACCGTAAATGATCAATTCATCCCTCCATTGACCACAAGGATGCAATTTATCATTCGTCGATGTTGTTCACCGTCTCGGGAGTTGCTGCCTCCCATTCATTCTGATTTCATGCACAGCAGGTGGCGGGTGTTTTCGAAAAAGGACAACGAATCTCCCCACCCACCCCCAACGACCAAAACTGTCGACCAATCGACCACTAGCACCCCAGCAAGAAGTGTCGACAAGACCATTCTAAACAGAATTACCACCGCCGCCGCCGGCCGGCACCACATTTCATCTGCAGATCAGCCAATTCTTGCTCATCGTCGGCATTGTTGCTGTTGTTGCCGGACCAACGACCGGCAGGATAACAATCTTAGTCCTTAGATGCGGTGCGGTATGCTTATCACCTGCACATACCACTGCATCGTATATAGAAGGATTTCTGGCAAGGACAGTGCCAGTTTCTTTGTTGTTGGTTGCGCTGGCCGCCCAGATTGGAATGGAAAATCACATTCTCTATCAGAAGAAAATCACCTCGCATCGCCTAGGGAATTTAAACACCACCTTCACCAATATATACACACAGCCATACATACACACATACATGTGCTATCAATATACCCATGCAGCAGAAAACTTTATCCTGCAAAATGTTGTAGAATGCAGCACAATCATCGGCCATATGTTCCTTGGTATAGCTTTTTCTCAAATTTCAGAAGGGGGATGAAAGTTAACGAAATTTGTTCAGAAGTCTGGTGTTCCTCTGATGGTTCCTCGATGGTATAAGTAGACAAAGTGCTTTGGGATCGGATTCCGCTCTACTACTCCGATTTCCAAAAAAGAATGTACATATATAAAGTTCATGCCAGGCGTATAGCCGGAGGAGTGAGATTGGAAAAATTGAAAGGGTGCACTGACCTATTCCCACACATACTGTTCTGAGTTCTGTGAAATGAATAGAATCGAGGGGATACCGCACTTAAATGTGGAACAAACTTTTCCAAAAGGGATATCTATTATCCTTATTCCTTTTTTTTGGGAATTATTTCGATATTTGAATGGAAATTGTAGTTTTTAGTTGAGGTTATGCTGTGTGGCATGGGTTTTGAATGTGGCGGACGGCAGTTTGTTTAACAATGGAATGTGGTCTGTATCTTGTTGCATCTTGGCTTGGCGTACTTTTGGGTTACCATTTACCAATGAGCCAAGAAGTTCTCTTCAACTTATTGGGGGAACTAAACCGGCAAAGCTCTGAGTTAGAATCGAAAACTATGCGGGCCTTGGTCAGGGTCGTTACCGCTCTTGAGATTGATGCAGCAGCGAGCTGTCTTGACAGATGGATATGTGTACTGCAAGGATGGCGAAATTAGACAAGGGTATGTTTATCCGTGGCTCTGTCTTTTTCTTCCTGAGCAGTCGATGTTCCTCCCATTTTTTTTTTTGTTCGTAAAGCTGCAAAACTCACAAGTCAACAACAGACGCACAATTTTTCACAATTCTGTCAAATCATTGGTATACACGGATGACATTAACATCATTGACAAAACTCAGTGAACTGTCACTGGTAAGTTTGTAAATATTTTGACAGAAGTGAAGAAAATCTGATTAATTGTGAACGAGGGTAAAACCAAGTAAATGGTCATTTAGTGGCTAGGGTAGATATTTGACAGCCGACTTCGGCCATATTTGAAAATATTTAGCTGTCATTCTGCTGTCATTGTGTTATGTCATAGTTACCATTTTACTATCGAGCACTCAGCAACGCATCGAAATGGTAAAAATTATCCATCAATATTCGAGTTGTGTGGAACATTCTGACATATAATTTGCGGTCTCAATGAACCTCCTTCCGAGGTCTGAGTTCAACTACAAATTCTAAAAATGACACCACATCAGAAATTAAGGGAAAACGTACGCTTGTACGCTTGCTGTTTTCGTTGGCCTAAGAATGCAATTAAGGAGAAAGGCGTTGTCAAGAAGCAACAAGGAGACTCTATAGAAGACAATCAACTTCCCAGTCCTGGTATAAGACGCCAGAAGCAGGGACATTGAAAGCAGCGCAATTCTTCGAGTGATCTTCGGCCCCGTTTGCGGTGACGAGATTTGGAGAAGGAGAGTTACCAGCTAAATCTACGACTCTATGGTGACATCGACTTTTGGTCAAAAAATTGCGTATCATACGACATATGACGAATGGACACAATCGCTCCGGCATGAGCGATTCCAACATAATCCAATGGGACAACGCTGTAGAGAAAGACCTCATAGGTGGCGCGCACTAGTGGAGAGTTACCTTAACCAACTTGGAGTGTGTAACGGATCGCAGCTAGCCAAATATCGAGAGAGCGGGAGAAGCGTATTGATTGGCCTAGGTCCACCACGGACTGTAGCGCTACCTAATAAAGTAAGAGGATTAACCGAAACCGCATAGATAAAATAATATAAGACAAGGTGGGCACCGAAGTGGTGAGGCAGTGGCGTGAAAGTGAAGTATTGACCAAGTGGCAGGTGGCATAGAAGTGGTGTGGTGTGGCGATGGAATGGCGCCAAAGTGGTATGAAAATGATTTCATCAGCTTTTAAAATGTCTTACTATGTTGAAATCTTGGTCGTCTCGCATAACTTTAGTTTCCGGGTAAACAAAATACGCACTTATAACGCTATAGCTTCTAAACTATTATAGGTATAAAAATTGTTTTGTACATTTTGAAATGAGAATTTAGTAGCGCATAAAAGTTTTAAGCACTTCGAGTATATATGTGCAGCTACAAAACACTTATGGCTCCTTAAACTCAAAATTTGTAAAATTCGTTGTTTTTTTTTCTTTAAATGTTTTTTTCTCAAAATTTTTACTTAATAATTTTTTATTTTTTTTTATAAAATTTTTATCCTTGAGAAATTTTCTAAAAATGATGTTAAGTAACTTTTTAAATAAAAAGGAACGACGTTCAGACGCAGCGGCGGCAGAAATTGATATGTAGTTAGATTTTGCGTGCTGTGAATGTTAAGCTTTTAGTCAGGTCCGCAGACTAGCGGAGCTGTTGGAACTTTTGAGAACCAGGATTCATAGAACTCTACAGAGTAATAGATTACACCCTTTCCATTTAGCACCGGTACAGGATTTACTACCAGGAGATGCGCAAAGAAGAGCGGAATTTTGCCAGTGGCTAGGCATAAGACGGGCACTTCCTCAAGAACATTCTGTGGACTGATGAAGCGCAATTCACAAACAAAGTTTGCACAATTTGGTCAGACCCCAATCCCCATTTAATACGCACAACATCCTTTCAAAGGTAAAAATTTAATTATTGTGAAAAACTTTTCAAAATCTGTATTTATTTCAAAGAAGGTTTAGCGTAAATGTTTGAAAACACTTTAGCAGCACGTTCTTCCACAAACAGTTAATTGCCATTACTATCTGGAATTTCTTAGAGAACGCTTACCGGAGCTCCTTGAAGATGTTCCTCTTGTTCAGAGAAGTGCGATATTTGTTTGTTTTGCCCAGTTGAAAAGCGCCAATTGCGTGTGGATAAACCATATTTAGCTGTGGTGGTGTTGTTCTTCAAGAGCATAAATGGAGCGCGACCACAACCAACCTTCCAAGCGACAAGCAATTGCGACTAGGAGTAATCAAGTAGTGCCCAGACAAATTTTCTAGTAAAGGCACTTACCCTTTTTACAGGAACAATCTCAGGCTGTTTTCGACCCCCCTCTAACTTCGAAACCAATTAAGCCAAAAACTTCAAACTTGAAACAATTTACCAAAAGGTCCAAATAACCAAATTTCATTAGTGGTTCTCAATAAACAGGACTTCAAAAATTGCAAAAACCGTAACTGACTGACTGACTGACTCACTCATTCACTTAGATGATGATCATCAAAATTATGAAGCATATCCTATAGAATATGAAGCATTTGGCTGTTAAAGCAGCCAAAGAACAGTCTTGGAAGGAGTTCGGCGAAAAATTGGACCGCGATCACAGATCTGCAAGCAAGGTGTTCTGGCAGACCATCCGCCGTCTTAGAGGAAGGAAGTGGAACGTTATCGAAGGAGTCAAATCCAAAGATGGTATACACTTCTTTCTAATGAGGAGGACATCTTGCGCAGATGGAGCGAGCACTTTTCCGAATTGCTCAATCCAATCCAGGGCATTGAGGATGACACATCCATCGCCTTAAGCAGGGCGGAAAATAGTCCCACGGTAGAGGAAGTCACTTTTGCGATCAAATCGCTAAAAGCTGGCAAATCTGCCGGAGTGGATGAAATCCGGCCAGAAATGCTAAAGGCCTTAGGTGAAGAGGGAGTCAAATGGCTCTCTCGTGTCATTAAAGTGGCCTGGGAATGCGGCGAAACTCCCAGCGATTGGCAGATTGGGGTGATTGTGCCCCTTTTCAAGAAAGGGGATAAAAGGGATTGCTCCAATTACAGGGGTATATCACTTTTAAGTCTCCCCGGAAAAGTCTTTGCCAAGGTGCTGGAAACGCGTTGCAGAGCTGTGGTCGAAGCACGATTAGGAGATGAGCAGTGCGGCTTTCGTCCAGGCAGAAGCACAGCCGACCAGTTATTCACTCTCAGAATGGTATTTGAGAAGGCTTGGGAGTATGCTACACCTGTTTACGCCTGCTTCGTAGATTTGGAGAAAGCATACGACCGAGTCCCTCGAGCGAAACTCTGGAGTGTATTACAGGATTATGGAATTGAGGGTTCTCTCTTGAGAACCATTCAGTCTCTTTACACAAACTGTAAAAGCTGTGTTCGGGTGAACGGCGTTAAATCAATACCTTTCACCGTGGGCGTTGGACTTCGTCAGAGGTGCGTCTTGTCGCCTCTCCTTTTCATTACTTATATATGGACTGGATGTTACAGCGCAGTCTTGGCGAAGAACGTTTCGAATTGGGAGATCTGAGGATAAGTCATTTGCTCTTCGCTGATGACTTGGTCATCCTTGGATCCTCTCAGACTGAACTTCAGCGCGCACTCGATCGGTTTGTAGCCGTTTGTGTTGAAGCTGAGATGAAGGTAAACGTGAACAAATCTGAAGTGATGGTCGTCTCCAGAAAGCCTGTTCAATGCACTCTGCATGTTAGTGGAGTCCCATTGAAACAGGTGGAGAAGTTTAAGTATCTCGGGGTCTTATTCACGAGTGACGGAAGGAGCAATGCCGAGTTTTCCTGTAGGATTGGTCAGGCTGGGTCAATTTTGAAACAGCTTGGTCATTCTGTTATTAGGAGGACTGAACTTGGTGTCAAAGCTAAGTTGTCAGTCTTTAATTCGGTGTTTGTTGCAACTCTCACCTATGGTCATGAGGTTTGGGTAATGACCGAAAGAATAAGATCGCGGATACAAGCTGCCGAAATGAGATTTCTCCGTAGTATTGCTGGTGTGACCCGTAGAGATTGCATCAAAAATACCAGAATACGTGAGGAACTCAATGTCGAGCAGCTACTTCTCCGGACGGAGCGATCCATGCTTCGGTGGTTTGGTCATGTTAAACGCATGTCCCCCACCAGGATTCCACGACGTGCTATGGAATCCGTACCATCGGGTAGGCGTCCTCTAGGTAGACCAAGGATGAGATGGTTAGATCAAGTCCATAATCTCTCCTATAACCGTATGAGTATTGCCCTTGATGATTTAGAGTCGATGGCGGAGAATCGACAGCTATGGAGGGTCCACTTGAGCAACCTATACCCGCGACCCACTTAATGGACAAGCAGACAATTGAAAATGATAATGCTGATGATAGCTTTTTTTATTTCCTTATTGTATGTTGTAAGAGCCATTTTGGTAGATGCCAAAAATTTTTAAGAGCTATTGTACCGATTAGTTAATTAGGAAAGTTATACCTTAACCTTAATCAAAATCAACATCAAATTCTATTGATCCTTGATCAGATTATTTTTTCTTTCCGCCGGGTTATTTTATAAACCATGATATGGAGGGTCTGTCCTTCAATAAAAGATGAAAAAAATACTTTATAGAGTCCTTCATTAATAGTCCTAAACACTTTTCTTAAATATTGTCAATTTTGAGATAATGGACCCATTGAGATAACTGCCGTAGTTCCAAAAAAAATATTCTCACTTACGGATGCATGTGCGCAATCGAATTAGAACCACCATTTGCAAACGCTCCTATAAATTAAAACAAAACTTCACCCTAAAGCCAACACCATAATGCCAAAGGCATCTAAATAAATATATTTTTTCAAAACAAATTGTTTTACAAATAAGTCCTTTGCAAATATTATTCACCAGAGCGGGGCTCTATTTATGGACTGGTGCTTGGAAAAAAACCCCTAAACACCATATGCACTTAACTGAACCATATGTTGTCCTGTCAATAAAAAACCCATAACATACCGGGGCCAGTAAAACAAACAAAAAAAAACACACAACAACAAAAAACACATTTGAGCTTCAAAAGCTCCTCATAAAATCGCATTTTATTGCCACTTCATTTTAGTTTATGACCACCTACAGCAAAAAAAAAAACAAAAATCGAAAAGAGAATGGAAACAGAAGGATGGCCAAATAATGGCAACACACAAATCCTTGTGCACTAAAAAAAAAAACACACATACCTACACGTCACATCCTTGCAATGGTTCTTTGATGGTAGCAAAATGATGACATCAACACGGGTATACGCCTTTACTGTGTGCTAATGTACAACTATTCCTTTAGAAAAATACTAAAAAAAAAAAACACCGACATAAAATAAAGAATCGCATCATAAGAAAACTACTTTCTCACACATGCCAGCCGCAGGACGGTTGATGAGATTTCCTTTTGTAGCACGTTGCGTATAGGATCGCATCTGTAAGAGATGCGTGATCTGATGGTCTGATCCTGACTATTAAGCAGCAGTTGGCACGCTTGCGGTTGCGCGGCATACGCTCGTCGGTGGGGTGGGATCTTGCTGCTTTCTACACTGTGCTAACAAAATTTATCGTGCCAATAAAATTAGAAGAGGTGGGAATGAAAATTAGAAACTGGTTGAATTTACTCCTTGCTTACCGGAGGATGCATATATCTCAAAAGAGATACTATTGTGGAATGAGCTTTGAAATTTTTTTGAATGGAAATGAAAAGCAATATAATAAAGAGAATTCTTATCAGCAGTGGTGTTGTCTATGGTATAACACCTTGAAGGACCCTCCCCTACCGAGTAGCTGATGCACTCGTACCATGAATATTCCTTCCTACATCCTTATGCATCGGAATATTCCCTAGCTACATATCAATTTCGCGCGCGCTTCAGAGACTCATTTCAGCCTAATGCGGTTATTTAGCACATGGTTACTTACTAACTATAACTGACAGTAAGTATCTTAAACCGATAAATAAGCGAAGAAGGGATCACACGAGAACATTATATGCTTTGAAATTAACTTTCTTATGTATTTCATGAATTACTTATATATATCTATGACTCTATGTGTATAAAAGCAAAGTGTACGTATATGCATCTCGGAGACAAATTTATATGTATAGATTCATTTGCATTAATTCATTAGGAAAAATTTAGAATTGGAGAATTGGAAAGGCGTTTATAAAATATTTGTAATTATACTTTTTAACTTATTTAAACTATATATATGTGTAAAATTCTGAATGTTTAGTAAAGCCAAAGAAACAGTAAATAAAACTTAGTACTCACTTTTACCTTTATGTTTTGAAGCGTAGAAATTTGTGCACAAAGTTCCAGTTGATGTGTTTTCCTTTTATGTTTTTGTTTGAATTTAGATTAATTTTAACTGTAATTTTTTTTATCAGTTCTTAGGCTTTTAAACAAAAAAAAACTTAATCAAATTAACTATAGATGTAATAGAAAACTAAAGTTATAAATTTCAAAGTAATTTAAGTATAGAGTAGATCAATTTCCAATTTTAGCACATTTTTTTTTTGTTTTATATAGAATGCATATAGGTAGTTAGGTTAGCATATTATGTTTTTTTGATTTAAATTTTTTTTTTGTAGATTAATTTATATAGGTAGAAATTTTTTTAAATTTTAGGTTAGTTTGCACACAAGAAAAACTGTTTTTAATTTTTTCACTGAATAAAATTTTTTGAATTCTTGAGCATTGATGAGTGCACGTGTAGATTTCGGTTTGAGGTTATCTTGAGGTCTTGAGTTTTGGTGTGTTTGCTGGTATGTATCTTGCTGATGAATGGCAGGGTAAATGAGACAATGCTGGTGTGATGGAATTGGTGGTAAATACGGCTAGGTTTACAGGAACAGTTTCTTGCAGAGCTTTTTAGCTGCTTGAAATTAATCAATTCCGAATCTGGATGTATCGTAATGATACACGCTTGCATCGAACATGTACGAGTGCAGCTTTCCAAGCCAGAAAAAAAAACGTCATGCGGATGCCTTGGTAACTGGATAATTTTGCGGGCTCTCTATGCGTACAGATTCTGATGCTGCGCTGAGAGTACTGGTGACAATTACCACAGGTCATCCGTAGTTTTCTGTGGGATTATATTATGTCCGTTAATAAAAAAAATAGAAATACGGATCTAAGAATCGTACCTTTAAAGCACATCTAATCATGCGAAGAAACCACTATTTATAGCCGGTATGTTGGAATCTATTAATCCAAAGTAGCTTTTGTTACCGCTGCTATCTTTCTTTTCCAAAATTGGCCTGTTAGAAAGACGACACGAATTTGTCCTATTTGAAAAGAAATTCACGTAAATTCTAGGCAAAAATATACGGCGAATGGGAGACTTACGCATGACCAGAGGTCTGAACTCGTAAGAGGCGGAAATGAAAGAGAACGAAATTCATTTTTGCACTATTATAAATACCCATCGGACTGCACTCATTTCGTTAAGTTTTAATTTTCAAGTTGGCGAAGTGGACGATTGTATTATTTAGAAGGATGTGTTCAGCTACCAATTTAGGTTTGTTCATACTGTCGGTAAGGTTGGTTTACATGCGACTCGTAAAAAAAAATTGATACATTTTGATTTTTATGAAGCACGCTACAAAATCGTGAATTTTCATATCATTTATCGATCCTGAAAAGACACGAAGACCGTACTTCACAATGAATTACCGTCAGAGTAGAGAGCTCGACCCATGACCCTGAACTGCAAAGAGATTTTAAAAGTGTCACCTTCGTAAATCCTTGGTATGGTATACTCCTATTCTCTTTTGGTCAATGTCTTCAACCTCATAGAGAGATCTTCCGACTGACTTTAAAATTTTGCACTTAAGGAATTTAGCGCAGAGCTTGGAGTTTATGTTTTTAGCTGCGTTGCTTAGTACAAAATTCCTCCTGTACACTATTTCACCTGGGCAAAAAATTCGGTTCGAACTCCTTAGATTATAAGCCTTCTCGTTTCTTTCATAAGCATGCTTAATGTTTGCCTTTACCTTTTGACGTATAATTTCAAGTTTGCTATTCGTTGGAAGATACAGTAGCTCACCATCACCAAGTGTTTTCAGCTTTCGAAATATTTTGTACATACTCCCGTGGGTGCACATCTGCTGACCAAATAAACAATAGTATGGCGTTATCCGAGTGGATTGATGTACAGAAGTACAAAGAGCTTGCTGAATCTCGGATATGTATTTATCCCAATCTTTTTGGTCACTTGCGACGTTACGATTTACTCTCTCCGAAGCATTTGCTTGTGGAGAGTAATACGCATTCCTGATGTGTGTGCAGCCATACTTAGAAAGGAAACTTTGAAAATCTTTGGATACAAATTGTTTGCCGTTGTCACTATGAATAAATTCGGCGACACCAAATTGGTGGAAAATATTCTGTTCCAAAAATTCTACTACTGCACTTGTGTTGGCCTTGCGCATAGGTTTTAGAAAAACGTACTTGGAAAAACAATCTAATACAACAAGTATGAAGGAGTTACCTCGTCTCGTTCGAGGGTACGGTCCCATGAAATCAATGTACAGCTTTTGGAATGGGCGATCGATTTCATGCTGCGATCCCATTGGAGCTCGTAGAGGGATGTTAGAAGGTTTATTCTCCTTGCACACCGAGCAATTACGAATGAAATCACGCACATCATTTGCCATATTGGGCCAGTAGAAGAGTTCTTGCAACTTGCTCAGCGTTTTAAAAATTCCACCATGTGAGCAGCTTGGTGGATTGTGGCAGTGTTTAATCACAGACTGAGTTAGTTGTTCAGGTACCCATAACTTCCACTGGAATTCTGAGTCAAGCTGATTTTCATCTTTCTGACAAGTCTTTTTATAAACAATTCCATTCGTTACTTTAACATCTGGAAGGTTGTCTGAGTTTTTCGATACATTCGTTACTAGGTCAAGATATGAAGACGATATAAAATCGGGTGAATTGAGATCGATACAAGTAATAGATGTTGGATCAACTGAAAGCTCCTCATTGAATGTACGCGACAGTACGTCGGGCACGATATTCTGTGATCCTTTTCTATGTTGAATATCGAAGTTGAAAGCTTGAAGTTTAAGTGACCATCGTGCCAATCTGCCGCTTAAGTCTTTAAGGTTCATAAGCCACTTTAAACTGGCGTGATCGGTCACGATGGTGAAACTTGAGCCTTCAACATAGGGTCGAAATTTCTTTACCGCTTGTACCGCCGCATAACATTCCTGTTCGGTTACGCTATAATTGCGTTGACAAGCGTTAAGCTTTTCCGAAAAGAAAGCAATGGGTTTTTCGTTACTCTCCTCATCATACTGGTAGAGTACGCCTCCAATTCCATAACTCGATGAATCGCACTGTATGATGAAAGGCTTCGAGAAATCCGGGTTTGATAATAGTGGAGCAGATGTTAGAGCCGTTTTCAGGGACTCAAAAGACATAAGTGCCTCAGGAGACATCGTGAAGTGTTTATTTTTCTTAAGGGTGTCTGATAGTGGGCTGGCAATTGATGCAAAATTCCTTATGAATCGCCGGTACCACCCACAAAGACCTAGAAAGCGTCGGATCTGTTTTTGTGAAGTTGGTACTGGGAAATTCGTAATTGCAGACACTTTGTTTGGGTCAGGTCGAAGATGACCATCTCCTACGATGTATCCTAAGTACCTCAGTTCCCTAAAACAAAAATGCGACTTTTCTACATTGATAGTTAAGTTGGCATTATGTAGACACTCTGCTACCTTCTCCAATGTGGCAATATGACTCGCAAAATCCTTTGAGATGACCAGCAAATCATCCAAGTACACAAAAACTTGTTCCCTAAGTGCGCTGGGGATCACTTTATCCATTAACCGACACATCCTTTGAGCTGCGTTACACAACCCAAAAGGCATGACGGTAAATTGGTAAAGCGGTCGTCCTGGCACAGTGAACGCCGTTTTCTCCCTGGACTCTTCCTCTAGAGGAATTTGCCAGAACGCGTCCTTAAGATCCACACTACTGATGTAATGTGTCTCTTGCAGACGGCTCAGCATGCCCTCTATATGAGGAAGAGGATACGCATCTTTCTTTGTGAGTGAGTTCACTTTCCGAGAGTCCAAACACAGGCGATTTTTTCCCGGTTTCCTGATCAGGACTATGGGTGAACTCCACGAACTCATACTCTCTTCAATCACTCCCAAAGAAAGCATACGATCTAATTCGCTAAAGATCATCTCTTGGATTACAGGTGATACCGGATAATGCCGTTGTTTGACCGGTTCGGCTTTACCAGTATCGATAACATGCATTTCTAGCGAAGTTTTGCCTAGCCCTTGCTTAGAGAAGGAGGGAAATTTCGCTATAGCGTCTTCTAATAATTTTGTTTCCGAACTATTCAACTCGATCATCAGTTTTGATTCAGCATTAACACTTGTTTCAGAATTTGGATCTTGTGATAGCTCGCTAACAATCGTTGGCATTATGTTAAACTTCTGCCAAAAGTCAATCCCCAAGTACAGAAACTGCGATAGCGATGGAATAAGATAGATATCTAGCGTATCTTGCTTGTTGTTAAACGTAACGTTGATGTTGATTCGACCTACGATGGGTTGCTGTTTGCCATCAGCTGTTCGAATAAAAGAAGAATACTCTCGAATTGGAATACCCAACTCTTTAACGAACAGCAAACAGTCTTTTCCAAGACAAGAGATACTAGCACCGCTGTCTAATAAGCCAGTAATTTCTCTGCCTTGTATTTTGACTTTTGCGTATGGACGAGAATCAACATCACTGCTTAAAATACTACTGCAAATTATTTGCTTAAAAATCTTTCTCTTTCTGAAACGCAAACGTGTTTTAAAAAACGTATTGCATTCCAGGCTGGCCTTTAGTTCATCAATATTGAATATTTTTGAGCGAAGTTCATTGTATTGCTTAACTCTTTCATCATAAGACAGGCTCCGAAATTTATTTTGTTTAATACGATTTATAGTTAATGTACTTTGGCTTTTGACAAGACTGGATGAAGGTATTAATAAGTCATTGTCTATGGTTGTATTTGTGCATGCATCGACCGTCTTTACTCCGGGTTGGTTTGCGTCGAACGAGACTCCCCGGAGTTCATCCCGTTCGAATGAGGGTTTTCCAATGGAGGATTACACCGCGCACAACTAATAACTGTAACCCCATCACAACCACACCGATAACAGAAAAGTCGATTAATGGGGGAAGGACAATCAATAAATAAGTGCCCTTGACACTTACAATTGTAACAAGTTGGTACTCTGGGTGTAAACGATCTCCTTTGAGCGGTTTCGTTTACCCTGTTAGTGCTTGTTATTGCTGCCACATTGTAAACCTCTTCGGAATCGTCAGCATCATTTACATAATCGAGCTCATGTACCGGATAATACTGCATGTTTCTGTTTTGAATTGAAAGTCTGGATTGAATCATCCTTTCTGTCCGTTTACACTCTTCCTTAAAGTGCTCGAGACTATAAATTTTCATTGGATATATAAAGTTCATTAATTTAGGACTTATATTGGTACGAAGGATCTGAATGAGATCTACATCTCGAATCGGCTGTCTCAGCTGACTTCTCAACTGCGTGATTGCATTGAAGTAATCCTCAAAATTCTCTCTGGGAAGTTGCCTTCGATCCATTATTTGTTTTATGATTTCGAAATCATTTTCGTGATTACGAAATTGCTTGACTAACGCACGGCGAAGGCCCTGCCAATCTCCTCGTGGATTTCCACGAAGAAATTGCCAGTACCATTCTTGCGCAGCACCTGAGAGAAGATGGTGGAAATTCATTAACACGTCATTCCACGTGCAGTTATAGTTGGATTTCAACATATCCACTCTAAAAACGAAGTCTTCTACAGACATTCCTTTAGATGTCCCATCAAATTTGAGACCCCAACGATCTAAACGAAAAGCAAGGCTATCGATTGACCTTGAATGCATTTCTCTATCTGGTGGACATGTTCTGTTTCCACCAAAGCTGTTGTGTGAATCGATATTTGAATAATCGTCTGGGTAATGGTTGTTGAAAAATTGGCTTGCATTTTGTTGCCTAGCTTGCTGATTAAGAGGTGGTATTGCCTCTTGCGTCTGTCTGTTTACTAAAGGTTGCAGTGCATTCTCAATATTTTCTTTAATTAAGGGGGAAATTATGCCTCCTAATGCATCTTTAACAACTTGTCTAATGTGCTCGTCTAGCTGTCTCATTTTGGGAGCGTTGCTTGCAATAAACTGCGATTGTATATTTGGAAGATAATCAGCTGGTCGAATATTGCTAAGAGTAACAGGTGGATGTTGTTGTTGGTTGAAGGTTTGGAGAAGATCAGCTGGGATGATGTTGCTAGCAGCATTTAATATGTTCGCATGGGCATCAACATCAAAATGATGGTTGTTGTTATACGGTTTTGCCGCTGGCTTCGAAATACTGCTCATCTCTGTTACACCTCCAATGATAGACGAGACGATTGGGTTAGTCATGGAAACACATGTAACAGTTGTCGTTGTCGTGAGAGTAGCAGTACTCGTTGTAGCCACAACATTGGGTAATTGTTGGTAAGACACAAAAGAAGTACTGAGGTTGCTATCAACATATAGATTAGAATCACTAAGAGTTCGATTAGGAGTGAATAATGTTCTCCGCGGAGGAGAATGTCTCATGGGCTGAAAATTATTTGATCGAGTATTTGGTGTGGTGGAATCCCGCACGGTCTGAGAGCGTGTGGAAATACCTCGTTGTTGCTTGGGAATAGTTCCGTTGTTTTTACTCATTTTGTTTTGGTTCTTGCAAATACGATTTGTGAGAGAAGAAAACTTTTGACATGAAAGGCGTTTAATGGAAAACGGTTTTTCTTGGGTTTTGTTTACTATAAGTTCATATAAGTCAGCTGAGTTTACGTCTGACTGAAGCGTGCGCGAAAAGAATGGCTGATAAGAATTTCTTGTATGTGATTTAAAAAAAGGAAAGAATAATTAAATAGTAAGCAGATTAACTCATACACATGTCTATTTGGTTACTCCTTTCTGGTCAATTAAGCTAATACGTAACGACTCAGAAATGTGCTAGCATAAATTACTTTGCTGTCTGGACTATTAAGCGATTACTTAACGACTCAGAAAACACCAAAGTATATCGATGTTTAATAAATTGTCTAAGGTAACTCAAGCTGAAATACAACTAGACTCCTAGAGTTTTATTCTGTCAATATTTCGATGACATGACAAAAATGTTAAAAATAGGTTGAGTTTCACCAGCTTCCGCAAGAAAGCTGAGTGTGGTATAATTTTTGAATGTTAGTTAAACATTTCGGCCCCACGTTGGGCGCCATTGTAGCACGTTGCGTATAGGATCGCATCTGTAAGAGATGCGTGATCTGATGGTCTGATCCTGACTATTAAGCAGCAGTTGGCACGCTTGCGGTTGCGCGGCATACGCTCGTCGGTGGGGTGGGATCTTGCTGCTTTCTACACTGTGCTAACAAAATTTATCGTGCCAATAAAATTAGAAGAGGTGGGAATGAAAATTAGAAACTGGTTGAATTTACTCCTTGCTTACCGGAGGATGCATATATCTCAAAAGAGATACTATTGTGGAATGAGCTTTGAAATTTTTTTGAATGGAAATGAAAAGCAATATAATAAAGAGAATTCTTATCAGCAGTGGTGTTGTCTATGGTATAACACCTTGAAGGACCCTCCCCTACCGAGTAGCTGATGCACTCGTACCATGAATATTCCTTCCTACATCCTTATGCATCGGAATATTCCCTAGCTACATATCAATTTCGCGCGCGCTTCAGAGACTCATTTCAGCCTAATGCGGTTATTTAGCACATGGTTACTTACTAACTATAACTGACAGTAAGTATCTTAAACCGATAAATAAGCGAAGAAGGGATCACACGAGAACATTATATGCTTTGAAATTAACTTTCTTATGTATTTCATGAATTACTTATATATATCTATGACTCTATGTGTATAAAAGCAAAGTGTACGTATATGCATCTCGGAGACAAATTTATATGTATAGATTCATTTGCATTAATTCATTAGGAAAAATTTAGAATTGGAGAATTGGAAAGGCGTTTATAAAATATTTGTAATTATACTTTTTAACTTATTTAAACTATATATATGTGTAAAATTCTGAATGTTTAGTAAAGCCAAAGAAACAGTAAATAAAACTTAGTACTCACTTTTACCTTTATGTTTTGAAGCGTAGAAATTTGTGCACAAAGTTCCAGTTGATGTGTTTTCCTTTTATGTTTTTGTTTGAATTTAGATTAATTTTAACTGTAATTTTTTTTATCAGTTCTTAGGCTTTTAAACAAAAAAAAACTTAATCAAATTAACTATAGATGTAATAGAAAACTAAAGTTATAAATTTCAAAGTAATTTAAGTATAGAGTAGATCAATTTCCAATTTTAGCACATTTTTTTTTTGTTTTATATAGAATGCATATAGGTAGTTAGGTTAGCATATTATGTTTTTTTGATTTAAATTTTTTTTTTGTAGATTAATTTATATAGGTAGAAATTTTTTTAAATTTTAGGTTAGTTTGCACACAAGAAAAACTGTTTTTAATTTTTTCACTGAATAAAATTTTTTGAATTCTTGAGCATTGATGAGTGCACGTGTAGATTTCGGTTTGAGGTTATCTTGAGGTCTTGAGTTTTGGTGTGTTTGCTGGTATGTATCTTGCTGATGAATGGCAGGGTAAATGAGACAATGCTGGTGTGATGGAATTGGTGGTAAATACGGCTAGGTTTACAGGAACAGTTTCTTGCAGAGCTTTTTAGCTGCTTGAAATTAATCAATTCCGAATCTGGATGTATCGTAATGATACACGCTTGCATCGAACATGTACGAGTGCAGCTTTCCAAGCCAGAAAAAAAAACGTCATGCGGATGCCTTGGTAACTGGATAATTTTGCGGGCTCTCTATGCGTACAGATTCTGATGCTGCGCTGAGAGTACTGGTGACAATTACCACAGGTCATCCGTAGTTTTCTGTGGGATTATATTATGTCCGTTAATAAAAAAAATAGAAATACGGATCTAAGAATCGTACCTTTAAAGCACATCTAATCATGCGAAGAAACCACTATTTATAGCCGGTATGTTGGAATCTATTAATCCAAAGTAGCTTTTGTTACCGCTGCTATCTTTCTTTTCCAAAATTGGCCTGTTAGAAAGACGACACGAATTTGTCCTATTTGAAAAGAAATTCACGTAAATTCTAGGCAAAAATATACGGCGAATGGGAGACTTACGCATGACCAGAGGTCTGAACTCGTAAGAGGCGGAAATGAAAGAGAACGAAATTCATTTTTGCACTATTATAAATACCCATCGGACTGCACTCATTTCGTTAAGTTTTAATTTTCAAGTTGGCGAAGTGGACGATTGTATTATTTAGAAGGATGTGTTCAGCTACCAATTTAGGTTTGTTCATACTGTCGGTAAGGTTGGTTTACATGCGACTCGTAAAAAAAAATTGATACATTTTGATTTTTATGAAGCACGCTACACTTTCCCTGCGATTACTTCACCTTGATGAATGTGGTGTGATTTTTCTCTCAGGACATTCGAAAAATGTGCACTCATTTAAACTACAGTATAGTTCCCGCATTTTTCTTCACCGACAAAAAAAAATAGAAGAAATTCCAGTAATTAGTGTCAAAAAAAACGGAATCCTGGCATTGAGGTCCAACTTTCCCTAGTAAATAGGAGAACCTCCATCAAATTCTCGTAAAAATCATGTCAAACAACGTAAAGTTGAGAGAAAAAAATGGGGAGAACTTTGATATCCTTAAAAAATGTATATATTGCGGATGCTGGACTAACTTTGCCTGCAAAGGTGCACATACATACCCACAGCACACTTGCGAAACGAAAAACTGCAAATCATTCCAAGCAAGAAAAAAAATCGAAGAATCTTGATGAGGGATACCAACCGATGCGATGGGGGAAAACTTTTGGCACAACAAAAAAAAAAATGCATTCCAAAAGAATAAACCTTCATGTACAAAAGGCAGAAATTTGGCAAAGGAGTCGGCGGCGGCGACGACGACGAAAAAGCTCTTGTAATCCTTGGGGATGACAACTTCTTAAGGATGTTTTTTTTCTCCATCTCTAGCTGATTCCTGAAAGTTTCATCGAAACGAATGTATGGCAATGCAAAAGAAAAAAAGAAACATTTTCATTTGCTCAGAACGGGATGTGTTTTGAATGCACGTCACTGAAGTAGGTATCTACAGCCAGACACAGACACCCCAACACCAACCACATATCCTGGCAATTTTTGAGCTAAAGAATTCCTCCTATTTTGAAGCACTTCCGTTTGAAGTGTGACAGTAATCCGTGGCGCATGAGTGACACTAGAAAATCGAATGAACAAAGTGCAGCTACTTTTTTTTTGTATATCCTGTGAAGAGATATATAGCAACAACAAATGTATCTACAGATAAGTTTTGCACAAGACGAAATTGGAAAAGTAGCTGTCTGGACATCATGTTAATCTGTAAGAGTATTTTAACGATTGGGTTGTCATTTGAACGTGCGTCCTTCTCCATACCGATCGACTGACAGATGATACTCTCCATTTTTTAAATGGTCCGCTTGTCCATTAAGTGGGTCGACTCTAAATCATTAAGGGCAATCCCCATACGGGTAGAGGAGAGATTATGGACTTGATCTAACCATCTCATCCTATAGGTCTATCTAGAGGACGACTGCCTGATGGTACGGATTCCATAGCACGTCGTGGAATTGTGGTCGGGGAAATGCGTTTAACATGACCAAACCACCGAGTTCGTCACGTATTCTGGTATTTATAATGCGATCTCTACGGGTCACACCAGCAATACTACGGAGAAATCTCATTTCGGCAGCTTGTATCCGCGATCTTATTCTTTCGGTTATTACCCAAAGTCCCAAACCTTATGACCATAGGTAAGAGTTGGAACGAACACCGATTTAAAGACTGACAACTTAGCTTTAATACCAAGTTCAGTCCTCCTAAAAACAGAATGACCAAGCTGTCTCAAAATTGACCCAGCCTGAACAATCCTACAGGAAAACTCGGCACTGCTCCTTCCATCACTCGTGAATAAGACCCCGAGATACTTAAGCTTCTCCACCTGTTTCAATGGGACTCCACTAACATCCAGAGTGCATTGAACAGGCGTTTTTGGAGACGACCATCACTTCAGATTTGTTCACATTTACTTTCATCTCAGCTTCAACACAAACGGCTACAAACCGATCGAGTGCGCGCTGAAGTTCAGTCTGAGAGGACCCAAGGATGACCAAGTGCGAAGAGCAAATGACTTATCATCAGATCTCCCAACGTTCTTCGCCGAGACTGCTCTGTAACGTCCAGTCCACATAAGTAATGAAAAGGAGAGCAGACAAGACGCACCCCTGGCGAAGTCCAACGCTCATGGTGAAAGGTATTGATTTAACGCCGTTTACACGAACACAGCTTTTACAGTTTGTATAAAGAGATTGAATGGCTCTCAAGAGAGAACCATCAATTCCATACTCCTGTAATACACTCCAGAGTTTCCCTCGAGGGACTCGGTCGTATGCTTTCTCCAAATCTACGAAGCATGCGTAAACAGGTGTAGCATACTCCCAAGCCTTCTCGAGTACCATTCTGAGAGTGAATAACTGGTCGGTTGTGCTTCTGCCGGGACAAAAACCGCACTGCTCATCTCCTAATCGTGCCTCGACCACAGCTCTGCAACGAGTTTCCAGCACCTTGGCAAAGACTTTTCCGGGGAGACTTAAAAGTGATATACCCCTGTAATTGGAGCAATCTCTCTTATCCCCTTTCTTGAAAATGGGCACAATCACCCCAATCTGCCAATCGCTGGGTGTTTCACCGCATTCCCAGGCCACTTTAATGACACGAGAGAGCCATTTGACTCCCTCTTCACCTAAGGCCTTGAGCATTTCTGGCCGGATTTCATCCACTCCGGCAGATTTGCCAGCTTTTAGCGATTTGATCGCAAAAGTGACTTCCTCTACCGTGGGACTATTTACCGACCTGCTCAAGGCAATTGATCTGTCATCCTCAATGCCCTGGATTGGATTGAGCAATTCGGAAAAGTGCTCGCTCCATCTGCGAAAGATGTCCTCCTCATTAGAAAGAAGTGTGCCATCTTTGGATTTGACTCCTTCGATAATGTTCCACTTCCTTCCTCTAAGACGGTGGATGGTCTGCCAGAACACCTTGCTTGCAGATCTGTGATCACGGTCCAATTTTTCGCCGAACTCCTTCCAAGACTGTTCTTTGGCTGCTTTAACAGCCAATTTGCAAGTTCTTCGCGCCTCAATGTACCGGTTTCGAGAAGAAGAGTCCCCCAAGTGAATCCACACCTTGAAAGCCTTCTTCTTCTCTCTGATGGCTTCTTGAACTCCGGGCGTTTTAAACCGCGCGGTTCTTTTCTCACCACCAGCCGCCACACCGATCCGCTTCACTCCGCAAACATGTCCTGCAGAGGCAATAACTCCTGTTGAAAACAACTGCCATTCTTCCTCTACATTCAATGGAACATTTGGAATTTGTTCAAACCTTGCAGATACCTGCCGTGCAAATTCCTCCCGTATCTCATCGTTCTGTAGCCCCTCCCACCGTATGCGAGTAATCATTCTTGGTTTACGCTTTGGCTGGATAGGTATTTGATCGTTGAGATACAATTTGCACAACACCAGGTGGTTATCAGTTGACAGTTCAGCCCTAAATCTATCAAATCTATCAGCTATTTCTGCTGAAGACTTCGACGGTACCATGTGTATTTATGGATATCTTTGTGTGGAAAGAAAGTGTTCATAATGGACATTTCATTTGAACAACAAAAGTCCTACAACTTTTCTTCCGTTCGCATTCTGATCGGGGTCACCGTGTTTCCCAATCGAGAAACCCACACCCACGTGAGCATTGAAATCACCCATCAGGATATAAAAATCCATATCTGCAACCTTTTCAAGGGCTGCATCAACTTCATCTAAGAAAGCTGCGTACCCTGACTCCAGATTCGGTGCATACACCTGCACTAGAGCCAGAGTTGATCTTTCAAGCTTAAGCTTTAAGATCGCAACTCTCCCTCCTAATACTCTGCCTGCCAGCCTGGGACTTGTGAGTATCCCCACTCCCGCCTGAGCAGACATTGAAGGTGCTACTCCCGACATGAAGAGTTTCCACCCATCCGCAAGGTCCACAGTTTCAGAACCCCGTTGCTTTGTTGAGGAGACACCAACTATATCTAGTCGATATTTGACAGCCTCCCCAACAAGCTCCAGGTCTTTTCCCGTGAGCGAAGAGATGTGTCACGTGCCTATCCCAAGTCGATGCTGTTGTCGAGTAGCCGAAAGTCCACCTATGCCCCTATTGGTGCATAGCGCATCCACCCTCTGACCACCATAATGTGCGAGACCATTGATGGGAAGCTCGTAACCGTTTGGGGGTAAACCCGGCCGACTGCCGAGTGTGACAAGCCGACCACCAGACGCTCGCAAGCCTGGCTCCAAAGGGCACCCTATTATGACAAGCTTGGCAATATCCGAGGCTCTTTTAGTTGGTCTTGTCATCGTTGGGTGTGTGCTTCGTCAGCCATGTCTAGGTTTACCTACCGCCCTCCAACACGGTGAGGTCAGCTGCATGAGGGGGCGTCTACAACAATTAACTCATTGAAATCCCTCTTGTTTGATAATGATTTCGAGTCAGTTTTAGCAACTTTTTAAAAGCTCTTAAGGTCGGGATAGTTTTCCAGTGTATCACTAGGTTTACTAAAATTGAAATTGACTATGGCATTTATTAGCCTTTACGCCTTGTCGTTGGAATTGTGACTGACTTTAGTAAGTTGCTGTTCAATTCCACCGGTCATTGTTATCATGAAGGTCCAGTTTATAAACCAATGTCTCCCAAGAATTGGCTCGTCTCTTCGAACACTAAATCAATCCTCTTATCCGATGCTCGATGATGTTCCGTTCTTTTCAATTTCCATTAGCAAACAAAATTTCAATCTAATCCAAAGCTGCACCCCTTCAAATGCATACAAGAAATCTGCAAATATTTCCACTTGTATAATCTTACCTCAGGGAACTGATACTGCACCTCATGAGTCATGACATCGTGTAATGAAAACAAAACTCATCTAATGAAACATCAATATACCCTTTTGCACCATACAAAAGCTCCGAGGACAGTTGCATGTCAAACGGTATTATATACACATTCCCAGAGCACATGCTCCATACAATGGCAGCGCTTTATTATTCTTGCATTTGCATTCCAAAAGAACTGAATTGCTGAGCAACAGCCCCTGTGTAACACGCAGATCAGGAATAAATATCCAAGAGCTCCTGTGGGGTGTCATACCTACAGAGACAGACGCCTGCCGCATAATCATATAATGCAAATGATTGACTTGGAATCGTTGCACGCCCGCATTTTGTTTGTTTTCAATTATCCTAAAGTGTTATCCTTTGAACAGCACAATTGTCAAAGTGCCTTGCATATGCATGTCGATAGATAACCCACTTTCGACACACACCGCTTCTGGGCAAGAGCAATATTTCGTCCAAGATTAGGGAGGGGTATACCTACATCGGACAAAGGTTCTATTGCAGGCAAAAGTTTGACCTGATTATAGGAGCAATTTATCCAACCGATATGGGCCTGCTGAGCATCAGTGCATACTCGCCTCAATCATTTTTCATGTCCTATCTCCAGAATACTTTGAATTTCCATATCGCATTTGAATTACAAATGACATCGCTTCGCTATCCGTTTGCATTGTCCCTTTCGGGCTCATTCTCATAATTACACAACGGTTGTGCGAGACGGGGATGCAGAAATTATTCGAGAACATATTTCATTGTGGTAATTTAATAACACGATCCTGGTCCACGATGTCCTGCGAAGAGTTGCACATAAATGCTGGATTGATGGATTGATTGATTGATTGCAGTGTGCGTCACTCCAGTGAGTGGGTACGATTTTGCAAAAACCCAGAAGGACGATGTATAGTGGGGTAGTATGTTTCCGTGTCCCTACCCTTCGTTTTATATACGCCATCTGAAGTGACTGTCAATAAATAAAAGTCCTTGTATGGGAGATAGAAAAACGGATGAAACATTGGGACAGTGGGGAACAGCGAAATGTTGTCAGTGGTCTTTCAAAAGCCAGCAGATATTTTGGGATTTAAATATGGTTGTCCTCACTTGAAGGTGTTCTGGTGGAACGAAGATGTTGCTACGTTGCGGGCGGACGCATGACGACGGTACCAACGCTCTCCAGGGGACAGAGCAACTATATAACGAACTCAAAGAAGGATTCATTATAGCAAAGGAAGCTGAAAGATGTCATTAAAGTCGTCGAACAGTGAAACTGTGCAAACCAGAACTTTTTGGGCAAGGCCTACCTATGTTATAAAAAAAATAGTTAGCGCAACAGCACCGTTAGGCACAATCCAGCACACAGCTGTTAAGCAAAAGTCAAAAGGCGGTCGAGGTCTTTACGGATGTCCGCAAATTTTTCGGTACGAGTACTTTTTCACTTTTAACTTAGACTCGAAGAAAGATACCTTTAGGACACAAACAAGTCTCCTCGATGCCTTCGAGGATGAGATGAGATGAGAAGATGATTATAGAGCTTGCGAACAAAGTAGAGATCAAAAGGCATCAACGGTATCCCTTCACTTCCGGTTCGACTCCGTCCTAATATTTTTACAAGACATGTGCTAAAACGAGACCTTTTACAAATTTGGAAGAAAAATGCTTGTACTTCTAACAAAAGAAAAAACAAACCTCCACAGCATCCTTCCTCTTATAGGTCGCTCTGTATGTTGGGCAGTGAAGACTCTAAAAAAAATACTGGAACGCAATAAGCGACCAATTGAAGGTTGCCATCAATGAGGGATTAGGTCTATGAGATCGTCAATATGAATTCCCAAAAAAAAAACTCGCTCGCCACAGTAATGAAAGCCATCAGTGAAGGACGATGATGGAAAGGTGGAAGCCAAGAAGTACTGAACCACCATCACATTAGATAGAAAAAAGTCAGTAATGCGACTCGAACATCATCACACATGCAATTCCTTTCATAAGGTCGGTGAGAGAGAGAGAGAGATCCATTTTTCGGCAGTCAATGCTATAAAGCACGTCAATTTGTGACACACAATATGACGTCAGATTTTCTCTATACACAACTTTAGGGCTACATCTGTGTGTGACGGCAGAATGTCAAAAATTTACACGATTTTTGACATGTTCAATAGCAGCTTAAGAAAGGCGTAAAGCTACCACTACACATGTCACTAAATGTGTCAATTCTTAAAATATTGAAGTCACAAAAATTAACTCATGAGTGCATTAATGCTGACTGACTGACATCTGATCACACAGTATCAAACCATGTGTGTGTCATTGAGTCCCAAAGTCCATGGAATGCTTGCTTTGTCATGCTGTGACATAGAGCTGAATGACAGAGGTGAGTGATCAGCGCATTACACACGATGGCCCCACTGACACTATTGACACAAATATAGAGCTTATAGGTACTACTGCGGACGTGCAGGCCATTTTCACGGAAGTTGATGGCAGGCACCCTTAGCCCTCGCTTAATTTTTACCACATTTTTTTTTTTAAATAATAAAATTTCCACCGACCCTAGAAAAACGAACAAAAACTCTACAAAAACTCTGTAATGTTGAGCAGTCATTCGCATGATCCTAAACAGCAACAGGGAAAAAACGTGTCTATCGCAACACGCATGACACTGTAGCTAATCGTGTAGTGTTACGAGTGGAACGTTGTCAATCTTGTGACAAGCTGTAAGAAAAAAATCGGGTATTGTCAAGAGCTTCACATACAGTCACTCAAATCAGTCATTCGGTCGTGATATTCAAGTCGTTTCAATCGAATCACTGAGCATGACACTTCACATGATAGAAGACCACACAGAAAAGCCACTTTCACTGCTAGGTTCCACATTTCACTTTCACTCGAAATGAAATCGGAAATGAATTTTTGTGTTCTACATTTCACTGTATTCGATTTCGATTTCAATATTTTCGGAATTGAGAGAAAGTGAAATTTTGATTTCGAAAAAATTTCGGAGTTTCCGAATCGCTCGAAATGCAGAAAACTGAAAACGAATTCACTCGATTTGCAGTTTCGATTTCACTCGATTTCTGGAACCTAGCTGTCAGACAAATTAAAATAAGGTCGCAAATCATCAATTTAGGCTTAGAGTGTCATGCCCACAATGACGGATAGATACCTCTTTATAAAATGGAAGCAACCACAAGTTGTGCCGAACAACATTGAAGGCATTCAAGAATCAAGTTTAGTAAATTCGACAGCTCTCTAATTTCATGTTGCTGAGTTTTCATTGGGCTGAACTGGTCACGTGAACAGTTTTCTCAGTTGACGTTCATGTCCACAACACCAAAAAATCAAGTCAAGAAATTCTCGACTTACCTACTACTTGACGTCTTACTACTTGACGTCTTCTCGACTTACTAAGTTGACGTCTATTTGTGTCAACATGTAGAACTCAGTTTTTTGACATTTCTATTGGGTTACCGGAGCATCGGATAGCATGGGAGAGCACAGTTTGACAGAAACTCAGATCTCAGCAAAAAATAAAAAATAAAATTGTCAATAGTGACATACCGACAATTCAAGTGATGTCGTTTTCGGTTGGTCGTCGAGAACAGCCCGAAAGACCTCTCCGCGATTCTGAATTCAAATCCAGAAGGAAATTTCTCTTCTTTTCAGAAGAAGAACTGTCAGTTGAGTGCCAATAGAACGCTTTCAGAAGCGCTTGGATTGCTTCCGGACGATTCTGGACGACCAATCGAAAACGACATTAGTTTTCGCATTCAGGCAAATTTGAGTTCAGACAATTCAAGTCGACTTACGATGACTAGATTCTTGAATGCGGGCATTGCTGTTGTTGGTGTTGCAATCAATTGAAATAAATAAGATGGTCAACATACGTGTCACAGATTTTTGCTTGTTAGGTGCTGCGATGTTTAACACTCTGACTCTGTAGGCTAGCCCGTTGGTGTTGCCCGTGATCGAGCGAGTGGAATTTGTTTCTCCTTTTGGAGATAAATAGCTGAAGGATGTGGATAATCGGTCCCTGTGACTTTACATTCAGTAACAACACGTTATTTTAAATTCAATTTTTAGAGCCCCATTTTCGTTTTGTATAAAATCCAATGACTCTATAAATTGTTCGCCCACTGTTGATGCGGTTTTGTTGTAAAGTAAACATTCGGATGTAAATGATGTGCGCCCCAAATGGTATCCTGACAGTTGCACCCCATTCGTTCTTCGTATTTAGCCTGGTTTGCTGTCAGTTGTTGTCAGCTCTCCAACTACCGATTTTGAAAACTGTCAAATTTATTTGATGTATGGAATTTTATCCCCCCCCCCCTCTCTCTTACTCCCTCTGAAGCTTGTTCAGCTTGATTTATCCTGTCAGCGGCAGTATAGTGAGTAGAGTACCAACCGGCCATCGCGCTTGATGCGATTTTATCGAATATTACGTTCCAGTTTACGAGCATGTTGAGCATCAGAGCCATGAAAACAGCTGCATCCATTCTCAGTATCCTGCATGGATACACACTGCTTTCAGCATAAATAATCCAATTATGGCCAATGGCATCAGTGCGCTGATAAATTCCACAAATACATTTGATTAACATGAATGACGAATGTAATCAGTCACTAGTTATGATTGTAAAAGTCCAAAAGGATAACAGACAAACAAAAAGTCTCGTTTTGTTTTCAATTATATTCACACAGTCAGTCGCCAGGACTCTATGCAAGGGGTCTGTATTTTCAACCACGGAAATGAAGATATCGCTTCGGTTGCTTTGAGAGAGTGGAGTTTCTTTGTTTTCTCACTAGAGCCTTGTTTTCTTGTCGTAGCCTAAGATTTATGTAGATGAAATCAATATTGGCATCTCAAAAGATTCAGGCATGACTGCTTCGACATATTTAAAAGACATCGCTGATACTGACAGGATAACGAAAAATACTCGCTGGTGATGAACCCCTTTTAGACCAACAGCACCGCTCATATCCTGGAGTATTAGGTTATTAAGTACGGAATATCCGGCCTCTTCCGATAGTAAAGGGTCTGGTCCTCGCGGGACTTGTAAGTTCGTATAACACATCAATGACTCCTCCCATGGAAATAATGACAACATGGAATCTTCACGTAAAATGTCCGCCATGGATCTTAAACAGGCCGTGTGCAGCCGAACGACTATTGTAAACCCTGGATTTGAATGGGAACAAAGCTGACTTTACAGCCCTTAAGTGATGATGAACAACTTTGACAACTACTACGGCGAGTGCAACAAGGTGAAAGATCAGCTTTTGGACGTGGATTTGTGATTCGACGAAGACTTAGTCAAGAAGTAGGAGTTAATCCCTTGGCTGACAATATACCTCAAGTGGACTCAAGTTTATCAACGAATCGTCGCGATTGCTAGCAGACCATTCCCAGACCTCAATATGCTTGTCGTCCAGCCAAGACTCAGGTCACTTGGTAGCTGCCATAGTACCTTACCTACCCCATGCAAATAGCAATCAGGTCACAACACCCATTGGATGCTACTAAAGAGATCCTCCTAACTTCTGTCAATCGCGTCTTTCGTGTCGAATGACACAACGAAGCCACTAGATCGATGAAAACTTCATGCGGCCAAGTACAACGCCTGTCAAAAGATTCCATATGGAAAACTATCGGCTGCAAGTTCTGTGGGCAAAAATAAAGCCATCTTCTCAAAGGGAAGAAATGATAAAGCCCCACAACGGGCAGAGAGTGTTTGGGTCTATATGTTTAATACATTTACTTTACAAGTAATATTTGAAAGTTCTATATACCAAATGGCAGAAGGGTCTGCCTATAGATAATAAAGCCCGGAAGATGAAGAATTTAAGAATAGGTCTTCTGTAGATCAGATCAAACAGTGGCTACAGTCAGGATAATCTGTTCAACCAGGTCTATGATTGTCAAAACTTCTGTCCAACCGACCAACATAAAGTGACGAACATAATAAAATCAGGAAAGAGTTGTCTACGGACAGTTGGCGTGCTGCCAACTAGCATGCCGCATATGAATGGAACCTCAGCACAGTATCTTCCACAAGAAAAATATATTCTTCTTTGCACCAACTTGAGTGGCATAAGGCTTCTAAAAGTCGCATATAAAAGAGCTTGTTCGTGACCGACGCACTGCTGTCCAAAAAACTCCGAAGTGCACTCGCAATCAGCACTCCCAAGCCAAACCAATGCAGCAGGTATAGGTGTTAGATCTTGATGACAAACAACAACCTAGGGGTTGATAATGACTGCTGTATCATCTCTGATAGTAGATGACTTCGGGGGAATTTGGTTGATTTGTGTTGCTAGCTGTTGTTGTCAAGCACAATTTTTCTCCAGCGAATCTTCTTATGCTTCCAATTGTGTTAGGTTGGGTAAGGTTAGGTTAACGGGTTGGTGAAGCTGAGTAGCCTCCTCTTCACCCCACTTAGGTCCTTGTGGACCCATTGTGATACCTTTCAAAGGGGTTAGCCGTGTTGTACTGGCTTTATTTCATCATTCCCGTGGTTACTCGATTTTGTCCAGCCATTTCGCTGCCCTCAGAAAGAGCCTTGAGCTCTTCGCGACAGCGGCGAACTAGTTTGGATTTTATCTCATTTAGAGATTGCCTTGATAGCCGCCTGGATGTCAATAAATATTGTAATATCATTCCGTGGTACTGCCATTATTGACACCATGCTTGCCACTTCCGCGACCGCCAGTACCTCAGCTTGGAAAACACTACAGTAGTCCGGAAGCCTGATGGAACTATGTATGTTGAGTTCCTCTGAGAATAGTCCGGCGCCACATTCCACATTCCATCTTTGATCCATCAGTGTAGATGGCTATCGATGTCGTTTCCGAAGATACGGTTGCATGCATAAAATGCATTCGCCGCCTTTTTAACTCGTTCATTGACATTTAGTTTCCAATTAAGTTTTCTGTCGAGATTTATTCCCAGATATTTCGCGCTCTCTGCCACCTGCAGGGTTATACCCTCAATGGCTGGTGGTTTAAAGTGCGGTATGCTTCTTCTGTTTGTAAACAGCACAAGTTCGGTCTTCTGGGGGTTCACCCCAAGGCCACAATGTTTTGCCCACAAGTTAAGTGTCCGCAGTGAGCTTCCTAACAGTTCATTTATAGTTGGTAGGAATTTTCCCGTTGCAAGCAGTACTACATCATCCGCATAAGCAACGGCTTTTACCCCACTGTTTTTGAGTTTCATGAGTATTTCATTGATGACGAGAACCCAAAGTAGGGGAGAAATGACTCCTCCCTGTGGTGTGCCTCTGGAGGCTGTTACTTGTAGATCAATGTCACCTTATCTCTCATTGATATTCCGTTCATTGAGCAGACTCATGATCACATTAGTGAGAGATAGATCAACGTTGAAATTCTGCAGCGCCCTCTTTACTGCACACGTGTTGACATTGCTCCAATTGTGTTAGCATCGATATCAGTGGGGCTGGGGGTATAGGGTTACCATGTACATAACTCCCGCTCCGACAAATTTTAGAAAAAAAATGCTCGACACAGAGGTCGGTACACCTCTTTATCGACCTGAAAATCGCCTACGAAAGCGGCTATGGAGTCGAGTTAGACAAAGCCATGTTCGTCCCTATCAAACTCGTTCAAAATCCCGGTCATCACCCAACACATTGTTTTCAAAACTTTAAGGCGAATAGCTATCGTGAACCTCCCTTAAAATCAGTCTTAAAGCAGTTATTGTAATTTGACTGAAGCTCCCGATTCATAAAGAGTCTCTGACCGTGGTACTACCTATATACAGCCTTCCATCCACAATGGATAGATCTTGTTCTTTCAATCAACCAAATGCTGGTCAAAAGGCTAAAAATACAACAAAAGTACAAAAAGGTACCTATTTTACGAATCTTTATATCAACCTTTGAGAAACAAGCTATCAGCGAAGGAAGACGCAGTTGTATGTCGCTATATACAACCAACTTTATAGTGTGTATAACTTGAGGTAGCTAGGAACCAACTTATCTTATTGGTTGCGGTTAAGGTTCACTCATGAGCTTAACGTCAGAATTAAGTTTAAAAAAGTACTTCCTGTACCTATAAAGCTCGTTAAATAATTTTCCCCTTTTCAACTCATCAAGTTGAAGTAATTTCACGACCCTGTGTTGTTGAACTGTACCCACCACCACATCAGGTTAATCTAGCTCTAAGGGAGAACTTAAAAAATCACAAAATCCCCAGGTGTGCATCTTCTTGCCATCTATCGTGACTTAATAGTAAGAATAAGGGAAATCTTTTATACAGACGTGGGGCATACGCATACACTGTATAGGTATCCATGAAGTCCTGAAAAGATTTTAAATTCCAACAATGCGGAACGCTTTTCAAAACTGTTTAACAACGAACCAATCTTCTGCCGCACCATCAGCGGTTCCGTCTATAGCCGCCGGCTATCAGTTCATAACTAATTGTTCCCCCCCTGTAGACTTAATCAATTGCAAAGAGGAGTGAACAGGAGAATAGAACCTCTTCCAGCAGTTTGAGCCATACTTTTTGTTCTACTCGTTCTGTGTATAGGTTTTAACTGCTTTGTTTGTGCCATAACAATAATAATAACCATGTTACCGTTTACCATTGAGGAAAACTTTCCGTTAGCATGGAAGACGAAAATGAAGAAGCACCCAGCAGGAGGAGGACCAAACTTTGTGTTTTCTTTTATTTCATTCTTTTATTGTAGTTGTTATTGCGATTTGCTCCCACGTAGACAAGGCGCACTTTATACAGCTCCTTCATTCTCAGAAAGATGGAAAACCTTTTATACTCGAAGCTAAATAAATTGTTTCATGTTTTCCATTTGGTTTTGCTGATGGGCTTCAGGGGGGTTGGGAGAGGTCTTTCTTTTTCTCTGTGTATGCTGTATCCTTTTTTTTTTAAATAAATTGTGTGGATTCGTTTTGGCTGAGAGTGGTGCTGCTCGAATACTTCCTCCCCCTAAAAACAGCCGCCCAAAAGAAGGATAATTACGTCTTGCAACTGAAAAGTATATGGAAAATGAAGTTTTGTGTCTTTTACCCTACGGGGGCTATATCCCCGACATAAATACGAAGAAAAATTAATTTTGCTGCACAGTTTTCCATTTCGATTCACAAATAGTTGCGGGCCACCTTGTGCGAAGATAGAACAAATGAAGTATTGTTCTCGACCAAATGAGCCGCATAAGTTGTGTGCAAAAGTGGGTGTGCTGCCAGGACAGAAGAAGTCATGTGGTTCTAAACTATGGCAAGTCAAATGGATTGAAAGTCACGAAGATGCCCAATGATCGTCTATAATAAGGCACGTGAAATACACATTTTTGCGGTTTGAATCTCAAATAAGCTAAGGACAATGCCCATCTACTTAGACCCTTGGGCTTAGACGAAAAGTTGTATAATGACGAACTTTTGGTTGACTAGGCGAAGGCCATGTCATATGGAAAACGGGATGGGCTGCGGGACAGGGATATGAATATAACCGACGCGACGTTAGGTCTTACGCCAGAGTGTCCTAGATTCCGCTGGGATTGGCATCATACCCTGGACTGGATAGAACCCAAAGAATCGTCGTTTTCAAACGCGTTAAGAGGTTAAAGAGGTGTGTACTCCAATGCAAAATACCCAGAATCACTGAGAATGGAAGAAGTACCTATAGCTTATGTTGGCTTGCTTCAAGACAGATGTTTAAGAAGTTGCATGATAGAGCTTGGCCTTGTCTTAAACCCTTTTGATATCAAGGGGTTCGGTGATGATCAAAACTTCGAACGAGTTTTCTTACTTACTTACTAACTTAGATGGCGCTACAGTCTGTGGTGGACCTTGGCCTCGAAGTGCGCAACTGGAAGCGGTTAGCCAAAGATTGGGCTAACTGGAGAGGCGTGTTGGTTGAGGCTACAGACCGGGTTGGACCTTGGCCTCAACCAACACGCCTCTCCAGTTAGCCCAATCTTTAGCTAACCGCTTCCAGTTGCGCACTTCAAGTTGGTTAAGGTCCCTTCGACTTTTGCACACCAACTAAGGCGAGGTCTTCCTCTACTGCGTTGTCCCTCCGAGTTGGAATCGAAGACTCTTCGGGCCGGTTGGTGCCCATTCGCTCTACATGTCCTAGCAATCTTAGTCGATTGATACGTACTTTTCTGACCGAGTCGATGTCGCTGTACGGCTCGTAGAGTTCGTTGTTAAATCTCCTCCAAAGCCCGTCCACGGAAAAGGGACCGAAAATCCATCGAAGAATTTGTAATAAAACATCCTCTTCATTACATGTTCCCACTGCCTATAACACCCGCCGGCGTCACAGAAAGAACCATTCCTGACGCCCTTTGTACCCAAAGTAGTAGTCATATATCGGCAGTGACGATAACAACATCGTCTGTTCCCCTGCCCTGGCGACAGCATCACCCCTTGGTGGACTGTCACCTGCAGACTCTTACGAGAGTGCCGCAGCCCTGTACCCTCACTCGGACGCTCAAGCTTTGCGTATAGCTCTCAATCTCAACCCGTAGTCCGACGCTTGCCGTAGAGCACGCTCTGTTACACCCGCCCTCCGAGTTCCGACGCTCACGCTTTGTCGTAGAGCTCGCTCTGTTAATCCCGCACGCCGACGCTCACGCTTGCCGTAGAGCTCGCTCTGTTAAACCCGCTCCTCCGACGCTCACGCTTTGCCGTAGAGCTCGCAGTCGCAATCTCAACCCGTACTCCGACGCTCACGCTTGCCGTAGAGCTCGCTCTGTTAAACCCGCTCCTCCGACGCTCACGCTTTGCCGTAGAGCTCGCAGTCGCAATCTCAACCCGTACTACGACGCTCACGCTTTGCCGTAGAGCTCGCAGTCGCAATCTTAACCCGTACTCCGACGCTCACGCTTGCCGTAGAGCTCGCTCTGTTAAACCCGGCCTCCGGCTCTCACGCTGGCCGTAGAGCTCGCTCTGTTAAACCCGCCCGCCGACGCTCACGCTTTGCCGTAGAGCTCGCTCTGTTAAAATTGTACCTCTTCTGGTCTTCTCCGAAGTTCGTGTTTCTTTGGAAAGACTCTGGATCCGACGAGTTATACCTCAGCTTTCGACAAAAGGCACATCACAAATTTTGCGTTCGAAACAACCAAGAAGATCTTCATCCGTCTTTGACAACCTCCATGCTTCTGCGCTATAGAACAGGACTGGGATGATGAGGGTCTTATATAGAGTTCCCTTAGTGGTGTCATTAACAGAGTTTATAGGAGAGCCGAGGTATAGACAAAGTCCCGATCTACCTCAAAGTTATACCTGTCTATCGGGACATTCTATCCGATTCGTCGATGCTGAACGAGTTTGCTAAGGACGCTAAAACTTGGGATGGCTTTGTGTAACTAGACCCTACAAACACTATCGAGTCGGTAACATGTGATGCGCATCGATCAGTGGAGGGAAATAAGTCCCCGGGATTAAGACCACTAAGGGACTTAGTTCCCACCTAGTGGGAAATAAAACCACTTTCGTGAAGGGGACTTAGTTCCCATGTACATAAGGTGGGAACTAAGTCCCTCAGTGGACTTAATCCCGGGGAGTTATTTCCCTGCACCGTATCGATCTGTAACTCCTTTTATAAGACCTGCTTGATTTTGAAGAGCTGGTGGATGGTTGTCTTTCCTAACCTATAAGGCCGTAACCATTAGGGAACGGTAATCCTTTTGGCGAAAAGTTTTAGGTGACAAGACTTTATGCGTGACATTCCGGAGACGTTTTTTTAGGCTCCTTTATGCCAAGAGTCATATCCTTCTGCTTTACAAAGCTCGTCTTGCATACCACCTTGCTACAGTAAACATGATAGGTATCGCTGAATCCTCACTTCATCTGGCTCCGGACTAAGGAAGTTTTGACCAGTATTTGGTTTCGCTATTCCATCTGAATACAGTGAGATGTATCTACCTACTGTACGCCTGTCCAGGGTCTTCAATTTTAAGGGTCCGCACTTTAAATTTCCTGTACCGATTCAAAAAATTCGTTATGCTTATTTTGATTGCTAGGGCTGTCATTCATGTCATGGATTATGCAGTCACGAAGCTTGCATCGTTGTGTCATTAAACGCAAGGGGGGTTAAGCCCTTAGCTTCACATTATAGGAAAGCAGGGTCGATATCCCGCTGATAATTATTCATATTAATTATTAATTCATATCGGGGATAGAGGAACGCGCTTGCCCATAAAGAATTCTTTTGAAATGAAACGTCTTAGGTATGGCTCAGCGGGCAGTAATTCCCAACTTACATGAAACGAAAAAGCGACATGAAACGAGATGGGACAGAATGAGAATGAGGAAGTGGAACGAAAAGGCGATGGATTCGAAGTATAGTGAACATAAGATAGGGGCTAGAATAAGCCACGAGCGGTAAAGGCGGTGTCGTGTTTAGGGTTAGTTTTTTTCTAAATACTTGTGATATAGGATATGAATTGAGCATCCTTAACCATTTATCGATTTTCATGAGTTGCCACACTTCTATCGCCTAAATTTCTATATAGGCTGTCCCTTTTCTCGGCACTCTGACTCATATTAAGCAATAAAACGAAAATCTGTACCTAGTCTGAAAAAAATCGTCCTTCCAAACCATACCAATCAAACCAATCAATTCACCATTTCATTATGTCAACTTGTGTGTAGGTATATCCTCCCCCACATATGCCCATGTAAATCGTTCTGACTTTTGCTCACAAATTGTATGATTACCACTAATTCGGTGAACAAATTTCTCCTCTAATTCATTCAGACACACGCACACACCATTTGAATAGATAATCTAAGTCCGGGTAAAGATCAAATAAATATTTCCTCAATAAATTGTCGCTCACACACGAAGGACACAGCAATGACAAAAGAAAGAAAAAAATCACCCTCAGCCTCAACCTACAACCCAAAGCCTGGCAATCGAGCAGTCTTTTGTCAATTGTCGGCTGCAATTAACGCCTATTTTGTGCCAAACAATTTCCAATTTATCGAATCCTTTCATTGTAATTAGTTGCCACCAAATTAAGGACATCCAGGTGTAAGCCTGAGCACACGTCCAATCAATTTGGTTAGTGTACCGGGTTTGTCTCATGTGTTGTGCGTAAAACTTTTCTACTGTAAGGAAGACTATGGAGGGTGGTAGGTGAATCGTAAATGGCGACTAGATTGGCAGATGTAGCAGGATAAAGGATTCACAAAGTTGCCAAAGCAACTGAAAGGAAGAGGGAATTAAATATCAATTGGTTCGTTGTATCTTGTATGTGAATGTGCATATTGCGTTGTGTGAATCAATTTAATTGATTCCACTGGGGTTGTGATCAAGGATTAAGGAGTAAAGGCAAATGCATATATATAAGCCGTGACTTGTTTACCTTGAATTAGGTATTCAATTAAGTTGAATGCTGAGTGTTGCCAAATTCGGACGAGGTCTAAAGTTTATCTCGATCTACATGTGGCTCGGTAGGTACTTAGCAAATAGGACTTGTACAGCCAACTAGGGACCGCATGATTAGCCTTAGACGTTCGAAATAAAAGAGGAGCCTTATACGTCAGGAGATCACCATCTTATTTTATAGATACTGCCGAATTGGGTAGGTACTGATGCGTTTGAAGGATTCACAAGTTTGGAAAAATACCCAGTATAATATCGGGCAGCTAAGAAACCCTCGGTGCGCAAGGAGTAAGGAACAACCACTCTCAAGTAGGGGAAGCAATGTAGAGCAGCGCCCTCGTTCCGTAATATTTTTTTTTAGAAATCTTATCTTGGAATTGATTTTCCACAATTCTGTGACCTGGAACCCAGATTAATGTTGAAGAGTTCAGTCTTGCGACCGAATTCACAGAGCTCTTACATTGGAGCTATTTTGGAACGGGTTAATCTGGTTGCTGTCGCTACAAACGCATACCACACCACATATTGTTAACAACATAATCGGCAGCCATTATTGGATAGCATAAATTGATGCTCGAAAAACAGAGGCATATGGTTGCCTTACGAATTGTGAAGTCTAGAGAGTTGTCGGTTTCCACAAAGACACTATAGCACCAGAGCATTTGGAGCTGTCTCAGCAGATAGGCCGTTTTTCGGAGTTTAGTAAAGACGGTCAGTCATATACTTACTCGAAAGCCTGACAACCGATGCGTAGTTTAGAAAAGGCCTTGTCATAACCAAAACCAAACTAGGTATTCAACCGATGATTGGTGTCGGCTTTGCAGTAAGCAGGTAGAGAAGGAAACCGAGAGGCTTTAAGGAACCCCTTGCAGAGCAGCTCAAAGTCGAAGAGGTCACTACGCAAAGTGATGACAGAATGACAGCAGAAATAGACAAATACCAGAGTTCTCGCGTCTACTAGCTTCGTATAGCTAGAGAATCAGTACCGAAAGCAACTATATTCCACAGACTTATAAACTAAATAAAAATCTTGATTGATATGCTTGGGGATGGGAGAAGACGTTGCCTACATTAGCCGATACGATACGCAAACCCAATTGAAAGCATTAAGGTAGTTTATGAGCTTCCATGGCTTAGAGCTGCACCAGACCTAAAAATAAGACAGCGAAACCTTGAACTCCCAAAGTGGGCTAAAGTCTCCATCGGCTAAGCAAATAAAGTTGTCTCAGAAAGGTGATGAAAAGCCGGATACAAAGACAATAGACAAACTTCAAACAGATGGAAAAAAGAAAGAGTAAAGCTTAACAACATCGAAAAGTGGTCAGATGTCGTTCTTAGGAAAAAGGAAATACGAAAGCATATAATACATCGACAGAAACCAATGCGAGAAAAGCCGCAATAGTTGTAGCTGCAACAAGAGAACTTTCTAATACAGAAAACCTTAGGCGCATAAAAATTGAAGGAGTAGCCTAAAGTTGGGAATCTGAGCAAAGTTGTTGTAAAAATTAAAAGGACCAAGAAAAAATACCTTTTGTTCATCTCAAAGTAAATCAGCTTGTGGTAAGCGCTCTGAGGGTTGAGGCTGAGATAATACAGAAGGCCAATGTGGAGAGTATATCCTGAAATGGCTAACAATCCCAGAAAAGTTTAAATCTTGTAGCAGTAGTAAAATAGTGCAGAGGTGTGGTTTAGTACGCGTGGCGCCGAACTCGCAAGGAAATCTCTAAAGTCTCTACACTCCTATAAAAGGTATGTCGGCTCAAGATGGGGCCTTCAACCCAATATAATGCACTGGACTTATACCGCGGTTTATAAGATACCAATAATTCTATACGGAATTGTTGTGTGGTGACCGGCCTTGAACAATAGTTCCAAACTAAAGGCCATAGAGAAGACTCAGCGCTTGTAATGCTTGTGCATCACGGGCACACTGTGACTGAAGACATTTCCAACCGCGTCGCTCTATAAACCTTCTTAACTTACTTTCCCTAGACACAGTAGTGGTATGGCAATTATATTAGGGACACGCCTATATCCTTCTATACAGAATATGCCCTTGCACATTATACTACCGATTATCTGCTTACGAAAAAGGCTTCCCAGATGAAATACCAGACAATTACTAATGGGATTACCAAAATGTCCTACATGACTCAATGCACCTTCTAGAAGTCACAGTCAATTCAGGAATCACATGGTAGGACCACATATTCTATATCGCAAGATCGGCGTCCGCTAAGTTGAGCTACCTATTTAGAGCAAAGAGGTACATTAACCCCAAGCAACTTCTCCTTCTGTACAAAGCACAGGTTAGACCAGACCTGGAATATTGTTCCATATATGGAGGTCGGTCCCTAAACATACACTTAACCTACTTGACAGCATACAGAGACGTGTAGTTCGACTTATTGGAGACCCTACACTCACATCGACTCTACAACCGTTGGTCCACAAAAGACAAGTCGCTGACCTATGCTTATTGTATAGGTACTTTCATGGTAGATGTTCCGAAGAACTCAAAGACATTATCGCTCGATGCCCTCATGACCACCGTTATAGGGTCACCTTTCCCGGGAGAGGTATCTAAAACAACAACAAAAAAACACGACAAATCCCTGTAAATATTGACAGACGGTACCCAAACACAGGAAGAAGTTGCCACTGGGGTCTTTTCAAAAGATCTAAACCTGGGCCTCAGGTTGACAGTCAGGCTGCTCTCAAAACACTGGAATCAAATCAACAGTAGTCAGGAATTGTCACACAATGCTTAAGGCAATGTGTACAGAACCAAGTGAGCTTATGCTGGGTCCCAGTCCCAGCTCACTGCAACATAGAAGGGAACGAATTCGCCGACGAATTGAAAGGGCGGGGAAATGATGAGAAATTAACAAGTTAATGCGGCAGCCCACCATTGACTACCTTCAAGGAAACAATCAAAAGTAGTATACTAAAATAAGCAGGCCGAAGATGGGCCAACATTACTGACCACCTGCATGTCCAAGGCCCTGTGGCAAGAAAGAAACCACAGGCGAAGTAGGGAAATTCTTAAACTTAGCATGGCAAACCTGAGAATATCAATTAGGTATCTTGTCTGGCCACTGTCTTCTTAGAAAGCATGCCACAAGACTAGGACTTTCAGACACAGATCTGTGCAGATTGTGCAATGATATAGGGGTCGAGGAAGACGTCACAAATTAATTGGGTATCACCTCACCAACTCTAGATACAAAAAGATCCAAGGAGCTTCTGCGACTTAAAATTTTGCATCGCGAAAGTCCTCTGGGCACTACGTATTATTCAGACAAGCAAACAGGTTTGGTCTGCTATACAATGACTTCTAGACCTCTAATTCCAACCTAAGCTAGTACGGACTACTTGTGTCTATGAAGATTAGGATCCTATGCGTGTGACCGCAGAATGATCCATTTATAGGATAACCAAAGAGATGGCAGATATAGCGCATTTAAACATCAGGCAGGCGTCCTCTAGGTAGACCAAGGATGAGATGGTTAGATCAATTCCATAATCTCTCCTATACCCGTATGGGGATTGCCCTTGATGATTTAGAGTCGATGGCGGAGAATCGAGAGCTATGGAGGGTCCACTTGAGCAACCTACACCCGCGACCCACTTAATGGACAAGCGGATCATTGAAAATGAATGTGTAAACACTGTGGAGTCTGACTCTCTCTCAATCACGCATGCGTTACACTCCTTATTGGCTTGAAATCCACTCTAGACATCGCTCCATTCCAAACCAGGTGAAAGTGTTAAAACACAACTCAAACTTCTCGACTATTTTTACTACAAGAGCCCGGGGTCTTCGGTTCAACATCTAGTAAAATTTAAATTACACGTTAAGGGCGTCGGGTGACATCGGGATCAGGTTGTACAGCTCTTTGGACGAAAGTGAGACTCACGACAGGCAGCAACGCGGATGTCAGGCGGTCCCTATAGCCTCTAAAGATTAGGGAGGAGATGATTCCCTAGTGGGTTTAAAACATCTCTGTGGCCTTCATTCATAATTAGAAATGGCGAAAACTACTTGTTCGCTGGGTGAAGGAACAATGATCACTGAGTTGATCAACCCACCGCTTAGCATTGCATCGGATTTTTGGTAATAACTTCGGGCACCAAAGCTAGGAACTATGCTCCCTTTTACATTTACGTCGCCGACCTCTACCATGCATACCACAACTTGAATGGCCTTTGTAAAGAAAACATGTGAATCGCCCCCTTCCCATCAGTATAAGGCGAATTGCTCTTCCCTGTTGGTCAAGTGCACATGTCCATTCCAGAGAAATGTCCTTTTTAGCTCTAATTGAGTGCCATCAACTGCGATGTCTATTTTTTGTTGATTTAAAACTTAAATTTGCAGCTCATTCTGAACTTTCTTCCTCTTACCACAATGCAAACGAAACTTCTTTTGTTGTTGTTGTTTCTTTGCTCAAATAGAACAGAACTTTGAAGCAACAGACTTCCTTTGAGTGGCAACCGAATAAAATTAAACACCATCCTTTGAGGTAAGGCCATGGCAAAGAAAAAAGTACATCCTAGGACTATTTGCCAAGACAAACGGACAGATCCTCGAACGAAAACTTGGAAACTATTCTGCCAATAATGTATAAATGTATTTTAAACGCACACGAACTTTGCTCTATATCCTTCATTATACACGCTTAGCTACAAGCTACATTCTTAGAATGTTTTGTTCTTGTATTCGGTGTTTGCAAATTAAAAAAAAATCCTTTTTTTATATCATTTGAATTTCCAGCAGAGCGTAAAAAATCCTTCTTTGCATAGAGTGCAAACGAAGAGGTTGACTGGTGGTCCGAGGAAGTGACCAACGGTAATTAGATGGATTTCACTGAATGGAATGGGGGTTTTCTTTCATTTGACTTCTAACCTTTTTTCCTTTGAAGAGTTGCTTTCCTTTTGGTTGCAAGGGCTTTGCTTCTTTCATTTAAAAGGTAATCTCGGCATTGACGGTATGTATACTGAGAATTTTTAATGCCTGTTGGTCTTAATGCCAGAGGTCAGTGTCACTGCAGAAGGGATACTTTCGTAAGCGGATCAAATACCTATTTACTTGAAGGACTTTATCACAGCCTTAATAGAGAGGTGCGTGGAATGACAAATTTGCCGGTCGATGGTTAATGGAGCTTCTACGACACACCTTCAGCGACGGCAATGATATATTCTCAGTCGAACGAAATGAACTAGGCCTTCCAGGGGTTGTTAAGTCCCATGTTTGTCCAGTTTTTAAGAATCGTTCGGATAAAAGTCGCATTGAGCTACCATAGCGAGGCGTGTGGCCCAGAAAAATGGGAGAAACCGATTTATCCTCGTTTATAAGGAGAGCAGAGCTCCACTGGTCATTTACACTAATTCTAATTCTGTCAAAAACCAAATTGAGTTTCGACATCATTTGTAAATTGTATGGTACTTTCCGATCCTTTCCAGATGACCTAGACAGATGCGACTTCGAATTGGACAAGTACCAACAGCTAAGAGTTTCAATGATATAGTGTCACGTTCGTCACGTCAAACTTGAATAAGGAACAATCAACAATTCAATTGTATTTGAGCCATCATAATCCACAGTTTGTGGGCCGCAATCGGTATTAATAGGTCATAGACCCCAGAATTCTTTGAATTCTAAATCCGAATGCCGAATCATTGAAAATTCTGCACATGACTGGCACGTGAGGGACCATTATACGTATAGTGTCCAAAATGAAACCCGCTCTAACTGCTGGACGACACTCAAACGGTCTTAAGCTACGATTACACGGCCATTTTTTTCAGTCATTTAAATGGCGCTGTGACGTCAGAAAAAAATGTCGCATTAGAGCGACATTTAAGCTACGATTCGTCATTGAAAAAATGGCGATCACACGAAATGACTATCATCGTCATTTGTGTCCCAAAATCAAATGACGGACACTGCGAGTCATTTAAATGGCATTTAATTCATGTCATTTGGTGCGCCATTTTCCTAGTCATTTAAATGACGCTGCCAAAATTTAAATGACTGTTTTTTGACGGGATTTCTACGCCATTTAAATGACTCGAAAAAATGGCCGTGTAATCGTAGCTTAACGGCTTCGTTGCTAGTAAATAGTGGCATCAGTTGCGGACAAAAGTATAACCCAGGCTACTTACATAATGACCATTACGGATGTTCAAAGACTAGCGTACATCGGCATCAGAAGTGCGATGAGAACAACTCCAACTGCTGAAATTAAGGGTATCCTCAATCTCCTTTCGCTAGGCATCTTTATACAATTTTCCACACTAATTAGTGCCATAAAAATCAGGCAATCAGTAAACTGGAAACTAAACGAAAAGGGGCATTCGATGATCCTAAAGAAATACTGTGGTCATGTACTTGTCACGGACTGTATATATGACGCCATACCTAGAGTTGTTTACAAGACCTTTCGCGGGCGCATATCCCAGCAGAGAAGAATGGAGAGATGGAAACCATAGCCCTATTTACAGACGGATCTATACATTGGGCACTGGGGTAGGGTCAGGAGTTTTCTCCGAGTCGCTGGGTATCTCCAAATCGGTATACGCCTCCCAGACTATAGTAGTGTCTTTCTTTCAAGCAGTGGTCCTGGCAATGACAACACCAACTGTGTTATGGGCAATACCACCCGAAGGTATGTCCTTTTTTATCGAAAGCGCGGTTTATGGCAGAAATAAAATTGAAGCTTGTGAAATGTTGTCGCAAAGAACTTCAAGGTTCTTGGTATACACCACAAGGTATTGCTCTGCTGAGTTCTAGGATATATGAACGGCATTCCAGGCAATGAGAAAGCGAACAAATTAGCAAAACGAGGTTCGACAAGCAATTTCAGAACAAGCTGATCCCTCTGTCAATATCCCGTCTTGCACACTCAAGCATGAAGCAGGGAGGAAATCCACAAGAGAGGCGAACGCTAGGCCCATCTAGACCATTGATATGCTTGCAGTACCACATTAATGCTATGGCCGTCCTTCAAAGAAACCAAGACCGAGATTATCATACGGAAGGTTAGAAAATCCCTGTTCACCCTCGTAAAATTCAAAACGGGACGCAATACTCTGCGAGAGGAAGAACTCTGTAGAGCCTGACGGTGTGATGAGGAAGCGCTTGAGGACACAACCCACTTCCTATGTCACTGCCCAGGTTTCCACCACACCAGGTATAAATTCCTAGAGAGTCACTTCTTTCACGACCTAGACGATCTTTCCAGCACTTCAATAGACAGGATAATAAACTACATCAAATTATCAGGATGGTTTGTATATAAGAGCACAGTAAGCAATTGATTGAAGTATTTATAGACAAAATTTTAATGGGTAAGGGACAATCTCTTTCTCCGACGGGCATTACAATGGATAAGTATTGACCTGAGTGTGGCACGCAGTACTACTCTTCGACAGCCCTCTCCTTTGGATCTGTACGGCAAATATTTGTAATAACCGATTTCAAATAAAAGTGCCAAGTATATATCGGCCTTAAAGGCGATAACGCCGAAGTGTTTGAGGCAAAAATGCTTTAATTATAACTGGGCTCTATTTCGATAGCTTAAAGGGGCTTGTTTGCAACTCGCCTATCACGATTAAGTAAGTTCGAAAAATAATGAGAGTCAACGACATGAAGTGGTTTCTCAACTATGTATTAATGAAGAGCTTCGAAGAGATTTTTGAAGCTCTTTTCAAACATCACATCTTCGATAACTGAACAGAGGCGTAAAGGTGCTCCAAAGCTTGTTGGATGTACTGTCAAAACTCGGTAGTGGAGAACAGTGATCCGTGTTTTTTTTTAAGCATAAGTCATTCTTTTTTCTCAAAACGTAAAGATGTCTTCAACATATTTTTTTCCAAATAAGTTTCGAAACTTTAAATGCAGAATCCACATAATCCCTTAACTCCAAACATATCCCCCTGTGATATCGTGCTCCCTATTAATTACGAAATTAATCGAATCTAAGAGTTGAATAGCTCAAAATTAAATTGCAATCATTTGCATAAATTGAAATATGCACATCCATACATATGCACACTCGCCCATACACACCTTGGCGCACAGAAAAGCTCGCCTACCACCACCTACACGTAATCGTTTCATTTCACCGTAATCTGGATATACGCTCCATGAAACATAATGAAGCTCAATGGTCAATCCCACAATAAACTTCAACCCTAATCTACCAATCAACTTGTATTCGAAATCAATTAGAAGAGAATTAAAGTTGCAGAGTGCATCCGTCCGTTGGGTAAGGACCACTCACACCTTTACCTCGGTCGGCATATACACTACACTCATAGAGGCGCATACTGAATTCCACATCAGAATGAGCTATATTTTTACCTCTTGCCTTACAAAGGATACATAGCACTTGTCCGCATCTATACTGCCACTATAAACAATCGTCACTGAGCAGTGAGTAGCTCTATATGATGGTGAACAAGGACATTTGTTACTTGTTTCCTTGTTTCACATGTGAACGATCTTTAGTCTTCAAATTGGCTTTTTATGACGAAAAAGAAATGCACATTCTACCATTCTTTGGAGAGCTAGGACAATCAACAGATTAAAGAACTTGCTCATATACCGCACGCCATAGGGATAAAGGATATGCGGCAGAGGTCAGAATATTTCTTTGTCAAGAGTGCAGGTGATCGGATACCATGCACTTGGCAGCATTTGGTTAAGGATTTCTCGGGAATTTAATGAATCTGTTTGCTGTTCAGGCTCAGGCTGAAGCACTCGACCGGTCGTTTACTGTGCGTACCCACTTGACTAAACATTCGATATGAATTGGAGAATTTCGACAGATACTATTATGCCACGCACAGCGCTGCACCTATATCGAAATTGAGGTTGCCCACTCGTCTATCCAATAAAGGACAAGCACATAATGCACATGTATATGCATTCGCACAAATCGATGTGTTCAATAATCGTAAGGACAAAATGGTCAAGTCAACATTGGCGAAATTGGATCTAAATTGAATTTAGTGCGGTTAAGAGTGTTTTCGAAACACACTCAAGTGACACAGATGCGCTCTTGTATATTGCATATCATTCAGTGGGGACTAACAGTGGCTAAGTGCACAGATTTTCCTTTAAAAAATATAGACAATCTGATGTTGCCTGCGAAAAGTTCAGGTCTATAGGGGTTTGACTTCTTAAAATCAACTGTAGGTACATAAAATTTGTTCATGACGTTTTTTAAAGCAAGTCCCTAAATCTGATGTGGGGCGTACTACATTCGGCGCAGTAGGAGGACTATCTTCAATACGTTAGCGGGGCTAGAACTAGAAACGAATAAACGACGAAGCTGCCAGTGAATTCAAATTTCGTAAAACTGCAATAGCTTCATACCTCACTTGCCAGGCTGGCGGCTGTCATATGGACTTGCTTGTTTGTCACTCTTATTTGATACTGAATGCAGAGGTTTATGGTTTCTTAACCTCAGTGTATTCAGGATCAGGACTCCTGTAGACTAAATCGGAGCCATCCACGGAAGTCCACCTTACATTACATCAGGGTGGTGGCACTTTTTCTTGCCTCTAGGCTCCAATCTTCTAAGTCTTGGCGGATTTATGGTTTGTTTGCTTGTGTGCCTCAACGTGACGATAACTTCACATAAAAGTTATAACGGAATAGTATCGCCATCTATCTGCAAGCCATACTGATATGAGCTCGTGGCTTTCCGAATTTTGTTCAGATACCTAATAGTTGGCGCAGTAGCGCAGTGGTTAGTGTGCTGGACTACTGTGCGAGGGATCCCAGGTTCGATCCCCGGAAAAACACAAATTACATCTTAAGGTTTTTTTGTACTGCGCCACCTCTCGCGAACGTCTGACAAACATCCGAGAGTATGACTGTCATGAAAAAGCTTCTCAATTCAGCCGTTCGGACTCGTCATAAAATTGTAGGTCCCTTCCATTCGTCCCAAAAATAGAAACTCACACAAAACGAATGGTTGCGAGAAGGTGTCTACAGCCTGTTGCGCCACCTATTTATTTACCTAATAGTTTTTTCTTTTTTTTCTTTGTCGGAAGTTGCTACTATCCGATGGAGCACTCAGACACAACTGCTGGTACTGCCAAACTGATACCTTACATTGCTGTACTTAGTTTTCCCGTCTTTCGAAGAAAGATGAGTAGGAGCTTCAGTGATGAAGAGCTTAGACGTTCAGCACACACAACGTCCCCTAAAGATCCGCCATCTGGTGCGAGCAAAGGCAGGACAACTACAGAGGAAGTGTTCCGCTGTATCGCCTTCCTCTCCACAAGCCGGACAGATGGTGGTGTCGCTTAAGCCCAGTACGTTTAAGTGTTTGACAAAAGCTTGGTGGCCCGAAAGGACGCCAACAAGCCGTCTACAGTCGATTCTCCTGAGAGACTGAAGGAAAGACGCCGACCTCTTGCAGATGTCCAGACGCAGTCCACCGACAGACGCACCGACACTCGTGTTCACGAGAAACCCAAGAATCAATGGATGACCTAACCACGGATGCAAGCAGACCCAACACAGGTTCAGGTCCTAAGAGAGCTTCTTCTGAACCCAGCCTGGCAAGCTTATCAGCGATCTCGCATTTCCCTGGATACCAGTGTGACCTGGGACCCAAATAAGTTTGACCGTGTTTAGCCTACCGACCAAGTTCAGAGAAAGCTTGAGTTCGAGCACTAACTTGGACGAGGTAAGAGGGTTAAGCAGCGCTTTTAGTGCATCTTGGATATCACTGCAAACGCATATGCTTCTAGGATGTTTGTCACGATATAACGCGTAGCCATAAGGATAGCGAAAATATCCGCTTGGAAGACAGACGGATGGTTACCTAAGGGGTGGTGTATTAATAGTTCAAGCAACCATTTCCGGTGAGAAATTGACCTACGACCTGTAAAATCTTTGATGTTTGCAATAAATTTTGGAGTCCATCCTTCAATTGCTGGCTTGTGCACATGATCTTACATAAGACTATCTTATCTACCAGTCTCCAGAGATGTGTTCTAATATAGTGACGGAGCTTCTACCATTTTTTTCGTCTGATAATGTTGTTGAACTTTCGAGCTAATTTTGATTGCACTTTGGACTGTGTCGTCTTGATTCATCCAGTGCGGTTTCCGTGCGGCTTCTTGGTCTCTTCTCCTCCCTCTATAGTAGCTAGCGTTTGTCACCCAGTACAAAGGTTGTCTCCGTTTTCTTTTTTTTGCGGTAGGCATTGCACGCTGGCGCTTTCTGGTGGCATCAACTTTAGCAACGCTAGTTTCCGTCATATCCACGATGGGGTCTGTTGCTCTGTCTAGTACTGCCTTGAGGTACCTACACGTTTAAGTGTACCTACCCTACCTACCTACCTGAGGTACCTACACTTCGCGTTCCATCTTGGTGTGTACCTTTATCTTTTAGGTATTGGCCGCCCCTTGCAGGCCGCATCGTATGTATTGGGTGGTCACTTCCAGCCTTGTAGTTCTCGACTGATTTTCAGTTTTATCGCATATGCTATGGCTTCCGACTCGAAGGTAATATAGGGCATGGTGTCACTCTAGCACGGCCAAATAAAAGCCTATGTGTCTCCAACATTTGATTATACATTGAACTACTTTCTAACAATAGCTGGTATTCGTATTCGTCATCCTATTGATTCTGTGGCATTCATTCCGCAATCTAGCAGCGAGTTTAGCCATTCGCCTTAAAGCTACCTCAAGGAAATACTTTGGCCACGCTTCCATTCTGAAGATTTTGAAAATCTCTAAATTTTGACAAGAATCATCTGAAGTGGCAATAGTTTTTCAGAAGACATCTATACGGACGGCTCGAAGACCAAAGGCGAAGTTGGTGCGGGCGTGCGGCCGATTTCTCGGGAAGCCTTAATCTTAAGCTCTCCTTCCGTCTACCAAACTACTGTAGCGTGTTCCAGGCGGAAATTATGGCAATAAAAGATCTCATCTGCATATTTTCAGACAGCCCCAGGCCCCCAGCTATCAAATTCTTGGGTTCGCTCTCTATAACTTCTCCAGTAGCCCTCGACTGCCGATCATCTCTTATGCGGAGATGGCCGATCAGTTCAACACTCACCTTTTTGGGTGCCGGGGCATAGAGACATTTCTGGGAACTTTAAGGCCGATGATCTTGCCAAAATAGGAAGGACTATATCCACCTTGCCGCAAAAAGGCATTCTGGACATACCATAATCGCTACTTGCAAGCAAAGTTTAAAGCTGTATGCTATATCGAGTGTAAAAATCTTAGGTGGACAAGCGGCACTACAAAACAAATTTGGCCTAAACTGAATTTGAAACGCTCTAAGAATTTTATTTCTCTCAACAGATTGCAGATTGTAGTGCCGCAATATGAGTCATTACTGGGCACCTGCCTGATATAGGCATGTGTAATGCTAGGCCTTTTTGCAAACGATTTTTTCAGAAGCTGTATGGATGAAGAAGAGGAGGAAACTTTTCCTCACATTCTTTGTTCCTGCCCAAATCTCTCCCGTAGAAAGAAGCTTCACTTGGGAGCCTTCGATTACAACGAATTAGGTGATCTAACAAACACAGACGTCAGAAGCCTCTTACGCTTTATAAAGAGCTCAGACTGGTTCAACTAGCAGGGAGATGTTACATGATCCGTTTTTCGTCTAAGTATGTCGGCGTTTCCTATCTGGCAGCTACTTTTAACCAAACAAACCAACTCTGAGGTCCTGACATTAAATTATACAACCATTATGACGACTTACCACCCAATGTTGCTGAGCCATTGACGGTGATTCTGCTTTCTTATCTCACCGTTCATAGTTCCATCCTCAATAATTTGCTTGATATTTAGACTTCTTAGACTAGAGTGGCGCCCAGCTTGGGGGTTTTCTTCTTTTTTTACAACAAGCAGAATGGAATGCCCTATGATCCTCCTCCACATTCGCCAGTCATCGGCTTGAAACTGGTTTATTTTATACATATTTCCCCTGCAGCCTGTGTGACATTGCCTCCATTAGTCACCACTGTATAGAAACTGTAAACATCCACTTGAGAGTATATACAAACTTAATCGTCACTGTAATACCAATGCAGCAAACCAGAGTAAGGATATTCTCCTATAGAACCTACCTGCCATACCTACAGATGTAGCTCAAAATTTGATTTCGATTAAATTGCAAATTAATCGATTCACCCAAAGACGTCCAGCCATTCCGAGAGCAAACCTATACCTCCAAGTACAAGTACAAGGGGACGTGCCTTAAGTGCATGCCTAAGATGTTTACATCCAAACACAAACCCACTCTCATATCGTCCATTAAAAATGCATATCCATCCATCCATCTGACGGAGAATGATTTCTGGTCACCTAGCCACATGCCAAACAGACGGATTAATAAATGGATAGATAGATAGATATGGTTGGGGCTATATACATGCCAGACCTATGTTTGCGGCTTTCATGGTACAACATTTCCCGTAAAAGGAATTATCCTTGCGGGACCGAGCTATCTTGGGAGACTTTGGTCTACGAAATGCCATTTGGATCTGCCTATGTCGGTGCAGCCTAATTGAGTTAAGGTTCATAACAAGGTATCGGTGTCTATTTGCCAGACTGACTGTCTTTCTCTCTCTCTCATCTAATCCTTTGATTGGTATTTGTTCTCAACCTGTACACCAATTGTGTGCCAGAGCAGAACTTAGAAATAGTGCGGGTGTTGATGATGCCGGGTCAATTTAGGATTTATTTAACAGATCACATAAACGCTTTCCATAAATAACAAATACCAAGTAAAATTGTTGACATTTCTGGATGGTTTCGACAAATGTATACCAGTCCCTCGTTAGTGAACTGCAAATACAAAGAGTAAAGGATATTAGGTATCTACCTGTGTGGTAGGTAGGTATTTGCATTTCAAAGTTCACCTCATCTTTGGTATAATCTACAATAAACATCCCTCTAATGTTGGGTCATCATTCCAACTGCCATGTGACCCAAATTGAGCGACAAATTGTTGCGGTGAATTGAAAAAAAAAAAGCCCATCAAATCCTTGTGCGCCATTAAAAGAGATTTATTCGCGCCGACAAATTCGCTCCATTAAATCGCCATTAAAAGGGGTGCCAAACAGCCATCTAATTACCGACAACAGCCCGATCAAATAACGCGTGATCCGTTAAAATAAAATAAATTGCTCTTCAACAACAACAACAAAAAAAGGACATAACGCGGAATCATAAAATAAAAATCCAAGCAAAGTGCTAATTGGTCAACTATCTGCGAAAGGACGAACGACATATTGTTGGAGTAGTTGTTGCTGGCTGGCGTTTACCCATTTGCCACCAATGTTCTGATGAACGCGTTCAAAACGATCCATAAATTACGAATCCAATGGATGAACTAATAAATCAATTAAGCCTATAAATATGTGTGTGTACGGATATAACGAAGGCAAAGAGAGTAAGGGAGGAAGACAATAGGAATGTCATTTTGTTTGTCAAAGACCATTATCGCTGTCGCTATCCTTGGGTGTTGTATATGGACACTGGTCAGTGGACAGTCGTGGCGGGTGGCGTTTTTATTTTTTTTTTATTTACACTGTTTGCTATTGCAACAGGACACTCTACACATGTGCTTTGATTTATTGAGTGGATTCGCTTCGCCTACACTAGTACGGCTGGTGTATACGCCATAACAGATACAAGTTGGCCATAAAACGTTTAACAGAATCCCGCATAATGGTTAGTGGGCATAATCCAGGACCAGGACAGGACGTATACCTACATTGGGGTTGATAAGTCGACAACCACCGAACGCATTCAATGTTGTTGCTGGTAAAGAATGTGCATTAATTTGAATTAGCAAGTCGATTTGTCGAATGGCACGATTGGAAGGGACCTACGATTTTATACCGAGTCGGAAGTTCTTTCTAAAGAAAGAAAGAAATATTTGGGCGAAAAATGCTAAATTTGTATATTTTCGTCTCAAAAAAAAAGGCACATGCCAATAAATGCTTGCGAGAAGCTATATGGACCTGTTGGGCCATTTTTCAATCTGCATTTCGGTGGCAAAATCTTTTATAAAGGGCGTTTTTTTTAGAGGTATAGAACTTTGAATTGGAATAAAACAAAAATGATTTTTTTTAATTGACATGAAATTTACATTATTCGAAAGATAATCTTCTGGCATTATAATTTAAATATAATTTCTGGCATATGACCGTAAGGGCTGGCTCGGACGTAGTCTAATCTGGAGGTCCAATTTTCGATGACTTTTTCCAACATTTGTGGCCGTATATCGGCAATAACGCGGCGAATGTTGTCTTTCAAGTGGTCAATAGTTTCGTGCTTATCGGCGTAGACTAGCGACTTCACATATCCCCACAGAAATAGACAACCGGCGTTAAATCGCACGATCTTGGAGGCCAATTTACCGTTCCGCAACGTGAAACTATGCGGTTATCAAACGTTTCCTTCAATAAATCAATTGCGGCACGAGCTGTGTGACACGTTGCACCGTCTTGTTGAAACCACAGCTCCTGCACATCATGGTTGTTCAATTGATGGACGAAAAAGTCAGTAATAGTGGCTCTATAGCGTGGCTCTGTAACGTTCTGGCCAGCATCGTTATTAAAGAAGTACGGACCAAATTATTCCACCAACCCATAAAGCACACCAAACAGTCAGTTTTTGTGTTAAAATGCCAAACCAAACTAAAAATAAATCACTTGACAGCTGATAGAATGGCCGCCAGTTAAAATAGTGTTGCCAACTTAAAGTTCTATAAAAAAAAAAACACCCTTTCTAATGAAATCAAGGGTAATGGGCAAATATCTACACTTCAATGTTGATTTGTCTAAAAAATGCAAAGACAAGTCGACCTAAATGTCAGCTTTGATGGACAATTGAATTTCATCGGAATTTGGATATGTGATCGATGGGAGCGGTAAGTATCGGACTTAAGATGGAATTTGTATTTTTTTCGGAAACCGCACTCGCTTAGTAGTCCTGCAAACTAACTACTGAGCCACTGCACTATATATAAAAACTAGCGGCTTCGCTCGCCACAAAGCATAACTTCAAGCATTTTTTTCGAACTTGGCCAAATAAGAATTATTTTCAATTTATTAGGTAGATAGATAGATAGATATCTCATCCTCTGGTTGGGCCAGAGAGGTAAATTCTCAGCTCAAAATACTCAGTGAAGTAGCATTTTAAAGCATTTCTTGAATTGGCATGCATAGATTTATGAGTATAATGGCAAGTTAGGCGTAGTAAGGTCGAAATCGAAAAGTTTGCAAACCCCTTTTTTTAATGCTTATAGGACGAATTTTGAAAAACCATGAATGAGGTATGTAATAGTTTTGACTTATCTATCAACGTATACAAGCTTTCAAATTCATACGGCTAACGGTTCGTGAGCCCCCCCCCCCTTTGCCCCTCGACCCCTTTACTACTGAGCAATTCTGACCCTATGGCCTAAGTTGGTCACACATCTATAAAATCATTTACAAAAAATTGATGTTTTTTTTATGGAATTGTGTGTGCAATAGAAAATTCCGGAAAAACGCGAAAAATTTGAATTTTTTTTTCGACGAAGTTTTGCATTTTATCACATGATTTGATGATATTGGACAATGTAAAGGTGAAAAATTCGTTGTGATGCTTGGAAAATTTCGGATAATTATGAAATTCATTGTGATAAAAGACATAATTTGCGTGCATTTTGGGTGGAGAAGTTAACGAGACAAATAATAGATGGCGCTGTGCTGCAACCAATTCCACAACCCGATAGATGGCGTTATACGTTGACTTACGCTGTACGCAATTTGACAGGTTTTTGTTTTTGTTGCGCCAATGGATGTGGTAATCTTTTAAAGATCGGTAGCCCGTGCTACCAACATGCACGATTCACAAACCCGAATAATCGATGCCAGGAGTGCGGCTGACGTACTAATCCGCACTCTATTTCGTTCAACCACTCTCCCCGCGGGACTGTCGTTAGGTATTACTTCGCGGTGCTGGTTAGCAACTCATGCTAAATCCTCTGGGTCAGCCATTTCGGCTCTTCTAAGTCTTTCAAGTCTCCTTAATTCTTCGTGTACACTCGTTATAAAGGAGCATACCTCCAGCCAATCATCTTCTGACCTTAACATATGGCTTATTAGACTTTGGGGGTTTGGTAAGTTCGCTCTTCCCCCTACAAAGCGCCTACAATGGAACACTTTGTGCTCCGTATCTTCTTCTTCGTCTGGGTATTCGGAACAGAAAGGCGAGCTATCGTGACCAAATCTGTGAAGGTATTTCCGATAGCCGCCGTGCCCCGATAAGAACTGCGTAAGGTGGTAGTTACAGTCCCCGTTTGTTTGACCCTTGACTTTGACCCTTCTATTAGGGACCTCTTGCCGGTTGCCAGTTTGCCTAAGGTAGATCCTTTGCTTATGGTAGATTCGATTGGGATCATTCCCGATGTAACGAAGGCTGCTTCATCCGGTACTGTTCGAAATCCCCTTATTGTTGGTATTGCGAGAGCTTTCCCCCTTGTTTCGTTTGTTTTTAGAGCTCTCTCCCACACCGGTGCAGCGTATAGTGGCTCCGCCCATACAAAAAGGCATTCAAAATCGTATATCCCGAAAACCTCCAAATCGATTGAGCTCAAACTTACAGATAATTTTAGGTATTGGCCTAAGAGTGTTCCTGTGAGATTGGTCAAAATTGGATAAAGGGGTGTGGCACTATTTTTTCAACAGTCATGGGAGCCAAATTTTGTAAAATTTTTAACATTGATATGCATTGTCCTGACAGACAAGAATATTGTCTCTGCAATACGATTCCTGGAAAAACCAAAAATGTGTATTGTATTGTGTATTATTTTTCTATTTTGCACTATGAAGTGTGCAGGGGTTTCGCTAGTCAATCTATACTAACTCGAATGCTGCATACATTTTGAGTAGCGAAAATAAGGTGTTAGCAGAATCACAGGCATTCAAGTTCCAATAGCTTCCTTTGCAGTCATATGAGAAAATGTTACAGTGGTCAGGAGGCGTTACGTCTTAGGAAGAAGAAGCAGGTAGTTCATTCATTCATTCATTCATTCATTCATTTTCAATGGTCCGCTTGTCCATTAAGTGGGTCGCGGGTGCAGGTTGCTCAAGTGGACCCTCCACAGCTCTCGATCCTCCGCCATCGACTCTAAATCATCAAGGGCAATCCCCATACGGGTATAGGAGACATAACAACTCAAGCATTTCTGGGAGCGTTAAAACGTTTTGTGGCAAGACGAGGGTGCCCAGCAAAAATATTTTCGGACAATGCGACGAACTTCATGGGAGCTCGAAATGAACTCAACGAGCTATACTCGAAAGTTTTCACGGAAGAAGGCCAGACATCTATCCAGACGTATTGCGCCGGAAGAAACATCGATTGGAAACCTATTCCCCCACGCTCGCCCCACTTCGGAGGCTTATGGGAGGCAGCGGTTAAGTCAGCTAAACACCACATGAAGCGGATATTTTCGAGTGCATCCCTGACACAAGAAGAATTAACAACAGCACTTGCTCAGATAGAAGCGGTTCTAAACTCTAGACCATTAACACCTATGTCATCCGATCCTAATGATCTTGAAGCCATCACCCCGGGATATTTTCTGATTGGAGCACCACTGACTGCCATGGTTGATCCAGAATTCAAAAAATCCCAACTTACTCATATTGCTAGATGGAATCTAGTAACATCAATGCATCGCGAATTCTGGCGCAGGTGGACTAATGAATACCTGCAAGAGATTCAACAAAGGCATAAGTGGAAACATCCCCAAGAAGATGTCCAACCAGGAACACTAGTTCTCATAAAGGAAGATAATCTACCTCCACTTAAATGGATGATGGGACGAGTTTTAAGAACTATCCCTGGTGAAGACAGGTTGGCACGAGTGGTTGATATTAAAACAGCTACAGGGGAAATTAGACGATCTATCGCTAAACTATGCCCGCTTCCTACCGAAGTTCAACCAAACAAACCAGTTGAATCCTCTAGCAAACCACTGCCGACTGCTGTTCAACGTACAACAAGGACTGAAGATTCAAACCAATCTCACGGCTTACAAAAGGGAAAAAGGGTCACACACCCACTAAAAGGACGTTTTCTACCAATACAGAGGCAACAAGAATCAATTGACAAACCTAATCGCAAGCGAGGAAATCCAGAATCCCCTCCTGTGACAAACCGAAAAGTAAAAGTAAATCCAATCAAAACTCTGCTGATGGGTTTATTTCTACTTGGCACTGCTTTGGGGCAAACCACAAAACCAAATACAGTAGAAATTCAGCACTTTGAGGATAACCCAGGATTATACTTTGAAGACATTGGCGAAGCGAAACTAATCACTGACGAATGGAATCTTTTTATATACTTCAACATGTCCGGTTATTGGCACGACTTCCAAGAACTTCAAAAAAGTATAGTTCGACTGAAAGAAAAATGTATGGAGCTACAGCCTCATCATCCAAATAACTTTTGTAATCCAGTCATTAGTCTCCTTGAAATGCGCCTGGTGGAATCAGAAAATCTGAATGAAATTCTAAATCACCGAAATGGTATAGCCTTAAGAAGGCAAAGGTCTCCATTTGATTTTATTGGCACAGTCGCGAACAAATTATTCGGAATTCTTGACCAAGAATATGCCCAATATATAGAAGACAATATTCAAATGGCATACAATAATGAAAAACACCTCCTGGACTTAAGTAAAAATCAAACATCAATTATTGAATCCACAACCAATATTCTGAATAAATCGTTATCTTCCATAAAAGAGCAATTTAGTATTGTCAAACAGCAACTAACAACAGTGCATGATTCAATGGTCAAATTTAACCAAACATTACAAAGAGCTGAAGTTTTTAATCATGTCACCATCTTTGTGACTCAAATAATGGACCGTTTTCAACGAACTCAACTAGCAATTCTAGAGATAATATCAGACACACATCAAGGAAGAATAAACCCTCTACTTCTTTCACCAAGGCAACTTGTAACAGAACTGGACAAAATTCGGAAAATAATACCAACGACATTAACACTGCCTGGATGCAACGAATACAACCTTCCCAAACTCTACGAACTTCTAAGAGTTAAGGCACGAGTAACATCAACAGCAATTTTGTTCCACGTCAAATTGCCATTATTTAACTGGTCGGTTGTGCTTCTGCCGGGACGAAAGCCGCACTGCTCATCTCCTAATCGTGCCTCGACCACAGCTCTGCAACGCGTTTCCAGCACCTTGGCAAAGACTTTTCCGGGGAGACTTAAAAGTGATATACCCCTGTAATTGGAGCAATCACTTTTATCCCCTTTCTTGAAAAGGGGCACAATCACCCCAATCTGCCAATCGCTGGGAGTTTCGCCGCATTCCCAGGCCACTTTAATGACACGAGAGAGCCATTTGACTCCCTCTTCACCTAAGGCCTTTAGCATTTCTGGCCGGATTTCATCCACTCCGGCAGATTTGCCAGCTTTTAGCGATTTGATCGCAAAAGTGACTTCCTCTACCGTGGGACTATTTTCCGCCCTGCTTAAGGCTATGGATGTGTCATCCTCAATGCCCTGGATTGGATTGAGCAATTCGGAAAAGTGCTCGCTCCATCTGCGCAAGATGTCCTCCTCATTAGAAAGAAGTATACCATCTTTGAATTTGACTCCTTCAATAATGTTCCACTTCCTTCCTCCAAGACGGCGGATGGTCTGCCAGAACACCTTGCTTGCAGATCCGTGATCGCGGTAATTTTTCGCCGAACTCCTTCCAAGACTGTTCTTTGGCTGCTTTAACAGCCAATTTGCAAGTTTTTCGCGCCTCAATGTACCGGTTTCGAGAAGGAGAGTCCCCCAAGTGAATCCACACCTTGAAAGCCTTCTTCTTCTCTCTGATAGCTTCTTGAACTCCGGGGGTTTTAAACCACGCAGTTTAAATAGGTATTTGATCATTGAGATACAATTTGCACAGCACCAGGTGGTGATCAGTTGACAGTTCAGCCCCTCTCAACACACGAACATCACAAACCATCCTTTTAATACACGACGGTACCACAAAGAAATCTATCAGCGATTTCTGCTGCAGACTTCGACGGTACCATGTGTATTTATGGATATCTTTGTGTGGAAAGAAAGTGTTCATAATGGACATTCCATTTGAACAACAAAAGTCCAACAACTTCTCTCCGTTCGCGTTCTGATCGGGGTCACCGTGTTTCCCAATCGCGCTGCCCCATGTCAAGAAATCCCGCAGGTAGTCTCAGGGTCTAAACAAGCGAGTCTCATAAGATCATAAAGGACTTTCTGCAGACTATATTGGGAGAATAACTATATGACATTGTCGCACGAAACAAATCCCCATCAGAGCTCCGTGATAGGTCCCTTACCTACTGCCAAAATGGATTGCAGCGCACAGTAGGGGCTAAGGGCGCTGTCGAAACTTTTGACTATGCACTAAACACAGAGACTTGATTATATTGATTGGCACCTTTTTTTTAGACTTTCGTTTTAAATAATATCTTTTCAGACCAAAAGCTGTTCAATTCAAAGAGCCGGCTGAAAACTTTATTTGCTACCAAGTTTTACATTACTCTTTACAAAATCGGTTTTAACTGACAAGCATAGTAACCTCCAACGAAATTGGCTATTTCAACCCAGAGTCGACGATATAGATGAGAAGAGAAGATGGCAATGTGACAATCCGAGCTACCTCAAAAGCACAGGTTTATAGAACGCTAAAGAGCTAGAAAATGCTCGCAGCTCCAAACAACTACCTACATTAAAGTCTTGTCTCGTGGATTCATCTTAACTAAGAACCAGGTCAAAGGATTAAATGAGTACTTTGCTACTAATCAAAGCCGAATATTTGCCAGTGACATCTGCACCCAAGTCTGAGGAGTCTCAAATGCCCGAATGCCCACAGCAATCGCCAGTAAGGATCAGTTTACTTATGAGATCAAAGAGTAAATCGACGCCAAGCAAGCAGGTTTCCGTCCTTTATTTTAATGCATTGACACCTTGAGGAGCATTACCGAACAGAGCGTCGAATATTTGTTCCCTCTCTGTCTGACAACTTTTGCACTCGACTGTATATGGGCTCTGCAAACAGGATGTCAACTTATATATTGGGCTTTCGGTATTCGCCTCCGCAGTATACAAATATTGGTTACGCGTATAATGTTAAATCGAATAAATTACAAAGCCCAACAGCGTGGACGGTATGAACTCTTCCTTCCGTCGAAAAGTGAATCGGAATCGGAATCGGAATCGGAATCGATGCTCATTCCGAAAGACGGGGTACACTTTATGACAACCATTACAATATGGACGGGCTTAAAGCCGTCGAAACAAAACCCCAACTCAATTCAATTCACCCTTCAAAGGGTATAGTCATGCTGACTGAAAAGAAAAATATGCCCGGTGCAATGTTAAAGTTCATCATTCATCCCCATTATAGCCAGTCTATACTTGGACTGAGTCCTAGGGGTGCGGTATGAGTATGTTTACAGTTCACATCCGCGACGGACACAACCAATGTTATGAGATAATATCGAACAAGGGACCACCAATACCTATGTTATGCTATGCACCGTAGGGATAACGCGCGATGACCCCATAAGGGTCTGTATTCCTCTTTCTCTCCCAGCTATACACTATATCCCGTTGTGTTATCCCGATGTAAACCATTTAATTCAATTTATGGTATTGATAGACAAATTTATTGCTATTAGCCATATTAATCGGTTCCACGAACGTTCTTATGGTGTGTAATTGAATTATAGGCGAACAGAAACGGATGTGCCATCCGCGTGAGTGTGTGTGTGTGTGTATCGGGATCGATCAACGACCGATAGTGAGATGAGTGATAGTAAATTTATGCATAACAAATCCTGTGTAATTACCGATTTGGGATGGAGAATCACCAACGGGGGAGGGCTTGGATGAAATTTCAATCAAGATTTACAGATGATTAGCAAATTGTTAGCTTGGACATAGATCACTTCTCCGGATGTGTTGTCGGTTGTTGGTGATTAACATCGCTCCACGCGGCGGCGGGTGGGTGGTAATAATTTAACATAAGGGGGCGTACGCATGGAATTCGACGAAGATAACATCGTCCCAGGAGTGTCGTTAAATCTATTTGCCATAAACAGATGTAAATTTAATTTTCAACTTGGAGGGAAGAAACTCTGATAGAGATTATATCCTTGTTGTCAATTTAGACATAAATTATAGGCGGTCCGGTCGTTGACCTGCTTAAGCGAGTTTGTATAGTAAAATTGTGCCTACAAGTGGTATACATATGGTAAGATTAGACTGCATGCCGTTTTAACTCTGCCTTGTTACGGAAGTAGCATTCCGGTCCCAAGCCCGGGTAAAAGAGGAGGGTTTGAGGTAACGGTTATCCTATCCTCAGTCAAATTAACTGTCAGTGTTAGGGTTCAGAAGAAGCTCTCTTAGGACTTGAACCTGCGTTGGGTCTACCTGCATCCGTGGTTAGGTCATCCATTTCTACTTGGGTTTCTCGTGAACACGAGTGTCGGACTTTCTGTGCCGTGACTGTGCTGGGTGTAGACATTCCAAACGACTGCGTTCAGTCATCTGCAAAAGGTCCGCGTCTTTTCTTCTATCTCGCAGGAGAATCGACTGCAGACTGCTTGCGGGCCTCCTTTCTGGCCACCATGCTTTTGCCAAACACTTAAACGTATTGTACTTGAGCGACACCACCATCTGTTCTATACTTGTGGAGAGGAATTATGACAAATTGTAAAGTTTTACTGTAACATGGCGCCTTTAGATTTCATATGAACTCGGAATTATTACGAACCACAAAAGGTTCCACTTCAACATGTCACTATCTGTCGCTTTTACGTTTCCTCGAAGTTCGGAATTACCTACTGCCCTATGAGACAGAAGAAGTTCCAATTTAATCTCCGCTTTATTTTTACACTAGCAATAGAAGTATCACTTTAAATTGTCGCTTTTTTCGTTTCATGAAAGTTCGAAAATACTGCAATGAGAAATATAACTTCAACCTGTTGCTTTTACATTTTATCGCAGTTCGAAATTACTGACAAATGAGCTGCCCATTGAAGGAGTCATAAGTAGGTCCACATCGTGACAATCTGCACGAAGTTAAAAATAAAATTTCCAATTATTATAGTTCCACATCTTACATGTCCCTCTTTCGTTTCATCCGAGTTTAGAAGTACTGTCCAATAAGGTATGAAACGTTTCACTTCTACCTGCTACTCTTAAGTTTCATCGAAGTTTTGAATTACTGAAGAACGAGCCACAAAATATTTAACTTTTATTTCAACCTGTCGATTCTTCGTTTCATCAGGTTTTATTTCTTACGAATTTCCACTTTAAAAACATTGTACATTGTCATTTTTGTCTGTCAGTGATTTTACTATTTTTACAGTCAAAATTTGCTGTCAAATGTCATAGATCGTAACTTGTCGAAGATATAGTAGATAACAGATAACCCCATTATCAGTCTTCGGTTCGTTACACTAACTGCACGTGTGATAGGTAAGGGTAAGATTGCTCTCTGACTGCATATGACAACTGATTGTCAGTTTTTGAGCAGCAGCTACGATAGGGATAGCTTTCTGTTGTTTATTAAGTTCTGTTGCTCTTAGCTTAGCAATTGTTTGTTTCTACTGCTATTAAAGGTGACATGTATCTCCAAGTAATCGTGTTGCTCAAATGTGTTTTTAAATTTAGTCCGGAAAGTTTTTCGAGTAAAAACAAACCGTTAAGCCCTCCCTATGTAGCTGACCTCTTCGGTCCTACATAAGTTAGACAAGATGTCGAAGATGACAAGACGAATTTAACGAGCTTCAGATATTACCAAGCTAGCCTTTTTATGACAATTATGGTGGTCGGATTGTCACACTCCCTAGCCAGTTGTATTTAAACCAAAACGGGTACGGGTTTCCCGTCAATGATCCTCCTGCAAACCATTATGGTGGTCACAGGGTTCATGCGCTTGTACCATTAGCTACATAAGTGGATTTTTGGGTTATCGGCAAAGGCATCTACTTGGGCACATGGAACATCAATTCACTCACAGGAGACCTTCCTTTAGCTTTTTGGAAAGCCTGTCAAATATCGACTAGACTTGGTGCGGTATCAAGAAACAAGAGGAGTTTTAGAACTATCGACCTTGCGAATGAGTATGGATACTCTGCATGTCGAGAGTAGCACTTTTAATGCGGTACATTGGAGGAGTTAACATTATAAGAAAGAGTTGAGCCTGTAAAGCTTAGACTTGAAAGATCAACAGCCAAAAAAGCAGTCTTGAAAGTGGTTCAAGATAGATAGATATGACATTTATTTCTTATAATTAAAAATACAAAGGCTTTCTTTTTTTAACTTATACAAGTACTTAGAAAACTATAAGAAAAATTAGTGACATTTTTATTTTTATATGCAAATGCAATAAAAATAGTGTTAAAAGCCACTTCAATTGGCATATAGAATACAAAACAATTTTTTTTTTTTTTTTTTTTGGGTGGGGTGACCCATTAAGATAAACTTTCGTAGATACTAAAATGAATTTAGGAATTTAGAATTAGAAAATAAATAATTAATTATAAACCTAAGATACTGAATCAAAAACAATATACACAAAGATAACAAACAAATTAAAATTTAAATTGAACTAATGTTAAACCAGAATATCGGAAATTAAAGATTCTAAACCGGTATAGTCAAATCGGAAGAGCCAAACTTTAGCTTCCTTTATAAATGTTCCAGGTGTTGATAATGCCCTGATGGATTGCGGGAGTTTATTAAACAATCGATAAGACAGAATAGAAAAAAAAATACGATATGCAGTGGTACGGAAATTGGGAACAGTTAACACGTTTGAGAAGTTTACACGTAAGTCATAATTAGAGATTAAACGAAAATTACGATGACCAGACTTCATGAAAAACGTTTTTAATACCTTGAAACAATATAAATGACGCACAGGAAGAATATTCAGGTCACAGAACAAAGGATAGCTAGGATGTCTGCGAGGTTTACGACAAATTAGTCTTAGGATATATTTCTGCAAGATCAGCAGCGGATGTATTTTATTTTGGTGTACGCCTCCCCAACAAGCAATCCCATATTGTAACTTGGAATGGAAAATACCGTAATATATTACCTTAAGAAGCTTAGTTGAGCATATATTACGCAAGTAGTAAAAATATCTTAGAGTACATCGAAAATACTTTTTCAATGTATCTGCATGATACGAAAAACTCATTCTAGAGTCAAGGCTGAGTCCCAAGTACTTAAAGTTATCTACTGTTTCAATCAAAAAGCACTTATCACTGCAGCTTAGACTATCACTGTAAGTTTGAGAGTAAAAACCGGGCGTACAATTGCAGTTAGTCAGTTTGTATCTTTGACACTCAGGTGCGTGGAAATACACATTCGCTTCAAATTCCGAAGAGTTAGATAAATTGAAGAACATTATTTTAGTTTTAGAGCTAATAATTAAGCGATGTTCAGCAAACCAGTGTCTCAAAAGATTTAGATCCCAATTTAAATCAGACACCAAATCCAAGGGACTGTTTGAACCATAAGAGAAACCTATATCATCCGCAAAGGCAGTAGGTGATCCTTTGAAATTAAGAGAAAACAATGAATTGATGTAGACTAAAAACATAATGGGACCCAAAACAGAGCCTTGTGGTACACCGATATTGAAAAACTTGATTTCGCTTCTGACTTCATCAATTTTTACTTGTTGCGACCTGTTTTCAAGATACGACCGAAACCAACTTAGTATGAAACCACGAAATCCGGATTTTTCTAGTTTTCTCAACAGAATTTTATGGTTAACCATATCAAAAGCTTTGGTTACATCAATAAATAAGCCCGCCGTGCATTTTTTTTTTATCAAGGTGTGACATTATTTGAGAACAAAACTGTAACAGTGCGTCTTCCGTCGACTTTCCTTTTTGAAACCCAAATTGAGCTGGATTAAAGAATTTGGTTTTAGTTAGAAAGGACACTCAAAGGACACTTCAAAGGAAAGTAAGACCATGATCACAGGTCTGCAAGCAAGATTTCTTGGTAGAGCATTCACAGTCTTAGAGGAAGGAATGAGTGAATTCCTTGATCCACAGATGATGGCCTTCTTTTTCCAGTAACAAAAACGTAAGATACACAAATACCTAGAGGTAGCCACTTTTGCAATGGAATCACTAAAAGCCGACAAATCTGGCAAAAGATAAAAAGCTTGAAGGTAAGCTACGGCTACACCATTTTGCACATGTTTTGTGGACTTGGAAAAGGTATGCATATTCGACCGAGTCCCTCTAGGTAATCTGTGCAGTATGGAATTGACGGTTCTCTCCAAAGAGCCATTCCATCTCCTTGCACAAAGTGTACATAAACTGAATTCAGGTAAACGGTTATAAATCAATACCTTTCACCGTGGTCTTTGGACTACCTTAGTGGTGCGCTTTTTCTCCTCTCCTTTGCCTTACTTATATAGACTGGATATTATAGCGTAGCCTTGGCGCACTCGACAGGTTTTTAGCCATTTCTGTTGGAACTATAGGATGAACGTGACCGTGTATCTTAAGTGATAGTGGTCTATACAGAACTCACTTTGAATATTAGCTGAGTCCTAATGAAACAGGTGGAGACGTTTAACAATTTTTTGGAATCTTAATCTCGATCCATGGAGGGAACAGTTCTAAGTCAGGCTGGATCAATTTTAAGATCATTCTTTGATCAGAAAGGCCGAACTTGGGGTCAAAGCTATGTTGTTTGTGTTTAATCTGGTTTTTCTTTAAATAAGATTGCGGATACAAGATGCCGAAATGAGATTCCTTCTTTGCTTTGCAAGTGTGGCTCGAAGAGATCGTATAAGGAACAAAAGAATTCGTGATTAACTCTGTCGAGAAACTACTTCTATCCATGCTTCTGTAGTTTGGGCAAGATCGAGAGTTGTCATTGAAATTGAATACGACGATCTGTATCCAAAATATATGTAGTCCTAATTTCACCGTCAGGCCATTTCATCGTGGCTACTCAGCGTCCACCAACTGAATGCAATTTCACTTTCTAAAAAAACCGTCCTTCAAACCGACCAATTAGCTCAACAATCACCAATTTGTCCATCCACGTGGAAAATCCTTTCAAAAATCTTAAAGCCCTTAAAAGATGTTCAGATTTCTTTCTTCTTCATCTTTCTAACCATCATTTCCCACTAATTACCGCTTCAACGGAAACTGAACATTCGCCCTATCGTCATCGTTCCTGTGTGTAGCGAAATTCACAACGGAAATTAATTACTACACCATACCACCGGTAGTGCTCTGTATATACTACTACTTACTGGCTTTCATGGCAAATTAAATTCCCGCGGTTAATTAACAGCCAATTAAGCAAAATCACTTCGTCTTCATCCTGGTTCCCTCGCACCCATTCCACAGCCCAACCAATATTAGCCGATGTTTGCATTATTTTTCTTTTCAATACACTCCACCGAAAAAGTATATAGTTTTGTCGAAAGGATAACTTTCTCCTTACAACACTCGAACCAGACCAGATGACGCGATTGAAAAGCTTCTATTGAACCGGGCCCGGAAGCCAAGGAATTTTTTTTTTTGAAAAAAATAATGAAATCCAAATCAAAGTCCCTAAAGTTCATCCGGAAACACTTTGGAACATAATTATACCACCGAAGGAGCAAAGAAGAAGGACGATAGCTGTTCGTTATTGTAACTAAGAAGCAATTCATTATGCTCATTTGCCTATTCATTGGCGCTTAATACATATACAGTACACCCTTAGTCCAGAGTTAGGCTAAGGGATATGCCCTGGCCCATTGCTCGTATAACGATCTCGAGGACCCTTCACCGCAAAAGGGAAAAATGAAAATATTTTCCTAATGAGTTGGAAAATTACGTTGCATCGCATTCTGATGCAATAACGAGAGCAGGCTAACGAACCCGTCTGTTTGTGTGAGCGCCCAGCGAGAAATCTCTCGAAGGATGTTAAAGTACCATAATTCTTATTGGGGCCAGTAGGCTCAGAACATCAGCAGCAGTTAAATCCAAACGGGATACGAAAGCAAAGTAGAAAATAATTTCCACTAGAAGTAGAAATGGCAAAACGAATCCTTTCGCGCTGTTGAAACTTTTTTCATTAAAGTGTGAATTGGAATTGCAACTTACTGGATGGTGTGCTGGGAGCGGCAACGGGAAGGCGTCTTAAGCATCCTAATAATGGTTCGTGACATGGAGAATCAATAATTACTCTAGATGGCGCGTTACGTGCCGAAACAAGGACTGGCGGGGTGGTATTCGGTTACTTTTTTCGGGACTTGTCCACACTACAAGTGGATAGATATTTTTACTTTTTTTTTTGTTTTTTTTGTGTCGACGGATATTAAAAAACTTTCAAGGACTCATTGACGTCTGTTCTGTGCGCGAGGGAGAATTTTATTGCACTTGTCAATCGGAGGTGAAGTTTTGTTGTTTTTTTTTTTACCCAAAGAGAGGTGAGAGGTGAGTTTTTTTTTATTACAAAAGTTTATTTAACGTTTCACGTAGGTAGTAGTTTGGGTAGATTGTTATTGCTTTTTTATTTTGGTAAAGCTTATTATACGAGCGGATTGTTGAGGATTGCTTTGGGTTAGGGATTATAATAAAATCGAAGGTTTTGTTGCATTAAGATTCAAGTGATATTTCTGTCGCGTTTCTAGTTTGCTTTTTAATTTGGATTTTAGTAATGGACGACGAAGGTAATTATAGCCGAGGTTATTGCACTTTTTCAGAGATCATCTTATCGGTCTGTGTCCTTTTAAGTAGGTACCTAATATTCAATTTTAATTGGGAACAAAGGTCGTGGGCACGTTGTGTAGTCACGTTCATTGAACTGTCATCGATTCGGTTTAATGTTTCCACCAATGAATGTGCTTGCTTTCAATTCATTCAATGCACATGACAGTTTCTCTCAGTTTCTCTTTAATGAAAGCGCTTAAGCGCTGACTATTGCATATGTCAAAAATCGCTTCAAAATGATGTCAGATTTTATCTTCACATATACCTTAAGAACAAAATCTGACTTTAAATTGACGTCGCCGTGGTAAAAATTGACACCATTTTTGACAGCTTTACCGTCAATTTGTGAAACCTGTCAACGGATTTAAAGGACGCGAAAGTCTTACTTTATCCGTCACATTCGGCATATGTGTTGATTATGGGTTAATTTCTATAAACTCGTTTGTATTCTATTGATTTGCCTTGACTGCGTTGCTGCAACGGGCGTGACGGATTCTATGGGTTCGGGCCTTAAATGCGATCTATGTACTTTAATATAGACGTACATATTAGAGAATCTGTCAAGTTATCCATCAATAAAGGTGCTAGTAAACGGCATGTAGCAGGCCGCATACGTATGTAGCTCTGACGTCAACTTCGTGGTGAGCATGCACGAACTCGTCTCCCAGATTTGATCAGAGTATGCCTAGGAACCATAGCATTGCTTGTCCGATCCTCAAGAAAGGAGACCCTCTGAACTGCGCCAACTACAGAGGTATTAGTCTTCTTAACATCGCCTACAAGATCTTATCTGCCGTGTTGTGTGAACGCCTGAAGTTTTTCGTCAACAACCTGATTGGTCCCTATCAGTGTTGCTTCAGGCCAGGAAAATCGACCATCGACCAAATATTCACACTGCGGCAGATCTTGGGGAAAACTCAGGAACTCCAAATCGATACCCACCACCTTTTCATCGATTTTAAGGCCACCTATTACAGCATTTATAGAGACGAGCTATACACAGCAATGTCTAGTTTTGGCATCCCTGCCAAACTCGTCCGTTTGTGCAAGATAACAAACGCTAACACCTGAGGCACTATCTTAAGTCTGTCCATCTACTCGCCTACACCGACGACATCGACATAATCGGCAGAACGTAGCGTAATGTCACTGGCCGCGTTCGTGAGTACTGAGACGGATGATGGGTTTGGCGGTCAATGAGGGCAAGACAAGAATATGATGTCATCAAGAAAGGACACCCAACACCGACGTCTCGAACAGAATGTCACTATAGACGGATATAACTTGGAGATGGTTAAGGACTTTGTCTACCTAAGCTCCGGTATGAACTTAGACAATGACACCAGCCCTGAGATTAAGCGAAGAATAACTCTTTCCAATCGCTGTTTCTTTGGGCAAGCAGCTAAGCCCTCTCACAACTAAAGTGACAGACCTTAATCACCCGAGTCCTTTTCTATGGTGCAGAGGAATGGACGCTATCAAAAGCGGATGAGGCTACTCTTCGTTGCTTCGAGAGGAAAATTCGTCGAGTAATTTTCGGTCCCGTCTGCATACAGCGACATCGACCTATCCAGAAGAGTAATGGGATGGTCCAACGACTGAGGTGGCTGGGTCTTGTAGAGCGATTGGACGCGAACGCTCCAGCCGGAAGATCTTCGACTCCACAGACAAGAAACGGCGTAGTAGAGGAAGACTGCGACTCAAGTGGCGCACGCAAGTGGAAGGGGACCTTAGTCAACTTAGCATGCGAAACTGGAGACAGCTGGCCCAAGATCGTGCTGGCTGGAGAAGCTTGTTGGTTGAGGCCCAATTCCACCCGGACTGTAGCGCCACCTTAAGTAAGTAATGAAGCTTAAAAGTGTTCCTTCCGCCTGCGCAGTTGGTCTTGTGAGGACATTAAAAGGTTGTTCCGTACTCCTTCTGTAGAACCAATTTCCGATTTCATTTTTATTGTGGATTCTAATGTTGAGTGCTCTGTGGTGTGTAATTTTCTTCCATGTATTTTGGGATATCCTCGTAGGTACCGTTTCAGATCCATCTTTCAGAAAAATCCTTTCGTTACAGAAAGTGTCAATAAAGTTCATACAGCTAGTCCTTAATATGGACTTACCCTCTACCTGTTGTGACAAAAATAAAACAAAGGACAAAAAAAATCCATTATAGCCTATAGGTAACGATTTAAGCTGGACTCACATGGGGAAACATAAATACGACAGTTTATTATTATGTCATCAACCACAAAGGGTTCGGCGAATGATTTCCCCCAAACAAAAACGGAACTCACGCGAGCATATCCGCCACATGAACGTCAATTCACCGTGTACTATATGTGATGGCTTTGTTCCCCTGTTAGTGGCGGTATAAATATGTTCATTGTGACGAGACGATACACCGCTCACACTGTTTATTTAGTATCTCATCATGGAACTGCGTGTACATGGTACTGCTTTTGTTTATCCAAACAAAACATCAATCATTCAGTACGCCTACGCACCCACGCAACGCTGGGTAAAAACCTATACACACACAACCATATCGAACGTCTTAAGGCTTGCTTTGCCCCCTCCCCCGGCCTTTAAGTCCTTGCAGGAAGAGATTAAAAAAATAATTTTTCATAATGAATTCAGCAATCTTCATTCTCCACCTCTAGCGACAGGAGAGATGCAGATGACAAAAGGAATTCCCTGAACCATTTAAAATTGATAAAACTCCTGTCACACCAGTCCTGTGATATGAATGCGTTCAATTAAAGGATCAGCTCCAACGAGAGCATAGTATTTGTCAAATAATTTGACATTTGAGCAGCGAAAATCGCTTCTAGCTACACGCAAACACACACACACGGACACACACACACACACACATCTATATATTATAGGACATGTGATAAATTGCAATCGTTTCTCATACTATTCTCCCTTTTCGAATGCGTATACGATGGGGACTCGGAGGGGGGTGTTGTTTTTCGTTCTCATTCATGGAGGAAATTTGTACTGAATTTGAATTTGACGTAATTTGTATGGATTTTCAGAAATCGATTCCCGTGTGGTTGTGCGCTCCGTTTGGCTTTTAGCCGATGGGGACATAGATTGATCCTTGTACTACCGTTTGTAAGGAGTTAGATTAATGTACACGAAAGTGTGAGAAGGCCAAAGATTCCCCCCCAGCGCCAGAGCACCGCTGCTGGAGTTGAATTTCAAATTGAGATATTTTTCTTCTAATTCTTGGAATTTTATTTTTGAGGTAATTTCTGAAGTCGGAGAAGATGTATGATTTTCGGGTGTAGATTTACAAGTACACCCAAATTGGTCTATCAAATCATTGAAACAGGTTTTGTATTTTATTGGAGTAGGTACTTATCCTGAATTGAACAATTGTTGTCATCAGTAATTGTGTATTAAGCGGCTTTATCTATTGTTTCCTAATGTCGTAGCCATCAAAACCGAATGATTTCTTTATCCACTCGGTTGAACCCCCAATTTTTGTAGAAAACATTAATTATAAATAAATATTTCGCAATCAGTCAAGATAGCACGGTTTAGTAGAGTAGGTTTTAGTTCTTCAATTAAGCCCTCCATAGATTACTTACTTACTTCCTAAAGGTGGCGCTACAGTCCGTGGTGGACCTGGGCCTCAACCAACAAGCGTCTCAAACTAGCACGATCTTTGGCCAGCTGTATACAGTTTCGCACGCTTAGTTGGCTAAGGTCCACTTCCACTTGTGTGGGCTACCAGGCTACCTGTGTCGCGGTCTTCCTCTACTTCGCCGTCCCTCGGGTGTGGATTCGAAAATCTTTCGGGCCGGAACATTCGCGTTCAGTCGCTCTACATGACCCAGCCACCTCAGTCTTTGGACCATCACTCTTCTAGGTCGATGTCACTGTATAGCCCGTAGAGTTCGTCGTTGTATCTCCTCCTCACTTCACCGTCTAGAAGATTTCTCGAAGAATTTTCCTCTCAAAACAACCTTGAGTAACCATATAGAGAAAGACTGGGATACTTAGGATCTTATAAAAGGTCACTTTACATAGTTGTCCGAGAGAGGGTTTTGCTACTCAGTTGCCTTCTTAGCCCAAAGAAACAGCGATTAGCAAGAGTTATCCTCCGTGTAATCACAGCGCTGGTGTCATTGCCTGAGTTCATAGCGGAGCCTATGTAGACAAAGTCCTTAACCACCTCCAAGGTATATATAGTGACATTCAGTACGAGACGTCGGTGTTGGGTGTCCTTTCTTGATGACAGCATATTCTTGTCTTGCCCACATTGACCGCCAAACCCATCATCACATCACGCTGCTTTCTGCCGATTATGTCGATGTCGTCGGCGTAGGCGAGTAGATGGACAGACTTTGGTGTTAGCGTTTGAGTTTTGCACTATTATTTCAAGAACGATGTTGAAGAAATCACATGACAGCGCATCGCCTTGTCTAAATTCTTTTTTGACATCGAAGGTATCGGTGAGTTCTTTGCCGACCTCAATGGATCAGTGTGTACTCTCTATTGCCATCTTGAACAAACGGACGAGTTTGGCCGGGATGCCAAAACTAGACCTTGTTCTGTATAGTTCGTCTCTATAAATGCTTTCATAGGCCTTAAAATCGATGAAAAAGTGGTGGGTATTGATTTGGACTTCCTGGATTTTCTCCAAGATCTCCCACAGTGTGAATATTTGGTCGATAGTAGACTTTTCTGGCCTGAAGCCACACTGATAAGGACCAATTAGGATGTTAACCAAAGGCTTCAGGCGTTCACACAACAGATAAGATCGTGTAGGCGATGTTAAGAAGAATACTTTCTTCCGACCATATTTTACAGATGAGTTCGTGCATGTTTTTCCTCGTAATGGGTAGAGTATGCATTCAATTCTAAAACAATATTTTCATATTCTTTGTCCATTGCCACTCACATGTCTCTGCTCACCGACCGGCATCCTTGAAAATTAATACAAACAAATAAATAAAAAAAAACACCCACATCGCTGTGCGTCGCCGTCCGCTTTATTGTTCAAGTGTAAAACTAAAGCCGCCGCAAGCAAAAGTGTTGATTAAAAATTCCTTACCCATCACTGAACGCGTTCTCGGCCCGCAGGGACTTTTTCACATTTTTCTCTCAGCTTTGCCGGCACAATTTGACGGCATCCACCATCACCATATACAACGAGGACGACACCGGATGATAGAATTGACGTTACTTACTTCTCCTCAGTCTTCACGATGATGTTGAGTTTTTAAACACTTTCTTTGCCACAGTTTCTTTTTGCCATGGAGAAAAAGCAACCGCACCGGATGCAGCCTCCATTTGAAAAGCATCCTTCCCACGTTTATTTTCATTCATGCGCTCCCTAGAAATTAGTGCCAAAGTTGACACACTAAACAAACCCCCACAAGGACATACTAACAGCGCGCACACACGTTGCTGGCTTTGGCTTACACTTCGAATAGTGCGCGCCAACCTACGAGCTACGAGTATATGCACTTTCATCTCTTGTAATAATAACGAAAAAAAAGAAAAAAAAAGGATACAGGACAACAGCTGCAGCATATACGAAGGGCTCTCTGGCTTAGCGCTTTTTTGTTGGTATGTTTATCGTTTTTATAGCCGCAAGCTGATGGCGACCGTATTTTTTCGTTTTTGAATGGCGCCCAACGAGGAACCCATTTCTTTTTGTTTTGTTGTTATTTCATCCCTAAAGTATACAACAAAAAAAAACCGGAGAAATTATTCCTGTCGCTGCTGAGGTGAAAAATTAATTTATCGCTATTTTTGTTCTATCAACAACATCAACATCAAAAACAATAACAACAACAAAAAGAGTGACGTGACGGCGATTGAGGAAAAGCGCGATAGATTTACGAAATTTTATTTTTTGTATTTTCATTTTGACCCCGTTAACTGGTGGTGATGTGCTTAAGGGGTTCAGGCGCATAATTGCGGTCTGTTTTGACATGAATAACGTACCACAGAGAGAGCAAATATTATAAGCTCAACACAACGCAGAGCCCCAACCTAACCGCCTTTGGATTGATGTGATGCGGTGGTTCGTGTGTGCTGATGTTATAGTTTTTTTTTTTTTTTTTTCTACATGCACGAGTATTTATATATTAGAAATAAATTAATTTGAAATTGAAAAGTAAACAAATTTCGAGAATTGGTTGCGCCACGAATTTTTCGTTGTGGTATCGGTGGTGAAATAATATTTTGCCCTCGTGGGTGGAAATTATATTCGTAAATCAACCACATACACGTGTCATGTTGCCGCAACAATTAACCTTCGGCTAAACAATCATTCGAACGTGGTTACAAAATAAACACTTTTAGGATGCTGGGTCGAAGCCACAATTTGTGCGTAATCGATAATTGTAATGACTATGTGGTGGTTTTATATTTGGGCAACGATTGAGGCGAACGATTTATGATGGCAACTTGTCAATGACAATTGATTTGATTTGATTTGCAGGTGAAACGATGTGTGGTTTGCTATATGGAATATGGACCAGAACGGATACTTTAAATGGCTGAAATTGGTATGTATTTCAAAATTGTGTCTAAAAAAAAATAAGGAGGGGAATAAATAAAATATTTCAGAGGTTAGGTATCGAGGGTTAGATTGAGTGATGTTGCTGTTGGAGTTGACGGATTTTTTTAGGAGGCAATAATATTTACAATTCGCTCGAAAAATTACTTTCCTAGACCTCGCTTTCTAATCGAGCATAGAGCCGGCAGTCTCAGGCAGAGACTCTTCACGGGTCGGGAGCCCGATAAGTAAGTAAATAAGTAGTATAGAGCCGGCAGTTACATAGGAAGTGGGCAAATGTTTTGTCCTCTTCCTCATCTATTCAAGTGCGAAAAAAATCATAAGCGGTGACTCCTAGTCTCACGGCATGACTTCCTAGTAAACAGTGACCTTTTAGTATCCCAACAAGAGCTCCGATACGTTCTCAGTGTCATTTAGGAGTCTACTTATCCTGCGGTAGCCAAGATCACCGCCATCAGTGCATTTTGACACTCATTTCTCAGTGATTCTGTATCTTGTCATTTCTATTGACATAATGAAGCTTATAGTGTCTTTCATTTCGACTGTTGAAGGTGAGCCTTGTTGTATTCTGTTCTGAATAAAAGACACCCGTTCGGCTCAGCAGTCCCGTAAAAAGTCAGTTTTGTTTTACAAAGTTTGCACAGACAAAACTACTGACAATTTATACAGTAAAGCTACGATTACACGGCCATTTTTTTGAGTCATTTAAATGCGCTGTGACGTCAGAAAACAATGTCGCATTAGAGCATCATTTACTTTACATTCGTCATTGAAAAAATGGCGATCACACGAAATGACTATCATCGTCATTTGTGTACCAAAATCAAATGACGGACACTGCGAGTCATTTAGAATTTTCCGTTAGTCATTTGTCCTAGGCGTCATTGAAGAGCGATCACACGGCCATTTTTTTTCCGCAATTTAAATGGCACTTAATTCATGTCATTTGGTGCGCCATTTTCCTAGTCATTTAAATGACGCTGCCAAAAATGGCGATCACACAAAGCGTCATTTAAATGACTGCTTTGTGGCGGGATTTTTACCAGAGCGCCATTTAAATGACTCGAAAAAATGGCCGTGTAATCGTAGCTTTACTGTATAAATTGTCAGTAGTTTTGTCTGTGCCAAACATTGTAAAACAAAACTGACTTTTTACGGGACTGCTGGCTGAGCCAAACGGGTGTCTTTTATTCAGAACTGAATACAACAAGGCTCACCTTCAACAGTCGAAATGAAAGTGTCATCCCTCGCTAATTCGTTTGATCTGTAGTTGCCTGGTACGTCTCTATTCCAGGACCACCACACAACGTTAAGGTTTTATTTAAAAACGTTTGACAGTTCATAACCAATTAATATGCTTTTCAATCTCGGTGTAGCCCCAATTTCTGTCTGAGAAACACCATGGCACTTTCGAAAAGTCGCTGTCGTTTTGTGAATCTCGATGCTGCTTTGTAAATAACACTAGCCCTGCTTAAACCGGAATTATATCCAGGCCGTATTTTTTACCCCATTTGATCAGTTTATTGAGAGGGCCGATTCCATCAAGTCTCGTAGTGTTGGTAGCTATACTTTCCAGCCTTACCTCCAGGGTCACCATTATTGCATTCACTGATTCAGGTCGAGTAAAAGTACTCCATCCTGCAGAGTGTTGCGTTCCACTGACATTCACAGCTTGCAGGAACCAAGTTCTGAATTAAAAACCCTGTCTACCAACCTGAACCATTTACTCTAGACGATGAAAGCTAAGACTTTCGTACCACCTGACCAAAATGAAGCGAGGAAAGCAATATCCAAGCTGAAGTCCAACAAAGCTGCAGGACCGGATGGTTTTATGAGCTTTTTAAGGCAGCGGGAGATGACTTTGTGGAGAGCAAACACCAACTCGTCTCTGAGATTTGGTCACAGGAAAGTATGCCTGATGAATGGAGCCTCAGCATTGTTTGCCCGATCCATAAGAAAGGAGACCCTTGAAACTGCGCCAACTATAGAGGCATCAGTCTCCTTAACAACGCTTACAAGATCTTGTCCGCCGTACTGTGTGAACGCCTCAAACCATAAGTCTACGAACAGATTGATCCCTATATGAGTGTAGTTTTAGGCCCGGTAAGTCCACAACCGACTAAATATTCACACTACGGCAGATCCTGATGGAAAAAACCCAAGTAGTCCAAATCGAAACTCACCATCTACCTATGTATTTATCGATTCTAATGCCGCATTTCATAGCATTTATATAGACGATCTATACAGAGCTATGTGTAGTTTTGGCATCCCTCTGCTAAACTTGCCAGATTGTGCAGAATGACGACGGAGGTTTGCTCGTTGCTCCGTAAAGGTCTCACCGAGGATTTAGGGAAGATAATGCGCTGTCATGTGACTTTTTCAACTGCATACTTGAGAAAATTGTGCGAAACTCGCAAGCCAACACCAGAATATTTCCACATATTTCCAAAAGTCTGTGCAACTACTTGCTTACAATGACGACACTGACATCATTGACAGAACACAGCGAGCTGTCACTGGTGAGTTTTCAAGTATCAGTACAGAGGCGGCAAAAATGGGCGGCAAATCAAGGGCAAAACAAAATATATGCTGTCAACAAGAAGTGACACACAACATCGACGAATCGGACAGAATGTCACGATAGACAGCTATAATCTTGAGGTAGTTCGGAACTTTGTCTACCTAGGCTCTAATAGCGAAGCCTAGGTAGACAAAATGTAATGAAAATGACATCACATCAGAAATCAAGCGAAGAACTACACTTGCAACCGCTATTACTTTGGCTAAAGAAGGCATTTGATTAGTAAGGCCTGGAGAAACACCAAGGAGACTCTATATAAGACCTTCATCAGCCAAGTCGCAGAAACATGGACGTTAACAATGGCAGATGAAGATCTTCTTAATCGCTTCGAACCCAAAATTCTTTAAGTGATTTTCGGTTCCGTTTACGCTGACGGGCTTTAAAGGAGGAGATTTAACACCGAACTCTACATCGACCTGGTCAAAAAAGTACGTATCACTCGACTGAGATGACTATGACATGTAGAGCGAATGGATACCTACGTTACGGCCTGAAAAGTCTTCGAATCTAGCCCGGACTGACAACGCACTAGACGAAGACCTCGCCTTAGGTGGCGCACACAAGTGTAAGGGAACCTCAACGGTTAGCCAAAGATCGGGCTAACTGAAGAGGCGTGTTGGTTGAGGCCCGGGTCCACCCCGGAATGTAGCTCCATCTAAGTAGGCAAGTTAGTTAAACAATTTTTGATTAATCCAGTGACTACCCTTCCGTCAATCTTATATGGTTCTCAAGTTAATTATAGCTTTCGGGTCTATATTGTTGAAAGCCTCTTTGATGTCTAGGAAGGCTATACCATTTTTAATTCCCTAAGGTATACCGGCAAATAGAGGTTAGAGCTGCCCTTACAGTTGGGATTTTGAATAAATTTCCGTTTCGGTATTGTGGTGAATATCCAGGTCTAGCAGACTCTCTAAAGTTTTTAGTAAATAAGCTGATAAGCTAATGGGCTAATAAGCCTAAATTCCTTTGGTATGATGTTAAAGGCTTTTCCCATCTCGGGTATATAAAAGCAACTTTCACCTTCCTTACGTATGTATCCATTCTATAAACTTCTCGAAGAGAACAGCAAAATTCTCCAGGGCTTGAGGAAGCCATAAGTTTTTATAAACTAAGCACCAACAAATTTTTTTTGTCATTAAATTCGAAGAAATAATGGAAAAGATTTACCTGCGATGTAGTAGGCAACTAGAACGACCATCAAAGTAATTTGTATACCCACTTATATCAGCACAATCTCCATTCGGTATAACCATCCATTTCTATTGAAGTTGTGCCAAACTCGTCCTTGTAACTTGAATTCAATAAATGGCCCAGAAAGCACATCATATCGAGATTGCAACACAGTTCCGCACAGATACTTTTTGGCAACCTTTGAGATTCATTTATATTCCAGTTAAGAAGAAAATTATTACTTATCATTTGCCTCCCGGAAAGGATTCTTCACAAAATCATCCTTCACAATGTCGCCCCGATCCAGGCAAGGATTTATAACTTTTAGTATCTATAGAACGAGTAAGACAAGGTACAGGTAAGTTCCATCACATTATCCCAACGAGAGAGAGAGAGTGCACGAAGGGGCAAGCTAAAAAGTTCTTCGTGCAACTATTTCTTGAATCGTAGAACAATATTCAAAAACCATTGCCATCCTTCACCCATTCACGCTGCCTGCTGGAATATTCCCTTTCCGAATGAATAACAAAGTATCGCACAAAAGTTAAACGGTTTTATCTCTTTGCGAATGGATTCTCGAAATACGCCGAGTATTATACTCCTGGCATTTGCGATACTATATCCTACTGTCTATGCTCCGAATACGTCAAAGTTTTCGACTGACGGTGTTCAATTGAAAGTGTTCCACACAATGGTAGCTGTGCCGAAGATGGAGTAACTTCTTGTTCCCTGGCTATACCTTGTATAGCTATGCCCCGAAGAAAGGTAACTGGGTGAAACTGATAATAACTTAAAAAAACGATTTTCATATACCTACCCTGCGAGGACTGATTTTGTAATCAACAAATTCGACAATTGACAGTTGACAAAGGTACGCTGGAGCTGGACGATTTATTGGTGTTGGTGGAGGAATTTAAAGAAACGATTATTTTCTTCTTCGGAAGGACTATCCTTTCACCCTCTCCGTTGACAAAATGGAAGGTTTGACACAATGTTTGCGTGTGGGTTTTAAATTAATTCGAAAAGTTTTCGTTTCGTCCTTTGGCACCCATCGAAAGCGTTTTATGACAGCCCACTGAGAGAGTCGAGCATCGAACGAGTACGAAAGCAGCAAAGTCATTGGCTTGCCTGGGATGAAGGACGAGTAGATTCATCAATCATCGAGTCAGGTTTATTGTGCGCATAGTAAAATAGTTTTGACTTTCGAAACTTTGTTTTTTTTTCATGGTTTTCAAATTCACCGTTGAGATATGGAGATGGAAGGTGTATTGAAAGTTTATACAAGGTAGACGTATACATTGTCAGCACGCGAGTGAATGGAGAATAGCTGTGAGTTTAAAGGCGGTCTTTAAATTGTGTGGGGAATTGAATTTGAGTTTTATTGAAGTCATCATTGAGATGGATTTGTTTAGTTGTTGAATGATTCTGTTGGGCGATTTAATTTACTTGACGTGTCCACATAAAAGTGTGGCAACTTTGAAGAAGTTAAGTCTTGAGATATTTCGCCTCTGAGATGCCAAATGATAAGTAATAATTTTGTTCTCAACTGGAATACAAATGAATCTCGAAGGCTGCCAAAAAGTATCTGTGTGGAGTTGAGTGGCAGTCTCGATATGATGTGCTTTTCGGACGATTTATTGCATTCGAGTTACAGGGAAGAGTTTGGCAAAACGCTAAGTTAGCTGAGGGCTCGGAATTTCCTTTTACAGGAGCAGACCGTTCTTTTCAATCCCCAAATCAGCTATAAACTCGGCCATAACATTGGGAGAGCATCCCTGTTCTTAGACAAGCAAAATCGCCAATCGCTGTTTCTTCGGGCTAAGAAGGCATCTTCGAAGTAAAACCCTCTCTCATAGAACCAAGAAGATAAGACCATTGCAGAAGCATTGACTCTATCAATAAGCGGTTGAAAACCTTTTGGGATGCTTCGAGAGAAAGATTCATCGAGTTATATTCGGTTCAGTTTGTGACGATGGAGTGTGGAGAAGAAGAACTTGTCGGGCTATACAGCCTGGTCAAAAAGCTAAAAATACAACGGCTAAGATGACTAGGCCATGTGGAGCGTATAGACAACAACGCACCAGCCCGACGAGTCTTCGAATCAACACCTGAGGGACAACGCAGCAGAGGAAGACTCCACCTTAGGTGGCGCGCACAATTGAAGAACGACCTCAACCAACTTGGTGTGCGTAACTGGAGGCAGCTAGCGAGGGACCGAGCTGGGTGGAGGGGCTTGTTGAGGTTGAGGCCGCGGTCCACCCCGGACTGTAAACGTCACCAAAATTAAAGCAAGTAAGGGTAAATTTCTCTTAAGACTGTCAAAGGTGGCATGAAATAACGTCTTATGCAAAAAGATCCAAAACGTAATTTTTGACTTTTTTGTAGTTTTGGAGTTTTGGACTTTATTTTAAATCCAGAACGAGTTTTGGACTTTATTTCATTTTTGAAAGTGCAATAAAGTCATTGGACTTATTGCACACAGCTATTTAAAAGAAAAATAAGCAGGCGGGTTACAGGGGGGCAGCATGCACCCCCATACATATTCTACTCTTTATGCATTGTGGATTTTATTTCCACTTCGATTTGGACTTTATTGCACTTTCTAAAATGAAATAAAGTCCAAAATTACGTTTTGGACCTTTTTGCATAAGACTTTATTTTATGGCACCACTCTCAACAGCTAGATCAAGAACCACGGCCTAACAAAAAGAAAATATTAAAGTTTGTCAGGCCTTCCGTTGAAGGTACCTACTCTCGTAGTATCTGACAGCTGCAAGCAGTCTGGGACTTATCAGAAAAGCCACAATAGCTTTCAACTCCTGCAGCAGAATCTTTGGGAATACCTTGCGGACTAACTGCCAAAATTAAACTACTATACCCCCGCTACAGTGAGGCTTATACCAAAAGGCAGGATCGTGTGGTATCCGACAACTAACAAAGATACTTCCTTAAAGGTCATTACAAAAGTTAAAAAAAAGGTGCATTGGCAGTACCAGCGCAATAGAGACAACTCAAAAAGAAGGACTTGAGGCTATCAATAACCTGCTTGCACTGACTAGACATCTTTTTTTGTGTTGGCAATAGAACCATTCTACAACCGCGTTCCTTGGCCACCCCTGGTGTTCCACAATGCAGTCATTTGGGACCCCTTCTCTTTATTCTAACTACGAACGATCTTAAGTGGATTATTAAACTTTCCATTGCGCTCTCTTTATAATGATACATAATTTTTAACTATTTCTTCACCCCAAGACGCTTGCTTTGCTTTAACAAGATCTATAAAGTTTGTGCACATTTTGGAATATTCAATTCATTACCTTATCACGTATGTAGGTAGGTGCAAGAAATCCCATCCCCGACTTTACCTTTATAATTCCTAAAGCCAACTCATCACTTTGTTTAGTAAAACGGTGGTTTAAAGAATTCTATAACCCTTATACGTTAACTGATGTCAATACTCATACACCACTATTGTTCTCATCTCACCCCCTTTGAAAACACCGTTCTCACCCTTTCCGAGAGCTCTTATGTCTTCTAGATTGGAGGGCACTCAATGACGTTTTCTTTTTTTTGCTCATTGCGGTCTGTTTTGGAACAATCTTCCAACCTTGTATCCCTATCAGGGTGACTCTACAGACACTCTGTTCATTAATCCACTACTCTAAGGCTCTATCGATTTCCTTTAACACTAACCCTCAAAATTAATGACGCCCCTGTCACTGCCATCTACCAACCCACGGCCCGACCAATGGTTCCACAAACCATTCTCCAAATTTGCATCTCATTTTTGTACTCAAATAAGTTGCAGAAATTTGACTATACCGGCATATGGTAACACTAGATGAAAGTCACCAATCATCTTGTGCAGAAACCTCTATTTCAGAAAAGAACCTATTTCTAGTAAATGTTTGAACCATGAGCGAAAGAAAATTTCTGTTGGATTTAAAAATATACCCCCGAAAGTGGTCATGCGCTCACGCCAGATCCAAACGGAAAACCTGTGTGCGAACGCGAAGTAGTTTATACGATGGAATGGAAGTTTGTCATTATTCATTATACTCGTACATAGGAATTTGAACAGGCGGTTAGGCTTTGTAGTTATGCATGTGCGGGCATTACAATTAATTTATCTGATTTAAGGTTTAGGAAAGTTACAAATTAGGAAAAGATAAGTTGTTACGATTGCAAGGCATTTTTAAAATGCTTCTGTAAGTGCGATGGCTTTCTTCGAATACTCTACTTAATGATTTAAAAGATTCTTCCAATGCACTTACAAGCGTGGAAGTATAGTATATTCACAGATGTATCAGTTGAATATTGCGTTAGCTTAATACAGTCTTAGGTTTGGTGCCACCGATCAAGGTATTCGTTCGTAGAGGCAGGTTTTGGCATCATATATTTTCATCCTTAAGATAACAATTTGTGTTTTTCTCGAGTTCTCAGATATTCACTGCTTCTTGCGTTTTTCATAACCAATACACTTGACTTGACCAAAAAAAAAACCGCTCTGAAAGACCCCTCAAAAATTGCCCTAAAAACATCACAAAAAACGAATACAAAATGCACCAAACCACTTCGCAAAAACCTCCCGAGAAAAGCCCAAAAGAACGCACAAGAAATATCTCAAAAACCCCTCCAAAAACACTTAGAATTGCTCTGAAAAATCCCCAAAACAAACATTCCTAAAACCCAACGAAAAGCCTGACCTAAAAACCGTCTGAAAATGCACTAAACTCGTAACAAAAAAAGCCCGGGAAAACCTTAAGAATACACACAAAATGCAAAAAAGAAACCTGCCTAATTCAAAATGACTCAAAAAATGTTAAAAATTCCTAAAAAAAACGCGAAAAATGCCACAAGAAATGCACAAAAAGAAACGTTCAGAAAATCACAATGCAAACCCAAAAAAAACCAACGAAGAACGTGCCGAAAAAAGCTTCAAAAACGAACTAACCCCGAACAACGCTCACAAAAACGATAAGCAAAACACTTTCAAAGTCACTCTGAAACGGTCAAAAAACTCACAAAAGACACAATAAAAATACACTTAAAACGTTTTAAAAAAAAGCTCCACAAAAAAACGCAAAAGTCACCACAAAAATGACCTACAAACGCCCAAAAACGTCCCAAAAATAAAACAAAAAATCTCCTTTGAACGCAACAAATAACATCCTAAAGACGCACCCAAAACGTTTAAAAAAAGGCGCAAAGCCACTACAAAAATGCTTCAAAAACGTTTCCAAAATGCTCTGAGAAATCCCCCAAAAAAAGTTTTGAAAACCGCAAAGAAAACCATGCTCTACAACCCGGCCGAAAACACACCAAACTTGTAACAAAAAAAAACACGAAAAGGTTAAAAGAACGCACCTAAAATGCAAAAAAAAACTGCAGGCAAAATGACCTAAATGAATCACAAATGTTTTGCAAAATGCCCAAAAATCACGCGAAAAATACCACAAGAAACGCGCAAAATAAAACGCTCAGAAAATCACAATGAAAACGCCAAAGAAAATATCAAACGAGGAACGTCCCACCTCCAAAAACGCATTAACTAAACCCCGAACAACGCCCAAAAAACGACAAGAAAAACCATGAAGCACCCTGAAAAGGCCCAAAAAAAACTCCCCAATAACGCGAAAACGGGCAGAAGTTACCACAAAAATACCCCGAAAACGCACTAAAAACTACCCAAAAAATAAAACAAAAAAAATATCCTTGAAATGCAAAAAAGTCCTAAAAACAAACCCAAATCGTTTAAAAAACGCGCAAATGTCACTACATAAATGCCTCAAAAATGTCTCCAAAATGCTCTGAGAAATCCACAAAAAACTGTTTCGAAAACCGCAATGAAAACCATGTTCTAAAAACCGTCTGAAAACGCTCGAAAAACTTTACGAGTCCCAAAAAAAAAAAAATTCCTAAAAAGGTTCCGAAAACACCCCAAAAAATACCTCAAAAAAGCAATTACAAAAACGGTCCGAAAATCACAACTAAAACTCGCCGAGAACCGTAACACAAAGAGCTCCAAGAACGCCTTGTTAACGCCCAGAAAAGCTCGCAAAAGTCACCACAAAAATGTCCCAAAAACGCCTAAGAAAAAGTCCCAAAAATGCTTCGAAAATGAATCAAACAACAATCCGAAAGACGCCCTAAAAAGGCCCAAAAGAGCCTTGTCTGGTTTTATTGCCGTCAAATTCGCCTCGCAATTATGTCCATGGATTCGCGACACATTTTTTACTGAGCACGATTTTTGGTTATAAAATCCAATAATTTGCAAACGTGGTTCGGTATATCCATGGTGAAATGGCAATACTAACTGAACATTTTTTATTTTGACTCGTGTCACGAATCACGCGTGAACTGTCAAAAAAATCAGACTGAAAAACCAAGCAGCAAAAAAATCACCCTTTTATAATCAGCATCCAATTAACCTCCTTGTTTCCTCAAGAAAGGCTATCTTTGGATAGGAACTTCGAAGCTTTGGTAATAAACTTGCACACATTTGACTGTAGAGGGTGCTTTGGATACGTACTTCTTTTTTAAGGTTCGTTTTATACTTCTCATTTATAACTTTCCAGAATGCACAACATGGTTTGGTTACCAGATTTGGCCAGGCATTCAGACACAGAACTATTGGCATATGGTCCGAATGCATGTTTAGTGCCTCAATTTTAAGGCCCGTTCCACCTTTATTGTCGGCCCACTCCCTCTTTTTTTGTCGAATAGGTGGAAGCATTGATCAAGGGGTTGCATTTATAAATGCTGCTCTTCACCTGTCTACCATATGTGTATGTTGCCCGTCACTTAGGACTTACCTTCCCATTCATCAATAAAGATTTCGGAGACCTCAAAGATTCAACATTATTCATTAAGACATTCTTTATTCATCTGCACTTTGCACTCCAAATTAGCGCCCAAACAACGAATTTGCTTACCATTTGTGGAAGCCATCTTCAATAAATCTTGTACTGTCTGTTGTCTGCTGCCCGCAGCTCGAACGTGAGATTAAAACTGTCAGATGATGCTTTGTTTCGGTTGTCGTTACATATTTGGAATTAATTTCCAGCGTGGGAGCTGTACAAGTCATCATTGTCGATTTGGTCGTCGCCACTTTGTCTTTGGCAAAACAGAGATGTCTCGTGGTCGTGGGTATAAAAGTGTTTACCCAAATTCGTCGATTGAGCAAGAACAAAAGTGAATTGCGAACCAAAATTCTTTAAACAAAAAAAAAATCATTGTCCATAAGTGGTATATGGATCTGGATACGTACGTATCTTTTCAAAGATATTTAGATTATCAATGTCGATGCTAAAACTCTATGGGTTCGATTGGAATTAAATGTTCAGATGTTATGGTTTTTTAGCCAAATTGGTTGAAATATTTACGGCTCGACCAAATATGGTCTTTACGACTTTTATTACTCGAATGTCTCACTCGGATTTATTCGCCTCGTTTGATCATAAAGTAGATAAACAAATAAGTTTTTTGTATATTATAATAATTTGTTTAAATTGGATTGTGTAGTTTATTGAGAGATAAACAATAAAATTGGATCTCTGACGTAGACGAATGTAGATAGTAGGAGGGAGACGAGATTAACAACTGTTGCACTTTGTAAATTTGGATATAGGTAGTCTAAATACGTCTACAGCAAGAATTTGGATTTTAGGTAAAGCATGATGCACCAATAACTGAACCCTGACTGAACAAACTTCGAAACATGCAGTAGGACCTGTGGTCTTATGGTCAATCCAACGCAATATCAACGAGTCATTTTCAAAAGCAAAAGAATGATATACCTACCATTGTTTGTCGCAACTTATGTTGAAGGCATTCCGTTTAGAATTGCTAACAAAGCAAAATATTTGGGACTTTGACAAGGAACTAATGAAAGGCTAAAATGCCATAGTAGGAAAACTTGGGGAAGGTCTTTCAAAATTAAAGTCTGAAACACGACTATGGTATGGTATGGTCGAGAGTCTACTAGGACATCTACCTAATGGTCATTACCAAAGTTGAAAAACTAGCGCGAATCAGAACTACCAGTGCAATGAGGATAACTCCATCCACAGGACTAAAAGCCATCATCAATTTAATGCTTCCACTAGAAATCTTTATACACAATCATCGGCAGCCATTACGGATGACAGGGGCGAACGCAGGTCGGGTTAAAACCCCTTCCGAAATATATGACACTAAAAAATAAGGAGAGTCCATTTTATAAAAAGCAATAATACAGACGTTTTATTCATCAGTCATAGTCATATCTGGGCGCAGTAGCGCAGTGGTTAGTGTGCTGGACTACTGTGCGAGGGATCCCAGGTTCGATCCCCGGAAAAACACAAATTACATCTTAAAGTTTTTTCTACTGCGCCACCTCTCGCGATCGTCTGACAAACATCCGAGAGTATGACTGTCCTGAAAAAGCTTCTCAATTCAGCCGTTCGGACTCGGCATAAAGTTGTAGGTCCCTTCCATTCGTCCCAAAAATAGAAACTCACACAAAACGAATGGTTGCGAGAAGCTAGGCCTTGGGTGTCACCCGCCTGTTGCGCCACCTATTTATTTTTATTTATTTAGTCATATCTTCCTCTGATCGAATCTTGGAGATGAATTGGCGTATGCTCTCCACCAAGACGTCTTTCTATGCCTTAAATAGTTCGGCCCGCAGGCTATCTGGTCCAGCAGATTTGTTGCACTTGAGTTTCATCGCCCAGATTGAATGGTTCGTTCACAGAAGAATTTGGGTCGCATGCAAGTGGTTTCACCTGGCAGCGGTTCCTAGAAATTACGCCAGACTTTTTTTAAATGCTAGAAAATTTTTTTCAAATTTGAAAAAAAAAAAATAGTAGAATTGTTGGAAAATATGTCAGAAATTCAGGAAATTATGTCATGCAGTTTTCGAGTTGCTTGCTGCCGACACTCTTTATGAAGCCGAAGCTTTTTCGTGGTCGGGTGGATCCTATCACATCTGTAGCGGCTCGCATCTCTGATTGCCACTTGGCATAGATACCATTGGCCTTTGGCACTCGATAGGTCTTCTAGGTACTTTGACGGATACCCGATTGGCAAAGTTCTGGCGGTTTGTTTGTTGCGATTGAAGCCGTTCAATACTAAATCTCCTCTTGAATCTGGGATATACGCATCCCTATTGTGAGTGTTGATAGTTGATCGATGAGCGACAACTATCGATCGTCGATTGTAAATTTTAGTATTGTGAATGTCCATTGCGATCTGTCGCTTCTAGTCGATTACAAATATCTGGTCGATGCCCATCGTCCCATCGATTGAGTTACACAATGCCAATAGCTAAAATTAATCGACGCAATCGACAATTCTCGTGACGATCGATTAGGGCTATTGTCCGCGCCATCCTATCGTACTTTCTCGATGACAGTAGTTATGGCTGCTAGCAGTCGAGAGTTTTCGCTATTTGGCTGTTCGCGGCCTATTTACATTTCAAACAATCCGCTCCCATTAACCCACTTTGGGAATATGAGAGCTGCAGTCTGACTAGTACTGAAAAATCTGACCCTAGCTCCAAATAGCTATATGTTATAGAGTAGGTCAAGTAAGGTATCTGTTTTTTTTTTATCTCGACACCAGGGTCCCCGGTTCGATCCCCGGAAAAACACAAATTACATCATAAGGTTTTTTCTACTGCGCCACCTCTCGCGGACGTCTGACAAACATCCGAGAGTATAACTGTCCTGAAAAAGCTTCTCAGTTCAGCCGCTCGGACTCGCCATAAAATTGTAGCTCCCTTCCATTCGTCCCAAAAATAAAACTCACACAAACAAATGGTTGGAGATGCTATGCCTAGGGTGTATATACGCCTGTTGCGCCAAATATTTATTTATTTATATATTGACAACACCGTTGCTTCAATCCAGATTCATCTTCCGTACGTCCTACTTGTTAAGGGCTCATTTTAGACTTCTAAGACTCATTCAGTTAGTCAATTCCGACAGATCATTATAGTGTTGCTATTTTTCGTGTTCAACACTCGCGTTTATAAATCCTACTTGAAGTTCCACAAATCGAGGCAAGTATCACCCCACTAGTGGCCTAATTTGCAGTTTAAATTAAATTACCTCATGGCGTGTAGCATGAAGCCATCCATCGTTGTAAAAGACTAACTAAACTGGCACACGACACGAGCGTAATGGCATCCAGTCGATGCTTGTGATCTTACATCTGGCGCCGCGCCGGCCGGCTATAATCAAGCTGTCAGTTGCCACAACACAGGGCGAGATCAATTACGCAAAATGTATTCTAAACAAAGTGGTAATCTATTCGAATCACCTTGTCGAATGACGCATAAATAGTTCGCCACTTTTTCTCACACAATAACCGCTAACCGGAAACAATTAAAAATCAATTTCCGTCCAATAGTGCCACTGCCACCATCACCGATTGTCACCCCGACAACTTGCATCATGCCGCCGCGCTGTTGATCTTAATTACAATCGAATCGATCTTTCAAACCGATAATCACTTGGACTTGGCCATTCCATGGAAACACTCGAAATGGAGTGAATTGCGACCCGCCAGACCCCAACCCGCCGGCCGCCACCACTTTGAGTCCCAATCTGAATCCAATTCCCAAGCAGCAACGGATTCATGAATGGATGAGTATCGCCGCCGATCACACTAAACGCGCAAATAATGCCATCTGTGCGACTCATATAGCCGATGCAGTTCGGTACATAACCTGCTGTTGGTGTTGCTGGTTTGCGGAAAAACCGGGAACGCGATCACCGGCTTTGCCTTCGTGCTTGTCGTGGTCGATGCTCGCTCAGAATGTGGAGGAGTTATTTGTATCTGTGGTTGTTGTTGTTGTATCTATGAATGTGTACGCCGCGTGGGTACCTTTGGAGCTCATTTTTTTTTTCGCTCAACGAGAGTTTTGTGCAAGAACGTTTCGCTATTTCACTGTGAGACGCGTTCTTTGACGGAAGAGACAACGTAACACACGATTCAATATTCGCGCGAACATCGTCGTCGGTTGATTGCAATTTGCGGTGTGCGGCTTCGATTGTGACACGAGCAACGAGCACGCACAAAAAAGTGACTGTTCCTTTGAATGGAAGTGACGTGCACAAGTCAATTTTGTTGCTTGTGTTCGATTAATGTAAACAAACAAAATAATTGTGATTGATGTGTAAACAATGTGTGATAGAAGTGTCTTTGTGCGGATAAATACAATTCAATGAATTATGTCATGCTTAATGTGGATACCGTTTGGATGCAAGTGGATTACCAGATGGCAGTAATCATGGTGAGTGCAAAAAGGGGTACAGATAATTAGCCAAATGCGTTTGACTTTTTTAGATTTCAAAACGTAGCTCTATGTGCCGTTTTGTTACCACAACTCATTTGACCTGGTTGTCAAAGTTTGTTTAAGTTTGTTTAAGATGAAAGTCTATTTCCATCGTTTGGCTTTCAAGGGGCTTCGAGCTTCGACACTTCCTCAAGAAAGTCGATGAATGGTTTTTCTATAGATATCGTTGGCAACGTTCGACTTATGACTTGCAAGTGAACATTGAACGGCTGAGCCCTGCCTGTCCATCGAAACTTTCGTTTCCATCAACGTTGCTATGCCCTGAAATCCAAATCAGGGCATAACCTTGAACAGGTCAAGTGAGATCAGCTCATTTTGAGGTTATATTGTCTGATATAGGCAATACCAGTAAGTTTAGTCAGAGACTATAGAAGAGTTCCTTGTTCTACCATGGAAAGAAGGATATTTGGGGTAACACGTAAAAGCCCTTTCAAAAGTCGTTACTTCTGTGTCATCGAGGCGATCTTTAGATTGGGAATTTTCTGGAGATTCGGTTTTATAACTCGGCCAAACTTGGGTCAGGGAATTAAGTTGAGTTTTGCGATCTCAATCTCAAGATCTACATCAAAGACTATCCAATTGTAGCCTCGAAGGTAAAGGGTCTTTCATTAAGGACTTGATAACTTCTTTTTTAAATAAAACGTAAACTACTTGAGATATCTCAAAAAAAAAAAAAAATTTGTATATTATCAAAACATTTATAATGGAATTTCACGTCGTTCATATGTCTACCATGGGAACATCAAAGACTATCCAAACGCAATCGATACGATGAACCCAATTTTCGATGACTCGGCCGCACATTTCGATCGCTATACATTCAATATTGTCTCTGAGCTCCTCAATGATTTAATGTAGCCCCATAAAAAAAAGACTAGAGGCGTTAAATCTCACGATCTCGGCGACCAATACAGGGGTCCGTTTTTCGGGATAACACCTTTACCGAACTGAGACTTCAATAACTCGATTGTTGTTGGTGGTTTGTGGGCTGTGGCACCGTCTTGTTGGAACAGCATATCACTGATGTCCAATTCATGCAATTGCTCAAAAAAATAACGTTTCAACATGCCTCTGTAGCGAATACTATTTACGGTCATTTTCATCGACAAAAAAAAACGGCCCAATGACGTCACCGGCATGAAAACCGCACCAAACAGTGACTTTTTGAGGATGAAGTGTTGTTTCGTAAAGCACATGAGGGTTCTCACCTGTCCTGTCCAGTAACTCATATTCTGCTTATTGACGAATCCGTTTAACCAAAAATGCGCTTCATCGCTTACGGCCGAAAATTGGTATGAACGCACTTAAAGTTGCAACCACACCGACTCGGAATTTCGGTAGTAAATTTTAATTATTTGTAAACGTTGGTCCTTCGTGTACTTCACCATGATGAAAATGTTAATTTTACTGAATATTTTGACATTGACAGTTCGGTAATCAGTTTAAGGGTGCGTTCACACTGAAAGTTTGAAGTTGTCATGAAAGATCCTTTATTTCAGGTTCCAGCATTTCCAAATTTTGAAAGCACTTTTGATTTAGTTATGTCAACCGCATTAAATCCTGCCGTATATTTTTTTTTTTCTCTAGATTCTCAAAAATGTCTGCAAAAATAAAACAAATTTGGAAAATTAAAAGAAAAGAAAAGGTGGCTTGTCGATAAAATTCGGATTGAACTACATTGAATACCTCAACTGTTTGCTGACTGTCGACTGACAACTCGCTGACGTTATATTTTTATTGATCAGAGTTTTTATTGGCCTATCACGTGATCAACTGTGGGTGTAGTGGGTCAGTGGTAAGTGTGCTGGACTACTGTCCCAGGTTCGATCCCCGGAAAAACACAAATTACATCTTAAGGTTTTTTCCACTGCGCCACCTCCCACCCCTCGCGAACGCCTGACAAACACCCGAGAGTATAACTGCATTAAATTGTAGGTCCAATCTATTTGTACCAAAAATAAAAACTCACACCAAAGTATGGTTGTGAGAAGCTAGTCCTAGGTTGCCTATAAGGACCTGTTGCGCCAACTATTTATTTTTTTACATGATCAATGTGAACAGTTTTTTTTTTAATAATTGACATACGAAGGGGTAACCGACAAGTCTAGTCAACAATTTGTCGACTGAAATTTTAGTTGACTTTTCAGTTATGTCATATTTTTACTGAGAACTCAATTTGGATTTGTCAATGCATTTGAGTACAAAATTGAAGTAGTAAAAGTGACATTAAATATGAATCGAATTTCTGCGTTCACAGAAAATCCATTTAAGGCAAATCTAGTCGAACGAAGACGACTAGACTTTTGAACGTGTCCAGTTATTAAGAAAGGACTATGTGATGTACTTTTCTTCCTCTGCTTCGTGAAACAAGTTGACATAATATATTTTAATGCGATTGCTTCAAGGAAAGCACGGTCTTTCATCTATACAATCATGCAGACCTATTTCTCATCTCACTTGATGCTGATGTGCTCGGCGTGTCAGACTGTCAGCTAGAATGACATTAATCAGTTGTATGGGCATTTTAATCGCATGGGTCTGGGTGTCATACAAAGAGGTACGTAGCAAGGTATTGCCGAGAGATCGACGTTCTGCAGATCATGATTTCTAAAGAGGTCCATATCGCGGCTCTTCGTTTTTTATTGAGGGGATCAAGTGTTAAATCGGCCGGGACTTTCTCTGGCATAATGTACTGCCGGCAATATGGTTTAAGAAAGCATGCTGAGCTGACTATTTTAACAATTTTATGTTTTTGTTTTAGATTTAAATGCGATATTATGTATGTACTTCAACTTGTCATTTGATTTGCTGAAAATTATATCATCTATGATGACAAAGAAAGACTTTCGGATATACAGTGAGTGTTAAAAGTAAGTGAACACCAAGGTAGTTTTCATTTGTCTTTGGAGCTTGGAAATAATTTTTTTTTTTTAATTTTTGTAACGAATTTTTTGCTGCCTACATAAAAATATGTTTTCTTATTGTTTTTTCATTCTCAACATTTTTACAGATTGCTGTTTTTTTAGACCTATTTCAAGTCCCTAAAGAAAAATTAAAAGAGCATCGGTGTTTATACTCATTTTTGACGACTGTTGTTATAGATTAAAGAAAGGACGAATACAGATCTATTTTACTAAAAGATGGTCTCTTAGACAACAAAATGTTGCGGCAGTGGGATATGCCTCTACAATTCCACCTCCACGTCATCACCACCCGCTTGGCACTCGAAAATTAAACTTGTTTGAGACAAGTGCGGCACCCTACTAGCACCATTTCACCTGAAAAATTCTACGTTGTCGTCGCCTCCACTCCGCTTTGATGCAAGCGTCTACAATTGTTTACATTGGCTTTAGCGATGACACCTACCACCTGCCACTTGGGCACCACGCCACTGCCACCCCATTTACGTTAAGTTTTTGGCCAATCACTCTTATGTACCTTTTTTGAGGCAGGTCGACGAATAGGTACGGTTCCTCTAAAAAAAAAACACGAACTCTCATCAAGGCGTTTCCTCTTTTAGATATATACATATTTACTTTCCTTTCAATTATATTTTTAATATGGCAACTATTTTGACAAATGATATCTCAACTTGTGCTATTTTCCTAAATCTTAACTAACTCAATTTAAATCTATTCACAAAAGGGCTTTAAAAATGGAACTACACGAAATGTCCGCATTGGAGCAGTTTTGAAAAACGATATGCTCGTCGTGCGACGGTTTTGGAAAATTACCGTCCAAAAACTGTTTTGATTCCTTTATTATTCTTTTTTTTGTCCCGCTTATCCATTACAAAGTTCGCGTTTGTAGGATGCTTAAGTGGATCCTCCGCAACTCTCTGTCTTTTGGGACACTGATTCTATATATCATCGGGTGCAGTCCAATACTCGTAGAGGAGGATTTTGATTATGATTATGATCTAACCATCTTATTCTTCACTTACCTTGAGGACGCCTGTCTGATGACACAAGTTACCTACATAGCATGTCTTGGAACCCGGATTAGGACATGCTTTTAATATGACAATTGACCAACTCAACGGATCGCTCTGTCCAGAGAAATATATAATTACTCCACATCGAGTACCTCGCGTATTATAGTGTTCCTTACCCACCTTACGTGATTTCTGGAGTCATCCTAGTAATAGAACGAAGGATTCTCATTACGGCAGCTGTATCTACGATCTTAATTCTTCGGCCATTACCCACATGGCATGACCATAGGTATAAGAGATGAAGCAAACACCGACTTAAATACTGACAACTTAGTTTTGGAAGGAAATTCGGAGTCCTACTGACAACTGAATGACTTAGCTGTCTTCAAATTGATCCAGTCTTATCAATCTTAGCCATAGTCATTGCCCAGCCCAGTGGCCGCGCGCCGGCTGGAGGAAAACACCGTGAGTCTTCTTGTTGTGAATCTTCGTCATCCAAATTTCACGAATTTCACAAATGAAGGAATTTCAAAAGATCCTTAGTTATTCGTTTAATTCCAAACAACCCCAAGGTTAATCGGTCGATCCATCTGTAAGCTTACAAAATAAAAATCCCCATCTATGCCATAACCATTTCCATATACGAGTACTCTGTCTATATGCTAACCCCAATATGTGGGTGCAATCACTTGCTGCTTTTCATTGCCTCATTACCGAGTCTCATGGTAATAGGCAGTCATCACTCTTCCACCCCATACCCAACTGGCCAGATAAGTTTTTTTTTTCACAAAACCCCCCTCGCCATCCCCCGTACATCATTACACTTCTGCCGCAAATGACCGTAATATTCATTCCAAATAATTTATTTGAATAATATGACACCAACTCCAATTTACGCCCGTTGCCATTTTGTTGTTCTATTACTAAAAAACACACATATGCCAAACAAGAGCCAACGAAAAAAAAAAAATCGCAATTTTCCAAAAATGGCTAAAATGAGTCGCCCACGCACTGCGACTGCGAATAAATAAAACACCACAACTCGCACCCAAGAAACGATGACGCCGGCTGCAACCTGAGACGGCCGCCAAGCAGGAGGAGGTTACCATGTTCGCACATAAAGTTAACTACTTCACACCTACACACGCACACACAGGCTACAGTACCAGTACTCGACACTGCATAATATGCATGCAACAGTGTCTTGTCTGGCATCAGGAACAGGGAGACGGACGACGCGACGCGACGTCTAAGTCCACCTCCACCTCGTACAGTGTTTGATTAATCAAGTGTATAGTGTACAGATACAGAATCTCTGGTGCTGGTGCTGATTGCAGCCAGTGGTTTCAATTAACCGGATTAAGTTCTGGGCCGCCGAGATTAATAGTGCGCGGTGTCACATTACGCGCATGCGAAGCGCAGCGCATTTCGCATATGGCTTGACATTGCACACGTTCGATTGCGCAAAGTGCTCTCATATTGACAGATGGATGGATGGTGCTAAAGCCTCATGGTGGATGATTTTCGCCTTATTGAAGTGCTTAGTCATGGGGAATGAAGGTTGTTTACATTTTAGGCATTCATGTGGTCAGATTGAGGATTCATCTCGTTGTGGTGTCATTTTGGGAATTTATAGGTTAGAACCGCCAAATGAGCAATCGCGGAAAACTTGGTTATGCTGCTTAGTCGGTGGTGAGGAATGTGTGAGGTAAATGATTTAGGTAGGTACCTCTGAAGTAGAAAGTGTAGGTGGACGGATAAATCAATCGTTACGGCTCACTAAGACCGCTTTGGGTTCAATGTGTTCGTTTTGACTGCATTGTGAACCACGATTCAAAAATTGAGACCCTGGAGTTTCATTTCTAGAATCAGTTGGATTTTTATAACTAATGCTAAAAGCTTTTCAGGCTTTAACGTTGTACAGATCCTCTAGTTTATCAAACAGGTAGCTATACCAATGATCTCAAAAATGTGTCATTCTTAAAGGCTGCATACAGTCGAATGGTAGGTGATGAATTCATTTGGCCCTATGTCACAGTATGCCCCAGTAGTTGCTTGTTCGACAACTTACCTAAGGTGGCGCTACAATCCGGGGTGGACCTGGGCCTCAACCAACAAGGGTCTCCAGCCAGCACGATCTTTGGCCAGCTGTCTCTAATTTCGCACGCTAAGTTGGTTAAGGTCCCTTTCCACTTGCGTGCGCCACCTGAGTCGCGGTCTTCCTCTACTGCGCCGTCCCTCGGGTGTGGATTCGAAGATTTTGTTCGACAACACGACAATGAATTTGCTCGCCGCTGGCTGGTTGGCCATAGGTTTCTCCCTGAAAGTTTTGGCAAACCGCTAACGTTCATTCTCTGTCTGATAATGAATTATTCGGAGACCGTGGGGCGCAGGGAGCCAACATATGGGCCATAGTTAAATCCGATCTGTCTGCTTTTACACAGATGGGTCAAAAATGGAAACAGGAATAGGGGGGGAGGAAGGTGTTTTCTCCCAAAATTTAAATTGAACGATCTCATTCCGTCTTCCTAATCACTGTAGCATGTTCCAGGCGGAAATCATAGCGATCAAGGAGGCCCTGTCGTGGCTACGGTATAAAGTAATATCCGCAAAGCATATCGTGATTTTTACCGATAGTCAAGCTGCAATTAAATCCCTGGACTCGGTCATCTTCAAGTTCAAAACCGCCTTCAATTACCGCTTACCTCTTAACGAAATAGTGGAACAATTCCACATTCACCTTATATGGGTGCAGGGCCACAGGGAAATTCCGGGGAATTGCAAGGCCGACGAACTCGCTAGGCATGGCACAACTTTGTCGATTCTACCGAAAAAGGAGAATCTCTATATGCCTTTCGCTACGTGTAAACTTTTAATGAAACAAAATGCGATAAGCACCACTAATCGAAGGTGGTCAAACTGCACCACGTGATCCACCACGACACAGATCTGGCCGATACTGGATCTGGATCTTAAGCGCTCCAATAATCTTATAAAACTAAAAAGATCCAAAATAAGCACCCTAGTAGGTGTCATCCCGGGACGCTGCATTATTGGAAGACATGCTCTCAGGCTGGGCTTCCCTTTCAATGATTTCGGTAGAAGCTGCATGGACGAGGAGGAGGAAGAGACAATTCTTCTATGCACTTGCCCAGCCCTTTCAGCTGGTAAAAAAACTGAATCTCGGAGAATACTTCTTCGGCAATTTTGACACACTCGCTAATACAAGAAAAAGTTGCCTTCACCTCCAACGCTTCATTTTCAGCTCCTACTGGTTCAACGGGTAGTTGTGAGATCATTAGATCTGTGGTATCACAATGGGCCTCCTCTGATGGCCTAAGTGAGGCTGCACTTATTGCGGCCTGCCACTCTAACCTAACCTAAAGAATAATATATAGAAAATAGGTTCTTACATACTTACTTAAGTGGTGCCACAGTCGGAGGTAGACCTGGACCTCAACCAACACGCCTCTTCAGTTAGCCACCTACAGTTGCGCAACCCAAGTTGGTTGAGGTCCAAAGGGGACCATGTGCGCGCGAAATCTAAGGCGAGGACTTCCTCTACTGCGAGTTGGAATCGAAGACTCTTCGGAGAGTAGCAAAGGTTCAGGGATATATAATTCGGAGTCCTAATCTCAATATACCTCAGATCTCTCCAACTCTTTGCCAATTTCCGTAACTCGTCCTTTATGTATTTTTTTGGTCACCTGCTCTTCTGCGATCTGTAGTGTCAACAGGTTCCACTAACATCGCGTAGTAAGCTATAGAACTGTTGCGTTTTCAAAACGTATGACCACTGCCACTTCTGACGTAAGACAGCGTTATCCTGAATGTAATCTTGTACAAATGTTGGTCCAGAATCACTCGATGTGACCATTTTGTAGCTTCTTCTCATCGGACGCTATATAGTCCGTTTGGTGAAAGCTGTGCCTATTGCCCATCAATTAACAAGTCGAAGGTGTTTGACTTGATGACTTAACATTAAAAGTTTTTGACTTAGTACTCTTGCTAGGCTCTATTTAGGACGTTATGAAATTCCTCCTTAATATGGTCTTCAGGCTCTTGGGTTGGCAAGCTTTTATAGTGCCGTAATGCAGTCTTATTTCTGCAGGTCTTCTTGTTTCCTTCGTGGTAAGTGTCCCCAATTACACCAGTACAGCCTATATAGAAGCATTGGGCACTCTGCATAATCATCCGAGAAAGGCCTGGTTCCATCTGTGACGCCTTCTTGCTGGCTTACTGGACGTGCGCCCGCTCTTTGCTCTTAGAAATATTATTGTCTTCTTAGACCTTAATATTGTCTTCTTTCCGAATTGGAAAGCCGTGGGTATGTTCGACTATAGTAGGCGCGGCTGTATCTTTAGAGTCTCAAAACTCCGTCATACTCATACCTTATGTTCCACAGGAGATGTCTAAAATCCATGTGGTACTGCCGGGATAACGTAGATATATCAGTACTGCATTGTTCCCGGGTGCCGCTGGAAGAGCTAACAATTTGGCCAAAAGTGCTGCATGCCTGATCTTCTGGCAGGTGTTCCATTCAATCACAAAAGGGGAACTCAACTTTCTAAAGGTTTACATTTTTCTGTGTATCCAACTTTGCACCTCCTTGCTATTATCTGGAATCACTATGACAACCCTTTAATGGACTCACGCTTTATTAAGTGCGTCCATCTCTCGCATGTACTTCCTCACCTACTCATAAAATTCCAATTTCCTTATCCCAATCTTGAAAACGCTACAGTAGGTGGGCACAACGAAATCCACCCAATCGCTGGTGGACTACACCGACCGACCAACCTCTCTCCGTGTTGTTGAAAGGACTTTCATTTTGTATACCAACTTTGGATGCACCTCACCAATTTAATCCCACAAATGAACATGGAAATGAATTAATCGCTTCTGCGTAGGCCTCCTCGCCATATCAGTGACTGTGTTAGGCAGTCTGCGCGCACGAATTTGGCCAACAAAAATGCACCAAAATATTGCGTCCCACATCTGTAGAGTGCACTGCATCCGCGAGTGCAACATTAGCGTACTTTCGTGCATTACGAATACGAAATTGCATTTTGACCATAAAACTTGTCGTCGTCGTCGTCGTCATCATGCGCGGTAGCCAAACTCAGCCAAGAGAGTTGTAAAAATTAAGTCGTTGGCTGGCTGTGTGAACTGTGAAACTTGGTTGGCGGTTGTTTGGTTGCGGTTGCATTTTCCCGCATTTGGCTAAGAGATTCTGGCTTAAAATTCCGCCCAAACACCTTCGCGCCATAATCCATATTTGGTTGGAAAGTATTTAATCTGTGCAAACAGTTGATTCTGCTGCTCTTGGAGGTGGGTATGACGTGAGGTTGTACTTGTGCCTTCCCATGGTACCACAAGATGCAAACTAAGCCATGACTTCATATTTATCTTCCAGGTGCGTTTTGGTTGTTGTAGCGCATTTTTTTGGCCATAATGCTAACAGACGCAGTCACAGTATGGATTCCCTTATTAGGTGCAATAATTGTGTCTACAACCCAGAAAGAAGTGGTAGCCAACGCATGCACTCACAATGCGTAATCGTTGTTTGAATGAGTTTAAGTGTCCACCAACGCACCCAGAGTGTACCTGTAAGCCATAAATGGAAATTTTTGGCAAGTAGATTCTTTTTGTAGCTTTCATCGAGTCTGGAGTCGGGATGATGATGACTAGATCCATAATGGAAGCACGTTGTTTATGGCATTTGGCTCTTTAGTTATATACTTATGAGGGCCGGACACAATAATCGCATGGAGGATCAGTGCCATACTCGCAATGCGGAAGAGATTGTTTAAAAAGGGTATAGGGATAGACTATATCCTCTGCCAATAGGCTTCGTTAAGCTCTTTAAACTGGTAAATGGATCCAAACATGTAATCGCAAAATGCTCACCGAGCTTATCATCGATCTAGGAGACTTACATCGCTATGTCCTTAACTATCCACGCCAAGTTGATTGAGATCGCTCTCCAATAGGGCGGGCCACCCAACGTTGGCTCTTTCTCTGCTATATTGTCTCTTAGATCTCAACTTAAGACGCGTCGATTTAGTGCGTAGTTGTCCATTTACTCTACGTGCCACATCTTCTTTACACTTTACCCGATGTACCTATATTAGGCTTTTTGACTTGGTCATCATGGTCCATAACGTTCCCTAATACTTCTTCGATACAAACTGGACTGAATATCAATTGAAAAATATTTCTCTCAAAATGACTGCAGAGGTTTTAATCTGCTTTTGATGAAGCCCATGTTTCTGCACCACTCAGTAGAAAAAGTATGGTTAGGGTCTTATATAACATCTTCTATGACAGAAGGCTTTACTTTTTAGATGCTTACTCAGCCCGAAGAAAAAGGGACTGGTATTCAAGATTGATTATTAGCTTGAACGCTGTACTGATGTCATTTTAAGAGGTAAAAGTGGAACACAGGCAAAGACTTTAACTACTTTTAAGTCATATCTGTCCGTCGTGACATCTGTCAGTCGCCAGCATAAACCTTATTTTGTCCTCCGCCTCTGTTCCAATGACACTGATAGCTCGCCGCGTACTGACGACGCACGGTTGAAAAATAGCACCACTGATGACTGAACTCTGTTTCAAAGACCCAGCCGTTGGTTGCATGGCATGACTCGTGCTCGTGCACCTCGTCGTTACGTACGCGATCGTAGGCGACTCTCTAAAGTCAATAAAGAAGTGATGCGTTGTAATGTAATGTGCTTTTTCTGAGGCCGAGGTTTCGCTCGCCGGATCCGGGATTTTCCCAAAAAACACCAAACTTTGGTTAAGAGCAGTGTTGTTATGGACTTTTTCTGAAAATCGTGTTTTTGGGGTTGTGAAAATCGTAATTATCGTATTTTGTAAAAATGTGTATAAGTTAGTATAGGGTAGGGTACTTATAAGTGTACTTAGAAAGATGGACAATCCTAATGAATATTATAAGCGGACACATGCAATTGCTAGGTATGCCCAAAGGCTGGCTCTGTGTATACCTACCCTTTTTGCAGAAGTCACAGAAGTCCAGGAGCAATCAGTGTAAACTGGTGCCGGTCTTTTCGAACAAATTCATTTCGTAAATTTTATTTCGAATTTATCGACTCGCATTTAGTTTGTCTCGCAATACTTGTTTCGCAAATTCCCATTCCGTATTTGAATTATTTTGCGACGTGTTTTTTTCGCAATGTTTTTCCCGCGCTTTTCTTATCATTTGCGAGATGAAAAATGCGAAATGATGTTTTTGCGATGCGATTACAAAGTGAAATAAAAGATTGCCTAACAAAAATTGCGATTTGATGAAATGCGAAATAAATTAAAAGCAAGACAACAAATTGCGAAATGTATGAAAATGTATGTATGTACAACAAATTGCGAAATGATTATGGCGAAATGATAAATTGCCAAAAATAATCCGATGACCCCTACCCAGTGTAAAAACCCATATCTACTTTTCAATGGCAGCACAACGACCTAATTCTTGTTTAAGTCCACCTCGTCGAGGACCACCTAAAACCAACCATAGCTTTTAGTACCTACCTAAAAACTTGGTTTCCATTACTTGGGCGCGAATCTTTTAAAGTATACAGTATTCTTATAAATTTCAACAACACTAGTGGTACTGAGGCAACTACACTTGCCCTAAATGTTCAAACTTAGTCCCAAAATTGCAAAATTGATATTTACTGATATCGAATTCGAATAAGTCATCAGCGTTCTTGGCCTCGATACGCAAACGACCAGCAATTTAAAAACTGGTTTAAGAATAGGTAATCATTTTAAATTCTCACCTTATATTATATTCTGTAATTCTCAAGATATTTGGAAATTTCGCAATTTTGAGTTCGTAAAATCTAATATGGACACTAAAAATATTATTAGAACTATACCCCACCGCTACGACTGCGTACTGCGTTTTTTCAATGCCTTGGAAGCGGTAATGACTAGTTCTACTACTAGTGAAAGAAAGCGGAATTCAAGCGATTTTTTTCTTCTTTTATAGTCGTACTGCACTGCACGATGGTTAATAACCCTGATAGTGATAAACATGAAAAGCGCTTGTAAATTGGTCAATCGGTAATGCATTTTTTCTGCTGCTTTTTTCAATTAAAAATAAAGGATAACGCACTGGTTTCCGTAAAATGGTAAATATAGCTACTCTTCGAATAGAGTCTTCTTACAGAATAGAATTTTGGAATAAAATTGTGTAATGTAGTGAAAAAGCTAAAAGATAAAAGATAAAAGAACACCAATTGCAGCAACTTGCAACATAACGATCAATAACCTGAAGCAGTTCTTATTATGAGTAAAGAATTTCGCTACACTATGACGTTTAGAGTCGGAGGGCTTAAAATGTAGTCCAACGTATGTTGTATATATGTATGTACATTTTGATACTGGTCTAAATTTGGAAACAGAAGACATACTCAAACAAATACAGAATACCAAAACAAAATATGAGCAATATCGAAACTCAATTCCTTATAGCGACAGTAAGTTGATTAATAAATAAATGAAAAGGGGTTCCAATTCCTGGAGCGCTAGCACTCAAATTCCATTTCATTATCCTATAAAGCAGAAACCAGTTTTTTTGTTGGTAAAATGGTAAAATGCCAACGAAAATTGAACAAAACTTTTAAAAAATGTAATCATTCTCATAACAGTTATATATTTTAAGATAATAATCTAGCACTAAACCACGGAAGCCGGCCAAAGTAGGGATAGGGACCATTGGGACCTAATTCAAGCCTTTAACCTTTCTGTAGGCATATTATATTCTGAGGAACTTAGTTATTCCTCGACATGCGACTTATGTATTTTGAGACATTGTAACATATGAGACAACTAATGCACTTCTCCTGAAACCATAAAACATAAAACAAGCAAACTTTGTAACTAGCATCCTGAAAACATATTTCCAGAAGACTGTTGTAGTCAACATAATGTATTAAGTGCAAAACGAATGCTTATCACTTTATCAGATTCTGTTCCCCTTTCCTGTTTCGAATTTTTCTTGTTTGATTTGTTTGTACGTAGTTTCAAAATTTGGTAGGAAGTAGTTGTTCTTACACCAAGGTTTGTAATTTTTGTAATTTTATAGAAGTCGTATTTGACTGCTTCTAAAATCGTAAATATCGCAACTAAAAATCAGCAAATCGTAGAAATCAGGCAAAATCAAGCGAAAATCGGAGCGTCGTATTTGCTTTCCAAAATCGTCACAAATACGATATTTACGACCGTATAACAACGCTGGTTAAGAGATATCCTTTATTTCAATAACCAACGTATAAACTACTGCCTTATAATTAGCTTAACAATGATTAAATTCCGAAGTTGAGTATATAATGCGGCCCAACGAGAAGCGTGGCTCCGATCCTAAGCCTGCCAAAAATGCTGACACTGCTGATTTAAGGCCAGCTTCCCAAATTCACAAGACTGACCGAAGTCAATTTCTTTGTGGGAGCCTTATCTGGCACACTAGATTGGTACAAAACAACAAGCAGACAAGTCTCCCCGAATGACAATTTCCTTCGGGTATTCATGTAATTTCCTCCAATAAGCCAGTGTGACTTATAAGTGACGAATGCAAATTACTTGTCACAAATATTGGTTGGTTGGACAGTCTAGGAAATTTGTGCAATAGCAGCAGGTGGTGTTCTGCGGTTGCCTGTGAACAGTACTGGCCATACAAAGTGTTTACAGTGGGGGCCATAAAAGTGTGACGAACGGGGACGTTTCGTTACAGCGTACCGACCTGGAGCTCTGAAGCATTTTGTCTAAGATTTGCTGGAGTGTGAAGATTTGGTCGTTGGCTGATTTATATTGCGTCACTAATATGGGCTAATCTGTTTACTACAGAAACATTTAGCTGACAAGATATTTTACGGGACGTTCTAGAGACTTATACTATAGCTGCCGCAGTGCAGAGTGTGGATAGGGAACATGATGCTGAGGTTCCATTCATCAGACATACATTCATTCGACCAAATTTTCAAAATATGGCGTATTTTTTTGGGATGTGAGTATAACAAAACCAAAAGTGAGTATAAAAGTTTTGCATGTAAAAGTAGCTATTTATAGATTCTCAAAAAAATACGCCTATAAGTTGGTACATGCTCGTTACGCAGTCTCCCATTCATTTTCAGCAACCTTAGAGAGTTGGACTAAGTTTGGATATCGCTATCGAAAATATGAGTGATGTCGAGCAGTTTGAATAGATCATACTGCCTGACAGCAGATAGTCGGCCGTCTCAGCCCTTTAACTGTCTGCTAAAGTGAGCATCACCGTAGTTCTACAGGCTACCTATTCAGGCCCTGTATCATCGGGCAGATCGCTTACCAACTTTTCGAATATTCCTGATAGCATCCAGTCTTCTCGTACCCTTTTTCCGATCTGGCGAGAAGTCGCTGCTTTTCCTTGAAGTCGAATGTCGCAATCAGTCAATATTTTGCAAGTTTACTATACTTACTTATACTTACTTATTAGGCTCAGGCTTACTTATCAGGCTCCGTTGAAGCTGCCTCCAGTTGTTCAGACCAAGCGCTCTGGCGTCCTAGATGACTTGATCTTTGAAACGGAGTTTTGGTCTTCCTTGTCTTCTCAAACCTGGTGGCTGGGATTCGAAGATTGTCTTAGCTGAAGCATTATTGTCCATTCGCTCGATTGGGCTACATCCACATCTTGGTACAGCTCATAGACTTTTCGATGTACCTTCTCCCCATTCCCTCTCCGCGCACATAGAACCAAAAATCCGCCGAAGTTACGCTGGGAACGACCGATGATGAAAATATCGTCTGCAAACCCTACCAGCTGAAGGGACCTGTTGAGGGTAGTGCCTTCCGTGTTTACACCTCCCCTGCGCAATATCTAGGCTAGTACGAGAAGTCGCATGCTAGCACGTTTCCTGTCGAAATCCGGTGCATGTTTGAACAATTTCGGGGAAGCTATACGCGACACAGATAAAGCCATCATATGTACATATGATCTAGATCTCCTATCTAGAGAAAGAACTTCAGCTCGACTAACATATACGCCTACTCGATTTAAGTCCAGCACGCGTGCTTTCATTTTTCCAGCACTCCTTCTGCGGTGTTTTCGATGTTACAAATTGACACAGATTCATCTAGTACCAGCTTCTGGTAATCCAATAAAATTGTCAAGTTATCTTTAGATGAATACTACCTTATACAATCTTCCACTATTAACCAAAAAAAAAATATCATTCACCATTCAACTTAACGATGGCTGCTCATGCTCATCCCTTAATTACACATTTAACGTATATTTTTAGACAGACTCATAATAACTTCGAAATGTCCATTCAAATAGACAAGCCCACGCGCAATACAACTGTCAGTCATAATTCACTTTTGAACTGTCTACCATTTCTTTTAAAAATAAATAAACGACCGTACAAGCTTACTAGGTCAACCAGGAGAATAGGTAGCAATTCCCAATCAACACCACTCTCAACCAAACAGCTGATGAAATGCCGCCCACCTAGACTGACAATCAACACAACACCATCAGCTTCTATAGAGTCAATTTATATTTCCCAATTTCCGTTAACCAATGCGTTCCCGGTCTCCGGAGACTCCATAAATATACCTACTCCTGGTCGTCTCCCATTTCGCCCTATGCGTCAGGGAATCCACCAAACTAGAGCAATCTCCCAATATACACAGAACACAGATCACTCATACACAAGCTACATGTAAACTACTACAAGCGACAGATACAACCGAACAGCATAGCGAAATTATAGCCGCATTCTGCCATCTACCAAATTAAGGCAACTTACTCATATTTCGAAAACTTGCGTTCCAAATTAAGAAAATCTCTCGCAATGAGAAAAAAGCGAAAACGCGGTGTGATGGCTATAGCAATACACACTCGAATACAGATTGCCAAAGTGAGAAGAAAATCAAAATACTACTCATCCGGCGAGCATAGAAATTCGAAATTTTCAAAAACAACAACAAGCAAAAAAAAAAAACGTTTTTAAGAGCGGACTGATGCAGTCTGATAGTCTGCGAGAAGAGAAAGCTCATGTTTGGCGGACGCACAATTTCATGCGGTGTTGTCAGGTTGTATATTTTTTCCGTGCAAAACATAAAACTTATGAAACTCCTTAAAAGTTTTAAGTTCAAAAACCGGAAATCTTGTAAAACGGGGTCGTACTAAGTTGAGCTGCTCGCTGGCCATAGATACGAGTTTTGAAGATAGTTGGACCAGAATTCATTCCGAGGTTCAAAAAGACAGAATTGTCGGTATCACTTGAAAGTTTCATTTGAGTTTCAAATTTTGGCCAGCCTCGCAGTGGTGTACTTCGGGATATTCTTGCATTTTTGTAAATTGGGTCAGATATTTAACATCTAACCACTTCGGCTCCGCTATAAATTCTGATACTACTACTACTCAGAAAAAAAGGGGATTCCAAATCGTGGAGCACTCAGACGAATCTCGGTCCATTGTACTACCAAGCAGCACCTTTTTTGGTGTAGTGATATTATTCGTTTCTCTTATGGTCGGTAGCAGAGTATTGCTGTACCCCGTCGGGGCTCGAACCAAAGCCGTTCGGGTCACAAGCAATGACTCTAGCCACTACACCATGGCCACCGCCTAAAAAAAATTCTGATAATGACACCACAGCAGAAATCAAACGAAAGTTACACTTGCCAACCGCTGTTTTTTTTCGCCTAAGAAGGCATAACTGACTAGTAAGGCCTTGAAAAGAAACACTAAGGGGACTGTATATAAGACCGCCTCATCATCCCAGTCCGGCTATAGGGTGCAGAAGCATGAACGTTAACGAAGGCGGGTGAAGATCTTCTTGATCTTTTCGAACGCAAAATTCTTCGAGTAATTTTTGGTCCCATTTGCGTTGATGGGCTTTGGACTTGGAGAAGGAGATTTGACAGCGAACGGATGTACAGCGACATCGACCTGGTTTAAAGAGTACGTATCACTCGACTTAGATGGCTAGGGCATGTAGCGCGAATGGACATCAACGCTCCGCACTGAAGAGTCTTCGATTCCAAACCGGAGGGGCATGGCAGTAGAGGAAGGGCTTGCCTTAAGTAGCGCGCACAAGTGGAAGGGGACCTCAATCAACTTGGAGTGCGCAACTGGAAACGGTTAGCCAAAGATCGGGCTATTTGGAGAGGTATGTTGGTTGAGGCCCAGCTCCATCCCAGACTGTAGCGCCACTAAGTATATTGACATAAATGACGTTTAAGAGCAATTCCTCGACATTTACTTAGGTTGCTCTACAGTTCGGTTTGAACCGATTCCTCAACTCACAAGTTCTCTATTTAGCCCGGAGCTTAGCTAACCGCCTTTAGTTGTACACTCTAAGTCGGTTAAGGCTCCCTTCTACTGCATTGTCCATCAGGGAAAGATTAGAAGACTCTGCGAGCCAGAGAATTTGTGACCAGTCGCTCTATAAGTTATGCAGCTTGTATAATTTGTCGTTAAATATTTTCCTCCAAGGACCCCTAGCCTTGTTAAAGTTTAAACCCATTTTAGCCGCTTCTGTTTCTATACTGGCAAGTGTACCAGTGACAGCACACTATAGTTCTACCAATCATGACAATATCACCGTCGTATGGTAATAATTGAACAGACTTTAGAAAGTTTCGTGCCTTTTGTGATTTTGAAGAAGCCGCAGCGTAGTAGCCGTGTCTAAACCTCTTTTTTGACATCAAAGGTTTCGCTGAGACTGTTTACAACCTTTATGGGGTAGCGAGTGTTCTCCATCGTCATTCTGCACAAACTGACGACTTTGGAAAGGAATGCTAAAACTTGGCTCTATAAAACTAGTCTCTATATAAACGGTTACATCTGGGTATCGATCTTCTTGGATTGGCTGAAATACTTGCAATGGTGTAAATATTTCGGCTGTGAGCTAACCGACCATAAAGCCGCTCTGATTTGCGCCTATGAATTCATTAACAAATGGTTGTAGGCCTTCAAACACTATGGCAACTAGGACCTTGTATACGATGGCACAGTTTAAAGGGTCTCCTTTCTCATGGACCGACCAAACGATGCTGAGATTCCATTAATCAGGCAAACTTTCTCTCATCCAAAACTTTGGATAGAGTTGGTGTATGAAGTCTATAAAGTCATCTTTAGCTGTTTTAGAATGATTGGGTTAACCCCTCAGGCCCGATAGATTTGTTAGTCTTTAACTTGTCTAACAGCGGAATTCTGGTCCTTGTCGCCATTATAGAGTCTGCAAAAATATATTTTCCACATTCTCAGCACCTACTGTGATTGATACACAAGGGGTTTACTCAGTTTACTGTGCTCTTGCACGTTCCCCTCACTACCTTTCGACGGTCATATGTGTGACAATGTGACAGATAATTTGTATTTGACATTTTGTTGTTTTTCTTTAAACTTTTTAAAATAAAAAATTCAAAAAATTGTAAGCATATTTTTCATTCATTTTTATATGGCCCGCTTATCCATTAAGTGGGTCGTGGGTTAAGGTTGCTCAAGACTCTCGATAGCTCTCGATTTTCCGCCATCAACTCTAAATCATCGAATGCAATCCCCATACGGGTAGAGGCAAGATTATGGACTTGAACCATTTTTTTTCTGCATTTTTCATTATTCAAACCTGGCAACGATATTTTCCCTCTGAAGAGTAGTTACCTCGAAACTGATGAAATTCATGCACGCAATTGGTTCGTTGGTAGATGCGTCACCAAATCACACATTTTATACTCTAACAAGTGGCCAAAAGCGAAATCTGCTTCTTCTAGTGGTAGTGGTTATTTTTGGCCAATCGAGGAAGGATGATATTCGAGTTTAGTTTTTAATTTTTTTTTTATAGATGTATATTCTCTCTTCCTATTTTTGTCTTTCTGTTTTAGATGTTTCAAGTTAATAAAAAAAAATCTATGGTTAGGAATCACATGCCCAATTTTTGAAAAAAAAAAAAGTAAAAACTGAAATTTTTGATTTTAAAAATAATGAGAGGAATGACTTGCTTTTTTTTTAAATATTGCTTTTGAAATACCGATTTGCGGATTCGTTTTCGTGTACCTACTAAAGGTACACATAAAATTATTTTTGATGCGTGTATGCAAGATTGTATAGGAATAGATGGATTTTCAAATTAAATTAATTAGTTGCACTGTAGATACTATTAGGGTTGCCACTATATCACACAATAGTTGTAGACATTCGGTGTCAATGTGTCATATAATCGGGTGATTAATAAAGCTCTTTTGCATATTGTTGCTAGAAGACCCTGCCGTTCTAATTGGTTGCTGCAATTGTTGATGGACCTACACGTTGAGGTCTCATATTAAAAAATTTTAAGTTGCGCGATTAAAGGCAAAGGGCTCCCTCCCATTGTTGAGCTGGGAGGGAGCCCTTTGCGAGAATCCACGAAATTGCTCCCCATTGTCGGTAACTGAATCTTTTAAGGTAATTGAAGAGCGTGCGAAGACAACAATGAATAATCTTTCATTTCAAAAAGCAAGCCATTGCGCACTTCAGAGCAATTAATGTGAAGAACTAATAGCAACGTGTCAGGTACCTGTAGCAAAGGATGGAACGCCGCAGATGCTCTTTAATACCAAGAACCTTTTCAATAAGAAACTGTGCAGTGAATCACCTATTTTGGCAGTGGTTTGAATTAATTATTGATGTCGCTCGCACTAGTCTCTAGCATTTTTATACCATCCACAGGAAAGTATATTGACTTTGGAAGGAGTCACCGGAGACCCCATAAAGTAGGTATATATATTCTGAATCATGATCACATTCTGAATCGATTGAGCGATGTCCGTCTGTCTCTCTTTCTGTCGAAAACACGAAAGCGAGAGTAATGAATTGACTTAGGTGAATGAAATTTTGTGAGAAGACTTCTTTTTACCGTCGTCCGGTTGGCATCGTAAATTGTCTATGTCGATAAAGTAGGGTTAGTGATGATATCTCCTTTTGCAAAATCCTTTTTCCAAAATCCCTTTTGCAAAAACCCCTGTGCTGAAATCCCTTACTCCAAAAGACCCTAAGAGAAAATCCACAGGGACAAAATTCCCCATTTTTAGATTTAGTGTTATTAATTCTGTCGGCGCGACACTGGTGTTGAAAAGTTGGGTATATGCAAAGTTTAGTTTGCTTGTGGGAGATTTTGGCATAGGGGTTTTCGTCCCGGGAGATTTTGGAAATACAGAAGAAAAGCAATGGGAGATTATGTCCAATAAGGGATTTTGGAAAGAAAATCCAAACATTTACGAGTTCAAAACCAGCGACAAGGGACTACCTAAACTCATCCTAACATGGACTTTATCGAAATTTAATGAAAACCTCTTGGCATTGGCACGCTTTGAGAGCGAGATTCTTCGAGTGATTTTCGGTTCATTTTGTATCGATGGATTGTGGAAGAGCAGATTCAACGTTAAACTTTACGGGCTATATAGCGACGTTGACCTGGTCAAAAGGCTAAAATAACAGCGATTGAGATGGCCGAGTATGGAAAACAACGCACTAGCCCGACGAATTTTTAAGTCCGACCCTGAGGAACAACGAAGCAGAAGAAGACGGCATCTCAATTGCAGAAGGAGCTCAACTAACTTGGTGTGCGTAACCTATGGACCAAGCTGGTTGGAAGCGCTTATTGGTTGAAGCCGTGGGCCACCTATAATGATCTGTCGGAATTAATTGGCTGAATGAGTCTCAGAAGTCAAACATGTATCGCCTTAGAAGGAGGACTTACGGCGGATGAATTCATGGGATTGAATCAAAGGTATTGTCAACAACCCCTTTAGCTGTGCCAACGACAAAGGTATCAGTCTCCGCACAATCATTCAATGTTATGCATACGTTAAAGATATTTCTGGTATCGAAGCGAAAGTGGCTTAAATGGGCTCAGCAGTCAAAGAGTTAAACGAGGGCAAAACCCAGTATTTTTTTTTTTAAATACTTCTCCCGGGGAAGGCGAACCTATAACGCTTCAACAGCGCCCCAAGCTGCTGCAGATGTATGTTTGTGCTGGACTTAAATTGCTGCAAATTGTAGTCTTCTAGAAATATATCTATAGGAAGCGAGTTCCAAAGTTTGCATGTCCTGTAACAGAAGGAGTTTAGGAAAATTTATGTCCTCGCGGTTGTCAAGTGTACTGTATGGTCATGAGCATTAGCTACCTGTCTTGTGGGGCGCCCAAAAGTCGCATTTCGAGGGATAATGTCTTTGAGTTCTTCGGAACATCTACCATGAAAGTACCTATAGAACAAGCAAAGGTCAGCGACTTGCCTTCTGTGCACCAACGGTTGTAGAGTCGATGTGAGTGTAGGGTCTCCAATAAGTCGAACTGCTCGTCTCTGTATGCTGTCAAGTAGGTTAAGTGAGGGCCGAGTTCCATATATGGGAATAATATTCCAGGCCTGGTCTAACCTGTGCTTTGTAGAGAAGGAGAAGTTGCTTGAGGCTAAAGTACCTCTAAATAGGTAGCTCAACTTACCGGACACCGATCTTGCGATATAGGATATGTGGTCCTATAGTAGCTTTCAACCTGAAGGAACACCTAACACGCGCCACGAATCTTCAGAGCTTATGAGATTCTGTATAGGACCTTGATTATCCTCGTCCTGCTTTATGTCGCTAAGGCGTATACTCTACTTATCTAAAGATGAAGATATCCTCCGGTCCCTTCGAAAGAATAATTTTCGTAAAATTGGCTTTGGAGAAGAAGATTTAAAGAAGAGCTTATAAGCTTCTGTATAAGACCTTGATCATCCCAGTCCTGCTTTATGTCGCTAAAACGTATAGACTCTATCCCACGGTCCCTCCGAGAGAATAATTCTTCCTAAAATTGGCTTTGGAGAAGAAGATTCAACAAAGAACTATACGAAACTTACAGCGTAAGAGATTTTCACATATTGTGCATCAGTCATCAAAGGTGACTAGAACGGGTAGACACAAATGTTCCAGCCCATCATACGAGTGTTTAAGAAGTCTTACCCGGAGGGAAAATGCAGTATAGGTAGACCTCTCCTCAAGTGGCGCGCACCAGTAAAAGGAAACTTCAATCGACTTTTAGTTCGCAACTGGAGGCAGTTAGCTAAGGATTGGGCTAACTGAAGACTCTTGTTAGATGAGGCCTTGGTTCACCACGAATTATAAAACCGTCTTATTAACTATATAAGTTCAGTAGCTACATTTTCCCCATTTCATTAATCGGGGGCGTATGCGCAACCTTTTTTTAAATATTTTTTCTATAATTTAAAATTTTGCAAATTCAAAAACGTTTTGAAGATTCGACCTCTTTGTTTAGGCTATGACTTGACCCAGGTTGACTTACAAAATCTATTGTGCATATAAATTCTACAGGCAAGTAATACAAAAAAATATATCCAACAGGTTGTATGAAATACTGATGAATGGCAACCCTAACCCAAACGTATTATTCACACTTCACACTCATCCATCCATCCAGTGATCATCTCGTAAAATGTTATTTTTAAATAAATTTGCCATACATGAGATGTTGGCCATATTTGGTCTAGAAGTCGCCTATACATCTCGCCTTCACCGAGTGCGCGAACGAAATTCTAGGCGATCGGCAACATGTTTTCACGAAAATCCTCTTTTAGCACGAAAATAGATTCGACTCGAGAAACTGGCGCACACGTCTTGCATTTTCCTTCAATTTTTTTGTTCGTCAAATAAAAATATACATTTCCAACCACTGATAAGAAGCATCAGAGTAGAGTATATCCAGCAACCGGCCTCATCCTTGGCATACGCCTGTTTCAGTTTCTGAACTAATGCCGTCATCTCGTAAATGGAGAGAATAAACGTATTCGTTCTCTATCGCTGATTAAATATGATATTTTAAGGGGTCTCGAAATAAAACTACAAAAACCGGAGCCTTCTGTGTATTTACGGTCCACATATACCCAACCTGCGATTGGATATTAAGTGTTCGTAGAACATCATCGCCGCCGTAGCCGCGCCGCCGTTTTGTGTGTAAATAGAAACGTTAGAAACGCTCTGCTCACAAAAATACGCTCCCTATTGTAGTGCTTTTTGATTGTAGACTTTTTGGACGTATCGAGTCGATCCGACGAAAGACAAATAAAGGACAGATCTATACAATTCGACGCGACAATCTACAACGAGAGAGAACAGTCAAGAGGTATACAACACAACGACCGTCATCGATAGACGACGTCCATCTAAGGTGGATATATTTTCGACAAAAAAGTCTTCAGTTGCGTTTTGGATGTCAACGTGTACGGGCGGAAGTTCGAAATAAAGTTTTATACATAATAATTGGTCAAATATCAACTGCCCTTAGTTTGTCCAGAAGATCGAAATTAAAACAATAATAAACCAAAGGACTGTATTTTGAAAAATAACCGCGTGTTTACAAACAACAGTCACGTGTGCAGTGCGTTTTCGAAAACGATTACAATACTGAAGATAATGGTTATAAAAAATACACCAACTCTTGTGAAATAGAAATAAAAATAAAGAACGGAAAGTCAAACAATTTTTTTTTTATTTTTTTCGAAACAACAAATTTTGAACAATGTCGGTTTGAGTCGATTAGCCGAATAAGGCAATTTTCGCACACAAAACAACACACACGACACATCGGCAACGAAGAAAACCGGGAATCGAATTTCAAAAGAGAGGAAGTTCCCTTACATTTGAAAAAAAAAACAATTTTTCAAAACTGCACGTTTTCCGGAAATTAGAAAAGAAAACAAAAGAAAAACCCTAGCCCTTGTTGAAAACGTTTTTGAAGTGTTTTCGAGATATGAGAACGATTGATTGGATTAATTTATAATGTTGCCGGAGTTTTTATTTAATGGTAAATATAAAATGAAAATAATTGCGATTCGTTGAAGAAAATTGTATGCATGTGTTATGGATTTTTGTGAGAGTTTAAGAGAGTTTTTTTAACGGAAGAGTGTTGTGGTTTTTATTCCCTTATGACTGAGAGTGGGACGCATGTAGTTTCATTGAGTTTTTTTTGGTGATTCGATCAGAATCAGAATTGCATGTAAGGTGTCATGTAACGAATTTGTTTATCTGTGTGTCGATGTAAATTTTGTGTGCATTTCTAGGATGATTCAAGAGAAACTATTATTATTGTTGTTGTTTTTGTGTGCTGGTGCTGGGTATTGAAAGGCGAATTTTGGTAAATGCGTGTTAGTCACGGGATGTTTTGGATATTTAATTGGCTTGCACAAGCGCAGTAGAAGCACTTAACTTAGTATCCTTCCTTGATAGTGAGGGTAGTTGTGATTGCTATTTCTGAAAAAAAAAATTTCCAGAATTTTGAGAGGACCTCTGGCAGCTAGATAATTGCGAAATTTTGGACATACTGCTAGGTTCCAGAAATCGAAATCGAAATTGCAAATCGAGTTAATTCGTTTTCAGTTAATTCTGCATTTCGAGCGATTCGGTAACTCCGAAATTTTTTCGAAATCACTTTTCGTGAAACTGCAAACAATGTATTTCGAAATCGAAATCGAATACAGTGAAATGTAGAACACAAAAATTAATTTCCGATCGATTTCGATTTCATTTCGAGTGAAAGTGAAATGTAGAACCTAGCTGATAGTTTTAGATTCACTCATATTCAAAAACAAAGTCTTCTTTCTGTCGATACAGCTCGATTCAAGCTGGGCCTTAACTAAAGGTCTTCAGATTCAGCATTCAGCACGGTCTTTAGCTATAATTTAACGTCCCCTTCTATTGTGGCTACTACCTAAGGCGAGATCTTTGACAACTGCGTTGTGCCTTTAGATTGATTTCAAATACTTTTTGTGGGCCAAAGCCTTGATGCTAATTTTTCTATAAGTTTTTTTTAGAGGTACATTTTGAACTTTAAAATTTATTAAAACACATGCAAATCAATTTTAATTTTATGCCATTACTGTTTAAGTATGATTTTTGGTCATATAGGCTCCGCTAGGCTTCTGTTATTAGGAGGACTGAACTTTGTGTCAAAGCTAAGTTGCCAGTCTTTAATTCGGTGTTTGTTCCAACTCTTGGTCATAAGGTTCAGATCTCAGATTCAAGCTGTCGAAATGAGATTCCTCCGTTGTATTGCTGGTGTGACCCGTAGAGAACTTTATTAGAAATACCAGAATAAGTGAGGAACTCTATGTCGGGCAGCTACTTTTCCGGACGGAGCGGTCCGATCCTACGACGTGCTGTGGAATCCGTACCTACCATCAGACGGGCGTAATCTAGGTAGACCCAGGATGAGATGGTTAGATCAAGTCCACAATCTCTCCTCTACCCGTACGGGGATTGCCCCTGATGATTTAGAGGCGATCTGTAGCTATGGAGGGTCCACCTGAGCAACCTACACCTGCGACCCACTGAATGGAGAAGCGGGTCATTGAAAATGAATGAATGAATGAATGCATGAATAGGCTCCACGACTGAGTCAAAAACCCCGTTTAAATTGCGACTTGTTTTTCGCGCAGCTACCAATGTGTATCGTAAGTATTCAGTTAAATGCAGTGTTCCAAGGACGGATCCCTAAGGTACGCCCCCAGGGATCTTGTATTTCTAAAGTCCAATGTCGGTATGGCGGGCGCAGTGGTTAGTGTGCTGGACTACCGTGCGAGGGATCCCAGGTTCGATCTCCGGAAAAACACAAATTACATCTTAAGGCTTTTTTCTACTGCGCCACCTCTCGCGAACGTCTGACAGACATCCGAGAGTATAAGTGTCCTAAAAAAGCTTCTCAATTCAGCCGTTTGGACTGGGCATAAAATGGTAGGTCCCTTCCATTCGTCCCAAAAAAATAAATAGAAACTCACACAAACGAATGGTTGCGAGAAGCTAGGCCTAGGGTGTCTACCCGCCTGTTGCGCCACCTATTGAAAGCGTTTATATCGAGGGTTATTATAAGGTAGTACTTTTTGGCACCGCCTCTCCATTCTTTTTTCTTGTATGGCCTCTTGTGCGATTTATATCCATTCGTAGCGGACCTCACCCTAGAACGCGAAGACTTCTTACTCGATGACATCCGACACTTCGTTCCACAAGTAGGCTGAAGGACTGCCTGCAACTTGTGATCATTATTTTTATTATTAAAGCCTCTAAAGTTCTTGGCATTTATTTATGATGGTCTGTAGTGCCTTACCTCAGATCCAGCAGTGTAAATGCCTCTGCGTCGAAAAACTCTACTTTCGAGCCTTTTTTGAGGATATCCTTGCTGTTGGTCTTTGCATCTGTCTTTCAAGAGGTACTTTGCTGTATTGTGCGTATAGCCGGCCCTGACCTTCCCATTCCTTCGTTTGGGCATGGATGGTCGTATCTAACTCGGACTTCGACATTTCTATATTCTTTTTGAACTGCTGGTCGCTAGATTGATAGTTGTGGCTGCATGGTTTGTGTGGTCTCCGAGGGGTTTCAGGGTCCATGGCCATTTCATATATGGAACGAATAGAACTTACCAGTTTGATGAATTCGATCTGGAATTTTTTCGTCAAAACCGCTGCCCGTTACCTCCTTGGGAGGTGGAGTACCCTCTTTCCAGAGGTTCATTGAAGTCCTCCCCTAAAATAAAATTTTCTTTGATTACCTTCCTCATTTATATTCTCTAACACTATCGCTCTATATTTTACTTTCAGTCGGCAATAGCATGCAGGACATATCACGTGACGAAATCAATCTGTTAAACGGAGCCGGCAATACATGCGTTAAAGACATGTGCTCATCAGTGATACGTTCCACAGTCGTTTCACCATTGCCGCTAAAAACGCCCCTCATCCACGCGGTGCCTGAGGTTTCCCTGGTGCATCCGGTCAAATTGGAAGATGACTCCAGCGATCTATATCACACGCATTGGCATCACGTCAGCAATCAGCCACTAGAGATGGGCTCGAGTAAATTACTACTTCAGGGATCCGATGATCCGCTGATATCACGAGGCGCCAACACAGTCGACGATGATCATACATCGGAGTTTAATTCCATAATTGCTCCAGTTCCAATGAAAGCTATTACTTCGTCGAAAAGTCAACTAAAAGCGAAACTACAAAGTTCTGCCAAGAAACCGTCCACACCAAGGGCTAAGCGAAAAGGTGCCATCAAATTGCGTTTCCACCATCAAGCTCTGCCAGCAGAATACCTAAGTCACTATGAGGCCACTCAGGGTCAGCACATACCGAAGAATCCACAACCGCAACGCGAGTTGCCACCAAAATTGGTGGCGGAAAAGTCTCCAACCAAGAGTTCGCATGAAAATGTGCGCAACTGGCTGCAAAAGATCGCGGAAATGCAGCGTCAATCGGCGACCAAGGAGCCTAAAGGCGAGTCGAGCGGTGAAGAGACATCAGTTCATCCGGCAGTCGATGTGAATGCCAATATACAAAAGCCTCCGCGGAGAGTGGTCAAGTATTCAGATTTGCCATATATGGGCGAAATGACTTTGGACAACTCTAAACCGCGTCGCGGTAGAAAGCCGAAGAAGGCAGATATTTGCCATTTAATTTATAAAAACTACGGCACCATTCTGCCTGGTACTCCAATGGCCGCCATCGATGGGAAGCTGCTGGGCGAAGGTCCCGCAACTTTAAAAGTCGACGAGCCATTGAATCTCTGCCTACGTGACCATGCAGACTCATATTCTGTCTCAAGTAATGACGAGGACGCGTCCGAGACACAAAGCAACTCCAATTGCCCCACGCCCACAGCGACACCTTTGGATGCGGTGACGGATTCACTCTTAGCAGCCAATTTGAAACTGTCACTACCTACAGTCGTACCGATAGACTCACCACCTACGACAGAGGCAGCGGCAAATCTCTCTAACTGGACAACACCCAATCCAAGTCTCCTGCTCCACCCGATGAGCCTGTACTACCAGAAGCTCATCGAGTCAGGAAACTTTCCCAGCGCAAACCTAGAGACAATCAGTCACAACAACCAATTGTCTATTAAGATACCTATTCGGAGTACAAGTCTCTTGCAACTCCCCAAGATTGAACGTCCCCCCTCTACTCCGGAATACCCTGAACAACTGCCCACACCGAGCTCGGTAAAGTCAGAAAACTCAGCAACCACATCAGCCAGCCATGCCACCAACCATCCGCCACAGAAGCGTAAACGCTCAGCGATATTCATTCCACCAATGCCGGCGGAAAATACCACAAACCCCGCCACAGAGGTTAGCATTTGCAAGTTCAAGTTCACCGGCGGCGCCAATCCTTCGCTACAGGAGAAAAAGATGCTTTCCGTGGACTCCGATGGAAACTATCGCTATTACAGCGGTACCGGTGACAAGTCCATGCGCAGCTACGAGTTCTTCCCACGCGAAAGCCTACAACAATCAGGCGCCGTACCAGGAATGAATTGCGCCGGTGTCTTTCTAAACGCCACCGGGGAAAAGATAACCATCGACGTGCCACCACCATCAGCCGGACTGAGCAATGAGCTGCTGCAAATTCCAGACTCGCCCACAAACAGTATACTCCTGCCATCGGTGTCAGTTGGAAATTCCACAACGTCCTCCTCGCCGCCGTTTCCATCACCATCGCCGGGTCATTTAAAAAACTACGACAGCCATACCCCGCATCATAATAATCACCACCACCATAACCATGCGACAGCACACCCCAGCAGTAAGAAGAAGAAATCCCGTCGAGCTGTTCAGCGAGAGAAGCTAGAAAAGACTTTCAAGGAAAAAGGCTTCCTGATACAAACCCAGCAATTGGAATCTGCAGAGGGTGCTACATATTGTAAATTTCGACAGCTAAAGAAATTCACTCGATACTTGTTCCGCAATTGGAAGGACTATCTGCCGCCTGGTGAGCTACAGAATCCAAATGCAGCAGCTGTTGCAGCTGCAGCAGCAGCGGCAGCCATACGAAGTCATCATCAGCATTCGCCGCCACCTCCGCCGCCAGCGACATCTGTGATTGGTAGCATTTTAGCCGAGAGCTATACGAATCATCAGCGAAGCAAGGACTCGCATGGATTGCACGAGATCCAAAATACATAAGAACTGCAGTCAGAGCCGTGCGAAAAAGAGGTTATTTATTTAGAAATAATTTTAGGCATGTAAGTAATTTGTAAATTATTTAGAAATAGTTCTATCTAACCCGTCCAATTTGTCTAGTTTTGGGGCAATGTCATTTCAGTCAGTCAGCATTTTTTTTTTAACTTGCCTTTTATTATTGACATTTTATTCATTTGTTATATTACGGACCCGTTACTAACATCCATTTTTAACCTTCCACTTAATTAAATAAATTGTAGGTCACAATAGATAATTTTGTATAGAACAGTTCGCCACTGTGACTTAAAATTTAACCTATACACTAAAAATGGTTTATTAAATTCAAAGTGTCTTCACTTAAATTTACAAATTTACTTTGACAGCTCTTTGACACTTGAAGTTTAGTGCTATACTCAGACGGAGGCCTCAACCATATCCACAATTTGTTTTAAAAAAGATCCCCAATGAGGCCTGCCATTTTTTCAAAAAATCATCCACTTTCGGGAGCCATTTTGTTTCCTGCGTAAAGAATTTTTTTAAAGAAGCGAACATAATCGAACTGTCAATAGATCCGCTTTTGCACTTAAAGTCAGTCATGCGACGGAAAACGCATGTGCGCGCTTTTCTTAAACATTTCTTCGGCCACATGATCAATCCAGGCCAATAAGGTTAAACAAATCACGTTAGCCAGCTGTCAGAAGTAGTAAACTAATAGGTTTGTTTGACGTGGACCGTAGGTGGCACTACACTAGTGCGTACTGGGTTAGCCCGCCCTAGTTAAGCACTGAGCTCAACCGAGGTATTTACTCAGGGGAAGAATTCAGTGCTGCATTTTGCTGTCATTCGTAGCTGTCACTTGGGGGAACTTTTATATTTTATGGACTGTGAAAATGTTTTTTTAACATTAAAATCATTTCTTAAATCAGTTCATTGATGTTGCAAGTTTTAAGTCATTTCTAAAGCGATAGGTTTCAGGTTACATTGGCCACATTCAAGAATATATTCATCATAAGTCGACTTGAATTGTCTGGACTCAAATTTACCTGAACGCGGAAACTAACTTCAATTGTCGGTATGTCACTTATTGACATAATTGTATTTTTTGTTTCTCCTGGGTTCTGAGTTTCTGATTGGCCTCTACACGGTAGGGCAATCCAAATGTCAAACTCTCCTACAATGCTCTCCGATGACCCAATTAAAATGTCAAAACTGAGTTCTCCGGACACACGTTGACACAGATAGACGTCAGTTTGGTAGTAAGTCGAGAAATTTTTGACTTGATTCTTGGTGTTGCGGAAACTGAGAAAACTGTTCACGTGACCAGTTCGGCCCAATGAAAACTTAGCGACATGAAGTTAAGGAGCTGTCAGACTAACTAAACTAGATTCTTGAACGCTTTTATTTTCGTGTTCGAATCTAAATGTCTGGGGTTCCCTTGCCCACGAAAATGCAATGACACTTCTCTGTGCCCACTGAGACGGCACTAGGACTGACCACGTCGAACAAACTGAGTGTATTGAATGTACCCATACCCAGTCCTTGCTTACTTATCCAAAGGCAAAGATCAATCAGTCAATCATTTTTTGACACAGCACGTTTTTCTAACGCCCTCTCACGGCATTTAATCTTAGTACTTTTTAGTACAGACGCCATAAAGTTTATCAAAACGTCAAAAGAGTTACATAGGTGGCGGTTATATAAACAAAAACTGACAAGCCAATTAAATGTTGACACTAAAAAAAACTAACTAAAATAATTTAATTATGAATGAATATCGACTGATTTTCAATTAACAAAAGCAACAAATTAAAACTGCCAAAGATATAAATATTTACAATAGTTGTTCTCTTGTAAATAAAAACTACATATATAATATATTTTTGTAGCGTACTGTACTTACAATCTTTCTGAAAGAAGTAAATTATCAAAATGAAAACAATAAAACACAATCTAGTCTATGGTTGTAAATATACCATAAAATTTTGCAAAACAAAAAATTATGTTTGTTTTTTTTCTGTTTTTATTATTTAAAATGTGTATACATATTAATAAATTATATAAAAATGTTGTAACGGTCATAATTTATATATAAGTTAAGTTATAAATATAAATGTATTTAATTCTTGTTAAAAAAAAAAAACTTTTAATCGTTTTGTAAATACATCAAAACTAAATGAAGAAACTTAAAATTTAAGTAAAAGAAAATTCAATTTTGTTTTCTATTTTAATTAATGCCGAACACAGGGTGCTGATAATAATATTTTGTTTGTCTATACAAAATTGTTTATCGGTTTATTTTTATTTTTATAAATTCCGTTTTAATATTTTCTTCTAATTTATTTTTTTTTTAAATCTAATACTGTTTTTGTTTTTATAATTAAATTATATTTTTTATTGTTATCAATTATTATTGTAAATTGTTTTTCATTCATAAGGTTTAAATGAAAAAAAAAAAAAAAAAGAAATTGATAATTATTTTTTCTTTAAATAAATTTATTTTTATATAAAAAAAACATATGATTTTAAAATGGTGTGTATTTCTGATGATGAAATTATGTGTTTGGATCACAATGATGGGATTTTTTCTTAAGTAAGTATTTAAAAGAGAAATTTATTTGTGCCTGGGCTGGGGTGGTTTGGTAAGGTGTCGAGTAGCTCGCAAAAATGATTCATAAGCTATAAGGCATTTGGAAATTTAAAATATTTTATTGAATCAGCGCATCACTGTTTTTTAGAAACCCATATAAGACTGAGACCTCAAATCGCAATGTACTCTTAACCTTGGTCGCATACATTTGTGTCAAAATCCGACATTTAGTTTTGTCTCTTAATTTTCTGGGGGCTTATTCACACAAGCTATTCGCTCCATTCAAAAGCGACGGATTGTTTGTGGATAAAAAATAAACTAAATTTTTCTTGTGACGGGAAAAATAGGTCAAACTTTTGAAAGGAAAATTGAATGTCAACATGAAAAAAGGGTGTTGCTATTTGGCCGTCGTTCGGGACACGACTACGTAACGAAATGTCAAAGTTTAACTTACGTCAAGTTGCGGCATGTAGCTCGCTTCGCTCGCGGAAGGGCTTTAAACTCCAGTATATAATTTTCGGGCACTATATGATGTACGAAGGACACAACTTTTATCTTTATAAACAGTTTTTACTGAAAATATGATTACGTTGAGTAGCCGTGTCCCAAACATATCGGTAAACGTCAGCCAGTACAAAATCAACGGCGGAAGCTTAAAAAAAAATGAAAAAGTAAAAGCGAAGACGCGCAAGATTAAAGTATCGCTTTCAATACGATTCGTCGCGCATTTGGGAGTAAACCCCCTGCGTGTGTCTGTCATTTTGAAACCTTTTTTCAAAATTCTACAGAAAACTTCAAAGAGCATTGGTGTTCAATTACTTTTGACATGCATGCATACGCCATCTGACTCTTACTTGCAATAACCTGAGATATCTAATAGGCGAAAAGCGCGATACATATTTCGCCTGGAAACTAGATCCGAATCGCCTAGTTTGCTGGCAGAGTAAATTATAGCTTCTAAGCAAAAGAACTGTCATTCTGGAATGGATTTCCTGGCTGGCAGCAGGTAGGTTCCTCAGAATGCAACAAGTGGCTTAGAAATCAGTTGGTGACACTGCGAATTTTCACTGACACTTGCTTGCACAATGGATAACAATGCATAAAGTGCATGGACATACTCACATGGTCATAGCTTTCATTACCATGAACGACTTGGGAAAAAAACGACTATATATGGCGGGGGATAGGTTTTACCTAGTTTATTGGTAAAATGTTTACGAAATAGGTACAAATTGAAAATATTGCAAAAATGCTTTCTCTCTTTCCTTAAACAAAGTTCGACTCGGCAATGGGAAATAAATGAAATTGTGTATCATTATTTTTGGCTGTGTTGTTTGTACAGTTTTTAATGCAGCAATGTGTCTGCACTTTTCCTTATTTTATTAATAAGAATTTATTTTTGATTTTTGCCATCTACCTCATCTTCCTGATGGAGCACTCAGACGAATCTCGTCCATTGTACTGCCAAGCAGAAACCCCTTTTTTGGTGTAGTGGTGGAGAAACTCTGATATTATTCGTTTCTCTTATGGTCGGTGGCAGAGTATTGCTGTCCCCCGCCGGGGCTCGAACCAACGCCGCTCTAACCACAACCAGCGTTGCCGAAGTGGCACAATTGTGCCATTTTGGCACCCTACAGTCCGACTGGCACCTTGGCACCTTCAGTTCTCATTTGGCACCTTATGAGCTTGATACATTTGAATACATAATATTTAAAAAAAAACATTTCTTAAAAAGTTTAATATTGCTTGAGAATGCAAGTCATTTTCTCTTTCATCTGCGAACACTTATTTCATATTCACTGAACTGAATCATTTTTAACAACATAGAACGCAGCCCTTGTGTATGAAATCTGAAAAGACTGAAAAGAATTTTTTTTCAAGTAGTGAAACATACATATCGTGTGTGTGTGTACGAATTCATACACAAACAATCGTAATGATACTAATGCGAAATTATATGTTTCTTGTGTTTTTAAATATCTCTCTGCCGTTGAAGGGCTGGTGGCACCCAGTTGGCACCTTTGGTTACCGCAAATGGCACCTAAGAAAATTTGTTTGCGGCAACGCTGACCACAACACCATGGCCACCGCCTATCTTTCTACTCACTCAAAATGTATCTGTCTCGCTGGACACGACGTTCATGGGAAGCCACAAAGTGGACAGTGCAAAGTTTACTATTCCTGTAAATGCCAAATTTTATTTCATTGGAATTACGCCCTTGTTTTTGAGTGTAGCCAAATTGTCCATGGAAATGAAAGTCATGCCCATAATCGTGTGTCCATGCACAAAGGAAATCATGTGTCCAAATGAACTGCTGGCTGGCGAGGTTTCAAAAAAAACACGCTTTATAACGTCAACCTCACTTTCCACCGTCACTTTCGCATAACCGAGTTAAGAGCCATTCACATGAGAGCGAACGAACGAATTGGTGAAATGCGAACAAAGCTCTTTTTATGCATTTATAAGCAGAACATTTCAAATTTTACTATTCCAAGAGCAGGATAATTAATTATCGCATCAAAATGTATTTAAAAAAATATTTTAAAAGCAGTTTAAATAACGAAATTTCGAATTCAAAACTTTTCGCATCGAATGAAAACGGCGTCAAAGTTTATTCGCAGTCCACATCATTAAACCGCACTCCAGAAACTAGCGAATAAAACATTTGTTCGAACTTAACCTCAGATTAGAAATTGCTGGTAGAAACTGATGGCTAAAATTCGCGAACAGCCGCGACCATGAAAAGTGTTCATGTCAGCAGATTGTCAAAACTCGCGAATATTCATAGTTCGTCGCACTCATGTGAATAGACCTTTATTTGATTTATAGCACTGAACTGAACCTTTGTGCAGTAGAAGAAAACCTCTCCTAGGGCGACAGTTTGGCAGTTAACAAGGACCTCATTCAGTTTGAATGGTTAACAACTGGAGGAAGTTATCTAAAAATCCAGGTTATTGGAAAGGCTTGTAAGTTGAGACCCTTATTCACTCGGAACTATAGCAGCAGTTATGAATCGAAGTAAGTAAGTATAGGTAAATATGCAAATAACTACGAATCCGTTAGAAGCTTATAAAAGCTATAGTCACAAGCTGAATAACTTATTTGTAGGTAGCTCCAAGGTGCTTGCTATCCATAGCTGTAAAAGATTGCAATACTTTAGTATAAAAATGCTTCAAGCAGTCAAAAGACTTCAAAACATTGAATGCATTCAAATGACTAAAAGAATTCAAAGAATAAAAAAGACTTCAAAAAGACTTCAAAGAATTCAAGCAATCAAAAAGTATTGCATTCTTTTGACTTTAAGTCTTTTGACTGCTTCAGGTGATTGCATTACTTAAGACTTCAAAAAATACTGGGATTTCAATTTTGAAGTCAAATAACTTAATTGAAGTCTAAAGATTCCAAAGCCTCTCCAAAGGAATAACATACGATAGAAAAGCTATTTCGAATAGAATTGACTTTCGGAACGAAATAGAAAGTAGGGCCCCAGGTCTATCGTGCCAACCGCAAAGTAAACCACTCAAAGTCACCGCATGATGGGCTCCTTATATTAGAGAAGTCATTGGACCTTTTTTTTTTAAAAAAGGCGCAGGACAAACAGTCACTGTGGATGGTTAGCGGAACAGAGCCATGATCAATGAATTGTGCATTCCTCAATTGGATGAATTGGAACTGAGGGACATGTGGTTCCAGCAGGACGGAACGGCGCATACTGCATGAAGCATGAGCCACAACCGACATTCTGGAACTGACGTTTCCCGGTCGACTGATATTGCATTTTAGCCACTTGCACAGGCAAAATAGTTTGAACTATTTGTGGATAATGCGCTACTATTTGCTACTATTGCGCTACTATTTGCAGTCCTTTATCGGTTCCAAAGACCGTGCGGACTGTCTTTGGACATTATTCAGTCTCCGGAAATATTTCGTTAATAAAATAAAAAATAGACACAAGACCTAACTTCTTACAACCATGCGTTTGTGTGAGTTTTATTTTCTGGACGAAAGCGACAATTTTATGACGTATTCAACCAGCTGAATTAAGAAGCGTTCTTAAGCCCCTTTAAGACGGTCAGTTCAGTTTCAGTTTCAGTTGAGCTTTCAGTTAAGCTTTCAATTGAACTGATGTTCTACCTACAGTGCATTTAGACATCAGTCTAGTATTCAGTTGTGCTTTGTGATTATTTCTACAAAAACTGACAACTGAACTGAAAACTTATGGGAATTCCACCAGTTTCAGTCTCAGTTAGTCGAGTCGCTTCAATTTTTGCATTTAGTTTTAGACATCACTTTAACTGAAAGCTTAACTGATAACTCAACTGAAACTGAAATGACCGTCTAAATGGGGCTGGAGGGTTATACTCTCGGATTTATCTCAAAAGTTCGCTAGAGTTGCATCAGTGGAAAAAAAAACTACTATCGGCCCTAGCAAAGTATCCGTCGGAATGGAGAATTGTCCGCAACGCATACAAAGATCCTCCGATTCGTATGAAATCGAAGAATTTTCCGTTCCGACGGATACCTTACCTTAGTTATGGCAGAATATCAATTTGTGTATTGTGTTTTTGGGGGTTAAACCCAGGCCCATCAGTACCTACCTACAAGCTAAAAATTTTATATAAACAAATGCAAAAACCAATCAACACCACAAGCACAAACAATAAAGAAAAAAATAAGAAAAAACTGAAATAATGCTTAACACTCTGATTTGAAATCTTGAAGACAATATTTTTTTATACAATTTTTTTTGTAATATAATTTAACATGTTTTTATAACAAAATAAGGCATTTGATTAATTTAAATTTAGGCATCTAAGCCTTCACAATCAGTGTCACACAAACACTCGGGGTAACAGTTTTTGGTCTGTGAAATCAAAGTTTTAATTATTTTTTTTTTACTAATCAATTCCATGAATTTTTATTTCCTGTACGAGTAGTTTACTATTTTAATTATTTGTTCCTATACATTTTTAACATTTTATTTATCTAATAAGAAGTGTAATCATTTTACTGAAAAAAAAAACGTTAAAAAAGTTTCTTTAAGAAAGATTACAGAGAAAGTATTTATCATCTCTTTAGACGTCCTTAGCCTAGTTGAGCTCTGAATCCTATATTGATTGAGCCTATTTTAGTAAATTTAACACACAACACAAGTAAGATCGTTGTCGTTATGATATTTTTTGTATGTATGTAGTAAGTAATTGCTTCGTTTTGGTCATTAATTGAATTTATTTTTAAGAAATTGTTTGTTGTTTTAGAATTAATTTATTATCTAAGTTGTTCATTGTTGGGTATAACACACATTTATTAATTCTACAATTTTGTGCACATCTACTTTTGTTGTTGTTGTGAATTATTTTGCAGCAAAGATGAGATGATGCATCCTAAAGACAAAATGGTTCAAAAATGCATTTCGTTGAGAAACGTTTGTAACGAGAGGGGCCATCTGTTGGATTCTTTTAAAGTTATATGTTCGTTTGACATTGACAGCTGGTGGGGGTTGAAAAATGTGACAGACATCGCAATATCATATATCAGCGGTACAAAGTGGATCGCTTTTAAAATATTGCTTTTAAAATATTCAACCAAAGTTGAATGCTGAACGAATTTCGAAAAAAAAATTAATTCGTTTGAAAAAATGCACCAATGCGAGTTTGTAAAAAGAAAGTTCATAAGATTGCCATGTTAATTGACAACACCCAAACGTGTCATAGGAGAGACAATATTTGCTCTGAGCATGACACTGTTGGGTATAAGTTTTCGGAGCGACGCATGACGGCATTGAAAGCCAATTTTTCTTCGAAAATTTATAATGACACCACCGTTTGCTTTTTACAGTAAACAGGGTGATCATGATACAGACGCATGATATTCGATTTATTTTCTTTGACCAGAATTTAAAAATTAAACTTAGGCGAACTCTTGCCCCAGCAGGAGCACGATTGTTGTCCGATTCATATGCTACATGAATGCAATTTCGTGAGGTTGCTTGAACTCCACCGAGCTACTGAACGTCGTGGGACTGTTTTTGTAAAAACATCCTTTAAGATCGATGTTAGGTTGTCGCATTAGAGCGACATTTAAGCTACGATTCGTCATTGAAAAAATGGCGATCACACGAAATGACTATCATCGTCATTTATGTCCCAAAATCAAATGACGGACACTGCGAGTCATTTAGAATTTTCTGTTGGGATGCCATTGTCCTAGGCGTCATTGAAGAGCGATCACACGGCCATTTGTTTCCGCCATTTAAATGGCACTTAATTCATGTTATTTGGTGCGCCATTTTCCTAGTCATTTAAATGATGCTGCCAAAAATGGCGATCACACAGAGCGACATTTAAATGACTGCTTTGTGACGGAATTTTTACGTCAGAGCGCCATTTAAATGACTCGAAAAAATGGCCGTGTAATCGTAGCTTAACACACTATTGGTCAAACTGAAATAAAGCTTCAAGTTATCGAAAACGTTGGCACACACTAACAGACTGGAATTTGAATGAAGTTATACCTAATCCATAAGGGAACATCAACCAGGCTAAATCTGCGGAACGGGAAGCAGTTGATCAAAGACCGATTTAAATGGAGACAGGTATTGGTTGAGACAAAGGTCCATCACGTTGTCAAAAGCGGTGTTATTTGTTTGCAATACAGAAAACCATCAGATGGCCCACGCTTTCTAATCGTTCATTTTGGAAAACACAATTTTTTTTTTTAAATTTGATCTGTAGATTCATCGTTTAGGCTGCGTCTGGTTTTTACGCACTCATAATTGTACTGTTATTGTTATTACATTACCTTTGGCAGTAGTCGTGCTATTTTGTGGATGAAGTGATTTACTGTACGTTCAAATAATTTAGTTATAGTCGGATGAGGTAGGTCTGTACGTATGTTTATAGAAAGAAAAGGCAAGGACGCAGGGATTTCTACCGAACCAGATTAATTCATAACTGCAGGGGTACCAATTGGTGTTTTTAGCACAGCGTACACGATCTGCACCTACATAATACAAATTTTGGAACATCTAAAACTTTTCGCCAACAAACTGGGAGAAACTTAGAGGACTTGACTAGCGAAGTGATTAAAACTCCTCTAAATGTGAATCAAAAACTAAGATCCAGGTCAGGCCGAGAGAGCTGAAATAATGTAGGTAAGTAAACTGGTTTACAGGGTTTAGGGGTGATTGATTCGCTATAATGGTGATTGGTGACTCGTAATGGTGACTCAGAATCTCTCCCCTACCCGTATGGTGATTGCCCTTGATGATTTAGAGTAGATGGCGGAGAATCGAGAGCTATGGAGGGTCCACTTGAACAATCTACACTCGCGACCCACTTAATGGATAAGGGCAATCGAAAATGAATGAATAACAGTGATTCGTCAGGAGTAGCTCAATAAACTGGAATCGAATCGCCGCAGCATTTGTGAATGAGCTATACGTTCACGGAATTAACCTACTTTAGACACAAAGCAAAACAAATTGCGTCACTTATTGTTCGTTTACGAATAAGACGATTCGGCACCTGCTGAAATGGAGCCTACCCTTGGAGTTATAATTATATTCTCATCTATTAATGACTTAAACAGATCAACCGATCGCTTTGTATATATAACCAGAAGTGTCTTCTTGTCGTTGTTTCAAAAACTGCTAGCAAGGGACTCGATAATATTGTTTCTTGACATGAGGCAATCTCTGACGTTGAAGCCATGTGTCGGGAAGGTGAAAGGTAACTCGCAGGAGTTTTGAATGTGTCTTTTAGTTATTGGTAACTATTGGTAACCACTTTTCAGAATGTAAGCAGTTTTGCGGTTGATTTTTCTGTTAACAGTTGCTGGATGGAGATGGCGATATTTGAAAAGTTCCTCTCCCCTTACTAGGTACGCATTAACGATTAACATATGCAGAGATCGTGTATTTTAGAACCTGATGCGAGGATTTTGTAATCACTAAGTGGGGAAGCGAGGAGTAACAACGATTCTCTATTTCGACTGTCTGAATTAAAAACTATTCAAACAATCACAAAAGGAGTCTGATGATGAGTTAGTGGTGTAGTCTCAGAAATAGCTCTCATTCATACCAAAGTGACTGTGTCTACGAGTTGTTGATTTGTTTGCATAAGAAATGATGCCTAATCCTTCCGGAGGTGATGGTAACTTTGATACATAGTGACAGTAGGTGTTCGGTGAACTTTAGAACAAGGAGGTCTTCAATAGTTTTGACGATTACTGACAGAAGACATATCGGTATAAGTTACCTAGTTCTGCCTCTGCCGATGGAAGCAAGTGGAATCTTCTTCCATTATGTAAATGGTGAAGTTTGCGCTGGGTTACTTCTTTATTTCGGTTAAGGGTTGTTCGGTATTCGTTAAATTGTCGGTCGTACAGCTTTGTCACATCGAATATGGTCGTGTAGCTTTGACAGCACTTTTACTGAGTAACACGTCCACTCCGTATTTAGGCGCATCGATAGCGCTGTTGAAACTGAAGCTGCTTGAAAAACAAAACAATAAAAGGACAATTGTTAGGACTGGTTGGTACTCTGTGGTTCTTAGAGGACTCCTGGGATCGCTCCATTCTTCTTCTTGAAACCATCTATGGGTCTGTAATTTTAATATTTGGTTTGCAATAAATGACTTTACTATACGAGCAATATGAATTGGTGCGTTGTCCTGCTGCAGAATTAAAGGCAAAGACCCAAATAACTCACTAAACTTAGGAAAAGCTGATTCCAATATTCCTTTGTTGGTAATTCCCGTCATTTTTGGTGCTCTGAAAATTTAGCTCAAAGCCACCATTAAAACTGATAACACCCCCGACCATTACCCCACCCTCTCGGCTGTAATGCGAATTAAAAACCGTTGTTCTTACATAAATCATGAAAGTAGAAGTTATACCCATCCGGTACATCTAGAGTAAACTTATTTGCATCCTTTCCATTCGCCAGTCATTTTCAAGTTGACTCCGTCCTACAGTCCATGCCATATGATTTTTTAGCAAATTGCAGTCGAAGCTGCTTACGAAATGCTTTGCGGTGGTTTTTTCACCAACTTTAATCGCTTCAAGTTCTCAGCACTTAGAATTACACGCTGGATTTACTGGCATTTACTCCGGCCTCGAATTGGATTTTTGATATTGAATCATTGGAATTCGAAGCGAAACGAATGATTTTGCATCTATCAGTTGCTGAAATCACTGTAGAAATTCTTCCTTTATAGTTTTTTCTATAAGAATCCGGATCGTTTAAGTAATTGTCAACAGAAGTTGGGCTTCGACCAAGTTTTTTTGGCGATGTCACGGTTGGAATAACCTTCCAAGTGGTACACATCTATTTTTGCTTTTTCGGATGTAGTTAAAATGTTTCCTTGCTAGAAACTGCACAAAAATTGTCTAATTTAATTCAAACTTCACTCTACAATTATCTAACACGGATTTTTCTAACAAACAAGAATGCTATTAACTTCGCAACTGCCTTTATTCAACTGAACCAATTCCCTGCATTTCCGCCTCTGTTTATGAGCTTTGATAAAGTCCGGTTACATCATCGTACAGTAAAATGAAAAGGGGGTCACGGTAACTGCATATGCAGACGATGTAGTCTTGCTTGCAAAAGGAGACTTTCTACCGACTATAAGCGACTTGCTAGGAAGCTTACTAAGAATACTCAAATCCCCAGAAAACTGAGCTTGTTCTGTTCACAAACAAAAGAATTATATCACAATTCGAGCCACCAACTCTTGAGGAAATACCTCTAAAGGTGACAAATAGGGCGATATATCTAGGAATTATCCTCGATAGGAAACTTAATTGGAAACTGAATGTCAATGAAAGAGTGAAGAAAGCAGCTAACGCTTTTTACGCATGCAGCCGCATCTTTGGCAGGTGATGGGAACCAAACCTTAAAATAATCCTGTGGATGTACACGGCAATCGTGCGGCCCATACTCACGTATGGCAGCGTGGTCTGGTGGCAAGCTGCAGGCAAGGCGACCAATCTCAGATCAATGACAAAAATACAAAGACTAGCATGTATAGGCGAAACCAGTGCGATAAGAACCACACCTACAGCTGGACTGGAGGCAATTCTTAATCTAACTCCTGTAGACCTATACATGGAGGAATCTGTTACGAAAAGTGCCTTAAGGATTAGCCAAACTGGTACTTGGAACCCGTGCAACTTTCGTCACGCACAGATTCTAGGGAAATACATCGGGAATGTTGTCACTTCTGAGTATATGATCCCACATCTAAACTTTGATAGACCATTCTCTTGCTCGTTTCCGAGTAGAGATGAATGGAACACAAATGAACCCACTAAGACGAAATCGATATCCATCTACACGGATGGGTCAAAGATGGACTGTGGAACCGGTGCCGGTATATTCTCAGAAAAACTAAATATACAATGGTCAGCAGTGTCTTCCAAGCGGAAGCTCTGGCAATCGCGGAAGCGGCCCGACAGGTGTCATTGTTGGCAATACCGCGTAACGATATTACCATTTTCATTGACAGCCAGGCGGCTATAAAAGCAGTCCCTGCTATTGAAATAAAATCTAAGCTGGTTCACCGCTGCCGCGAAGAGCTCAAGGTTCTCTGCTCGCTGGACACAGTGACAAAGCCGGCAACGAGAAGGCTGACGAACTGCCAAGAGAGGGATCTACAATGGACCATGATAGAGCACTACAGTCCATCAAGCCCCCACTCTGCAACCTGATAGAATGAGTCGAGAACAAGATTCATATGAAAACCAACAAAAGGTGGAAAGAACTAACGACCTGTGAAGTATCACGGAAGCTTTGGCCAGGGTAAGACAGTGGCCGAACCATCAAACTTCTACAGTTTGACAGGTCATCGCTGTCTAAGCTGGTAGGGGCTCTAACGGGGCATAACTTCCTAAGAAATCACACAATAAAACTAAATTTTAAAGATGACGATATATGTAGTAGAGGCTGCGGAAACGAAGAGGTCCATGAGGACACACCTCACTTCGTCTGTCACTGCCCGAGTCTCTGTCACTTGAGGAACAGAACACTTGGAAGTTACTACTTCCATGACTTACAAGAATTTTCTGATATCTCACTTTCTGATCTTTACAGGTTCTTGAGGATATCAGGATGGCTGTAAGGCGTCGGGTAAATACAAGAAAAAGGGACACGAAATAATATTGTTGCCTTTATTCATGTGAACCGAAGTATATAAAAAAGAATTCGATGTTAACCATCTTCCAGAACAACAAATCGCGTTGTAGATACAACCATTAAAAGCTACCTGTGGATGGTAATGAACAGCCTAAGGTAGCTTTCAAAGAAACAGATCGATGCCTTTCTGGTACAACGGACCAGTAGTTGTTCCTGAGTAGCAGAAACCTCCGACAAACACTACAAAAAAATTCAGCTTTTTCTAAATCATATCACACCCTTGGCCGAAGATCTTTTCAGGAGGTAAGACAATGTGCTGTCTGATGAATCCTACGTTGTACCATGTCACTTAAAGAACCTTTTGTAAAATCAACTTCACCACTAAGCACGCTATACCATTCATGCCTCTACGCATCCGTAAAGTAAAATAATTTTCAAATAAAATCATTCCTACGTGAAGATATAATTACAACTAACTTTTTGTATTTCTATTTGAATCGAAAATCGATGTAAGTATATTTGCTTTGTTCTCGTATAAAAAATTGTATAAACTCGATATTCCTTGTGCGAATTGCATTTAAACGTTCTACCTCTGCATGTGTTCTATAAATGCTTTTGCTAGAAATTTTCACTTAAATTCTATGTATACATCAATTTTTCTTTTTCTTTTTAAATGCTATTATAATCAAAACACTTGATAAAGGCGTGTTTTACTTCTTGCTGCTTAACTACTTAACAAATTCAATAAGAAAAAAAAAACAAACTTTTATGTGGTCCGATTTGGTAAAAAAATAAAACAAAACAAAAAAAAAACATTATTAAACTATCGAAAACACTTACCACTCTTATATATGACATAATAAAAAAAGTTGCTTATTTTATTTTGTTTTTAAAGAAGACTTTGTTGCTTATTGTTCTTATCGCTTGAAGTGGGTGTTTGGTTTGAAGCTGCGCTGTGCTTCTTCTGTCGCAGGGAAGACTCTGTGCTAAATGTAATGCGACATGCCGTTCATTTCGTCCTTAAGTTGAATTATTTGATATGTGTGTAGGTGTACTGTCGTCGAGCATGGTCTTTGTCGGCGTTGTCGTCATTGTCGTTGTCGTCATTGGACAAACAAAGTCTGTCCATTCGATTTCGCTGCCCTTTGTGCTCTTTCGTCGTTTCAACGAGAATTGTGATTTCTTTTGTAGTTTAATTTTGGCCGTTATTGTCAGCGGCTGATAGCCGGCTACTGCTTCAGCGTCACGTTTTCCTTGAATCGTATCTCGACCGAGTAGTTCCTTGAAATGCGTTGCCAAGTGGCGACGTAAGAGTGTTTTACTCGGCGGAATACACAATAAATCAGCGAGAAGTTCAGCCGTAAATCGTTGTTCGTAGAGCATTAGAGCTCCGTGTACACCGGCACCACGTAGATTTGGTGCATATTCTGATAGATCGGCTACTTTGAGCCACTCCATTACACGATGCGCCGTCCATAGGGCCACTGGTTCGTTGCTGTTTTCTTCGTCGGATTTGGAACGACGAATCAGACACTCCGAGTCCCATTTCATTTCTCGCATGCATTGTATGCCACGTCGGAGCGATGCAATGTGCAAACATGAGGTGACATGTAATTGTGCCAGATCTTCCATTGTCAGACGGTGTAACATGCGACCGTCAACCTTGGCCATAAGGAAAGTGTCTTTGTACTGTGGCAGACCGATATCGTCGAGCCAACGCATAATCCAAGACACATCCAAGTTGCCGGCTTTTAGGGCCAGTTCGTCATCCTCCTTGCCTGTTAGTTCGGAGATGGCCAGTGTGATCTTCTTACGGTGTAGCGGAGCTTTGAGGTTTAGCTCTTTTTCGATGTCGATTGGGGAGGCCTCAAAGAAACGTACACTGAAATTTGATTTCAGCCATTTTCTGCAAAAGAAGATGGAAATATTTTAATGTGAGGGATAAAAATTCGTCGTGCTGGGAATGGAGATGTGCCCCTCGAGCTTTTTAGAGCAGATGGAGATGATTTAGTAAGAAGCACGCATCAATTTATTTCCAAACTTTTTCAGATGAATGCTTGTCTGATGAATGGAATCTCCGCATCGTTTGTCCGGTCCACAAGAAAGGAGATTCCTTCAACTGCGTGAATTACAGAGTCATCAATCAAATGTTCACACATTTGACAGATATGGCGCTGAAACTTTCGACTCTGAGAGAGAGAGAAAGCATTATTCTACAGACATGAGTCGCCTAAGATGGCTAGGACACGTAGAGCGGATGGGGACAAATGTTCCCGCCCGTAGTCTTCGAGTCGAACTTAGTCAAAGCTTCGCTTTCGAGCTGTGCAGCGAAAGAAGGCGCCGTATGGGTTGGAGAAAGCGGAAGTCCAACTACAGCAGTTTCTCAAGAAACACACCCAACAAAATGTCACGAGTAAAATCAGACATTAAACTCTATTGTAGAGCAACACAAAGCATTAGACAAAATCACCATCATATATCACAACTGAAACTCACCTACAATCCTCCTCGTAGCACCCCAGTCCCATGTCGCACAACCAATTGCAGATGTCATTCGTATTCCAATCACTGTACGGCTTCGCCGATGACATCATCGATTGGGTCCATTCAATACGTCCACCTGCTGTGGCTCTAGCACCGCCGCGCTTAAATTCACTATCCTCCGATGGAGGCAACTCCAAGTTGCCACTATTACTTCTCCGAAGCTTACCGAAGATATTCTTGAAGCCCTTTGTTTTGTCCTTTGCAGATTGATTGGGCGAGGGCGATGAATTGTGCTGGGACATAAAACTGCCGTACATATCATTCGCATCGTCAATCATTATCTTCTCCGCATCTGCGAATGCCACATTTCGTTTATTCAGTTGCTGTTGATTGGCATTGGCGTCTATCAATGGTTTGTGGTTCTTTGCGTGTGTCCGCGGAAGACTATGAAACTGTGGATGCACTTGATGGCGCAACGATGTTGGTGGCGTTTTTGGAGTACTCTGAGATGAGTTACCAGCTTGCTGAAGATTTCCCATACTGCCGAATGGTAGCCGCTTCGATATACCACCGCCACCACTGCTGGAACTGCTGGAATTACTCTTCAGTTCAATGTTTTCTCGTTCCAAGGCAGCTCGGTGCAATTTAAGCTCACTTAAGGCAGTCATAAGCTCAAGTTTTTGCGTTTCTAACGCTGATTGTGACAGCAACTGCAAGAGAATGAAATAAATTCCCAGATGAGTGACTTCATATGGAGCAGAACGGTCGTGGGCTGCTTGACATCATCGCAACTTGTTTTGAATTCGCTCATATACATAATATAGCAAAATTTCAATTGGAAACCCATTGGAATAAGCAAAACCATAACAAAACAACTTCCGGCCGCATGGCAATGACCGCTAATGTAAACACAAAACTCACCTGTCTCTGTAATCGTTCTTCGGCCGCACTCAAGTGCTGCGCTTTCTCGACCAACAATCGCTCTAATTCCAGAATTCGATCGCCCTGTTCGGCAACACGATCGGTCATCGCTTGATACTGCATGGCCAGTGATTCCTTGTCTCTCTGCAGGCGGCGCAATCGTTCATCCGTATCTTGCCGCGGTAGGTGTGTCTCTAGCCAATCGATTATAACAGCCGATGTTACCGGATCCGGTGAGGGGGCGTTACAGCCGACTTGTTGCAGCGCCAGTGCCAGTGTTTTCGCTGTCGATAGCACATTTGAAGCCGATATGAGATTTCGCTCAGCAATTGCTGCATTCACTGGCGACGCACCGACATGGTTAATCGTTGTTCCGGATATAATACCGTCCATCTGTTGCAGGGCAGCTTCCAACATTTTGCTTGCCTCTGAGGAATCTGTTGCTTTTCTCGCCCGAGCATTCATTTGTTTTTCCTTTCACTGTTATCTACCTTTTTTTTTGCACACTCACGAGCTAAAATTGTTTACATAATATGCTAGCAGAATGCGGCTGAATTGCACTTTAACTACCACCAACTATTTTTAGGTGAAAAATATTTTCACTTTGATAGAAAAAAGGTAAAAAAAAAATTATAGGTATTCGGAAAATTAGAAAAAAAAAGAAGTGAACATGAATGCGAGTGTGAAAACAAATTTTATTGTCCACAAATGTCAGCTCGTACTCGTTCGTATTTGCTTCGGGGTTTCCAGTAGTTTCACAATGGAGTGGAATTTGGGAATTTGGGTGTGGAGTAGTGGTGCCAAGTCAAATTAATTTCGGTTTGCTGTAAACAAAATATATTTTTGTTTTAGGTAGACATTTTCACCAACTGCAGTTCGTATTTTGATTATCTAACATCTACCTTATTGAAATCGATTAATCAGGATCTCATATTATGATTTGTATTTTTAACATGCATAGCTTGTGTTAGGCTGCTCCTTAATTTGTCGCTGCGGTGCCTGAATTCGGTCTTTACATCATCATAATTACATTACGTTGATTTCGTAGCCAGTGTCCCGAATGTCAGTAAACGTCAGTCAGTACAAAATCAACGGCCGAATAGACACATTGAATTGTTTTGGTGCTAGGTCTATATTGGACCCAATTCCTAGTTCTGACAAACGTTTGCTGGTGTGAGTTTTTTAATTTTGGGACGAAAGGAAGAACCAACAAATTTTTGACAACTCCGAAAGGCAATTAAGGAGCTTTCTTATGACCGCATACGATAAATAAGGATCTACTGCTCGTACCTAGACTGAGAAAGTCCTCCTTTTACCATCCCGTACCCGCACATACAGAAGAAATCAACAGCGACTTATCAGCAGTATTGCTCAAAAATGTTTGCACTACAGCTCATTTAAACATTTTCACCATCAAGTTAAAAAAACGGCTATTATGAGCTTTTAAAATGCTTCTACCGCTTTTTCCATTCATTGAGTACTGACTGCAACCATCGACAATAAATCGTTGTTATTGTGAACTTGCCAGAATCACATACATTTTGACAGTTCTCTACCTCTCATCTGTTTACGAATAAAAATTTTAATTCCATCCTGAAAATATTTTTAAATTTTCGAACTAAATAGAAAAATTTGTAAAAAAAAATCTCGATAATGAACTAGCACGAGTTGTAAAATGAATCGATTTGAATACATTGAAGCCCGTCTCTTCGAAGGTGAATCATTTGTAAGCCGCGATCGGAATGTCAAACTGTACGACGGCGATGATAAGGTAAGAAAATGTCCAACATTAATTCATGGTCAATAATCCACAAGTGAATCTCACCCCCAGACCAAATTCGAAGAAGGCGAGGTTGTTCTTACTACCCATCGCTTGTTTTGGGGGCGACCAGGTGAGATTGCCAAAGCCGCCACCGTCCTCGGCTTACAGTTGAAGTATGTTGTCTCCCTCAGCGAGGAGACTGCAAGTTCATTTATTTTCGGAAGAAAAATTCGTATTATTATCCATTTGAGATCACCGGCGAATGATAAATCTCCTGGACCCATGGACTACAGTTCAGCTGCATTCATTAAACTCTCAGGAAAAAACGGTCTGAGCAGTGAGTTCTCGGCCGCTCTCAGCGAAACTATCAGTGCGAGGGTTTGGGAGGCTCAATCGCCAGTCGTCGAGAATAATGACTCGCCGGCAAAAGAAGTTGTTCCTAAAATTAAACTACGAACAGGAATCGGCGGCATTGAGAGATCCATCGAACAGAAAAATAAGCAAACGGATGAGAACATTGCCTTGGCTTTTCAGGATCTAAGAGTTCTCATGACCATGGCAAAGGATATGGTGGGGATTTCGAAAGAGATTAGCAATAGGATACGCGAGCGAAAAGGTGAAATATCCGAAGATGAAACAGTTCAGTTCAAGTCTTATCTCATGAGTTTGGGCATTGATGATCCGGTGACAAGAGATGCATTCAGTAGTAACGCTGCTTATTTCAAGAGCTTAGCAAGACAAATATGCGAGCTGCTGTTGGATCCCATTGAGGTAGGTGTGACATTTGCGTTTTCCTTAAAGTGAGTTTTATTTTATATTTTTAGCAATCTGGTGGAATGATGTCGTTGGCTGACGTCTACTGCCGTGTTAATCGTTCCCGTGGCTTGGAGCTTCTTTCGCCGGAGGATTTACTTAATGCCTGCCATTATCTGGATGGACCCGTAAAACTAAGGCAATTCCCCAGCGGAGCAATGGTCCTCCAGATGGAGTCACAAGATGACGAATTCGTTGCGAATGACACAGCTGAACGAGTGGAGGCGTCCACATCGATGGCAATTGAAGAACTAGCTAAGCAACTGAATGTATCGCTGCTGTTGGCAAAGGAGAAACTGCTGGTAGCTGAACGAATGGGACTAGTTTGTCGTGACGAATCGATAGAGGGGCTTCGCTTTTATCCAAATTTGATTTTGAGGAATCAGGAGACTGTTATCCACTATTAATTAGACACACATGTGTAAATAATTATTTTTGTTGCTGCAAGCGTGTGATTTTAAAGATAAAGCTTTTCTAACATTTATGAGAGTTGGGTTTTAATTTGTTAAAATGGTAATGGGACGCAACATGTGTAAATTCTTTCTTCCTATGGAACAATCAACAAAATTCTAAAATCAATTGTCAGCAAGGTTATTAAGGTAGTTTTCGTATTATTAGCGAAGCAATGGAATTTGCGATATCAAAACTACCAATGTTTGCGGAGGCCTGCGGTCTACCGACTAACCCCAGGATGCAGTTAACACTCATACCTCAATAATCTGGAAAGTTGCATAGGATTGGCTGTCTGTGTATAACTGGCACATCCACACCACGGCTAGGCCTAAAATATAAATGTTACTGAACCCACACCACAACCCATGAAGCACAGTCCTGCAAGAAGGGTAGCAGGGGGCAAAGGTGTGCCTAGAGAGAACTCAATTTGGAAGCCTATTTCTTTTGGCTAATCGCCCAAATTTGACTTGAACTTACACTTGTGTTAATCACCCCCATTCCCGTTGGCGTTTGTCGTAAACGACTCTTCGTTTTTAGTCGGTGATTTTAACCTTTTTGAATTGAAATGTTGGTGAACACAGAAATTGGTAAACAAAAGTTAAAAAAAATCTAAACATCGTTTTACAACGACACGAAACATGAGTCGTATACGACAAACGCCAACGGGAATAGGGGTGAATGTGATGAATTAATCTGAGAAACTTAGGACTGTGCCTGGAAATTTAAAGTCCGGGTACCTGACAGGATTGGCATTTTCTAGGCTTTCAACTGCTTTCAAAAATTCTGTCGCAACACGCATTAATTTATCCTTAAGCCTATCTAAAGACGTAGAACACGCTTGTGGAATGCATTGCCTCACACAGTTTTCCTCACTTATTGCAAGCCACAAAAAAAAAAAATATATATATAGCTATGTATCTATATATGCACCATCAGTACATCTTCTCTTTCAGTTCATTCAATCATTCACTCATTTCAATTGTCCGCTTATACATAAAGTGGGTTACGGGTGTAAAGATTTCCTCAAGCTGACCCTTTATAACCCTTTATTATTCTCCGCCATTCACTCTAAAACATCAAGGGCAATCCCTATACGTATAGAGAAGTGATTATGAACTTGATCTAATCATCTCATCCTGGGTCTACCTAGAGGACGCCTGCCTTATGTTACGGAATCCATAGCACGTCTTGGGATCCTGTTTGGGGACATGCGAACATGACCTAGCCACCGAAATATGGACTGCTCCGCCCGGAACTGTAGCTGATTGACATTGAATTCTTCACGTATTCTGGTGTTTCTAATACGATCTCTACGGGTCACACAAGCTAAACAATGGAGAAATCTCATTTCAGCAACTTGTATCAATCTTATTACTCAGACCTCATGACCATAGATAAGAGTTGGAACAAACACCGAATAAAAACTAACAACTTAGGTTTTACACCAAGTTATCGGTCCTACTAATAACAGAATGACCAACCTGTCTCAAAATTGACCCACGCTGACTAATCCTACAAGAAAACTGAGCTCGTTAATAAGACCCTGATGGAGATACTTAAACTTCTCTACCTGTTTCAATGGGACTCCACTAACACGCATTAGGGTGCATTGAATGGGCTATCGGGAAACGATCATCACCTCAGATGTGTTTACGTTTGCATTCATCTCAGCTTCCACACAAACGGCTGCAAACCGATCAAGTGCGCGCTAAAGTTCAGTCTGAAAGGACGCAAGGGTGACCAAGTCACCATCGAGATGCAAATGACTTATCCTCAGATCTCCCAATTCGAAAGTTCTTCAGAAAAGAAAAAAAAACGCATTCCTGGCGAAGTCCAACGCCTTCTGTGAAAGGTATTGCCGTAACGCCGTTTACCCAAACACAGCTTGTACAGTTTGTTTAAAGAGATTGATTGGCTCTCAAGAGAAAACTGCCAATTACATACCTACTCCTGTAATACACTCCAGAGTTTACCTTGAGCGCCGTATGTTTTCTCCAAATCTATAAAGCATGCGTAAACCGTACAATATTCTAAGAGTGAATAACTGAGCGGTTGTGCGTCTGCCCGTACGAAAACCGCACTGCTCATCCCCAAATCATCACTCAACTTCAGCTCTGCAACGCGTTTCCAACAGCTTGGCAAATACTTTTCCGAGACGACTTAAAGTGATATATTCTTATAATTGTAGCTGGAGCAATCCATTGGTACAATCTTTCCAATTTTCCAATCGCTGGGTGTTTTGACGCATTCGCATCAGGTCATTTTAATGACTCGAGAGATTTAACTCCCTCTTATTTACCCAAGGCCTTGAGCATTACATGTTTCTTCTATATCCTTCCTATTAGCCCGTCCCTTTTTGTTGAACCGTATCTCCATAATCCTTTAAACCAAAACGCTAGTTTTTAGTTAGTTTAGAGTGGCTCTCGGTGAGATAAGCACTTACTCACTTAGGCCGTTTGTCGGCCCGTTGTGCATACCACTGGGATTTGGGCTTTTCCTTTACTTGCTACTCATGTAAACCATTATTGCTATGTATCGGTTATAAAAATGTTAGCGACGCTGGTATTACCAAGATCGCTGAGATCGTTGAAAAAATTATTTCCTAATTTTGGCCAGGGTAGGGCAGATGCACAGAAATTGAGTAACGGACTCGTCCTCCTCTTCATCTCTGCAGAAGTCAATTGCATGGCAGCCCGAGCCTTTGCGCATGTCTGCCTAATATGCAATGTCCGGAAATGACATTAACGGCTTTTGAGATGCTAGATCTTTTGAGTAGAAGAAGCTCCTTGGATCTGTTTGTGTCCAGAGCTGGCCAAGTGAGCCTAGCAATATCGATGTTTCCATCCGAACCGTGCTCTGCTTGTTGCGTCAGCGTAAATTAGCATAGGAAAGTGGTGCATACACGTTGTGCAGACTTATACTATCCACGCCAGAAGAGCCTCGCCTTGCTAGTTCGTCTGCTGCAAAATTCCCTGGGGTGTCATATCATAGTGACCATCAGGAACCCCAGCAGAGGTTGAGGTTGTACTGTCCAGCTATCTCGTTCAAAGATACGCGGCAATCTTCCAGCGCCATGGATCTTATTTCGCTGGATATTAGGGATTTGATTGTAGCTTGACTATCAATGTACCTATATGATGACGATATCCCTTTGTGATACTGAATTAATCGACAGTCACACTGTAGCTTGACGAATAGCAGTAGTTTGCAGTGTTTCAGATGAAAAAAAGGAGACACCCAGATTCAGTTCTTCCGAAGAGACACCGGCGCCTACTCCCTCCAGTGTCTTAGAACCGTCTGTGAATATTGGCAGAGATTTGTGTAGGGTATTTGGGAATCCCATTGGTTCCTGTCTGGTATTTCATGAGTGAAGCCTATTTCGAAGTTGATTTTCGTAGGCAGGTAATCGGTAGTAATGAGTAGGGGGATCGTCATTGTCTGTAGAAGAATACTGGCGTATCCAGTCGGTTGTCTTCTCCAGTGCTTCCCTTCCCTTAATCTGATTGCCACGTTTGTGACGTATTCTTTACACTGGCGATGTCTAGTGGAAGTAAGTTAAGCATGGTTTGTAGAGCGTCGGTCGAAGATGTCCTCAGTGCGCCAGTGATGCAAAGACATGCCAAGCGCTGAGTCTTCTCCAAGACCTTTAGATTGGAACGTCTGGTCAAGGCCGGCCACCACACCTCTATGCCGTATAGGATAATCGGTCTTATAACCGCAGCAGTGTAGTCAGTGCCTTATATTGGGTTGAAGGCCCTATCTACAGCCGACGGCCCCCTTACAGGATTACAGTGATTTCCTAGCGCGTTCGGCAATATTTTCTCTCCATAAAAGTTTCCTGTCCAGCGTCAATCCCAGAAACTTAGCGCTGCTAATGAACTCGGGTGAGGTTCCTTTGAGCTTAGGGGGAGTGACAGCCAACCTTCCTGGTAAAAAAAGTTTAGCTCCGTTTTCGTCGTTTTAAGACCACAACAAACGCACCATACTTTTGTTATTGTCCCCTTGTCGAATTATCGCTCCCGAGTGGATACAGGATTTATTTGATTTTAAATAAAACAAATATTTTTTTTTTAATATATTTTCAGAAATTATTATTCTTTTTATATTTCCTTCGTTTAACCTTGTATTTGCCTTCCATCTTCTTCGTATCTTACAATTATGTTTTTTGTGTGTTCACTTTTTTCTCAGTTTAATTTATTTTATAAATTTTTCTTATTTAAATAACAAAATATTTCATTACGCCTGCAGTTTCATCTTCTATTCAGTTTCTAAAATTAAGTTTCTCAAAAAAATACAAATAAAAAAAATCATATATCTAAATAAAAACAATTTGAATATAGCTAGATAATTAATTTAGAAAATAAATCTAAGAGTACCATTCATTTATAGATAGCTTCATATTCAAGTTAATTTTTATTTTATTTTTTATTTTTTGTTCGTTTGCATTCCGAATCAGTTTAACAAATAATTTTAGATGAAATATGTCACGAACTTGTGGATCACATTATGATTCACAAAATTTCCATTTATTTCCTTAATTAATTGATAACTTGATAATATAATATATTTTTTTTTTGTTTTTAATATATATATACTATTTATATAAATCGTAAGTCATTTGCATTATAAAGCGTTTTAGTATTAAAAATTAATTAATATAATAAATAAATGTAAAGAGAAAAACAAACAATTAATTTTAGTAATACTTTTAATCGTTTTTTGTTTTTTTTTTTTCTTACCCCTTTTTTTTACAAACTAATTTCTTAGCATGTTTTTTTTTATAGATTTTGTGTTTTATTTTTTTGTATAGATTTTCTGTTTTAAATATAATGTACGTTTTATATAGTGTTCAGTGTTTTATTAAAATGTTTTTTTTTTTCGTCACAATGCATTTCTCCGTATGACCGTTTGTCTCACTTTTAGTCGAGTCTCTCATCTTATTTTATTATAATAATTTTGTTTTGTTAAATTTGGTGAAATATATTATTTATAATTATAATTCTAGATTTTCTTTCTCCATTAGTACATAATTGTTTTATTTATTATTTTGTTATTGTTATTGATTAGTAGGCTCTATCAATATGGATACACTTGTTTTTTCGTTAGAGAAGTTTTTATTTTTACATAACTACTTTTGTTTCAATTTGTATAAATTATTTACAACATTTACAAAACGGTTTTATTGTTTGGCTTAGATTTACATGGTCTGATGAAATTCGCGCGCTTAATGGCGACAAGACTTTATTTTCTAAATTATGGATGAATGAGTAAAAATGATGAACTTGTTTTAGACTTAGGTGGTAAGGTTAAACAAGTAAATGTCCTTTAAAAAAAAAAACACATATTTCTATACTGGTTGCGATTGTAGGAAGTTTTTCTCAGTTACTTTTGTTGTCTATTTTATATACTAATTATTGTTTATCAAAATGCATTTAAAGGAATCGAGTTTCATTTTGCTGTTTTTTTAAGGAGGAAATGTCTTAAATTAAATGAAACAAAAGAAGGATAGAAAATTGATGGGAAATAGGTTAGGTATACATGTAGGTTCCATTCGTCCCCAAAAAAAAAGGAAGAACTCGCATAAACGAATGCTTGAGAAAAGATAGGCATAGAGGGACCTGTTGCTCTATTTATAAAATTAGGTTCTACGTTTGAAAGCTGACTTATTTACGTTTTTAGACCTTCGCTCTGGATATCCAATCACATGAATTCGGGACAATCATTCAGCCAGTGTCCTCAAACAAAAACCACATAGAATAGACCGTTGACTCCTCCCACATAACGGACTTTGCCAACAAGCTGCCTGCGGGCCCAGGATTTTTCATAGATTGGTGCTGTACAAAATCAAAGCAGCGCCATTAACGCACGCATACTTGAATAATCCTTGGCCCATGGTATATCATAGAATAATCATTGCCGCCATTGATTTTGACATTTCACACCTATATAGAAACTGGAGAATTAATTCCTGGGAGAATCGGGTAGGTGCACGGAAGTTGCCGGTCTAGTTCTATGTGGTTTGTGTCCTCAAAATCAAGGTAGGTAAGTAGGTATTTGCTTATACGTCTCATAAGGACTTAAGTTCTACATAAATATTTATGTGCTATTTCTTGTAAGGCATAAACTGTTACATAAACGTTTTTGTGGAACTTAAAACGCTATAGGTCGTATGAGCAAACTGTCCTTAAATATTTTCGAGTTAACTTAGAGGCTGATAAAGTATGTGACATTTAATTTGGAGGTGTTGCCACTTAAAACGCTATAGCTTCTAAACCGTGGGTTCCGAAACTGGGGGTAATTACCCCCGCGGGGGTAAAACACCTATTATGCGGGGGTAATAATGGCAGGTAGTGGACAATACATTTTATTACCATTATAATTAAATCAAAATTTTGAACTCATAGAAATCAAACTAAAACTCGTATCTTAACCATATTTTTAAACCCTTTGAAATGGTGCAAAATTTTCTTTAAAAATCTCCGTTCTCAAGATATTTGCGTCTCAAAAGTTCGCAATTATTTTTGCATAGACGGACCGTAGACTTTTTTGTAATATAAATATTAGCGGAGTCAAAAACAAAAGAAAACTATTCGCGTCTCTGAGGTGTGTGTGTAAATGTAATTTGAGCGCGGCAGGAATCCGATAGTTTTTTTCTATTTTTCTTTCGATTTGAGAAATTGTGCTATCTAGAGAAGCAACAATGCCGCTCTTCCGGGCCATTAGCAGAAGTGGCAGAAAGATGTGAGGGCGGGAGCCGGTAGGCCGAGCAGCGGAGCAGCGGCGAATTTTGCTCATTTTTTCAGTAAAAAAAGTTCGTAATTTTGGATTACCGGAAATTCGCACCGGTGCGAATATCCCACAATATATCGGAAATTTCGCACCAGGTGCGTTGCATTCTTATAGCACTCAAACATGGAACACTTTTCGTTGGTGAACAACCGAAAGCTGAAACTTTAAGTGAAGAGTCTAAGTCGAAAATGGACACCTTCATAAAGTCTATGATCTAATAAAAGCCCTCAAGAATCAAATTCGCGCGCGAGATTCGATTCTTGAGGGCTTTTGTTGGAGGTGCGAATTTCCGATTTTCGTAATTTGTCCAAAATATGGCTTTAGTAATCTGTATCTCGCATTTCATACGTGCTATCGGACGTAAACAAATTGGCTTTGGAAAGATTGGATTTCTTACAAAAAAAATTCTCTGATAGTTTTCTTTTTCGTTGACCCTTTGAGTGCGCGTCAAACATGGATAGCAAAGAGAAAATACGTCATACTTTACAGTTTTTCTTCGATGAAGGCAACAACGCAGTTGGGAGGCTAAAAATGTGAATAGTGTTGATAATGGTCCTCGATTTCGTTCGAGGAATTTCCATGTCAAAGATGCATCGCACTCGAGTCTGACCGTCATTTAAGCACTGTTTCCACTGCCCAGAAGCTAAACATTCCACGAAAAAAACTTTTGGAACCATTTGAATAATGGATACAAAAAGAAGCTAAATAAAGCCTTGAATTTATGCAAAAATAATGAATTTCTTTTTATTACACCTAATATGGCGAACATCTTTAAGTTGGCGATGTAGATATCTATGTTTATACAACTGTCTGAGTAATTGGTAAATAACGAATCTGACAAAATAACATATAAAAATTCCGTGGTTCAACATAGATATATCCTCATCAGTCATATACTCACTGAGGCAATATTTCCCAGACATGGATAATCGCCAGTCCAAATCTTGGATATTAATACCGTTTGGTAGTAATGAATGATGCAATTTTTAAAGACGAAGATGTGTTAACCAAAGCAGAATTTCTAGGACTACGCGAGGATAACACTTTCAAAGTACATTTACAAAATTATGACCTTGGTACCTTTTGGCAAAAGTGGGTAGGTAAAGAATATCCTACTATAGCTGAAAGAGATCCAAAAATCAGCTAAAATAAAGGACAGAAACCGGTTCAATGTGAAACATGACTTAAGATGCGCCTTTTAAGTGAAACTAAACCTAACAAAGAACTTGTGAAAGCCAAACCATACCAACATTCGCACTGAATAGCATTCATTATTTTGAAAGTTCTTTAAGGTATATTTTTGTGTAATTTATTATATGTAGGAATTGATATAGACAATATTTTACACTTTCATGTAGATATTGTTTTCTTTGATGATACCTTAAATTAACGGGGGGGTAAAATCAGCGTTGCCATTTTGACTGCTTTCCAGTCAAATCTGACTGGATTGATATGAATTTAGCTGGAAGATTTTTTAAAATCCAGCCGGCTGGTTTTTTAGCTGGATACGAATTTTGTTTGACTGTTTTGAAATGTTTCGTGTAATATCACTTTTCTATCAACATAAATTTTTAAATTCAACGTGGAAATAGAAAAAAATAAAAAAAACTAACAAATATTGCTTAAATTTCACTTTTTTTGTTGCTCTGAGCTTGGAAGCATATACCACTCATACAACGAATCAATTTATGCGTTTGCATTTGCACAAGTACTTGCCTTTGCCAACTTACAAACAAATATTTAAAACTGAAAATTTATCAGTTGTGTTAGGTTCAACTTTCCTATACCGGCCGAAGTAACAAAATTATTGGTTGGTAATTATTATGTACTTACAGAAGCAGCAATAAAATATTCGACATTATGAATTCAGATGCAAATGATGAGAGGACAATTGAAGCGCTCAGAGAGATTGCTATATAAAGTTCATTTATAAGTTAATACATTTTGTATACCCTCCACATGAAGGAATATTTCCTTTATCATTACGTTTGTAACTTCAAGAAAGAGTCACCGGATTTGACCAGGATCAAGTTCTGAATCGATTCAGCCATGTCCGTCTGCCTTTCTGTTGAAAACACGATATAGCGTCAAGAGGAAATGAATCGACCTAGGCGAATGAAATTCTGTCAGAGGAGTGAGGACTTCTTTCTACAGTTCAGGTTGGTATTGAAAATATGGGCTATATCGGTCAAGTAGTTCTGGTTCTGGTACCCTCACACCAAACCAACATTAGACCAATGCCCATGCCTCACATGGCTAACTTTTTGCATGACTTGTATAATGTATGCAGTGGAGGGTATCAAAAGCAAAGGCCAGACCATTGATAACACGTTTACTTGTATTTTTATTTTTTTTATACTTTTATGACTGGATTTTTAGCTGAATTTTTGTTTGAATTTCTTTGGCTGTTTTTTTGACTGGATTTTAGATTTTTGACTGTTTTTTTCCAGTCAAATCTGACTGGAAGGCGAATTTCAAAACGGCAACCCTAGGTAAAATATTTTGCGCTAATAGATCAAAGGGGTAACAACATTGAAAAGGTTAGGAACCAACTAAACTATTATAGGTACAAAAATTGTTTTGTACATTTTGAAAAAAAATTTAGTAGCGCATGTAGGATAGGTATCTGGTCCGGGCAAAGGAACAAAGGAAGTCAGCAAACCGGAAATGGTGTATACGATGACAATTAGAATCATTGTAACCATTGTAGAACGGCAGTAAAGAAATAAAATCTCAATTCTACACGAAAGAATAATCGGCATTATTGTGTCAAATCGTAAAAATGTTTGGGCTTTTAATTAATAACAAGGACAACTTGGAATGCACTCCCCTTATAACGAATGTAGGTCTATTTGCATCGCCGTTTGATAATGGGCATCTAGTACATTCATAGTTTGGAAAGCATTGACATACTGTACATGGACTGCTAGTCAAATGTCATACAAACCTGCGAGGAAAAATTAAACAAACAGAAGCACTAGCCCTTTTGGTTCAGTGCGGCGAAAGTATGAAACCTCTGCGCGCCATTGCTATTTTTTACATAGAAAACAGTGCCATCCATTGTAGAAAAATTGCAACTGCGCAAGAGAACGACTTATTCAAATTATTTCGAATGTTCTATAACAGATGGCACACTCAGCACTTAAAAGAAAATCGCACGAATGGCTCGATGACATTTGAGTGTTTTCGTTTCTCTCCACCGTGAGTACGTATGCCACGGTCCACGAAACACTGCTCTATAGTCCTATTAGCTTTTTCGGAGTTTAAGCTTTTATGGATTTTGTTAATTCTTTTCGGTGTTTGATTTGACAGGACAAATTTTTAGCAGTCATTTTTATACCATATTAAAACAACTAACGAATGTGGTGTAGGTAAAGTCTATTTCAAGCCATCGGACAATTTTAAAGCTGAGCAGAGAGAGCAACGACAAAAAATGTGTTACTTTTTCTTACTTGACGTTCACACCCTAAATTGTCCACGGTTACATTTTACGAACTCACAAACTTTTCATATCTATCGTGACGTGACCGTCAGAATATTTAAGTTGAAGATTGGAAATGATTTCAGCCAGTGTCTTAACAAAACCAGCCAAGTTGGTCCCTCACGATCAAGGAATTTTCTTCGCGAACAAATGATTATTTAAATAACTCAAGCAAGTTGTTACACTGGTGCTCTAAAATCGACCATAAAGCCTAATACGCTCTTTTATCGAAGCTAATGATTCCAATGATTCTTTCTTATAAAATATCATGTTTGGGGGAAAGCCATAATCTTTTATGCATCTTTTACCATACTGGACCTACAAATATGATAGAGCACTTGACTTCAGCATAACCTAGGAAGATACACTGATAGGGGGTATCGTATAAGCAACGGAATTAAGTTTTAAATAAAATTAAAATCAACTACACATTTATAAGTTGCCGCACAATGTTATGTTCACAGAATGGTGTCAGATTAGGTTGGGTACTAGCCAAAGAAAAAAGAGCAAATGTCCCACTGAATTATATAGTTGAAGGTATAGTATAAGGCCACCCTTATTCCCGTTGGCGTCTTTGTCATATACGACTCTTTTGTCGTGACGTTATAAACACGATATTCAGATTTTTTTCAAACTTTTGTTAACGATTTTGCTTCTTTTTCTATGTGTTCACTGTATTTTCAAATCGCTTGTCTCAAAAAAGTTACAAACTCTGACTTAAAACCGAAATGAAATATTAGGCGTTTACGACAAACGCCAAGATCTGCAAGCAAGGTGTTCTGGCAGACCATCCGCCGTCTTAGAGGAAGGAAGTGGAACATTATCGAAGGAGTCAAATCCAAAGATGGTACACTTCTTTCTAATGAGGAGGACATCTTGCGCAGATGGAGCGAGCACTTTTCCGAATTGCTCAATCCAATCCAGGGCATTGAGGATGACACATCTATCGCCTTAAGCAGGGCGGAAAATAGTCCCACGGTAGAGGAAGTCACTTTTGCGATCAAATCGCTAAAAGCTGGCAAATCTGCCGGAGTGGATGAAATCCGGCCAGAAATGCTAAAGGATGTTACAGCGCAGTCTTGGCGAGGAACGTTTCGAATTGGGAGATCTGAGGATAAGTCATTTGCTCTTCGCTGATGACTTGGTCATCCTTGGGTCCTGTCAGACTGAACTTCAGCGCGCACTCGATCGGTTTGTAGCCGTTTGTGTTGAAGCTGAGATGAAAGTAAATGTGAACAAATCTGAAGTGATGGTCGTCTCCAGAACGCCTGTTCAATGCACTCTGCATGTTAGTGGAGTCCCATTGAAACAGGTGGAGAAGTTTAAGTATCTCGGGGTCTTATTCACGAGTGATGGAAGGAGCAATGCCGAGTTTTCCTGTAGGATTGGTCAGGCTGGATCGATTTTGAGACAGCTTGGTCATTCTGTTATCAGGAGGACTGAACTTGGTGTCAAAGCTAAGTTGTCAGTCTTTAATTCGGTGTTTGTTCCAACTCTTACCTATGGTCATGAGGTTTGGGTAATGACCGAAAGAATAAGATCGCGAATACAAGCTGCCGAAATGAGATTTCTCCGTAGTATTGCTGGTGTGACCCGTAGAGATCGCATCAGAAATACCAGAATACGTGAGGAACTCAATGTCGAGCAGCTACTTCTCCGGACGGAGCGATCCATGCTTCGGTGGTTTGGTCATGTTAAACGCATGTCCCCGACCAGGATTCCACGACGTGCTATGGAATCCGTACCATCGGGCAGGCGTCCCCTAGGTAGACCCAGGATGAGATGGTTAGATCAAATTCATAATCTCTCCTCTACCCGTATGGGGATTGCCCTTGATGATTTAGAGTCGATGGCGGAGGATCGAGAGCTATGGAGGGTCCACTTGAGCAACCTACACCCGCGACCCACTTAATGTACAAGCGGACCATTGAAAATGAATGAATGAATGAATACGACAAACGCCAACGGGAATAGGGGTGATTATTTCCGCGACCCACTTAATGTACAAGCGGACCATTGAAAATGAATGAATGAATGAATACGACAAACGCCAACGGGAATAGGGGTGATTATTTCCCCCGAATTTTTCCCATTCAGCAATTTGATTTACATTGCTGACAAACATATTTGGGCCTCAGTTAGGTCGAAAAAAATCTGGAGAATTTATAAAACTCGACAGATCAAAGCTAAGAATAGCGATACTCTCTGGTCAAGGAAGCATGCTATTAGATTAGGGGTCGCATTGCAACATTTATGAGCGAGCAATACGTCATTCTATTATGTGGATTTTACATGCACGACAATAACAAATTCCGTTACATAATACTCAATAACGGATGTGGTAATTCGGCCGTAGGATTAACCAACAAGGATACATGCAGGTATTGTAGTGACCTACACGTCGGATGTAGAAGATATTACCCATCTACTCTGTGAATATCAAGACATTGCTCGGAATTGAATAAACTGCTAAGTTCCACATTTCACTTGGAAATGAAATCGGAAATGAATTTTTGTGTTCTACATTTCAGTATATTTTTCAAAATTTTCGGAATTGACACAAAGTGAAATTGAGATTTCGAAAAAATTTCGGAGTTTCCGAATCGCTCGAAATGCAGAACACTGAAAACGAATTCACTCCATTTGCAAATTCGATTTCACTCGATTTCTGGAACCTAGCTGAAAGTGTCTCAGAATATACTTCTTCGACAATTTAGTCAGCTCGCAACAAAATTGAGGAATGTTTGAGCGAATCGAATAATTTTTTTAACCGTGAAGGTTTCCTAGAGATCGCTATGGGTCCACTGTGGTGTCTGGTACCTTTTAATGAACTCATAAAACGATATAACCAAACCTAACCTCATTTTTACGTCAGCATATGATACCAATCAATCGCTACATGCCATCTACTAGCTCTCTGTGTAACTCAAATATGGTACACATACGTATGTAGCACTCTCTGTCGACGTCAGAGCTACATACAACTACAGTTGAGTTGTCTCTTAGTTTTATGTCATTCAAAATTCGATATTGTCCGTATTGTTACACACGACCTTGATAGAACAGTTATCTGTTAAAACACAACAAGTATGGCGATGGTTGCCTATAAGTTGTTAGTTAGTTTGGGTTGTGTGAAAGTTGGGTTGAATTGAAGACGTATGCCCCTATTTTTGTTGTGTTCCATAATAGGGGCAAACGTCTCGTACCTTGTGATCGTTCACAGATGATTCGATTCGGCTTCAGGACGCATGTATGACGCGAAATATACGTAACGTACTTTACCTGCACATTTTCAGCTGCAACACTGTGTTTTATTGTTGTTGTTGTTGAGCATAATGCCCACTGTGAATTATGTCTTAATAATTTCTAACAAAGTTAAAGAAAGACTTAAAAACTTTTGTGAAATGAACAAAAATAAACAAAACTCGTGTCATTCCCCTTAAAAAAAAAAAAACAAAATAAACAAATCAAATTCAAAATAAAAACACAAAGTAATTTTTTTTTTCTTTAGAATTTAATTTAAAACATAATTTAATTAATTAAACAAAAATTTACAAAATATATTTATATATGTATATATAGATGTATGTATAATTGCAGGATAAATTAATACTACAGCATTTATAAGTTTAATTTGTTTTTGTTATCTTTCTTTCGTTTTAATAATAATTAACTTTCTTGCATGGTTCGCTTCGCTTATTAATTTGAACTTTCTTACACAATATTATCAACATGAGAATATTTCTTGTTTCTTTTTTTCTTTTGTTTATTTAAATAAATTTATATATCATCATTTCATGTAACTTTATTTTACTAAGTTTTATTTACTTTAATTGTTGTAGTTTCCATTCTGTTGGGAAAGAAAAGAATATATATGTTTGTTTGTTTTGTGTGAAAATTAAAAATAATCATTAAAAAAAAACTATACAATAAATATCTATATTGTGTACAAATAACTAAGCATTAAATTAGAAAGTAAAAAAAAAAACTTATCTCTTAGAAAGAAATGAAAATGTAAACTTAATAAGGTTTTAAAGGGAAACGACGACTTTTAAGACATGTACAAAAATAAAAAAATAAAATCACATTTCCCCCCCAAAAAACAAAATATTATTATTAACAAATTAGAGTCATCAGTTTTATTTGTTGATTGGTTTTAGTTTAAATATTCTAACAGAGAAAATATCATTTTGCATTTTCAATTAAGACGTTTGTTTCTTGTTTTGATACTTTTTTTTTTTTGTATAACAATTATCGATTATTTTGTGGGTTTTCTTTACTATAACAAAAGAAGAAAAAATAAAAAAAAAAAACATTATAAGTTAGTCGCTGTACGTTTTGCTTATTTTCATTTGATTTCTTTTTCTTATGGGCTGTACTAAAATTATTTTGTTAGTGCCCTGTTTCTTCTATATAATATGAAAATAATTTAATTTATGTTTAGTTTATTTTATTTAATAACTATTATTATTATTATTATTTGTTTTTGTTTAATTTTTTATTTACGTTTTGGAAAGACTATACAATTCAGGTATTTGGTAAGCGATTTGAATGCATCAATATTTTTATTTGTTTTTCTTTTCTTTTTATTGTAATATCCTTAATGTTTTAAGTTTTTTTTTTTTTTGTCGTTAAGTAATTTTGTTTGTGGTGTTTTTTTTTTCCAATCATGCGTTTTTTTATATCTAAATTGAGTGTTTTGTTTTTTTTATGTTGCCATTTTTGTAATAGTTAACAAATGTGTTACATAAAGCAGCGGGTATTATAAGAGGGGTTAGGCACTAGCGCTATCAACGAGTACGAAAAGAGAGCGACACCTCAGATGTATCTGGAAAGTATCTGGCAGATTTTACCATTGTCAGGCATCTAATATCCTATTTGGGGCATTTGCCGAAGTTGTATTCTCATTGTGGATAACAAATTTTGACAATTTTACTTTTTGGCCTCAATCAATGTGGAGTGAGTAACTGAAGGCAGTCGGAGAGGATTGTTGTTTGAGGCCCTGGATCACGTCGAACCAGTAGCGTCAGTAGCGGGTGGTTCAAATACAATATTTTTTAAGTCATGTTATTTTGACAATGGCAGCTCTTTCCTCCTCTCGCTCTCTCTCTTTCAGTCAGTAGAACGAAATGAATCGCTATACGCTTAAACAACGTTGGAAAGTATTGCAAATTTATTAAAAAAAAACAATGAGAGTGCTGTGTTGCCCAATCAGTGCGTTTATTTTGACCAAAATGAAGCACCCACCTTTCCAGAGTCCGACTTAGTGAGATATGTAGATTTTATTTAATTTTTTAAAAGAAACTTGTATTTGGACCAACACATCTGTCTTTTATAAGTTTTCAGAATCTGTATCCGATCTAATGTCCGTCACACACCTGTGGATCTTTTGAGAGTGTTCTTAGCGATATACAAAGGCCCTTATTGTGATTGTCGATCAGCGATCGTCACGACAATTGTCGATTGCGTCGATTGATTTTAGCTATCCGTACGAACAAAATTTTTTCACGTCTAAGAGAAAGCATCGACCAGACAATTGTAATCGACTACAAGCGACTGATGTCAAATCGACAAACACAGTTGTCGATCGATCGACAGTTGTCGCTCAACGATCATCGATACTCACAATTATAGGGGCCAAAGAGTTTCGAAAAAGTGAATCATGGTACCTCCCGCACAACAAACGCACTTAAGACGCTAACTTGGTACACGAAACAAAGTAAAATTTCAATCATTGATGTATTTTAGCACCTATTACAGCCATAGTTAAAAAATTTGGTAAATTGATGTTTGAAACATTAATGTGCATTGTATGTACAAAAGACTTGGCAGAATGAGCGGAATCGGGAAAATAAAACCTCGAGAAAAAGGCTATTTTTTTACAACTAATGGAGCCTAAGTTGTAAAATGTAAAACATTGATGTATATTGTATAATACTTAAAACAAAATAGAGCCCACCAAAGATTTGTTTCGATTTTAGTCTAAAATTTACTCAATTGGTAAACATCATCAAAGCGAAGCATTTCATTGTATAATGTAGTTTGCTTGTCTATGAGTTCTTACCAATGCTTTCAGCATCAATTTTACCGTTGCCTCCAAGTGGGTAGACAGAAAAAGCGCAGTGCTCGAAGAAACAACAAATGCAAAAATTGCTGTACTTGTTTTCTCTCTCTGATTCTAAGCGGGCTCCAGGAAATAAGAGAAAATGATATAAAGCCTCGAATTTGTGGTGTTATTTGAAATATTACCCCAATTTCAAATATGAAATCAGGCCCCACTGCGATGAAATAAACCCCAAATCTGACAGTAAACCCAAGCAGGCGGGTTGCAGGGGTGTTGCATATGTTTTCGTTTTTCGTTTGGGGTATTATTTCATTTCTTCTTTCCTTCCCCAAAAAAGGAAATAACACCCCAAATTTCATTAAAAATCGTTGTTGTTATTTCCTGTATAAATTTTTGGGGCCTTATTTCAATTTTTTTTTTGCCTTATTTCGCAGAGCCTTCTAAGCATTGTGGCTAAGTGTTACTTTCTGTAATTGATTCTTGGCATCTTAATGGATGTCGAAAACGGAGTAAAAGCGGTAAATTAGCTTAAGGAGGGAGAGTCTGAAAGGTCTGTTGCAATTCGTATTGGAGTGTCGCAGCGAGCTATCCGAAACGTCTGAGAACAGGAAACCGGGTGTGTAACAAGAGGAAACCTGGACCACAAAGAATCAGAGCCACAATTGCGCAAGAAGACCGGTACATACCAATAGTTGCACTTCGGGAGCGTACCGTAACCGCCCATGCCTTACGAGTACGCATGTGGAGAAGACAAGTTGAATGTTTCACCCACCCATGCATAAGCGAACGAAACTGACCGTTTTGGGGGACCACTTCTTATGGTATGGGCTGAAATAAGCTTGTTAGGCAGAACACAGCTCATAATTCTGGATGAGGGTACCGTAACTCTCGTCAGTTACATTGAAACATTTTCACAGAAAGTGGGTCCTGGCTTTGTTCTTATCCAAGACAATGCTGTCCCGCATATAGCCCGTATTACACTAAGAACTCTTTCTGATGATTACAGTTTTACAATGAGCGCGTAAATCAACTCCACCGAGTATTTATGGGACCAATTAAAAAGAAGCCTTAAAGAGAACCACAGCCATGTTAGCAAGCTCATAAACTCGCTAAAAGTCTCTTGGGAGCGCAAAAACCGAACAAAATGCTACGCATCACATGAAAAGCGTTCCTAAGCTTCAGGGGGATTGGCCTGAAGTCTTCGACTCAAAAAAAAAAAAACACAAATTATATCTAAACGTCTGGCAGACACCCGAAAGTTTTACTGCCCTGAAAAGGCTTCTCAATTCAGCAAAATTCACAGAAACGAGTTAAGCTGGGCCTATACCTAAACATTTATCAATTTCTTTTATAATAGATTTCCAACTGATGACAAAACTGAAACGAATGCCAGATGATAAATAACGTTTTTTTTTTTTAGAATTCAGTAGTCAGCAAGACCTCAAACACTGCTACGCCCGATCGACACTATCGGCATACAATTAGCTATCAACACAGCTTTACGACTGAGTGACTCTCGACAACGCAGAAAACAAAATGTTGGTCATGCTAACATACTCATGGTCATGATGCAACGACATCTTTCGAAACTCGCAGATCGGGCGCATACCGAAATAAACTTTATTACCTATAGATTTTGACATATCTATACCGAACAGATCAAAGCGCCAAGTGGACGCAACTTGGTGTACTGTACTAAGAACAGGGTCAAAAACACAAGTGTTTTTCCTTCGACCAATCGAATTATATCAGTGGCTTCCAGGCCGAAGTCACTGCCATTCGACAAGCTGCTGCTCGATGATTACCTTTAACAACGATCTAAATGATAACAGTGTGGCATACATTTACAGCTTTATTTTAAAAAGTATAGTTGGTTCTAGGAGCGGACAATGTGATCCACCTGTTTGTACCAATTGGCGAAGTGTCGATTGTATTTTATTTATCCTGTGCAGACAGTCAAAAACAAACGCTAGACTGCAGGCACACATGCGAGGATTAGGCGTATGAAAATTGCACTACTAGCCACTAGAAACCTATACAGCTGATAGTACCTTAACCTTTACTATCTATTTCTTTTCGAAATATAAAACGTTCCATACATACCTTAGCAGACACATCCGATTTCTTTAAAATGCCGAAAACTTTTTGCACGCTTACTGCTTATTTCCTAGGCCAAACTTTTTGGATTCCTGTGGCCTGTGTCACAAATATATACTGTTCCGGAAGCTTGATAACAAATTATCCGATTGGCTTGTTTTTGACGTTTGTTTTTATATTGGGTGCTAATGTAGCTTTGGCTTTAAGTGATCGAGCGTTTCTGAGTTAGACAGTTAGACTGCGAATAATAAATACCAATTAGATATCATATGTACTTTATTGGCAGACAGTAACGCCCACATTTTGTTTTATTTACGAAAAAGGTAGCATTCGAATAAAAATAATTCCGCTTTTAATTTATCACCTAAATTTAAGAAAAGATGTTTTCACCTACTCGATGGCTGAATTAAATTCGACTTCTGTCTCTACCCATAGGACAGAAGAGTTTCCCTCCTTTAAGAGTTGTTGGCGGAAAATCAAGAGTTATGTGGGGTTCACTTGAGCATCCCATACCACGGATTTTTGTATTGGATCAGAGGGGAATTGACAATAATGATGATGATCAAAGAAGTCATGTATTAACAACAGCAATAGGCTATTTCAGATGGGCTTCAAATTTGCATATAATTTGCGCAATTGTGAGCTTACTCGTTAAGCTCGTTTCTAAAAATAATTATTAGTACCGCAGAATGTCTTTGTAAATATAAGTAACCAAAATCAACAAAACAGTTGCAAAATTATTGGCAGCGACGATCAAAATTTTGTATTCGCAAAAATTTTATAAATTATTTTTGAAAGTCACGCCACTGCCAATGAATGCCAGTTGGGGATTCTGTTGAATGTACCATTTCAAGACTTAAAGTTTCGAGATATTGACTAGAAGGCACTATACATATTTGCAAAGTATTTAAGTTTTTGGTTACAAAGACGATTGTGGATTTTTTGGTTAGCAAGGAATATTCGCTCTGGTTCGGCCACCAACAAAATCGGTACAAATTCTTGTCTAGAAGGGTAGCAACCTGGAGATATCAGAATTACGCAGGAGCACAACTCAAGAACAGGCCGAACAGTTGACAATTGGCCTTACAAATAAGCATTTTTAATAATCACTTTACGTTTTTTTTTAGGTTACAATAGATCATGACTATTGTGACTTCGTAAAATGTAACCTTGTATATTTACTAAAATTGGTTATTTGTACCGCGCAATGTCTCTCAAATAAAATTTTAGTTACGGGAAATTCAAGAACACTGGTGTACAGGAAAAAAGGAGCTCGGGTTAGATCAAGTTCATTTAGAGTCGATGGCAGAGAATCGAGAGCTACGAAGAGTCCACTTGAGCAAACTGCACCCGCGTTCCACTTAATGGATATTCCATGCCAAACAAGGACAACTCTAACCCAATTCTGGTCGGGCTTCAGTCTTCAGTCCATTTACTAAATAGCTTCTTATCTCGCTTCGACCCCAACATACAAAAATCAGATGCCCTAACTGTAACAATGAGATGTTCAACACCTTTTCATCTTGCCGTCCAAACCAACTGAAATGGCCCAATTCCTCGGACTGAGAGAACCACATAACAAATAAAGCTGCTACAACAACATTGTGATGCGGAAAGAATGCTAAGGATGCAACAACAAGAACTTGCAAATCTTGGTAATTATGGCAAACGTTACTCAAATTAAAGCTGACATTACGTTTAAGCAGAAGTCCTGTCAGGAAAACACTTCTTCAGTCTCTAAGCTGATTCACAATTTCGCCATTTTAAGTGTAGTCTACAAGTCTACAAATTGACTTGTAGACTTGTATTCGTAAATATTTCACTGTGCAAGACATTGATATTCTTTCCTTGATGGAACTGAACCACGATCAACTGTCAACTGAGCTACAAATTATTATTTTGAAAAAACAGAGAGAATGAAGCAACCACAATGTATTTTCGTACAGCTACGCACATAATTCGTGTTAAGTAGGTGAATCAAAGTGTCCATTTGTAGCCCTTTTTTTATTGAATATATATCTCTGTAAAGCAAAGATTTATAAAACTATCAAGATCCAAACCAGGGGCTGATTGCCTGAAATTCTGCATGCATTTGTGATATAGTGGTTTAAACTGTCATATTTGATTTACGAATATGTCTTGACATTTGGTGCGTGCTTGACATTATAACACGATTAACATTTAAGCAAACTGTATTATGTGGAAGTGGTTTCCATTCTAATGTGAACCTCAAACGTGTTGAGAAACTTTACTCTGCTTCACTGGGAAATGTTGTGTTCATTAAAACAGACATACGGCTGCTCAGAAATAGTTTTTGTTCCATTTAACCAGCAAATTCGCTTCGAGTCGAGTCTTACTTTCACAGATTCTCGCTACAGAATAGAACATGGGCTTACTAATGTCGTTTTCGGTTGGTCGTCCAGAACCGTCCGGAAGAACTCACCGAGATTCTGAATTCAAATCCAGAAGAACTGTCAGTTGAGTGCCAATTGTTGTGGATTGCTTCCGGACGGTTCTGGACGACCAACCGAAAACGACATAAGAAAGTTCTCAACCCCCTTCACCGATTTGTAGATGAGATTTTAAAACTCCCTCGCCATCAATTTATCAGCGCTAGTGCTAGGACAAGAGTGCATGCATTAACATTATCTCCTCCTCTGTTTGAGTCTTTGTGTGTGTGTGTATGTTTGTTTCTTTTTGTTTAACGTATTTTGTTTAATTATTTTCTTGCACTTAAAACAAATTCAATAACATCAAGATGACTTGTGAAGTCTGCAACATAACTATTTCTTTATACAATTTCTTAATCATCGTGATTTCATAATCTACAATAGATATTGTCATTAAAAAAATTAAAACAAAATCAATTTACCTAATTTTACTTAGACTGCATGCACCAAGTAAACATAATAGTGGCGGTGTGTGAAATATTAAACAATTTAAAACAACAAAGTTAAGAGATTATCATGGTCTAAGGGATAATAATTACATAGAGAGGCAAAATTTGAATGTACAATCAAATAATAAACAGAAAGTCATAAAAGTGTTGGGAAAAATATTAGACAACGAGGGTGAGAAATAGCGAGAAAGAGAGAGAGAGAGAAAACCTTTAATTATTATTATTTATTTACATCAGTCGCTGACCTTCGGCGCTTTTGATTTTGACCCGCTGCTGCCGCCACTGCTATTGTTCTTTGCGTTATACTTCCGGTGGCAGTTCGTCCGGTGATTTGTATATGCTGCTGTTGTTGTTGCTGTTGTTGTTGTGGCTGTCCACTTATAACAGTCATCTGCTGTTGCTGATTGGACTGTGATGCTGCATTTTGTTGTTGCACATTCTGTTGCTGTTGCTGCTGTTGAGCCACAGCTACCTGAGTTAATACCCTCTGTTGCTGTTGTTGTTGCGCCTGCTTTTGCAGTTTTAATTGCAATTTTTGTGTCGTCATAACAAGAGGTGTGGCAGTTAAGTTAGCAGTCGTCGTAATTGCTGAGGAAGCTGTAAAGGGATTGGATACACGTTAGTATGTTTTAATTGAAGCTATTGTCTAGCTGTGCGATTGGGGAGGGCAGGGTATTGTAAGTAATTATTTTTCACACCTTATGCTAAGAAATACAGCCAAACGTTTTTTACAAAATGGGCAACAAGACACATAAAATACTCAACAATAATGCGCATGTTGGGTGCAAAAATAATATGAGTTAGATTTTAAATATGTACTAGAATATTAGAGACTAAATACGTTGATCTGTTCAAAAGGAGGACACGATTCGCTTTGAATTACGAACGACACCATCCCATTTCTTGTGAAATATGTATAAACATACACTACCTACCTTGGGATATACGATATACCTACAGCCTGTATTTCAAAGTCATTATTCTGTCTTTAAATATTTTTGGGGAAACCAGTGATGATATTCTGGACATATTCAAAACAGCATCGATACATGAATGGACAATAATTGAAAGTCTAACCCAGAGGGGACCTTAACCAACTTAGAATGCCCAAGAAGACACAATTAACCAAATGCCGCGATAACTAGATAAAGGTATTTTTTCAACGAAAAAACCGTAAAGTGTGTCTGTCCGCTTGTCTGTAGGCTTGTGATGTGTACGTCATTATAAGAACATTAAAAGTATAAAAAAGGTAAGGTAATCGTAACCACTTTTTTTGTCAGTAAGCAAAACTAGCAATGACTATAGCAAAAAACCATTTCCGTGTGGAGTTCAGAAAGTTCTCACATTAGCAGTGTCCCCAGATGGCGAATAGTGGGGCTCGTATTTATGCCACAGTGTATGTGCCAGTCGCAAACCAATATACTGACAGATGCTATGAAAAAAAAAACAAATTCAACTTCGGAAGCGACCAAACGGAACGAAATCATGCTGCAGGAAGTCGAGTCTCCAGTTCGCGCGGCGGAGAACTACCTACAACGGAGACAGATGAGTTAATCTTTAAGTCCATGGATAGCTTAGAGTCTGCATTCTAATCAATGAAATTATTTAAGTTATTATAATTGCAGAACATATAGGATGGACCAAATACAAGTTTCTTTTTAAAAATGCAATGAAATGAACAAAATTAAATTTTTTCTTTTTTTGTAAGAGCAAACATTCCCATTAATTATGGAACATAATATCGTTCATGTGGCTGCCTCGGCAGGCTTCGCAGTAGCGCATTTTGTCACTCCAATTTTCCAAGACCTTCTTGATTTTTTTGGGCTGTAGCTCAAGGCTTGCTTGGATGATATTGGCCTTAAGTGCTTGAATCGTTTTTGGATTGTTGGCATAACATCGGTATTTCATGGTTCCCTACAAAAAAAAGCCAAAAAAATCGCAGCTCCGAGGCGGCCAATAGACATCGCCAAGACGGCTGATAACACGTATTTGGGAATTTGAAGCGCAAAAGATCGATTGTGGCATGGGCTGTGTGGCATGCATGGCGCGCTATCCTGCATAAAACACAGGTCGTCCAAATCCATGCCTTTAATTTCAGTACAAAAAAAGTCGGTTAACATGGCTCTGTAACGTCCACCGTTGACCGAAACGTTGCTCCCAGCCTCATTTTCGAAGAAAAATGGTCCAATGATGCCACTACTCCATAATCCGCACCAAACTGTCACTTTCTGTGGAAGCATTGGCTTCTCGACAATAACGAGCCCCAGATGCGTCAATTTTGTTTCTTAACGTAGCCGCCAAGATGGAAATGCGCCTCGTCAGAAAAGATGATTTTTCGCCCAAAATCGTTGCCCAATTTAAGCTGCTCTAAGGCCCAAATTGTGAAGCAAAAACGAAGTGGATGGTCGTGCGCCTTCAATTGCTGAGTCTATTGAACCTTGTAAGCGAATAATCCAAGATCTTTCTGCAGAATTCTTCTCAGGCTAGTGCGTGAAATGTTCAGCTGTTGAGATCGATGGCGAGCTGATGTTCGTGAATTAAGTCTCACACTCTCGGCTACAGCGGCCACATTCTCGTCTGTGCGCACCGTCCAACAACGGGGACCATGAGTGTTGTCCACTAGCATACCAGTCTCACGAATCTTTTTGCACAAACTTGCGTACAGCAGGCGCGGTTGGTGATTCATTTCGGGCAAAACTTCTTATCAAAAAACGCACTGTTTGGGCTACACAGCACTCACTTTGGAAATAAGTTTTCAATATTTGTCAACGTTGTTCCAGCGTAAAGCGAGTCATTTCGTTCTGCGGAGGTTTGATACTGACTTTCTGTCAAGATTTCGAGTGGGAAGCAGCTGTGAGTATTAAAATAAACTATGATTTAAAAAGAAACCACTAGATGGTCCACCCTGTACCAATAAAGATCTAGTAGCGACTATAGTTGAGCTACCCACCAACTCAGTTAACTGCCTCTTGACACCTACCATATGAGCTTTTCGCTACGGAAGTGACTGTTGGACAGTTGCGGTAGAAAATAACCTACAACTCCTGTATGTTGCGATGCGGATGGACATCACACAATCTACGATAGCACTTTATCTTGACACTTGATTACTGACAAACTGCATACAACTTCTCAATAGATTAGGATTAGAAGATACGCGATAGGCAAAGGTTCTGACCATGTTTTTCGATTGTAGTTGTTCAAAGTTAAATCTTCTCACAGTGGTATCGGAGATATTCGCATTGGTTCCTTGGCTAACGATGGATGCTCGTTAATGTTTGGACATCTAAGAATCTGGGGAGTACCTTACATCATCAATTTGGATGAAACAAAACAGAACCAAAATGGAAAGATTCAAGGTAAATATTTTGATTGATTGGAACCGTGGAAAAGCTTCGGCGTGGAAGCTGGTTAACAAGAGGTTGCAGATGAGATCGAAAACAAAGATGATGCCGCCGAAGACGCCAAAACAAAGGGGATGAATCTGCGCGTTACTCTTGGTAGACTCGTTGAAAAGATTGAAATTTTGAGAGGAGTTCGAAAGTACACGTCTGGCCTTGAGACGAAAACATCGCCAAAATGTCTGGAAGCATTATTGTACTGCGACTTTTTCGTAGAATATTGCGCGAATTCCATTGATAGAGGTTCTGACATTCATATTGTCAGGAATGACAAATATCGACTTCTACAAGTCATACTACAAGGACGAATAGATGGGGGAGGAGCGATTAGATAATGTACAACATGGTTGCGGAATTTGGGACAACGTGCATTTGCTTTAACACTAAAGTAGTGTAAGTCGCCTAGTGACAACGAATAGAAACAGAATAAGAATGCAGTGCATTTGCAATAGAAACAGGAAGAGAATCAGAATCAGAGAGAAATGCATTTTCTTTGTGTTGCAAGGGTACTAGATTTTTTCTCTGTCGTTACGCAAATTAAGCAGCTTATAGTACATTTGAGAGTTTTACATCACAAAAGATATTCAAGCGTAGGTAAGTAGAGACAAAGCATAGCCACAATTGATGTCGATAATTTGGAAAGAAAACTTTTTTGCCGACGATGACAACCAAGTCATGCAGAATGCGAATTTTACACATGTCACTGAGTCTATTTACAACAACCTCCTATCTATCGCCTAATGAGAACAACAACGCATGCATGAGAACAACGATCTAACAATGATGATGAGGTGAAATATTTGCTAATTTGGTAGAAATAAAAAACAATGACTGTGAAAATCGACACAGACTTTCCCCTCGCGTCGGAATAACCAATAATCCTTTTGGTTAACAATATATTGGCTGTAGGATACTCAAAATCTTGATATTACTCACAAGTGATTGGTGTGGCAATCTTCAGCGTTGATCCAGCTAAACTTCGTTGTGCCGCAATCAACTGACGATTGATTATTTGCTTGGCACCGACAACTTGTATATTCCTGGGACGTCCCTGCTGCAGCGAATTAAGCAGTTGTATTGATTGATTAGTTGCGCCAGCGTTTCCTGTTGTTGTCTGTTGTCCAGATCCACTCGTATTGATGTTACCGCTCGCTGTTTGGGCGGTATTCCCTGAATTAGCTAAACCACCTGAGGTACGGATTGTTTGAGGATTTAGATTTTTAACACCGGATGCAACTAATTGAGCTGTGGTGGCAAAATACGGGAGAGAGAGAGAACAAGAGAGAGAGAGAGAGAGAGAGAGAGAGAGAGAAAGAGTGTATAAGAAGGACCACGGGGAAGGGATTTGGGATGTAGTTGTTTTTATTTAGCAAATGGTTAGCAATGTTACGATGATTAATGGTCACAATGCAAACAAGCAGTTGTTAGCACAGAATTAAGGACACAAGCAATAGTTTCGACAAATCAAGAGTACTTACCAATTGGCAATGACAGCATTGATCCACCTGTCGAACTTACGCCTCCAGATCCAGCACTGGTGAGAACCACAGTTTGTGTACCTGCCGCCGATGATGATTGTTGTGAGCTATTTCCCACTCCAACGTCTCGAGACCCGTTGCCACCGCCTTGCAAGCTGTTCACCTGCGTTGTACTTGTTACAGGAACTGATACCAATAGACTTCTAGTTTGCTGGAGTGATATCGGTTGCGTCAGTCCTGATATTTGCACCTGGACGTTCTGCATACCAGGGAAGTTTGCCATTGCCCCCTGCAGCGAGGACAGATTTATACTTTGCAGGTTTAGAGTGGCAGTTTGCTGCTGTTGTTGTTGCTGTTGCTGATGGGAAATAGGCGAAGGCGATGCTTGGGGCGGTGGACTAGACATTGGTGATATCGACGCGGCCGGAGATTGCGCATTTGAGATTTGTTGTACTAAAGCTTTTGTTAGATATTGCTGTTGATGCTGCTGCTGCTGCTGTTGTTGGGGCGAGAGAGCAGCTCCGGGACTACTACTGGTATTCACATTTGCACTGCCGCTGTTCAGTCTTTCAAGAAGGGCTTGATTCGATGAAATAACCGTCGACGAAGTCGTCGATCCATTATTGCTGCCCGACTGCGAATGATCGCTGCTGGGCGAGGGAGAGGTGGCCAACAAGGTATTCTGTCCTGGCATTGTGAAATTTAAATTCGTTCCACTGGACGTGTTCGATGCATTCGAATCGCTGCCGGGAGAGGGTGCAGCCGCGCCCACCACATTTGATTCTCGCCGCAACGCATTCGCCGTAATGACTCGCTGGCCGGCACTGTTACTCAGGATTTTTATGCTGTTGTTGTTCACCGTTGCACTGGTGTAGCCAAAATTGGCGTTTGTCATTATCGCTGGAGGGGAGGCAAGTTGCGATGCCAAAGCAGACATCGAGACTCGCACGTTTTGTGACTGACTTGTTGTGCCGTCTTGATTAAGATTGACCGCACTAACCGCTATGACATTTGCCCCGGCATTTGAACGCTGTCCACCACCCGGATTGCTTGTGACGATGTTGATCTTTCGCAGATTCGGGTGGAGCAGATTTTGGAGAACTTCGTTGGGTTTGCGTTGCATTGTTTGTTGCTGTTGCTGCTGCACAAAATTATCCGTTTGTTGGTGGGTAGTCTGTTGTTGCTGCTGCTGCTGGGATTGCTGTTGTACTGGGGTGACAGTTTGCGTTTGACCCGTTGAACTGGTGAAGGTGCCACTGGCAACGGGTGTGCTCGTCATAGCGGCCGGCGCGCTATTCAACAAGCTGATGATCGAGGCGTTGCTGGAGGACTTATGCTGCTGCTGTTGTTGTTGGCCGCCGCCTGAGGTTTGCTGTTGTGATCCTATAGAGAGAAAGATTAGTTGAGGAAATTAAATGGAAATTGTCTTGTGGCGACATTGATCTTGGGAAGGAAGTGCTGAATCTAGTTACAAGTTCATTAGATCGGCTTCTGAAGAGAGTGCTGTTTTTACTCACCTGAATTCTGTTGTTGTTGCTGCTGCTGTTGCTGTTGTTGTTGTTGCCATTGATTCGCCGAATTCATAATACTCGTCACAATAGCATTGACCGCCAGATTCGAATGTATCGTGTTCGTTGAAGACTTTTGCTGGAGAATTTGCTGCTGTTGCTGCTGCGATGTTACTATCGATCCAGCCCTCAATTGTGCCTGCTGAAGGATGAATCCGAATCAAAGAAAATAAACCCAATTCAGAGTATCAACGACTTACCAGAATGGGACCACTTGCTGCCAGCTGCGACCTTAGCGCCGCATTTGCATTGGCGGCCGATATCACTTGGGTCTTCTGCTGCGGATGAGTGCCACCGCCGCCTGCTGATTGTATCGTCAGGCCCGATGACAGTGTTTGGCTCCCCCCTCCAGACGACTGTTGTTGCACCAATACCAACGACCCATTGCTCAGACTCAGCTGGTGCGTGGGATGGTGATGCGTTGTTTGCACCTGCACCGTTGCACCATTCGCATCGATATACTGCGGCGGTGGGCCCTGCTGCTGACGTATGTGCTGAACAGTGCCGCCCGTCGTTGTAATACCAACGATATTCGCTCCCTGCAGATTGATATTCACATTTTTCGCCGTGCCCACTGTAATGGGCTGGTGATGATGATGATGCTGCTGCTGTTGTTGTTGCTGAACTTGTTGCTGCTGCTGCTGGGAGATTGCCACAACCAACTGCTGCTGCTGTTGCTGGGGTGCGTGCAACTGGTGCTGCGCATGATGATGCTGATGATGAGAGTGCCCCGACACTGATGCCACCTGATGTTGTGTTACGTTTGCAGCCGCCGCTGCTTGTTGTTGTGCCGCAGCGGTGGCAGCGGCGGCGGCTGCTTGAGCAGCCTGCTGATGCCGTTGCTGCTGCAGAAACACCTTAACTGCTTCCGTATGCTCGGCCGACATTCCAGTGTGGGAGATCTTAATAGGATGATTGGGGATGTAGTGCCTGATTTCCACCGCTTTGCGACCCTCCTCGGTGAAAATCTCCGTAAATTGTTGTATATAGCGGTGCGCATGCGTTCGTGTGCCCAACGAGAACTGACACGCCTCCCCGTTGCGTTCGCCCTCACGGTAGTCACGATCCACATACAGCTCGCCCAGGTACTCGGAATTCATTGGCCTCTGATAGATGGACAACTTGATGTGATAGATCACGCTGCGGCCCTTGTTGTCTTTGCGCTCTGTCTCCAGGACGTATTCTTCAATAAGTTGCGGTTCACAGTCGGTTGTATCCATCGGCCATCCGTAGGTCTTTGCGAACTTTTCCACACCTATACTCTCGGGCACAGCCAGTGGCGGATAGTCGAGGTTGGGCGTCCGAATTGGCTTAATCACGTCCCGCGGATTTTTCGGCAGTTTTGAGGCGAACGATGAGAGGACCGCTGCTGCAGCGGCCGCAGCCGCAGCATTTGTTGTTGTTGTTGTTGCGGAGTTTGCATTACTGGGATTACTACTATGACTATTGCTACTATTAATATTATTACTACTACCACTAGAGCTATTATTGCTAGAAATTTGTCCACCTACGCCATAGGAGGCGCTGCTACCCACTCCACTACTTGCGGCCGTCCCTGCAGTTCCTGCTGCGCCACTGTGCAACGGCCTAGGCCGTTGTCTCAGCCGTTGCAGATAATCACAAAGCTCCAGTCCGTAGTTATGCGTAAACTGATCGATTTTTCTCTTTCGATTGATGGCGATCTGTGAGTATTTTCGCATCTGACGTCGAATCTCATGCGTGTTAAACATTTGGCGGACGAATTGACTGTTTATCTCATCCCGGCCGATGCTGGGGTCTGGATCGAGGCACAATGGCTCTGATGTCGCAAGCACCATTTCGCTTTCGAGCTGCAGCCTCTCTTCGTAGGATGTTAGGTTTGCGCGTCGCGCCAACTTTTGCACATCGGAGTAGATGGTGTCATTGGTGGGCCTTAACAGGACATGATAGATATCACAGCTATTTGATGAAATTGGAAAGGTTTGGCGAAAATCTCGTATCTGACAGATCACACAGCCCGAGTAGAAGACATTCGGTGTACGCGACTCCAAAAGATCGGAGAGAAAACTTGGCAGCTGGCCACTGTCGATGCATTGCAGAAGATTGTCCACTTCGTATGGCCAACGGAGTACTTCGATGAGGTTGGCATCCTCGTCGATATCATCGGCAGTATCGGCTACTGTTGTCGTCGTCGTCGCCGTTGTCGTCCCATGGATGTCATCTTGATTGCTTATATGTGATGATGGCGGTGGTGATAGTAGATCGTTATCGTGACACTCGTCATTGTTGTGTAACAGTTCAGTGGGGAGGGAATTATTGTTTATATTTACACTTGAGTTGAACTTTTGCTGCTGCTGTTTGTTGATTCGACTAGAGGGGGAATTGTTATTGTTGTTACTGGAGGTGACAGTGTTGGGCATAAGAAATGTCGGTTGGCCAGATGATTTGTTATAATCATTTGACGATTGTATAATATCATCGGCGGCTGACTGTCGGTCGTCATGGTAGAGTGCTAAAGAGTAACCCTTATTTCCTGGGTACAAATTGACAACGATTTTGTTCAGTTTTTCACGTTGCACCAGACGTTCCAACACAAAGGAGCGGGTGCGCAGTCTCACCTGGAAAGATATAAAAAAAAAGTATTATTTGTGAGAGGAGTACAAAGGCATGGTAATGAACGACAAGCTCCATTGACCTCTAGGAGTCTTAAGAAACATTTAAAAAAAAAAAAGTTGTTCTGTAGTTTCCCTACAGTTGTATTATATGTATGGACTAGGAGACCATACCATATCTTGTACGATCTCGAATAAGACCTATTCTAGCTGTCTTGGTTTCCACAACTCCGTAGAACCGGGAACCAAAAAATGACTCATAGGCCTCCAAACAGTCCACCCCACTGGGGTTTGTGCCGTAAGTTATTAAAGAGACACGATGAGCTTTGGAAAATGAATTCCTTTAAATGAAAACCAGATCTGGAACATCAACGGACTACGAGAAGGGTATGTACCTGCAATGAACGAAAGATCTTGAGCCGTGAGAGATGCTTCATTCATTGGCCGATGAAAGTACCTTCACCCCCCTTCGGCACTTGGATCATCATTCTCGGTATGTGAGCTTATGTCAACCTTCTACGCAGCCAAATATTTTCTCAAACGGTGCAAGAAATAGTTTACCCCCTTCTGAAGATGTATACTTATATGCACTGCACAGCGCATGCACCCATATGTAGAGATTACAGGACTTAAATACCAGAAACCGAAGGAAAAACAACATAAGCGAAACAACGATAGTTAACGTCTACCGAAATAAATGCAGGTGGAAAGTTGTTCCGCCCGGTGTTTGTTGCCACCATTCGTTTGCGGTGGCACAGTGAGAAAAGACTCAATTATAAGTTCGTCTAGGATCGATCCCGCAACCTTCTCTCCCAAACACCCTCTGTCTGAGAATTCTGCGGAACCTTAAGTTGTGTTGCGAACCAAGAACATTCAGCTCTTCGCAATTTTATCTCCACAGCTAAAAGTCGCTATGACGACAGTTAAGGGTAAGTCATCTAGTGGTTTCTTTTTAAATCATAGGTTATTTGACACTGACAGCTGTTTCCGGCTCGAGCTCTTGAGAGAAAGTCAGTATCATACCTCCGCGGAACGAAATGAGCCGCTTTACTCTTGAACAACGTTGGGAAATATTGAAAACTTATTTCCAAAGTGAGTGCTGTGTAGCCCAAACAGTGCGTTTTTTGATAAGAAGTTTTGGCCGAAATGAAGCACCAACCGCGCCTGCTGTACGCAAGTTTGTGCAAAAAGATTCGTGAGACTGGTATGCAAGTGGACAACACTCATGTGCGGACGGTGCGCACAGACGAGGATGTGGCCGCTGTAGCCGAGAGTGTGAGACTCAATTCACGAACATCAACTCGCCATCGATCTCAGCAGCTCAACGTTTCACGCACTAGCCTTAGAAGAATTCTGCACAAAGATCTCGGATTATTCGCTTACAAGGTTCAATTGACTCAGCAATTAAAGGCGCACAACCATCCACTTCGTTATCGCTTCACAATTTGGGCCTTAGAGCAGCTTGGGCGAAAAATCATCTTTTCTGACGAGGCGACTTTTCATCTCGCTCTCGGCGGCTACGTTAACAAACAAAATTGACGCATCTGGGGTTCGTTATTGTCGAGAGGCCAATGCATCCACAGGAAGTGACAATCTGATGCAGATTGTGAAGTAGTGGCATCATTCGACTATTTTTCTTCGAAAATGAGGCTGGGAACAACGTTTCGGTCAACGGTGGGCGTTACAGAGCCATGTTAACCGACTTTTATTTTACTGAAATTGAAGACATGGGTTTGGACGACCGCTGGTTCATGCAGCCACAATCGATCTTTTGGCCACCAAATTCACCGTCATCAGCCGTCTTGGCAATGTCAATTGGCCGCCTTGGAGCTGCGATTTGACCCCTTTGGGCTGTTTTTTGTTGGGAACAGTGAAGTACCGATGTTATGCCAACAATCCGGACACGATTCAAGCACTTAAGGCCAATATCATCCAAGCAATCCGTGAGCTACACCCCGAAACCATCAACAAGGTCTTGGACAATTGGAGTGACAGAATGCACTACTGCGAAAAGCGCGAAGCAGCCACTTAAACGACGTTGTGTTCCATAATTAATGGGAATGTTTGCTCTTACCATAATGCTCTTACAAAAATTTAGTTTTGTTCATTTTATTGCATTTTTAAAAAGAAACTTGTATTTGGCCCACCCTGCACATCAGTAAGACCCCTCGCGCCTATTCCATATTGAAACCATCCGTATAAATGGATCTAAAATCTAGGAAAGAGGCAGAAGAAAGATTTATTAAAGTCGAGGCACTTCAAAGGGTAGTCACTTGATAACTTTTATTCCAGTAAATTTCTATAGAATTTGTGCATTACCGATTGGACTTGATCACACTGGTTGAGAGCACTTTTGTCGCAGATTTTTGCCTATACAAGTCTATTGCATTGTTTCCAATTCCACTATTGGAGTTGTTCTCATGGCTCTCGCTCTGCTGATGATTGATACTCTTTGAATTTTCGTCATTGAGTTGAGGTTGGGATCTTTGTTTCCAGCATGTTACCAGTTTTATGGGTTTGCCACTCAATTTCTCCCAAAGAAATGGTTGCAGATGTAGAAGTTAATCGCGGACTTTTGCTTGTTGTCCAAGATAAGTCCTAGACTTGCCTGAAATCTTGAGGAAAATTATCTCAATGGAAAGAGCAAATCAAATTCTGGTACTATTTGTGCTGAACACTAACTCTGAGGTATTTTTTTAGGTTGACTCCTAAACCACATTGCTTGGAATTTAGCTGTTAAAGCATGTGTCATTTTGAAATCGTTGTTTTAATACCCCTGTCTGACTTTTCAGACGCTGTATCCGAAAAAGTGCCAATACAATATCTAATATTTTGTGGTATCCAAAATCGATGAGCCGAATACCTTTGTTTGTTTATAAAAATAAAGCGCCTCGTCTTCTCTTTTAATAATTACTCGATATCTAATGTTTTTCATATGAAAATGAAACTAATACTCAGTTAAGTAATACTATCCTAATAAATGCTAATTCATAGTTTTACTTCAGATGTTTTAGTAAAATGTTTTAATTAAACCAAACGTGCACATACGTACTAAAAGCTTAACCATAAATTGACCTATAAAAGTAGTTCAATAAAAGAACCAAAAGCCATTGATTAAGTGGACAATAAAAACAAAAAACCAAAATAACATTTTATGATGTTGCTAGAGACATCGCGTGCGAGATTAGTCACTGTGGTATTTTTTGTTCATCGCAATTGTTAAGTGTGAGAGATTTTAGAGCTTTTTTGTTTATGATATTGTGGAGAAAAATGGTGTAAACAAGAAAATTCCAAAAGAGAACAAAACAAAAGACCACAGTGTCGTTTTGTATGTGTTTTGAAATTTGCTATACGTATAATCATTTGAAAGGTGAGCAAATTACAATGAATGGGGCTTCTTTTTGGGATTTTTCAAATGGATGTACTACATTTCTTGAAATATAACAGCCTAGCAATGACTAAAATTCTGCGATTTATGATGATGATCGATGTCAGAATATATGGCTGACAACTGGTATGTAAGGTTAGAATTTCAACACGTATCTGGGTACCGCATAAAGAGGAAATAACTACATACTAAGTTCTTGGGGTTTGGCAGCATCTTTTATAAAGGCGACGTAGTAGGATGCGAAATGCACAACTCTGGTTTGTGTTTTTTTTTAAAGGTATAGATCTTTGAAATGGAATAAAACAAAGATGATTTTTTTAAATTGACATGAAATTTACATTATTCGAAAGATAATCTTCTGGCATTATAATTTAAATATGATTTCTGGCATATGACCGGCTGACTCGGACGTAGTCTAATCTGGAGGTCCAATTTTCGATGACTTCTTCCAACATTTGTGGCCGTATATCGGAAATAGCGTGGCGAATGTTGTCTTTCAAGTGGTGGTGGTCAATAGTTTCGTGCTTATCGGCGTAGACTAGCGACTTCACATATCCCCACAGAAAATAGTTAAGCGACGCTAAATCGCACGATCTTGGAGGCCAATTCACGGGTCCGCAACGTGAAGCTATGCGGTTACCAAACGTTTCCTTCAATAAATCAATTGTGGCACGAGCTGTGTGACATGTTGCGCCGTCTTGTTGAAACCACAGCTCCTGCACATCATGGCTGTTCAATTGATGAACGAAAAAGTCAGTAATCGTGGCTCTATAGCGGTCATACCATTGACTGTAACGTTCTGGCCAGCATCGTTTTTAAAGAAGTACGGACCGAATATTCCACCAACCCATAAAGCACACAAAACAGTCAGTTTTTGTAAATGTAACATACACTTGAGGATTATCATTACTCTAAATACGGCAGTTTTGTTTATTGACGTATCCATTCAACCAAAAGTGTGACGATTATGTTGACCGTAAAATGGACGTAGTGCGTATTTCGAACAGAACCATGATTTTCAAAATAAATTTCCACAATTTGGAAGCGTTGTTCAGTTCTATACCACTAAAAAAACACCCTTTATTAGTGATTTTGCCGAAATTGTCGAAGAAGCATTCTCTTAGATCCGGTGCAGCGATAGCAATGTCATCTGCATAGGCAATTACCTTGCAAACTTCGCTTTTCAGGATTAGAAACAGTTTGTTCTCCAAAATTGTTTGTAATTTTCTTGTACTAACATTTGCTCAATTGCCCACATTGGCTCAGTGAATGTGCTGTTTCAACAGCCCCGGGAAAAACGCATATAAAACTCACTACACCACCTCTCGCTAACATCTAACAACTTTCGAGAGTATAAATGTCCTAAGAAAGTTTTTCTATTCAACCGTTCGGACTCTGTATAAACTGTAGGTACCTTCCATTCATCCCAAAACTAAGAAAAACTCACACAAACAAGGTCTATGGGGCTTGATTCGCCCCTACCAGTGTGATTTTATGCCCAGCAAGCCCAGAGCCGAACAAACATTTAAACTTTACATCGAAGACCCAGCAAATGCACATTTGTCCGAGCACTTTATAAAGAATGACGCGAATGACACATCAATGGCATTGAGTCCGATTCCGATAAGTTTGTACCTAGTTATCTAAAATATGTAGGTAGTTCTTCCACGCCCAATAGGAAGCCAATACATGCGCTATATACGTTGAATTAAAAACTACTTGATCAGCTTTGATGGACTACTAGAATAACGAGCGTTTGATGAGAACCTTTCCAACTGACAAAACTCTTGCTAATAACAAATTTGGATCCTCAAACTCTTGTTGGAAGAAAGTAATTTACCTTGTAACGATGTTATATTAAAATATTAAAAGTAGGGTTGCTATCGGAGGCACCTCCAAAACCTTATCATCGACAAACAATCAAATATTACTTCAAATATCTTTCAAAACTTGTAATCTACACACAAAAGTAAACAAAACTACATAAATATAAGGAAGTAATAAAAAAAATCTTTGGGGTGTCTATCGATGGATCGCAACTGAATTAGTTTTCATAAAATTTGCAGATCTTATCTGAACACAACCTGATTTCAGTCTGTCAAGGTATTTAGAAGTAAAGTGTAGAGGGCACAACTTTATGAACTTATGAAAACAAATGAGATCGCAAGGCAAGTCATTCATTGTGGACGAGTCAATTCTTAGAAATGATTTAAAAAATGTAAGGACAAGTTGGCCACCGGGCAAATTGGCTATGAAGTTAAAACATGAAATTGTAGAACTGTAGTTGCATTGTTTGACTGCTATTAATACGTTAGGCAATAATTAATTGACACCTTACGTTCGCTTTACACACTGGAATCAAATGTTCGCCCGTTCGTCTGAGAAGCAATGACTCTAACCATTCTATGATCATCACTATATTGAGCGTTAAATTTTTGTTTACCGTCCAAACAATTCAGTGTTAAACCTATATTATTGGCTAGTTTAACAGCCTAGATTGATTGAAAGCGGCCACGAGCTGATACAAAGCTGACATCCACAGCCATGAGCTGAGCAGTACCCCTTGTGACTGAAAATGCATATGTTAAGAAGGGCAGCGAGTCAAGCCAGAAGAAGGGTTTCGAAGTTTTCTAGTTGAACGAAGCTGTTGGCTGTTGGCTTTAATATCGAAAGGCATCCGCTTTAAAGGAAATAGATCTTCAGAACTATTTCAGAACTAAAATAGATCTTCAGAACTAATTCTAATTAGATTTCGTCAAAGAAATACCCTGTACTCCTATCTCATAACTACTACTTCTCGTTCTGGAGCAGGTAGTGCGCAAGGCAGGCATCTAACACGAAAGGCACTACCTACAACAGATCCGATCAGCTACTGGGCTATTTTAGATTTCAGATATTAAGCCGGGAGAGCCTTCATTTGACTCTCGCACTGCGGCCTCTCTAAAGGGGCCCATTGTGCCTTCCCAGGTAGGGTCCTAGAGTTATATTTTTGCTCCGGAGACAGTCAGGAAGACAATTATCTTCTCTGGGGGTATTTCAGCAAGATTTGCTGAGGTAACGATTTCTTCTTTCTAAGGCGTTGGAGAGCCGGACATTCCGTTAGATTCGATTAGAGTTAAGTTCTTGATGTGCTTCCTGAAACATCTCTTACTGACACCACAGAAAGGTTCAGGTCCAAGCAGTGACTAGGTTTTTCTTTACATGTGCGTAGATGGCCATGTACGATTTTAGGACCAGCTTCGATTTTATGACAGATGAGTCCAGGGCTTTAAGAGCAGCTTGGCTGTCAGAGAAGATGAATATAGTTTTACCACCGTGTATTTTGTATTAGAACTTAAGTTTATTCTAGCGCAATGGTTTATGGCAAGGAAATCAGCGTGGAATATGGACGAGTATTTGCTTAGGCTGAAAGTTCGCTTGAGGCGATCTCCATAAATGCCAGATCCGTCTGTATACCAGACTAGGTCAAGGCGCGATGGAATAGGTTTGTATTTTTCCCAGTCTTCCCTTAGTAGAGGGATGATGATAGAGAAGTTTTTATGGAAGCCATAACGTCGATTAGGGACAGGTGACCTCCATGGTAGGAATAGGGGTCGATGTTTTTTGAATGGAATAGACGAGGAATACTCAGTCTTGCTTCCATTTGAATGCGGACCTGAATAGGTAATAGACCTAGACTGACATTCAGTGCAGTGGTCGGGATGAAACGTAGACAGCCCGCCTTGCAGTTTCCGGCTAAACGTTGGACCCGCTCCAGCTTTTTGGCCGAAGTGAATTTGTTAGTCTTTGGCCACCAGACCACGGCATACTGGGGTATAATAAGGAGGAAAGGAAAGCTGATACTTATGCATGTCGACGGTTTTGTGGTTCCGTGAATGCGAGGATGACGAATGCTAGAAGATGTTGCGAACTCTAAGAGCTGTACCAAGAAGTCGATGTTGTTCAAAAAGCCCGAAAACAGAACAGCGATAATCCATGTACAGACTAAAATCACAACACGTACATTTCTATCCCATTTCGTCAGTCTGAATGCGATTGATGTATATACTTCTCTGGCAAGCGAGAGAATGAAATATAAACAAGGCTACCTACCCCAGTTTGTTGTGCGATATTCAAATCATCCTCGACCATCTCCAAGTACAGTTCCTTTAGCTTGTCCTGCATGTTAAAGTATCTTGACGAACTCGAACTTGATTGAGTTTCAGCCGGCTTAAGTGGCACAGTTGATGTTGGCGCCTTCATAGTCGATGATTCATGTCGATTGCTGCTGCTGCTACTGCTACTACTCCGATGTATCACTATCCCAATTCCAGTTCCAGTGATGCCAACCCGGGCGCCGCTGGCGTTGACCAAACCACCAGTCATCGGTGTTGCTATAGATGCCACTGAAGTCTTTTGCCTTTTACTCGGCGATCCAGTCGCTGAATTACTACTTGTATACGAATTCGAGGATTGCCGCTTTTGTGATGATGATATTGTTGGCCCGCCAGCCGATGCTCCAATTGAAATGGCAGTTGCTAAACTACTGCCACCACTCGACGCACTAGTTAACGTTGATGTTGTTCCCGTTGACGACGAACATGACGGTGGCGTTGAGAGTAACGTATCGGGTAGCGCCGGTGATGGTGATGTTATCGAATTAAGATTCGATATATGTGTAGACGAAAGCAGGGAATTTTCTGCTGCCGCCGCCGCCGCTGCTGCTGCTGCTGCTGCTGCTGATGATGATGATGCCGTAGATGCGGTTGATGAAGACGTTGTAGTGGCGGGTGTTTTAGATGCTTCGGCTGACAACTGCTGCTCCGACAATAGGTTTTCGCTGAGTGATGAGTTGATGCTAGAGTAGTCAGGCGGCGGTGAATCGGCCCCATCGAATATACAGTATGGCGGTTGACTGGGTATTTGATTGATGTTATGCAGGAGACTGGAATTGAGAAGACTTTGACTGGACTGTTGTAGAACTGGATAGGGCGGTGGTGGTACTTGATGACGGGGTGTGTTTTGTTGTTGTTTTGGATGCGGCTGCTGTTGCTGTTGTGACTGCTGCTGCTGCTGTTGTTGTTGTTGATGTGGAGGAGTCGAAGATGGTGTCGTTGTCTGTACTGCTGGAGAGGAAGTCGGTGGCGGCGCAGTTTGATACTGTGGCTGACGGAGCACATTCGGAGAGTTGTTAGAGACCTTTAGCCGCAACAGGGTATCGTTAATTATAAACTGAAAATAAATAAATCAAAGACATACGTGAAATATATGCTCGAAAAAAAAGTTGGTAGTATTTTTAAAAAACATAAGGGGTTTGCTTTCGGAAGAGGACACATTCAAGAGAGATTTGCTGCACAGAAAAAACAAAAAAAAAAACTGATCGCGTCGAATTCAGTAGTACCTAGGAACTAAATTTGATGAAGAATAAATGTTGTACGCACATTGGCACCGATTAATTTTCAAGGCTATACAGAGAAAGGGAAGGCGATTAGTGTTTTTAAGTAATCCCAAATCCCTGAGCAGTCAGACCAATTCCGCAACATTGTACTATCTACAATGACCTGCTGGGGTCAGAAGATATGACCCGGCCGGTGGAAATTTCTCATTATTAGTATTAATCATAAAATTAAAGTTAACCAGTTGAGTGGGCACATGTGTAGCGACACAAGATTCAAACCACGAAGTCAGTGTTAAACTGCCAAACTATCTTACAGAGACAGATCGAAGAGAAAACGCACTGAATCTAGAAGAAAAACGCACAGCGGCATGGACTGTCCAAATGCAGCATCAGCCAACTTGACGCAAAGCTAAAGTTTGCGATATCTGTTAGCACATCTCTCAATAGGCAGACGAGTATATCGAAAACTAAATGTTAAGGACTACTAGGATGGTTTGATTTATCCTCCAACGAAGTTGACAGATGGAGGTAGAATGGTTAAGTTGCATCACCATTATTCTTCTTTTGCCTAAGACCGCATTTATTCAAAATAAATAGCCCAGAGTTGGAAGCGGGACTATTTACAAAGCCTCTCTTTATGAATATTCTCTACTATCAATCAATCAAGATTTAAAATCAAAATCGGCAAATCCATACGTTTCCTTAACGTTTCTATGAAGATATGCGTCGTAGAAACATTTTATGGAATACTAGAAAGCTTAATATAAGAGTAACCCCAACAACGTGCTGCACTTTATTTTGTCGGACAATATCTATTAATTGGAATTGAATAACCCTATCAAGGATCTACAAAATATAATTCTATCTTTTTTAATACACTTCTGTTGTATAATCCATTATGCCCCGATATGCAAATCTTCTCAGCAGACCCCTACAATAGCTTAAACATTTGATTTAAATTTAGATCTTCACCTCAGTCATACTCACATCAGCTTCTTGACATGATGAGTCCAAGCTTTGCATTGTGCCTGAATCCTCCACATTCAATCCAATGTTATTTGTCTCCGCCTTAGCTATTTTTTTTTTCTCTTTTTTTTTCTGTTAATTTCTCTTGTAGTTGCTTTAACTATTTCTACTTAAAGTTATCACTTTAGTAGTATTCTCTAGTATGTGTTTTTAGTTTTTTTGTGGTGATCCTTTCCGTGCCTATGGACAGTCTTTTTTGATCCTTTTTTTTTTCGTCGTCGTTGCCTTTGTGACACAGAATTTGCTTATTCTTCTTCACGTCTTCACCACACAATTCTGCAATACAAACATTACATATAAATTACTAATAAATTCACAAACTTGTATCAGATATTAGTAATGAGAAATTTACTAAACGTAAAAATAAGGGCAATTTTTTGACAGTAGTTCCTCCTCAAAGAGGTAATCAGCCAAAAGCAAGGGAATAAAAAAAATAGTTTTTTTTTTTTTTGAAAGACACAAATGGGAAGTACGAAAATTTCCCTCCCATGGATGTATGTGCGAAAAAAAGAGACAGCGGGGCGGCCGAGGAAGGAATTATCCCATTTGCATTTGAAAATTTTTTTTCGTCTCTTTTACTACTAAAAACTATTTTCCACACTAAAAATGTTCACTTTTCGTAAACAATTTTTTTTTGTTGAATTTGCTATCTCACCCTTCGGTGATGGCCCGAGGAACAAATAGACGGATAAAGGTGTGCAGATTTGATAGTTTTTTTTTTCACTTTTTTTTCCTGCTACTGGTGCTGCTCTATGTTGTGTGTAGGGGGAAAACTTTTGCACAATGTTTGGCATTTGACACAGAATTGTTGGAAAGAAAATTGTTTTTTTCACTTTTCCGCTTTTATTGGCGGAAAATGTGAACACTTTTCTTAATACACTGATTGTTTGTGTTGTATAGTTTACATTTTAACATTTTTTATTTGGCGAATTTCTTGTTAAAAATTATTTTTTTTAAAGAAAATATTAACCAAAATGAATAATGGGGGAGAAAGAGAGACAACTAAAAGATTTCTTTTTTCGGAATGACATGTTTTGACAGATGGAAGGGAAATTATTTTGACATTTTGCTTTGAGGATATCATTTCGTGTTGGTTTTCGCTCTCTCCGAAGAGGCAGAGAGCAACACACGTGCGACAAGAGGAATATGGATCGGGGAATCTGATGGGAAATAAACGAAACAAAATGATAGTGGAGGTGGGTAGTTTTCAGACAGCTGATTGTTTTTTTTGTTTTTTTTTTTGTAGGAACAAAATTAGACTGACATGCGGCGAATTGGTTTCGATTGACAGGCAGGCGGTGTTTATTGGAATAGGTATGGGACATGGGGTGAAAGAAAGGTCAGATTATGTTGACCTATATTTGGGTTCAATTAATTGGAAGGAAAAAGGACTAATATATTTAAAAGGATTTATAGTTTCGTGAATCTCTGTTGATTACTTGCGGGATATTGGTCATTGTTCAATCATATTTGGTTTATAAAATATAAATTATAGATCGTCCTTTTGTTATTTTGCTAACCAATGTAACTTTAGTACCTACATAATAGCTTTTCACAGCCCCATAAAAATCTAAATTCGTATTTCCAGCTGTCAGAACAAAGTCGAACTGTCAAAATAAAGTACACATTTCATTTTAGCTCGACACATCAGAGCTCTGCACTTGATTTTGTTCATTTACTGCATGATCAGAGCGCCCTCTATGAGTTCAGAATATTTTGACTCAGCAGTTTGAGTAAAATTATGAGCACAGTAGAACCTATTTTGACAGCTAACTTTATGATTGCTGATCAGGATCAGGAATGCGAGTGCTGAAAAAAAAAATTAACGTAAAACTCTCAGAGTATGCATTTTTACATTTAAAACTTCCAGCTTAATATGAATTAATAAACCAATTCAAACTAATTGGATAATATTGCATTTCAAAACCACTCACATGAGAGCGAACGAACGAATTGATGAAATGCGAACAAACTACTTTCCTTGCATTTATAAACAAAAAAATGCACATTTTATTATTCCAAGAGGAGAATAATTAATTATCCCATCAAAATGTATTAAGAAAACAAGTTTATAAACAGTTTAAATGATGAAAAACACCCTTGGCGCGAATTGTCAAAGTTTATTCGCAATCCACTTTATTTAATTCGCGTTCAACAAACTAGCGAATAAAGCATTCGTTCGAACTTAGCCTCAAACAAGACATTGCGGGTACAAATTGATGGCTTAAATTCGCAAACTGCGGCGACCTAGAAGTGTTCATGTGAACGGACTGTCAAAACTTGCGAATATTCGTTCGTTCGTAGGTAGTTTGTCGCTCTAATGTGAATAGTCCTTTACTCGTATCTAACTTAATGTTTTGTTTATTGTTTTATTTTGTCTGTCAAATTTTAACATTTGACAAATTATTTTAGACATGACGGATGGAATTTTGTGGGCATTTCTTTTCTCAGTTTGCGATTGAATTAAATTTTTCTGCGTCAATTCTAGCTTAGTGCGAAAAAGCTACGAGTTCAAATTCGTAAAAAATGCATGAATCATGACATTCGAGAAATCATTTCAAACATTTATTTATATCACAAATTACGCGCTTAATATTCTAAAGCCTGGAAAGACTTCATAATCCCCCAAAAGAAGTAGCATCGAGTGCCGTCAAATTGACACTTCTATTTTCCGACCGGGTCATCAGCAATTCAATGGTTTTATGGACATGCTAGATGATTAAAAAATTTGCATTGAATTTGGTCCTTCTCAAGCATTTATAATCTTAAATTTTTTGTCGGTCACCATAAATAATTTTATATAAAAAATTCGTCTTTGTGAGTTTACACAATATAACCTGGACTTTAAAAATGATTATAAAGTACCGTGCATTTACTGCCCTAAACAAATTAAAAAAATATTAAATGCTGAAGACCAAACAGTCACGTTTTGGCGGGTGTAATTTAGTGTCAATGTCTCTTTTGTGTATTTTCGTCACTCCTGAAATTGTTTTGTTTGTCCAAAAAAAGGTTTGTTTTTTTTACGCCGGCTCAAAGACTTTCGGAATGAAAAGGGGTCCACAGCTGAACATAGTGCACTGGTTGTAGACCGCTATTTTTGAACAAGATAACAGAAACAGAACAAGTAGCAGTATAGATTTAACGTGTTCACTATAATTTACTCCACAGCTAGGCCTAGGAACACTACTAAACTTAAAATCCATTGACCTATACACTAGCAACGTGGGAGCTAAATGTGATCTTACTTCTTAGGCTAATAGAGAACAAACCCGAATCATTCGGTCTCGTACTTGACATCTTGCCTTATGACTATCGCGGCTTATAAGAAACCAACGTATGACTGAATACCGAACAGGACTGGCTCCTTCCCAGTGCTGTCATAAAATGTATACCCATGTTAACATATGGCTCAAAGTCAGAGAGTAGAATGGAAGTAGGATTCTTCTCAAAAAAAACTACATATGACAGTCATACCGACTGGTACTGCTGTGTCAACTAGAAAGGGAATGAAACAACAGATAAGCTGACCAGATGCGGCTCTGAACTTGAAATACTATTAGCTGAAAGACTAGTATTATTTAAACACTGTTAAAAGCTTCATTGATTATGCCACATTAAATTTTTCTAAGGAACGATTGAACAACACTTATTGTTGTGAGATAACCCGCAACTTGAGTCCTGCAATAGACTTTTTTTGAAAGAAACTAAATCCGATTGCTTGTCGGAGTAATAACCGAAAACGTGACCAACAAGCTGGACATTTTTACAAACCACTTCTGCAGCGATAAAGAGCGAATTGAATTAGAGCAGCTATTTTGCTACTGCCTAGGCCACTTTCATTGCATAGTAGCACGGGTCTTTGACAGCTTCAATAGTCTAACAATGATGCCCCTACCGGATTTAAAAAGATTCATTAACCTATCCGAATAGTTTTGTTAGATACATGTAGGTAGGTACTATAAAAGGGTATCAAATCAAAATGGGCCTTAATGACTTCTTGGTGATTATTGTACATTGTGCAAACTAGCCTCAAAACAAAACATAACCTTATCTTTAGGGTATCACCTTCAGAACGAATAAATTATTGGGTATTAATAAAAAAAACTCAATCGAAACTGCTGCTATTCCACTTGAAATGACCCGCCGAAGTAGAGTTGTGCTTACACGAGGGACGTTTTTCAAAAACATGCCGGTGGTAGTAACGATAAGTGAGTCAGTAGTGGAAAACAACTGCAAAAGATTGACATTATGCAAAAAGCGGGGCATCTGTTGGGTCTCTTTTAAATTTCCACACTAACAGTGTAAGTTTTCCAATTTTTTTTTCTTTTTGTTTTTTTTTCAAGAGGAAGTCTTCCCATGCTTCGCATAACCACTGAGCTTGACAAATCTGCAGTTTATTTATTTGTAAACGTTTTAAAAACTCCGACTTCTTTAACAACAATAAAAAAAAGTCTGACTTAAATCCGACTGGCAATTCTGCGTAAAATTAGATCTATTCGCGTACATTTTCGAGCAAGTCACTAAAAATCTGTCAAATTCGAAAATTTTAGCGCAATTTTCTCAGAGAGCGAAAAATTTACCCAAAAGAACATGTATAAACTTCGAGCTACTTTGAGCCGTTTCCAGCTGATTTCGTCTATTTGTCAACTTTTTGCTTTATTTGACAATTCACTGAGTTGTTTCAAGACCAAGAGAGGAACTGCTCGTTACTAGTTATTTTGCTGGTTTTCTTTTTTCTTGTCATTTTTGATGAGAACGTGTATAGGCTTTGTGCGATCGTTCGATTTTAACCGCGTACGCGAATAGACCTACTATGAATAATTTTAAGGCTCGCCTGAAAGAATTTATACGCCTAAGCGATCGTCAACTTAATGGAGTTATTTTATAATACATACATACAAACAAATCTGACAACGGACACTAAATGAAAACTAAAATATTTGTACTTGCGATTAACAGAAATCAAATGTTAAGTTATTTAAACAGAATTCCTACCTAATTGCAGTTCTTTTGACAGTGCTGAGGACATAGTTACAGTCTTATGTGACCAAACGTGGAAAGTGAAAAAATTAAAGATTTCGTAGGACTAAAAAAGCGCACACTTATTACCAAATGCAAAGTTTTTGTTTTACTTGGTACGGAAGCCTTAATTCAAAATTCTTATTAACAAACTTGTTCTTTCTTCTACCAATCAAAGCCGACAGCTGAAATTGTACAAACTTATGAAAAATATACGGAAAACAAAGACAGGAAGACAAATTAAATATTTATTTATTATTGAGCATGGTTTGTTCATAAAATTTCACCAACTGACAGAATTCAAATCCGCCCAAAGCGGTGAATATTTTGTACGAAGTGGCTATTCGCACGTTCATTTTGACAGATTTTGTACTGAACTGACGTTTACCGATTTTCGGGACACGACTACGTAATCAACGTAACGTAATCCTATTTTCATTAAAAACAATTTATAAATAGAAAAGTTGGATCCAAAACGTACGGCATAAAGTCCGAAAATGTTTATACTGGAGTTTAGAATCCTTGCCACGAGCGTAGCGAGCCACATACCCCAACTTGACGCAATATAAACTTTGACATTTCGTTACGTAGTCGTGTCCCGAACAACGTGCGAATAGCAACAGCCTATTTTGTAGCTAGGCATGTATTTTGTCGGTACGAATAAATTTGGCTGTTGCATTGTAAAAACAAAAAAATCAAAATAATGATCTGTCATTTGTTTTTAATTTCTTGGTTAATTAGGTATATTTTTTGGTAAAATTTCAACTGTCGGCGTATAAATTTGTAAAAAAAAAAAAAAACAGAAGTAAGATAGATAACAAATGGCTACGATTTCTATTGTGCCCCTTCTTCCGAATCCCCATTAATATAAATATAGTAATAACATTAGTAATCATAAAAAGTATTGATAAATATTTACCTCCATTTAACTAATCAAATTGATATTTACAAATAAAAATATCCTGCTTCAGCTCCAATTAAAATACAAGGCATACAAAATGCTCAATATTCCGTCTGTGGAGTATAACATCCCTGTGCTTAGACATCGTATAACATCCCTGAAGTAAGTAATTCCATTCCGTTTGTGGTTCGAAAACAAATTCCACTAGATTCCCGAACACTTTGCTCTCTCTTTCTGTCCTTTATCCGAGGAACATCCACATCTCGCGACGAGACAAAAAATATCCAACTCTAATTCACCCACACATAGGCGCGCGCGAACTCCACCAATTCATATGACCGACTCGTTCTCACATGTACCACTTAAATGCACTGGCAGCCAAATAAACAGACGACCACCTATAACCATCTCTGTCATCAATTTCATTGAGAAGAAACGCCGAATATTTTCATTCTCACACACGGAGGGGCGACGAAATTTTCACTTTGCGAATACTTCAATTCATCACAACTGTACGCAAATATGAAATGAATATCGGTTACGAATCAGAACAATAATGCGCGAACAAAGTTTTAACAAGATTGGTGAACTTTTTTGAAGGAATTTGTATCGCAAATAAGGGAGAAAACCACGGAACGATAGAACGACCGAATTCTCTTTTGAAAACTAATGTGAGCGCGGATGTGTGCGTTTGGGTGCCGTGAATTGCGTGAGACGTGGAACACGTGTGCGTATAGAAACTATGATGTGGTGTTAGTGATTACTGAAAAGAGAGAACGAATGTTGATGGGATATAAAATGTCAGATTGACGGGAAATTTACTTTGAAGTTTTATGGGATATTTTGAATTGGGTGTGTTCGTTAAATGATGTCCCTGATGGCCCTACTCTCTATTTCGTTCTGGATAGTCAATCCTATTCGAAATTGCTTTTCGGTGCGCTTTTGAATTCTTACTCTGTAACACTTTCGATTTTCCATATATCAATGTCTTTGACATTTCGAGATTTCATTCCGCATTCGAAATAGAGAGTATACCAAATATTCGGTTTCGGAACGAAATACAGACTAATGTCGTTTTCGGTTGGTCGTCCAGAACCGTTCGGAAACAATCCGAACGCTTCTGAAAGCGTTCGATTGGCACTCAACTGACAGTTTTTCTACTGAAAAGAAGAGAAATTTGCTTCTGGATTTGAATTCAGAATCGCGGAGAGTTCGAAAACGACATAGAAGGTGATCTTACTAAAGATTCACATAAGCGTTTTTTAATAAGGACGTGCCGATGTTGAAATAGAATAAACCAAGCTGTGTATGAGCCATTCATTCAAAATGCGGCTCGTTCCTAAAGATGAATTTTCGGTCAAAATTGGTGGAAGATAATTCCAAACGCTCCCAGTCAGCGAACAAACGGTTTTGTCTATGTTCATTAACTTTGCACTCTTCAGGTTCAGTTGGATTTTGTACGGGCATAAGCCCAAATCCCGACGCAAAATTCCCCAATTTAAAATCTGCGAAAAGCCGATTTCTTTTATAGGTACGGCGAAGAATTGACTGCCGCGGGTTCTCCTGTAGACCTTCGCCTAGGCAATATTCTCGGTCGATCTGGCGTTCCTTTGAAGTACAAGTGTTGGCTGATTGTTTACCGAAGTCGAGTGAAAGGGCAGCGCCAGGCCACCCCATCTGTTCTAAAATGGGCGCAACGCGCACGGAATACTCATTTTGAAAGTTGTCGTGTTGCTCATTCACAAGTTGTACGAATGAGCAATACGAATGGTGATCATGGTTGCCACAGGCTGCCAACTTCGACTCGTCTCAATTGCAAACCCCTTATTTTATTTTGCAACTACATACGTCGTTCTTGTTAATTTATTAGTTTTTATTTCAAGCTTATGGATGAAATAAGCTTCGAACTCGAGCTTGACACTCGTAAAAAAAACTAGCTATATGTATATGTTGAACTTTTCCTTTATTTGGCGTCAGCTGTGATACAAAAAGGGAAAATAAATTTCAAAACGAGGCCAAAATTGATAAAACGTGGCGTACCTGTACGTACCGTATTGCAACGCAATTAGGATAGCGCCACTTCGCCCCAGAAAATATTAGCATTTGTTATTTAAATACTTCTCCCGGGAAAGGCAAACCTATAACGCACCGAGATGTTCGTAGATGTAAGTTTGTTGTTTGTTCTGCACTTAAATTGCGGCAAATTGCAGTCTTTTGGAAATATATCTACAGGAAGCGAGCTCCAAAGTTTGTGCGTCCTGTAACAGATAGAGTTTTTTTTTTAAATTTATGTCCTCGCGTTTGTCAGGAGTACTTTATGGTCATGACCATTAGCTGCCTGTCTTGTGGGGCGCTTAAAAGTCGCATTTCGAGGGAAATGTCTTTGAGTTCCTCGGAACATCCACCATGGAAGTACCTATAGAACAAGCAAAGGTCAGCGACTTGTCATCTGTGCACCAACGGTTGTAGATTCGAAGTGAGTGTAGGGTCTCTAATAAGTCTAAGTCGAACTCGTCTCGTCTCGAGCTCGTCTCTGTATGCTGTCAAGTGTGTTAAGTGAATGTTTTGGGGCCGAGCTGCATATATGGGAACAATATTCCAGGCCTGGTCTAACCTGTGCTTTGTAGAGAAGAAGAAGTTGCTTGGGGCTAAAGTACCTCTATGCGATATAGAATCTGTGGTCCTGCCATGTGATTCCTGAATTGACTGTGACTCCAAGAAGGCGCATTGAGCCCTTGGGATGGATTGGATGGTCATCCATTTGGACCTGAAGAACTGTTGATGCATTTTTCCTAGAAAATGTTGTGAGCTGTGACTTGTTTGTAATAGAAGAACAACTTCACTCGATCAACCCATAACTATCTCAGAGAATGAGTGAACCTGGAAAATATTACAGAAGACAGATTATCGCTGTCTAAGTTGATACGAACAAAGTCCCAATTGGAACTAACTTGTTTCGACGAAAAAATAATTTCTCACATACCTATACCCAACCTCGCACTTAATCCAAATCCAACAGTGACCCCAAGCAGGGAGGTTGCAGGGGGGCAGCATTCATAATTCATAAAGAACAAAGTCCCACTATTGGGTTTTAATTCATTCTTATATTGGACCTTTGTTCATTCTTAGCTGGGTCTTAGTTCCTAATAAAAATCATCAGTCCATTATGAACTAAGCCCCAAATTTTCTGGGACTTAGTTCGTTTTGGCTAGTGGGAATTAGTTCCAGTTGCGACTTAAGCTAAGATTACACGGCCATTTTTTCGAGTCATTTAAATGGCGCTCTGACGTCACAAAGCAGTAATTTAAATGTCGCTCTGTGTGATCGCCATTTTTGGCAGCGTCATTTAAATGACTAGGAAAATGAAATGAATCGCTCTTCAATGACGCCTATAGGACAAATGACTAACGGAAAATTCTAAATGACTCGCAGTGTCCGTCATTTGATTTTGGGATAGTCATTTCGTGCGCCATTTTTTCAATGACAAATCGTAGATCAAATGTCGCTCTAATGCGACATTTTTTCCTGACGTCACAGAGCCATTTAAATGACTCAAAAAAATGGCCGTATAATCGTAGCTTTAGTTCGTAGGGCCGATGGGGATTCTAAGAGGTTATAACTTTCTCTGAAATCATACAATCATATGATGATAAATAATGTAAGGATAACAAGATATGAAGATGAGATAACTACACCATACTTCCTCTGTCACTGCGTATTTTTTTAAACCGCATTTTCGAAACCAATTGCTCCTAAATCAAATTTCTTAGATTCACAAAAAATCCAAAAGTGTAAACAAAAATGAGAATGTTTCGAATTTAAAATTCTAGTAAACTAGGTACTCTCATCAACATCTGAAAAATATCATAGATATTACCGTGTGTTTTTTAGTTATATATTTATTATTATTAACTAAACTATTTTAAAATAAAAACTGATTATTGTGAATGAACATCAATGTACTAAACTAAGATAAAAGTAGGTAACTGCCTATAGCTATAGTCAATCACACAACCATACGTCAGCGACATCTGTGTAACAACCTTCCTTACAGTTTAAGAATCACTGCAATTATATTGTCCGTTGCACAGAAATTTAAAATATAAACGACACAAATTCTAGAAAATTTCAATTTCATTATTTGAATATTGAAGTTTATTTTTTATTTTTTTTTTAAATGTGATGTTTTTACTTAGTAGAAAAGTTCATACGAGTATTATTCAATGGGTTTTGTGCATCTTCAGTGATGTGACTTACATAATATACATAACTATGTGGAAGGCTTTGGACTAACCATTGATAAGAAATTGAGTCATCATGAAGCTCCCATGCCACGCTGTGTCAGGTGAAATTTATCCCGTAAATACCGTCTCGAGATTTCGGGGCCACCAAAAGTGGGTGTTAAATAGGGCGTATTAGTTCGTAAATTTTGCACTTCCTAATCAGATGGTACATTTACCTTACCTGTTCGCAAAATCAAACTCCCCGAAAGTCTCGAAGCTGGAAAATGCTAAACTTAATTATTGTCGGCCCTATCATGGTATCCGTTCGGAGAGTACTTTTCTCCGCAACGCAAATCCAGTCGGATACTAAATTTGCGTTCAAAGTATCCGTTTTCCGATCATGCATCAACGCATTTTGTTCACTAAAATCTTTCCGCGATGAACAGATGTCGGAGACAATCGGAGAAAAATTGACGTGTGGCTGTCAAAACCAGGTGCAAAAAACGCAACCCATCGCACTGAAACGTAGACTGCCGGTGTGCGTTACGTATTGTCGGAGAAATGTTCCGAACAGCTTATCGGAACGATTACCATGAAGCAAAATTCTCCGATTCAATAATAGAATTTTTCTTTCGGAACGGATACCATGATAGGGCCGTGTATACTCGTTGATGCCATTCATTGGCCAAATTCCGAAACTGCTCTTTACTTTGAATGTTTTAAATTTAGTTCAACTAAAAGCCGATACCTACCTATTGCTATCCGTGGCACATAAATTAAACGAGTGACTGTTGCATAAGATGTGCGTGACAGTTAGTTTGCGGAATCATTTGTCGCATGAAGTTGGATCATGGATTTTTCTGTCCAATTACCAAACTTCGAAGCTTAGATAAGTTTGGATATCCTTTCCTTGGCGCATCATACTTTGAGAAGAAATTAACTATAGGTCGATCAACGAAATTTAGTGGAAGAACCTATCAACTTCTACGCGACGTGCTATGGAATCCGTACCTACATTCAGGCAGGCGTCCTCTAGGTAGACCCCGGATGAGATGGTTAGAGCAAGTTCATAATCACCCCTATTGTCGTTGTCGTTTACGACTCTAAAAAAAACGACACGACTCTTTGGTATTGGCGAATGGCGACTAAAAATAAACGACTTTTGTCGCGGAGACGATCGACAAATGGCGTCTGAAATGTCAAAAAATGTGGTTTGTATTTTTCGACGACGAACGTCGGCATTGCGTAAGGCGTTTTGTGACGACGTTTGTCGTGGAAATGATACATTTCTGTCGTCGACTATTTTGCGGACGACTGTGTGATAATGTGTTAAAAAAAAGTATGTGTACTTAATTTTTAATTAACTAAAAGACAATTATAGTTATTTTGCAGAATGGAGATAACAAATAAAAGACAATTTCTACATTTAGTGAACGAAATTCAGAAAAATATTCCTTTGGCAAAATCATTCACGAAGGCCTAGCAAAAGTGATGTTAATCGGCAATCGGACGACAATTGTCTTGGGCCACCTTCGGCTTGGATAGTATAAAAAAACATTTTAAATGTGAAAATAATTATTAAAACAGTTTGCAATTTAAATTATTTCTACCACTCACTTAACGTCTTTTTTCTGGGTTTCTTCTTCATCACTGCTTTCAAAAAACATCTCAAGACTATTCATTTTTGATTAGTTTTATTAAATATAACCAATTCACAAACAACACACCAGACCAAATGTATGTGGAATGTGAGAGTTCAGAGAGTCGAGTCGTTTCAGTTACGCAGTACCAAATTCCAAACGACTCGACACGACAAATGTCGTCAGTATTTTGCGAAAGACGACAACGACAATAGGGGTGAATCTCTCCTCTACCCGTATGGGGATTGCTCTTGATGATTAAGGCCCTTATTGTGATTGTCGATCAGTGATCGTCACGACAATTGTCGATTGACTCGATTGATTTTTCCACTTCCAAGAGAAATCATCGACCACACATTCGTAATCGATTGTCAGTGTCAAATCGACAAATATCAATCGGAATCGACTTACAATACTAAAATTTACAATCGACGATCGACAGTTGTCGCTCAACGATCGAAACTCACAATATATACAATGACAAACCTATCCCTTTTGACATTTTTGTTCCAATTAGATACCCAGAGCGCAAGGGCCAATTATGGTCCCTTGTGTTCTAAGAGAGTCCGAAAGTAACTTACACGACCAAGAATATGACAATTATTCAGTCAACATTCTTGAACATCAGTTACCTTAGTTACTACTTTACATTAGTTCAGTCCATGGTATTTTGGTTTTCGCATATTCGGGGTATTTTAGAAATATAGCGGGTGGTATGGTGAATTTCCAATCCTCCATCGAGACTTCATTTCGCTTTAAATAAACCCGACTAGAATTGAGTTCTCTTGTCCGTGATTATAGTCTTCTCTTCGGTGCCCATTTACATTAATTACACACACATTAGTAATTGGTGGTCTCCACCAATAGTGTTTTTAAATAAAATCCAAGTTTACTTTACAAATTCCCACCAGCATGGGTGGAAAAACAAGAAAAATGCTAAAAAATATTTTATTAATATTAATTTTCTTCTTGTATGATAGTAGATATACATAAATATGTTATTATTTAGGTCTTAAATTTATTAACATTATTTTCTTTTTATCCGTAATAATCTATTAAAAGTTTACGTTAAGTTTTTGAAATATTTTAAATACAAAATACAAATAAGGAAAAATTAAAACAAAAAAAAAAATCTCGCACTTGATTGGAGGTGAGAACGAAAAAAATAATATAACAAATGTAAAATCAGAGAGAACGAACAAATATCACTTAACAAAAAAAAAAAAAAAGAATAAGAACATTAATTTAAATGTAATTGTATTTAAACATTATAAAAATAATAGGAATTCATTGGCCGTCTTAAATAATACACACAGTTCAATGTTTTACAATATTTTCGGTTGTCAGTTTTTTGCTTATTATTTGTTTTTTAAGAGATGATAAATTAATAAAATTACAAAAAATGGGAATAGTATTTTTTAATGTAGTAATTTAAATTTAATATCTTTTTTTTTTAATTTTGATTATGTTAAAATGTGCAATTTTTTTTATTGTAAAATAGACTTTTTTTGCTAATGCCAAACAAATTTTTTTTAAGGCGTTACAGAAACTAGTGAATATTATACTTTCAATGTAGTAAGGAGGATGCTAAATGTATTTTTAATTTTGGTTGACAGTTAGATGTTAATTGATTAGGTAATGCTTAACACCGAGTGTGGTATGTTTGAAGGAGGTTTTTCCACAATTATTTGTATTTTAAGGTCAGTGTTACTGTTGTCAGTATTTTTCTAATTTAAGAGTTGTCCAGATGGGATACTTAGGGCCGATTTTTCTATAACAATTAAGTTTATTTCAATCTATATCTGCTAGATAACAGTTTTGAATTTTTCAATCATAAAATAAGAGCTAGATAAGTATTCGATGGTAAAGTCGAATTGGCTATCTGACTATTGAAAAATTGGCCCTTAGTAAAAAAAACAAATTTCCCAGAGAAAACTGCAAGTTTCGCCAAGCATTCTATTATTTTTCAGATATTTGGTATCAAATATAGTAGCATGAGAAAAGCCCACGTCAATGATCGACTGAATGATATCGTTTTGAAAGTTATTTTCTGAATGACACTTTTTGATTTTTTTATAGGCCGCTTCTCTTATTGCAGAATATACGATCAATCTGTCGAATTTATGTGCATTCCATTACTAATGAAGGGGTCGTGTAACACGTGACATTTGCATGATTGTTTGTTTTCGTTGCTATATTTGACAGCTTGTTGTATGACACCGAATTGTATACATAGTAACTTATATCAGGTTTGTTGCTTTATTTTTTTTTTACTAACTACGAATTTCTATTCAATGCCGTTCCTTAACTTGAAAAATTCGTAAAAGAGAGCGACTTCGTGAGTGCAATATGGTAGAGGTATCGTGAATAAATACCGATGAAAATCAAATCAAATTGCTCAATGGGAAATATTTCGGGGGAATATTATTCCCAATAGGGATGATAACCCCCTTCACTGAAAATCTTACCAGTTTTCAGCTCAACAAATTTCTTGTAGTAAGCATTGGATTGTGGGCGCAGTAGCGCAGTGGTTAGTGTGCTGGACTACTGTGCGAGGGATCCTAGGTTCGATCCCCGGAAAAACACAAATTACATCTTAAAGTTTTTTCTACTGCGCCACCTCTCGCGAACGTCTGACAAACATCCGAGAGTATGACTGTCATGAAAAAAGCTTCTCAATTCAGCCGTTCGGACTCGGCATAAAATTGTAGGTCCCTTCCATTTGTCCCAAAAATAGAAACTCACACAAAACGAATGGTAGCGAGAAGCTAGGCCTTGGGTGTCACCCGCCTGTTGCGCCACCTATTTATTTATTTTTAAGCATTGGAAAAGCTGTCAGTCAATTGACAATTGACAGATGATTTAAAATTTGATAGGGTGAATTTGTGTTTTCATTTCATCAAAAAGAAGTTCGATTAATTTCGAATCACTTTCGTCGCTAGATGAATCAGCTAATTATTTTTAATAAATTTGCAAACTCTTCCCGTTTATCAGACATTTTGAATACTTTTGCCACCAATTCAATTTATGAATTAAGGCCATGTGTCAATTGCATTGATTCGGCAAATTTTCTGACACTTTACACTTGACTAGTGTTGAAGAAAGAAACTCCAATCTTAAAACAGAGAGAATTTCACCACACTATTACTTAATTAAAAATCATTAGTTTGATTTCATATTCAACATTGACATTCTCAAAGCAAAAGAACTCAAGCAAAAGAAAATGTCAACAAATTAACCTATAAGATAATAGGTCTATTCGCGTACACGGTTTAAATCGAACGCATTCAGTATAAATCGCTCGCAATCGCAAAAAGTAGGTACGTCTTATTGTCGTCAGCATGCCATCGTGTGAATTTTTGGCATGTGTAATAGTCATGTTTACAGAATCTGTCGTACTTGGAATTTTGTTACGAACCCCGAAAGAACTATCACAGAAACCGTCGTAGTACAAATCTTTGCTACGGATTTCGAAATTAGTACATATTCGTATTAGTATTCTTCTTCGACGGATTCTGTGATAGTTCTTTCGGGGTTCGTAACAAAATTCCGAGTACGATGGATTCTGTGATAGACATGGGTAGCTTTAAAGCCCACCACAACCCAATAATTAACAAACAAAAAGGTCACATCACATACAGCAACTTCTGGAAAAACAAAATGCATTTGCATTCCCTAACTTTTCCGTAAGTTTCTCTCCCTGATAGAGAATTCATCCCCGCCACTGCCATTTTGACAGTTTTCCATTTTTTTTACTACAAAAGTAAAAACCTATTGTGATGTAGCCATTTTTTTTTATTGTGACGTATCTGCATAGGATAAGAGAAAATGCAAAGCACTTGTGGCGGAATCGTTAACACAATACAGCGCCATGTGCATGTTTCTCTTTCAACTATGGCACTTGGTATGTAGATGTAAAGATAACGTACAAAAACGTAAACGCAATGTCCTATTTTTATATTTCCTTCAAACATGGGTACCCGTACCATATATTCTGGGTGATCAAAGAATCCGTCGTGTTCGGAATTTTGCTACGAACCCCGAAAGAACTATCACAGAATCCATTGTAGTGAACATTTTTACTAAGAATTCAATTCGTAGCAAACATTTCCACTACGACGGATTCTGTGATAGTTCTTTCGGGGTTCGTAGCAAAATTCCGAATACGACGGATTCTGTGATCACCCAGATTAATGACTGAATTTGGCAGAACACAGATGTTTCTTTGATGTGGTTCGTGTCTAGGTAGCAGGTAACAGGCTCCTAAATCTTCACAAGCAGGGTCGCATGGCTGGTACAAAGCGCAAGTTTCTGAACCATACGCCAGGCATGTATGTATAAGCTAAAGTCCACGAATACGTCCGATACTTTACAAAATCAAAGAAGCGCCATTAACGCACGCATTCTTGCCGCCATTGATTTTGACATTTCACACGTATTCACAGACAGAGGAATTAATTCCGGGGAGAATCGGGTAGGTGCACGGAAGTCGGCAGTCTAGTTCTATGTGGTTTGTGCCCGAAGGTGACTTCCAAGTCTTAAGACGTCTGAAGTTCACAACCACGACCACGACAATGTTAATAGTCCTTTTTTAATTATCATTTTTAATTTTCACTTTAAATTTCTTGTAAATCTCAATAGCTAGATCATTTTATATGAAAATACATACATAATTGAAAATGATTTTGTTTTCAAATTCTGTACTAAAAAAATGACGAAGTAAAGGGCGATTTTTTTGGCGTTCATGCGTGATTCGTAACATGTGTCAAAGTAAAAAATGCTCAGTTAGCATTGTCATTTCACCATTTCATTACGCCCGAACAACGTTTGTAAATTATTGATTTTTATTACAAACAATCTTTCTCAGTAAAAATTTGTGTTCAGAACATTTCGTCCATTTTATGGTCGTCATAATCGTCCTACTGAGCAGGCTATTCAAGCTATTGTGACCAAATTTCTCACAAATTTTTCTTTATTGGACATTAAACCACTGATTCCTTTATGCAGAGTAAAAGTGTAGGTACCTACCGTTTGGTGTGGTTTATGTGGCCAGTGGCATCATTGGGCCGTATTTCTACAAAGATGATGGCAACAACGTTACAGTCAATGGGTGTTATCTTTCGATGATTTCTGACTTTTTTTTTTGCCGAAAATGGAGGAGCTGGGTTTGGTCAACATGTGATTTAAAAAGAACGGCGCGACATGCCATACAGCACGCGAATCTATGGACAAATTGCGAGGCGAATTCGGTGAGCAATTCATCTCACGTTTTGGACCTGTGAATTGGCCGCCTAGATCGTGCAATTTAACGCCGCTGGACTATTTTTTGTGGGGATATGTGAAGTCTTCCGTCTATACGGATAAGCCAGCAACTATTGCCGCCTTAAAAGACAACATAACTCTTGTTATTGGTGAGATACCAGCCGATATGTTGGGAAAAGTATGTCAAAATTTTACAATCCGGATGGACCACTTGAGGCGTAGTCGCGGTCAACATTTAGACGAAAAAGTAAATGACGGGAATTAATTTATCGACCCTAATAGAAATTTTACTCAATTTTGCAAATTTTTGATTTTTTTTTTTAATTTTAAAAACCAAACGCTTAAAAAATCACCCTTTAAAAACAAATAAATTTATCAAATTTGCGTCCGCTGATTAAAAGTTTAAGATCGGAAGAACCATAGACATAGGTACTATACATGGACCGCTAGCAGCCAATTTTTCGCTGAAGCAAACATAAGCACTAGCTCTTTTGGTTCACGGCGGAGAGAAACGAAAACACTCAAATGTCATCGAGCAATTCGTGTGATTTTGCTTGAGTGTTGAGTGTGCCATCTGTTATAGGTAGAACGTTTGAAATAATTTGAATAAGTCGTTATTTTTGCGCAGTTGCAATGTTTCTACAATGGATGGCAGTGTGTTCTATGTAAAAAATAGCAATTTCGAGCAGAGGTTCAAACCTTTTTTTCCTACTTTCGCCGCACTGAACCAAAAGGGCTAGTGCATATTTTTGCTTCATTTTTCCTCGCAGGTTTGTATGAAACTGACATTTCACTAGCAGTCCATGTATAGTATGTCAATGGGAAGAACCTATGAACTGTATTTTTGCAAATCATGTAGTTTTCCAGCTTAAATACTTTTTATAACCTCCTTACTACTGAATTAAAATTTAATTTGCTTATTCTTTGTTTTTAATTTATATTTTTAATTGACACATTCCTAATGCAATAAAATTACAATATTTATAACGCCATCCTTTCCTATTTATTTTATCTTTTTGTTTAGATTAGAGTATCACTAATGTAAATTATTTTTTAGTACATTATGTATATTTTTTTTATTATTTTTTTCTTGAGATCTTTCTGCCATGTTTTAAGGTTAAAAATAGTAAATATAGTATTAGTTTCACAAAATAAATAAAAAGAACAATCAAAAACAAATTTTTTTTGTTTCTTGTTTCTTCCTTTAAAGAAACTGTTAACAACACTTTGTCTATTTCTAGTTTCTCTGTTCTTTATCTGCCTGTAGTTTTCTCCATGTATCACCTAACGCCTTAGCAAAATGATCATCAACAGATGGCGTTAGGGGCGACACAGAAACTGTTGTCGTTCTAGATGATGTAGATGTATTGTCATTTGGTAGAGTCAAAGCTACTGGAACCGGTGTCGGTGATTCAGCTCGAACAACATGAGCCGGTGAATTTTGTTGTTCCGTTGAACTAACTGGGCTCATTGCAATGCTGGGTCTGGTTGTCAAAGCTTGAGGCTTTGCCACCACAATTGGTAGGGGTGGTGGTGGAGTTGGCGACGAACGATGAAGTTCTACGGCTTGATGAAGTAGTGTCGGTGTAACCGATGCCAATGGCACCTGTTGTTGTTGTAGTGCCGGTGGTGGTGGTGGTGGCGTTGGAGTGGGAGTTGGTGAAGGCGTTGATGGTACTGGAGATTTCTTCCCGAACAGAGCAACATAATCAGGTCCAAGCGAGCGACGGAAATGTTCATCTATCACGGTTTCACACATGGAAATGGATTCTGTTGAGAAGAAAAAAAGAGAAGGAGGTTATTTAATACAGTGGATCTTAATGTGAACAAATTAACGAACAATATGCAAAACTTAGGTTAGTTTATCTACATAATTCTTCATTTAGTAGGTACTCACCAGTGCTCTGATTATCATTTTCACGATTCGAGATCAAAATACTGTCACGTGAATCACCACGTTTTGGCGGAGCTTGCGTTATAACACTTGGTCGTGCCAGTGTTGTCGCAAATGTTGATCCTGGCAATGGTTCCCTGTATGGGGGTGGTGGTGATGCTCTTGGTTTCATTGTTGTCGATGTCACAGACATATCAATGGGACTCTCAGCTATGGGCAATGGTGTCCGATTAGTAGACTCGCATAATGGTCTAAGTGTTGTTGGTTGCACGACCATCATTGGAGGTGAGGCTGGTGGCGATGCCACCACCATTGATGGACTATTTTGTGATGATGACAGCGAGTGTTGATATTCGGATGCAGTGCGCATTCGACGATCGCGACGCCATTTTGTGGTGGGAAGTTCTTTGGCAGTTAAACGGGATTCTGCAAATGCAAAGAAAAATTATTCCATTAATATGATATAGAGATAAGGTTGGTGTGTAGTAATGTGTTTCTAGTAAAAGGCTTTACGTATATAAAAGACTCTTGTCGAAGCATCATATTCTTTGTTGTCAAATGCCGGATATTATTATCAAAAATATGTAATATTAATTTTCCATAACTGGAGGACCTCGAAATGTCAACTGAGTATTCAGGAAGGATTTTTTGTACTAAATTTTTCAGCTAACCCGCGTTAACTGATAAATGGTTCACGTGATCAATCTATGTCAATCCTAAAAGTGGCAAAAGCTGTCAGACTGCTTTTACCCCCCAGTTTCAGAGTAGAATTTTAAACCACACTTTTAGTTTAAACTTCAGTAACAGTTAAATCGGTTTCACAGTTTGGTTTAAACCTTGAACAGAGTTCATTCTGTAGTTTAAGTTAAAGAACAGCATTCTGCCGTTTAAACCTCAGATCACTTGACAAAGTGACAGTTCAATTTCGAAGATGCCGATTGTCAAAAACACAAATATTTGACGTTGTCTTGCGTATTCTTCGAAAGGAAAAAACAAAGAACGGTTTTGGAAAGTCGTATAAAAGATAAGTGCTGTTTAGTGAATATCTAAAATGACATTTATATGACAACCTAGTGTCAGTATCTTTCATAAAGCTATCTAATCCAGGTTCTTCTTCGCTCCAAACCAGGGGCCAGATTATGTAAAATGAAAACGATCGAACGATATTGTTTCGACAATAGTTGTCTCTGTCTATTACCACAGATATGATAGAGACAGGTTTAGTGAAAACGAAAGCGTTTTTCGTTTCGTATTTTACAGAATCCCACCCCAGTATAAAGCACTATTCGCAATCGAATGAATTCCCAACCGAAATTTTGCTGTATCATTTATGACTGTTTTAAGTCGCATCAACTGTCAGATTGTCATTTTATTTTGTATTTTAATGATATCGCATACCAATGTGTCTATTGTAAATGAAATGTCACAGTTTAATGTCGTCGTTCGCAGAAGAAAAACGTTCGAATTCAAACTGAGCTATGCGCGCCTGTTCTATATTTGCAGTACTTACTAATTTTACTGCATAGCGTTAATAAAAAAAAACGTGTCCAAAGTTCCCAAAGTATTTCTATAAATGAACAATTAATGTTTCTTTAGGTATGACAACAAACAACATGAAACTAAGTCCAACAAACAAGCGTCTACTTAAAGAAAAAGCACACATTTTTTGCTGGCCAATAATATTCAATGACATATTCAATAATCATTTTTAGCCGTCACCTTAAATTTATTGAAGGTCACAATTGTATATAAACAAATTTCGTCACTGTGAGGTCGTAATTTTTAATCTAAAAACTAAAATTTATTACTGGTACCACATAATGTTTAAATATCAAAATAAGTCATCAATTCAACGTCTGACAAACGTCACAGATCTGGGAGATGTCATTAAAATAATATTTATAAAGCTGTTGTGAAGTTTGAATAGAAAATTTGTGACACACATTCTAATTTCATTTAAAGTTTCTGCTTAATTTGTTAATAAAAACTGCCTCAAATAGCAGGTAGAGAGACTTCCGAATTGTCCCATTTCATTCTGGTGAAAATTAAGACACATTGAGCTGTACTAAATTATTTATGGCGTCCATTTAGGTTTAATTTTTCTAATTCACAATGGCGATATCTTCGATATAAAATTAGTAACATAAAATAAAAATATAAGGTGACAGTTAAAAGTGAATTACTTTGCAATAATAATCTTGCCTTTAAAAACAAATCCAATTAAAATAACAATGAACATTATTGTCCAATGTCCACCGAACTCAATCAAAACACATTACGACAGTTGGAACCGTTCCATGCATATGAATGCTTAATTTGAACAATAACAAACCGGCGACGACCAACAATATTCACCTCTCCTATAAACACCCACAACGAATTCTTAATTATACCCTCGCACACACCCCACAAAAACGCAACGGCACGGCGGCCATCTTCATTCATTGCCATCGTTCATGAGACTTCCTTGTTTAGATGTATCGCAAATCTATCCACCAAATAGGGATTAATAAAATGCAATATGCAATTTTGCCATTCCTCAGCAATTCCCTATTGCATAATGACAGCTCTACCCAAGTACCTACGGTCAGCACCATCTATTGACATAGTGTGAGACATTGGAGACCCATACCAACTATGTTCGAGTTTTAATTAAAACCCGCGCGCACTGAGCTGGCCCATTAACAATGTAAGCACGCGGTGTCGGCTTGCCTGTGCCCCACCCCGCCCCGACATAACGTCTTCCGTTTTTGGCCATCGTTTAATGGTGGCCGACAGACGCGACGACATGTTCCGCCCATGAATGAACAAATCTCACGACAAGCCGTGTGGTAAAGGTAATGGCCGACATTTACATTTTCTTCTGTTGTGTGTCAATGATACGCGTCGTCGTCTCCGTTGTCGCTGTATTTTCGGCCACTTCCGGTTTTAATAATTGAATGTGTGTTGTATTTATCGTCGTGCAAGAGTTAAGGAAGACGCAACTCGAAAAGAATTATGAATATCAACTTTGTATTATTGTCTCTGTGACTTTGGAATTTCTTTGTGGCACGTTCTGCACGCCATTTTGGGAGGTAATTTCGAAATTAAAAATTCATTGCAGGGGGGCGCATATACGCATACACGCGGGCTAACCATTTTGGCTCTCCAGTGTGATGTGTGATTACATGCATAATATTTATAAATTCAAATCGAGGGGCTTTAAGAAATAATGATTTGTTTTTGAACTTGACATGCGAACGAGCGGAACTTTCGTCTGGGAGGTGAACGGAAATGGACAATAGCCATGATGATGAAGATAAATTACTTTAAATTTTATTTATGTTGTATTTTTTTTTTATCAGAATTATTGATGTAAGGTAATTGAGTTTGTTGTTTATGTATTTTTGATGAATAATTCAATTCAATTCAAAATATGCAATACTTTTATGAGACTTTTTAAGCTTTTAAACGATAACGGTAAAAAATTATGCGGGATGACTTTCATTTGCGGAGACATGTAAGTGTAGATATTGAATATACAAATGTCAGTTATAGAAAAACTGCGTGTACAATTAAATGATTTTAGCGAACACAAGTGCGAGAATATGTACGTGGACTTTATATTGCGACCATAATTGCTTCGTCATGTTTCGTTCATATTCGCTTCGCTAGAGATCTGAGCAATTTCATGCGTTTATGATTTTGAAAGCGTCTCAAATCTGGTTGCGTTTACTATAATGCCAATAATAAATCGGCATGTCAGAAATTAGCCATAAGTGAGCTAGATTTTTGTTCAATATTGACACTTGCGCTGAATTTTGGTAAAACTTAAATGTCATACCAGAGAAACAACGTGCAAAACGATGTATACTTGAGACTACTACAGAATCAGCTAGGCTCAGGAAAATCCTTGCTAAAGAACCCATCACCCATTGGGCTCTCTTAAAGACCCCAATGACAGATGGACAGAATCGTGTCAAGAGACAATCGAGCTCCTTCTCCACACTCACTTCCCAGGATGTATTCCCATTGGGGGAATAATGACCGAATAATGACCTGATGGATTTAGAATATTGCACGGATAGCGACGCTCCAATGGAAATGGTGACTGTGAAAAACATAATTTGGGCGATCAATTCTTTCTCACTATATGCAAATCTCTCGGAATTGATGGCATCTTTTCTATGATGCTACAAAAATGCGAGAAATACATAACCTCACATCTGAAAAACGTATTCCTAAGCCTAAAGCTATAGGATACGTTCCAAAATCATGGCGAGAAGTTAAAGTGGTCTTTATACCCAAAGCTGGCAAGCCCAGCCTCACTACTGCCGAAAACTTTAGACCCATAGGCCTAACCTCATTTCTTCTAAAAACATTTGAAAGGCTCATAGATTTGCATATCCGGACTAACCTGAACCCGAATGCTATATCCCTGGCTCAACACGCTTAAACGTTAAAGAATATACACTCTGGCAGCCTTTCTGGATATTGAAGGAGCATTTAACAATATCGAAACAGATGCAGTTCAAAGAGTTTTTATGAGGAGGTGCATGAGGACACCCCTCACTTCCTTTGTCACTGCCTAGCGCTCTGGCACATAAGAAATAAATTCCTTGGTAGCTACATACTTCTTCGTTTCAACTAAAGAGAGCAGCGAATCTCCCATGTGTGCTCTGTCAGGTGATGCGTCTAAAACGTCTCCTATAGTCTAGTGATTGGTTCACCTTTTGGTAAAATATAAAACGAAAACTTATAATGCATAAAACATTTCGCTTTCAATTCACTTCCCACACTTAATTATACAATTCAACCAAAAACAACTTTCAAGACCTTGAAAGCTATTTGCCCAAGAAGTGGTATTATAAATCAGATATTCGTGCGCATGGAATAATTATGTATACAGTAGACATATAATTACTGCACCGTAAATTTTTGCAGTTGCCATCCCTGGATGTTATTATTACCGTGCACCTTTAAGGAAGTAAAACTCTTTCGTAATGCGGTCAGTTCTTACGCGTGTATCCTATAGAAGTATTCCAAACCATTCGAACCACCCCATTCCAATGAGTCGCGACTGGTATGAATTGAGACAGGTTAAGAAACACTCCACATGGACGTAACTGGTTCATTACCAATTTCAATGGAATTTTTTTTGACGAAAATAGAGGAACTTACAGTATCATCTCTTACCAAACCACCACCGGTGATGTAAAACCAGGTCTGAAAAAAGCTAGGACAATAAAACAAATGAAATGATCCAAGGCAACGATCCCTCTCCACAAGTATCACAGGTAGTAGTGTCACTCAAGTCTAGCACACTAAAATGCCTAGCAATAGGCAAGTGTCCCGTAAGAACTCCAATTAGTTTTCTACAGCCTTTTCTGCTAACAGGCAGCAGAAATGACTTCTTACAGGCATTCGGGAGCATACGTTTAGACTACTTGCATCCTGGAAAGCCCTGTCATAAGCAATTGTGTTCGTAAGAAAACCTCAATAATCGTCAATGGAGACGAAGGAAGACTCAATTTAGGTTCAGATTCCGATAAATCATCGGCCGCGTTTAATAGGTTTTTATATATAGTATAGTCAACAGCCTCTGATTGGTCAATTTGCCTGCAAATCTAGGCAAGTTTCGTGTGTTAGGCAAGATTTTCTGCCTAAGTTCTATGATAAATTGTCACTTGAATATTTAGGTGCCTAAGCCACATTGAACGCAGCCAATTTCTGAGCCTTGCTTAGCAATCTCATCGGAGTTCTCATTTTTCGCAATTCCAATGTATAGGTATCCAGGGACACAGGTATAAGATTCAAAATGATCCTCCTGCGACCGAATTCTTGAATTTTCTAACTTTTTTGGCACTGGTAACAAGGTTGACATGCCTTAAGCGGAGTTGGTGGCACAAACGCAGATACTCGAACCCCGGCACCTATTCCTTACAATCGACAGCCATTAGCATTGCATAGATCTGGACTTGAGAAGCATAAGCATGCTTGGGAGTTGTGAAACGTGTATAGTGGGTCTAGTTTTGTCGGTTTCCACGGTTTCCTAGTCTAAGTCCAGGCTCAGACTCTGAAGCTGAAGCCAGTCCTGAATGCTAAGAAGGTCGATTCTAAATTTGCACAGCAGACAGAATATCCTAGAACTAGGATCGTACCATAAGTGTCGCCCAGGGTCTTCAAAACGCCAGTGAGGATGATACCAAAAAAAGTTTGCTGCGATCTATTAGAGCCCATGCTAAAAGTATCAATCGGGCTAAATCAAACAGATCGTGTAGATCAGCACCAGTCATACTCGATACAGCTACCGTGCAGTTAAGACAGATCGTTCTCTCGGGGTTTAGTTCAGAAGGCAGAGTCACGTGCTTATGCGAAAACCACAACCGACGCATAGACTAGATACATGCCTTGTCAAAGCCGTATAGATCAACAATCGATTTCGGTAATAAGCTCTGCCAGAACACTGATAGCCTTCAGTCTTCGACTTGACATACTTCGCCCAAAGTAGATCTCAAATGAGAGCTCTGGATAGTGACTCAGCACTGGCTAAGTCAGACTGGTAGCAAACCTCCGTCTCCTGAAACTGACCATCGTTAGTTTTCACAGGTTTGACCAAAAGCCCATTCTTAGGGTACTATTCATTGACCAGGTCCAAGGCTGTGGGTTAGCACAAACAGTCTGTACGTATGATCCGTATGGAGGTTCGAACTAACCTGATTCAACTATACAACGCACTATAACACCGGGTAAAGATAGCCACCTTACAGGCAGCATCTGTTAACCCCTGCCATAACATGGCGGCCGAAGTGTACCTACATCTAACACCACTTAGAAAGGTATAGACGTTAAGTAACGAACTTCCGGAGGTGTTTTATCGCATTAGGTGTAACAGAAATCTTTTAAAATTGCGTGTGCTAATTTAAAGCCAGGTTATGAGCTGCCCCAAAGCCTCTCCATGCAAACTCTTCAAATATGTATCGGGTTGAATGTCTGCAGTAATTGAATTCTTCACAGAGAACATCCGTTCATTCAGTCCCAAAGCCATTATCTTCCCAAACTTGCGTATATACCATCCGAAAAAAAATAGTGGTGGGTTGTGAAACCACAAAAATTACCACGAATTTGTGTATCTTTTCTTGCATCAGCACGTTCATCTTTGGCCTCTACTACTATCTTTCTCCCATTAAATTCAAATGTGAAAATAATAAAATTAAGAGGTGAATATACCGCGCGCGCGCGGCCGCCTCGCACGCAAATCGCTCGTATTTTGTTTTGTTTTTTTTGCTCTATTATTCCTCCTTTGCTTTTCTTTATTCATTTTCAAATCAAAAGTAGAATTTCCCTTCACGTCTTTTTTTTTTTTTTTTTGTTCCTGTGTGTATCTTTTACGCGCCAGACCATCATATTTAACTTAAATCTGAGAGGTGTATCTGTGGCACACGTTCATTGGTAAAATGGTAACTACTATAGCTACAGTGTGTTGTATTTGTATCTCTATATCTGTAGTGCACACAAAACAAGCCTATATATAGCTATAATGTTTGCGCGCGGCAAACGCGCTATCGAGTACGTTATACTCGTGTATGCACAGCATACAAACTCTCCGAAAAGATTTTATCTGTTTGCTTTTTAAAGCGTAACTGGGTAGCAAACTAGTTTTTAAGATTTTTTTTTTGTATCCACTTTTGTATTTTTTTTTATTATTCAGTTTCTGTTGTCTTTGGTTTCTTGACGGTTTTTTCTTTAACTTATTGGCCATTCATTCATGGGAAGACCATGTAAAGGGGGGCTCCATGGGGAGTGTGGACGCAGAATTTCCAACCAAAACGACGAGTTGACTTTTTTACGAGTGGTTTTGATGTGCCTTGTGCTGTTTTTTTGTGATAACCGACAGAAATAAGTTATGCATTTCGAATATGAATCATAGCACCCACTCGAGATGGAGAGAGAGACGGACAAATGCCCGATTTTGAGGGTATAGACTTTTTTTAAAACAATGTGAGAAAAGGTGTGTTATACTTATTTATGGTCTTCGATGAGAGTTACTGATGAGATAAAAGAGTGTTGAGGTTAGGTGATGAAGGGGTGGCGATGATATTGAATTGGGCAAGATGGTACGGACTACGGAGTTTCAAACCAAGTTTAATACAGCTTTTCACATCTTTTGATAAGCTATCAAGTTTGCGCTACAATTAAGCCAAGATGCTACCAGAAATATACATTTTTCAAATCATTGTCCATCAAACAATGAGACCCTACTTTATGATTGTTTGGGTTCTTGAATAGCCCCCTTCCTTTCGAATTTACTTCTGTCAAATATTGGTTCTGTTTGTTTCTTTGACTGGTTTTTTGTGTTGGCAATTTAATTCCGTTTAAACTTGGACAATTCAGAAAACCTATCTTTGACATGGAGCGATCGTACGGGCAGACCAAAAAGAATACATGTCCAGGAGTTTGAAAGCAAGTTCAATGTGGCTTTTAATCTATCAAGTTTGCGCTACAATTAAGCGAAGATTTTAATAGAAAAATACTTTTTTTTTTTTTTGAAACTTCAAATACATAGATACTCTACTCATGTCTATCACAGAAACTCGAAATTTTGTTACGAACCCCGAAAGAACTATCACAGAAACCGTTGAAGTAGAAATTTTTGATACGATTTTCGAAATTCGTATTCGTATTAGTATTCTTCTTCGAAATTCGTAGCAAAACTTTCTACTACGACGGATTTTGTGATTCTTTCAGGGTTCGTAACAAAATTCTGAGTACGACGTATTCTGATGTGATAGACATGTATGTCAAAAAGTGCGACCCCAATATGCCTACTTGAAAAGCCCTGTTCGTTTCGAATTGCCATCTGTCAATTTTATTGGTTCTTCGACTGGGGTTATCATAAAATGTTTTTTTTTTGTACTGTAATTCCTGCCAAATTTGGACTATTGAGAGAAACTATTTCTGACAGTCGGACAAACGGAGAGATGACAGATAAAAAAGAATTCATGCACGCGAAAAGTCGAACAGATGGCAGCACTACGAATCTAAATATGTATGTATGAAATTTCTCTCCAAGAATTGGATTAGGTTAGGTTAGGTTTACGGGTTGATAGAGCAGGGTGAAACATTCTGTACCACACTTAGGTCCTTGTGGACCCATTGTAATGCCCTTTTATGGGGGGTTAACTGTTGGTGTTAGAGATGGTTTAAAGTCTCTCCTTCTCCTATCCTGACATTCTCAAAAACCTGTAAAGATCAGAAAGTGTGACATCAGAAAGTTCTTGTAAGTCATGGAAGTGATGACTTTTCAGTGTTCCGCTCCCCAAGTGACAGTGACTCGGGCCGTGGCAGAGGAAGTGAGATGTGTCCTCATGGACCTCTTCGTCATCTTTGAAATTTTAGTTTCATTGAATGGTTTCTTAGGAAGTTATGATCCACTAGGACTAGACAGCGATGACCTGTCAAACTGTAGGATATTGATAGTCTGGCCTCTGTCATATTCTGGCCAAAGCTTCCATGATGATTCACTTTACATACTCGTAGTTCTTTCCACCTGCTGTTGGTTTTCGTACGAATCTTATTCTCTCCTCGTTTTCTAAGATTACAGAGTGTCGACTTGATGGGCGCAGTGGCTCAGTGGTTAGTGTGCTGGACTATTGTAACACAAACTACATCAAGTAATTTTTTCCCACTGCGCCACCTCTCGCGAAGGGCTGACAAACATCCGAGAGTTTAACTATCCTGAAAAAGGTTCTCAATTAAGCCTTTCGGAATCGCCATAAAATTGTAGGTTCCTTCTATTCGTCCCAAAAATAGAAACTCATACAAAACGAATGGTTGTGAGAAGCTAAGCTCGACTGTAGTGCTCGATCATGATCCATTGCAGACCCATTTCTCGCCAGATTGCCAGGGTTGTCATTGCGTGTATTTCCCCTCAAAAAGGCCCCTATGTGAGTGTCGACTGTTGATCGTTGAGCGACAATGATCGATCGACAACTGTGATTGTCGATTGCGATTGATATTTGTCGATTTGACACTCGCTTGTATTCGATTAGAAATGTCTGGTCGATGCTTTCTCTTGGAAGTGAAAAAATCAATCGAGTCAATCGACAATTGTCGTGAAGATCGCTAATCGATAATAATCACAATAAGGCCCAAAATTACATGGGTTGGGTACCAAGTGTTAGTTTGGCTAATCCTTAATGCGCTTTTGGTAGCAGATTTCTCCACACATAGGTATACAGGTAAGATTGGGAATTGCCTCCAGTCCAGCTGTAGGTGTGGTTGCGCCGGCTTGTTGTCCCTATATACATGCTAGTCTTTGTATTTTTGTCATTGACTTGAGATGGTCGACTTACCCGCGGTTTGCCACCAGTTTTTTTTCCAGTTGCTCTGTGTGCATTGGACCTAATTCTTTCAATGACATTCGGCTTCCAATTAAGTTTTCTATTGAGGATCATTCTGTTCTCTCACTTTGTCAGTCTGTAATTTTCGTCCTATGACACAACGACAACTTAACCGCCCCGAACACTACACGAATCGCGATTGCAAATTATAGCTCTAGCTTCGCAATATTCAGAAGAACCATCCTTATCTGTATCAAGTTGCTTTTGTGTAACTTTTAAGGCTTTCAAGGTGCATGCGGTTTCCCGAGCTCATTACTTAGTGCCTTGATCTGGGTGCGATGGTTCAATCTATAGGCAGAGCATACGATTTTTCGCCTTTCTGATGGATATCCAAGAACTAATAAAGCTCACCGTATACCTGGCGTTGTAAAAAGCCGGGTTCAAGATCTTAACGTTTGTCTATTTAGTATTTAGGCTTTGGAGTGAATAACCAGTTGATGCCTTTATGTTTTCGAAGGAATACCTTGCTTACAGTCTGAAGTGAACCTTGGTATCAATCAATACGCCCCTCCATCAGTTTAATTGGATTGAGGTCCCTTCAAATTTTGGCGCGATGGAATCGAAGACTCTTTAAATCCAAATCATAAGGCCGGAACATTCCAGTTAATTTGCTCTAAATGTCTTAGCCATCTTGGGCGACTGATTCACACTTTTGTGACCGGGTTATAGTAGAGTAGAGTTCGCTGTTAAATCTCATCCAGCAAAGACCATAAACGCAAAAGATACGACCAAAAATTCCCATTCGGAACAGTAATCATTCCCAACGCCCTCTATCGAGATATTGTAAATGTTTCTCAATATAACTTTTGGATCATTATTTTGTGTACATGCCTGGTAGAGTTTGTTGATCTCTACTTACCATAAAAAAGATTTTTTTTGTTCAAAGCTAAGAGGAATAGGAACTTGGATCATTTCTGGTGACAATATCTGGCCATGCCTTGAGCCCGATAGTAGAGATCACCTCTAGATAGATGTGTGTGCAGATAGATTTTTCCCTGTTCAGAGAAGTTTGTTTCATTTTTGCAGTATATTTCTTGAAGAAGTATTGAATTGTTGCAACAGGTGGCGCTAAAAGGTGTCGCTTGAATGAGGTTCGCTTTGTGGTCACTAATGAAAGTTAAACTAAAACTTAGTTAAGAAGCCTTTTGCAGACTTTCGTCATTTTGTTTGGATTTGGATTGCTTTTCATACTCAACTAACACTTGGTAGTTGCTAAAGTAAATTCTATCAATTGCTGCTTTGTAAGCTGTAAAAAAGACTGGTGTTGATTCTATACTTTTATACAAAAGTTGACATTCTATGTATGCGCCTTATCGTCAAACAGTTCAATGTCCGTTACTTATGTATCAAAAATGAAAGCCTTCAACTTTACCTCGCATAATCCTTTGCAATGGCTCATTTCTCTTTGCAACCCACACCCAATTATAATACTCATTTGGAAATGCATTTATTGTTTTCTTTGGCTATGCTGCTCCCACCTATGGACTGGGCGCGTACACATTTGACACGCTACATCCCAGCATCAAACGTCACATTGATCGCCCACTTCTAACAAAAGGAACACCAATACCATGTCTCTCGACATTGGAATTGGGTATTGGTGACAAGTAATTATCGAAATGACTTCCGTTCACTGATCGGGTTTGATGATCCTCAACTGATCTGCACGAACAGACTCACCCATGCGAGTAAAGCTAAAGATGAATGGAATACCTTTACAACGAGGTATCTGAAAAACACAGAGATATGCAACACATCCTATAATTTTCAAACGAAAATACTTTCCAAGATCATGAATCGCACAAAATCCCGCAGACACACCCCACACAGAGAGAAATGAAAGAGGACGATGTTCATGATGACGATGATGATGATGATCATGAAGAGGTAGCTTGAAGGTGAGTGGTAGTTTAAGATGAGTTTTTTTTTTGCGAGGTGGTTGTAAGGAGGATTTATCGAGACTTGCCCATGGGCGAGAATAACAAGAGAAGCAGGAAGATTTTATTTTTTTAATGCTGTCTTATAATTCCCCTCTTCATCTGATGGGGGGGATGGCTGTGTGTAATTTAATTTGTGAGAGGCTTGTGAAGGATTTTTGAAATTTTATTTCTATTTAATATTTAACCCGAGGGTCCGGATGTTGGGTCCCGCCAAATGGTTATGTGCAATTAATTGCTGCAGAAAAGCAATATACTTGTGGTCGTGTTTATTTGGAAACGTGCCGGAAAGGAAACATGTTTTATATGGGATTTTTCGTTTCCGTTAATGGAGTGCCAGAGCGAGGAATAGTTGGACCGGTAGTTTTTCATGCTGGAAAAGGGGCAAGGCATGTTTTAATACCGCTTTAAGGTAGCAGTGTTAGCAAAGCGTGTTTTTTCAATCACAAGATTTATGAGGGGTCATCTGAATACTCAGATCAATTAAAAAAAAATATATTTGGATTCGCTATTCTGTCAGTTTGTGGTCACGTTAGAGACCCGAAAGATTCCCGGAAGTATCTATGATAGAAATCGATATTATTTAGTTTTGTGTCAAAAATAGGTTGAAGAGAGGTATTCGCGTCTATGTTCCATGTAGAGCTATAAGGCCATAAATGCGTGTGGCCCTCTTTCGCCTTACCATGGGCCATCATCTGCATAATGTGCAGAAGCCTTCGTTACGTCTTTGTCAATTCGTTTCAACTTTTCGTGTCTAATCTTTTTTTGGTTGTCACCCAGAAGATAACGATTTTACATCGTCTAGAGCGCGCTGACAATCCAGAGATGTTAGAGGTAGCTATCGAGCACACCTGACTTTAAACCCCGTCATGCGTTTCGACACTGTCCCTATACCTTACTTTTAGATTGACGAATGGGTTGATAGGGTACATATTCCCAGTATATTTGGAAATTTTATATTAAAATTGGAGGACCCAAGGTAGGTGGTACCCCAGGAACTTACTCCCTCATTCAGGTATCGGCGCGTCGTACTATAAACTGAATATAGATACCTCTTCGGTTTGCACCCATCTTCATTCGATAAATTGTGGAGTTCACTAAAGCCCAACCTCACGACAATATAGGCAACCTTCTAAAAGGAAAAATGGAATATAAAATAGGGAAAATAGTATTGTGACGCAATATGTATGGAAAGTGAATCTCAAAGTGGCGCCAAATTCAATACAATATCGCGCCAAGTGATTGTTTGCCGTTTTTTTTAGTACGTATTTTGACAAGAAAGTAGAAATATCGCGTTGTCTTTCATTTAATTTTCGTTATCCGTTGTTGTCTGTCAAACAAGCAGCAATTCAAAGAACACCACTCATGGGGGGTTAAGTTTAGCTGTCCGTTTATTTATCCATTCATTTCCAAAGGTCCAGTCTAAAAGTTATAAGAGTCGGTGGGTGTAAGATGCTCAAGTGGATCCCTCAATTGACTTACTTTCCGATCTTTACAGATGTTTGAGGATATCAGGATGGCTAGACGGCGTCGAGTAATCAATAGAAGAAGGAACATGAGACTAACCATCCTAACATCAACGGTTAACCCCCATTTAAAAGGGCATTAAAATGGGTCCACAAGGACCTAAGTGTGGCACAGCAGGATGTACCTTGCTCTGTCAAACCGTAAACCTAACCTAATCCATCCATCGATCTGTCAGTTTTTCATTTGAATTTTTATTTCGAGGTTAAGTTTAAAGGAATTTTCATTCCATATTCAGGGGTATTGTGAATAAATTCTAATGGAAATGTTTACTTTGTCAGCAATGTAAACATTAAAAATAAATAAAAATAAATAGGTGGCGCAACAGGCGGGTAGATACCCTAGGCCTAGCTTCTCACAGCCATTCGTTTTGTGTGAGTTTTTATTTTTAGGACGAATGGAAGGGACCTACAATTTTATGCCGAGTCCGAACGGCTGAATTGAGAAGCTTTTTCGAGACAGTCATACTCTCGGATGTTTGTCAGACGTTCGCGAGAGGTGGCGCAGTAGAAAAAAAACCTTATGATGTAATTTGTGTGTAATGTTGTGTGGATCGAACCTGGGATCCCTCGCACAGTAGTCCAGCACACTAACCACTGCGCTACTGCGCCCATGTAAACATTCACGGCGAAATATAAAAGGTGTCCATATAATTCAAGCAAAATTTTAACTTTGCGCCATTTAATAGTACTATACACAGATGCCAACAGCTAGGGGTTAGTAAGAATGAAGCACTATACGAAAGAACAACGCATTTTCATTGTTGAGAAATATTTTAAAAATAATGAAGGTTTGTCAGCTACAGTCGGCAATATTCGAACAAAATTATGGCCGTCATAGTGATTTAAAACCATCAACTGTGAAGAGAATAATTGAAAAATTCAGGGAGACTGGACCAATTAGTGATCTTAAATACTCTGGGTGTCGTGTCAAAAGTCACTCAAGAGAAAACATCAAAGCAGTTCGCAATAGACAGTCCTGGAACATTAATTCGGCACATTAGTAAAGAATTGTCCATTTTGAGAAGCTCTCTACAGCGAATTTTAACGAAAGACTTGAAACTTCAAAATTCAAAGTGTTTACAAAGTTCAATTGACTCAAAAACTGAAGAATACTGACCATGCAACGCGATCAGAGTTCGTTGAATGGATTTTGGATTTGAACAACAACAAGTGGATGCTGATTTTTCGAACAAGCTCATTTTCATCTTGATGACTTCGTTAATCGACAAAATTGTCGCATTTGGGATTCAGAAAACCCACGAGTAATTCTTGAGAAAGAAATGCATCCAAAACGCGTGAATGTTTGGTGCGGATTTTCCGTTGGGGCATTATCGGGCCATTCTTCTTCGAAAATGCGGAATTTCAACAAAAGATTACGTACTTGGCAGCAAAGCCGTGGCTTGCATTTATCCTATGTGCTATTCCATACCCCAAAGTTTAAGAAGCAAACTTTCGAAATTGACATAAAATTCTTCCTATGACTTTATACAAAAAATTAAATGCCTCTCGCAATCGTTCGTTTCATAAAAATAAAAAAAAAACTACCACAAATATCGCAATAAGAATCGATCTCTCGCCTTCATAAAAAATACATTCCACAATGGCCAGTCATTCCGATGCGTACTGCAATCTGACATAAGCCCACTGTGACTTGCACTGACAACCACCGACCGCCGAGACGACCAAGTCCATCCTCGCGAAATGGATTTTTACAAAATGCATTCCATATATGTATGTACATATATCTTTTAGCGAATGAAGACCGTGTTGTGCTTCGCCACAGATTGTGTTACGAAAACCAAGAGAAAATTCCAATCCGCTTACACTGTTGCACGGAATGTGGATTACAGACATAAAAAAAAAAAAAAAAAAAAACATAAAACCTTCAACCGTGCTCTGCCTACACGAGGTTATACCTACATAGTCACTAGTGGCCTGGATAAGGTGAAATTCCAATCCTTATACTCCTTCCTTGCGTTTACACGGTTAACATTCCAAAGTTAATTCTTTTGTATCACACTGACCAGTAGTGTGCTCTTCTCCACCCCAAGAGTTGCGATTTGACCATAAATATCGATGTAACTGATGGATAAAGGAGAGCACACGGGAACGCGGCGACAGAATGAAAAAAGAAAACGAGAACACATTTCGCGAAATTCTTCGCCAGCGAGTACAATCAATTTTATTGGTAGCCCCACGCATGGTATTTCTGTTGAACTTGGAATTCCAAAGTGGATATCAATCTCATTTGGAATTTTTCAATTTAAATCGAAGAGCGCATCATCACAAGATGGTCATCGTCATGATTTTGAAATGCATGCTCTGCTTGTCGTTGCAGTTTTAGGGTAAGTTTGTGAGAGAAATTTCGATTTAGTTAGTTTTTCCGAACACAACAAACGTCAATCGGATTACATGGGTTTCAGCTAATGTCAAAAGTGGAAGAAGAAAACCCTAAGGTCTGTCAAATGCTTGAAATGAGCCACTAATTTTATTGTGCACACGAAATACGATTCCAATGTAAGCCATTGGAATCTGACTTAAGCCAGATTACTCTCGGGAAATCATATATAGTTCTAGTTGGCAAAAAGTCGCGGCAATAAAAATACGATAGTTACAGGATTCAGGGCATTATATAGATCTACCCAGTTTTAGACAAAAGTTTGTAATCTGTCAAATGTAGCGCCGATTTAATGTGGCAGGAAAATTTCGCGCGACTTAAAACAGTTGCTGTCATTTAGTTTGGCAGATGTAAAATTTACAATTTTAGCATGCGAAGATTACTGCCTTGCTAATTTGACTAGCTAAATTTGATCAATGTATGCATTTTTGCATGGGAGTTAAAATTAAAGGCGTGTGCAGAATACTGGGACACGCAGTTATGTTCAGATCAGCTAGTTTACTTGGCCGTGTACTACTATTACACATGATAAGAATCTTGTCAATATGATGTCAGAAATTGTCAGGGTCAACACCAACTAGCAAGAATCGTTGTTACTCCTCGCTTCCCTCAAAGTGATGTCAGATTTCGTCTACACGCTTCTTCTTTCTTCTTCTTTGTCGGAGGTTGCTACTATCCGATGGAGCACTCAGACCACAACTACTGGTCCATTGTACTGCCAAACAGACGCCTTACTTCACTGTACTTAGCTTTCCCGTCTTTCGAAGAAAGATGAGAAGGAGCTTTAGTGATGAATAGCTTAGAAGAGCCCCAAAGATCCGCTACCAGATGTGAGCAAAGACAGGACAATTACATTGTCGTCCTCTCCACAAGCAGGACAGATGGTGGTGTTGCTTAAGCCCAATACATTTAAGTGCAAAAGCTTGGTGGCAGGACACCCACAAGCAGTCTGCAGTCGATTCTCCTGAGAGACAGAAGGAAAGACGCGGATCTTTTGTGGATGTGCGGACGCAGTCGTTTGGTCTTACTACACCCAGCACAGTCCTGCCACCAACACTCGTGTTCACGAGAAACCCATAAGTATCAATGGACGATCTAACCACAGATGCAGGGAGACCCAACGCAGGTTCAGGTCCTGAGAGAGCTTCTTTTGAACCCAGCCTTGCAAGCTCAACAGTGATCTCATTTCCCTGGATACCAGTGTGACCTAAGACCCAAACAAGTTCCACGTGTTAAGCCTTCCAAGTTCAGAGAAAGATTGAGTTCGAGCACTAACTTGGACGAGGTAAGAGGGTTAAGCAGCGCTTTTAGTGCGGCTTGGCTAACACTGCAAACGCATATGCTTCTAGACCTCCATCTGTTTTGTCACAATATAGCGCATAGCCATAAGGATAACAAAAATCTCCGCTTGGAAGACAGACGCATGGTTACCTACCTACATACACACAACTTTGCGACAAAATCTAATGTCATTTTGATGTCATTTTTTCTGTGATTTTAGCAATTAAAATTTAAAAGCCGATTCTGGCCATCTTTGGACCCTACAAGACGAATCTTCATGGCGCACTATGTTGAAGTTGAAATTATGGAACGCCTGTTCAATGCGCTCTGCATGTTTGTGGAGCTCCATACCTCCATTACGACAGCACGGCACCGTCGCTGGCACTCGTATATTTGCCTGGCACTCAAAATTAAATAAAGGTTTTTCAATTGGCACGGGTCGTTGCCAGTCAGATTCGTCGGGAGCATTGCCGCGGTCCATTAGAGTCTACAGGAGAACCCGAGGCAGTCAATTCCTCCTCGTGTACAATAAATCGGCCTTTCGCAGATTCCAACTTGGCGAATTTTGCACCTGGACAAGATCCAACTAATTCAGGACTAGGAGCTGAAAGTTAATGAACATAGACTGACTTGGATTCGGAGCGTTTGGAAGAGGACCCCAATCTTGGCCGAAAAATCATCTTTAACGACGAGCCGTATTTTTAGATGAATGCGGGTATGTTAACAAGCAAAATTACCATATCTAAATATGGAAAGACGATATTTCAACGTCGACCCGTTCTTAGTAAATCTTCAGTAAGATCAGCTTCAGTTCACACATCTGTGCTTTTAGAAAGGCGTCGCAAAAATTGTTCAACCTCTCTAGGCAGTAGCAGTATGAAAAAGATTGGGAATCCTAAATCACAGTGATGTCCTCCATTTAGAGGAGAAATGCCTCCATGATGCAGGAGTTTGTTAGAAAGGAAAACAACCGCATATGGAACTTTCATCTGTTATACTTAAAAAGCAGAAGGATAGAAAGCTTCACACTATAAAATGAAAGACTCACGATTTGCCGCTCGATACCAGCGGCATCTGACGGCGAATGATGTTAACATCTTTTTCACACGCACCTAATCAGTATTTATCTCTGTGTATTCAATTGCGTTGCCTATTTTGGTCCAGCAAATGCTTTTTAGCGTTTGGTTTCAAAATTAGGAAAAGATCATTGCTAGATGGTTTTTGTCCAAGCTAATCAACAGTTTAGCAGGTGATTTCTTTACTATTTTGTTACAAACTTCTCCCTACTTAACTCAGCGAAACATTCCAGACAAAATTCTGACAAATCGTCGATCAACCGCAAAGTTAAAGTTCTGGTTTGATGCGACGGTTCGTGCCCAAGCTAATTGCACAGAACTGTAGCAATTTTTACTCAATGAGAGTGACCGCCGCAGTTTTCACTCACAAAAAATACAAGGATCTATAAAATATGATATAAATCGACTTTAGAAAAGGACCTCGAAACCTCTTCCAAAACGGCATGCGTCTGTACTCCCATTTATCGAGATGCAAAAAATAAAAAATAATTATACATATGTATATCCAATGAGAAATGATGGCCGGAAATGTGTAATAAAAATTCGTATCCAGTTCCCTGTTCACCACAATCGTCTCCCATACGCGCCCCTATCTTAACGTTTCCTCTTTTCGTCTTTCTGGGTTGTTGATGGTCGCCAACGCCGACACAGTAGTGGAAGTGACGGCCACAATACAAGAGACACAACCACAGAGCAGCATCAACGTTTTAGCCGACCGTTCTGGGGTGCACATCGTTTTCTTTCCCAATCCGTCGTCGTCGTCGGTCGTCCGTCGTCATGCTCCTTCCTCCTGCTGCTTCTGGTCTTGTGCTTTGAGATAAATTATATATATTTCTTGTTGTTTTCTCTGCTTTTGTCGGTCCTATGTGCGCGCGCGTGTTATCTTATTTATTGGTCACTACGAGAAATACAGAAGCTGTTTGGTGGGTTTCTTGTTTTTTTTTTGTATCTGTCTTTTGGAGCCCAACTATACAACGGACGGACGACCACAGAAGCAACAAAAACAACAACAATGACGACGACGACGACGACAAACAGGCGTGTATCCAATTTTAATTCAACAACAACTTCTTTCAATTTCCAAGAGGCTACAGATTCGGATTCGGATTCATTGAAGGGCCAGTGCGAGACTTAACGAAATTCAACTCGTGGCCAGGAGAGAAGTGAACGAGGTGTAGTGCCCAAGAATCTTGTGATTGGGATATAAATTGGTTTTGTGTGGTGTGGTGCTCTGGTCGCCGCATAGCAACATGAAAATGAACATAAGGTCAACTACAAGGCCGTTCTTTTCGGCAACGGAGTGCAACGCGATGGGAACACAAGGAGTCCTCCTGTAGCTACACTTTGGATTTTATTTTTATCTTCAGAGAACGGGTGCTTCTTGGAAAGAAATCTCTGAATTTTTATTGTTGTAACCGTAATTTTTGTTTTTCAAAATTCATTCGTTTACACGTTTTTCGGTGGAAGGAGAGTGCAAGGAGATGGGGGAGTGGGAGACCCTTTTTTTTTGTAGAGAACATACGTACGATTTGAGGTATAGTAGCAGTTTCAAGAATGAACCAGTGGTTGTTGTGATGATATCTTTGAAGCTGGACAGAGGAGAAGGAGAAATACGCGTGAGCGGAGATGATAGGTAATTGCAATCTTTGGAATTTGTTGCCGGATTGGGATCTTTCGGTTTTTGGATTCCATAGAAGTCGTCGTCGTCGGTATTGTTGTTGTCGTTTCGTGGAACATCTGCGCGATTAAAGTTGCATTTTGATTAATGGGTTCGTGTGTTTTCGAACTTTTGCGAGGCAAATTTTTAAAAGGGACTTCTGGGAATATATTGTATCTTAACCCTTTGTTCCCGGAAGCCTTATTTTTTTCAAACATTTATATATTTATTTGAAATTTTGATAAAACTTGCATTAGTGATGTTAAAAAAAAATTTAAAAAAAAAAAAATTAAATATGTTAACCTTTTATTGTTGTTTAAAAAAGCGGTTCCAGCACGTAACCAGTAGAAAACTAAGTAAAAAATTCGACAACAATTTTAATAATAATTTGTCTCCATTTATTTTCTTACAATGTGTGATACAAAGCAAAACAGTTTTTTTTGTCATTCAAACAAAGTCCAACGTCACAGCAAGAGCAAGACCACCTTGTACGATGAGGCTCGGATGCTGTACTACAGTGAGCGCAGCGTCGCGACGTTCCATATTTAGGCATATGAGCGCACTTGTCAAACCTTTTCTCAAATGACACTTTGGTTTTGAAATGAGCAGCATTAGAACTTGGCACTGGTTTTCCTTTTGTTATTTTCAAGGGTTTGCTTCCTACAAGACCTGAGCAAACAGATAACCGAAACATTTTTAGAGAAAGTGATTTCGAACCCGCCTTTTCATTGAATAGTATATACGAGTTCAAAAGAGATATGTCCAGTAAATACCACATAATCCGATGCCACCATTTTTTTGATTTACGATCTATTTCGTAAATGGATTTAAGCATGTCTGCTTTGTCGACGTAGCCCATATGTTTATTATAATCATCTACGAGTTCTGGGCAAGCTATCTGCTTTTTGCGTCCATCTTTTTGGACTAAAGCTATTGCTAGTTCCTCCAGCCTTCTGCACAGCATATAAATTGGTATGAAATGATATATGTTCAATCAAATCATTTGTAAAAATATGAAGGAATACATCGGTTGGTGTCTCTAACTCATCCGGAATGTTGGCACCGGTTGTCTCCACAAACTCCTTCTTGTTATTCAAAACATATTTTGTGGACCTAGTCCAGACAGTTGTTTTAACTCTTTCTTTGTCTCTTATAATAGAAAGGGGTATATCGTCTTCGCTATTCCATCCTTCGTCATATTCTTGCTGCATTTCATCAGCAAAAATAATATCCATAGCGTTTATGTCGAATAGTTGATTTTGAAGTACGGTATTGTCAATGTTTGTCTCGGGGTCAGACAGTTCTTCTTCACCGCTCTCGGAATCCATATCCGATGGTATTCCATCAAAAAACACTTGAAATTGATCCGCGTCCATTGCTGCTAGCTCAGCAAATAAAAAATGTTCTTTTCCTAAAAAAAAAATAATAGATAATGTTTATTTCCTAGTGGTTTCATAGGTAAACCACGTTAAAAAATCCTGACAAATGTCACAGATCTTATAAATTACATCAAATAATATTTACTTCAACAAAGAAATATGAAATTCTTGCATTTAATTAGTTTACTTACCTTCCATTTTCCGAAAAAAACACTTTTTTTTTTATTTATACACACGACAACGTAAATCACTCCGTCTGACAAAAACGATGAAACTATATGCACGATATAACACGTTCGACACTCTCATAGCAGACAAAACCGTTTTTTTACCGTTTTAAACGAAATACAGTTCCTTAAAATCGACTTGGTTTTGCAGTGAAACCACCAGGAAAACAGAGAAAAATTATTTTGTATGTGGTTTCTCTGTGAAACCACTAGGGGGAAAAGGGTTAAGAGGACTGATTAAAAATGAACGGCTACATGAAACAATATTTAAATACTTGTCAGAATTTAAGATGCCATACACGGACGTGTCGTTTTTAAAGGCTTATGGTAATTAGTGTCTAAAGTCTACAGTTAAAGCTTCAACTAAAATGCCTACAAAGAAAGGTTGACGACTACAGCAGACAAAAGTATCCAGATGATTATAATGTTAACGTTGAAATACAGTCCACGAATGAATCTACGGTGGTTCATGTATAAGCTATACACATAGACTGATAAACAATGGGAAATATTTAAGGGTTCGTGGCAAAGGTCGCTGGCCAGAATGGAAGTGTGCCGATGTACCTGCGGAGCATAGTTGCATTTAAGTTATCCGACTGACAATAGAGTTAAGTACTACAACGTTACCCCGGGAGTACCACAAAGCTCTGTTCTCGGACATCTCCTGTGGAATATTATGTATGACGAAGTCCTGCGACTAAGGAGTTAAGGTGATCGGTTTTGCTGGAGATATCGCTGTGGTAACGGTGGCCAAATACATCCACGAGATACGAGTCCGCTACGGATGAAGCAGTTGCCAGAATCAAAAAATGGCTGCAGTCCACCGGCTTAGAACTAACTGACAACAAGACCGAGCCTGTCTTGATAACCAACCGAAAGTCTGTGGAATTTGAAAATTTTCGGGTTGGGAATCAAATCATTAGGTCTAAGGAGTCACTCATGTCACACACTGGACAAAAGGCAAAACTTTAAAAAGCACATCCAATACGACGCCAGGAAGGCCTCACAGATGCAAGCAGCTCTTTCCCGAATGCTGCCAAAACTTCGGTGGACAGATGGATATACCAGGATAATTCTGCTACCCAGAGTGGTCAGCTCAATACTTCTATACGCTGCACAGGTCTGAGCGGGGGCTCTAAAAACAAACGAAACAAGGAGAAAGTTATCGTCAGCATACAGGCTCTGCGCAATACGAACAATAAGGGATTTCGAACAATCTCGGATGAAGCAGCCTGCGTTATGTCAGGAATGATCCCAATCGACATTCTTGACAGCGAGATGCAAAGGATATACCTTTAGAGAAACAGCGAACCGGCAAGAGGTACCTAATAGAAGGGTCAAGCTGATCCTCACCATCGAGGTATTGGACAAATAGAACAAACGGGGACTGCAACTGCCACCTTACGCCGGCCGTTCTTATCGCAGCACGGCGGCTATCGGGAATACCTTCACAGATTTGGTCACGTAGCTCGCCTTTCAGTCCCGAATGCCCATCAGATCAAGGAGAAGATACGAAGCACGCAATGTTCGATTGTAGGCGCTTTGCAGGGCGAGGAGCGAACTTACAAAAAACCCAAGGTCTAATAAGTCATATGTTGACTTCAGAAGATGACTCGCTGAAGGTATGCTCCTTTATAACGAGTGTACACGAAGAATTAAGGAGACTTGAAAGACTTAGAAGAGCCGAAATGGCGAACACAGAGGCTTTAGCATGAGTTGATAATTAGCCCCGCGAAGTAATACCTAACGGCAGTCCCGCGGGGAGATTATTCGGGGTTGCGAATCGTGCATGTTGGAAGCACCGGCTAGCGCATCTGTAGAAGATTACCACATCCATTGGCGCAACAAAAAAAAAAAGTGTTCGTGGCCTTGCTGAAATGAAAATTAGAAAACTTTTTAGAGTTATTTCGAAAAGGCTCCTCTTCGAAATCGAAAATCTCTATATATAAAAATGGTGTTAAAAATTTATAGTAGGTAATTCATCATTTGAGAACGGCTGGGGCGATTTGGCTTACATTTTTTTTTTCAGTTGTTCGTAATTGCCAGGTGAAGGTTTTTACGAGAGACAATTTTGGGAAAACCCTCCGGAAAAGTTGGGAAATTGGAAAATCGAAAATTGATTTTTTTGTATGGAATTTTGTGTACAATTGTTCCGGAATGGCTTTTTGAATGGAAAAATAGAAAATTATTAGTGGAAAACTCGGAAAAAGAGCGAAAAATTTGATTTTTTTGTCGTATGATTTGATGATTTCGACGCTGTAAAGGTGGAAAATTCGTTGTGAAGCTTGAAAAATATCGGATAATTGTGAAATTCACTGTGATAAACAAGACGGTTTTCGTAATAGATGGCGCTGCTGTGCTGCGATCAATGCCACAACCCGATAGATGGCGTTATACGTTGACTTAGACTGTGCGCAATTTGACATGTATCCTTTTCGCATTGTCATTTTCTATTGAGCTGCGGAATCTAAATCATCTGAAACTGTTCAACGGTACGCGGTTGTCAGTCAAGAAACTGATGAATAATTTGATTCAAGCGACGATCGTCAAGGGAAAATTTAAAGGAGAGGAACTGCTTATCCCACCATCTTCGATTATTCCAACTGATCTTGCATTTCAATTCAAGCGGATTCAGTTCCCCTTTCGATTGGCTTTTGCGATGACAATCAATAAATCGCAAGACCAATCGTTGGAAGTCTGTTGTGGAATTTATCTCGAATTTCCCTGTTTCTCGCACGGTCAGCTGTATGTTGCCTGTGTGTGTGTTGGCAAACCGTCTTCGTTGTTTGTTTTTGCGCCAGAAAATAAATCGAAAAACATTGTTTATCATATCGCTCTACGCTCTCGACTGATTTCGAATCTATTCAAATAAATCACATTGAAATTTGAACTATCTGTGTTCAGCGATGCCAAACCTAGCCCAATTGTGAAATTCTAGCACTGTTTCATTTGATCTAGCACTGTAAATTTCCGTTTTAGCACTGTATTTAATATATATTTTCAAGCAATACGCGTTTAATTATTGCTATAAAACTGTTTTTCTGCGAAAATTTAGTTAATTATTTAAAACTAAAATGTTGTTTAAGTATTTTGTACGTCAAAAACGTCAAAACAGTGTAGATATATTCTAAAGTCGTTTGGCCTGGCCCTGAACTAGCCCTGAAATCACATTTCTGGCTCTAAATCACATTCTTGAGTTGGCATCGCTGTCTGTGTTTTATTATCACTCTGGAGTTAATCTGAAGGCGTTAAATTGGGGCGAGACGAAGTTCGCCGGGTCCGTTAGTTATTTAAAAACAAATAGTTATATCTATTTCGAACAACACCACTAATATCGAACAACATCCATCAACAAATTCGAATAACAACACTTATTTCGCAGAGTGCCACTAAATTCGAACAACGTGACTAATTTCGAACAATGCCATTAATTCATTTACCAACCATACTTAATTTATTCACAGATTATTTTAAGTGATTGGAACATTAAAATGTTCACACCATTCCATTCCATTTATACAGACCCTAAATTCGACAACAAATGGTGTCATATTTTTGCAAATAAAACTGTCATAATTCGTTTAAATTTAATGACACAAAAGTACCCAACCAAAGTTTAAGTTCAAGACTTTCTATCATAAAATAACTTCATCACACAAATTGAAATATATATATAGGTATATAAATTTCGCTACACCAATATGAATTAAATTAGTTTAGTTGATTAAAAATTTCTAACACGACCCATAATCAATTTCCTTTTCAAGACACATCACCTCTTTCGCCAAAATGGCGCCACATTTCCGTTTGCTCTAAAAATTTCAAATTCATCCATAAAAAACAAAGAAACAATACAGTTAAATATTCAACAAAAATTAAAATCAATTTGCAAATTTTTCTATAAGAAATTTTGCATACGAAATTAGACAAAAAAAAAAGGTTCCCATCAAAACTAAAATAAAAGTTGAATTCCAAAAAAAAAAAAAATACAAAAACGCCAAGCGACAAATAAACAAATTAATTCGAGTTCGTCACAAAAAGTAAATTGTTTAATTATGCAAATTTTGTGTAAATACACTGCCGCGCGCTGTTGTGTTAACCATTTTTTTTTTCATTTGCTATTTTGCAATATTTTTTGTTTTGTTTTATTTTTTTTTGTCTCCTCACATGAAATTATTTATTTTATGGCTGTTCATCTATTACGTTTGTCGGAATCAATTTAATTTTCAAATTTATATATACGGTTTTTTTTAAACTCATTTTGGACTTGCCCAAGCTGACGTAGGTTAGGTAGAGGCGTGGATCACTATAAACGGCAGGGGGCTATTAATAGTTTTTATTTTTTTATTTTTAAGCCGGTTTTCGATTATCAATGTGAACTGCTACAATGTTTAGAAGGTGAATGCAAAGCAATTGAAATGGTATCGAGCATTGGTGCTGTTGTCAGAATGTGAAGTAATTAATAAAAGGATACCCAAGAGAAGAGGAACATGGGGAAAGACAAGAAAACGCTGCACGATTTGTTCTAGGTACGTTGTTGGCCGGTTGGAGTCTATGGAGTGGTATTTAAGACTTTGTAGATGTGTATTTTAGGCAGGATGAATCTCTTTACACTCGTTTTAAGGATATGATTAAAATGTATTTAAATCAAGTCAATAGTTCATCTTTAAAAGCTTCAGAAAAACACCATCAATAACAAGTTTAATATTTTATGTAGTTAGTAGCATAGAGTTGTTAAAGAGTGGAATGCATGTTTTGAATTCTTAATGATATGCCAGAATTTTAAGGTTAGAGTCACAAAATGTGCCCAAATAAGTTCACACAAACTGTTTAGTCAAACTGGTATAAGTTTCGTGGTGTAATACTCTCAGAACCGAGTGATTTTGATGGCAGCTTTCTTCGAGTGTACTGTAGGTATACTGTGAACAACCGTGTTCGAAGTAAACACGGCTTTAAGGAGAGAGACTTTTCTAACTTCCGAAATCATTATGGCCCATTTTGTAGAAATTACTATTTATATAACAAATTTAGAATTAAAAAAATCATCAAAGACTCTTAAAACCATTGACATGCTATACATGGACTGCTAGCAGACAATTTTTCGTTGAAGCAAACATAAGCACTAGCTCTTTTGGTTTACGGCGGAGAGAAACGCAAACACGGTAATGTCATCGAGCAATTCGTGTGATTTGGTTTGAGTGTTGAGTGTGCCATCTGTTATAGAAATTGTGAAATAATTTGAATAAGTCGTTATTTTCGCGCAGTTGCAATGTTTCTACAATGGATGGCACTGCGTTCTATGTAAAAAATGGCAATGGCGGACAGAGGTTTCATACTTTCGCTGCACTGAACCAAAAGGGCTAATGCTTTTGTTTGCTTCATTTTTCCTCGCAGGTTTGTATGAAACTGACATTTCACTAGCAGTCCATGTATAGTATGTCAATGCCTAAAACATCTTATACAAAAGCACACTGTCAGAAATTATGGTTGGTTGGATGGTTGAAAGTAGCTGCCAGCTGGGAAACGTCAACACACTTAGACCAGCATAGGTCCATTGTGATATCACAAAGAACGGATCATATAAGATCTCCCTGCTAGTTAAACCATTTTGAGCTCTTTATAAAACAGAAGAGACTTCTAATGTCTGTGTTTGTCAGGTCGCCCAAGTCGTTGTAATGTAATGGAGGGCTCCCAAGTGAAGCTTCCTTCTACGGGAGAGAGCTGGACCGCAACAAAAAAGGTGAGGAATAGTTTCCCCCTCTTATTCATCCATACATATTCTGCAAAAGTAGTTTGCGAAAAGGCCTTACGGCATGCTTTGCTGAGTTGTTCCCATTCGGGCGAGTTCATCGGCCTTCCCTGGAATATTTCTATGGGCCGGCACCCAAATTAGGTGAATGTTGAACTGTTCGGCCATTTCCGTGTAAGAGAGGATCAGCAGTCGAGGGCTACAACTAGAGTAGTTATAGGCCCTTATTGTGATTGTCAATCAGCGATCGTCACGACAATTGTCGATTGCGTCGATTGATTTTAGCTATTTGTACGCACAAAATTTGTTCACTTCCAAGAGAAAGCATCGATCAGACATTTGTAATCGACTAAAAGCGACTGTCAAATCGACAAATATCGATCGCAATCGACAATCACAGTTCTCGATCATCGACAGTTGTCGGTCAACGATTAACTATCGACACTCACAATAGGGGCCTATGACTTTCGGAGAAAACACCCTCACCAACTTCGTCTTTGGTTTTTGAGCCGTCAGTGTAGAAGTGAACTGATTCATCTTCTGAAAAAGTTTCCTCCTTTCAGATTGCTCTGGAGGGACTGGTGGCGTGAAAGTTCTTGTCATAATTTAGAGATGGGGTGATGTAGTCAGTATTTTCGATTGAGATATCGAAGTTCTTTAGAATCGAGGCGTGGCCAAAGTCTTTCATTGACCAATGTGAGGTAATTTTAAGGCGAATGGCTACACTCACTGCCATTTGCTTGCTAAATATATCAAGGGGTAATCGATGAAACGTATAATATGTCCAGTGCCGCAGTCAAAAATTACCCTCATGTCAGAAATAAATTCCAATTTTAACACGATTCGCATTAAGGAAAACTAAATTTGATGAGAACCAAAAATTGGGGACGTTCAAAACTCATTCCTAATTCTGACAGCTGACTGACTTAATGTGTTTCAGTTGTGATTGGGCTAGACTTATCACGTCAATAGCGTTTTTCAGTTAACGTTTTAAAGCCAACAACTCAAGTCGAAATTTGCTCCACTTAGTACTAAAGGTGACTTTTTCGAGACGAATTTAGTCGACAAAAAACGACTAGAGTTTTGAATGTACACATGACTCGAAATTTCCGACATCCTTCTTGTATAATGTAAGTCACTTCCAGTTAAGCACAAAACTGTTAAAACAATTTAAGTAAGAACTCAAAATGTCTATGAAATGTGTCAGAATAGTATGCCTTAAGTATACATTAGCCGCATTCAAGAATCTAATCAAGGCAAGTCGACCTGAATTGTCTGGATTCAAATTGTCCGAATGCGAACAACTAACTTAAATTGTCGGTATGTCACTTATTGGCAATGAAATTTTTTTTCTCCTGAGATCTGACTTTCTGATTGGTGCTCTACACGTCAGGGCAACCAAAATGCCAACCTGCGCTCTCCCATACCCTCCGATAGCCCAATAGAAATGTCAAAACTGGGTTCTCCAGACACATGTTGAAGCAAATAGACGTCAACTTAGTAGTAAGTCGAGAAATTCTTGCGGACATAGACGTCAACTGAGAAAACTGTTCACGTGACCAGTTTTGCCCAATGAAAACTCAGCAACATGCATTTTGAGAGCTGTCAGACTTACTAAACTAGATTCTTGAATGCGGCCATTGTTTTTATGTTCACTCTTTTGTTTATTTTGCACAAATTTCGAAATCTTTGTTGTTTAGCTGTCAACTTTGTGCAAGTGACAGATCTGACAGAATTATTTGTTACTAGGTTTAGGTTATCTCGCTAATTCTCTCTTATTCGGTCACTTTCGATGTGAACTTGTATAGACTGTATGAAATTGCGGCTGGTTCTATTCATTGTAAAAATGTTAATTGTGTAAAGTCACCGCAAGTCAGTCTAACTTGTTTGTCAAATCGGATGTAGTACTTGCCACACAACTGATTTATATCTACATTATATTTAATTATTTCGTTTAAAAAAAAATACCTGATTTCTTCATTTATTAATTAGTAAGACTTGTGAAACAATGAGTTCTAAAATCATTTCCCACATATGTACGTGCCGATAGAAACGTTCCATTTTTTTATATGTCTACCTATTGCGATTTCAATTTCGTACCGGTTTTTTTTTTTGTTTAAATACACTTAAAATTAACAATATTAAAATTTTATTGTTGGTTTCTTAAATTGAATTGTCAATGTTGACTTGGAAACACTTCTTTTATTTGGCTTTGTTATTACAATTTCTTGTTTACCATAATATGACTACCTCATTTGTTTGTATTAATTGTTGTTGGCGCATGCAACCCCCGGGGAATACAAACAAACAAAGCTTATATGGTGGGCAGAAAAGTGTACACACGTTTTTAGATAACAAAAATAAATAGAAATAAAAAAAAATCAGAACAAAAAACGGAAACGATTGCATGAAAGTGAGTAATAAACCCAACCACATGGTTGCGTTGATAAAGTGTCACGCTTTAAGCCGATAACGTATTACTCTTGAGTCACATTAGACATGGTGGCGATTTGGAAATCCTATATAGGGTGACAAAAACTAAATTAAAATGCTATCTTGGGGCGCGCAATTAAACGAAAGTGAATATAGACATATTGAAATGGTCTGCGTTTAAACTGAGACTGATTGATATCTGTTCTGAGAAGTTAAATTGGGAAATCTTAATAAATGTTAATTATAAAATTTGTTCTAACAACTGGATAATGTAATTTCAAAATTTGAATTCAATGAATCAAGTCGGAAATTGCAAGGATTTTTACGTTTTTTGTTAAGGGGAATACTCGGACATATTCCGGTCCATCGACAATATGTCGCATTTTAATTGTAGAAAAAGCCGCCATTGCGAATATAATAAATGAGTAGGAAAATGAAGGATAGATAGATGACAAGGCTTACCTACTTAAGCATAATAAAGGATGTCCTATAATGCACGCAAAAATTGAATTTTGCGCCATTTAATAGTACAGTGATGACAACGAAAAAAAAATGGTAACAATGTGACAGCTGACAGTTTGGGGTTAGTAAAAATGGAGTGCAATACGAAAGAACAATGCATTTTCATTGTTGAGCAATATTTTAAGAGTAATGACATGAGTGTTTGTCAGCTACAGTCGGCAATTTTCGAACAAAATATGGCCGTCATAGTGATTTATACCCATCAACTGTGAGGAGAATAATTGAAAAATTCAGGGAGACTGGATCAATTAGTGATCTTAAACACTCCGTGTGTCCTGTCACAAGTCGTTCAATAGAAAACCTCGAAGCAGTTCGCGAGTGTATTGCTGACAGTCCTGGAACATCAATTCGGCACCGTAGTCGAAGAATTGGGCATTTCAAGAAGCTCTCTACAGCGAATTCTCATGAAAGACTTGAAACTTCATGCTTAAAAAGTTCAATTGACTCAAGTACTGAAGACTACTGAGACTGACCATAGATGAGAGTTCGTTGAATGGATTTTGGAACAAAAACATGTGGATGCTGATTTTTTTAACAAAACCATCTTCAGTATTGAAGCTCATTTTCATCTTGATGGCTTCGTTAATCGTCAAAATTGTCGCATTTTTATTTCAGAAAATGCGAGAGTAATTTTTGAGAAACAAATGCATCCACAACGCGTGACTGTTTGGTGCGGGTTTTGGGCTGGAGGCATTATCGAACCATTCTTCTTCGAAAATGTGACTGGTCAGCAAGTAACAATTAATAGTGTTCCTTATCGTGACCCAGTTTTTAGTGCCTAAATTACAAGAAATGGATGTGACCAACATGTGGTTTTAACAAGACGGTGCCACATGTCATACAGCCAGAGAAACAATTCATTTACTGCATGAGTCATTTCCTAACCGCCTAATCGGCCGATTTTGCGATCATTAAGATCTTGCGATTTAACAACATTGGACTTTGGGGTTTTTTGAAGTCAAAAGTTTATGCAAACAAGCCCACGACCACAAACGCCTTGTAAGAGGAAATTCGGAGGTTTAGTACTGAAATTCAGCCACATTTATGCGAAACAGACAAAGAAAATTCCAATAAATGAGTACGTACTTGCCAGCAAAGCCGCGGCGGCCATTTATCAGACGTGCTATTCCATACATAACCTCAATCTGTATACTCTATGAATGAATAAAAAATTAAAGCTTTCTAATTAAAAATCTGTATTTTCTATGAAAATTACATGGGACACCCTTTACATTTTGGTAGAGCTGTTCGTGCTTGCTACAAAACAGGGTTGACATCGGGCTACTGACATGTCAGTCTAGAGAGCTATAGACGCTCAATGGTATGACATTATTTAACATTTATTTCTTAAAAACTTACACAACAAATGAATGTAGGGCTATTTATTTATAAAAAAAAAACAATTCTTAACATCCTTGTTAATACAAGTCGGATAAACAAAATAATAATATCGTGTATGTATTTTTAACGCACATGGCTTTAAACCGCCTTAAGAGGGTTTCACTTTAAATTAAAATAGAATTCTCCCCTAGGATACTTTTTTTTTCATTCGAATATTGTCGAAATTCCCATAATTTCACCGATATGAGCTCGGACCGTACGTCATCGTCATCATAAGACCGGCTAGTTTTACTCTTCTAATGACATATTTGGCCAAAAACAGAGCACTCCTACATCTGGTATAAATCTGAAATTCAGGTGAATATATATTTTTTTTGTTTATTAATCAAATTTTCCTGTGGATAGCGATCGGTCTATCGTCTAGTGCTGAGTGCGAGTGCTCACGTCACACCCAATCTAATGAAATTTTGCACGAAATTACACTACAGAACTAAATTGTTTTATTTTTTCCCACGAGAAGGTTTTTATCTGCGAAAAGGGAAATTTTCCACGACTTACTAACACTGTGCATGTGCAATGTTCAATGTGCAAAATGCATCCTATCAAAATAACATCAAAAAGCTTTCTTTAACTACTCACAATAAGTTGTCGGGATATAGAGAAAGTCTAAAGGTACAATTTTAAAATATGAAGACTAAGTTTTTGCAAGGCATCAGAAATAGGAATCCAAAACAATTGAAGCGCCCTCTTGAAAATCGTTCCATTTTATTGTGGTTTTTTGTGAGTACTATTTTTCAAAACAGTTTAACTTCTTTCAAAATACCGCAAAAATGATATGTCATGCTGTAAAAGAAGGACCAGATCGCTGCCAGATTGTGACAAATTTTACTTTTTGAGGGAATATTTGTACTCGAAATGAGCTAAAAGGGAAAAATTGATACTTTCTGTTTTCCAGAACAAACAAAAGGGAATTTTTGTTTTTTGAAACTTTACTTTAACTTTCTTGTTCAACTCCAGGAAAACTATTGAATTTATATACCTGACTGCGTCCATGACCAAGCGTTGGTATTGACATAAAAAGAAAGAAGACCTGTGGCCTATTTTACCAACTTACATACATATTTGTATTTACAAGTTTTTTTTCCACAAAATCTGCAGAAAAATTACAAATTTACTTTAAAAATAATTGTGGTGAAACGGAACTTGTCCCTTTTTCTAACAAAATTGTCCAAAAATACATGTAGGTAAATACAAATTTGTAAGTTGGTGAAATAGGCCACTGGGACCAAATAACGTAAAATGAAAACGACCAAACGATATCGTCTCTGCCATATTTACTTAGTGAAAACGAAAGCGGTTTTCGTTTCGTATTTTACAGAATCCCACCCCTGTTTTTTGCAATAACTAATGAAGACTGGCTATCCAATCCTCACCTTCTATCCTAGCCGATAAAAGCGGCACGTCGACCTGATTAAGATCTACATATTGTACCATACATTAGGAAGATTGTTTAGGCTAGTAGGTTCTCCACTTTTTTTGTAAAGTTTATGATACTGCTGCAGAGGATTTGTTCATCTCTTTCGGGCCCATTTGGTCCCTCGAGAAGATCTTCCTTCCAAATTCGCATATAATGTTGTTTCGTCTTCTCTTATACATAGCCTGCTCTCCGCTGAGTTAGCTAGATTTATTTAGCTTAGGTGTTATTTTAACACATGATGTCCTATAAGGAATCCTAAACAAGCTTTCTGATAACACGTCTGGTCTGCTATGGGCATTGTTCAAGCTGGAATATTCTCCCAATATGAGATACATTTTGTATTTTCCCAGCTTTTTATGGCTAAGTTTTTAGCCAATTTTTGGGTATATCAGAAAAGTTCCGGTCGGAGCCTATTCTGGCCAATTCGTCTGCTTATTCGTTTCCTTCGAAGCCTCAATGGCCAGGAATCCACCATAAATTTGATTATGTTCCCGAGACTAAGGCCAGTTTCAAGACTAGCTGATAAAGTCTGGAGTAGCCTATCAGGAACTTATCTGACAGATGAACTTTAGCTTTTGGTTTCAAAGGTCTCGGATAGTGATATCTAACAGATAAAGTCTAGGATAGCCCATCAGCCGGTTCAAGTGCGGCTGTTAAAGCCCTTAAGCAAATATTTATTTGAAGTGGCTGGAAAAAACTTGGTTTCAGAGCATTTTTTCGTTGACAAACGAGATTACAGCCAAAACATGGATTTATTTGAATTTTTAGAAAACAAATTTCTACAGCAGTCCCTATGTGAAAAGTAGTTGGAACAATAATTTTATCATGAACGGGAAGTTGTAAATAAATAATTGACAGACAAGTATCTTAGAAACTAGTACCTATCAGAGGGATTTTATTACCACACTCTTTTATCTGTCGGATAGCGTTATGTGTCGGATATTGTCCGAACGTTTTTGCGGAAACTTTGAAGCTGGCCCTAAGCCTTTGAAGGGTGTTCAAATAATCACAGTCTAATACTGATTTGGATCCAATGACAGGTGAGCTAAGGACCTTTATAGCTGCTTTGCTTGCCTGTCCGGGAATATATAGATGTGAACGGCTTTGATTCTAATTTTGTTGATGTGCCTGGCTCATTCTTGAGTGTAGCGTGGAGCTTTGCCTGTAATACATTAAGGTTTTTCCCCATAGTTATTGAGACTGTTTTTTTTGTTTTCCTTTAGTAAAATATGTGTGGGAAAATCTGAGGTACTTTTTCGAGACAAGCTAGGGAAAAAAGGGATTTTTTTTGGCACTTCCATGGGAATTCTTATGACAAAACACTGATGCAGTTTTTCGAATTACTTTTTCGTGATCATCGGCAGTTTTTGGCGGCTGAAATTAATGTAGGGTTCAAACTTGTAGCTTTATCTCTAGGTTGCTTGGCTTGGAGGTCTGTCTTTTAAAATACCGCTAAAATGATTTGCCATGCTGCAAAAGAACGACGAAAGTTCTGAGGGCAGATAAAGGTTTCGAAATTTTTACGATTAACGCCGTTTTCCTGATGACTTCTACGTGAGTTTTTAGCAACTGCAGGGTTGAAACTTGTAGATTTATTTCTGGGTTCCTTGTCTTGGAGGTCTGTCGTTTCAATGATTATCGTTTAAAAAGTTAGTCCTGTCTGTATTGAAGAAAGGAACAAGATATTGATATTTTCGTTCTTCTCAAAATTTCTCTGCATTAGGCTTCAACTTAAATATGTTGACGGTCACAATAGAAGATAATAATTTTCACCATTGTGACTTCTACAAAGTTAGACTGGCACTGGACATTAAAAGACCGACTTAAAGAAGACAGAATTTTGAAAGCTAAGCTAATTCATCCTAAACTCCATGGAACTGTTCCCAAATTAGTCCACCAACCATCGGCATTTGGTGGCTGACTTTGTTTGTAAAATTAGACTGATTTGTAAAATTTCGAAAAAAAGTGTTTTTCAGCAAAACGTTTGCCCTACATTTTATCGCAACCTTGTCAAAAAAAAAATCCCTTCACCAAAGTCTGAAACTTCTTAGAAAGACCCACCTTTTTGCAGACTTTGCTGCTGTTGCTGATGAATTTGCTGCTGCTGTTGCTGCTGCTGCTGATGATGGTGATGCTGATGTTGTTGCTGCTGCTGATAGAAATGATGATGTGCAGCTGCTGCAGCAGCAACCGCTGCTGACGACGTAAAATCCCTCCAAGGTTGCCATAATAAACTATTTGCCACATTTGTTGCATTATTATGGCCGCTTAAATGTGAATGTGGCGCCGGATGATGATGCGGATGACGATGATAGTTATGATACGAATTACCAACATTCAAATGATTCGGAGGACTACTATTACTGCTACTACTGCTGCTGCTACTGCTGCTGCTGCTACTACTGCTGCTGCTGGGACTGTTGGTATTATTTGTGGTATTCCTTAATCCATTGTGTCGATGGTTGGAAGAAGCTGCCGCTGCAGCCCTTTCGATTTCTTTAATCCGATTGTAATAGGTCTGTTCGAAGGCGTTCAAAATGCAAAGGTATTCCATTGTCACAAAAGGCGACACAAAAACACACAAACGCACTAAAAAAAAACTCTTTTCCACTTTTGGTTGCCAATTTTTAAATTAATTTCATAACTCTTTCTCAATTTTTCATACGTAACCAATTTTTTTTTTTAAATTTTTTGCGCGATGAAATTGTGATACAAGTCACAATTGTTCGCTAAAAATACAGACACAGCACACGCGGTCAAGCCTTTCTTCGCATTCACGGCACGATTTTGAATAGTAAAAGGAAAAATTAAAAAGAAAAGAAAAACTCTGTTGTCAATGGGGCCGATCTAAACTTCTTGAACTTCACTTAACACCCCAAACTTAACGAAACACAGAGCAGAGCAAAATCAAGCTTAGATCACAGAGTTTGCCAAAGTTGGTAACATACAATTGGGTTTAGGGTGGTATTACAAGGACTCCCAATGGGAAATATTTTTTTTACTTAAGTTAAATTTTTTTATTTTTTTTTTAACAATTCAAGACACGAGACGCTCGGTGGTTAAAAATAAGGGAAAAAAACGAAAAGCAGTGAAAACCCCGTCACTGACAAAAGTCGTGCTCGACGAACGAAGGTATAAACATAAACTGAAGAGACTATGGCTCTCTTGAAGTGATCGCGACGACACGATCGGTTTTTTTTACTATTCACTACGTCCACACCACACTAACTGGGGGTCTTAAGTCAGTGAGTATGTGTGCTTGGAGCTATGGTTGTGTATATGTATATTTTTTTTTTTTCATTCTACTCCATCCATTAACTTTTACTATCCATCTTTGAGGTACGTGGGGGTCTTATAGTTAAAAAAAAAAAAATAACCCAACGTCTTGTTAGTGAATGTAAACTAATTGAAGTCAGCACCGTGTGTGTGTGTGTAGCGAATGTATCGTGATTCAATGAGTCTACGAGTATTGAGGGAAAAACGTACAAATTACGAATTACAATCGAAAAAGAGGTAAAGAAGATGGGAGCAAGCAAATGTGTGTGGAAAACTGATTTCTTAAGAAGAGTTTGCTGTAGAGCCAATTTTTTAAACCTAGATCAGTGTTGCTGATGGGATGGGGTTTGAATCACAGCCGCTGTGGAAGGTAGAACGCCTCACAAAATTATCGGTTGAGGATGGAACCCAAATCGTAACGAGATATGGACGCTTTCGAAGACACCTTCACAAGAACAACATTGCAGATGAACCATTAAGCTTATTGTGAAGGCGAAGCACAGAACGCCAAACACGTGCTTCTAGGGTTTAAAATATTTCAAGAAATGACTTTTAACATTAAATAGCAACTTCAAGGAGATTGATATAGTTCATACTATTAAGAAGCGAAGCGATACGTGAACACTATCATTGCGAAGAGCATGCGGTAGGCAATCAAACAGCTAGAGCATAAGAGGGACATAACTTTGCATCATAAAAAGGAAAGGACGTTATGTCAAAATTTGCCCCTACGAAGGAATGCATTGACTGGTACTGACCTAAAATCAGTGAGAAGGGAGACTAGGAAAGTTATCCGTAGTTGACATACAAAGCCCGCGGATGAATACCGAACTGTTACAAAAATAGGACAAAGATATATGACAGCTTTTTGTTATAATATGTAATCCATTCGGCCATTTCGTAGTCGCGACGCGATGCTCAGTGATTAGTTTGATGGTCTACTAAGCGAGAGGTGTCGATTCCGGAAAAACACTTATATGTACATATTAGATTCTTAATTGTTGCTTCACTGCATCATCTCACGCGAACGTCTAATGAACATCCGAGAGTCTAATTGTCATGAGAAAGCTTCTTAATTCAGGTGTTTCGATTCGGCATCAAATTGTAGGTCCATTCTACTCGCTCCAAAAATAAAAACTTATACAACCGACATGTCTTCAAAATGTCAGCAAGTTTTTGTTTTTTTTTAAATACTTCTCCCGGGAAAGGCGAACCTATAACGCTTCATCAGCGCCCCGAGATGCTTGTAGATGTATGTTAGTTCTCCACTTAAATTGCTGCAAATTGTAGTCTTTTGGAAATATATCCCCAGGAAGCGAGTTCCAAAGTTTGCTTGACCTGTAACAGAAGGAGTTTTGAAAAATTGATGTTCTCGCGATTGTCGGATGTACTGTATGGTCATGAGCATTAGCTGCCTGTCTTATGGGGCGTCCAAAAGTTTGCATTTCGAGGGATAATGTCTTTTAGTTCCTCAGAACATCTACATTGAAAGTAGTACCTATAGAACAAGCAACGGTCAGCGACTTGTCTTCTGGGCACCAACGGTTGTAGATTCGATGTGAGTGTAGGGTCTCCAATAAGTCGAACTCCTCGTCTCTGTATGCTGTCAAGCAGGTTAAGTGAATATTTTGAGGCCGGGCTCCATATATGGGAACAATATTCCAGGCCTGGTCTAACCTGTGCTTTGTAGAGAAGGAGAAGTTGCTTGGGGCTAAAGTACCTCTTTGCTCTAAATAGGTAGCTCAACTTAGCGGACGCCGATCTTGCGATATAGGATATGTGGTCCTGCCGTGTGATTCCTGAATTGACTGTGACTCCTAGAAGGCGCATTGAGCCCTTGGGATGGATTGGATAGTCATCCATTTGGATCTGAGGAACTGAAAATGTTGTGAGCTGTGTCTTGTTCGCATTAAATACAACCAAATTGTCTTTTCCCCACTTCAAGATTTTGTCCAGATCATCATTTTTTAGAGAACTCATTTTTTCACATCTCTGACTGTGTGATGTAGCCGCATTCACAGGCCCACTGTTCGAGTTGGAGGATATAAGAGTGCTGTCATCAGCAAAGCTGGAGAAGAAACAGAGTTGGAGAAAGAATAGATCCTTAGAGCACCCCTGCATTTATAGGAAACGAATTAGATGATACACCATCTACAACAACTTGGATCGATCTTCCCAGAAGAAAATTTTGCATCCATCCGCAGAGTTGTTGTGGTAATCAATAAGACACTAACTTGCCTAATAGGGCTCTATGCCAGACTCGGTCGAATGCCTTTGATATGTCCAAGGCTACGGCTCTGGATTCGCCGTGTCGTTCAATTGCTTGCGTCCATAAGTGCGTTACGTAGCTTAACAGGTCTCCAGTGGAACGACGACGGCTCCGAAATCCGTATTGCCTGTCACTTGTTAATCGGTGGCCTTCTAGATATTTAATTATTTCGACATTTATTGCCTTTTCCATTACCTTTGGGACCATTGAAAGTAATGCTATTGGACGATAGTTTTGTGGCAGACATTTTCTTCCTTTATTTGGAATAGGTTGAATGCGAACGGTTTTCCAGCAAGAAGGAAACGTCTTCTGGGAGTACGACATGCTAAACAGCTTACATAGTACAGGTGCAAGTGTTGATAGAGACAGCTCAATTCTATTGTCAGCACAGAAAAATCGTAGGCCACTAAGGGCCTTACAATGACACGTAACCTCTGCACTTAAAAACCTGGCAATTGACGCAAGTCTGAGCCAAGATCTCTCTCACATGAGCCGTTTCAAAAGTAAAAAGTTGGTTAACCTGCGCAAATGCGACAGTGATAAGCGAACGGAAAAGTGCACAATGTGGTTCCACCAAGATCATGCGATTTGACACCGTAAGATTTTTTCTTTGAGGCTACGCAAAAGACCGTGGTTAAGCGAATAGTCCCCGAACTCTAGACGCATTAAAAACCAAAATTACTCAAGTTATGGGCGAGATAACGCCCGAAATGTGCGAAAAAGTGGTTAAAAATGACAACAAAAGTATCGCATGCTGCGATGCGAATCTTCCCGAGGCGGCCATTTAAATGATATTGTTTTTCACATTTAATGGCAAAGTCTTAACTTTATAATGAAATACAATTTTTATCAAAAATGAATCGCTTTCGAACCCCAAAAATGAATGACCCTTTACATATAATCAAAATCGTTTTGTACTTCTTTTCGGTTTTCTCATTTAGGTATCGAGAGTATGCTTCAAAGACCTGTTGCCAAGTTTGACAATGCTTGACAGGAAATATTCGCTGCTGTACCTGATTGGAGGCATTCATTAGCAAGTTTTTATTCTGGTTTTCCAACTATGCAAATGCTACCAAAAAGGGTCGGGGATCAACTTTTTGAAATTTAGGAACGGATGTACCTTATACTATGGCCATTTTCTCAATGTGACTTTCGTCACAATATGGAGTAGCTAGTTTCTTATGACAATGTAATTAGAAAAGCCAAAAAAAATAAAAAAAGCAAGTCATCCCAAGTGCAAAACAAATAAAGTCACTTTGGGGAAAAAGTCATAAGTCATATGCTATCTCACATGAGTATCGACCCATATGACTTACATTCACGAGTCCTCACTATCTAACTTGTCATTTTTGACAGGTCTAAGAAAAAGTCACATGGCACTCCAGATACAGTCACATTTCACATTCTAATTGGAAGGAAGTCAATAGCTGCAAAAAGGTCGCAGCACATTCAGCGATCGGCAAGTGATAAGTTGTATGGAATTTTTTTGACACCTCTAACCATAAATAGACACAACGATGCCCACTTGACATGCAACTAAACACTTCTAAACAACATTATAACGATTAAGTCAGTTGAGAACAATTTTGACAGCAAAAAAGCTGATTGCTGTTGAAAGCTGTCGAATGGCATCGGCATAACGTTGACAGCTGACAGTATCTTAGTTCGAAATTTGGTTGTTTGGATTTATATTATGGTGTCTATAGTCGTTCGATTTTAGTGGACTTGACATTGCATTCGTTACTCCTTATTTTGCTTATCCTTTATATAGAAAAAAAGATGTTCCATTCTTGTCAATGGCAACACTAAAGTTGCCCCACACTGATCTTCTTTGCAACTCTTTCGAAGTAAACAGCAAAAGCGAATGTGAAACCACCACTAGCTCAAATAAATAAACAACACTAACAAAATAACTTTAAGAAACTGAAAAGCAAAACTTAAAAGAGAACCAACCAACCAACTACTACTATCAAAGCTGTAGCCTTTTTTGCCTTAAACGACTAAAGTGTATTCTTTTTTCTTCGTGTTCTGATTTTAAGCTGCGATTTCGAAAAATCGTACAAGAATAGAATTACAAGGAAATGAGAAGACGAAAAAAAGAAGAAAACAACAGCAAACCTAAAGCTTAATGTTTACATAAGCGAAGTTCGTAAGAATGGCAATGGCAACTGGAAGGCGGTAATTTCCCTTCATTGTGTTACTCAGAGCATATTTCTTGTGTGTTGTTGTGTGTCGTGTGTTCCTTTCGTTCAATTGAACCAATATATTGAATAAACTTGGCTTAGGAAAAGAGAGAAAAAAAAAATACCCAAACACGATCATAATGAAGAACAAACAACACATAAAAATAGAAAGGAAATGAAAGATGTTTTGAACCTATTTTTAAGTTTAAGACTTTAGAACGCCGACTTGTGCGATTGTCTCCTTCTCTTTTTTTCCTACTTGTTTTTGTATCTCCGTGTTATTGTTTTCATTGCGTTTGCAATATCTGAGTGATTCTTCGTATTTGCTTTTTGGCACTCCTTTTGATGATAGCACTTGAGAAAAAAATTAAATATTAAATCGAGAAAGACTTTAGGTAAAATTTATTTAAAATTCTGGAGACGATTTGAGGGTCAAAGCAATAGAGATGGCGGTTCTGAGAGTTGGCCATGGGAACACTCTTGTTGTCTATAGCTATACTGCGGAACGTGGCACATTGTAGCACACATAATATTTGACAAAAGGCTTTGATTATTTGTCAGTGGAGTGACAGTGCAAAATGGTTATCAACCTATTTGACATTTTTGAGGCTATCTGTGTGCAGTGGAGATGTTGGCACCGTTTGTATCGAAAATCCTCCGTAATTCTGCCATAGAAGGTATGCGTATCTGTGGACCGATTCTGACATCTTTTGAACTATAAAGTGACATCGAACTGTCAAAAAATTGCGCATCCGTCGTCTAAGATGGCTAGGTGTTCTGTCTCCCCTATTTTGGTGCGTGGTAATTGACTCGACTCTCTGTTGCATACCCTAAAATGGTTCAAACGTTTACGCTCAGGCATATACGCGGATGATGTTGCCATAATTTCTGTCGGATCATATTTACAGACTGTCGTGGAGATAGCTCTATAGATTTGGTCGAGAAATGGTGCATTAGGAATGGGCTTTCTGTCAATCCTCTGAAAACTGAGGATGTTCTCTTCACGAGACGGAGGATTTTAACCTGTCTGACTCAGCCAATGCTAAAAGGCGTCACTATCCAGATCTCCGATGAAGCGAAATATCTGGGAGTGATCCTGAATAAGAAACTTCTTTGGGCAAAGCATGTCAAGCCGAAGACATCCAAGGCGCTCTCAGTTTTCTGGCAGTGTAAGGGTGCTTTCGGTAAGACGTGCGGCCTATCTACCAAAAAGGTAATTTGGATCTTTATGGCCTTTTCTAGCCTATGCGTCAGTTGTTTGGTGGTGAGGTCTTTCTCGAAAATATGTGACTGCCTTCTGCACAAAACTCCTTGCATGACACTTATCCTACGACCCCAGTTCCATGGATATGCCGTCTGATGTAATGACACCGGAACTTTGGCTGTTTTGCAGATTTAGAGTCGACTTTCCTTGCATTCAGGACTGGCTTCAGCCAGAGTCTGAGCCTGGTTTGGTATGTGGTCGTATTTTCACGGATGACTCCAAAACTAGGCAAGGGTCTGGTGCTGGTGTTTTTGTGGAAATCGACATTACACTTCACTACTCGTTAGGCAAGCATGCCTGTGATTTTCAAGAGGAGATCTATGCTATCCTCATGGCTGCCGAATATATTGGTAAGAATAGGTGGCGGGGTCGGAGTACCTATCTGCGTCTGTAGCGAAAGCATTGATTAAAGCCCTGCTTAACCCTGTAATCCGTTCCAAAATAGTTCGGGAATGCAAAAACTCTTTGAACTCGGTCGCAAGGCTGAACTCTTTGACTTTTGCCTGGGTCCCAGGTCACACTGGGATTGCTGGAAATGAGATATCCGATAAGATTCCTAAGCAAGGCTCAGTGCATAATTTCTCTGGACCAGAACCCGTGCTTGGTCATCCTGTATCCTCGGTCAGGGCTTCCATTGACGATTGGGTCTCAAACGAACATAATTGTTTATGGCAAGGCTCTACACAGGATACGGGCAGACTAAACGCATGCTCAAGAAAGTCAGTAAGAAGTCTGCGGAATTCCTGCTGTTTCTCAGTAGAAATGACTGCAAAAAACTTATTGGCGTTCTTACGGGACACTTCGCTTTTGCTAAGCATCTCTAAGCTTAAGTGATACCATACCACTGTCTGCGACGCTTGTGGAGAGGGCGACGATACTTCGGATAATTTTTTTTGTTATTGTCCTGCCTGCCGAAAGTCGAAGAAATTCCAGTAAAATGGGTAATACTGGATTTGCTTCCTGGTAGTACAATGGACCAGTTGCGTCTGAGCGGTCTAGTAAAGTGATTCCTAACCCGAAAAAAAGGTTGGCTAGAACATGCATAGCGAATGGACTCTAGCCCTCCGTCATGTCATTAAGAGTCTTCGGCACTAACCCAGAGAGTGTAACGATTGACTTGTTTCTGGTCTTTCCGTCCGTCCTTTTTGTTATTACATTAATGTTTATAAGCCGTAGATGGCGTAGGTCGCGGAGGAGATGCACGCGACTAATTTAGGGTAGATACGATAGACTATCGGCCATAGTATCTACATGGATGGGGTGGGTGGCCAAGGAGTCCTAACGCCAACATTTTGGACTCCCAATCCGGACGGTTTCCCTTCGGCCTTAGACCGGGATTTTATTTAAATTTCAAGTTGAAATGATTTGTTTTGATTTTAAAATTTGTCCTATGCTGTCGCCATGAACCAGCCCTTAGCCGGGAATGCTTCACCAGCAAAATTTGCGACCCTTCTCCAAATCATAGTTACAAGAGACATTGAAGTAGAGGAATAACTCGTCTTAGGTGGTGCGCACAAGTATAGAACGGTGCCTCAACCATCTTGGACTGCGGAACTGAAGTCAATTGGTCAAAGACCTAGCCAACTGGAGTGGAGTATAGGTTGAAGACAAGATCTACCCCCTGTAGCACCACCTAAGTAAGTAAATTGCTTTAAGTCCCATTTAGTTTCCTAGGAGAACTCCAAATCAACCGATAAGTCGAGACATAAACCAAATATGACAGTTAATAGCACTTTATCACCAATGCTGAAGTGATTTGTATATCAAAAGTCACTCTGAAATGTTTTATTGAGCATTTGTCTACTTTACTTGGCTTTGCTTTGCTGCGATAGATGTTCAATAAAACAGACCTAATAATAGGTTTTATGATAATCATTTAGCATTTACTGATAATCATTATATTAACCTTCACCTTAACTTTATTGTGGGTCACAATAGATTTATTTTATATGGAAAATTTCGTATTGTGAGTTCGTAAAATTTAATCAAGACACTAAAAGTGATTTACTGCACAAAGTTACCACTTCACCAGTACCGCATAATTGTACCATGTATTTAATTAGTGCCGGATGGCTGGTTTTGATGGTTACCAAGTGTGCCTTGAAGCAGGGTTGTTATAGAAAGTCATGTACACAAATTACCTTATATACGCTTACATCTCTGAAGTTTGTGTCAAATCAAATTATGTTCAATCATATTTACCTGCAAAGAAAGAGAGAGAAATATATTTTAGCATAAGGACCGTTTTTGTACTAAAATTTAAAATCAAATTAGTTCATTTGGGTTCTGTAAGTTGGGTTAGGGTAGATTGAAGTGGCTGTCGAGACAGAGAGCCGACAGCTACGAAGCATGCGTAAACAGGTGTAGCATACTCCCAAGCCTTCTCGAGCACCATCTTGAGAGTGAATAACTGGTCGGTTGTGCTTCTGCCGGGACGAAAACCGCAACGCGTTTCCAGCACCTTGGCAAAGACTTTTCCGGTGAGACTTAAAAGTGATATATCCCTCCCCTGTAATTGGAGCAATCCCTTTTATCACCTTTCCTGGAAAGGGGCACAATCATCCCAATTTGCCAATCACTGGCAGTCGCGGGGCATTCCCAGGCCACTTAAATGACATGAGAGAGCCATGTTCCACTTTCTTCCTCTAATGTCGTTTTCGGTTGATCGTCCAGAACCGTCCGGAAGAACTCTCCGCGATTCTGAATTCAAATCCAGAAGCAAATTTCTCTTCTTTTCAGTAGAAGAACTGTCTGTTGAGTGCCAATCGAACGCTTTCAGAAGTGTTTTGATTGCTTCCGAAAACCGAAAACGACATAAGACGGCTGATGATCTGCCAGAACACCTTGCTCTGTCATATGTTTTAGAAATATTAGCGCAACAATCATCGTTTTACCAGAGTGATTGACAAATTAGTCCCACGTTTCGGTAGCTATAGGTAGGTTAGGTTAAACAGGGTATGATGACATTTACAAAACTAGTCCATAATGGTCCCAAATTTGACATTCGATAATTCAGATTTAAACATTCTTTGAACTTCTAAAACCATCGTAAAAAGAGAGGTCTAACAAAACTGCACTTTTAATTGGAAACTCCCCCTCATTTTAAAGTGACGTTCACTGTCATCGCATTTATTCTTCTTTTGCTAAATTTTAGTTTCTTCCTTCACCCGCAATTTTCTTGCTCTATTTGTTCCGCAAATGTAAAGAATATGACATAAAAAAAATCGTTTGCTTCACAAATCCACGCGCGCAATGAAATCTGAGTAATCAACAAGTTTCTTTGCATCTGCCAACAAAAAGTGAGGTTAGGCTATCCCCCATACATAAAGTGTGGTTATATTCACAAAAAGTGGGTGTTGTGTCTTGTGCGCCTTTGGTTTTTCTTCATTTCGCAGAGCAAGTCACTTCACGTAGTCAAGAGCAAAAGAAAAGCCATCAACTTAAAGGAAGGTAGGAACCAAAAGAGTACGTCGAAAGGAGTCGGAGCTCGGAGGTGGAGACGAAGTGCACAGCAATCGCACCTCTTGCAGAAAAGACAAGAAAAAGCCAACAACCAGAGAGAGGATCTCCCCCAAAGAAGAAAATCAAGTTAGGAAACGCGTCATCAGATCAACAACACTGACGAGGGGTCGGGGGCTAGAACGGAACCATGCCATGCAATAGTGGTTATATGGTCTTTTAGAGAGGATAAACTCCAAATGCTCCATTCAGAGCGATCATATTTTACTACCATTCTACGCTACGGCAAATGGCGGCATAGAAATCGAAACCGTGATTTTTTTTTTTTTAAACCAGTTCTGGGAATAGGGTGGTTCAGTGGTGCTGCAGAAGTTCGCTTGCTGTTGCTGTTTTTATTTTTTTTTTTTATTATTTCTGCTACCGTCTCGATCGAATTGGATTTTCCACTCAATGAGGCCCGAATAAGATTTGTATTATGTTAGTGTGTGTTCTTGAGGAAAACCTGTATCTGTATAGTGAAGTGTGAATTTAGAAATAAACTGCAATTTTAGGAAATCCCATGGCAACATTTTATACATATTTATCCAGACGTTTTCAACAAACAACTTTGTACGTCAATACATTCGATTAATTTACATATGGATAAAACGTCATTCGTAACGAAAGTCTCTTTTGTGTTTGTGGTTAGAACAACAACGTAAATGCGTGTACGTCACCTTAAGTACCAACGAGTTGGCAAATTTGTACAAGTTTTTAAAATACGATTATGATGTGGAAAATTCCCACACCAATATTTTTATTTTTTTTTTTACAATTCATTAAGATGGACTCCATAATTAAATTATGGTAAAGCGATTTTTAAGCTCATAAAAAAATCCATCAATAAATTCTATGAAATGTCACACGTAGATACGACATCTATAAAGCGTATAGCGTGAGGTGGGAGTTTTATTTTTTATGCAAATTAATCGGATTAGCACAGTCGGCGATTTTTTGTTTCTTAGTCATAATTTTATGGCGAGAAATGAAAGGTAGCTAAGGTATGTTAAGTTTGAATGTGCTTATGAGAAGCTGACTAAATGGTGATTGATAACAGTTAGCATTCCACACAAAAATGACAATGACCGCGTTTTAGAGACGTCAGAGTCAACTTAAATGGATATCGAAGATTCTAATCATTTGTGCTAGAGCATAAGGACATTTTCCTAAAAAGAAATTGAATCAATGGTGTGGTAAAATGTCAATGTGACAGATACCTTACATGAGATGCTTTGACATATTTGGAGCTAAGGTTGGTTAAAAGCTTCCTCAGTGATTTTAACGCCAGATTACGAAAGTAGGAAGCCTTTGGTAAGCTAATCCGGAAGATTTGCTTACATGACACCATACGTCTGGAAACTGACTCCAATGCGCCTCATCAGTTAGCAGTGGACAACTATTTGAACGAGGAATTGCTAACCAAATCCCCCTTACACCATCGTCAACATGCATAGAGCGGGCAGATCAACAGAGACCGCATTATATCCGTTAATGGAGGTGATTGAAATCGCTCTAAATACAAAAGAGACGGTACTGTGCGCCTTCCTTGATATCGAAGGTGCGTTTGACAATACCTCCCACAAGGCCATCAGACGATCCCTGGAAAGAAAAGGAGTAAATAGTACAATATCCAGTTGGATGTCTGAACTTCTGAGCACTAGATCAGTGGAGGGAGACTCGAACGTCAACCGGGACTATCACAGTAAACACAACTAGAGGATGTTCACAAGGAGGGGTACTATCACCCTTAATGTGGAGCCTAGGTGTGGACGAGCTACTGGAAAAATTACCCAGCCTTGGCATCAGCTGTCAGGCATATGACGACGACATAGTATTGATTGCCAGGGGAAAGTTTAAGGAAACCCTCTGTGACATCATACTGGGGTGCATGCCCATGGGCGTAAATTCACTTTCCAAAATGCAATATTGCCCACGACAAGTGTGAATTAAGACCCACGAGCTTACAAAAGTAAAAACGTATTTGGGGGGGCATGCTGCCCCATGCTTGGGTTTACTGTCAGATTTGCGTTTTGCGTTAAAAAAAAGTGTAACAAAGCCCGCGGGCGTTATTACATTTTGGAAAGTGAATTTACGCCCATGGGCGTTATTTCCACGGGCGTTATTGCATGAACCCGCCATACTACAGGACTAAACATCAATCCGGCAAAAACAACTATAAAATACATAGGACTACACCAAGATAGTAACCTCATCTGGCGTAAACACACGGAAAAGATTTCAAAGAAGGCGACACGCGCTTTTATGATATGCAAACGAACCAGCATAGTCACAAGAGATACTCTCAACAAAGTGCAAAGATTGGCGTGCCTATGCATCATCGGAGCAATGCGTACATGCCCAACTGCAGCCATGGAGGTACTTTTAGAGCTAACTCCTCTACACCTCATGGTTGAGGATACGGCAGAAAAAAATATCCTGCGGATAGCAAAAAAAGGAATCGGAAGGGAGAAATGCATTGGTTCGAAAGAGTACGATGTACTACTTGCAAAACTTCCACTTCTTGCTATACCCAGGGGTGATAGTATCAGAAGATTCAATTTTGAGAAAAACTTCATAACGAAGCTCAGCAACAAGAAACATTGGAGCAATGAATCCATGATCTACGGATCTATCATTCTCAAGAAAAACTACAGAAACTGTTATATAGCAGTGATGTCAGATAGCCAAGCCGCCATCAAGGTGCCTAATATCATAAAATCCAAGCTTGTGTGGGAATGTCTGCACAAGCTTAATGAATTAGGTAAGAACAACAGAGTAACCATCTGCTGGATACCTGCTCATGCAGGCATCATGGGGAACGAGGTTACGGACTCTCCGGCAAGACATGGAGCCCTTCATAGGACCTGAACCGTTCGGCAGCATAGGGTACGAAAAAAGTTTAGGAGGATTGAAAAGGAGAAAAGAACCGCTTCTTTTAAAAACCTTCAGGGCCTGAGGAAAGCTAAGAAACTTCTAGGGAACTATAACCTAAAAAGATTCAAGGCATGTATTGGTATAAGCAAAGACAACCTAAGAATCCTCACAGGTCTCCTAACATCTGAGAAAAATGGGTTTATCAGAAGAAGGTCTCTGCAGGTTCTGCAGGTTCACATTCTGGAATCCTGTGAGGCACTGACCCACAGGAGGATTAAATATCTGGGCAAGTACCACATAACAGATAAGGATATACAAACTATTGACCCGCTACTCGTGATATGAAACAAGAGTGGCTCCTAACCTCTACCTTTCTGTATGAAAGAGCCCAAAAAGAGGGCGTTAGAAAAATGGAAACCTATAGAAATGAGCAAGGAAGGTTTGAAGCAGAGTCACAGTCGGTATTACCTAAGGATGTAGAAAAACTACCTTTTCAGACTGTTAACGTCGAAAACGACCAACGATTATCTTTCAGACAGAAACGACCATTCAATTGGCCGATACTAATGGGGTTTTGAGCTCCGTAAGTCCATAACCGATCAAATAGAGAGGAGGTAATAGATCTAACTTTAGCACTACCAATCGGAAGCTTTAAGGTCAATGACTGGATGATCTCCCCGGATTGCTCCTATTCGGATCACTTCACGATAGCATTTACTATTCACTTTAAGGAAACCAATTAACAACCCTTTCGGAACCCTATTATCACTGACTGGGAAAAAAATCTCTGATCTTGTCGAACGTCGACTAAAGCCTGACCCAACAGATAACCTGTCAAACACGACTCTGGTCAACGAAACAGTCAACATGTTCACAAAAACTTTAATAGGCTCTTTTAAAAAATCCTGTCCTGTTAGTAGACCCTCCAAAAGATCACATGCGGTGTGGTGGAATACGGAACTTCGACTTATCAGGCAAAAAACCAGGAAACTTTTCAACATAGCAAAACTAACAAAGAACGAAGAAGAGTGGCGCGAATATCGCACCGGTTGTTGTACTATAACTCGTAGCTTGTGGCCCGAAATTGACACTAAAAGGTCAAAGATCCTAACATCTTTTGATAGAAACCAAATCCGAGTGCTCGTCGGGGTAATAACCGGACACTGGGGGCTTATTCTCGAATGCGCGGCGGATCGCTTTTCATGGCGGATTGGTATTTTTGTACTTCCAAAAGCTGTCAAAAGCGATAGCTATTCAGGTGACGGATTGCTGGCGGATTTTATGCCAGCAATGCTCACAATAGCTATCGCTTTTGATTGGATCGAATCGCTTTTGGAAATATAAAAATACAAATCTAGCAACGATACCTCAATCAGATTTAAAAATATTCATCAACAGATCCGAATGGTTTTGTTAGATGCATGTCCTAAGGGTAATCAAAATGAGCCTCAATGGCTTCTGGGTGAAAATTGCAAACTGCCCCTGTAACAACCTAACCTAATGCACCAACATTTACACTGCTTCTTCGCTTTTTGTTTCCACCAGAGTTAGAAATTACTACCAACAATTTTTCAAGTCAAGAATAAATTCAAGAAATGAACAAAGTTTGTGGAGTAAGCATTAAATATTATTAAACATTTAAGTGACCTTAATAATGTTAGAAATGATTGCTCAAAGAATCATAAGTAGTTTCACTTCAACTTGTCGTTTAATAGGAGTTTAAAATTACTGCCCATGTCTAAAGATATGTCGCTTTATCGTTTCCGTTTCATTGTAGTTCAGAATTACTACCCAATGATCTATACGAAGTTTCACTTCAAAAAATTATTTTAAATCGAATTTGTCAAACACAACATTCTTAAAAATATGTCAAATTTCTCGCATCAACTTTTATTAAATATAGCCCTTGTGCCCTCCTTACCGCAACACTTACTTTTTTTAATATTAAAATTAAGAATTTTGCCTAAATTCAGATTTTTGATTAAATTCGGAAGCACCGAGTTTGTTCAACCAATTTCAAGTTTTAACTAAAAATGCATATAACAAAATTTGTAGACAATTAAATTCTCTACAAATTTGGTTTTGACAATTTTTCCCCTATGATCGATCATTTTCGACTAATTCGTCATTATCATCAGACTCCTTAACTTCAAAATAAATTCGAAATGTAAATTTAATAAATTTTTATTTTGCAGGTTTGTTTTCAAATTAAGTCGACAAAAATTTATGTATGTTGGACAAAAAAAAATTGTTAAGACCACAGTTTTAGAGAATGGAATTTGTTACAGGTCCTACATAAGCTTTACAGCTTCTATAAATTAGAATTTATCACTAGCTTCAAAATTATTTAAAACTCATCTGTCAGTCTGACGTTTCATATAATTTATGTCAAAATTCGACCTTAAACTATTGGAAACGCCTCACCTATTTGATTGTCAAAATTTCCCACTGACTTTTGACACATATCAATCCTCGGTGACAGACATTCAACACGAACTTGGAAAGACATAAAAAGTATTTTCTCATCTTCTGCTAAGCACTCCCATAAATTTAAGTGATCTTTCCCACTTTCCATTCCATATCTGACAGCCGTCCAAGCCGCTGAACCATCCAAATGTCAAATCTCATATTTTGCAATTAAAATGCATTTCATTTATCATTGAGCAGAATGCCCACCCGAAACCGCCCATATTTAACCTGGACTTTGCGAGATTTCTTTTCGCATCGCGTATCTACTCCTTCTTGGAGTAGTTGTCTCTTGTCTGTGATGTCGTCTCCTCCTTTTTCCGTTTTACATGCGGTTTCACCAGATTTGTTGTGTTTTTTTTTTGTTTGATCTCCTTATCCTTTACAAAAGAAAGAGATAAATGAAGAAAAAGTCACTGAACATGTGCTGCTGTGGTGGCGAGTGACCGTGGCGCTGCGCTGGCGCACTTTTCTGCCTGCTACTGCACTGAGGCAGAGACAGAGCCTAAGCCTACTATATTCGTACGCGGGCTGACTTTCTTTTATCATTGTGATTTCTTTCTTTGGCGTTTTCTTCTTTATTATTATGTTTGTTGTTGTTGTGTGCGATGACTTTTTGTAACACTTTCTTTTTCAAAAAGCCAAGTCAATTAATTTTACCACACGGGTAATGGATGGATGGGCCGATGCTGGACTATAGGTAGGTTTACCCTGCCAAAGGCTGGAGATAAACTTTAAGAGGGTATATACGGCTTAGTGCGGACTTAATGGGACTCACAGGAAATTTGAATGCATTTTTAATTGATAGGTGATTTTGTTTTTTTTTTTTTATTATTATTTTGCGCAGCAGCACAAAGAAGAAGAAGAAAATCTTCAGCAACGTTAAGAAGGTAATGAAATTCAGAAGCCGTTTTCACTTATGAGGTTATACGGACAGAAGTTGTTGTCTGTTGAAGTGATAATGATGATGATGACGATGGTTCATATGTAATTATGACGGATTCAATGAACAGTTGCAGTGAAGAAAAAAAAATAAAAAATTAGTTTAATTTTTGAAAGGAGATATTAAATTGGTTTTGTTATAGAAGAACCCTGGAGGTAGGTACCTACTTGATCTTTGATGCAAAAGAGGTCAACAGTCTCATTAATTTTATTATTATTGTTATACAGCTCTAATGATAGAAGAGTGACGTTTACACAAAAGGCTATGTAGTGCAAAGAAGTTAGTCGTAAGCTGTGATGCTCTATGAGGAACCCTGTTTAACTTAACCCTGACCCTTATCTATTTAGCAGAAGAGAGTTAGCTGATGTATGTCGGCTGCTACAAAACACAGGCATCATGAACTTAGACCTTGTGATAGGACTTAGCTCTTTTAGCAACGGGGGTCAGGCTATTTAGTGCCTTAACAATAAGTTACGAATAGAATGTGTCTTGTAATTCGTCAATTCGTCAAGGAAAAAGCTTATGAGCTACGGCGCAAGGCCTTTTAACGAATCGAACTGAATATCATTGCCCTTTTCTCCACCCGTAAATCCATCGTTATCCGAGACCCTTAGCTTCGTAACCAATTTTTATGATGTGGTTGGGTAGTTAATCCCATGCACAATCCGAAATTTGAAAGGCTAGGCCCTTCCTTATCCCTGGGACGCACAGATGAGTATATCCGCCACCATATCTCTTTTTTTAGCACCCTGAAAAATCCTCACGACTTTAGGTTCTTAGGTATCTGTCGCCTCAATACAGTGGGGGGGCTGATGTTAGACTTCTGAGATTCATTCAGCCAATCAATTTCGACAGAGCACATTATAGGGCTGATATTTTCTTCGGGTTCAAAAATCGCCCTTGTAAGCTAGCAAGTCGGCGACCACGGAAAGGTAAAATAATGAGGTAGTTCCAACGGCACTGAGCCTTGTCGATGCTCAGTTAATGCTTGTTAATGCCAATCACCGCCTATCCTAGGGGTTCCCAATCTTTTTCATAATGCGACTCATTAGAGAGGTTGAAATATTTTTGAGACGCCCTTCTAAAAGCACAGATATGTGAACAGAAGCTGGAGATTCACTAGAGGGTTTTTCAATAAGAACGAGTCGACGTTGAAATATCGTCGTCCCACATTTAATTTAATTTTGCTTGTACCCGGCGGTGATTTTCAGTCCAGTTTGTATCGACGGAGTGTGGAGGAGGAGATTCAACGACAAACTTTACGGGCTATATAGCGACGTTGACCTAGTCAAAAAGCTCAAAATACAGCGGCTGAGATGGCTGCGTCACGTGGAGCGTATGGACAAACAACGCACCAGCCCGACGAGTCTTTGAGTCCACCCCTGAGGGACAACGAAGCAGAGGAAGACCCAACCTCAGGTGGCGCGCACAGTTGGAGAGCGACCTCAACCAACTTGGTGTGCGTAGCTGGAGGCAGCTAGCTAGGGGCCGAGCTGGCTGGAGGGGCTTGTTGGTTGAGGCCGTGGTCCACCCCGGACTGTGAGCGCCATCTAAAATGGCAAAAAAAAAAAATGGGCGTAAGTCCAAGTCCAGGCGAGGAATTGACTGCCTCGGGTTCTCCTGCACATTCTTATGAACCGAGGCAATGCGGCCGACGAATCTGGCTGGCAACGACCCGTACCAATTGAAAAACCCTTATTTAATTTTGAGTACCAAGCAAATATAGGAGTGCCAGCCAGGAAGCAAGTCTGACTGGAAATGCGGGAAACACAAACTCGCTTAATCTTCGACTGCAATGTAACTATTGGATTTCGCTTCGACCTTGCTCTTGGTATTCGTAAGAAGAAACGTAATGCTTTCCCTTTGTTCGAAGTCTTACAGCAGTGAAAACAATAAAACTTGCGACGCCCTAAGGATAGCGCCACGGCGCTCCAGGTCGTCGCGATGCACAGTTAGGGAACCTTTGGCCTACCCTATTCATGCAACACAGAGCTACCTTATCTGGGAGATGGCATTAAATAAAAATACCAAATTTTAAATTAGACTGGTCTTCACTATTGCAGATGCATCTTTAATGACACGTCACTTTATTGGCTACTTTATCTTACAGATATCTTCTAGATAAGTACATACAAAAGTGTTTAAGGCCTAGTTTCAAGACCAACTGATAAAGCCTATGATAACCTATATCAGGAATTTATCTACCAGATACACTTCGACTTTTAGTTTCAGATAGTGATATCTGACAGATAAAGTCTCTGATAGCCTATCAGCCGGTTCATAACATTATTAAAACCTTTGTCTGGAAGTTAAGCAAAACTTTTACTTAAAGTGGCTGGAAAAAATATAGTTTCAGAGCATTTTCTCATTGATGAGCTTTGATTTTTAGTTACAAGTGTCCCACCATGGACTAAAATTAGTTGAACTTTTGAAAAATGACATGTCTATCGAATTGGTAAAAAAAAAACAGCTTTTCCGTTCTTTCAGACAATTTGTGGCAGATACATTTTTCTACCAGTTACAGTTTATCAGAGACTTCGACAATGAAACAGAAAAAAAATAATATCAGCAACCATTATCTGTTGGATAGCGTTAGGTGTCAGATAACTATCTGAAACTTTATCTGGAGCCTTTGAAACTGGCCCTAAATATTTTCAAGAGAAATTAACATCGTTCCGTTTATTCTTATTAAAGACCTACACTATTTGTTTCCTAAGCAAACTATATCCGCCCAGCCAAGCCCCCTTGCGGAAAATAATATAAATTTGTTTTTATTTTCAGAACCCTCTGTGCCCTTGAACAAACATTTTACGAGAGATTCACACAGAAATGTATCATACCACAATGAGTCAGAAAATATGCAAATAAAACTAAGCCGCATAGAAGGCCAAAGGAGCAATCAAACTCAGTCGATATAAATTTACACATAACCAAATGTAAGCAAATGAATCAGTGTGTTGGACGACAACGATAACCTATGGTCAAACTATATAGAATGTACAATTCATGAGTCACATTTGACATATGTATGGTTATGATGAGGAAATTGTGATTTTAACACCAACATGATTGACAGTTTATTATTCTGCTTTGTTGGATGACATTGTATAAATATTGTAGATTGTCTAGCAATTAAATACAGTGAGCGTCAAAAGTATAAGTGAACATCAATACTTTTTTTAGCTTTTCTTGGGCCTTTTAGGGTCTTAAAAAGTACGAAAAACCCAACAATTTTTGAAAAGTTTGTGAAAAGTTTAATAACGAAATAGCAATGACAAAAAGTAATCCATTTCGACAGAATACAAAAAATTTTTCCAAACTCCAAAGACACGATTGGTGTTCACTCACTTTTGAGACTCACTGTTCATTGTGATTGTGACACAATTAATAATAATCGGAAGTTGTTACCATAATTAAACTTTTTGAAAGAGCTTAGCTCTCGATTCTCTGCCATCGACTTCTCAAGGGCAATCCCCATTTAGGTAGAGGAGAGATTATGGACTTGATCTAACCATCTCATCCTTGGGTCCACCTAGAAGACGCCTGCCTGATGGTATGGATTACATAGCACATCGTGGGATCCTGGTCGGGCACATGCGTTTAACATGACCAAACCACCGAAGCATTAACCGCTGACCTTGACCTCCGGAGAAGTAGCTGCTCGACATCGTGTTCCTCACGCCTTCTAGCGTTTCTAATGCTATCTCTACGGGTCACACCATCAATACAACGGAGGAATCTCATTTCGGCAACTTGTATTCGCGTTCTTATTCTTTCGGTCACTACCCAAACCTCATGGCCATAGGTAAGATTTGGAACAAACACCGAATTAAAGACCGACAACTTAGCTTTGACACCAAGTTCAGTTCTCCTAATAACAGAATGACCAAGCTGTCTCAAAATTGACCCAGCCTAACCAATCCTACAGGAAAACTCGGCACTGCTCCTTCCATCACTCGTGACTAAGACCCCGAGCTACTTAAACTTCTCCACCTGTTTCAATGGGACTCCACTAACATGCAGAGTGCATTGAACAGGCATTCTGGAGACGACCATCACTTCAGACTTCTTCACGTTAACCTCCATCTCAGCTTCAATACAAACCGATCGAGTACGCGCTAAAGTTCAGTTTAAGAGGACTCAAGGATGACCAAGTTATCAGCAAAGAGCAAATGACTTATCCTCAGATCTCCCAATTCGAAACGTTCTTCGCCAAGACTGCGCTGTAACATCTAGTCCATATATGTAATGAAAAAGAGAGGAGACAGACGCATCCCTGGCGAAGACGCCATTTACGCGAACACAGCTTTTACAGTTTATGTAAAGAGATTGAATGGCTCTCAAGAGAGAACCCTCAATTTCATGCTCCTGTAATAATCTCCAGAGTTTTCCTCGGGGGACTCGGTTGTATGCTTTCTCCAAAATTACGAAGCTTGCGTAAACAGGTGTAGCACATACTCCCAGGCCTTCTCAAGTACCATTCTGAGAGTGAATAACTGGTCGGTTGTGTTTCTGCCCGGACGAAAACCGCACTGATCAGCTTAATTTAATTTAATACAAAATCGTTATACAAACTTTGTCCACGTTATCTTTCAGATAAGTGAAAAATTTAGCCCTAGTGCTATTCCAAGTCCAAAAAAGGTAGAAAGAAAGCTGACCTGTAGACGATCACGAACTGTGTTCTAGACCCTCTGTTTACCACCCATCCACTACATTCTAAAACTCCTTCTTGTGCTTATCTAGAAGATATCTGCAAGATAAAATATGGGGTTAAGGTTAGTCCATAAAAGCGTGTGCTAAAGAGTCATAGAATTCATTTTATCATCGTGTTGCTATTATTAGACTACATACTTTCATTAATCATCGAACCAACTATTTGCACTACTAAAACACTCTTCCTGCACTTATCTCGAAGATATCTAAAAGATAAACACCAAAATATACAAAACAAGTGCCACATATCACCCCAAGTGGCATCATAGATTGGCAACTAAAGTAACAAGTCAAACAAATCATCGATTTCATACTTATTCACCACTTTATCTCACAGATAAGTAAATACAAAGTGATCTTTAATTACTGATGACTTTCCAAGAATTGACACCTCAGTTAATCATCCTAACAGCACAGCGCTTCCTCAATGCGATACTCGTGTCGTCGATTAGTCTAGAGTCTGATTTCCATCACAATCATCCGTTAGATACAAGTACAAGATAAAATTAAATCCATCTCATTTCACAGACACTGCCGCCAATCGATTTGTTTCGCAACAAAAGTTCGCAAGCAATCATAGGCGAGCCACTTCACAACAATGTAACAGAAACAATCAATCGTTCGTAAAACGGAGTTAATTTCAAATTAAATGTGAAGTCTTCGTCCGTCGGTTTTTTTTTCCCCAGTCTGATGATAGATTTCAGTCATCATCTGATGGATGGATAGAAATTTTTGTCTCCTCGAATGAAGATGTGTGATTCAGACGAAATTGTCGATCAATTTGCTCCCTTTTACTTTTCCAACCAAAGAGGGGCGATTGATCAATTTGCGCTTTGTCTATAGTTTAATCCAAGCGCCTTAAGAGATCTTTTTCATCTGCTACATTTCGCTACGCTTGATTACGGATATAGAGAGACGATGACGACGCGACGTTGTGGCGGCATACAATGGCGATGGGGCAGATTTTCCAACATAGAAAAGTCCGTTAATCATGGCTTGAGCTTGAGATTGAGATACCTTTTCATTTCATTACAAAATCTTTCTTTTCAGGTTAATTGCACATCGGCTAGCGAGTCACTTTCAATGTATCTTTTATCGTTAGTCGCTATAGTTGTTCCATGTTTCTTACAGTCAGACAATAAAAACGGCATGATGTGTGTTTAAAGAGATATTTAAGAGTTTCGATGGTTCGTTTATTTTTTTTTTCGTGGGGTTTTTTAAGCCGCCAGCTAGAGAATGAATTTTTAATTGAAATTTGCAGAAAAAGTCATTATTTGTTTAAAATTAAAATTTTTTTTTTTACTTTTGCTCGGTTGGATGATGATTACGTAACCGAAGAGGCGGCTTTAATCGTCGATTTGCTTGAAGAGGTTTAAAGAACGTGACTCATCGAATTTAATTATTTTTGTTCCCCTGTTTGCCACAAAAAACCTGTGTTGGTACAGGCAGACATATAGGCAGGCAGCTACAGTGCTAACTAAGTGTTTGAAGACGGAATTTTTTAGTAAAAAAAAGAAGAAGAAGGCCCACGGAAAGGTAAAGGCACATACTTCAAGAGCTAAATTAAGGTAACACATCTTAGCTAGGAAAAATAAAATTTTAATAAAGTGAGGCATTACAAAATGTTGTAGAAAATAAATTCTCAAAAACAAAAGAGCATTCCTCAAAGTCTTGGAAAATTTCAGGACCGATATTTTTAAGCTTTTTCAAGACTTTCAGGGCTAGTAATGTTGTCGGTTGACGAGACCTTACCTTAGGTTAAGTTAGGTTGTATAGGTTGTGAATCCATCACAGTGGACTAGGAATTTTAGGGATCATAAGTACTTTCCTTGGCACCTCTACCACAGTTTAAGAGCAACAGGAATCGTAGGCCCATCGCCATTCATAGGAAACCTTCACGGTCAAAACCTAAACCAATTCGCCCAAAAAATTAACTTCTTTAGAAAACCTAAAAATTGTTTCAATTTTGTTTGTGAGGGCAACCTCCTCCAAATTAAAATGTACCTCCTGTAGCTTGACATTCACAGAGAAGATATGTAATTTCCTCTGCGACATATAAATCTTCGCAATATCTGTTAAACCCAATCTCCTAGCATGCTTCCTTAGAAGACAATGTCTAGCTAGAGAGTATCCCTATTGTCATTTGTAGTCGTTTGATTTGCTGAGTTTTAATAGTTCTACAGATTTTTTCTGATTTAACTTAGACCACAAGGCTTTTGAGATCCTGCGGCCTTCTATATAAGACCATCTTAGGTCTGCCCTATTTCTAATTTTCTCGAGAATGGCCATGGCTATTGGTGGTCTTATGGCTTCTATAGTTTCACTTTGAGGAAGTGCTGCTCCGTGTTTGGCCAGAATTTCGACCCTTTCATTGCTTAATGGCTATATGACTGTCAATACATATGGTGATATCATTTATACAATACTTTGTCGTTGTCAGGACTTCCGGTTGGAAGGTACGGCTGATTCTGATCGTGGTGTGTCTGAGTAGTTCCGCGGGGAATATATCGACGTCCGTTCCCATATCCCTCTGTCTAGATGGATATAGGTTTGACTTCTTTCAGTATAAGTTCAGGAGAATGGTCTCTCAAAGTCGAACTATGGTGACGAGGTTCTTTAGGTTCTGTATATGCCCTCCGAAGTTTAAGTTCAAGCCGTTTGATTGGCTGATCCTTAAAGCACTCTTGGCGGCTGAGTTAAATTACTTCTTTCAGTATCCCTGCCAAACTCGTCCGTCTGTGTACGATGACGATGAATGTGCGTAACTGGAGGCAGTTAGACCGACTTGTTGCTTGATGCTGTGATCCACTTCGGACTGTAAGCGGCATCTAAAATAAAGTAGTAAGTAGTAAGATTATTAAACAGGAGAGCCTCCATGTGGCTCTGGCACTGCAGCCTCTTTTAAAGGAGCCTTTACTTCACTGACGCGATTATAAAAGCGGTGGGTTTAGTTGTAACTTAGGGCAAAACCAGGTGCATGCTATCAACGAGTACTCACATTATACAATAACGACGAGTCATAAAAGACTGTCTTTTTGTAGTTGTACCCTTGAGGTAGTTAAGGACTTTGTCTATCTTGGATCTGCCATCAACTTTAAAGAACTCAAAATTTAGCCCTAGTAAAAGAAGTCCTTCTCTTCTCGATAAAGAATTATTATGCCTTAAGCCTGACAGTTCTTTAGAAAGACACACTACAAACGATTATCAGCACACACTTAATGTAGATCCACTCTATTGTGATGCTCTAGAGCTAGACGTTTATCACCCCCACACTATGGACACCTATGACGGGTTGGTAAACCATCCCTTAGTATTTACAAATTTAAGTAGGTCATTTATGGACCTGTCGGAAAGTCGTTCAAAGTCTTCGAAAAAGTAACTACCAAGGATTATATTTCTTATGTGGCAGAGCGATGGACAATGGAGTGTCTTTATGCATACCCCCTAATCACTGCATCCTCTGCACAGGTTATCTGTGTTGATTCCCATTTTCTTGGTGTCCAGTGATAATATCCAAAGCAAAAGATAATAATTTCAATAATAATTTTCAATTGTAAGATTCTCCAGTTTATTCTCTTTGTTATAAATTGGCCACATTTTCGTGGGTTATTCCACAGGAATCAAGCTTGCTCCATCTTTCATTTGTCGCCATTAGAATTTTGCTACCAATCGTCTGTCAGAGATTTCATTACTGGCGTGGGGTCGGTTTGGTTTGATTCAAGCGAGGATGCCTTTCTTGCCAGTTCATCTTCATTTCCAGACACACCTTTATATACCATAGTCTTATATTGTGCTGCGCGCCAAGAACCCGTAGCATTTTCGCGACAGCGACTTACAAGCTTCTATTTTAACTCAACGGCAGAGATCGCTTTAATTGCCGCTTGACTGTCAATGAAAAAGGTTTAATATCTGCATGGGATATTGCCAGCATTGCAACCTGTATAGCAGATGTTGTCACTGACAGTACATCAGCTTGGAATAAGCTGGAAAAGCCTATGCAATAGTTGAGTTATATCCACTGGTTCCTTAATAAATCAATTTGAGTTAAGAGCCACCGTACCATCAGCAGGCGTCCTCTATAGTTAGACCGAAGATGAGATGGTTAGACCAAGTCCATAATCTCTCCTCTACCTGTATGGGCATTGTCCTTGAAAATTTAGAGTCAATGGCGGAGAATCGAGAGCTATGGAGAGGTCCACTTGAGAAACCTACACCCGCGACCCACTTAATGGATAAGCGGGCCATTGAAAATGAATGAATGAATGAGCCACCTTAATCTTTATTCAGACCCCGACTGAGCCCCCAAAATGCATCATTTACAAAAATTCAAAAGTATAATTGTCCTGACAGCTTCCCAATTCAGTCATTCTTCCCTTCGTTCCAAGATTAAAACCTGCGCAAACAAATGGTTATAAGCTAGGACTATAGGGTCCTTCTTTGTACGGACCTATTCCGCCAACTATTTATTTATTTATAACAGAACATATTTCGCAACTTGAGTCGCCTATTATGTACACTGTACTGTCCCTTTTGTTGTTTCATTATTTATTGGAAGATGATCTCAACTAACTAATCTCCCGACCACCATCATCGTTTAAATTCCTCGTACATGTTTCGACTTTAACTAAATTTCGCTGGCAGGCCGGTAGCAACAAAGCCTATTTTCTTCAATAACCGCCATCTCCAACCATTAAAACATATTAACGACCGACAATCAAATAATTAATTACCTTCCCACCTCCAAGGATCTGTCATTTTACCTGCCGCGCCGCCGCCGCCATCGCCATCGAGTGCTTGAGCGGCAAAGCCTTTGATCTCGAAAGAAGATTCAGCTATACCCATCAGACAAATTGTGAACCCCTTTTCCATATATAATTAAAAGTAAAAGAACAGATTTCATTCTTCAACTAGACCTTCAAAATCATCATCATCATCATCAACATCATCAGCAGCAGCCTCTATCGCAAACCAACCGATTCGAATTTTATAAAAAGTGCTCAACTCCGGTAGCCCAGTCGTGCTTTGGATGGCGTTTTACAAATTTTATCGCTCTGCATCTTTTGAGTGTCTCTTTGTACACACATACACACAACACAGACACCGATTACCATAAGTAAAATTATTTCCTCAACAAATAGGTATCCGCAGGGCTGTCCCTGTCCGTTAATTTCGACAGATACTTTGTGCGTTTGCCTAAAACAAAATATTCATCGAACGCTCCGAACAGTTCCAGAGCATACATAAGAAAAAAGATTATCGCATCACTAACTACTACTTGCTTTTATGGCTGTCGTCGTGTGTATTGATTTTTATTGCCAGTCTCAAGTGTCGGAGGTTTCCCACGCTATAGCGATTTGAGGTTTCAGTGAACTCTCGACTCCATCTCGAAATATTCACATGCGAACCGTATTTGGTAGCTGACGGCTACTAATCAAAAATTCCAAAGACTCACACAAGCATTTGTAATTAGTACTGGGGAAACAACACCCAGTCGATGCTGGTGTTGTTGTTGTTGTTGTTGTTTTACATTCGAATGTTGATGATAATGATGGGTGATGTGACCAACGGATGGACCACTCCTTTTCATTCAGTAATCCTGTTGTTGATACAAGTATAGTCGTCGATGATGATTTTAGCCGGTTATAACGAGCCAAGAGAAGAACCTGTTTATTCAGATCATGAAACCGCGAAGATAATCGCTCTCGGAGTGGATTATGTGTACAGGAAGGCGGGCAGATTGCCTTAAAAAAAAAAATATCAAATTTAAATTCATTCATGCCGAGCGAGGGCTTGCCGGTAGATGATAGTTTTTTGTTTTTTGTCGAATTATGTAACATTGGGGATTGTCCAAAGTTTTATGTTTGTTGAATCATCTATGGGATTACATTTTCTGACAGCAGGCTGTCGCCAATTTATGGATACATGTAGAGGCAGTTAAAATTTGATGTTGTAGCGAGGTTTGCTTATTTTTTAACGTTCTGCAATCGAAAATGGTTAAGTCTTTTCCAGTGATCGAGAGGTATCTATGGAGTCGAAGACCATTCGGAGTGGAGTAAATTTCCTAGCTTACTTAGATGATTGTTTGACAGCTCGTATATCTGATTCTCGTCAACGCAGCAAAGGATACCGAATATTTTACAAAAAAAAAAAAAACTTCCTTTCGAAGCTTCGGTCGCTTCGTCCGCTTTAGATGTATGCTAAAACTTGACATGTGACTCTATAGCAGGTGGCGCATAAGTTGTTCTTTGGCTGTAAATCTTTAAGAATGAAAAAACAAAATTATATCGGCTGATGTTGGGTTTCCACTTGTCGAATTGAAATTGACTATTGACGTATTTGTATGCCAATTAAAAAATTGGCAAGTGGAAATAGCGAACAAGAGCGTTTGCCAATAACTGACAAAGAATTTGATTGACAAGTGGAAATAGCTGAATTTTCAAACAACATGTCACTTTGTCTATAATTGACAGTGAAAATTAATTCGCATCAAGTTCATAAGTTTGTCAATCAACTGATAAACGATTTTTTGCCAATAATTGACATAAGTGGAAATAAACTGACGGTGGTGTCATTCAATGACATAAACGTGAGAACTCTCAAACTTTGTTACATTAATGACCATTCGGTCTCGATTTATGGAATTTTCCATCATTCTTGTCAGAACTTCCGACGATAGGTCCTCGCATTTTTGACGGATATTCTCTTTGAGGGCTTCTAATGTCTGACATAGACTCGTAACTTCATAAAACACTACAAAAAGAGATGAAAATGGGCCTCGTCGCTCATGATGATTTTCGATGAAAAGTTGTCTCCGTCATGGCCGATATTCAGGATGGCTGGAGCGTAGTTTACACGCGCTTGGCAGTCAACAGCTGATGGACCGCCTGCAATTTGTAAGGGAACATCTTATAGTCTTTTCACCAACATTTTCTTTAAATACCGCCGATTGATGCCCAATTGCGTGGTACGCTGTCTCGTCGATACTCCGGGGTCCTCTCAGCGGAATGGTTGCTCCGAGGCCGGCCAGGAATGGCATAGCATCTCGTCTTTTCCCATTGTTTTTTAGGCGAGCGCTTAAATGTTGTAGTGTTGGCCCAGTTTGTATCAACGACAGCGAAATTTGCGCCGAAATTCAAGCTGCGCCAACATCACCGAGGATTTATTCCGCAAAAAAAATCGAAGCAATTATTCCGCGTTCTTTAAGAGTATAGCGGCGATTTTTGTAAAACGCGGACATCTATTTTGTATCTTTTTATTTCACAAATGTCAAAGTAAAATTGACATTTGCCGCAATTTGCTAAAAACGGTTCTAGGGGTTCCCTCGAGGCATACTTTCTTGCAACCAAATTGTTGGTATATTTTGTTCACCTAGTCGTTTCCACTTTTCATAAATGGACCACTAGTTTATATACTAGATTTCATCCTTCAAATTAAATATATCGTTCCCTCGTCTGACAGCGGACGTCTTCGCTGTTTAACAGTCTACACGAGTGGTTTTTCCATATCCTCAACACCAACTGTGACATTACATCAAGTTTTGCTTGTTCATCCCCACAGGTGACAGCTCTTTGTTCGGGTCGTGTCGCCTTGACACCTTCTTGTAAATCACCTCTCGACTTCCTCTACTACGCGCTTGTCCTCCTCATTCTGTCTGATTTTACTTACTTATCGGGTTCCCGACCCGTGACGAGTCTCTGCCTGATTTACTGCAGCCATCCATCCTCTACGATCCCTGGCACGCTGCATCCAGATGTCGAGACCAAGCGCTCTGGAATCCGGTATGGCTTGGTCTTTGAAACGGAGGTTCGGTCTTCCTTGTCTTCTCTAAACTGGGAGCTGGGATTCGAAGATCATCTTAGCTGGAGCATTATTGTCCATTCGCTCGATGTGGGCGAGACAATGTAGTTGACGTATTTTGGCTTTTTGGACTACATCCACATCTTGGTACATCTCATAGTTCGCAGTTGTATCTTCTCCCCCATCGCCCTCCACGCAGACAGGACCAAAAATCCGCCGAAGTATCAGCTCACCCTTCTTGCTTATCGTCCAGCACTCGGCGCCATAAAGCAGAACTGGCAGGATGAGGGTTTTGTAGAGCACACATTTCGTCCTTCAAGTCAGGCATTTTGAAACCAGTTGCTCTGCCAAACCGAAGTAGCAACAGTTTTCTAGGGTAATTCTTCGCCGGATCTCTACTAGGTTGTCATTCATGGAGTTCATGTTTATTCCGAGGTAGGTGAACTCCTTAACTGCCTCGAAATTGTTGTGACGGTGGATAGACGCTTGTTTGTTTGTTGAAACCATGTACTTGGTCTTGTCCTCATTTACTTCAAGGCCAGCGGATTTCGTCTGTTCTTCAATCGCCGCGTGAACGCTTCTATCACGGCACGCTGGGATGATGTCAATATCGTCCTCATAGCCCAGAAACTAGACGGGCCGATTGAAGATAGTGCCTTCCGTGTTGATACCTGGCCTGCGCATTATCTGCTCCAGTACGAGATTGAAGAAGTCGCATGATAGCGCGTCTCCTTGCCGAAATCCGGTGTATGTTTGAACTAGGTCGGAGGAGTTACTTCCAGCATCACGCGACACAGCTGAATCAGTTTTGACGGGATTCCGAATTCGGCCATCGCCATATAGAGCTCCTGACGATGTATGCTATCATACGCGGCTTTGAAGTCGATGAATAGGTGATGAGTTTCGACTTGAAATTCGTTGGTCTAATCCAGGATTTGCCTCAGTCTAAAGATTTGGTTTATAGTTGATCTGCCGGGCTGAAAGCCACACTGGTAGTGTGTTGCAAAACGGTTTTAGACGTTCGCACAGTACGTTGGATAGGGATATGCCTCGATAGTTCTTGCAAGACATAGGATCGCCTTTTTTGTAGATATATGGAGCTGATAGTCCAGTCATCGGGCATGTTTTCTTCCACCCATATTTGGTTGATGATTCGGGGCATGCTCCTGCTACCTACCAAAACATCGCCACCGTATTTAAAGATCTCCGCTAGTAAACCATCAGAGCCTGCGGCCTTGTTGTTCTTAAGCTTTTTTATAGCTAGACCAACTTCTTCTATACTAGGTGGTGGAACTATTTCTTCATTGACTGGACGTGGGTTCTCTTCTTGCCCTATCACTCTCTTTAGGTTATGCCCATTAAGCAGCCGCTGGAAATGCTGCTTAAACACATCTACTAGGTTTCCTTCGCTGTTTCAAAGAGCCTGCGTTCCGGTTATGTAGCCAGCAGCCAGTTGCTTGGCTTTTTTTTATAAAACATCCGGATGTTACGATCGCACGACTCTTCGATCTCCTTGAGGTGGGAAGCTGCGTAAGCTCTCTTCTTTCTACGCAGGTCGCAGAATCTTCTTTTTCTCCCTTCTCCTGGCTCCATACTCTTCTCTCGCTTACATGAGATGTTCCATAAGTCGGGACTAGAATTGAACCTTGAGCGAGATCAGCGTTAATTTTGTTCGTTCTCATTCCGTCTGTGATGTCCTATAAGGATTTAGGTAAATGTACGTTGAAAGAATTCTCAAAGGCGTTTACCATAACCCTCCACCGGGCGATTTATCTTTCAAGGGAAGGTATGTGTGGCACAGAACTACGTGCTGTCGAAATTAGTGGCTTAAACATCCTCTCTAAGGGTTTTTAAGCCGTGATAGTTCGTGGCTTGTAAAGTCCGTTTTTAGTCAGAAAACATGATTCCAATTTTTGACGAAATCTACAAAATACAGCTCGCGCTGTGCCTCCTCCTCCTTATAAGGGTATCCATAATCCCCTTGAGCACATGCTCAAAATTAACAGAAAATATCCGTACTTCCGACCACAACTGTATAAACTCCACTCAAGCAATCAAAACTGAATCATTAATTTGTGCGCCTGACCGCGACTAGTTTTATGACTCCTCCTTTCATAAAATATTAAATCCAATTAAATTTCTGTTAATTTTTTTTAATTAATTACTCTGTCATCTTAGTTCCCTTGTTGTAAGAGAATTCCTTCAACTCCAAGTCGTTGCAAAAGGCTATAATGAAAGGATTTTATTATTTTAGATTAATCTGTCATTTTTGCTAAATGAGATGGGAAACGGTGGCGGCGCGGCCGTATACGCAGTTATTTTTTTTTTTAATGAAAGCTTGAAAGATGCAAAATGCGAGAAAGTATCTGGGAATTGATGAGGAAATGGGTTTTATAAATAAATGATGATTAACCTCCAGAGAGAGAGAGAGATAGTTACCGAAATTCATATAATTTAACCGTAAAAATAATATGGTTGTCTTAAAATCGAATTAAATGGCAACTGTCATGGCGGCGAGGGGAAGTGCAGTGGTTGCGATCAATTTTAAAAGAGTAGATGATAAATGTTTTTATTTTTTTTAGTAGCCACTGGAGTTGACCTTAATTTAGAATTGATATTAATGGCAGGCTGTCAGTTGCCTGTGGACTATTTAAAACCAGTAAATGTGGGAAACTATAAGCCAATTCGATGGATGGAAGGAAGTAGGTATTAATTATGCACATTAAGTAGATTATAAAACTAGCAGTGCGAGGGGAGTTTCAGTTGAACCTTTTTATTTGCAAATTTTTTGACACATAAAACTGCCTCGACTGGTTTCGCAGTAGCGCATTCTGTAACTCTAAATTTCTGATGGTTTCGGGCTGTAGCTCACGGATTGCTTGGATGATATTGACCTTAAGTACTTGAATCGGTTTTGGATTGATGGCATTACATCGGTCCTTCACGGTTCCCCACAAAAAAAAAAGTCCAAAGGGGTCAAATCGCAGCTACGAGGCGGTCAATTGACATCGCCAAGACAACTGATGACAGGGAAATTAGTGGCTAAAAAATCAATTGTGGTATGGGCTGTGTGGCATGGCGCGCCATCCTGCATAAACCACAGGTCGTCCAAATCCATGTCTTCAATTTTAGTAAAAAAAAAAATCGGTTAACATGGCTCTGTAACGCCTACCGTCGCTCTCTGTGGATGCATTAGAGGCTTCTCGACAAAAACGTGAGGGTTTTCCGAGCCCCAGATGCGGCAATTTTGTTTGTTAACGTATAGCCGTCGAGATGAAAATTCGCCTCGTCAGAAAAGATAATTTTTGGCCCAAAATTGTTGTCCAATTCAAGCTGCTCTAAAGCCCAAACTGCGAAGCGATAACGAAGGGGATGGTCGTGCGCATTCAATTACTGAGTCAATTGGATCTTGCCAGCGAATAATCCGAGATGTTTGTGCAGAATTCTCTTAGGCTATAGTGCGTGAAATATTGAGCTGTTGAGACCATGGTGTTGTCCAATAGCATACCAGTCTTACGAACTTTTTGTACCAACTTGCGTACAGCAGGCGCGGTGGATGCTTCATTACGGCCAAAACTGCTTTTCAAAAAACTCACTGTTTGGGCTACGCCAGCACTCACTTTGGAATCCAATATTTGCATATACCCAATCTTGTACCTACTCCAAATCCTACACTGACCACAAGCAGGGGGGGTTGCAGGGGGCAGCATGGCCCCCCATACGTATCTCACTTTTAACACCATTTTTAGGTGTCCCGGCGACAGAATTAATAACACCATTTAAAAGTGGGGGATTTTGTCCCGTGGGGTTTTCTCTTAGGGTCTTTTGGAGTAAGGGATTTCAGCACAGGGGATTTTGGAAAACTGATTTTGGAAAAGGAGATTTCATCACCAACCCTGGTGGACTATAGGCTTACTGTCAATTCTCTGAAAACTAAGGTTGTTACCTTCAAGAGACGGAGGATTTTAACCGGTCTGACTTAGCCAGTTCTAAAAGGCGTCACTATATCCAGACCTCCGACAAAGCGAAATTTCTGGGAGTGATCCTGGATAAGAAACTTCTTTGGGCAAAAAACATGCTAAGTCGAAGACATCCAAGGCGCTCTCAGTTTTCTGGCAGTGTAAGTGTGGTTTCGGTAAGACGTGGGGCTTATCTTCTATACGGCTATGATAAGGCCTTTTCTAGTCTATGTGTCGGTTGTTTAGCGAAGAGCGCTTCCGCGAAAGTATGTGATTGCCTTCTGCACGAAACTACAAAGAACGGTCTGTCTTGGCTGCACAGGTGCTTTCCCGAGTATGACGGGCTTTGCTCTAGATGCTCTACTTGGTTTAACTACTCTTGATACCTTTATAATGAGTTCTACCATCAAAGCAATCTACCGTCTCAGGTGGGATGGTTACTGGTATCAACGACACTAGAGATGACCTTGCGCGACACTTATCCTACGACTCTAGTTCCATGGATATGCCGCCTGTTGTGCAAATTTAAAGTCAACTTTCCCTGCGTTCAAGACTGGCGTCAGCCAGAGTCTGAGCATGGTGTGGGATGTAGTCGAATTTTCACGGATGATGGCTCCAAAACTAGTCAAGGGTCCGAAGTTTGGTATCTTTGCGCAAATCGATTACATTCGACTTTACGACTTTTTAGGTAAACATGCCCTCTGTTTCTGTTTCGTTCCAAAAATAGAAACTCACACAAACGAATGGTTGCGAGAAGCTAGGCCTTGGGTGTCTACCCGCCTGTTGCGCCACCTATTTATTTGTATGCCTCTTGTTTTTCAAGCGGCGATCTATGCTATCCTAATGACTGTCGAATATATTGCTAGGAATAGGTGGCGGGGCCTTCGCTTAAGACCTTGCTAAACCCTATTACCAGTTCCAAACAATTTCGGGAATGCAAAAACTCTTTGAATTCGGTCGCAAGGCTGAAATGTTTGACTCTTGCTGGGTCCCAGGTCACACTGGGATTGCGGGCAATAAGATATCCGATGAGATTGTTAAGCAAGGCTCAGAGGATAATTTCTCAGGAACAGAACCTCCACTAAGTCTTCCTAAAAACCAACCGCATTTTTCAGATTTTGATTCACAGATCACAGTCCATTGCCAAAAGCTCGAAACTTCTCCCGAACCCTAATACTAAAAATTTTTCACTCTACGATTTGACGAGAGCAATATGTCCTAACCCAGGTTATGGTATTTTTGACGTCAAGTGAGCTCAGTTTAATATTGATAGAGATTAAAATTTGTGGCAAATTGTTCTTTAACATTGAAAATTTTAATACAAAATACATAAAGTCGGGTAAACCCTCAAGAACATCCGGTCCCCTACCTTCCATCAACTTGATTTAAAGTCATTTGCTAATTTATACTTCCATAATCCATGCTTGCGGCATCGATTAAATCGGTCTTAACTTTTATTCCCATCTTAATGAAGCCCTGCATAGAAACTACCTAATTCAAGTCGCATAAACTTTCAATTGCCTCTGAAAAGCAACTCAAAACTCCATCCGTCCCAATCGCCGGAAGTTATTTTATATCCCCATCATGATTATTAATTTTAAATAACTCAAGCCTCATCTTTATTAAGATTTCGATTGCATCGAACAACAATAAAACGAATAATCAAAAAAAATTAAGAAACAAAGAAGCTTATGGATGACAGCTTAAGCTTGTGCCTCTTACTGCTCTCCACCTCATTAAGTATAACCATGCGCGCACGCGCGTGAGAAAATTTTAAAATTTCCAGCTATTTCCACCGAAACAACAACGGAAATGATTTTCAATGGAACAATAATTTAAATTATGTTGTCACCGCTGTGTCATGAAAACCGTTTGGAAGAAGAGGGGGGGTCTGCTAGGAACTTTATTGTTCATTTAATTTATTTGTGTTTAATTCCGGTCTTCAAGCAGGCGTGTAAAGGTTCTTAAGAGCTTCGAATGAAATTGAGATATTCGTTCGTCTAATTCGGTGTATCTATGTATCTTTGGATTCGAAACTTAAGTGGCATTTAGTTATGGCATTTAAAGTCGATTTTTGTTTTTGTTTTATTGGCTTTTTTTTATATACAACTCTAATCAAAGGCACAGTATGAGTTGCTTTTGTTTTATTGTGGATACATTTTTGTATATCCAACAATTAAAGGTTTTCATTCATTTGTATTTAAAGTTTTTTGAGATAGCTACCTTGAAATTGAGCTATAGAGAGTCAAACGAGCTGGCAGGGGGTCAAGAACAGATTTCTAATTAGACTTGGGTCTGTTCTTAATGACCGATTGTCGAGACATTTCCATTCAATTGATATACAGTTTAAAAGAATTATAATGATCGTCAGAAGAGAAGAACTGTAAGAGGATTCTGGGTGACATGATGAAAACGAACCTACTTTCACGTATGCTGCGACTCATTTGCATGTGATTCAGTCCGTCTGTAGTTTTGAACAGATAAATGAAACGAAAAATTGTGTAGGTATGTGAAAAGGCGGTAACTAAATCATTGCAACTTTTGATGCAAAAAAATTTACGCAACTTAGAAGCCACATTGAAGCCACAGTGAATTTTTACAAGTGTTACACTTTTCTGTAGCACAGAGTTATACAGCGCCTTATCACCACTTCCAGCTAAATTCAACAGGAGCTTGTAATGACTTGTGTTATGATTTTCAATGTTTGAGACGGTCGTAAGGGGCCGTTTAAAATTTCTGCAGACCTTACGACACAATCGACAGTCTCCACGAGCTTCTTAGCGTTAATGGCCCAGGCCCCCTATATTTATGGACTAGGCTCTACTGTCTGGGTTGCTATCTCTTTCTCGGGAAAACCTCTCAACCCACTTAGGGATCTTTTGCAGAATGCTCTCTCTAGGCTCTCTAAATGGACCAACAAAGTTGGTCTTGGGGCCAGAAAACTGAACTATTTATCTTTACAAGGAAGTACGAAATTCACAATTTTGTTACCCAAAAACTAAATGGCAGCCTGTTGGTGCTCTCTAGGTTAGGTTAGGTTGTATGGGGTGTGAGTTTCACAGCGGACTAGGCACCATAATGGGTGCCGTCACAATTGATTGCCATAAGTGCTCGTTTTATGACATTTTTCATCACTTCGGCGAGAACTTCGGGCGACAGATTCTCGCACTCGTGTCGAATGTTGTCCTTGAGGGCTTCTAGGGTCTCGGGCTTGTTCACGTAAACACGGGACTTTTAAAAAAAAAACCCACAAAAAAAAGTCTGGAACGTTTAAATCGGGCAATCTTGCGGACCAGTGCAAATCGCCAAAACGAGAGATGAGGCGACCCAGGAACGCCGCCTTCAAAATATCGGTTGTGGCTCCCGCAGCGTGTGCCATTGCTCCGTCCTGTTGGAACAACATGTCCTCTAGTCCTAATTCGTCCAATTGAGGCAGAAAAAACTCTGTTAACATGGCCCTATAGCGCGAGTTATATGTACATGCATTGCATATACATAAGTACATAATCGTGACCATCTTAGCTAGCATAGCAACAGCTAAGCAACATGAGCAGCGGAGCCTCTAACTAATGTACTTAGTTATATGTATACTTAACTTAGCTCTAGTAGGCTTATAAATAAAAACTTGTACGCAGTCTGGACTTAGCATTTGAATAAAGCGCATCATGCGTCCAAATTATATTGTTTAATTGTTTTCTTTTGTTGTTTTCTGTTTTTGTGTACGTTCGGTCGCGGCCGCACGTAACTCGCGCAACGCCCACTGTTGTCGTTTGACCAGCGGCGTTCTCGAAAAAAAATGGCCCGATTACTCCTCCAGCATGAACAGCGCACCATGCTGTAACTTTGAGCGGGTGTAATGGCTCCTCGTGCATTACTCGTGGATTTTCGGTGCCCCAGAAGCGATAGTTTTGCTTGTTCACGTACCCGCTGAGGTGGAAATGAGCCTCATCGCTCATTATGATTTTGGTCGAAAAATCGTTCACTTCGTCCTCGAGATTGAGGATGGCTTGGGCGTAGGTTACACGCGTTTGACACTACAGACGAATTGTTACGCAAAAAAATAGACACGATTATTTCGCGTTCTTGGCGAGTGTATCGCTCCATGGCTTGTTCACTTGTATTCTACATCTGTCTAGTCCACAAATGCCATTTGCAAAAATAAGAGCATCTTCCAATAGGGTGATCTCTTTTCGCCCACCCTGTAGAAACCCAATATTCTGCGGAAAGTTCAGAAAGACATCACGGCTTTAGGTATACTGCTGCAAAAAAGCTATTGGTAGCAAATCGGGACTATAGCATCGAATTACATATTGATCGTATGCCCGATGCCCGATGGGGATGGGGTGCGTGCTGCAGTATGGCATGGGGTATATTAATAATCTTCATAAGAGAAAAGACGTATAATACAAAACAGTGGCATTGTAACAGTGTAGGGTTGGGGTAGGTAATTGTTCGGATTCCATAGGAAGAGGGAAACAAAGGAAAGAAAAGGAAATGCAGTATTATAAACAAGTAGCAAGATCATGGAGAAGGAGGGCGATGCAGAGGGTGCACATTAAATCGATATCTATACTTCTAATAAAACAGTAGGAATTTTCTTTGTCTTGCCTAAAAGCGCGAAACCTACTGGACAGATTTAAATTAAACACTTAGTGTAATCTTAAATGGACGAAATATAAGTTTTTGTTTGCTAAAGGGGAGCGGCGCAAGGCCAGCACGGGCCAGCTTAGTCAGACCTAAACTTGCATAGCGTCGTGTCTGGTGGACTGCGCTTGAAAACGCTAGTCATACACTCACCTTAGTTGTGTTCAAAGAACGGCATGCGTCTGCCTGCATTAGTGAAGTCATTACGACCACTCCAACTGCGGCTAAGGACATGCTATTCCACAGTCTACCGCTAGATATCTATAGAAAAGAGACTGAATCCCAAAAGAGACTGATTGCACCCTCCCCCAGTTTCAATTCAAGAAGAATTTCGAGGCCTAAATTCTCACCAGAACCGACTGGAAGTCAATTGTGCTAATTTTACCTTTCCGTGATAGCCACCAGGAACTAGTCCTGTTTATACGGACTCGAAGAAAAACCTAGCAACACTATACTGCTCTGTCGAAATTGGCTGTCCAGATGAGTAAGTATTTCAAGTCTAACATAACCTCCTTCGAAGCGGTGCGGTCAAAGTCAATATGGAAGATATCTTTTTTGAGTTACTCCAACATACTTGGAGCTTATGTGAGTAAAGATTTTTGTCAGAATGCTGAAAACGAGATAAGCCTTTTATAGACCAACAGCAGCTTTCCTATCTTTGAAGTTACTGGCACCAAGCGTTACCTTAAAGGGCCTGGCCACTTCAGATCGGGTGTTTTGAGTCGGGGTGTCTACCCTGGGGAAAAAATGTGGTACGAGGCAACGACAAGCCTTAAAAATGGATGATAAGTTGACGACCCTTGCAAATGAAATAAAGACGAGCTTCAGATCTGCACGTGAAATGTCGCGGACGTTACACAACTAGTGCGGAGATCATGGATAGGAACAAAAGCGAACGATGTTACAGCCGTATAAGAAATGGGATGAGTATTTAGTTAAAAACCACGACAAGTGCTACAAGGTACAAGGTCAAATGTGATTGACAGACTTCGAAAAGAAGTCTTAGGCTTCTGTAGTGCCGCATATAATGTAGCAAACATCACGACGCTTTGTGCTGACGCAGCGAAGGAAGGTTCTGCGATCTTCTCAAAATACGACGTCAAGACTTTATCTTGGTGGTCTCCAGAACATCATCAAACCGTCAACCGAATCGACAACACTGCTTTCTAAGTCAGACATACCTCCAGTAAGACTTTTGGATGTCCGAATGTTTCGAGCGCCCAACTTAGGCCTACTGTCCACGTAGCATCGCTTCATACGCACGCTTTCGTTATTTGCAGCTTGTTGTCAACCTGAGTTGATCGCAGCACCTGCATCATTCATTATTAGTGCACTGGCAGCCCCAACGATTGGAGAGCCTTGAGAGCTCTCGCCTATACTTGCGATCGCGACGTCCGGCTTCATTTGGTGACCGTGCACGAACAGACTCACAGACTTGAAGGGGGTTTATTCTCTTTTCGAGCTTGGGTCGCTTCTTCTTGCTTTTCGGGTCAGCAGAAGAGGAGGCAGTGCCCAATCCAAGGGGTTGGTTAGTTTCAATCGGTGTGACCTCCACCGACCTGTTCCACCGCCGAAGAGCTGAAAGAAGTGCTTGCACCTTCAGCAGATAAAGCATCTTTGTGCCGCAGGTCCATCAGCTTCTTCCTTTTCTTCTTCTGCTGTCCCTTAGACAGGCGCAGCTCAAGGCCCGCCTCTTCAGGAGCCCGTTCAACGATGAAGGTATCTCCAGTCTGACCGTCAGAGGCAGTGCAGTGAGCCACAGCTTGTCTCATGCTCACTCTGCCGAGTGAATCGGACATAGAGCCGCATGAGTCGCTTGTGGGTTCGGGTATGAATGTTGGGGCCTCCAGAATCCGTGCCCCGGCCGTAGGCTATTGCCATTACCACCTGGAGTGGACAACACCGTATGGTTCTCCATTCATATCAAGTTTTGAGTGTTAACCACTGGCTCCTTTGGTCGGGATTTACTGAGGATAGGCTAGCCGTTACCTCAAATCCGTTCTACTACAACTTTTGTCAACCTCGTCTGCCGACACCAATAATGAAATGCAATCCCGCACTAGCTCGAGAAGGAGTGCCAGTTCGCACATAAAGGCAAAAACGATGCCTATCAATCACACCGAAACTCTAGCTCCTAAGAAGGCTGCCTGTGTGCTCTAGCAGCAAAAATGAGGGGAAGGAACGTCGACTTCTTAGAAGGAAAACGAAAGAAGACAAGATCCAGGCGGACACGATTTTTGATGGGCGCTACTGTAGAGACAATGTACAAAAGTTTTACCAGATCGTAAAACGATCCTTCCAAGAATAGAAGACCCAAACAGAAGCCTGCAGATATCAACATGATGAGAATACGGTGGTAGATTCACTGAGGGTTTAGAAAGAACAATTATGCAGACTATCAAACGGCGGAGACAACCAACGATCCCCTGTCAAAGAGAACGATCCCACTTGGACGAACGTGGACAAATTGCCTGTCCATTTGACCATCTGTGGATACCCCCTTCCAAAGTTCGTGTTTCTTTGTCGAGATCCCGTCGAGTTATACCTGCGACAAAAATCACATCAAACTGTGTAAAAGCCTCAAACTTAGATCTTAAAATAGTCTATAGTCTCAGAAGTTCCTTGAAAGTTTTATAAAAGAGCGAATTTTTTTAACACAACTTTCCGAGAAAGTCTAAAAATAAACTCATCACTTGTTTGTTTATTTTTTTTTTAATTAAATATGTCCTTCAAATTCCATCATAAAAGTCCAAAACAAATTTGCCTTTGGAATCCGCTGGCGGTTTTGCAATTTCGTATGACATCATTTGAAAGTAATTTGGCTCGAAAATATTTTACATCATTAATTTGGATCATCATCAGACAAAATGTATAAAGAAAACTATTTTTATTTTTATTTTTATTTTTACTTTAATTTTACAATCGCGCCGCGCAACCAGCTCTCCTCGGAATCATCAATCAAAGTGGTCTTTGAATAAATTCAAAAAAATATTTCAACTTGGAAATCCAGCAAAAAGCAAAAAGGCAAAAAGCTCTTAACTCAAATGGTTTTAGTTCTTGTATTATTATTTTAGTCTAAAAATATACATTTGCTTCGATTTGTTATTTAAAATAGACTCTAATCAATTAGGAAGGAGTTATCATTAATTATAATGCAGGCAAGCTATCTAATTAAGCAGTTTCCTCTTTGTGATAAAAGCCTACTACTGGTCATTAGGTAAATTGTTATAATTATTTCAATATTTCAATACTTGAACATTTTATCAAATACAAAACACATACAATAAAAAATGCAAATTGAATCAAGTTTTGGGGAATTTTTTTTTAATAGTACTTTGGCGGAATGTCACCGCGCTAATTGATGGTAATGCTGTCATTTATAAATGCCATTTGTCACGTTGATATGGATAAAAATGTATACGCCAGACATTCCGTGAGAAATATGTATAAAAATTTAAAAATAAATAAACAACAATATAAAGCGTGCGATATTCATTTAGAAATTTAGAATCATTCAAGAAAAACAAAAAAAAGTTAATACAAGTTTTTTAGATCAAAACAAAGTAGTAAAACAGATAGCTACCTGCAGACTGAGGAATTTCACTCAAGCTTAAAAGATCGGACAACGGAATGATGATCAGATCACTTTACAGCCCATTAGAATGAGACGTGATATAATTTGAATTTTTTGGCAATTTAATTTGCCATTTTTATTATTATTACGAGAAGTGGAATTTTTTTTCAAAGCGCAGAAAAATTGTGATTTTGTGAAAGATTTGCTGAGGAGTTTTTTTTAGTTTATTTCAAAAGCAATAAACGGATGATACAAAAAAAAACCTAAATAGCTAAGTGATGACGCTTGTTTATTGAGGTAATGCGTCAAACCGATCGGCTAGGAAGTAGTTAAGAATGAAAGGGGCAACTGAGGACGTTTTATTGTGACTTTATAGTTATGGAATGTTAAATGGAATCGTTAGTGCGAAATTTCCCTTTTTGAGGGAATATTTGTAGTCGAAATGAGCTAAAAGGGAAAAAGGGTACTTTCTGTTTTTCAGAACAATAAACTTGTTCAACTTCAGGAAAACTACTTTGTTTTTTAACTAAGCTATACGTTTTATTGAACGAGACCATTTGCACCTGAATGCATCCATGAACAAGCGCTTTTATATTGACACAAAAAGAAAGGAGACCTGGTTTTTACAATAACTAGTGAAGACTGACAGAGCTAGGGGATGAAAGCGGCACGCCGACCTGATTAAGATCTATTGTACTATACCATACCTTAGGAAGAGGGTTTAGGCTGAGAGGTTCTCCACTTTTTAACTTTCTCGTATACATAGTAAAAGAAAGATATTGTTTTCGTACTAAATTTCGAACTTGAGATTTTAATCAATTTTGATATAACGTTGATAGGGGAATTAAAAAAAAGTTGTGTCTCGCAATTCTGTCCGCCCGTATGTCTGTCTGTTTCATAGGTCTGCAGACTAAAATGTTGGACGGATTTGTTTCAAACTTCGTATTTAGAGTTTGTGGGCTCACCGCTAGGAGGCGATTTTTTTGTTTTATACTAGCCCTAATATTCACGCTTATTTTGAGATTCGAATTCGTTCGAATGTTTATCGAATTAGAAGAATCTGTATTTTGACATTCGAACGAATAGAAAGTTCATCCTATCAATCGAAAGTTCATTTGTCATTCGAATGTTGATCGTATTTTGAGATTCTAATCGTTCGAAACAAATGTAATTTTTTATTCGTGTGCAATTTCCTGTCGCTTAAACAGCGACTGATTTTGTTTTGCTTCATATTCCTGGCGATTAGGTTAATTTACAAATTGTGGGTAGTAACTATTTATTTGCTCTGTATAGAATAAAGAAAAATAGCCTCTGTTTATATAGGATGCATTCCAATTGGAAAAATCGCGAGCAAAAGGAAGTGTTGGTCGGGCTAATGGAGTGGAGGGAAATCACAAAATCTGGCACTTCAAACAATAAAAGAAATATTTAATTAAATAAACACGTTTTTTATTGTTTTATTGTTATAATTATTCAGCTGTTTTGTCGAGAGTGTTTTTTTCTTATTTTATTTGATAGGCTTTAACTTTAAAATCAACAACACAAATGTTTTGATTTTGACAGCAACTACCAACTGCTGTATTGCAAGTTAGTGTTACCAGATTTGTATTAATTACATGAAAGGGGGAAACATTTTATTGAATTTATTATAACAATTTTTATATAAATATATTACTATTAATATGAGTATGGAATTTAATAACAAAATAAAAAAAAAATATTGTTTAAGTGCTAATAATAAAATTTCAATTTTAACTCGGTAAAATATTACTAATAATGCATTGTAGTATTTCTGCATACACGACTTTTACAAGATATCACTGTAACTCAACAATTTTAATATTTTTAGCACTTATTTTTCAATAATTTGTTGAAATTTTGAATATTTATTACATTTTACCAAAACAATAAAAAACAGAGTCTCAACAAAAAACCAAAGAATGGTCACTCTATATAAAACAGAAATGTGAAACAGCTGAGAATTCATTTGAGTTTATTTTATGACATCTTTCGATAATGAATATTATTCGTTAGAATGTCAAAATACACTAAATTCATTCGAACGAATAGAGACATTCGTTCGAATTGACTATGCATTCGAATCTCAAAATAAGCGTGATTAAAGATACTTCCCATATAAAATTTTAAAATTTAACAATTTCGATTTATTCGAAAACGGCTCTAACGATATGAACTAAAATTGATAGTTAAGTTAATGTAGGCATGCCTAACATGACTGCATACCCAGTTTTCCCTAAAAAGTCCAACAACGATACTTTCGAAATCGGCTTTTTCTGTAAAACGGTGTCAACAGTTTTAACAAAAAAATTTTTTTTAAGGTACAATTGTCATTCTTAACTTGATAGCAAACTGAGCTTTTCTCTAAAATGCCTGCGTCCTTCGAAATTCACCCCAATCGCTAATAATAGTACTTTAAAAAACTGCTCAGCTCATATCTCGAAGATGCCATTTTGGATTATGATAAAAATGTAAGTGGCATGTAATGCTTAATTTCTGAATAATACTAGGTATGTACTCAGTTTTTAGCTAAAGAGTTTTTTAAGGTAAAATTGTCATTCTTAGCTTGATAGCAAACTGAGCTTTTCTCTAAAATGCCTGCGTCTTTCGAAATTCACCCCAATCGCTAATAATAGTGCTTTAAAAAACTGCTCAGCTCATATCTCGAAAACGCCATTTTGGATTATGATAAAAATGTAAGTGGAATGTAATGCTTAATTCCTGAATAATACTAGGTATGTACTCAGTTTTTAGCTAAAGAGTTGCGAAACAGAGTTTTTCGGACTATGACCGCATCCTTCGATTTTTGTAAAGTCCAAAACTTCCAAAAATCCAATAGCAACCATAACAAATTTGAAATGACTTTGATATTCAGCGGGATTCGCAATAAAAGAGAAAGTTTCGTGTGATTCAGTCGTGCACTTTATTTTTTCTAAAAGTTTATTGTACTGCTGCAGATGATGTTTTCATCTCTTCGGGGTCCAGTTTGTCCCTGTCCCAGTTTGTCTTCCTTCTAATTTCACATTTGCATAAAATGTTGGTTCATCTTTTTTGATACATAGCCTGCACTCTGCTCAGTTGGCTAGATTCATTTTGCTTAAATAGTAGATACCCTAATCGTAACCCATGATGTCCTGTGACTTTTTGGGTACGGACTGGAAAATGCTGTTTTCGACATATTTGAAAAAAAAAAAAAAAAAAAAAAAAATCCCGAAGGAGATTATACACGAAGGAGGCTTATGCAGTGCTCTTTTTACGTGAAAGAGCACACCCCTTAAAAATTACGAGGAAATACTTGGACACACCATTATACGCCGGAGAGTAAGACTCAACTTTGTTAAAAGTTACCTTAATATTCTGTAAAAATATTCATTCAATTTTGTAATCGGATTTACCTGCAAAGAAAAAAAAAATACATTAATTAAATTAAAATTAAAATGTAAATGTATTTTAATGTATTATATAAGTTTTAAGAGCTTCGCCGCCAACATTTGACAAAAGCCTGACCAACAGTCTTTTACAGTTTGACAGAACTTCGATAATGTAAGTTGGTGAAACCCTCTGAAGATTCATTATTGTCTAAGAAACCATTCATTTTTTTTCTTAAGGATAAAGGAGAGCTTGCTTGCAGATAGGGATTACATACATATTCATTCGTTCATTCATTTTTAATTGTCCCATCTATCCATTATAGGAGTCGTGGGTATACGATGTTTAAGTCCTCCATAACTCTCGACCTTCCATCACCGCCTCTACAACATCAGAGAAAATCCTCATAACCTAAACATCCCATAACGATGCTACCTAAAGAACGACTGCCTGAAAGCACGCATTCCATATAGCTGGTTTTGAAATCCAAGTTCTAAAGTTGAACAGGCCAAAGCCACCGAGAAGCAATTGCTTTTTGGATGATGAAGCGATCCAATTCTTCAAAGATTGATCGAAAACGGCGGATGGAATGGGTGGCGTTGTTTTCTAGGATAGACTATTTAAGTGTCTGGAACCAGTCTCTACTAACTCTACTACAGCCCTAGACTGTCGCACGTCTCTGAGGGAGATGGCGGAGCAGTTCAATATTCACCTCTGTTGGGTTCCGGGTGTTCGAAAGTCAAACTGGCAAAGACAATGGACTGTATCTTGGATTAAACAATCCCTTTGGAATTTTTTTCAATTTTTTATCGAAAATATTCCAAAATTAATCAGAGCATAAATCAAACTTAAAAACTAAATATTAAATTCATTATTTACACACCGGGCATAGAGACATTACAAGAAATTGTAAGGCTGATAAACTTGCCAAATTCGGAAATAATCAGACCAAACAAGGGTAGTATAAAGCTGAATGCTATCAAAAGAGCAGGCCTTAGATGGATAAGTGGCACGACATACATGTCTACCGACAAACCAGATTTGGCCAAAGATAGATCTTGAACCTTATAAGAATCTGATCAGAAGGCTTATCAGCGCCACCACCGGTGTCATCACGGGACACTGCCTTGTAGGCAGGCATGCAACAATGGCTTGGCGTATTAACCATTTTTGTAGAAGTTCTTTGAACAACAAGGGGGAGAGGACCATTCTCCACTTTCTCTGTACTTGTTCGCCTCTCTTCCAGAAATGGAAACTGAATTTGAGACCTTCTATTACAATGATCTCAACATTACAATGATTTAGACATTCAAAGTCTCCTACATAAGCTCAAATTGGTTCAACGAATAGGAGAAAATATTATTCCAGTGTCATGTGATATCACTAGGGATAGGGACCTTACATTGGTCTGAGTGTGTTGGCTTTTTTTCGAAAAATATTGGGCGAATATTGTGGGGGAACCATGTCTAAGCTTAAAAACTTTCATTACAATGTACAACAGCAAACACATTATATGTACTTTATACCATTTAAGCCCTAAATGATTCAAACTTTAGACAAGCTCAACATTGGCGAACCAATATGACGCGTAATCAGACACATTCTTACACATAGGACGGTGAACGCTGCCACAGGTAGCAGCTGCGCTGTCGAAAAACTCATGCGCCTAGGCATTCCGCAAGGTGGAGTGCTATCTCCTTATGGAATATAGTTCTTCACGAAATTCTGACCTCGATGAAGAATTCTGCAAAATTGTAGCCTACGCGGACGACGTCGAAAATACCCCCAAACAGTTTCTGAAATCTTGCAACTCGCTCTATACGTAACGTAGTCTCCTAGACCAATAGCTCTGGTCTTAGCGTCAGCCAAACGAAAACGGAGTCAGTCTTATTCAGCAGGAAGGTAAACCTACATTTCGTCACTCTCCCCAAGCTCAATGGAACTCCACTTGAGTTTATTAGGAGCGAAAAATATTTGACACTGAAACTGACAGCAAGCTTTAATGGAGAGAAAATATTGCCGAACGCGATAGAAAATCCCTAGCGGGTCTAAACTCCTGTAAAAGAGCTGTCGGCTCTAGATGAGGCTTCAGTCGAAAATACCGCGGTTATCAGATCGATATATCTACATGATGGGCATAAGTATTTTGACAAAACTAAAGTTAATTTATAATTTGAACTTACTTCATGTAAATATTGGCATCAATGGAATGGTCATTCCGTTTGAATGATACAAACCTTTCCTTAACCCATTAGTACCCATTGAAAGTTTAGAATTTTGGTGAAAGTCTACTTTTTTGACTTTTTTCTCGGTCTCAAACAAAAATTTTGTTGATGCAAAAAGTTTCTCCAAACAATAATAGTAACTGGAAAAAAATGTGTTCAAAAATCTCTTCGCTAATATTTTTTATGATTTTTTGAAAATTGCTAAAAATGACTATTTTAGCAATTTGTTCCTCCTTTTCATACAAAATTTTTCTGAGATCATCCCATTCAAAAAAAAATTATAAAAAAATATTAGCGAAGAGTTTTTGAACAAATTTGATTGGAGTTACTTAAATCTAAACGTCATAGAGAAGACTCAGCGTTGAACATCTTAAACAGCCGCTCTTCAAACCATGCTTATCCTACTTCCCCTAGACAACGTCAGCAAAGACTACGTCACAAACTTGGTAGTCAGACTAAGGGATGGGAGGCACTGAAGAAGACAACCAACTGGAACATGCCAGCATCCTTCTACAGACTATCCACTTACCCATTACTGCCAATTACCTAATTACGAAAATCAACCTCGAAAAAGGCTCTAAACGAAATACCGAACAGGAACCAAAGTTATTCACGAAATGTCCTAGACGACAAATCACAGACGCTTTCAAACGAAAGGAGGGAGTTTGCGCCGACTAAATCTTAGCGCTGGCCATTTCTCCTTTTGTCTTCCAAAACTGTGCAGTGGCTTCCAAGCCGAAATCACAGCTACTCATCAAGCTACAGTGTGACTGTCAATTAATTTGCTAATAAATTGACTTCTGCAGAAGCTCCAGAAATGAAGAGGAGGATGAGTCCATCAATCACTTTCTTTGCAGTTGTCCTGCCCTAGCCAATTTAAGAAAGGCCTACTGAGCTTAACTAATTGCTCAATGATCTCAGTGATCTATAGTAATAAAAGCGACGCTAGCACCGCCGACTAACGTCCTATCCTAAGTATTTTTCTCACCGAGAGCCACTTAAAACAAACAAAAAAAGCCCTAAAATGTTGTTTATAGGATTCCCGTGAATAACAAACCAAGCCCCTCATATTCGCACCTAAATAAATAACATTTTTAATGACGTCATTAACAAAACAATAAATAATGTATGTATAACACAAAATTTCATCGATGGCTATATTTTTGTATAAAGACAAATTTGCATTTTTGAAATTCTCCCAACCGAACCGGTCGGTCAGTGGTCACAATAATTTGGCGTGTGTCTTAATAAGACACAAATAAAAAAAAAACTTTGCATTTATATGACAATCAAATTCACAAAATAAATAAATTGATTTAACAAAAAAAAAAAATTAAATTAGTTAAACAATTTCCGCCCAAACAGCGAACACCGATTTGCATAAAAATGTATCTTGTCATCTGTTATGCGCTGTTGACTGTTGTTGGGTTGACTTTTGCTTCAACAAAAAAAAAAAATTTTGTCAAATTGGCTTGTGACTCAACATGGCGTTGTGGTTTGGCAGCGGAGTGTAAAAAAAAAACAGTTCTCATTATATGGCAACGATATAGTGCAGTCTGTGTAAGAACGACAAAAATGTGCACAAGGTTATCATGATCATTTCAATATGGTCAACTTTTGACACGAGGTTCATCATCATGACACGGGTTTTAATTAATAAATGTTTGATTCTGCATTTTAGAAATAGCCTGTTAGTTTGCAAGGAAGGCGATTTCATTGGGTATACCGTCAAGAGCCATTCCGGCTCAAAAGACCGGAAAATGTAATCAAAAAATGCATTTAATTAGCTCCCATTACTTTAAGGCTTTCAAGTACAACTGTCACTTTGACTAGATAATACAAGAACCGATGATTCATACTAAATCTGTTGTCAAAGAGCTTATGGACAAAACATGAGCAATGTCCTAATTATGACGTTAAATTCGTTCTCAACACGACATCACGTCTGGAAACGCACGTAATTGACTTCGGGACGTCACGTAATGTTCTTAAACAAAGCACTCGTCTTTAAGGCACCAAGTGACAAAGAACAGAAACAGGAACAGGAGCAGAAACAGGACAGAAAGCTTTTTCGTTCTGTAGTAAAATCTGGTTTTGTTTACGTTTCTCGATCAGCTACACAAAACTGAAACAGATCCAGAAAAACATGGCTGCCGTCTATTCTGTCAAACGCCATCATGAAATTATGTCCACTTAAAATAGTTTTTTCGTCTAGTAAGTCGAATTTGCTTTTGCAACTCTCAAACTACCTAAAGCAGGCATGAACAAAAATTTTCTGTTCCTAGTTCTGTTTCCGTTGCAAATGTATGTGATTTTGTTTCTGTTTTTTGACACTTTGTGCCTTACAGCCTTTACCACTTTAAAGAAAGTAGATTTTCGTTTTCCTTAAAACTTCAGCGGTAGGTGTATTTTCATATTTAACTTGGTCAGAAAGATTTTAGCCTCAATTCTTTACGAGATGTTAAGAAACTGAATGACAAGCGCTTACGTATTTTTCAAGCTGGATTCTCAACAGTTGATCTGACCAGCTTCGCAAAAAAACATAAGCTCTGCTTATTTTTTTCTTGACTCCAAGGCTACCTCATATCGTTGCTGGACAAGGCCTGATATCGCACGGAATTGCCAATAAATTTCTTTTTCTGACAATAAATACTTGATTTTTGAAGACAATTTGTGGAACGGTTTGTGAGTGTCAAAATGGTTTGAAGCAACCATTTGGTGTTCCACAGGGTTGTATTCTTAGTCCTATACTTTTTCAACTTTTTATTAATGGAATTTGTGATATTCTACCTCGAGCTTGTATCAGACTTACCTATACTTATTAAAGTTCTCCTCTATGCAGACGAGTTGGCATTGGTACTACTTGCTGACAATCCGTTTTGCCGTTCAGCTTTAAGGCCCTAGTTATAGCTATCATTGAATTGCATCATTGGAACAAATTAGTGGAATGGTGGTTTAATTTTTTGACAAGTCGGTTATAGCAATCATTGAAAAATTCCTGTCAGTGAAAGAACCTGTCAGTGACTTTTCAACAAACGAGTCTAGGTTTTAAGGTTAGAGTTGAACATTGAAAGCAAAACTGACAGCTGAGAATAGGAAGAGAATCGAACACATCAGTGCAACGATCGGGTTCCAAATTAGAGAAACGAGAATCAGCTGTTCATTGAAATCGATTTCGATCAGTGGAATAATAAAATTGAATTTAAAGAAAAGTTTTAGTCAGAATTAAGTAATTTCTGTCGTAAAAAAATTCCACAATTGATTACCTTTATTTTGATACCAACTAAAGCTAATATTGTTTGATTAATCGTCTTAAAATCGGAAAACAAAATAACTAGGGCCTAAACATACCTACAGACTCCAAGCATATCTACTGAAAAATTTATTTTCTAAGGATTAATGGTGACGAATTCAAAGTAATGATTTTTGAGAAGCACAGAACACCAGCTGGAAAAAAATTGGATAGAATGTGAGTTTAAACACCTCGGAGTATTGCTCTTCGTTAACTGAAATTGTAGCAAGCCCATTAAGCAGATTATGTGGGAGCAGTGGCTGGGCTACTGTGCCACGTTCCATCCCCGGAAAAATACAAATTACATCTTTAGGTTTATTCTACGGCGCCACCTCTCGCAAACGTCTGATAAAGGTCAGAGAGTAAAAAAAGATTTTCTTAACGTATCTTTTAAGGCTTAATTGCAAGGCTGAATATAGTTTTTGAAAAATGCCGATTTTAAAGAAACCAAAATGGATTTTCCGACTGACTTATAAACCTGCAGGACGTCTGGTCTTGAATTCATTGCCTATACTTGTCAAGTTGTGTAGAATGCCTCTTTCCAAGGCCCTTTATGTCAAAAAATTTTTAAAACAAGGTGATGACGACATGTAACTTCGGTGCCATGAAATAAAGTCTTATGCAAAAAGGTCCAAAACGTAATTTTGGACTTTATTGCACTTTTGAAATTGCAATAAAATCCAAAAAGAATCTATGGATTATATATAGTACTCCCAGGTGAAAATTCCAGTAAAATGGGTAATACTGGATTTGGTTCCTGGTAATATAATGGACCAGTTGCGTCTGAGTGCTCCAGTGAAGTGTGCCCTAACCAGACAAAAACAAAACTTGTTCGAAACTCAAGAGCCAACGCGCGGATGACATGACATAATTTGCAGAACTCCAAGGATCTGAAACAGAAGCGCCAAAAAGGAATTTAGTCGTGACCAGCGATGCCAAACCTAGCCCAATTGTGAAATTCTAGCACTGTTTCATTCGATCTAGCACTGTAAATTGACCTTTTAGCACTGTGTTTAATTTATATTTTTAAGCATTACACATTTAATTAATGCTGTAAAACTGTTTTTCTGTGAAAATTTAGTCAGTTATTTAAAACTTCAATTTTGTTTCAGTATTTTGTACGTCAAAAACGTCAAAACAGTGTAGATATATACTAAAGTCGTTTGGTCTGGCCCTAAACTAGCCCTGAAATCACGTTTCTGGCTCTAAATCACATTTTTGAGTTGGCATCGCTGGTCGTGACTGAGGACAAGGCCAAGTATATATGAGAACTGTCAACAATAAGGGTCACTCAATATCGATGAATTGGACGGTACGTCATAATAGGCAGTAGCTATAATTTTGAGCAACTCTAAAAACCGGCTAAGCATGCGAGTATCACTCGCGCACCGAAGGTTCCGTATCCGTACTTGGCCAAAATTGATGTATTAAAAAGTTGGTTTTTCTTTCAATTTATCGCTATCATACTCGTTCAACTAGGGGTTACACATGCCTGATGTTGTGTGCAAGTTACAGCCTTCTACGTCAATTAGTTTTTGAGATAGACATAGAGGTACAAAATTGGCTCAGTGGGTTCTGACAGAAGGACAGACATCGTAGCAAGATCAACAAGGTTCCGTTTTGGAATGGAAAATTATATCACTCCGAAATCGAGCGAGGATATACGCCTATAGTGATCGCTGTTTCTTTGGTCTAACTCAGTAGTAAGGCCTTGTTGAGAAATAGGTACTTGGAAAACCCTACCTTTAGTCGTTGACAGAATTCGGCGAAGGAGCTTTAACAGCGAACCTACTACTACTATTACACACATGTCAAAAATCGTCTCAATTTTTGATGTCAATATGAGGTTTGATTCTGTTCTAAAGTAGTGTGGACACAAAAGCTGACGGCATATTGACGTTAGCATGTCAAAAATTTACACGATTTTTGACATGTGTAATAGTAGCTTACAAGCTGCACAGAAACATCTGTCATCTAAGATGGCTATACGACATGTAAAGCTTATGGACACTATAGCTCTCCGTCTTCGACTGCAACACAGAGAGAAAACGCTATAGAGGAAAACCTCGCCAATGTGGCGCGCACAAGTTAAAGGGTATACGTACCTTAACCAACTTAAAGTGGGCAACTGGAGGCTGTTTGTCAAGGGCTGAAAAGGCGTATTGGTTGAGGAGGTCTAGGTTGAACCAGGAGTGTAGCGCTTTCTAAGTAGTTAACCTTGGAACAGAATTGGTGTATGTTCTTTATCAAGTCTTTTTTCACTACTTTAAATGGCTCGCTAGGTATGCCGGGTAGACAGAAGCCTTAGCTCTAATCGCCCAAGTCAAATTTATTTCATTTTGATTGACGCTGACATTTGGGTCGTCTTTTTTTTCAGAGTCTGCAGAAATGGTTTGTACATATCCGAAAGCTACAAAGTTCCATAAAATGTCTGACACCTTCTTTTTGTCATTCTGTGATCAGTTTTCCATTTTCGATCAGTTTTCCTCAAGTATCACACCATGCCCCTTCTTTTTCCTCTGCAGAAGCTACTGCTCTTGCTCGTAAACCTGACAAACTGTAATTTTGCAACACCCTGTATTCAAATGAAATTCTGTCAAGCTGTTGTCAGATTGAAAAGAATGCAGATTCGAGTAAACATTTCCACCATTATCGAAATATGAGGAAATACGAAACAAAAAAAAAAAAAATCACGCAAACCGCCACAAACTAAAGTTATGCGATTATGTATACAATAGTATAGGAAGTATCTAGGTCAGATATCGCACGAGAATTTTATTGTTTTTATTGTCATTTACATGTATCGTATATATGTATGTATATGTTAAATGGCAAACATTGCTCGAATTGATTAAGTTATTATCAGACTTTGGGCATTCTCATTTGAATGCATAAATAAATTCCACAAAATGTTTGCGGGCTTGTATTTCCTTCCTGGTCTCCAGCCATCATAACCTAGTTACATTCACTTTGCTTTGTCGCATTCCATTTTGTCGGCTCATTACCGAAATTTGAATTTCGACCTATATATTGGTATTTCGAAGCGAAATTTCCAACTTTGATTGAATGAATGAACTCACATTTAATTCAGACCATGAAATGCGGGACGTACCTATACATATTTGCAACTAACGACAAGGCAAGCCAATCGTAGGTCCGTCGGTCGTCATTGCTAAGCGATTGACTTTTTAAAATTCACAATTGCCTCGCTTATCTCAATCAGATGTCAGTTCTGATTGAGATAAGCTTGTAGGGAATTTTTGATTTCGTCTAATGCATATATGTATTGATTGCTTTGATAAATTCATTGCCTGACAGTATATTTGTGTTCGATTGCGGAGATTCATTTATGACTTGTGCCTTGTTATCAGTGTGGGAATAAACATGACGTAATGTCAAGCAGTTCGAAAGAAATTTGAGGGTTAATTGTCAGAGACGTACGATTTTTTTTTTCATAAGATATGTAAGGACAGAGAATTGGGTGCGAGGAAAGAGAGAGAGAGAGAAAAAATCAAAAGAACATTTAAAACGGTATTTCTTGACATTTGTAGTTAAGTTAAAATTTGGAACAATGATGTGTTCGAACAAAGCTTATACAGCGGATTAATCTAGCTTAACCCAGCGATTGCGAATGGATAGAAAATTTATGGTAAAGAATTGGTGACGCATTTCAATGAATTTACGTTTAAGCCCTTAAAACCCTGTTCTGGTTGACTCTTTTGCCTTGTGAAGGTAGGTAGTTAGGGGTGCCTAAAAAAAATCAAGTATGTACCTCTAAGTGCGTTTTTGTTGACCTGATTGTGTAAGTTTGTCGAAGTGGAGAGTTTAGATCCAGCCTATGGAGTTCAAAAAGGTTGTCAGTTATTTAATGTTACTCTTCGATACCTCTTCAAGGGATCCGATGAAGGGTTTACCAAGAGATCGCCGTCTGGTCCTAGCTAGTGCGGGACAGGCTCATAGATAGTAAGTGAGGGTTTTTTTCCTGGCCAGCTCGTCAGCATATTCGTTTTCATAAACGTTGCTATGACCTAGAACCCAAATCAGGGTAATCTTGAACTGATCAAGCGAGGCCAGCTCCTTTCGAAATTCTTAAACAAATTTTGAGGTTATTTAGACTGAGGCGATATTTTAAACACATTTCTTGACAGCTGACCTCATCAAAGTTTCGGTCGGGCAATATATTTAGGTTCACTTAGGCATGATTGGTAAAGACTAGACTTAATAAGATTCAATGAAAAGACGCATTAAATGGATTTTGCCAAACCTGTCGAAGTTGCGGCGTTCTTTTTGGTGTCGTGAATGTTGGAAGTTTTCGATCATCACTGGTCGCGCTTTTCTATGCAAAAGGTTCATATGTAGTTTCTAAGGCAGTAATAAATCGCCAGGGTCACAGATTGTATAAGCTTGTCAGTTCGACTTATGTCATATTTAGGCCCCAACACTTTAGCGATTCTTCACTGGTTTTTAATGTGTTCTCCCTCTTATTGACTTTCAATTGAACCTTATCCTCCACTCGTTCTCTGAGATTGCATGGGAGTGACTTGATTTGAAGTAGGTATATGGTCAAAATATATTAAGCAGCCCTTTCTTGCCTGTTCTTTAGCCCTTCATTGCCGATTTTTCCATGTGTCATCCAAAAATTCAATATAGAGTTGCTGCGGGCCAAGAGCTTTCAGCTCCTCGCGACGAACTATAGATTAGATTTAATTTTTGTAATCCTGGGCGCAGTGGCTTAGTGATTAGTCTGCTGGACTACTGTGCGAGGGGTTTGTTTGATCCTTGGAAAAACAGAAATGTCATCTTAAGGTTTTGTCTACTACGTCACATCTCTCAAAAGTCTGACAAACATCCGAGAGTATAACTGTCATGAAAATAACTTCCCAATTCAGCCGTTCGGACTCGGAATAAAATTGTGGGTATACCAAAAATAAAAATTCACACAAACAAATGGTTGTGAGAAGCTGGACCTAAGCGGACGCCATAGTTGCGCCAGATATTTATTTTTTTATTTATTAATCCATTTATTAGTTGTAACTGTGAAAAAACCATACAGACCGATTCCGCAAGTGCCAAAATGTAGATAATCTGCTTCTTCGTGCTTTGATCAAGACACAACTAGTATGTTGCATTGTCAATGTCGAGATGCAGGAGACCCTGTCTTGCAACCCAAATATACAGCCTAATCGCGATCATTGTCCATTTACTGATGTCGGATATGGTGTAGTATAGGACGATCTTCACAAATATAAACGCCTTCCCTGTTTTGTCTTGTAAAAAGTACGAAAAGTGTCGTACTTAAAACACTGTTTAAAGGTTTTTTTCCAGAAGCTTTTAGATGAATTCTTTAAAACTGTCGTTTTTATCCTCCGTGTCTGGCAGGGATTGTATATTAGGCGGATGCTGTCAAATTTAGCCTTTATGAGAATCCTAATTAAAATACAGCTTAACAAACAACACGTGATTTTTGACTCAACACCTTATGGACAACGGTGTAGGAAATGAAGATCCCTCACTTTAGGTGGCGCTCAAGATTTAAGATTAACCTCAAACAACTTGAGGTGTAAAACTTAACTGGCTGCATCTAGCTAGGGACCGAACTGACTGAAAGAACTTGTTGGTTGAGGCCGTAGTCTGGTCCATCGCGGACTGTACGTTACGTAAATTTAAGGTAAGGGGTTAAGAGGGCAGAGGTTAAGGGGCAGGGGTTAGGGGGGGCACGAGTTAGGGGGGCTGGGATAAAGCTAGGATGATGGGCTTTCTGTGTAACTGCTCAGCCAATTTTAAAAATTCGTTCAACGTTGTAAATCCGACATCATCCGGATCAGTACAGGTTTTTTAGGGAGGGGATTGGGCGCTAAAGAGGTGGTATGGGCTATCTCTGAAACTACTCAGCTGATTTGAAAAATTCTTCAGCGCTATGATGGTAACACCTTTCGGATCAGTATATGTTAGTTGATGTCGTAGGCTATTTTTTAAAAGTTCTTTCTTTTCCTCGACACTTTAAAAAGTAGTCGGTCGATTGAGCTGAAACTCACACAATACATTTGCTATAAAGTGAAAAGTGGCCCTACGAACTAATTCCCAACTGGAACTAACTCCTACCAGCCAAAACGAACTAAGTTCCAGAAAATTTGGGATTTAGTTCATACGAAATGAACGAACTCCCATGATTTTTAGGAACAAAGACCCAACGAAGAATGATCAAAGTCCCAATATAAGAATGAATTAAAACCCAATAGTGATTTGCTCTTTATGAGCCTCCAAATCCAACAGTGACACCAAGTGACAAGGAAATTGATATCCCAGCTTGGTGTTGGGTGTGTGTCAAAATTATTTTTTCGTCGAAACAATTTAAATGAACTAACTCCCACTTTTCTCAAATTGGGACTTAATTCATTGGGAATTTGTTCATAATGAACTATGAACTATCTACGAACTTATGAACTAAATTCCACTGCATATTTGAAATAGCCAAATGAACTAAATCCCAGTTCATTTGGCTAGTGGGAGTTAGTTCCAGTTGGGACTTAATTCGTAGGACCGTGAAAAGTGCATGTTTCTCAAATATCTTCACGTGTTCCGAGAGATGGCGCTGAATACCACCCAAATCTCAAAATTACACTATATTTTGACATTCATAACATCTTTAGCCTTGAAATTTGGTAAATTGACCTCTATTGCCTGTTGAAAGCATTTAATAAAATGTGGGTTGGATCCGACAAAGGGGTTTGACACTTTCCATACAAAGAAGAAGAACACAGCGAACGTTATTTCTCGACAATCACAGGAAATAAAGTTGTAAGATTTGGAACATATCTAGATTAAGTTTAGATTAGATTAAGTTTTTATTCATTCCATTGGTAGTTAGTACAATATTAATTATTATTAAATTAACTTATAAGAAGGCCTTAGTGTGAAACAATATAGAAAAAAGAACAATAAGTTAATTATAAGTGTTTTTCATCAGGGAATGGTTAGATACATTCTATAGTTATTAAAAACTAGTGACGAATGCATCGAGTATCAGTTCAACTGGACGTATTTAAATTATATAAAGAGTTTGAGGAGTGAGTTTAGCTGAAAGGTGAGTGCAGTCACTACATAATTACTTTGGATAAATTATATATCTCATTTAAATCGTAATTAAACAGCCATTTTTTTACTTTTCTGGTAAACGACAAGATATTCTGAGAACGCCTTAATTCAATGGGTAATTTATTAAAAATACGCGGTGCTACACAAGAGTAATAACTTAAGAAGAGACGAGTATTGTGCGGGGGAATATAAGCTAGGTTGCTAACAGAGCTACGAAGACCGTAGGAATTCGGAGCATGATTTAAAGAATACCCGGTTCTTAAGAAAAATTGTTTTAAAACTTTGTAAAAGTAAAGATGTGTTAAAGGCAGTATGGAGGAATGCATAAAAAGTGGAAAACTATGTTCCTGGCGTCTTCTCTTCCATATAATTCTGATTAAATGCTTTTGTACGACCACCAAGGGTTGTATTTTGTTTTTGTGTGTACCTCCCCAACACGATAACCCGTATTGTAGTTTGGATTGGACCAGGCCATAATAAACAGTTTCTAAAAGTTTTCTCGAGCAATATAGCCTCAAATGGTATAGGATTTTAGTAGTTTTTTGCAAGTATTTCCTTAGGGAGGAGGTATGAGAGCTCCAGTTTAAACTGCTGTCGATTTCCAGTCCCAGATACTTAAAAACCTCTACATTACCAATAGCAAAACAATGGATGGAGCAATTTTTGTTAGAATTATATGTCACTTCCGAAAGAGGGTCATAGGCATGGCAAATGGCTTATTAAAGTCTTGTTGCAGCTCGAACTATGAAAAGTGAAAACAGGAAGTTGTAATTTAAGAGCAGATATGCTAAAAGACATTATTTTAGTTTTATCGCTAATTACTAATTTATGCAAACTAAACCAGTGTCTCAATAATTCTAAGTCATAGTTGATATTGGCTGTCAGATCTAAGAGGGAGTTGGTAGAATAAGAACATCCTATGTCATCAGCAAACCCAGTAAGTTTACCCTTCATATCCAGATTGAAAATAGAGTTAATATATACTAAAAACAATATTGGTCCCAGAACAGAGACCTGAGGAACATCAATTTTTATATCACAGCTCTCACTAAATGTTTCACCGATTTTAACCTTTTGTTTTCTGTTCGTGAGATAGGATTCAAACCATTTGAGCATAAACCCTCTGAATCCAGCTTTGTTTAATTTACTAAGCAAGATGGTATGGTCAACAGTATCAAATGCTTTGGTAATGTCAATAAAGAGAGCAGCAGTTAACTTATTGCTGTTGACGCTGTCGTATATTGTGCTGCAGAAGCTTAAAAGTGCATCTTCAGTTGATCTACCGGCTCTGAATCCATACTGTCTATTGCTAAGGAAGGAAATAGTTTCAAGGTAAGACCCAACTCTAGTTTTGATAAGTTTTTCAAAAATGTTTGAAAAGACTGGGAGCAGAGAGATAGGCCTATAATTGTTCAGCACTTTTTGGTCACCTTTTTTAAAGATTGGTATGACATCAGCAATTTTTAACTGATCGGGAAATTTACCACAGAAGACACTTTTGTTGAAGATATGAGCCAAAATATCAGCAATATAGAAAGCTATGCTCTTGATAAAAGCATTAGAATATGAGTTGAGACTGATCGATTTCGAGTTGTCTAATGACATAATAGTTTTATGAACCTCAAAAGATGAAATAGATTCATAGAAGAAACTTCGAGCCCCTACTATTTCCCTGTTCATACACCTCGTCGAACATAGGTTAGAACAGGAGTTGATCCCTGCATCATTTATTGTTTTACTCGCAACATTACTAAAGAATAAGTTGAAACTATTGGCTATATCAGAGCAATTTGTAATATCCCGATTATTGTATCTTAGACAAGAAGGTATCCCTGTAGGAGTGGATCTATTAAAAATCTCATTGACAATTCGCCATTCTTTTTTTATGTTACCCTTAACACTGTGGAATTTGTTCATGTAAAAATTTTCTTTGCATATAGGAACTTCAATAGCAATTTCTTTAGAAATTTTATCGTAAGCACTACGAGTTTGAATATTATATGGAAACTTTTTACATTTTATTCTTAGTTTATTTTTTTCATTTATTTTATTTATCAGATAGTAAGATATCCAAGGTTTCAGTTTGTTGAGTTTTTTGCGTTTTTTATGCATATTCATCTATGAATTGTCCTGATAGACAAGAACATATCTAAGCAACGGGCTAAGCTCGTATATAGCTTAAAACTGTTTGTCAAAGTCTGTACTCAATTACAAATCCGCATTTAAGTAGACAACGCTTTTTATACCTCTCGGAAGTATTCTACGTAGTTACTGTCACCGTGGTTCATCATTTGCTTGGTCTGTTTTGTTTAGGTCTCCATATATCCGTCAGTTGTTGTTCGAAAGGACGAGGCCTATTTAGAATCTGATCCTTCTTCCATCCGTCTCGATCTGCCGCTAAATACTTCAGCTGTGGCCACGTTTTGCGCTGTGTTGCTGCTTCGGTCAATACTGTTGATTTCCAAATAGTTCTTGGTCTACTAACTCGCCGTGTACCTTGAGGATTCCATTCGAAGGACTGCTTCACGATGTTGTCGTTTGGTCTCCTCAATGTGTGTTTTACTAGTTTTACTTCCATCAAATTAAATTTCTCACATTTATTTACTGAGCAACTCTATTGTCAAACGAAATGAGAACCAAGAAATGAATACGCTTCCAAATGAGCTTCTTCGAAACATCTCATTTGGCCCCATAGTTAGTTTAACGCAGACATTCTCTTAATATTCAAATCAGCTACAAGTCCTTTGGACAACCCCCGAGCCCCGATAGCCCCTTGTTAAAGTTTTTTTTTTTCAACCAACCTGTCCGCATTTATGCGATGACCGATGAGTAATGTGCTTCAAACTTTTCCAATAAATCGATCAACCTGAATCGTATACCCAAGACCCATAGAAGAAACAAAAAACTGAGAGGCAAATCAATGTCTCCATGTTGGAATTCATTATATCGTATTCAAATTAATATCGATCGATGAATTTCAATTCATGTCACATTCGCTCCTGCTGACAATCAGAAAACAGAAAATTTATATCGACAAGTCGGCGTGTTACCATTGCGGCAGCTAAATATCGTTTTCCAATTTATTCTCGATTATTGTCTGATGGCCGATTGGCTAAATGATATTAATAATGCGTGAAGCAATAGTTTTCCATGTTTGAAATTATTTATAACTTATACAGCGGTGCGTGTGTATGGAGATGTACATTTAACTGATGCGTGAAGAAATTCAAATTAACCAATTCGCACATCGTAACGCAAAAAGCTTTGGATACATTATACGGAAAAAAAAAAGAAAAAAACCGTCGAAAGGTTTTCCATGATATTTGCGTGTATGAATATGACGCCATTCGACGTTTTTTTTTTTATTATTTGTTTTGATTAATTTTTTTCCCTGAATTGAGAAAAAAAATAATAGCAAAAGTACGCGTGCATAGTTTTCTTCACATTACGCGTTATATACGCGATTACAATTTTTTTGCGAGTACACGTCGAGTTGAGGGTCAGGCGAGAAGAATATGCATTTACGGTCAAAAAGGGGTATAGAGATTGGCAACGCGTCTATTGTGTCGAACAAATTAGTGTCGGGTTACCTAAGGTTTACCAACTTGGTCAACTTTATATTTAGAAATATGAATATTGCAATCGTGCAATTACCGTGAACACTATGAGTCAATTGTAATTGTTAGGCAAATTAAAAAATGGTAGTAGTAGTCGTTGCATTCGATTCTGATTGGTAATAGAATCAATTTTTATATTGGAAATAGTTATCCAACATGCGTCGAGATGTCAGTTATTGTAAAGGAACGGCTTGGAGACAATTTACTTGCATTTGACTACAGTGGGGGAATGAAGTTATCCGCATATACTGATCGTTGTCACGCCATTTATATCTCAATTGAACAAATTAACTAAAAAAAAAAAAAAAAAAAAGGGTCCCAATAAGTGCTAGCAAGATCCATAAATGTACGAAGCCTTAGACCTCCAGGGTCTATGCAAAGGTATTATTGAGTGCTATGAACATTAAAATAGCCTCTGATTTACTTTCGATGCTCCTATACAACTCGGGGCGGTAACCTTGTCGTTGCGTCTCTTTTTGAACGTTGTTATGAAGGCTTAAGCTGCAATGAGTCAATAGCATAAGCCTTAACAGACCTGCGTATTGATAAGCCATGAACTAAGAACTGTCCATAACTCTTAGAGTGACGTAAACTCACTATTTGCTTAGAACAGGCAGCAGCTTGAACAGGCCAAGAAAGTCGTAGCCGTTGAATCTGTCAAAAAATCGGTGGCAGACAAAAAAGATCCTAGAGCAGACCCGATGATACCGATGCGGCAAAAATTAAGAAGCCTGTGGTGTACACGGTATACGACCCATAAAGGACGAGCTGCTTGTGGCGATGATTTCTCCGAGCCACACTCAGGTCAATACTGACCCCTTGTGATGTCCGTGGGGGAAAGAGGTTGTCCCTTATCCATTATAACCCTGTATTCAAATTACTTATTGTTCTGCTACATACAAACCATCTTGTTGATTTGACAAAGTTCGTTATCTTGTCTATTGATGTGCTGGCAAGCTCGTCTATGTCGTTGAAGAAGTGACTTCCTAGGAATTTATACTTGGTGTGTTGGAGACTTGGGCAGTGACATAGGAAGCGGGTTGTATCCTCAAGAGCTTCCTCATCACCGCAGCCTCTGCAAAGTTCTTCTTCCGTTAAGCCCATTTTCTTCATATGGTATCGCAGCAGAATATTGCGCCCCGTTATGATAGCTATGAGGGTGGACATTGGACAGGGATTTCCTATCGTTCCGCATTATATTCTCTGTTTTGGGACGGCCATAGCATTCTCGTGGTATTACAAATATTTAAGGTGGCCCATCTAGTGTTCGCCTCTGTTGTTGCCTTTCTTCCTGCTTCAAGCCTAAGTGTGCAAGGCGGGATGTTCACAGAGGGATCAGCTTGTTCTGCAACAGACGTCGAACTTTGTCTTGCTTGTTCGTCTGATTTCTCATTGCCTGAAATGCTTTGTGCGGTGTGCCAAGAGCCATGAGGTCTTCGCGACAGCACTTCATTTCTGGTGCAGTTATTGCTTTTATTGCTGCCTGGCTGTCGATAAAGAAGGTAATACCTCCAGGTGGTATTGCCCTTACCACAGACTCACGAGCTGCTGTTGTCACTGCCAGGACCTCTACTTGGAAGACGCTGCTATGGTCGGGGAGGCTTATCGATTTTTTCGCCCGCAGCGATTCAGAGAAGACACCTGACTCTACCAAGTATCCATTTTAGATCTATCTGTAAATACGGCTGTGATTTGTGAGCTATAGGTACGAGTCCGTGCCTCTATTCTTCCCTGAGAATAGGCGCTAGAGAAGGGTTTTGTAAACTCTAGGTAAGGATTGATGTAGTCCGTGACAGTTACATGGCCAAAATATTTTTGTATAGGATCATCGAATGACCCGTTTCGTTCAACTTCCAGTTTAGGGATTGGCTGATTTTCATTGCATTAATTGCAGCCGATAGTTGTATATGAATGTCTATCGGAATCAGGTTGAGGATAGCCTCAAGGTCTACGGTTGGAATTGTCCTCATCGCACTAGTGGTGCCGATGCACGCTATTCTTTGATGCTTTTTCGTTAACGCCACTTACCTAGGCTTTGTTGGTTGCCGGCCACCTTTAGTTACGAGCTAGAGCTATGCAGTAGCTTGACAATGGAACACTGGTTAACCGTGTCGACGAGAAGTTTCAGAAAGAAAATGTCCTCGACACAGTGGCTGCAAGGTGGCTGCATGTGGGAACAAAGCCTCAGTTGACTTTCTCACACAGTTTTTCTCGAAGGTTGGTTAAGAGTAGAGCGGGTCGCAACAGAAAAAAAAAAAAACAATTAAGAACTTGCCAAAAATGCAAACAAAAAATTTAGTTTCAAAAACGTACTGCTGAAAAGTATGCCATAAAATTTACCCAAAAACTCTTACCAAATGAGCTAAAACTGCAAGAAAACACCTTCCAGAAGATGCGTCAAAAAGGGCTCCTCAAAAGAGAAATGGTAAAAATTCACACATCTGAAGGTCATGGCTAATTTAATGTAAAATAAGAAGTTCTAAAAAAGAAAACGCTTTGAAAAATAAGCTGGAAAACTCTACCGCCAAACTTGTCCAGAAAAAAAAAAAGAATAGGTTTTCGAAGCTTCAAAAATTGGTTGCAGTATGCCAAAGACAATCAGAATTTCAGAAGCGACAGGAAAACAAGCGGCTCAAAAGCATCTTATAACCGAAAACGACCTTAAAACTCGTACAGAAACCTCTATTTTTTGGATGTATATAGTTATGTTCAAGTGTCCTGTTCCTCATGTTACAGAGGATCGAACACTGCAAGAGAAAGTGAGGTGTATTTTCCTCGTAGGTCACTTCCTATTTCGTCTTCCTTGAGATTTAATTTTTTTGTATGGTTTCTTGGGAACTTGTTAATTAATTCCAAACTGAAACATATATGGCCTTGTCCCACAAACAAATTGAATTTAGAAGACAGAGGCGATCAGGAATACCAGCCGACTGGATAAGATTCGTCTAGAGAATCGTTTTGAATATCAGAAGCCCTGGTGTATCTCCAGATTGGTTAGGGCTACGTTGCGTTGCTGCAATATTTTCAGGCTGTTGCATTAACTGATTGTGCTGTAGTGCCTTAGTGAAAGCTTTAGCGTATTTAAATGACATTTAGTAGAGCAGATGATTAACTTTGACCACGTACACAGAATGTAGTGACGACCGACGCACGTCCGGCATCAATGACATATTACAGTTGATCCGATAGGTAATCAACTGAGCTTTATAAAATCCGCAATTCTTAAGGTCACTCTTCAAGAGCTAATACGGACAGAGAATACCCAAAATTCTTGTAAATTCTCAGTATCTGACCAGACCAGCCATTATTGAATGATCCCTATCATTTATAAGAATAATGGACTGGGAAGATACATCGTTATCATTTTTGAAGACAAGTCTAGTTCGTGCCCTCTATCGATTACCCGCTTCTAATTAATTATGGATTTTCATAAATTACACTCACGGTCCACTAACCCAGGTGAGTATAGGAACCAAAGGTAGACTCTTCAATATCGGAAGTCGAAGTGAATACGCCTTTATCTATGTTGGCAGCTCCATCGCCAGTAGGTGAAAGTAGCTCAATTTTTGAGAACGATTTACTTTTGTCGTCAAACTCATAGGGATCCAAAATCAGAGTGCTGGACGTATCTAAACGAATACTTAATGCTAAGCATGCTTAAGAATAACTTACACCACCCGAAAATGGCATTTGCTGCACTTTAACTCCGTCTGGTTATAGATATGAAGAAAACGTCGTCCGGGTCCAATAGCACTGGGACGTAAGTGATCTTTTGTGTGGACTCGATATAACTTTTTTGTGTACTATTGGGTTTAAAAGAATCCTTTCCAATGAGCTATTACAGAGCCCTTTCTCATTTCTTCGACAGCTACCTGACTGAGGCATCTGGCATAACTATCGGATCATGGGAAGATCCGACTATAAACTGATTTAAGGTTAGACTACGTAGGTTCCTACTGCATGCAGATGAGTGCGGGCGGCATTCATGTATAAATCCAAAGCAGCAAAAGACTACAGAGTCATTAGCCTCTCGTCATTAAACACGTGAAAAGGCTTCTTGACAGTATAGAAGAAGCAAGTAATAAACAAATAGTTGGCGCAACAGGTCATCCGAACCCTAGGCCTAGCTTCTCACAACCATCAGTTTGTGTGAGATTCTTTTTTCATTTTTGGGACGAATGGAAGGGACTTTCAATTTTACACCGATTCCGCGCGGAGATATGTCGTTCTTAGTTCGGCGCGGACTTATGTCGCTAAACCGAAAAAGCTTCTCAATTAATCAGTTCGGGATCGGCGTAAAATTGAGATATGTCGTTCTTAGATCAACGGAGATATGACGTTTTCAAAACGACATAATTCCGCTCGAAAAGTGTATACCGGCCGAAGATATGTCGCTATGACAGCTTTTTCAGGACTGTTATACACTCCGATGTTTGTCAGACATTCGTGAGAGATGGCGCTGTGGACAAAACCTGGGATTCCTCGCGCAATAGTCCAGCACACTAACCACTGAACCACTGCGTCCACAGAAGAAGCAAGTGCTTCAACGGAAATATATGCAAAGGTTCAGCGTACATATTTAAAGGCCAAAGCGATGGAAACAGCTCCACATTAAGTAGTAGCAGAATAGAAAACAGCCTTCACCGTAAAGAATTTGCTCTGAATGGATTTTTGGGCATTGAAGGAGCTTTAAATAGAAAAGCAAGTAAACTTGGTCTCTATAAATGCTTGGTATCTTTAAAGATGCTCGTCACGATCTAGAAAGTAGCATCAATCCAGCCAAATTATCCCTGAAGAACATATCAGTTGTCAAAGTCTCAAGCCCGTTTTTGGCTAGTGACGACAGGACCATCGAAAACTTGCAATTTTTTTCTATACTTTAAAAAGACAAAAAAGTTGTTGACAGCGACAAATACTGAAGAGAAGAGCATACTTTACCTAATTATGGAAAACCTTTATAGCAACACCTCTAATGTTGGTAGGCTGTATCGGGAAGCTTGCTGATTGAAGGCTGAAAAAACCCTCCTTCATGTGAAAAGATGATTTTTGGAGGTACATTGAGGAACTGTCGAAGTTGTCCTTTTGCTACAGATTGACTTCTAATTAGAGGGCAAAAATGCAAACTTTCTCACAACTTACCATATTTTAAATGAATTTTCATCATTTCACTGTTTATAAAATTAAAACAACCTTTAAGCGCTGACCCCTAAAAATACCACAATCCCAACGATACATCCTCCCATACAATAAGCCATCATAAATAATAGATGAGCCCACAACCATTACCACCATCGACCCTGTCCATACCATCGAACAAGCAATGCATTCCAATTGCCAACAATTTCAAAAAAACTAATATTATTCATATTTTTCGCTTCCAGCATTCCAATGTGTGCTCCAAAGATCCCCACATAAAGTACACGATAAACTATCTAGCTTCGACATGCAAAAATCACACACACGGTCGGAGCTGTACTGTAGATATGTTTGCGATCGCCGAACCAAAGGTTTTGCGAGAAAGACACTTTCCACATCGACATTCCGAGGTGTATCTGTTAGATACAAAAAAGAATAAAATGACTCTGTACATTCATATTCCAACTTAACTCTGAAAGCAATTTGTTGTGCATTTTAATTAAAAAAAAAAAAACGAAAAACAATTTAAAATAAAATAAACGAACTGACCTACGATACTGCTTTACTCTCATCCAATTGAGTGGAATAAAGGTGGGGTACCCACAGTGATATTGTGTTGGGAAATCTGGGCGGTGGCTGCCGCACCGCACCGCCACTGGCAAATGGTAATGAGAGGTTGCCTTGTTAATTTTATACCAACACCGGCCGGCGCTAGTAATAAAACTGCAACTTATGAGAGAGGCTCTAAGCATGGTAGTGGTAGCAGAAGTGGAGTTTTATTTTTCCGTTTTGCCTGCACATTGAAAACTGCAATCCGTGACTACTAAAAGTATCTATGCAACTATTGAAGGCGTCTGACTTTGAATTTTCGCCATTCAGAATGCGAATTTGATTAGTAATGAGGCAGGCGATATGCAAATTTAAACGCGAAACGAATGGTTACAAGGGAGAACCTGAACCAACGTTCTATGACTATATACCGCAGCTATATGGCGATGGCGATGGCAAAGTACGCTTGGCGCATTAAGGTGTGTTTCGATAATAATAATTGTTAAATTTAGAATGTGATCGAGGTATAATCCGCAATTGCCGTTCTATTCGCTTTTTAAGTGCTGCTTGGGCGAGTGAATAAAGTTCAACATTTTATCGTGATAACGGACTGATTATCCTTATGCGGAGTAGGTGCTGCTGTAGAGAGCTTGTACATCATCTTTTTGTAGCTGGTGTCTGCACAAGGACTATGTATCTATGTTTGTTCCATTTTTCAATATTACAAAATCACAGTGGTTAGAGGGGCAGTTTGCAATATACCTATGCAATTTTCACCCAGACGCCATTGAGGCCCATTGATGGGATTACGCCTTTTCTATCACATGATACACATGGACATGCAACTAACAAAACCATTCGGATCTGTTGGTGAGTCTTCTTAAATCTGGTTAAGATCTAGATCTCCCAAGCTGTCAAAGAACCGTGCAGATCTGTTGATGAATCTTCTTAAATCTAGTAAAGATATCGCTGCTAGATGCTGTCAAAGAATCGTGTCTCCAAACAAGCGTAGCGGCCTTCTTGTTCCATAGATTCTATTTCCTCTTAATCCCTTCAACTTCTACAGAAGTAATTTGAAAGAATATCCAGTCTTTTGGCCATGTTTCTATTGCGATGCAGTGTCCGGTTATTACCTCGACGAGCACTTGAATTTGGTGTCTATCAAAAGATGTGAGGATCTTTGTCCTTTTAGTGTCAATTGCGGGCCACAAGCTGCGAGTTATGGTATACACCCGGAAGTGTTCTTCCATCGTTCTTTAGACAAGTTTAATGTGGTATTGTCATTCACGCTCTTAGCTGCGTTGAAAGCTGGTAGTACTTGTCTGTCCGCTAATAGTATGTCCATTTCATAGCCGCATCTGGCCAGTTTATCTGTTGCATCGTTCCGTTCCACACCAACATGTCCAGGAGAGCTCAACAGAGCAGTACTGTGTTTCTTGCTCTCAACGCCGAGAGGCAGATTTGGAGACTACCAGGGGGCTTATTCCAAAATGCGAGTCGGATTGGTATTTTTGTATTTCCAAAAGCGTTGGATCCATTCAAAAGCGATAGCTGGAAAATTGGAAGTCTCGTTGAAAAAAAAACTGGAAAGTACAGTTCGCATTTGAGAAGAAGCAAAAGCGAAGATGGCTGTAGGGTTGGGGATTGAGGGTGACAGCGTATTCCTGAGATGCTCTTGCTGAAAAATCCGAATTGGCTGATTGGGTTGACAGCCGATGAAATGCTTTTGGGTTGTTCGTAACTCCTTCGTCTTTCACCAAGTTGAATTTGCTAAGGAGAGAACAAAGTTCTTTTGCAGTACCGAGCAGTACAAAGAAAAAGAAACGCAAGACAATATTACCTTTTTAAACCAACTTTATTGAGTGTCTGAGCCGAACTAACAATTCATAAAATAAATTACTAAGCCAGTGGCCGCTTTAGTCACTGTGGTGAAAAACTAATTAAATACATAATCTAATTACTGTATTTTAGAATGAGTAACTAAAATGAGTGTAATATTTAGTCATTATGATGCCTAAAAGTATGCAATACAGTTTGGCTTTATAATTGCTAAACATAAATATAAAACATAAATACTGCATATTATTTAGTGCATTGGATAATGACGCGAACAATGGCCCTGATCTGCCAGTCGATATGAATGGCTGATACTTCGTTCTTCTGAGTAGACTCCTGATCCCGTTCCATTCTCCGTTTTTGAGCCATCTGTGAAGATGCGGGTATACCTTTTATTACAGTACTCGGGGAGAGCCATAGCTTTCCTGCCCGGTATACAGACTGTAAATTTCATATCAAATCGGTATGAACCTTGATTTCTTGTATTCCGTCAGTGGCATGATTCAGCCTTCATCAAAGATATGAAATATGCGTGAGTGACTGAACAATTCGGGCTTTAAAATGTTGTTCTCTCGTAGTCTAAAAGCACCTTTGGATGCCACGTTCTTATTGTATAGCTCGATGGGTTGTAGGTTCAGCAACGCTTATAGCCCCAGTTGTCGTGTCGTGTGCAAAGAATTCCCTTTCCATTTTTCCGATGCTTTCGATAGGATGCTGTGTTAACAATCTGTTGTGTTTTACAATCGCGGTGTATATCCAGTGCACTATGTTTGGTTGTTAACCCCACTTCATCCCAAAAATCTTTGTGTAGGAATAAAAAGAATTTAGTCCTTTCTTCATTCTTTTCTCCGTATTCCGTTTTCAGTTTACATTAAGATGAATGCTTCTCAATTTTGGTGGTTCCCATTTTGGTACCTTATATCTTCTGGTGAACAGGATGAGTTTGGTCTTGTTAGGGTTAGCCAATAGACCGTTGTTCTCCGTCCCCTTTGATATAGTTCTGATAACGCAGATTCCATAACTGAGCTATAATGGTGGGAAGATATTTTCCTGAAACCAGCACAACTAAGTCATCTGCGTAGGCGACCGACCACCTCGACACCCTCATCCACAAGTGATTTTAGAAGTTTGTTTATTGAGATATTCCATTGGAGAAGACATAATACCTAATCCCCCTTGTTGCGTTCCTCGATTAACCGATCTCTGTTAAGCATTGTTTAAACCCAGTTAGTCAGGTAGTAAGGCCAAACAAAGCTCCTTCTGGTGTTTAAGTTGTTGAAAGCACCTGCTATGTCTAGAAAGGCTGCCAACGTAAATGCCTGTAAGGTTTAAGGACTTCTCGATGGGTCTAGTGACCTCTTGTAGTGCTGTTACCACAGATCTACATTTTAAATACTATGCACGTATTGTGCACCACATAAGGAACCATTCCGCTCTGGATTGTTCCTTACCTGTAAGTTTAATAGTCTTTCTAAAGTTTTCAAAAGAAAAGAAGAGAGAGAGTAAAATTTTGCGTGACTTATAGGACATCATTAAGGACTCAATATATGCGACTCGGTAAAGCGAACAGATAGGTTTACATTATATGTACAGAAACAGCATAGCAGTAGGAAACCTTATCCAATTTCTCAAGATCAGCGTCCTCACAGTTAAGTTGCCTATTCAGTTGTAGAAACTTGTTCAATTGACGTCGAAGTGTAAAGCTCATTTCCTGACAGTGGAAAACAGAAATAGGTTTGCTTTATTGAACATCTAGGAGTATCTCATCTTCATTAAACAAATTCCGAATAACTTGCTTCGAAATAGCCTAAAGGCATGCAAGCATTTTTGATAAAGTGCTATAAACTGGGCCCAGATCACGTAAAATGAAAACGATCGAACGACGTCGTTTCAAAACTAGCAGTCTCTGTCTATTGTCACAAATATGATAGAGACAGCTTTAGTGGAAACGATGTCGTTCGATCGTTTTTATTTTACGCGATCTGGCTCCTGGTTAATTTGGTGTATGTCTAGACTTTGGGTTCGATTCCACGTTATTCTAGTACAAACTCGATGAAAAGTAAATGTCGTTGAAAGCAGTTTACCAACATGAACTATATATTTTCTCTAAAGCTCAGAGCTACTTCTATTTTGTATAAACAAAATACCCAGTATGAATCTCAGAAGTGTCAAGTTGGTAGAATGCATTTGTTGTAATTCTGAATATACTTCATTTTCTTTAATGACATTTTTTCTATAATATATAGGTGGTCGGACAATTGACTGTCAGAATTCTGTCTGAGAAAAATCAATAGTCTTCCTTTAATTCAAGGACTTGCAAGGTGGCTATTGCCTGTTGCAATTAAAATTTAAGGTCTCCCAATAACTTTTAATGACAACTTCGCTCAAAAATGACCTCCTAAAATGTTATAGGTACATCAATGCATCAAAATATTTGCACGTCTCTAATTAAAAAGACATTACAATGGACAAATTCCCAAAATCAACACCTTTTCCCATTTGAACAAAGAAAAAACATTTCCACTTAAAAACATCTAAAATCTTGTTCTTAACCCAAAATAAAAAAACGTAATGCGTTGTTAGCAGTTTTTACGACCTCTCCACATGGAACGAAAATAAAAAGAACACACTCTCCTGACAATAAAATGTAAAAACAAAATTTCCAGCTCAAACAAACCGTCAATCGTCGGATGAAACTTTTATTTATGTGTGAATGCCGGTGGTTTCTAATGAAAAAAAAAATTCACCGAACGAAAAGGAATTTTATAACAATTTCGAATGAGAATCATTTCGAAAGAAAAATAAATAGAAACGTCTTTAATTGAAAAAATCAAATACAAAAAAATGCGCGAAATAATTATTTGCATCTGTTTGTTGGATATAAGATACTTTATCCTTTCGCTTGTACTTTGTTAGAAAGAAGATTTTCGATGGCGGTGGATCCCTAAAGTTGGGACAAGTACGAATTGTGTTTAAATGAAGAACAGATCGTCTCTCTACAGATGTGTTTTGACGTGGTCAACCAAAAAGGGTTACAAGTTGGAAAAAATACCAAAAGGACAGAACCTTTAAAAATGTTGTACCAGAAACTGTACTAAAATTCAGAGCTCTGATACAGTCAGTGATATCTTTGGTAGGAACCTCCAGAATTTAGAAGTGGATCTTGAAAATTGATCCGAGCTGAAAAGCTAGACGTAAAAACAAATGCATAACGCCCAAAAATAAACAACAAGATGGAAATAAAGTCCAAAAGCATTTGCAGTTTGATAAATATGCAGGGGCGTGCTGTCCCCTTGCAACCCCCCTACTTGGGGTCACCGTTGGATTTGGATTATGTGCGAAATTGGGTATATCTAAGGTTTCTATCAGGTGCGCGAAACGTGTATTATAATGAAAACTTGCACCTACTCCAAATTCAACAGAGACCCCAAGGAAGGGGGTTGCAGGGGCCTGCAGGGGGGGCTTGCCCTCATAGATATTTCACTGTTTATGCATTTCAACATATTTTTTTGGGCGTTATTGGATGTCATTAAAATGAACCCTTTCGAGGAAATAACACCTAAAATGTCGAAAAATTTTCACAAGAACAAATTGTAGGAGCATTTTTAGGGCGGTATTTTCAAATTGATTTGGTCATCATAGCCTAACGCTGAAAAGCTAATGAATTATTGTAAGCTCCTAGTAAAACTGGCTCCAGATCAAGACAATTATGAGAGAGTGTTCCTTTTCGCGATTAAAATATCAAAACAGTCATGTGTCAGTCATATTAGGAAAACACAAAAAAAAGGCAAACTCCTCACAATCTTTAAAATAAACAAATGGCATCATGTTGGCCGCCACCCCCAAAAAAAACCAACTATACAACACATATATACTCGTAGTGACTTTAAAAATGAAAAGAATTTGAAAAATTTCAAAAAAGCTGCCACATCTGCTGTCATCCACTTTGTTGGCAACAGTTTTGACAAAAAAAAAAAAAAAAAACAGTTTTATTTTTTTTATTTTTTGTGAAGATAAATCATCCGACGATAATGTGTAGACGGGATGGGAATGTCGTGGGAGTTGCCCGCTGTTTTGCAAACTGAACAAGAAATGATTTTGAGTATAGAAATATTTATTTTGAAAAGGAAATTCCTTTGCTTTCACCACAACCGCACTCACGTTGCTATACCAATTAATTAGATTTCTGTAATTAGGTTTGAACTTATCATCCCGACAACATTTCAATGCGAATTCTAAAGTGCAAGATTGTAATGGCGCGCACTCGTTAATTGTGGCGGGGAAAGTATCTGAAAAAAAAAAACCACCACAACATTGCATTCTGCAATCACCCGAGCGAGTGTGGTTTATTTTTATTTGTCGCTGGTTTTGGTTTTATTTAAATGTACACAGTGGAGTCGGTAAGGGGTTGGAAAAAACGTCATTTTGTGTTTAACTAAGGGCAGTTTGCTAGAGGTTTAAGTTCCACATAAACTCTTATGTGACAGTTCATGGCTTACAAAAATATATTCATATTCATTTTCGTAGAACTTAAACTTCTACTAGTCGTATCTGTAAACGGCCCTAAGTCGGACCTAATTGGAAACAGTTTTAAAAACCTTTCGTTTGTGTCAATTTGTATTAGGCCTGTTTTTTTAAACATAAAACAAACTTCTACTTCTGAGATTGGCACGATGGACCATAGGTACTAATAATCTTTTTTTTTTTTAACCTTCAGTTTTAGTTTGTTGTAGTTCACAATAGATAATTTTATATTATGAAAAAAATTGCGATTGTGAGATTGTTAAACTTAATCTCAACAATAAAACATATTTTTAATACCTCGCTATGTATTTATCCCAAGTTTAGTAAGAACTTGAGAGCAATTCAGGTAAATAGGGGAAATGCATAGTTCATGCTGTCAAGTTTCAGTAAGGTGATCGCGAGGCGGTGGCCATGGTGTAGTGGTTAGAGTCATTGCTGGTGAACCGAGCGGCGTTGGTTCGAGCCCCGTCGGGGGACAGCAATACTATGCCTTCGACCATAAAGAGAAACGAATAATATTAGAGTTTCTCCACCACTACACCAAAAATGGGGTTTCTGTTTGGTAGTACAATGGACCGAGATTCGTCTGAGTGCTCCAGGGTTTGAAATCCCCTTTAAAAAAAAAAATTAAAAAAAGGTGCTCGCGTTAACTCCATTTAGCGCCATTCACATTCAGCTAGCGGGTGCTAAATTAAACCAGAAGCTAGATCGTATAATTACAATATATCAAATATATAGCAATTTATACCACTTTGAAACAAATGTTTGCATACCTTCAGGCTGATTCGGAGCAAGTCACTGTGATTTGTTTTATATATATACCTCGCTAGGGCCGATAGCATTTGCCTACTTTATTTTGCCTTGCTAAGATCGATGCAAATCCAAACAGGATTGCTAGTTTTTGAGAATGGAACTTACAGAACTGGCAGGATAAGCATTTTGTAGAGCACACATTTCGTCCTTCGAGTTAGGAGTTTTGAACCCAGTTGTTTTGCCAAACCAAAGTAGCAACGGTTTCCTAGGGTAATTCTTCGCCGGATCTCCACTAGCGTGTCATTCGTGGAATTCATGTTTACTCCGACGTAGGTGAACTCCTTAACTACCTCGAAATTGTTGTGACGTTTTGTCCTAGGCGGTGGACAGATGCTTTTTTGTTTGTTGGTAGCGCATGTACTTAGTCTTGTCCTCATTTACTTCAAGGCCAACGGATTTGGCCTGTTCTTCAATCGTCGTGAACGCTTCTACCACGGCACGCTAAGGGCGACTGATGATGTCATGTCAATATCGTCCGCATAGCCCAGCAGCTGGACTGACCTGTTGAAGAGAGTACCTTCCGTGTTGACACCTGCCCTGCGCACTATCTGCTCCAGTACAAGATTGAAGTAGTCGCATGATAGCAAGTCCCCTTGCCGAAAGTGGATGTTTGAAATAGTTCGGGCGGACTACTTCCAAACTGCACGTTGCAGCGCGTGTTTTTCAGCGTCACGCGACAAAGCTGAATCAGTTTTGCCGGGATTCCGATGTATGTTATCATAGGTGGCTTTGAAGTCGATGAATAGGTGGTGTGTTTCGACTTGAAATTCGTTGGTCTTTTCCAGCATCTGCCTCAGTGTAAAAATTTGGTCTATAGTCGATCTGCCGGGTCGGAAGCCACCCCGATAGTTCTTGCAATACAAAGAATCGCCTTTTTTTTGTAGACATATGGAGCTGATAGTACAGTCATCGGGCATGTTTTCTTCCACCCACAGAATGGGAATGGAAGGGACCTACAATTTGATGCCGAATGCGGAACCCAAACAGCACAATTGAGAAGATTTCTTGAAACAGCTTTTCTTTCGATTGTTAGACGTTCGCGAGAGGTGGCTTAGTGGTAGAAAAATATCTTTAAGGTTTTGTGTTTTTCTGGGGCTTCAACCGGAGACCCCTCGCCCATTGGTCCAGAATATTAACCGCAGCACCCACTGAACTGCTAGTTTCGCAGATCGCAGGTATACCATTTGAAAAGTATCGTCTGAAAAGTTACGCAATTAGGGTACAGGAAAACGAGTAGAATCAGTCCAGGAAACGCTCGAGTTTGATTTCAGTTGTGTGCTGGGTAATGGCCATTGTTGAAGTTTTGAATATGACTTTGCACGGTGGTGAAGTTGCTGTGCCTTTTTGACCTCCAAAAACTCTTAGGCTGACTTTGAAGTACGACCAGTTGATGTCTAGCTTTTTTGAAATAAACACGCTCTCAAAAGGGCATTTGAGAGGGCAAATGCCTTCTGTTGGCTTTGTCAAAAGCCTTTCAACTACGGCAAGTTTCAACTATGGGACTTATAACCGAAACGGGTTCTTTGGATATTTATGCGGCTATAAGACCTCTTCTATAGCTTATGTGCCAGTTGTTTGGTGTAGATGGCTGCGTTTTGCACTAAACCTTAAAGAACCCCCTGTCTTGACTGCGCGGGGCTTTCCCAAGTACAATGATTCTTCTCCATATGCTCAACTTTACTTACCTCCCCTTGATACTTATATCATGGACTGTACTATCAAAGCAATCTACTATCTTAGACGCACTGGGGTTTCAGTTTCATTGCGCGAGACTCATCCTTCGACTCTGGTTCCATGTAACTTCGGCTGTTGTGCAAATTCAGAGTCGATTTTCCTTCCGTTCAAGACTAAAATCAATCAGAATCTAAGCCTGGATTGATGTAGTCGAATCTTCACGGATGGCTCTAAAACTAGTCAACGAAAATCGACAACATTACAACAATTACTACTCGTTAAAGAAGCTTTCTACTGTTTTACGAGCGAAGGTCTATGCTGTCCTAAAATGGCTGCTGTCTATATTATATTGTCACTAATAGATGGCTGGGTCGGAGTATCTGTGTCAGGTTGCTCTACCCTGTAACCAAAAATAGTGCAAGAACTCTTTGAATTCGAACGCAAGGCCGAGATGAGATTCCCAATGAGACTGCTAAAAAAGGCGCAAACCTTCTTCAGGTCTCCATTTTTGTCTTTCTTACGAACATAATTGTGTTTGTCACTGTTTTCTAGATACAGATGCATCTTACAGGACACTTTGTCAAGCGTATTAGAGCCATTTACCACTTGTAAGTTCTTCAGTGGAATCAGAAAAAAAGAAATATTTTCCTCCATTACAAACAAACTCTCGTGTCCCTGATCGGTTGCACTGACCAACAATTAGAATGCGCATTCCATTCTCTGTAAGTCCCATGAAAAAGGTCACATTGTCCCTCAATCAGTTTTGCCTTTATCTGGCTTTTTTTCCAATCCAATAGGAAGAGAACGTGTAATCGAGTTATACTGAGAAGAATTCGAAAAATTTACAAATGCGATGTGGAATTCCATTAGAAACCCCACACGCCTCCTTCGATGAATTCGCTGTTCGCTATTTGCTATTCACTCGCAAGTCCGGCTTGTTCTGATTAAATTTCAATGCAAATTAAAAAGTAACAACATCCGTGTTTTATGATAATTTGTTAACATTAATTTTTCTATTTTTAATTTATTTATTCAAAATACCTTTCGCCTGGTGTAACTTGAGAATAAGTATAGATGTGTACTTCAAGCTCATAGAAAGGCGCTGAAAGAAATCATCGCAAACAGGATTACACTACAGAGCGTCGTCGCGTCGGTGACTTAAGTGGATTAATTAAAGCCCAGGGTTTAATGAGACAATAAAACTTTTTAATTGACTTCTAGGTACACGAGGTACACGTTCAACTGAATGGGGTACTTTTGAAAACATACACCCAATGTCTGTCCCTGTGTGCGTGTGCCACAGATTAATTGACGCGATTACGAGGAATCGTATATTCATGTGTGCATTCCGATCAAGCGAGATGGTTGTGGCAGACATTTCGGCGTAAATTCTGATGACTGATAGTTCCCCTCATGGGATGAAAGGAATGCGCCTCACTGGTTGGGTTGGGGGAGGGGAGCGGTTTCTGCGTAAACTTTTGCTTTTCATTTGCGATGGTGCGTCTTTTGGTATTTATTTTCTTTTTAAATTGTTACTCAAGGTTTCAAGAAAAAAAAACATATTGTTTTTATTTTTACTTGTTATTTATAGAATGGAATTTTAATTGGAAGCAAGCGGAGTATGTCAACGTCGGACTTTTGCATTTTTAATGGATGGCTAATTATTATCAAGGGCAGGGCTGACTTTATGCGACTAAAGTTGCATTTTGCCCCTTTTTTTCTTTCTATCCCCAATGAGACGACTTTTTCAAAATTGTCCATATTTGCCCCTTTTCTGTATTTCGTTGATAGTTCTTCCCATTTTGGAAAAAAAACACCCTTTTGTATGAAATACGAAATGTGACATAATAAATGCTTCACGAAACTACTTCAAAATTAATTGGGATCTGAATGCATCCTTTTTCTATCAGCCAGATGTATCAGCTATTAGCTATTTACGTCCTTTTGTCATAAGTTTAGGCATTAACAATTTAGCTATAACCATGTTCAATGCAACAATAAGATAGAACGAGATGAAAATATGCGTAAGCCACTTAACTTTAGTGAACTCCCTCGTTTTTTTTCTGACATTTGTGGGCAAATTAGTATTGCCCCTTTTTCTACGCAAATCCCCTTTTTTTTGCGACTTTTTCAAAATCTTTGAAGTCAGCACTGATCAAGGGGCGATGATTGGATTGACAATAGAAAAACAAAAAAAAATATATATTATTGAAGATGGAGAGGAAGGATTCATTTTTTGTGGAAATTGGTTTTTCTGACATTTAAAAATAATCAAAAGATGTTTCACTTCTGGCAATCATTTGGGAAAGCCAACACCCAAAATAACCCGAACCCGAAGATAAAATTCGCATAAAAACCAACAAGAGGTGAAAGGGACTAACTACCTGCGAAGTATCACGGAAGCTTTGGCCAAAATACGACAGTGGCGGGACCATCAAACTTCTACAGTTCGACAGGTCATCGCTGTTTAAATTGGTAGGGGCTCTAACGGGTCATAACTTCCGAAAAAATCATACATCGAAACTAAATCTCAAAGATGACGATATATGCAGAGGCTGCGGAGACGAAGAGGTTCATGAGGACACACCTCACTTCCTCTGTCACTTCCCGAGCCTCTGTCACTTGAGAAACAGAACACTTGGCAGCCATTACTTCCATGACCTACAAGAACTTTCTGATGTCTCACTTTCTGATTTTTACAGGTTTTTGAGGATATCAGGATGTCTGGATAGCGTCGAGTAATCGCTAGAAGAAGGGACATGTGGCTAACCATCCCAACATCACCGGTTAACCATCACAATGGGTCCACCCGTTAACCTAACCTAACCTAACCTAAGCCAACACCCAAAGGTTCATTCAAGTCATGTAAACTCTCGAACCTCGACTCTCAAATTTGTTCCATATAACTTCCCGAATTAAATCCCGCTGTCGGGCAGAAAGAACCATTCTAATTGGGTGATGAAGACCTAGCTATTCCGTTCACCCGACCTGGAAGAAGGGAAGATAGCAATATCTAAGCTTAAGTGCAACAAAGACGCTGGAGCAGATGGCCAAACCGCCGAGCTATTCAAAGCGTCAGGCCATGACTTGGTTAGGAACATGCACCAACTCATCTGTGAAGTATGGTCGGAAGAAAGTATGCCCGATGAATGGAACCTCAGCATTGTCTGCCCGATCCTCAAGAAAGGAGACCCTCTGAACTGCGCCAACTACAGAGGTATTAGTATTCTTAACATCGCCTACAAGATGTTATCTGCCGTGTTGTGTGAACGGCTGAAGCCTCTTGTCAACACCCTAATTGGTCTTCAGGCCAGGAAAGTCTACCACCAACCAAATATTCACACTGCGGCAAATCTTGGAGAAAACCCAGGAAGTTCAAATCGATACCCACCACCTCTTCATCGATTTTAAGGCCGCCTATGACAGCATTTATAGAGACGAGCTATACAGTGCAAAGAAGAGTTTTGGCCAAACTCATCTGTCTGTACAGGATGACAATGGAGAATGCACGCTACTCCATCAAGGTCGATAAAGAACTCACCGAGACCTTCGGTGTTAACAAAGGATTTAGACAAGGCGATGCGCTGTCATGTGACGTCTTCAACAAAGTCCTTGAAAAAATAGTTCAAAACACAAACGCTAACACCATAGGCACTATCTTTCAAAAGTCCGTCCACCTACTCGCCTACGCCGACGACATCGACATCGACATAATCGGCAGAGTCACTGTCGCGTTCGTGAGCATTGAGACGGAGGCGGCGAAGATGGGTTTGGCGGTCAAGACAAAGTATATGCTGTCATCAAGAAAGGACACCCAACACCGACGTCTTGGACAGAATGTCACTATATACAGACTTTGTCTACCTAGGCTCCGCTATGAACTCAGACAATGACACCAGCGCAGAGATTAACCGAAGAATAACTCTTGCCTATCGCTGTTTCTTTGGGCTAAGAAATCAACTGAGTAGCAAAGCCCTCTCTCGGACAACTAAAATTAACCTTTATAAGACCCCTATCATCCCAGTCCTTTTCTATAGCGCAGAAGCACGGACTCTATCAAAAGCAGATGAGGTTACTCTTGGTTGCATCGAGAGGAAAATTCTTCGAGTATTTTTTGGTCCCGTCTGCATAGACGGTGAATGGAGGAGGATATACAACGACGAACTGTACGGGCGACATCGTACATCGACATCGACCTAGCCAGAAGAGTGAAGGTTCAACGACTGCGCGGTGGCTGGGTCATGTAGAGCGAATGCAAGTGAATGCTTCGGCCCGGAAGATCTTCGAATCCGCACCCGAGGGACGGCGCAGTAGAGGAAGACCGCGACTCAGGTGCCACACGCAAGTGGAAAGGGACCTTAACCAACTTAGCGTGCGAAACTGGAGACAGCTGGCGAAAGATCGTGCTGGCTGGAGACGCTTGTTAGTTGAGGCCCAGGTCCACCCCGGACCTTAAATGAGTAAGTATATAGTTTTTGCTAGATAGGTGACTGTGGGCGCAGTAGCGCAGTGGTTCGTGTGCTGGACTACTGTGCGAGGGATGCAAGGTTCGATCCCGGAAAAACACAAATTACATCTTAAAAGTTTTTTCTACTGCGCCACCTCTCGCGAACATCTGACAAACATCCGAGAGTATGACTGTCATGAAAGAGCTTCTAAATTCAGCCGTTCGGACTCGGCATAAAATTGTAGGTAGGTCCCTTCCATTCGTCCCAAAAATAGAAACACACACAAAACGAATGGTTGCGAGAAGCTAGGCCTTGGGTGTCTACCCGCCTGTTGCGCCACCTATTTACTTTTTTAGATAGGTGACTGAGAGTGACAAAAAAAAGAAACACAACAGAAAGCTTTGTTCGTTTTGTAGTAAATTCTTTTTCTGTTTGATGTGTTACTCGTTTAGTTATACAAAACTGGAACAGTTCCAGTCTGTTAAACGCTATCACGAAATAATGCGTGACGGCCATTGCGTAAAATGTCATCTCCCGTATCCCGTCTATCGCATACAAGACCACAGTTAAAGTCTGGCCGACCCGAGCTTGGATCCATGTCTGAGTTTCTCTGAGTTTTCAAGCTGCTTTTGAATGCAACAACTTTGCCTAAGATGTCAACAGGAAGAAAGTATAACATTGTGTCTATACCTATAATACTTACTCATTTTTGTTAATTGGGTCCAATGGATGGCAGAAATGTAAAAGATACTCTTATGGTAACACAAAAGGCCCTTAGTGATTTTCAACATTATTATGTACTCCTAAAATTCAAAGAATTCGTATCCAACTCCTAAAAAAATGTATGACAATCCCTCAACATAGAAAATCCTGGAAACGCCAGCTTGTCTGTCATACAAAAACAAGAATGAAAGGTTAAACAAAATTGCACATAAAGAAGACACAGCAATTTCTTACGAAACGGTGATGGTCCTCCACGAACGGTATCCAATGTTCTATGCAACTCTATAGTAACACATCATTTTCTAAGAAGACATTAAAATTGTCCACTTTGTCTGTTCGTTCCGACAAATGCCCATGCCTACAGCCAAAAGTTGACTAGACACGGCCATAAGAACAAAAGAAAAACAAAACATATCTCCTTCAAAAGAAATTAAAACCCCTTCTTGACCAATTAGCTAGAATTCAAAAATTCAAATGACAGGACAGACAATAACAAAAATAAAAAAATGTTTAATGACAATTGTTTTTTTTTTTTTTTGGTGGAGCAATTAGAAATACCGCCGACAATCTCAACTTCATGTTTGGCACGTATTAGTCATTTCTGACAGCTCATTGTGACATTGGTGTGATCTCTTATGTCAGTTTGCATGTAAATTAACTAGAATTAGCCGCAAGTTCTAATGAGTAGCGATTCTGGTTTTAATGTTAAGCCCAAGGGTCAAGAGAATGTATGCTCAACAATGTAAATTGCAGCTAATTGGGTCAAGAAGAGAGTGACAGTAGAATCAAACAAGCACTTCCAAGAACCCCTGGCGGATTCTAGTTAACTGAAAACAACATTTCCTCGTTTGCATCGTTGCAAAAATAATAAAGTAATAAAAGCTTGGACAAATATTTGGCAAGCCATCGTCTTGGGTTACAAAATTGTCTGCCATTATTATAGCAACTAACGCCATCTACGCACGCCTCTGCTTACTCTCGCAAGTTGCTTCATACTATTTGCAATATTCTTCATACAGAAGTTTAACACGAAACGAAGCCATAATGTTGAAATAGATCTTGAGCTGAACATTGTACAAGAGAAAGACAAATCCAACATGGATGAGAGTGATAAGTAACTACAAACAAGAAATAAAAAAAAAGCAGTAAAGAGAATCAAAATGGCAACAAAGTATTGAAATTGGCGTGCACCGCGTGATCTGTGATCCAAACAACATCAGATTGTCGTGGTTTGTTATGGATTCGCTGTGCGCCTTGTCGTGGAAAGCGATGTGAAGCATAAATTGATGAAACCCATACCAGGATAGGATATTTGATATAGAAATTAAAAATGGGGAGCTATATGGCACAGCTGATGTTTGCTGGGAAGTTGACATTTTTATTGGCCCTAACGCTGCCTTTTTATTTGTATACTAGTGAAGCTGAATGAGTTTGGGTACATAGGAAAATTGGCGTCGAAGTTGTAGTCTAGCCAACGTACCAACGATGGTTTTAAGGACACTCCCTGGACCTCCATTTATTTCCTTCTCTTGCGTGGAAAAATGAAACTGTAAATATAACTTTTTTTAGATTTTCTGACATTCTATGAAGGAGCAATTATTATGGTACTAAAAGCTGCCAAAAGATCGGACAATTATTGGTTGATTTTTGTTCTTTAAAATAATCAATGATCTGGATCCTGAAATCCTGGATTTTATATGAGCAATTGTCGATATATTTTGCGATATCATTCTGCGATACCATATTTACTGCCAACCAGCAAGAAGCTTGCAAAATGGCGGTGATTTCGGACTGAAAGACGCTATATAGAATAATTCGGAAGAAGAGGTGGATGGCCTGGGACCTATAACACAGAACAACAAGTCCACAAGTCAACAGGAACTTGTAGAATTATGTTTGTTTGACAAGGTAAGATTAAAGGTGTAACACAACAAAAACCGTAACAATTGTTTAAAACCGAAAATTTCCCTCTGAATTAGTTTAACAAGTCAGTCCCAATCTTTTCCATACTGCGACTCCCTATACACATGTTAAAATATTTTTGCGTAGCCTTCCTAACCACAACGAAACAAAGCACAGATATGTGAGTAGAAGCTGAAGATTCACTAAAGAGGTTTTCAATAAGGATGGATCTAGGTTAAAATGGAATAAAACAAACTGTGTGCGAGGTATTAACGTAACGAAATCATTTTTTTTTTTTATTTGAAAGGCCCATGTGTGCCATTATTCTATGGACTATTATGACGCCATGTCTAAATGTTCGCCGCAGATTCTCACGTTGTCACAGATCCGAGTGGTCCAGTCTGTCGCATAGATCCGGCTGAATTTAAGCGATGGCATTGGTTAGGCACCGGCACCAACTTCACCTTTTGTTTTTGGCCCAATGGCAAATATTGACAACGATCCGCTGTATAGGATATCGCGTTGCATCAACTCGGATGTTTCGGTTTTTTATTTCATTGCTGAGCGACTCTTAAGGTGGGTTTCCACATGTCGGTTGATTGACAAAGTTTGACAGCCCTCGCGTTTATGTCATTGAACGACACCAACGTCAGTTCATTTCCACTTATGCCAATTATTGGCAAAAAATCGTTTGTCAGTTGATTGACCAACTTATGAACTCGATGCCAATTAAATTTTCTCTGTCAATTATAGACAAAGTGACATTTTGTTTGACAATTCAGCTATTTCCACTTGTCCAGTGGTTTCTTTGTCAATTATTGGCAAACGCTGTTAGTCAATTCATTGACAAGCAATTTTTCGCAATTTCCACTTGCCAATTGTTTAATTGGCATAAAAATACGTCAATTGTCAATTTCTAATCGACAAGTGGAAACCCAGCATTAGTCATCAATTTGGGTTGGTAACTGTGAAGACCGGTGTTCGGCAGCAAATAGATGTGTTCAGCTCCAAATCTCAGAAACGACTGACTGCAGAAATGCGGTACAAGATCTTATATAAGGAGACAACAGATGTTACTCTCTATCACGAAATTGACTTGTGTGGTCATGTTCTAAGCGTAGTAACTGTAACTATTGTATAGCGACAACCTTCAAAATTTGTATTTTCTTGTGATAAGGGCTAGTTCAGTCTTGGTCGGATTAGCACTGTTTGCACATTTAACCAATTTGTTTGAAGAAAATTGTAGGAAGTCAACAAAAATCTGTCTAGGGATTTGGAGCTCCAAATACGACAGTTTTTTTCTTAATGCTGCTGGTTGGTAATAAAAGGTTCTGGTCCAATAAAGGATTTCGTTGAGCCTTTACCAGCTAGATTTTGTTAATTTGAATCCGATTGTGGTCTAGAATCCATAGGAGAGCGAATTTGTCGTTGGCAGAATGCTGCTTAATAGCCCTCTTAGATTTCGTCTTAGGTATGCTGATTTCGAAAATCGTTATTGTGTGCTTAAGGGGACTGAGATATTGCAGTGAGATCCGCTGATCCGTGCCCCAAAGTCAGTTGAAATCATTGAAGCGTCTGTGGACTATAGAAGAAAACGGATTCAACGACGAATTGAACAAGTTTACTTCAACCCACCCTTGAGTACTTTCAAGTGAACTATCCAAAGTAACATACTAGAACAAGCAGCCCGAAGATGAGCCAACACAGCCAGTATATTCAAGGCTCTGTTGCCAGAAACGGTCCACAAACGAACTAGGGAAATTCTTAAACTAGCAAGGCAAAGGGAAAGCAATAGGTATCCTGTCTGGCCACTGTCTTTTTAGAAAATATGTCAAAAGAATAGGACTTCCAGACACAGATCTATGTAGATTTTGCAATGATATAGGTCTCGAGGAAGGCACCACAAATACTGTCATGGCATAACATCACGTACGCGGTACAAACTTCTGGGAGACTACTTCTTTAATAACATTGAAGAGATGGGGCTTGTCAACCAATCGAAGATATTCAAATTCTGTAGGGAAATAAAATGCTGAGATTAGAAGTAAACGTGACAAATCTGAAGTGATGGTCGACTCCAGAACGCCCGTTCAATGCACTCTACATGTTAGTGGAGTCCCATTGAAACAGGTGGAGAAGTTTAAGTATCTCGGGGTCTTATTCAGGAGAGATGGAAGGAGCAATGCTGAATTTCCCTGTAGGATTGGTCAAGCTCGATCAATTTTAAGACAGCTTGGTCATTCTGTTATTGGGAGGACTGAGATTGGTGCCAAATATAAGCTGTCAGTCTTTAATTCGGTGTTTGTTCCAACTCTCATCTATGGTCATGAGGTTGGGGTTATGTTATGACCGAAAGAATAAGATCGCGAATACAAGCCGTTGAAATGAGATTTCTCCGTTGTATTGATGGTGTGACCCGTAGAGATCGCATTACAAACGCTAGAAGACGTGAGGAACTCAATGTCGAGCAGCTACTTCTCTGGACGGAGCGGTCCATGCCTTGGTGGTTTGGTCATGTTAAACGCATGTCCCCTACCAGGATCCTACGACATGCTATGGAGTCCGTACCATATCAGGCAGTCGTCCCCTAGGTAGATCCAGGAAGAGATAGTTAAATCAAGTTCATAATCTCTCCTCTACCCGTATGGGGATTGCCCTTGATGATTTGGAGTCGATGGCGGAGAATCGAGAGCTATGGAGGGTCCATTTGAACAACCTACACCCGCGACCCACTTAATGGATAAGAGGTCCAACGAAAATGAATAAATAAGACGTCGGTTATAGCTGCGAAAGAAGTTGACGCAAATTTATTGATCTTCTTTTGACCCTTTTAATCGCCTGATTTACATTTTTGGAAAGGGGTGAAGTTTTATAGTGCATGCTGGAGCTGTCTTAAGTCATATGTGTTTGCTGGATGAACGTTGAGGAGTTAATTTAAGGCTACAGTTGAGCAGGAACGTACGGCACCAGCGATTACAACGTTTTTTGAAAAGCAAATTCATTTTTGTTGACCTTCAATTACGTCCATGACTTTTAAAAAGGATGTTACATTTCATAACAACGTTTATTTGATTCATCACGTTTATTAGTCCCGCTTTCCAACGCATGACCGCGCGTAGCCCTCCTTTTGTGTAAAATTGTCAAGTAAATGTTCCCGCATTATTGCTAATGCCACCAAATAAGGTATGAAAACATAAACAAAAACGAGTTTCTCTCGCTCTTCATGGCATATTCTTTTCATCACCATATGGTCGATAGAAAAAAAGGAACAAAATCATGACAGATGGTGGCCAATGGAAGCATGACAGTTTGGAAAACTCCAACTACAAAACAGGGTCATATTAAAAACCAAACGGCAAAGAAAAAAAAAACAAATAAAACGATGATGATCACAATAAAAAATAAACGAACATAAATTGAAAAGCCAAAGAACATGGTAGTGGTAGGTGGAGAGACACACAGAAAAACAGATGGAATAAAAAAAAAAGAAAACAAAGTCTATGAAGGTAGAAGTGCGGGCTCGAGTCTCATGCTTCACTGCCCCTTCCTTCATCGAGAACAAGGGAGAAGCTGTAAAGCGAAATAATTAGACAGAATAATAGGAAAAAAAAAGTAATAATAATAATCGCTAGATAATTTGTAATAGATAAAAAACTGGCGAACACAAAAACACAACAGACGACATAAAAGAATTTCAGTGTCAAACTCAATGGAGACGGTTGAGATAGAGAATCTACAAACTACTATGTTGAAACGCAGTAAAAGCGAGATGGGGATAAGAATTCGCCGGCAAGCGTATTATACATTTTGGAGGTTTTCGATATGACCATGGACAGCGACAGCGAAAGGTAAGGTGGGTCAGAAATGGCGCCTCAGTGCGCATGTTTGTACATATTTAAATAATGAACTCGAGCAGTTATCCGATGGACATGTGAGTTCTTAATAGAAATAGTAGAACAATGAACTCTGGAAATGTTTAAATTATAGACAGACGTTTGAGGAGAGCTAAAGGTATGAATTTTTGACCCATGAGTAATGGAAACATTGAGGAGGGTGGCATTGGCGGCAATTGTGAAAAATAATAGGTACGTAGTTCGTCCAAATATTTATTGTAGCTTGCTGTCCTTTGACTTCACCCTGACAGACTTAACACCCGGCCATCTTAGAGGAAGAAAGTGGAATAACATTTGAAGGAATCAAATCCAAAGATGGTGCGATTCTTCGGGAAAAACATCTACGCAGATGGATCAAGTACTTTTCTGAGTTGCTCAACCCAGAATAGGATGACAGAAAAAGTTAGGAAATCTACTAAGTAGATGAAATCCGTCCAAAAATGCTCAGGACGATAGGTGGAGAGCGTGTGCAGTGGCTCTTTCGTGTCATTTAAGCGCTATTAGCAAACTTATGTCCTGTGAAAAAGGGATAGCTGTAACAACAAAAATATCAAGTTGCTCAGTACCACAAACCACATAGAACTAGACCACCAACTTCCGTGCACCTACCCGATTCTCCCCGGCAATAATTCCCCTGTCTGTGGATACGTGTGAAATGTCAAAATCAATGGCGGCAATGATTATTCCATGATATACCATAGGCCTAGGATTATTCAAATATGCGCGAGTTAATGGCGCTGTATTTTGTACAGCACCAATGGTTTTTGGCAGTACAATAAATCACAGAAATGGTCCAAGGAAGTAATTGTACAAATGGGTAGTAACATGGTATCCAGACCGAGGAAGACGTCATCAAAATCAGCGCCGGTTATTAAAAGAAACAGATTTTACTTTCACATCTGGTTCAGTACCTGAGCCAAGTGTCGAATCGGGACCAGTTGAACGTAATGCTAATTGTTTTCATAACGATTTTTCTTCATCTTTAAGCCAACACGATGATGAAGTGTTTGTTGGCATAGACACACAAGACCAAGTGCTAAGTGACAAGTGGGGCAGCACGGAGATGAAGAAAAGTAGAATAGGATATCACCGGTAACCAAGTTAAGGTCCGAAAGTCTAAGACAGAAAAGGTGCGGTTTCAAAATGGATGTTGAATTCTAAAAGAATACAGTTCCCTGTATCTCGGGGTTTTAGTCAATAATTAAGCTATGAAAGGAGCAATGCTGAGTTTTTATGTAGTACGCATAGAGTCTAGGTAAATTTGGAGGCACTTATGTCAAATTTGTTATCAGAAGAACCCAACTTTGTATCCGTTCTCAATTCGGCGCTTGTTCCAAATCATATTTATCGTCATGAGCTTTATGTATCACGGATACAAGCTGCCGTAATGAAATTCCCCCATTGGACTGTTAGTGAAGCTCGCGGATATTCTTGCAAACACCAGAATACGAGAGGTATTTGATGTTAAGTAGCCAGGGATTAGTCCATGTTTCGGTGATTTAAAAAGTTGTTCATTACTAGGTTTCCTAGATGTGCTATAGAGTCCGTGTCATCAAGCAGGCGTCCACTAGATAGGCCCAAAATGTGTTGCTGGATCAAGTCCGACATTTCACCTCTATTGATACGAATGCCTTGAATGATGAGTCGCTGGTGTTAAGAGTTGTTAGGTGTGATTAGCTCTTTGGCCGTCGAAATAGCGACTACCTACATAGTGAAATACATATATGTCAAGTTGGGGTGCATGGTTCGCTTCGCTTCTTGTGCATCATCCTTTACCATAAGGACCCAACTTATATCTTTAAAAAAATGTTTTTGGTAACCAAGAGCAAACATTACACAAACTACGTACGTTAGTCGAACGTCAGTTAGTGACAAAAGCTGAACAGCCGCGTCCCTATTTTTATTGATTTTACCACCATAAACCAAGAGAATCCTTGGATATTAGACGGCTTCAAAAACAAATGAAATATATTTTTATGTACATTACAAGAATGCCTGATGATATCACTTACCGTTTGCGCTATCCTGAACCATAGTGGCGGCTCTCGACAGTACTTCCAATGGGGATTCCATGATGCGTGCGTTTCTCTATTACTTTCACAAAGAATTTCTTTTATTTCACTAAATATGTTATGTTTCACTGAATTTGTTTAAAAAAACACTTTTGGCTTCTTATTGGAATATAAAAAAGTTGTCAACAAAATACAACACCGGCAAATAGGTAGCACCGAAAAACGATTGAAAACAAACTGAAACTGCCAGGACTCCTTTTGTTGGTTGACTTCTTTGCCTTTTCTCTCTTCCTTGACAGATGGGCAAACAACAGGAGCAGCAGAAGCCTAGATACCGGTATATCCAACTCACTCTGACACACAGAAGGACACTGGACGTTTTATTTTATATTTCTTTGCAAGAACAAAGCCCGATTTCGATCGATAAAAGGAAAATTCCACACGTCGCACAATTTTTCTCCCAAAATTTTGTACTTTATTCGGACGTTGGCCAAGGAAAAGTGGATCTTCTACCAGTTGTTGTCAAAAAAAAAAAACAAGAAAACCCGTCACGATGACTTGACTATACAAAGAAGATGATGTCGTGTGTATGTAGAGGATGGCGAGATGGGGACGACCGCATTCCAAACGAAAAAAAGCCTCTGCAAAGCGCACCAACAACAACAAAATAATACACCACGGCGGGACGGGCACACGATTTTTTTTTCAACGAGACGGATCTAATAGACAGCGGCGAGTAAAGAAAATGTACAACAAAACACGACAGAATAATACGAAAGGTAGGAGACCGACACAAGACAACAATTACCACAGCAACACTACAAAATACGAATGATCGCGCGCACAGAAATAACAAAAAAAAAATAAAAATAAAAAATACGCCACCACACGGACACACTGGGAGAGAGCGCGGCGGAATTTTTTAGATTAATAAATTTTCTCTTTTCTTCTTGTTCGATTTGTTTGTGCTTTTCACTTTGTTGTAACACAAAAACAAGTACAAATGAAATCAGACAGATTTTACAATAAATTACACATTCCACACGGCGAAGACGACCGAAATTTGTTGTACACCCCTCTGGCAAGGGAGATTTTCAGATTTCACTTGAATGTCGAGAATATCTCTGTCGCACACACTAGAATTTGTTTCAACCCTCTCTCTTTGGCAGTGAGATTGGAATTTTTTTTTATTCCTGCAGATTGTGGATTTATTTGCGGGTGCCCCCTCAATTGGCGGTGAAATAATAAACTTTAATGAAATGCAATTTTCCAGTTGGAAAATCAGTGGAATTCCAAAGGTGGATTTTCGCTATAAAACTCCCCTTCCGACGAAACTCTCTCTTGGACAAGCAGAAACAATTCACATTCACAGCAATCCAATGAACAATGGGCATTCGGCGATGATAGTTACTTTTTGTTATAATTTTCTGTAACTGACAGGAGTATGCAATTTATAAGGGTTGTTGGACAACGTTTTGTTTGTTTCAACGAATTTATGCGTAAAATATAATCAAGGGAACTTTATTACAGAAACGACCACCGCAACGCGACGGCAGTTTTTTTCACTTTGAAAATTTCGGCAAATGGTATGTACGGAATTTGTGGAATGCAGTCGCAGCATGTTAGGTGGCGCCAATTTTTGATTGTGGGATTTGAGGGAAACTTTTTCGTTAGACAGCAGCAGCTGTTTGTTGTTGTGCGGTTAGTTGTTCAGAAATTGATCATAGATGGCGGTGATTGATTGGCAGTTGAGACAGGTTGAGTTTGAAAATGTGCTGGCAAAGTAAATGTAATCAAATGGGTTTTGGGGAATTATAGTTGGAATTCGGTAAGTTCCTTTCAGTTTAAAGCCCAGTATCCTGCTCGCGCTAAATTTTATCTCCCATACAAAAATGTCTACAGAGATAAAATTTAGCGAGGCAGTTTAGCAAAGCATCAGTATCCTGTTCCGCACGCTAAATTCTGACTTTCATATAGATGGGACACACTCAATGTCAGTCCGATATAACAATATTGTGTGTTATACGTACTACGTACAATTTTGTTATACTCGGCCAAGAAAATGTCTCCACAGATTTAGCTCGCGAAAGAATTGCCTGGTACATTATCGGCGATAAATTCTGACATTTTCGAAACAAAACAATTTTTTAATATAATATTTCATGGAATACTTGATAATCGATTTAAGTGAGTAGGAAAAAAATGAAAAAATAACAAAAATCAAAATACATGTGGCAATAAAATGGTTGCGAGAAGCTATGCCTAGGGTGTCTACCGCCTGTTGCGCCACATATTTATTTATTTATTTGACAAAAAAGTAAATAGTGGACGGGAGCAGATTATAGAACCCTTTGCCTAGTTTCTGTCAATCATTGGTTTGGTGTTAGTGTTATTTTTGTGACAAATGGAAACATATAAGGTGCAATATATTGTGTATCCTAGGTGCTGAATGCCTGAAGAATGAACGAAATTCTGTCCGTTCCACAGAAAGAAGTCCTCTAAACTGAACCAACCATCAGTCTCCTTCTCCTTCTCATACATAATCCGTCTGTCTGTCTGTTGAAAACACGATAGCGTCCAAACGAATCGACCTGGGTGAATGAAATTTTGTCAGAGGACTTCTTTTTACCATCGTCAGGTTTGTATTGAAAATTGTCTATGTAGGTTGGGTAGTTCTGATACCTTCCACACAAAACCAATATTAGACACATGTGTGATACATCCTTAACTCGCATGGCAAACATTTTGCATGACTTTTATGCAGTGGAGGGTATCAAAGCATCGACCAAGCCTATGATAAAACTTAGTTTGTATTTAAATCTGTTTTGAATTTATTGTAGCTCAGAATCTGGACGAAGCAGAAAGCCGAATAATAGCTCAAGACACGCTGGAGGTATGTTCTAGAAACCGCTTTGAGCTTTTTTGTATTGATGCAGGTATTGTCGCTCAAATTGGCTTTAAAAACTGAGATCAAAACTCCACACATATCAATTATATTTTATTCCGTGTAAAATTGCACATCACTATGGAGGAAGTTAAGTTCTAGACTGTAAAGAATACACATTGGCAGCTTCGCTTGATATTGAGAAAGCGTTTAACAACGTCGAACCAAGGGCAATTATTGGCGCACTGACGAGCCTTGCAATTGATTGATAAGTCGGTTGGGGAATGGGTGAATCAGTTGCTCACCAACAGATTCATCAATTCAAAGCTGGGCGAAGCATCGGCTCGGAGGTTCGTTAGTAGGGGTACGACACAAGGTGTTGTGATCTCACCTCTTCTGTGGAACCTAATGGTAAATGAACTACTACTAATATTGGAATACTGCCTATGCAGACGATGTGCTATCGCTGTCTCAGGGAAACATCTCAATACGCTTAGGGATCGCATGCAGAACGGCCTCTCTAAGCTCTGTAAATAGACCAAAACATGTGGGCTTCGCTTCAATCCTCATCCTCCTCAGAAAACTGCATTGGTTCTCTTCCCCCCAAAACTAAATGGCACCCTGCTGGTGCACTCTAATACGGTTAAGTACTTAGGCCTCAGAAAGCAAACTGAGCTGGAAACCTACAAAGCTATTGGTAACAAATGGGGACTTCAGCATCGAATCACATATTGGCTTTATGTATACTTACTTACTTACTTATCGGGCTCCCGACCCGTGAAGAGTCTCTGCCTGAGACACTGCAGCCTTCCATCCTCTACGATCCCGGGCACGCTGCTTCCAATTGTCCAGACCAAGCGCTCTGGCATCCGCGATGGCTTGGTCTTTGAAACGGAGGTTCGGTCTTCCTTGTCTTCTCGAACCTGGGGGCTGGGATTCGAAGACCCTCTTGGCTGGAGCATTATTGTCCATTCGCTCGATGTGGCCGAGCCAATGTAGTCGACGTGTTTTGGCTTTTTGGACTACATCCACATCTTGGTACAGCTCATAGAGTTCGCGGTTGTATCTTCTCCTCCATTCGCCCTCCTCGCACACAGGACCAAAAATCCGCCGAAGTATTTTTCTTTCGAAGGAGCCCAGTAGCATCTCTCCCTTCTTGCTTATCGTCCAGCACTCGGCGCCATAAAGCAGAACTGGCAGGATGAGGGTTTTGTAGAGCACACATTTCGTCCTTCGAGTTAGGAGTTTTGAACCCAGTTGTTTTGCCAAACCGAAGTAGCAGCGGTTTCCTAGGGTAATTCTTCGTCGGATCTCCACTAGGGTGTCATTCGTGGAGTTTACGTTTACTCCGAGGTAGGTGAACTCCTTAACTACCTCGAAATTATTGCTATCAATAGTGACGTTTTGTCCTAGGCGGTGGACAGATGCTTGTTTGTTTGTTGATAGCATGTACTTAGTCTTGTCCTCATTTACTACAAGTCCAACGGATTTCGCCTGTTCTTCAATCGCCGTGAACGCTTCTATCACGGCACGCTGGGAGCGACCGATGATGTCAATATCGTCCGCATAGCCAAGCAGCTGGACGGACCTGTTGAAGATAGTGCCTTCCGTGTTGACACCTGCCCTGCGCACTATCTGCTCCAGTACGAGATTGAAGAAGTCGCATGATAGAGCGTCTCCTTGCCGAAATCCGGTGCATGTTTGAAATAGTTCGGAAGAGCTGCTTCCAAACTGCACGTTGCAGCGTGTGTTTTCCAGCGTCGCGCGACACAACTGAATCAGTTTTGCCGGGATTCCGAATTCGGCCATCGCCATATAGAGCTCCTGACGATGTATGCTATCATACGCGGCTTTGAAGTCGATGAATAGGTGGTGGGTTTCGACTTGAAATTCGTTGGTCTTTTCCAAGATTTGCCTCAGTGTGAAAATTTGGTCTATAGTCGATCTGCCGGGCCGGAAGCCACACTGGTACGTGCCGATTAGTGTGTTGCAGAACGGTTTTAGACGTTCACACAGTACGTTGGATAGGATCTTGTATGCGACATTTAGCAGGGATATGCCTCGATAGTTCTTGCAAGTCATAGGATCGCCTTTTTTGAAGATGGGGCATATGGAGCTGATAGTCCAGTCATCGGGCATGTTTTCTTCCACCCATACTTGGTTGATGATTCGGTGCATGCTCCCTACCAAAACATCACCACCGTATTTAAAGAGCTCCGCTGGTAGACCATCAGACCCTGCGGCCTTGTTGTTCTTAAGCTTTTTTATAGCTAAGCCAACTTCTTCTATACTAGGTGGTGGAACTAGTTCTTCATTGACTGGACGTGGGTTCTCTTCTTGCCCTATCACTCTCTCTACATGATGCCCATTAAGCAGCTGCTGGAAATGCTGCTTAAACACATCTACTATTCCCTGCGCTTCGGTGACTAGGTTCCCTTCGCTATCTCGAAGAGCCTGCGTTCCGGTTTTGTAGCCAGCAGCCAGTTGCTTAGCTTTTTTATAAAACCTCCGGATGTTATTACGATCGCGCGACTCTTCGATCTCCTTGAGCTGGGAAGCTGCGTAAGCCCTCTTCTTTCTACGCAGGATCTTCTTTTCCTCCCTTCTCCTGGCTCGATACTCTTCTCTCGCTGCCCTTGTTTTGCGCTGCAGCGCTTTCTTGTGTGCATCTTCTGTCACCTTTTTCCTGTATACGCATTCATCATCATACCACGGGCTCTTTCTCTGGGGTGGCTGGTACCCTACGGTGGTTTCGGCTACCTCCTTGATGATGTCGCAATACTGGCACCACTGATTGTTGGCGTTTGTGGTAGGTGAGTGCACAGAGGAGAGTTTCATACTCAGGCGCTCGCTGTAGGCTCTGGCTACTCCAGGTGTGCTAAGGCGTCCAACGTCGAATTTCTTCTTCTGGGCAGTTCGCAGCTTCTTTTCGTTGGACAGTCGAGCTCTGAATTTAGCCGCAACAAGAAAATGGTCAGAGTCGACGTTTGCCCCTCGGAATGTGTGCACGTCGAGGATGTTGGATGCGTGCCTCGCATCGATTAGCACATGGTCGATTTGGTTGGCGGTTCGACCGTCTGGAGAGCGCCAGGTTGCTGTGTGGATCCTTAGCCTTGGAAACCTAGTGCTACTTATCACCGTATTACGAGCTGCTGCAAAATCGATTAGTCGGTAGCCGTTGTCTGTTGTCGTTTCGTGGATTCTGTGCTTACCAACTAATCCGCCAAAGATGTTTTCCTTTCCGACTTTAGCATTGAAATCCCCGAGTACAACTTTTACATCATACTCCGGACAGGCTCCGTAGGCTCCATCCAGGAGGTCATAAAACTCCTCCTTGATAGGATCTTCTGCCTCGTCGGTAGGGGCGTGTGCACATATTAGGCTTATGTTTTGGAAGGTAGCTTTGATGCGGATCACAGAAAGGCGATCACTTATCGGCTTGAAGTCAATGACTTTTGTCCTAAGCCGATTTCCCACGACGAATCCGCATCCTAATACATGCAATCTTTTGTTGCAGCTGTAATAAATGTCGCAACCTTTTCTTTTCATCATACCTGATCCTATCCATCGTATCTCCTGGATCGCGGTTATATCTGCCTTGTACCGCGTGAGGACAGACTCAAGTTTTTGAGTAGCACCTGGGGTGTAGAGCGTTCGTACATTCCAGGTACATACTCTCAGATCGTAGTCCATTGACGTTCCGGGTCTGGTTGCCATTTGAGGAGTTCCATTATCCGAGGCTGGTTGTGTCTCTCTCATAACTACTGGTTTTTTTCCATGGTCGGGAAGTTACCCCGACGGCACAACCCCCAACCTGGAGGACCAGGCCCTTGTTTTGACCCTAGGACAGCGGGCCGGACAAACCGATGCCAGTAACCCATTTTGGGATATGAGCGCTGCCGTTGACCCATATTGAGGGCTCCTCCGCCACCAACTCTTTTCCAACACCCTGGCTCAGTATTGGAGATCCCCATAGACCTGGTATCCAAATATGTCGAAGCAGCTCATACAGGGATTACACTTTAGTTCGACCTGACCGGAACTGTAGACGCCACCGTTGATTCCATCTAGGGAATTCATCCGCTGCCGCCTGAAACAAGAGGAAGTGTCTTAGTGCGTAGACACTCCTCCCCCCTCTCTCGTTCGCTGCCACCAACGACCTTCCACAGGGGTTGGTTACCCCATCTCCAGTCGAGGTACTAGGCACCCACCAGTCACCAACGTGGAGGTGAGAGTAGGAGTTGGTAGTGAGAGGCTAGAGTGGGAACGCTTGTGTTCTCATATAATCGCATCACTACCCTTAAACCGGCGGCTTTATGTATCCGTCATTAAACCTATACTCACGTATGGCGGCGTCGTCTGTTGGACTGCACTTGAAAAGGCTAGTCGTGTACAAAGAACGGCATGTGTTTGCATCTGTGGATGCTTAGGACCACTCCAACAGCGGCGATGGACATAATATACCACCTGATCCCGCTATACCTTTATTGCAAACAAGTGGCAGCAAATGCAATCACCCGTATGAAAGCAATCCGTCTGTGGACTAGTCGACAAACTGGTCATCCGTTTAGATAAAATAGAAGGCATTCCTAAAGATACTGACTACAGCCTCCGCCAGTTTCAATTCAGTAAGAATTTTGAAACCTGCATACACTCCAGGACTGCGACTAGTAGAGTGATGCAGTGTCTCACAGAAGATCCGTCTGTCAAAAACCAAAACGGTGTAGGGGGGGTGTTTTCTCCCAAGATTTAAATTGTACGATCTCATTCCGTCTTCCCAATAATGCAGCGTGTTCCAGGCGTAAATCATGGCGATCAACCCCTGTCGTGGCTTCCATAGAACCCCGAAAGATTCGTAGCAAACATTTCCACTGCGACGGATTCAATTTGTAGCAAAAAATGTTCACTACGACGGATTCTGTGATAGTTCTTTCGGGGTTCGTAACAAAATTCCGAATACGACGGATTCTGTGATCACCCAGTATATCTCGGAGAATTCTTCTTCGACATTCTCGGCGAACTCGCTGCTGCAAGCATGAGTTGCCTCCAACGCTTAACTATCAGCTCCTGCTGGTTCAACGGGTAGTTGTGAGATTATTTGATCCTGTGGTATCACAATGGGCCTCCTTTAGCTGCGCCTCAAAAATGGGGTAGTGAGGTAATTTTTAAAACTATTGAGGTACTGGCTTATTCATTTTTACCTCTCCATTAACAAAGTTTTAAGTTAATACGACCAACGATTTCGAGTTCTAAAAAAGTACCCTTTAAGAGGCGTCATCACACACCTTCAAAGTTCCATTACTGTACCATAAACGGTTTATCATTCTGTCAACAAGGAATTTGTTTTCCCGAGGCGATTTGGAAATAACGCCCAGAAAAGTCCATAACGCTCAAAAATAAACAACAAAATGGTAATAAAGCTAAAAAACAATTTGCGTATGATGATCTCTGGTAAGAAAATAATACCCAAAATAAATGGACTTATTCTGAACAATATTATTAAATTGGTAACAATTATTAGATTTCCAACCACTCTTTGCAGAAAAAAATGAAAATTTACTTTGCAATGCTCTCCAGCGCCATCTCTTGCATTGGAATTAATACAAAATTGCTAAATCATTGCCATCTCAACCAAAGTGTAGACTTCAGTGCAGAAAAAGTCTCCCGCTGTAGTAAGCGACAATGAATTAAAAGAAACGTCAAAGAAACAGCGCAGCAGCAGCAGAAAAACAGCAAACAACACCAATCACTTCTTCGCACCACTGGCATTCGTATTCATTCCGCACTAGAAAAAACAGCACCTCAAGCAAATCGACGAAAACAGCAAAATATCAAAGGAAAATAGTTTTTTTTCTTTTCTTCCAATTCGAATTTCTCATAAATAATAGAAAAATCTAGAGCAGCCGGTGCGGATTTCTCTTCGTTTGCGTATCCATTGAAATTAACTTCTTTTGTTCTTCCTGAGTTTCAATTTTTGATTGAAAAATTATCAAAATCCCGAAACAGACGGTGGAAAAAAAATCAATTCACACATTCCACAAGACAAGAAACTTCCGTCCAAAGAGGGACACGGCGCGGCACGAAGAATAGTATGAGTAAGTGAACAAATCCAAAGAAGAGACGAAGAAAACTCTGTGTCATCGGTGAAAAGAATCACTGGAGCACCTGCAGCGCACATACTGATTTCTGATTCCAATAATCGATCCGTGAAAAGAACTCGGGCCCCAAAACGATGTCGATTAGTTTTGAGAAGCATCGCGAAAAGATTATCGCCGCCTGGAAGGATGTTCTTGACGACAAGAGTACCACAGATTGGTAAGATCCTAATCAATATGACAATTGATAGTTCCTCAATAAATTTGGGAGTGTCATCTATCCACATTAGGTCACTCTATGGGTATGAGGGTCAATCGAATGACCTCAAGGTGGTTGGTAGTGGAGAGGGTGGCATCGAAGAGCTAACCGAAGAACTGAACAGCGGCAAAATTATGTACGCTTTCGTGCGTATCGAAGATCCCAAGACTGGACTGAAAAAATTTCTTCTAATTAACTGGCAGGTAAGTGAATTTAAAAACAATTGCTGGTTAGTGAATGTGGGAGAGATCGTGGGAATATTCACAGCAAGAGTGCATTGAGGGAATTTTCCCAGATTTGCACACATTTTGTGTGAAAGGTGTTTGGTTCACACTTGGCGTGTTTGCGTTTATCTTATCAGTTGGTTCGATGTTTATTTTATTTGAATTCGAACTAGTGGGGTAGATAAGATAAATGACAGGGCGATAGTTTCCAGTGAAAACAAATTTCCAAATTATGACCAAGGTGGTTGGTGTTCTTCGATTACAACAACACATAATCCAGTCTGGGAGTTAAAAATTTGTAATCGATGTTGCGCAATATATTTTTATGGCGACTGATTCATTCAAATGCAGATGTGAAAAGTCGGAAGACTGGTTTTAATAAATAGGTAAACGCTGGTGATTCTACCGGTGTAATGGCTCGCGTTTGATTATCTCTTTTATAACAGCAAACTTGTCGTAGACATTCAAATGCATATATGAGATATCAGAGACTAAAGTAGAAAGTAGTCCAGAAATACAAAGTATCGACCGTATAAATATTGGAAGCACTTTACTCTCTCTAACTGAAGTCGAACAATGCTAACTTGGGGTAAGCAGTGATGATCTCTGTTTTAGCAGTGATGTTCCTTAACCGAACGAAATTTGGCTCCCTTTCCACATCTGCTTTCAGTTAGTGCACTATGGACCTTTAGTCTGTGTTGTCGTTGAAAAGATGTTGAACATCAAGCGAACTTTTTGGTTAATTGCGCTCTTTGAAGAACTCCTCTAAAGTTCTAAGGTACGCATTGCTTGATGCGCAGATATTTTGTACGCTGAGCCTGAGTCCTGGGACGATTATTCTTCGCGGTTACTTTGATATGTCAACTGATTAAAGAGAAGTGGAAACAGTACTCCTCCTTGGTGGACTTATTTCTTTCATTTTCTTGTGCTTTACTCCAATTGCGTCTCTTTGGTATTTACCAACAAGGCGTTTGACACTACTATTGAGTTGTTCAATTCTTGGGCTGGATGGCTCCGTGGTCATGTTGCTGTCTCATTCTTCTACGAGAGCTTTGCAGTCTCATGGTTGGTGTTGATCTCGCCCATAGTGAAGCAGGCATCGCTGTTGAAAATGTTGAGGTGCAGCTCCCAATGCATGGAAGGATTATAGATGTTGGTAATTACGATTCCTGATCTACAGGACGTAAGAGTGCCATCCGAGGTTGCGGGCTGTGAAATTGGTGCATATTCTATGCTGTGTTGCACAATGAGTGGAAATCTGACATAAGAAACACAATTTTAGTGTGACATTTTTAGAATCTGTGTTTTTTTGAATTTATTCATTTAATAGGGCGAAGGGGCTCCAGTCAATCGCAAAGGCAGCTGTGCAAATCACATCCATGATGTGTCGAAAATTTTAGGCGGCGCCCACTTAACAATAAATGCACGCAACGAAGACGACATCGACGAGGAACGTATTCTGAAGAAGCTGGGCACCGTCAGTTCGGCGTACAGTTTTAAGGAGCCCCGGGCAGTGGTCGAGGAACAGAAGGCACCTGTTGGCACCAATTATACCCGCGTTATTCCCACAAAAGAGCTAAATGCAACAGTGATGCAGGATTTCTGGAAGAAAGAGGAAGAAGAAGAACGACGTCGTCTAGAGGCGGAGAAGGAACAGAAACGATTGGAGCTGCTTAAGATCGAGAAGGTATAAATTTATGAGCGAATAGAATTCGAATGATTTTGTTTCATTTTTCAGGAGCAAAGATCTCGCGAAGAAAAGGAACATTTAGAACGCGAAAAGCAGGTTGTCAACAAGTCCAAGTTACAGCCGGCTCATGTGCCGATTAAGACGTCGCCACAACCGCTAAGTCCGGAGAAAACGCTCAACAGTCCCACCCAGGGAATGACTGAAGCTGAACGCATGCGTCAGCTACGCAACCAAGAAGCTAGGGAATTGATTGGCTCGCGAGTTGGTGCAGCGAAAGCGATTTTCACCAGAAACACCAGCGAGGGACAACTGCAGTCGAAGCTAAGCTCAGCACCACCAGCTAAGCCAGCACGTGCATCGATTGCTCAGAGGATAAATGCACTGAATAGTCAACAGGCGGCAGAGACAGCGCCATCAAAATCGCCTACGCCAATACAAATTCAGGCACCAATACCAACACCAGCGCCTGTAGCTGTTGTAAAGGCCCCATCTCCAGTCCCTGCACCGGCTCCACCAGCGACAATAATCGAGGAAGAGGCGCCAGTAAAGCCAGAAGTCACAGCAGTTGCAAACGAAGAAGTTCATTTGTCGACAACAACGGCCGAGGACTACATGGACAATGAGGAGCAATATTCAACAATCAAGAGATCGCCACACAGCAAATCGAATTCCCTGCAATCGCCCGATGAGGTGACAGTCGTCCAACAGGCACCAACTGCAGTGGAATCGATTCTTAAGCAATCATCAGCAGCGAATGGGGCGCTTAGTCAAATGAACGCAAGTAAGTCTTTGAACTCCTTTTAGATACGTTTGTCACGTTTTTTTTGGTATTTTCAGTTGCTGACATTGTCAACGAGGACGATCTGATCTGCCAGGATGACTTGACCAACAACGGACTCAAGGCAAGGGCGCTCTACGACTACCAAGCTGGTAAGCAGCTTAAAATATTTAATGCTATCCCCTTTCTAACTGACTCTTTTTCTAGCTGACGAATCGGAGATCACTTTCGATCCAGGCGATATCATCTCCCACATCGATCAAATCGATGAGGGCTGGTGGCAGGGACTAGGTCCCGATGGCACATATGGACTCTTTCCGGCCAATTACGTCGAACTGATTTATTAGAGATTTTTTCAAATCCATTTTCTTCTTCTTCTATCGCAACTCTAGCACTGACACCCACACCATCCACAACAATTTAGTATTCACCGTCTCCTTTTATACACATTCGCACATTGCAGCTTGGATGTGGACTCCAGGGAATTTTATATACCTTTTACTAGATCGTAGGCCAATACACACATGAATGTCCTTTTGATACCGTGGCTGCTATTTGAAGACAAAACACCTTTTTTACCCTATCACGTTGAGACTTATAAACAAACAAGATCACCATCGCTTCATCTCCACAAATCACACACACACAACACAAAATGAGGGAATTTTTCAAAGCAACACAATTGAAACAATAATATTTGACTAAGCAAATAAGAAAATCATTTAGGCATTTGTAAAGCATAAGAACTTAAGATATAGGAACAAAGTTCTACTTACCACCTTTTTTTTTTTGTTTAATTTTTCGTCCATTTTTTTCTAGATATATGTATTTAACTTGTTTACATATTATAAATCATGTTTACACACATTTTAACATTGTACGGTAGTTGTAACCATAGTGCCAAGCATTTATTACATTTTATTATATAATTAAAATTTAAAATACATTTCATACGAACATTTCTATTAAGCAATATAAAAGGAAACATGTTTTTTTTTATTCTCTTATAACGTAGATGTCCTTATTGTATTTGTATGCATTTTTTGCGTTGGCATTCAGCCAAGTTTTGTTAATTTAGTTTTAGTTTTGATTTTTGTTTTCTTATTTCAACAGAAATGTGAAATTTTAAGAAAACAACTCTTGTATTAATGTGTAGTATTTAAATTGAGATTATTTATAAAAAAAAAATGCAAACAATTAAATGGGGAAAACAACAAAGTCGATGTTTTAAATTATGCGAAATTGTTTTGATATGTTCTACCAAAATTTGTTGTGCTCGGAGAACGTATTCGGCGTGTTGGCGGGTACAAAATCGAACTAATTGTTCACCTTATTGGCTTAACATGATCAAATCTCTTAACAAAAAACACTCTTCGCCGCATACAAAGGAATCGGACGATATTTACTCAACTACGTCTAACTGGGCCACACAAATGGACACAAACAAAAGACACGTAGGCAATTCATTACTGCTTTCTTTATAGAAGCCTTAATTTTGACAGCAACTCGACTTGTAACGAGTTCGATGTGCTGTTTGATTTTATAATCGTCATTGCGGGTGATCTCAATATTCACAATTATCACTGGCTTCTACATTTTGGACATAAAACACACGAAGGAATTTACATACAGATCTTTGCGATGGTAAATCAATTAACCCTGCTTGTAACTTCAGCGCGCACTCGATCGGTTTGTAGCCGTTTGTGTTGAAGCTGAGATGAAGGTAAACGTGAACAAATCTGAAGTGATGGTCGTCTCCAGAACGCCTGTTCAATGCACTCTGCATGTTAGTGGAGTCCCATTGAAACAGGTGGAGAAGTTTAAGTATCTCGGGGTCTTATTCACGAGTGATGGAAGGAGCAATGCCGAGTTTTCCTGTAGGATTGGTCAGGCTGGGTCAATTTTGAGACAGCTGGGTCATTCTGTTATTAGGAGGACTGAACTTGGTGTCAAAGCTAAGTTGTCAGTCTTTAATTCGGTGTTTGTTCCAACTCTCACCTATGGTCATGAGGTTTGGGTAATGACCGAAAGAATAAGATCGCGGATACAAGCTGCCGAAATGAGATTTCTCCGTAGTATTGCTGGTGTGACCCGTAGAGATCGCATCAGAAATACCAGAATACGTGAGGAACTCAATGTCGAGCAGCTACTTCTCCGGACGGAGCGATCCATGCTTCGGTGGTTTGGTCATGTTAAACGCATGTCCCCGACCAGGATTCCACGACGTGCTATGGAATCCGTACCATCGGGTAGGCGTCCTCTAGGTAGACCAAGGATGAGATGGTTAGATCAAGTCCATAATCTCTCCTATAACCGTATGGGGATTGCCCTTGATGATTTACAGTCGATGGCGGAGGATCGAGAGCTATGGAGGGTCCACTTGAGCAACCTACACCCGCGACCCACTTAATGGACAAGCGGACCATTGAAAATGAATGAATGAATGAATGAATGTAAATTCGCCAACACGTGTGGCAGACATTGACGGTCAAAATGTAAGACACACTGCACTTGTTTCTTACCTCCCACTCTAATAAACTCTCCGTTGAAGTATTATCGCCTCTAGGCTCGTCAGACCAGACCACTGTATCATATGAGCTTATTTATCGTACGCCGAACACAAAATGAAAAATTCTTCGAATAGAACCGTATGGCAATTCGAGAAAGCCAACTGGAGCGGACTTAACAGCTTCTTTAGTTTTAACTGGTCGTCATCCTTCCTTAACATTATGTAGACGTGGATGTGGTGTCAAATATACACCCATATTCCCGCTGGCGTTTGTCGTAAACGACTCGTATTTCACTAAATTTTTTTTTTCTGCTAGGTTCCACATTTCACTTTCACTCGAAATGAAATCGGAAATGAATTTTTGTGGTCTACATTTCACTGTATTCGATTTCGATTTCAAAATTTTCGGAATTGAGACAAAGTGAAATTGTGATTTCTAAAAAATTTCGGAGTTTCCGAATCGCTCGCAATGCAGAACACTGAAAACGAATTCACTCGATTTGCAATTTCGATTTCACTCGATTTCTGGAACCTAGCTGTTTGTGGGTGTTTGTAACTTTTTTGAAACAAATCGGTTAAAATGATCGTGAACACAGAAAAGGAAATAAAATTGGTAGACAAAAGTTTAAAAAATCTGAACATCGTTTTACAACGACACGAAACACGAGTCGTAAACGACAAACGCCAACGCAAATAGGGTGATAATAAGCTTAATTATAAAATCCTTTATTCCCAATAGGATAAAGAGTATTAAATCAAAAGAAAAGGTTTGGTACGACTTGAACTGTAAGGAGGCTATTATATTAAAGGAGTTGAGTTTTCGGACCTATAAAGCCAACCTTTCTGAGGAAAACCGAAAAAAAAGTTTAAACGAGTCAGAAACGACTGCAATGCAATGCCCTCATAAAACGTGTCAAATTCTCATATGACCAAAAGTTGAGGCAAAAAATACTATAATGTCTCAAGGGTAGTAAAAACTTTTGGTCATTTGTAAAAAAAAAATATTAAGAATTCGGCTTCTTCAGCGATCTCAACGCTTATTTACAATGACACTCTTATCATCTTTTTAGACAAAGCTAATCTGCTCGCTGCACATTTCGCAGTCTGCACTAGACATCTCTGTGATTGTCCGGCTTATTAATTATTATCTTGAATAACGGAAACTACTCAATGACCGGCAGTACGATTTTCGTGGCAAAAGATCCACTACTGATGTGATGACTTATCATCTCACAGAGAAGTGGAACCAATCTCTTTATCACTTCGGTGACTCGAAGATTGTTGCGCTTGATATTTTAAATGCATTTGAAAGAGTTTGGCCCCAAGCGTCTCTCATTCAATGGATTTTAAACTACCTTTCTGGCCGTTCAATTGAATAAGTTGTTTTGAATGATTTCAAGTCTCAAACTCACCAAATAAATGCTGGTGTTCCCCAAGGCTACGTTCTGTCTCCGACTCCCTTTCTCTTTTTTAAAATTATCTCTTGTCTGCAACTTCTAATTCAATTCATTCCTTCAGCGAATTCTCATATTCTTTTCCAGGACTCACGTCCCTGCTCTTCGGCCATAGAACTGAAACGGCAACGTGTGCTAAGTTCATTAAATTCCAACCTTGACAGTGTTTTAAAATGGGGACCAGTCAATAGAGTGGAATTTAATGCTTCAAAAACACACTGCGGTCTGCTGTCATTATCAATGAATGACACTTGCATCACCGAAACCGAAAGACTTTCCATTTTCGGTATGTGCGTATTCAGCGACAGATCCTATCTAATTTATTCCAATTCTTCTTTTGAGTTGATAAAAACGGCCTTTGTTAAACTAACGATTAGATCACCATAGCCACAAACCACATAGACTAAACCGCCGACTTTCGTGCATCTACCCGATGCTCCCCGGAATTAATTCCCGTGTGTGTGAATACATGTGAAATGTCAAAATCAATGGCGGCAATGATTTTCCATGCTATACCATGGGCCTAGGATTTTTCAAGTACCTATGCGTGCGTTAATGGCGCTCCTTTGATTTTGTACAGCACCAATACATGAAAAATCCTGGGCCCGCAGGCAGTTTGTAGGCAAAGTCCGTTATCTGGGAGGAGTCGACGGTCCAGTTCTATGTGGTTTGTGACCATAGCCTTTACACATTAGGACCTCCTCAAGATGGAAGATCCGTCTACGTGCCATGTATGTATCTCACCAATCCACATAAATCATATTTAAGGGATACGGGCGTTTTTGAGGCATTTTCATTCGATTTGTGTGGTATTTTTTGGATGGTTTTAAGGGCGTTTTATGAGGCATTTTTCTGGCCGTTTTTTTGTGCGATTTCGGCACGTTTTACGGGTAATTTTTTGTAACGTTTTATGGAGCAATTCAAGTCAATTGCGAGATAAAGCTGCAAGAAACGAAAGAAGTAACGAGTCTATGGCAACCCACAGAGAAAGATAACACTGGATTTTAAGAAGGAATGCCATTATGCCCAGATCTGCCTCTACGAAGGATTACCTTTATCGCTGGTACCGTATAGGTGCTGGGCCCAGCACTTTGATTGTACCTATGTTAACGCTAGAGGAGGCAGTGCAGTGGTCCTCCTTAAAAAGGTTGAAATTTGTTGTAAAATTAGTTTAGGTGCAACAGCCTTGCTAAATTTTAGTCGTATTCATTCATTCTACTTCTGCTAGGAGCTCGCTGATGGTTTCTACCTATACGGTACCAGCGATAAAGGTAATCCTTCGTAGAGCCCAGCACTTTGAATAGAAGAAGAATAACCTAAAAATCTACCAGTCTTTTGAGCTACCATTCACCTTTCTGCTCCATTCACAGGGTGAGCTACAAAAAAAAAAACACAAAAAAATTAATGAGAAGACCCAGCCCCGTACCATTTGAAGAAAGAATTCTACAACTTTTCAAAAAATGATACCCGAAAGACGGGTCGGGCGTCGGGGCGATACAAGTCGATTTTAGGTCAGTAGAAAAGAGAAGGGATTGTCGATGTAATCTACCCTTCTTTTCTCAACTATACTAAAAATTCGACCTATTTCGACTTTCATGAGAAGGCCTGTGCGTCCATGTACAAATAACTTATCGAAGTTGCTATTTATCTTGACAACCAAAAGGACATACCAGTTTGTGTGTTTAATCGATGCCATCGTGGACGTAGTTCGAAAAGTGTAAACATCTTTTGACACAGAAAAACCTTTCGAATCGATTCCCAGAAAATGTTATAACATTGAAAACTCTTCCGAAAATAGGCGTTAGCCTTGAACGGTCTTCTTTTGTTGGTTCTAAAAAATCTCACATTAAAACGATTCCAAAATGGGAAACACCGAAAGCAACGTCACCAGTGGTGTCAAGAAGCAAGCTGGAACACCCACACAACCTCTATACAAATTCTTAAACCTTAAAGGAGGTGGCCTTTTTGTTGATATGATGAAACGTGCCTGCCAGAGTAAGCAATTCGCTGAGATTGACCACGCGATTAAGACAAAAATCGAGCCCTTCCTCTATAATAAGGGCGCTGGGAAGTACATTCCGATTTCGAAGATAGTACTGCTGCGCAACAAGGAACGTCCGAGATACAAACAATTGCCCGAGATACGAGCTCTGGAAAACCCCGACGAGGACTTCAATATTGATGACTACTGTCCGAATGTTTCCGAGGCTGAGTATATGGCCAATCCGAGTGCCTATCGCTTGGTGTGTTGGAATTTGAATGTAAGCAACTGCAGGTAAGCAAGTAGTGTTTTTGAACGTGAGTCTTACACATCATTTCAGTTGCGCGGCGCTGTCGGAGAGACCATTCTTCATTTGTGTCTGCTTAATGCGGGCACGCTGTACGCTGACCTGGCTAAGAGGCTTTTGCGTTTCTATCCGAAACTTATTTTGGATATTTATGCCTCGGATGAGTACTATGGAGAGTCGGTGCTGCACATTGCCATTGTGAATGAGGATCCGGCTATGGTGAAGTTTCTTCTCGACGCTGGTGCCGATGTTCAAGAAAGGTTGAGGCTCAATAAAATATTATCACCTAAGGCGACCTTTAACAATTCTTGTTGCAGATGCTGTGGAAATTTCATGAGTGCCGAGGATCAGAAGGCATCCCGATTTGATTCACCCGACCATGAGTTTGTCGGAGTGAGTCCGTTGAGCAACTACGAGGGATACGTCTATTGGGGCGAGTATCCACTGAGTTTTGCTGCGTGCCTTGGTCAAGAGGATTGCTTTAGACTGGTACTGGCTCGAGGTGCCGATCCAGACTTGCAGGACACCAATGGCAATACAATCCTTCATATGCTAGTGGTTTATGAGAAGATTGATATGTTCGACGTTGGCTATGAGGTCGGAGCGAGTCTTCATGTTCGAAATACCCAGAACATGACACCGTTGACCCTTGCTGCCAAATTGGGAAGGGTCGAAATGTTCTTTCATATAATGAGCATTGAACGAGAGATCTATTGGCAACTGGGCAGCATAACGTGTGCAGCTTATCCTTTGTCGAAGGTTGACACAATAGATCGGGAGACTGGAAACATAAACCAGGATTCCGCGCTGAATTTGGTGGTCTTTGGGGTGAGAAATGGTCTACTTTAAAGGGTAGAGAGTGTCATTGTTTTGTTTTAGGATAAATACGAGCATCTGGAGCTGCTGGACGGAGTTCTGATAGACCTGCTCAAGACCAAATGGAATACGTTCGTCAAGTCGCGGTTTTATAAGCAGTTCTACCTTTTTTCGTTCTACTTTATGTTCTCTCTAGTAAGTTACACTCTTCGGCCGGGACCGCCGTCTGAAGAGGATGACGATGATGATAGGGAAGGAGTGCACGGCAATGCAACAGAAGATGCGACGGCAGAGAGAACCGCCACAAGGCATAACCATAGTAGCGTCATGCATAGCGATAAGTACGAAGAAGGGAAATCCCAGTTTGTGCGCGATTATGGTGGGTTTTTGGTAGCCCTTCCTGCAACCCTATAGTGAAACCCTTTTTGCAGATCCCTATTGGCTAAATCTGACGGAATACTTTGAACTGGAGGAGGAAGACACTGGGCCATCGTGGTGGACGGCATACGAGGAGTGCCCCCTAATGCACTTGGAAACCACTAAAGCTAAGGTAGGTTTTTTGATAGTTTTCAAGTTTCAAGCTTTAACAATGAAACCTCCTTCAAACCAGATTCGCATTGTTGCTGAAATTGTGATATTCTTTGGGTCGATACTTTATCTCCTGTCGGCGTTTCGCGAGTCGAGGTTTTTAGGCTACAAGATGTTCATTGAAAATTTGGTAACTGCGCTTACTTATCATTATCACTTACATGTCCATTAACGGTATTCTTTTCGCTTTCAGATGACAGCACCATCACGTGTTATGTTCCTCTTCTCCTGCTGTTTGATGATGACAATTCCGTGGCTACGACTGTCATGTCTCACCGAAATCGACGATCATGTGGCGGTGGTAATAATGCTCACAACTGCTCCGTATTTTCTATTTTTTTGCCGGTAAGTGACAGGTGTCACAGCAATCGGCACTGACATTAGTATTGCATCCAAGTTGAGCATTCTTGACAGCTCGCGGTGCAGCTGTGTTGTATTTAGGCAGTATTTTTCTCGGGTACAATATTTGAGAGCAAACCAGAAGAAGTCGCTTTTGCGTTGTCGTGTCGAGCTGTCAAGATTAGGTGACACGCGTTAAAATTAACCCCCCTGTATTTCAGTGTATATTTTCGTGTAGATATTTAAAATTGACAGTTAAAGTTGGCGGTGATGACATAATTATTCTGTTACCTAAAAGCTGAACCGTTTTAGGATAATGTGTTAAGATTGCTTAATCATGTTTCAAATAGGACAGCATTTAAAATTTATCGCACATTGGCTTAAGCTATACCTTAGTGCTATAAATGGCGCCGCGTGTGTAATTCACAATTTTTTTCCCCCGACCCAAGTTCTGGGAAACCATGGGTCCATTATCAACCTATACTTTTCGTTGATGGTAGGGAAAAATGATTAAACGTCAGATCAAAAACGATGTCAGTGACTGTATGCTATTGAATCAGTGCCGCATTAATGACTTTACTATTTTTTATGAATTCCTATTATCGGCTCTCCCCTTTTTTAGTGGCTTCAAGACCGTTGGACCCTTCGTTGTGATGATCTATCGCATGGTGATGGGAGATCTCCTTCGTTTCGTTTCCATTTATCTAGTTTTCGTGATGGGCTTCTCGCAAGCCTACTACATAGTGTTCCTGACGTTTGACAATCCCGCAACTCCGGACGATATCGATGACACCCAATCGAATCCGATGCCATCGCCAATGGAATCGATTGTGGCCATGTTTCTGATGTCCCTGACGAATTTCGGTGATTACTACGGTGCCATGGCGTCCACTCAGCACGAAGCCGAGGCGAAGATACTCTTCGTTCTGTTTATGGTGATTGTTGGTGTGCTGCTGGTGAACATGTTGATCGCTATGATGGGCAATACTTATCAGAAGATCGCCGAGACTCGCAACGAATGGCAACGCCAATGGGCGAGAATCGTTTTAGTCGTCGAGAGAAGTGTTGCGCCAGCCGAAAGGCTTAAGAATTTTATGAACTACAGTCAGCCGATGTCGGACGGTAGACGAGCGTTGGTGTTGCGGTTAAATATGAATGTAAGTTTTATTTAGGGATGGAGTTGTCATTAGAAGATAACTTGTTTCTGTGTTTTTTTTTTTTAGGAGGACGCCAAAGAGGAAATGAAAGAGGTTCAAGAAATGAAAAGGATACACGAACGTTTCTCAAAGAAACGTCAAATGGAACGGCAAGCGCGAGAGGAGAAAAGGAGAAAAACTTACGAAGACTATTTTGGTCCTCCAAAGCAAGAAGATGAATTTTAGGGCATTACCATGTAGAGATTGTAAATGCTGTGCATTTTTTCTCAAATAAAAAGGAATTTCTTTTCTTCTGCTTAAATTTAAATGTGGCCGGCTTATTTAAACGACCAAGTTAAATGAATCGTTGTACGTAACATCGCGATAGATGTTACAGAGGCAATAGATCCTGGGTGCTGGGTTGTGAGTTTCTTTACAATTTGTTCACCTTACCTTACAGTTGTCCAGACCAAGCGCTCTGGCATTCGCGATGGCTTGGTCTTTGAAACGAAGGTTCGGTCCTCCTTGTCTTCTCGAACCTGGGGGCTGGGATTCGAAGACCCTCTTAGCTGGAGCATTATTCTATCCATTTGCTCGATGTGGCCGAGCCAATGTAGTCGACGTGTTTTGATTTTTTATACTACATCTACAACTTGGTGCAGCTCATAGAGTTCTTATTGTTGTATCTTCTCCTCCATTCGCCCTTCTTGCACACCAGGAGCAAAAATCCGCCAAAATATTTCCGCGAATATTTATTCGCCTCATTTCCTCTCCAAGATCTTTCTTACAAGGTACATAGTTGATTTGAGGAGTCCAACATATACGTCGAGTGAAGCAAGATGAAACCAAAAGACGCGAATTTGACAATATAGATAGCTTTTAAACGCTCGTTTTAAAGCAATGCCTTGGCTTGAACTTATGCGATGTTCCAACAGTCTCCCTCCAGAACATAGACTTTCCGATTACCAATGGTATATCATAGAAATGAGAATACTTGGCGGAGTAAATGAGGGCGTTTCCCTCTCTCTGATGGACAGCTGACTTTAATGGATTCAAAATGTTAGAATGGGGAAAACGCCCATTGGCTGACCACGTCGTACAAACCTTATATCTACGGCGCAGCAGCATGCCTATAGGCTATACTTACAAAAGGTAAAGACACCGAGACAGTACTACATGAAGTGGTAAGCTAAGAAGACAGTAACGATTGTAGGGAGAATTGGGGAGAACATTTTCATATACCCAAAAGTTTTTCCTTAATAATTAGGAGTTAGAATTTTCTACATTCTCCTGACTCTTTCAGGAACTTCACCCTCAGAAAAGATACGGTTACAGCTTCTAGTGAGTTTCTGAAGATATACAAAGCGCAGAGGAGTATTTAAAAAAATCGTAGGGTATACGCATCTTTCCGGGAGCCTTGTTTGGCTTATAAGCTTTAACGACCTTCTTTACTCCCAGCAATTTCGTGTAAGGAACAGCAAATCGCCTAATTCAAGATCAGCCACACCTCAGTTAAGCCATTAATTTCGAACCAGACAGGGTAGGCCAGGGGTTCCTAATCTTTTTCATACTGCGACTCCCTAGAGAGGTTAAAATATTTTTGCGACAGCATTCTAAAAGCACAGATATGTGATCTTACTGAAGATTCACAAAATTTTGTTTCAATAAGGACGGGTTGAAATATCGTCATGCAATATTTATGGTTATTTTGCTTGTTAACATATCCGCATTCATCTAAAAATGCGCCTCGTCGTTATAGATATTTTTTTTCGGACAAAATTGAGGTCCTCTTCCAAATGCTCCGAAGCCAAGTCAGCGAACAAAAGGCTTTGTCTATGTTGATTAACTTTGAGCTCCTGGACTAGTTAGATCTTGAACGGGCGCGGCCCAAAATTCTCCAAGCTGCATTCTGTGAAAGGCCGTGAATGCAAGAAAAAAATCTTGCGACGCCCGTAGGATAGCGCCACGACGCGACGCCCCAGGGCGGCTAATTGTTCATACCAGTGGGATTTGGGGAGCTTTTCCTTTACTGGCTTCTCATGTAAACCATTCGCTGCCGGTTATAAAATGTTATCGTCGCTGGTATAACCTAGGTCATTGAGAAAATATTTTCCTAAGTGGGTCTTTCTTAAATTGGCCAGGGCAGGGCAACTGCAAATAAAGTGAGTGATGGACTCATCCTCCTCTTCATTGCTGCAGTTTCTGCAAAAGTCATCTACCCAATATGCAATGCCTGGAGATGACATTAAGGACTTTCTATATGCTGGATCTTTTAAGTCGAAGAATCTCCTTGGATCTTCTTGTATCCAGAGCTGGCTAGGTAAGGCGATCAGTGTAACAATATCTTAAATGTTTCCATCTCAAACTTGCTCTGCTTGCTGCTTCCAAGTCAATTATTTGCTTAGCGTAGGAAAGTGGTGCATACATGTTGTGTAGGCTTATACTATTCACGCCAGAGAAGCCTAACATTGGTAGTTCATCTGCTGCACAGTTCCCTGGGATGTCACAGTGTCCAGGAACCGAGCAAAGGGTGAGGTTGTACTGCCCAGCTATCACGTTAAGAGATACGCGGCATCCTTCCACCGACTTATATATCATTTCGCTGGGGGGTAGCGACATAAGTCCGCGCGGTGATATGTCGTTCTTAGTTTAGTCGTTTTAAATGCGAATATAAATTTAAATACAGTTAAACTTTAACTCCAGGCGCCTGCCGAGCAGTTGTTGACATACACATACCTTTAGCGGAGCGATGAAACCCTAAACCCTGCGAAAAAAGGGTTAAAATTCTGTTAGCGAGCGAAGCGAACACACTGAACGAACACACTGCAGTGTTTCGGAAGACAGAAGGAGAGGCCCAGTTTCAGTTCTTCGATTGTTCAGTGTCTTGGAATCGTCCGTGAATACTGACAGTGATTTGTCGTGTAGGACATTTTGTGAATCCCTTTGGTTCCTGTCCGGTATTTCATGGGTGAAGCCTTTTTCAAAGTTTATTTCGTAAGCAGGTAATCGGTAGTAATGGGCAAGGATGCTGGCGTGTCCAAGTCGGTTGCCTCTCCAGTGTTTCCCTTCCCTTAGTCTGATTGCCACGTTTGTGGCATATTCATTACTAACGATATCTAGTGGAAGTAAGTTGAGCATGGTTTGTAGAGCGGTTGTTGGAGATGTCCTTAGTGCGCAAGACCTAGTGCCAATAGGTGTCTCTAGCATTCTATGGTGAAATCCAAGATGGTTGCATCATGTTGGCATCAATTTCTGAGGGGTATAGGGCTGAGTCAACTGACAATTCACTATAGCAATCCAAGGTTTGTTTGACGTAGAACCCTAGGACGCACAAGTGCGCACTGGGTTAGCCCTAACCCTTTCGATATGTAGCACTGTGTTCGCACTGACAATGAAAATCTGTGCTTGAGGTGAGCACTGTGGCGCCCTAATTCAGCACTGAACTTGCCCTAGGTCAGGGCCTATTTGGTCAGGGCAAGAGTTCAGTGCTGAATTTTGCTTATTTTTGTGAACTACTGATTTGTGGTGCACACTTAAATGTCAATTTATCAAATCAGTTTATTGTTATTGCTTCATTTTTAAAGTGACAGGTCTCAGGGTCACATTTTCGAGTTCGACATGAAGCTAAATTTCTGGGGTTTTCGTAAATTTTTGGCAGCCACGAAAATGTACTGCACTGACATTTCTGACTGACTACGTCAAACGAACCTAGTACCTATGTCAAAGGCTTTGTCCATCGCAAGCTACAAGCAGTTGAAACCTTGTATTGCCATCGAAGGCAACAAAAAAACTTACCTATCCAGTGATTCCCTATCCCTATCTCTGTCTATATAATCCACAAACACAATAAAACACACAGTCGTCAAACGATATCTATATAAAGTATATATTATATTTTAATTATTATTTTTATAATTAAATGTTCTCCATTTTTTTCTTTATTTTAACAATAATAGTTTTTTTTTGTATTTCTAACAAATAATTAAGTAAAATTACATGAGTTTTTGCATATTTATATTTTTATTTAATTTTATTGCTTCTACTAAATAAATCTAAAGAGTTAAAAAAAAAAAATTCTTTTGGACAGTAACTACTTTTAATAATAATTACTTGTAAATTTTGTTTCACTGTTGCAGAGGCACTATTTGTTTTGTTTTAAGCAATGCAGTAGTTTAATTTTTTTTTAACATTTTGAATTATATTTTACAGTGCGAGTCTTTTCATTATAATTTTTGCTGGTAAAAATATCTCTAAAATATCAAGTGTTTCAATAATTATTTATATTCATTAATTACATTGTTTTTATCTTGTGAAATATTTCTTTGAAAACTTGTAGTGTAAGTTTTATTAAAAAAAAAATATATTTTTTGCAGAATTTATTTGTCTATTTTCATTTATTTAAGACTAGCTCTCGATTTGTAGCTTATTGATTAGTGTTATTTTTAATTTTTAGCTAATTGTATACAAAGTGTTTTGTATTTCAATCAGAGGGGAACGAATTGGAAAAGAATGACAGATATTTTGTTAGGAAATTGGAGTCTACATAATTGAAATCTACTGTTAGTTGTATTTTTGTATTGTATTTGATTTGATTTGCATTTTATTTTGACATTTTCAATGCACACTGTGGCTGTGACATTTATGAATTGATTTGGAAATGGGTATCGAACTTGAAAACTTCTGCTGAGGAACTTTAGTTTTTTTACATTTTGACAGATGACAGATGATTTACAATGTTGGAAAGTAGGTACCTAACTTATTGAAACAGGGGTACAATTTATGTAACTTTAGTTTTTAATTTGACATTTACGAAACGGATTGGAATATTCTCTACAGAGCTTCTTAAGGCTCAACCATAGCAGGATTATGTGAGCTTAAGCTAGTGTCAGATGTCTATTGAAGTTAAAATGGGCCACTAATTGTATTATGATTACGAAATGCAAATTCAAGGCACATTGGCTTAAGCTGGATTACTCGCCCATCCAATTCTATTATAGGTACTTGCAAATGGGAAATGAAATGAAAATGAAACACACTCCAAATACAGTCAAGTTGAAACTGAAATATGACAACAAAAATTGTAACCAGAAAAAAAAGTATAATAACAAAATGAAGAAAAATGAAAAACCTTAACAAATCGTATCTTTATTTAAATCGCATTTTACACAACTTTATTACAAATAACGGTAGTTTTCTTTTTATGATTTTTTTTATGATTGGAAAATGTACTACTAAACGATGTAAATTTTCTGTGCTGTCATCATTCGGACTTCCCCTCAGCGACGGTGTCATCTTTTGCCGATGATCCGGAACCGGATTTTTTGACAGTTGTTGCGGTAGTGGTGGCTTCGGAACTAGTCTCCTTGGCGGGACTTGCCTCTTTAGTCTCGGTAGCGGGTACATTTTCAGAACTTTTACCCGTTTTCAGAGACTCTGGTGGTGGCAACGGAATTGGTTCGTGTACCTTTGAGACGTCAATTGGTTGTGGCTCAACGTCGTCGGCTTGTTCGCCGGCATTGTGGCTTGCGTCTCCAATCACAGCTTTTTCTTCATCTTGTAGTTGTGCAGTCTTTGCGTTTTCTTCAGCCTTTGCCTCTAGGACATTTATCGAGGCTTGAATACATTTGATGGCCTCTTTGCGGGCCAAACGAATACTCTCCTTGCCCTGTGTATCGATGGTGTCCAGCTTGAGGAGATTACGTGTCAGCATTTCGTCGAGGTAGGCGTATTCCTTGTCCTGACGTGCCCCACCGAACTTTTCGACTTGAGTCATCAGATTGAGAACGTCGCGCTGGATGTCTTGAATTTTATTTATGCTATCCATGGTGTGTGGAGTTGCGGGCGGTGGACCTTGTGCTTGTTGTTCAGTCGGCTGCTGCTGAGTATTGATAGGTGTTGGACGGTTTTGCTGATGCTGGGCCGATTGCTGTTGTGGCTGGGAAGTCTTTGCCTGAGCGTAGGCTTGAGTTGGTGCTTGGTTTTCAGCAGTTTGCGGTATATCTTTGTGATTGATCAGTGGTTCGGATCGACCCTCAACGAATATCGGAATCGTACGGATGTAGCTGCCTCCTGGAGTTTGAGGTGTAGCCGGCTGCTGTTGTTGTTGTTGTTGTTGCTGTGGATGCGCCTGATTCTGTGGAGGATAGTAGACTTTTTGGAACTGCGGAGGCTGTTGATTTGGCGGATATTGCCTCTGTTGCTGAGCTGGTGGTGGAGTGTTACGCTGTGTTCCGGTACCCTGAGAGTGATAGACTGGTTGTTGCTGCTGAATTGGAATTTCATGTGGGTAATTCTGTTCTTCCTGCTGATGTGGTGGAGCCGAATGAGATCGAGAATGGTGCAGCTCACTCTCGGCAGGAGCACGCACACCCATATCGACGGTATTTCTCAAGCCATGCTGATTCAAATGGTCTGCATTTAGATGTCCGTCCACTTCAGTGCGATTATTGGCCGCTGCTGAGGGATCTTCGGTCTGAATAGCTGCATCACATACATTTCGCATCTGTACTGGAGGCGACTGGGGCACCGCACTAGCCTGTGGTGGGGTTGTTCCTGGTTGTACATAGTTCTGATAATATTGTGGTTGCTGAGTGTGACCACGTGGAGATTCTGAAGCAGCACCACTACCACTACCACCACGTCGAATGCCAAAACCTTCTGGGATGAACTGTCTGAACTCTGGCGGCAAGCGTTCAAAGAAATCATCATGCTGAATGCCATCGCCAGCCGTTGGAATACCACCGCCCTGAGCGCCGGCACGCCTTCGACCTAACGAACCGAATTGTGGAAAATCTGCATCATCATCATCATAATAAGAAGGGGAAACTGAATGTAATGGATTTTTATTGCCACTACGCTTACGTGATCCAAATGTGCCGAATGGGTCTCGCATGCGACCCAAGTGTGAGCGCAGACCAGCATCGGAGAACATGTCATCTATGTCCGGATCGAAACCAAAGCCCTGCTGGAATTGGTAAAAGAGAAAGAAATGTTAGATTAGTTAATCCATGGCAGATATTTGTAAATAAATTATATATTTAAATCAGTTATAGTTCAGTTAAGTTCTAGTTCAGTTAGTTCAGTCGAGTTCTGTTCAGATCAGTCAGCGATTTTTAGAAGAAGCGACGGAGATGAGTTTTCTTCCATACGGACAGAGTCTATCTCCTGCGGATAATTAATTTGGACCTTCCAAGATGGCCCATACTTGAGCGATCCATTTTTTCGTATTTCAAAATGTTTGCATTGAAATAACAAAAGAAAACATCTACAGTTATATCGACGAAGCACCGGAAGCTGTTAAGATAATGCGATTCCGGATCTGGACATAAATGCCTAAAGAAACTGTTAAAGAGGCTCGTAAAATGGGCCAAAAGCCAAGGCTAAGGATGAAAATCTAAAAACGTCGAGTTGAGAGCTCCTCCTCCATCAGCCGGCACCTATACCTTTCGGGATGCTATTCTCAAGTAGGTACCTGTATGGATGTTGAAGAAATCGGACGACAGATCATCAACTTGTCTAAAATCTTTCAAATTCAATGGCCTGTTTAAGATTATTTCCGGCTTTAATGAAGCATCGAGCGTTCTTCATATACCTAGGTAGTTATTCTACACAACCCTTAAAACAGACAATGGCTCTATATATCTTGATCTATCCAATCGGGTATTTTTGTAAAATGGTCGACCTAGAAAGCTAGGCCATATAGAGCTGAAGCTCGATAACCATAGTCAAAACGAGGATGGTCACCCTAGATCTCAATTATTTTCACCCACTCACATAAAACGTCCACTTTATGACTTATTCCGTCCAAGTTAGTGCCTCATAATGCCCGATGCCTCTCTCTTTGTTTTCCTTACACTGAGTGGCGCATTTTCTTCACTCTCTTATTCTGCTCGAGCTGCCGTACCACGAGCTCTAGTTCATTCTCTTTCCTGTCACTTTTTTGTTTCATCACAGTTCGGAGTTGTTGTTTAACGAGCCATCATAAGAAGATGCACTTCACATATTTTACTGTCAATTTTTGGTTTCGGAGCTTAGAATTATTATGCTAATAAGTTTCTCACCAACGTTTCCTATTGCTTTTTCGTTTCATTGGAGTTAAGAATTACTGCCCAACGAGTAATTCATCGGAGTTCGGAATTATTGTCCAAGGAGGAATAGAAAGTTTCGCTTCACAAACGTTTCCTATCGCTTTTTCGTTTCATCGGAATTCAGAATTATTTCCCATAGAGGCATAACAAGTTTCACTTCACAAACAATTCCTATCGCTTTTGCGTTTCATCGGGGTTCGGAATTATTGTCCAAGGAAGAATAGGAAGTTTCGCTTCACAAACGTTTCCTATCGCTTTTTCGTTTCATTGGAGTTAAGAATTACTGCCCAACGAGGCATAACAAGTTTCACTTCACAAACAATTCCTATCGCTTTTGCGTTTCATCGGAGTTCGGAATTATTGTCCAAAGAGGAATAGGAAGTTTCGCTTCACAAACGTTTCCTATCGCTTTTTCGTTTCATTGGAGTTAAGAATTACTGCCCAACGAGGCATAACAAGTTTCACTTCACAAACAATTCCTATCGCTTTTGCGTTTCATCGGAGTTCGGAATTATTGTCCAAAGAGGAATAGGAAGTTTCGCTTCACAAACGTTTCCTGTCGCTTCTTCGTTTCATCGGAATTCAGAATTATTTCCCAAAGAGGCATAAGTTTCACTTCACAAACGCTTCCTCTCGCTTTTTCGTTTCATCGAAGTTCAAAGTTATTGCCTAACGAATCATAACAAGTTTCACTTCACAAACGTTTCCTGTCGCTTTTTCCTTTTATCGGAGTTCGGAATTACGGCCCAACAATGCATAACAAGCTTTTACGCTCCATCAGAGTTCGGAATTATCGTTTAACGAGCCGTAACAGTTTTCACTTTTTAGACGTTCCCTGTCGCTTTTTCGTTTCATCGGAGTTAGCAATTTAAGGAAAAAATCCAAAATCGTTGAACTTGTTTCCATTCTTACATTTCCCCAAGCAAATGTTGGAGATGATTTCGCCGTAAATAGCTCGTTTGGCTGGAAGGGCATCTTGTCCCGCAGATTTGAGACCTGAGTTTAGATATTTTTGTCCTCACATTAGTTCGATTGGTGTGAACGGAAGTCTTGGCTTTTCTTTCTGACAGTGCGTCGATTTTGCCCTCTAAAATTCCTAAGAGCTGTTTTTTCAATCATCTAAACACCGATTGTGAGGTTTTCTTGTGGTCTCCGTTTGGGATTTGTCAGATGGACAGGTAAAATTTCCAAATATTGTTGAACATCTCTATAAAATGCTCTTCTTTTCTTCCGGACAAGCTGATGTTCTTCCCTCCTCTACTACATACGTCGTTTTTTCCAGAAAGAATCTACCTAACTCATAAGCCATCCCCGGAGGTACAATCTTTCTAAAGTCTGTGTAATTACTCGCATACGCCAATGACATTGACATAATCGGTAGAACTCGGCGAGCTGTCAGTGGCGCATTTGTGAGTATTAAGTCAGAAGCGGCAAAAATGGGACTACCGGTAAATGAAAGCAAAACGAAATATATGCTGTCCACAAGAAAGGACATTCAACATCGGCGCAATGGACAGAACGTGACAATGGACAGCTATAATTTTGAGGTAGTGAAAGACTTTGTCTACCTAGGCTCTGCGGTCAACTCCAGCACAATGACATCAGCGCTGAGATCAAGTGAAGAATTACTCTTGCCAATCGCTGTTTCTACAATGGGCTTAGAAGGCAATTGAGTAGCAAAGCCCTCTACCGAGCAACTAAGCAGACGATGTACAAGACCCTTATCATCGCCGTCCTGCTACATGGCGCAGAAGCATGGACTCTATCAAGGGCGGATGAAAACACATTCAGTTGCTTCGAGCGAAAAGTTCTCCGTGTAATCTTTGGTCCAGTTTGTATCTCAGGAGTCTGGAGCAGAAGGTACAATGAAGAAATGTTCGGGCTGTACAGCGATATAGACCTAAGATAGACTAAGATGGCTGGGACATATAGAGCGTATGGACATCAATGCTCCGCCGGCCCGGAGAATCTTCAACTCTACTCGAGAGGGACAACGAGGTAGAGGACGACCTTACCTAAGGTGTCGTGCGCATGGTTAAGGCCATCAAAAGTAAAGTAAAAGTAAGTAAAGTATCTACCTATTCATGTGTTTAATGCTTAACAAACACACGCAAACGCATAGTAATCCGATTTTTCGGTAAATTAAAAAACCACAACTTCAACAAGTTAAGCCTGTAACAGTCAGTTCATTCACCTCCAAGAGTAAACACCCGTCGCTATATAAATTTCAATCAATATGATTTATTCGAATAGCTCGCGCCACTATCGAATGCAAATTGGTATAGTGGTTCCTTCAATAAAAGGAGAAACACTCTCTGACACATGAAGCCAACCATGAGGCACCCAATTCAAACACTCAATCGTTCATTTACCCTCGAACTCAATAGCAGAGTCTTCCTCTTTAAATTATGTGCGAAAATATCGAACAACGAGATATACAATCAATTGGAAATTTTCAGACAGATGTGCCAGATACTGCATCTGAATCTGAACCCACTTTCAATCTGGTAGATGTCAAATAATAAATCAAAACATTTCATCACAGACGGACTATTATATGTGTCGAGAGCGAGACCTCCGTGCCTAAATCTCAAGATCGAGATCTCGATTCTCGATGCTCGACTGAAAAGGCAAAAGCTCAATTGAAATCAATTCACTTTCGCTTAATTGTATTCGCATTCCGACGGTTCAATTAATTGGAATCAGAATTTATGAAAGGGGCACCCTTTTATCTGGCTTTTGTCTCTGTTTTGGTGTGCTTGGCTGGCACTGATTTTATCCGTCCCATTAGAGTGGAGAGCACTATGCTATAGATACGAATATGTACTCGTATACTAAATTGTTTTCCGCATTTTTATGGATACACTAGAGAAAGATACGCAATTCTAATGGGCGTCAGCAGTAGGTAGATACAATTTCAAATAAATCGACTATCGGCCAACGTTCCTACGTCACTTGGTGTCGGACAAGATTCTAATATAAAGCAGACAGCCAAATGTACGGTAGATAGATCGCCGACCCGGAAACTCGAACAAAGTGAAATAGTTTCGCTTGCTTTTCGTATCTACAATCAAAGAAAATTGTTTGCTTTTTAAAATTGTGTTACCATGTGGGCTGGTCCGATATATTAATTAGCGCACGCACGCAATTTTATCAAAAAAAAAATCTGCCATAGCTATAGATACAGAGGGGCAGAATGGGGGGCCTTCTTCCAGATACATTTCTTTCTAATGTAGAAAACAATAAAATTTTCATAATTTTACAAGTGAAATTTACAATGTTTTTCTATTAAGTGAATGTGTACAATTTTTGCAGATGATTTATCATTTCAATTTTATGGCGAACTTACAAAGTGCCTAATAGATACAAAATTGGATCGCATGAATGTATATTGAAATTTTATTTTGCGAACATTTTTCTCTATTAATCATTTTGCTAATTAAGCTAGATTTGTTGATCTGTGTTTTTGTTTTTTTTTTTGCAAATAATCAACCGAACCGGTTATGCAGAGTTTCGAGAGTGGCACATGCCGTCCGCGTCGCTATATACTTTGAGGAATGTATTTTAATGTGCGGCAGCGGCATATTTTCAGATGCCTACGCAATAAAGTCTTTGTGTTTGAAAAATGCTATAAGAACTTATGTTTGTAATAAATTTTAAACTTTTTTTTAAATTTGTACTTCTCTTGCAGTTTTGGAAAAAAACCAGACTTTTGGCGTGTGGCGTGTGTTTGTGCATTGTTCTGACTAAGAAAATGCGTAGATATATTTTTTGGGGGTAGAATTGGCACGAATTGGGTGCTGTCCAGCTCTTGGGATAAATGGATCATACAAAATTTATTTTAAGCTGAAGAGATTGTTTATAATGAGTGCAGTGTTTATGAGATGGGGGTGTTTAAAAATGTCGGATGCGGGCTTGTTTTCTTTGTGTTTTTGTTAAAGAAAGCTGATACTTTTAGAAAATGGTTTTTCATTGACGAATGGGAGGGGAATGGGGGTTATTTGACTAACATATAGACAGGGACTACATAGGTTGTTGATGTCATAGGGTAGTTTGAATTGACTGGAAATCCCAACAGTTTTTTATATTTTTTGAGCCACTATTCCTAGAGTTGATACTATATGACAAGTCCTATGGCCGTTTTCGACATACCTACAGTGTCTTTTGATCAGACATTTTGGCAAGGCTAATGCAGATTGGATATACATATATCTGAAAGGAATATTGCCATCTCCATCGATTGTCAGGCTGCCCTCAATCTACTGGAATCTACCAACATCAGTTCTTGAGTTTTGGAATAGTCAGGAATTGTCGCACATTTCAAAGCAAACGCGATTGAGTGGTTGGTACTGGGACACTATGCGATAGTGTTATTTTTTTTAAGTCATAGGTTATTTTGAGACTGTCAGATGTTTCCTACTCGACATCATGACAGAAAGTCAGTATCATACCTCCGCGGAACGAAATGAGTCGCTTTACTCTTGAACAACGTTGGGAAATATTGAAAACTTATTTCCAAAGAAAGTGCTGTGTAGCCTAAACAGTGCGTTTTTTGAAAAGAAGTTTTAGCCCAAATGAAGCACCCAGCACCGCCTGCTGTACACAAGTTTGTGCAAAAAAATCGTTAGACTGGTAGGTATGCATGTAGACACTACAGGGTGACCATGGTCCCCGTCGTCTTACGGTGCGCACAGACGAGAATGTGGCTGCTGTAGCGGGCAGTGTGAGACTCAATTTACGAACATAAACTCGCCATCGATCTCAAGAGCTCAACATTTCAGAAGAATTCTGCACAAAGATATCGGGTTATTAGCTTACAAAGTCCAATTGACACAGCAATTGAAGGCGCACAACCAAACCATCCACTTCGTTATCGCTTCACAGTTTGGGCCTTACAGCAGCTTGAATTGGACAACGATTTTGGGCGAAAAATCATCTTCTCTGACGAGGCGCATTTTCATCTCGGCGGCTACGTTAACAAACAAAATTGCCGCATCTGGTACGCGGAAAACGCGCACGTTAATGGCGAGAAGTCAATGCATCCACAGAGAGTGATAGTTTGGTGCCGATTGTGGAGTGGTGGCATCATTGGACCATTTTTCTTCGAAAATGAGGCTGGGAACAACGTTTCGGTCAACGGTCTATAACGCCCAGAGCCATGTTAGCCGACTTAGTTTTTACTGAAATTGAAGACATGAGTTTGGACGTCCGGTTCATGCAGGATAGCGCGCCATGCCACACAGCCCATGCCACAATCGATCTTTTGCGCACCAAATTCCGAAGCTGGTCAGACTTTTCTGGGCTTAGAGTACCTAAAGTAAGTAAATGTGACCAATTCGGTTGCAAGAGATCTAGAGAAATTGTAAAACCTACATATATAGGGGACAGCTCAGCTCAGGAAATTGGTCAGCATCTTTTCTGATGAAGTATGACAAAAGGCTCAGAGACTAGTTGACTCGGACAACTGCAAATTCTACAATAACTCGGATTTCACATTGAATTCAAGGAGACTAAACTTCGAAAGAGCTGAAGAGGTATCCAATATAGAAGGACATTTAGACCAGTTTTAATAAACATTTTTTATCAGTAAAGCCAAATAAAGTAGAAGCACGCCGTTACCCTAGTCCACTCTACTTCAAACTTCTGAGATTCTCGATAGGTATTTACCTTAAGTGTTAAAGTGACTTGACAGCATCTAAATTTTGAGCGGGAAATATATATACATATATGTAGTTCATAATGATATCTTTCTAGTAGGATCTGTTCATGATACTACTTCCCGGTACTGAGAGAACGTTTAATCAAACCAAAAGTCGAGACATACACCAAAATAGCCATTTTATAGCACTTTTTCAAAAATTGTTGCATACCTGCAGGCTAATTCAGCAAGTGTTTTAGGTGTTTCATCAGTCTTCTTTTTAGAAAAACCTTGTCGCTGTTTATTACATTCACACGTAAGTACATCATCGCATTACTTCTCTTTCGTTCCGATTAAAGAGAGAAAATGACGCAAAGTGTTTGTTCAAGTAAATGTGCTTTCGATTCGATGTGCGCCCATCACTACAAAAATAGAAGAATATACGATCACCAAGTAGGTTGGTGGAGGTAGGTAAAAGTGGCGGTTCAGCCTTTAAGCCCAATTAGCACTAAGATGTGCAGTTTTGATCACCAAGTAAGGTCGTTCCTGATGTTTTTAAGTTTTTTAAACTATACATACCTAAATTTATATCACTGCTTCTGGATGAAGTAGAAAGCTAATAGCTTGAAATATTTAAGGAAACGTTGGTGGCTCCCTTCGATACAATTTTTATTTTTTTATTTGATTAAGATTATTATTTTAGTAATGGGAAGTTAAAAGCAGTGATCTGTTGAAAAAATAATACATTTTTGTAAAAAATGCTACCAAAAAGTAGACGTGGCAATAGACAACGGAGCATAAGACCTTCGCGGAGTTTTAACAAATATTTCAAAGGAAGTTTCATAGATATCTCTCCAGTAGTTTTCACGTCAACTGGTAACAGACATAAGACCCTTACAAGTTTATTATTATGTATAGATTTTAAAATCTACATCAAGTCAGGTCTGAGGACTGTCCGCAGATTCGAAATATGGGAACGAAATCATGAAGAAATTCCGAGGCAACTTATTGAATCAATATGTACTTCAAGTAACGCTTTATAAACAGCGTGCTATCAAGTAGCGTGCATAGTGACTGACATTTCATGTCCATCGACCTTCCTACAGGAAAAAGAACCTACCAGAGGAGAAACGGAAATCCCAACCAGTGTTGCCACTAAAAAAAAGTGAATCCGGTCAAATCTGACCGTATGACCGGATTTTTATTTTCTAAATCCGGTTAAAAAAATCCGGTCAAAAGTCAAAATCAGAGTTTTTGACCTGGCATGGCCTGGGCAGGGCATAAAGATAGATAAAGATAAACATAGATAAAGATTTTCGTAGATACCATTGTGCTTTCGATATAAATCTGCATTTGATATTTGCATTCATAGAGTGAGGGCGTCAAAAACGAGCGTCGGCTTTACTATAAAATTTGTTTGTGTTTCCGATTTCAATATTCTTTTACCTGTCAAATTTTATTTCATTGCAATGACGCCTCGTTTTTGTATGTAGCCAAGTCATCAATGGAAATGAAAGTCATGAGAAGACGTGTATGGCCATATGCATACACTAAGGCAGTGTGTTGTGTGTCAATTGAGCTAAATAAGTATTCTGGGATAATTTTCTGACACTTGAAAAGAGTAGTTCACCAAACTCCAATCTGAGATTTATCGAATTTCACACTTTAATTAATTAAAATTCATTGTTTAGTTTCAACATTCTAGCAAAAGAAAACGTCCAAAAATTAGCCTATAAGATAATGCTCCCGGAGCAGAATTCCATGCGTCATGTTGTAAATATCCCATTATTCGCAGTAAATTGGTTTCTGTTTGAACATGAGAGTGTGTTCGTAATGTAAGGCTAAGTTTTATTCAAATTATATAAATATATATTTATTTATAGTTAATAGAGCAATTTTATTTTTCCAGTCAAAAAATCGTTTTCCGGTTAAAAACATTTTTCATTCCGGTCAAAAAACGGTTAGACCGGATTTCAAAATTTTCTCCGGTCAAAGTAAATCGATTTCGGTCAGATATGACCGGAATCCTGTCAGAATGGCATCACTGATCCCAACTGCCGGAGGTCACAAAAATAAAAAAGGAAAGAATAAGCATGGCATGGTTTCTACTCTTATTGCTAGCCTTTAGTAAAATGTCCATCACAATGGAATATGTATGTGTCCAAAAATGCTGTTACAAAACGTCATTAAAAAAAAATAATTTATTCAAGCTAATTGATTAGGTGCCGTATCATCAGAAATAGAGATCTAATGTAATTATTTAAAAATGCAAATTCAAAGCTATCGTCGCTGTTGGCAAATATCTTTTCAATTAGCCATAACTAAACTGTCTAAGAGTGGATATTCATAGTCCCCACCACCTCCCCAAATGCTTGCTCATTCACTTTACCGCAGAGAATTGGAACGTGATCAAAAATTTCTCAAAAAAAAAAAAAAATAAGAAAACTAATAATAAACCAACGCCACTGTCTAACACACCCACACAGGCACTACCTCTGCAATCAGATGAGTTATTCAATTCATTGGAATACGACTCACTCGCATGTAGGTGTCGTTGCTTGCATCGAAATTGTGTTTGACAATATTTATTCAGGTTTTACTATTTTTTTTTTTTTTTTTTCAAAACTAAGAACAAATAGACATAGACGTTCGATGAACTGAATAAACATATCAATCGGAAGTTTGCTTCCGCAACAAGGAACCATTTCAAATGACACTGACACATCATCATAGCGAATTGAGTAATGACAGAATGTTCTCATTATTGATAGACTTGCATAGGTCAGCGGTGACGTTGAGAGAGAAGTCCATATTGACTTGTCAAAATAGTGCAAATTGAACCATACCCAGGGAATGCATTTCAAAAATGACATTTAGGTGTAGGACCCTAGTTTTACGTTTGGGAAGAATGGAAGGGACGTACTACTTTATAATACTGAAACTGATTAGCTTAGATAATCTAGAAAAAAATTTAATCTGTGATTTACCAGAAATTCAACCTGGAAACACTTGCGCTTTCCGCCCCAATAACCGTTGATATCCAATTATGCGACAATTTTGATACACTACTTCAATTAACTGGCTCTTGATCTAGGCCATAGCCAGGGTTCCCAGTTTTTTTTTTTTTTTAAAAAAACCTTATCTTAAAACCAAAATGATTTCTTTCTACTTTTCTTGTTCCCGAAGAAAACATCTTAGCGCAACCAGTTTTTGAACTCGGGCAGTACTTGAGATAGCTATTTGTATTTTTTTTGTTTGGTTCTTCCTTCATTTCAAAATCGAAAATAAAATGAGAATTATTTTCACTTACCCTGTTACCCACTAAGTTGTGCCGCAGTTGTCTAGAAATTTGCGTAATATTTTTAATTTAGACATAGTGCAAGGGCACACTATGTGCTGAGTGCTGGGCCACACATGCCTTCCCATGAAAGTCGTGTCGAGCGACAGGGGTAGATCTTAGGTTAGTTGAGAAAAGAAGCAGCATATACATATTACACTGAAAGTCCCTTCTCTTTTTTCTACTCACTTAAAATCGACCTGTCTCGCCCGAAACGACTTTCATGGGAAGGCGTGTATGGCCCAGTACACGGGCATGACTTTTATTCACATGAACGACCTGGCTACACACAAAAACAAGGCCTCATTGCAATGAAATAAAATTTGGCAGGTACAGGAATAATGAAATCGAAAATATGTACAAACATTTTATGGTAAAGCCGAAGCGGATGACCGCTTTTTATGTCCTTACTCTACCAACTATCGAAAGCGCAATGGTTTCAAAAAAGAACCTTCATTATCATGCGTCATGGCCATGGGTCATGACCATCCAAAAATTATTTCTGAAAGTGGATTTTTGGTCCATTTTCTGTAGCATCTATCTCCCTCTTTTCTACTCACTCAGAATCAACCTGTCTCTCTGGACACGAGGTTCATGGTAAGGAGTGTATGGCCAGACCATGGTAATAGTTTTATTAAATGTCAAAAAAATGAGTGCATTCAGTGGGGTGTTGCATGGGCACATTTTTTGAGCATGGTTGTTTTTTGTAGGTAGTTTACATTTATTCATTCTAAAAGATTTTCTTACAAACTGTTTTTGATAGAATTTTAAGATTTTTCCCCTTTTTGGATTTGTTTCCCCGTTCTTATCCCTGTATCCCTTTTTCCCTTTCGTCTTAAAAAATAGGCAAAAATTGCGATTTTCCTGGTCATAGCTCCTATAAACCAGCTATAACCCTTAACTATCTAAGCATAGTCCAACGATCAGGTTGTTTGTGCATAAGTGGATCGCTACCTACGATGCCATTTCATACTCTTTCCTTGTCACTTTTGGTATACAAATTGCTGCTAGCGAGTAGTGACCTAGTGACAAATTTGGCCACGCTTCCATTTTGAATAATTTGTAAAATCGTTTTCGAAAACGTTGACGGAAGGGGGAGACTTTTCTTGTGGACAATCCAAGTGATGATATGATAATTTCTCCGATGAATGACGTCAAAAATGATGACTTGATGACTTTAATGTGAAAATTGCGCATCTTAGGAACTATGGCTGCAGTTATAGCTATCAGAAAAGTCCATCCGTAAAAACGCGCAACAGAACAAAACTGAAACATTCAACCATAGCCATATCATAGGAATTCAGTGGAATACTTCGTGAAACTGGTTGAGAAGTTGAACAGAAAAAGTTTTTCGTACGGATAAATAAAGAAATTCTGTTTTTAGAAAATTTAAAGATCAATTGCTTATTTTTTTTTTGACGAATTAGTTTTATAATTCAAAAGCAACTATTTAAGACCAAGATTGAGTTCAACGATTAAGTTTAAGTGCTCCAAAAAAGTGAAACAATTTTTTTACGGATGCATTTTACTGATAGCTATAACTGCAGCCTATAGTAAGAAAGCACAGCACTGCGGAACAGCACCTCCGAAAAGGGACTCAGGCTAATAGACTTTGCTGCGGGGCGAAACGTCATCAGTCATCATTAGGTATCAGCAAATGATTTCTATACCTTAGGTATATTGGCAAGGAGACCTGACAGTCTCGAGATTATATGACTCTCAACGAAATTGATCAGGTTGCGAACGATGGTCGGCATGCTTCCAGTGTCTTGGATGCCTGAACGTTCTAGTATCTTCGGTTATACGAATAGGGATATCCATTACAAAAACTCAGCGGATACTGAGAGAACATTTTACGTTTCAAAGGCTAATATATAGCGAAAGACCGCTTTAATCGAACAGGTCTTCAGAGGAACCACAGCGAAAATGGTATCAGAAGTATGCTGGGCTTCGCCACATAAAGAAAGCGATGAAGAATACCGGCTGGCACTTGTGGCCTAGAACAAGGATTAAAATCAATCCTGCAGACTAAAACAAAAACGACTAAGATTTCATAGACTTCTGCCGGTCGAATGGATGACCAAAAGTTCGATCTTGTCAAAAATTCAACGTTCGAGCGCCTGCAGATATGAGCTTGCGAATGCGGTAGAGGATTTACAGTCGGTACTGGGAATCGGAAAGAAAAACTTATACAGACGGTAAGAGGAAATTTCCAACAATCGAATGTCAAATTTCTCAACTGATAAATAAGAAGCAAGGATATCGTATCGATAAAAAAAACTTAACTCCAACAAATCTGTCGAAGCGGAGCTTTTCAAAGCAGCGCTAGATATGACTTGGGTGGGGTAGAATCGCCAGTGCTTATTCTGCAAAATTTGATCGCATGAAAATGTGTCAGATGAAAGGAACATCAGCAAGTCCTATTCACAATAAAGAACGCCATTAACCTGATCGACGCATATTATAACAGGTGCCATGAAATAAAGCCTTATGCAAAAAGGTCCAAAACTTAATTTTGGACTTTATTTCACTTTTGAAATTGTAATAAAGTCCAAAATTACGTTTTCATGGCACCATTATAACACAGTGCCGTGTTTGAAGTCAGCCAAACACCGACAAGTCTTATACCTCGACCTCCTTATTAACTATATGAGTTCATCAACGATTTTGTATCAAGTTTTGGCTTTCCTGTTCCGTCCAAATTGACAGTACCACTGCTAAACCATTTGATGTCGAAATTGGTTTTGGACAAGATACAAGGTGACGGGCTGTCATGTACTTACATTTTTCGACATCATTCCTAAAGCAATTGTGCGAAACTCACAAGTCAGCATCACACTCTTTGAAAAGTCTGTTAAACTACTTGCATAAAGCTGATGATATTATTGACATTATCGGGAGAACGCGACGAACTGTCAGTAGAGCTTTTGCAAGTACTGAAACCGGAGTGGGTCTGTTTGTTAATGAGGACAAAATGAATGATTCTTTGAGTGATATTTTTCATCCAGAGACCAGAATGTGTTTAATCCTTATTGATTTCTGATTCATTTTGACAGCTGCCGATTTACTTTTGTATAATAACAGGAAGTTTATTACTTGAAAAATGCTGTGCAAATCAAGTTTGACAAAGACCGGTCTTTCTACTTCAAGTTCGCTAAATGTTTACAGTTTCTCTTCACATTTTTCGCATTCTTTAGACTATAAGAAAGAAACTTCGTAAAATAGAAAACACTTTCTTAACTTTTACTAGATAAATTCTTAATTATTTGTTATTTAAAATTTTGATAATAAATTAGATACTTTCGTCAAAAATTTGTTAAATTTCCTTCAATATGTAAATGTTCCGCTTGCATTCTGACATTGAATAAACATATTCACATTTAATATCTTTGTCTGTTAACTAAGTTAAGATTTATGTATAGACGTATCCAAAACTTGCTAATCGAGAATGCTAATTTTTGTCAAAAGAAAAATGCAAAATTTGTCTAAAATTTGACAAACCAAAGAAATTAACATTTTGCAAATATTTGTCTTTGAATATATACATTTTTTTGTGCTGTTTGAATTTATTTACGTATTCTTGTGATTAGAAAGTACTTATGATGTTCTGATAGGTGAAATCGTGTATCTAATCAATTTTAACAACTACTCTGAAATATTATTATATTTGTTTAATTTTTTTTTGTATAAGTATGTTCACAAACAAGTTTTCTGTTGTCGGTATTGGCATTTCGATTATTTGTTATGCAATTAATTATACACAAACAGCTACATTAATAATAATATATTGTAACTAACACAGGTGGTAATTAAGTGCAAGCAAGAAAAAAAATTTATAAATCAAAGTATGTAATTAGATATTAATTTATTTACACAATGCAGCGACATTGAAACCCCGTGCCAGAGCTATACTGTAGTCAAGATAACTATTTAAATTGCTATAATTAAAATGTAACTACATTGCATGGTACATACTAATAAATATTTTTAGTGTCCGCAGAGAATTCCGCCATAAAATGTTAAGTATGGTCTATATCTATAGACAAAAATGAGCCATTGTAAATTATTTATGTTAGGATTTACTTTTTGACATTACACTGACATTTAAATCGAAATTGTGACAATCCCAGTTAAAAATTGCTTCGTACAAACAAAGATAAACGACATGTACTTCTAGAGTTCTCATTTATGCTCCATTTGACTTTTGACATCCCTGCAGTGTCGGACATGAGATATAACTTAGGTAAGGTTGTGGCGGTGCGTTAGGACTCAGTTATAGCCATCTTAGTAAAATGCATTCGTAAGAAAACGAAAAAGAACAAAAGTGAAACATTTAACGCCAGCATTTTATAGAAATTCAATGGACCCTGTTGTGGAATTGACTGAGAAGTTGAACAGAAAAAGTTACGTATGGAACGATAATACATAAATTCGTTTTCTAAACAATTTAGACATCAATTGCTTAATTTTTTTTTGATAATCTAACTTTTTAATAATTCAAAAGCAACATTTTAAGACCAAGATTGAGTTCAACGATTAAGTTAAAGTGCTCCAAAATAGCAAAACAATATTGTTTTTCGGTTGCATTTTAATGATTGCTATAACCTATAATATAACCGATACGTTAAGTGTCTTTTCAACATTAGCCTCAAGCGACCCATGTATTCGCAGTGACGCTGCGTAATGCAAATTGAAAAATGACGTTTATTTAAGGGTGGAGTAAAGTCAACTGGCTGAAAGAGATTAAGTTAACCAGATCGTGATCGTGATACATTTTCTAGCCGCAGTAATTCCGTAATATATATTTTATGGTGATATGATAAGTTACGAATGAATTAAGTGAAATTACTGTGAATTCACTGAACAATCTGAACTTTTTATTGCATATTGTAGAAGGCGACTAAAATTTCCCCGACAAATAATGATAGCGATAATGTTTGGAGTTTTGTACAATTGCTAGGAACTGGAACACCCTTGACTGTAAGTTCATAGAAGAAAAATTAAGCAAGCCATTCAATCTAGAAATATCTGATGTACTAGTAGGTATACATTGTCTGCGGCTAAAAATACCAAACTTTTGTCGATTTTCATTGGGCTTTTACCGTTTTTCTCTCAGATCTCCGATTTTTCCTGCAGCAATAGAACATGAAATGAGATTTTTGCATTTGTGTTGGTGTGTTTTTTGACAGTCAGCTATTTTTTAACTTTTTAACTTAAAAGTGAGCTAGCTATAGATTCTCAAAAAAATACGACCTTTCTCGTATATACATAGTAAGAAAAAGATATTGTTTTCGTACAAAATTTCGAACTCGAGATTTTGATCCATTCTGATATTACGATGATAGAGGGGAACTCAAAAAAGTGGGTCTCGCAATTCTGTCCGTTCTGTCCAGGGGGCACCCTAGGGAATCTAAATGCTTGGACGGATTTGTTTCAAACTTCCTATTTAGAGTTTGTGGACTGCCCGCTAGGAGGCTAGCCCTAATATCAACGATACTTCCCGTATAAAAATTGTACAAAATATTAAACAATTTAGATTTTTCGAAAACGGCTCTAACGATTTGAACCAAAATTGATAGTTGAGTTAATGTAGGCTGCATACCCAGTTTTTCGATAAAATGTACAGCAGCGGCACTTTTGAAAAGTGGGTTTTTCTCAAAAACGGTACTAACGATTCTAACAAAATCATATTTTTAAGATACTATCGTCACTCTTAACTTGATAGCAAACTCAGTTTTTCTCAAAAAAGACTGCGTCCGTAGGTTTGGATGGCCCGTCGTCAACAGGAAGAATTCTACTTCGTCGAATTGCGGACAGAACTGTATCGTCATTTTTTTCCGAATGTACTAAAAACAATATTCGATGATCTTCCAGCTTTGGTGACTCCATACATCTAAAATCAAGACACCAATATGCGGTCGAGCTTCATTCTTTTGGATTCCAAAAACAACATTTGTTTGAAATATTTCTAGGAAATCAAGTCGGTTTCATTGGCAATTTAACCTGCCTTTTTTTCTGTCTTTGTAGATGTGGCTTTTGAATGTGGTGCGCACATTGGTCCATTTGCCCTGGCACGTTTTGTGTTTTTTGGTGCTGGCGACTTTTAAAATTCTAATTTCCACAATTGTTTCTATCTTTCTCGTTCCTCTCGCGAACGTCGGACAAACATCCGAGAGTATGACTTTCCTGAAAAAGCTTCCCAATTCAGCCGTTCGTACTCGATATAAAATTGTAGGTCCCTTCCATTCGTCCCAAACATAGAAACTCACACAAACGAATGTTTGCGAGAAGCTAGGCCTAGGGTGTCTACCCGCCTGTTGCGCCATACCTATTTATTTATTTATTTTCTATTTTCTATCAATATCTTCTGAATTATTTTCGATCGAAGTGACAATTTCATTGTCAGATGCATGGCTGACAACTTTTCTGACAATATTGTCAGACAAAATTGTAAGTGCAGACGGTTCGGAGATATTTTCCACTGACAGATCTAACAATATTTTAATATTGTATCGTAAGATTATTTATGCCAATAAACCACAAGCCGTCGCGAAAATTCAGCATAATCTATGCGCCAGAGCAGAGTCATCGAAAATTGGACCATTAAATTATTTAATTAATTATTTTAATATCTACTCGTCCCAAATGGAGAATCATAATATTATATGATATGTGCGACAGAGCACCAAAAAACAATTTATTGTTAATTGAATTCCGTTCTTATATACATATTAAAAAATCAACACAAAACTATAAGGCTGTGACGCATATTTCGAATATTTTTCTTTACCATTGGAACCACCCCCGAAAATCGGACAATTCGCATAAACTTCATCTACACGTTCGCATTCAATTCTTTTGCGTGGGGTTTGGTAAATATACGGTAGTTTCGCATGATACATGTATCGTCTTGGATTCTCCGATGAGCTCACCAGCGAACATAAACATAAGCATATTTAAAATGAACAGTTCTGACTGAGAGTGAATAGATTTATTAAGATGAAAAAGATAATATGTTTCAAATACATTCACCAGCTCCAGACAGCCCTATAAGCACACAGTTTCGTTCAACTATCAAATTTTAAAAGAAAGAGTAAAAATAGGCGTGGCACCTCCCATACAAAAAAAAAAAATTCAAAATCGTATATTTACTATCTCGAAAATCACCGAACCGATTCAGCTAAATTTACAGACAGGCTTAGGTATTGGCCCGGGAGTGTTCATATGTGGACTAGTTAAAATTTTACAAAGGGGCGTGGCGAGGCCACAAAACAAGTCATTGCAAACGCTATTCTTCGACAGTCATGATACGCATTGTCCTGATAGACAGGATTATTACCTATGCAATATAATTCATGGGCATGAGCAAAGCCGAGCGGCTATAGCTAGTATAAGATATTTCTTAAATTAAGTAGATGTATTCAGTAATTCGGTGAAGAATTCACTACAGAATAGTTGAAACATATTACTCGATTTTTGAAAAATTTCCTAAGGTAGTACTCGAAAATCAATAATTTTGATTTACTGAAACCTACCATATATTTTTGTTAATTTATTTATTTGTTTTCCAAACTTTGATGCGTCGTCATCGATGAAGATATATTTCTTTGTAAAATTATCATAAATGTATTTGCTCAGTTCACTTGCTGTTGTGCTAATTGGATTACCATATCCGATGTCAGTATTACTTCTGAATTTAAATAAACAACTGTGACATAATTGCGTAGAAAAGTAATACCTCTACTACTCAGTTGAAAGATTTCAAGAAAGAATTTTCTACCAAAAAATTACGAATTATTTATATCATAATTCCAGAAGTTACCACTTCATTCCAAAGGCCAATCTATTTTGTTGTCCATAAATCATTTATTAAAAATCCCTGGATAATTACGAATTTAGATTGCAAATTGAATATACCTACTCATATAATATTTCATAACAAATCGTACACGTTTGTCCAAAAGTATTTAACCTCTTGTTACAAGTCCATAGACCTTTGATACCTATGTTGTTTTTAAAATCGAGTGCCATGATTCATTTCATATTGGGGAATTGTATATCAATTAGACAAAGGGTCTGACATTAAGCAATAACATCGATGACAGGCTTAAATAATTTTGAAATTAATCGCATGAGGTGCAGCATTACAAAGTCTTCAACAAATAAAATAAAAAACTCAGACTCATAAACAGAACTTTTCTATCTACCTGATAATAATTCAACTTGTTATCAAAATCTAAATGATATGAAATAAATTAATTTAAGAAGGCAACTTAGCTATCACCAGAAATAAAGAAATATGTATCTATGTACACGTTGATTTGATAAAATGCCTTTCATTGGATTAGAAAGTGTATTTGTTTTGCTTTTGATCAAATTTCTAGAAAATTTAAGAATATTTCTGACAATTTTACTAGACGTGTTTAGGTATATAAAGTCTCGGTATCTTTGTCGGATGGAGAACGTTTCATTTTTCGGAAATTTAAAAGAGAGAAACGAGCTAACCAGAAAACTGTTCATAAAATTTGCTGAATCACTCATGATAATCCTTTAAAAAAAATCTTATGATTAAAGCTAAAAATATCATTCCCTTATGTATTAAATTTAAAAATTAATTGGCACAAAAATAGACAACAATCACCACGAGAACAGACAACAGAAGCATTTAGCTAAACTTCATTCAAATCAATTTAGATAGGTAGTCCCCTTTAATTGACAAGAAGCACGCAAGTTTTTCGCGCATATTTTACCATATGTCTGTGTGTCTTTATTTAAATGGACATTATATGCCATAAAATTAATTGACACACGTCAGTCTTTATGCTTAAGATTTAGTCAATGGAGACAGTAGACAGAATGTGAGCTAATATACGTTAGCTACCTTCTTTTAATATTAACAAACTATAGAAGTCTTCAATAAGACAATAAGAACAAGAGTTTCGACTGTTTCGAAAAAAAGGGACCTTTAGGGACTGCAAAAGTGGAATTGAAACTACGCAAATAAATTCCTGGCAAAGTTTTTGTCCCAACATTGAAGAGAATAATGAGGCTTAGAAAGATCTTGTCAATGTCTCATGTATACCTAGTTCTATATAACAATCCGATGGTACCTACATTAAGATAGAATAGTCAAGAATCACTTAAGTTACTTACAAACTTGCCAATTCCCAGGACGTAAAAGGTGAGTGACGCCTACACTGGGACACAGTTTCATTCCGGAATTGAACTCATTTTAAAGGAAAGAAGCGTGCGAAAACTTTCGTGGGCAATTAATAGCCTTCTCCCTTTCAAATCGGCAGGACCGGACGGCATCAAAACGGCGAAAATGTAAAATGCTGAAGGCATTCTCAAGCCCTGGATGATTTAACTGTTCGTTTTAAGTGTAAACAATAGATAGATACGTAACAAAGTTATGGATGGAGGTGAAGGTGATTTTTATACCCAAGATGGAAAAGTTCAGGCTTATTAGACTTTTCTACTAAAAACTTTAGAGAGGCAGCTAGATGGGCAAATTCACACTGGTCGGTATATTTTCAGGCCACTGATGTTTTCTTAGAAAACATGTCAAGAGGATCAGATTGGTAGACTCGGAATCTTGCAGGTTCTGTAATGAATGATCGTCAGGCCGAGGTAGATACATATAACAGATATAGATACTATGCGAATGCGAGGCAATATGTCACAGTCGAAGGAAATTTCTGGGCATGTACTTCTTCCAACATTTAGACAGGGGCCGATACAGGAATTCTGTTTGGGTATGGTCACGTTGGTCAAGTCCAGTCAAGCAATAGAAAATATTTTTAAAAATAGATATACATAAATCTTGAATATCTATCAATAGCAATTATGCCTAGTGTCAATAAAAAAAATCGATAAAAACATATCCCATCGTGTTTCACAAATTCTTTGTACAAGTGTTCCTCCCAGCTCTCCCTCGAAGCCTCTGTGTCTTTTTGCTGAAGCATTGCCAAAGGCTATAACTTTTTGCATAGTCTCTGATGCATTTCAACAAAACGTCAATTTTGAAGAGAATGTTCTTTAAAGCATGGTTGTTGCATGGACAACGTTTAGCGTGAGTAGCTTTTTTGCAGAGTTCATAATATGGACTGCACTCAGTGTATCAGAAGTAATCACAGAACAGCTGTCAGTACCAATTCTTAAGCACCATGCTAAATCAATGTCGAACTCGTAGCAAAGATCTTCTACTATCCGTGATAATGCAACACCAGTCAACCGATGCGACGTTTTTTCATCATGTCTACATATTGAATCTTCTGATATGCGTCGCAAAATATTAAGAAATCCTCTCTGATTATTCATGAAAATATCGAAAATGGGGTCTCAATTTTTTTTTTTTTTTGGTATGGGAAATGTCGGTAATTTCATCGAAAATAATGGAAAATATTTTAAATTTGGAACCGTTTTGGATCCAATTTTGGGTCAGTTTGGGTTGTTGCAGACTCGCTTGCTTGAAGGGTACGAAACACAAGTTGTCTCAATTTTGTTTTGCTATTTTTTTTTGTGAAATCTGGACGCGAAGAATTTCAAAGGCTTACGCCTTACCCATAGATTTTAATAAATAAAAAATAAAAATAAATAGGTGGCGCAACAGGCGGGTGACACCCAAGGCCTAGCTTCTCGCAACCATTCGTTTTGTGTGAGTTTCTATTTTTGGGACGAATGGAAGGGACCTACAATTTTATGCCGAGTCCGAACGGCTGAATTGAGAAGCTTTTTCATGACAGTCATACTCTCGGATGTTTGTCAGACGTTCGCGAGAGGTGGCGCAGTAGAAAAAAAATTTAGGATGTAATTTTGGTTTTTCCGGGGATCGAACCTGGGATCCCTCGCACAGTAGTCCAGCACACTAACCACTGCGCTACTGCGCCCACAGAGATTTTAATAAATGTCCGTAAATTTAAAAAATGTTGTTTGGTTTTCTTTCAAGTATTTAATGATTCTGCCGCATAATTTGTTCCTACTACTGTGCGAGGAATATTTTAAATGATTTTTAGATAATATAAAACATAAAAAACATAACAATAAACTAAACGCAAATGTAAAAATAAATTAGTTTTCATTGGTGAACTAGAACTGACAGCAAAATTTATTAACTCACAGCTGTAGTTCTTTTCAGTTATTTAATCTTTTTTCCTTTTTTTTTCATGAGTTTTGGGTATGACTCTACTGTACATAGACAGTAGAGGGATATTGGGTGCTTTTCAATGGGAAGTGTTTAGGTGTTTTTCAATTGTAATGGATGGTCCCTGATGGTGCCAAGTGCCGTAAGAGACCTCTTTCTCATACCCCGTTTTTAAGCTAACATAACTTGACCTAACCTACTGCAGTCTGCAAGGGAGGTAGACATTTCTCTGCACTCTATAGTCGGCGATGTGAATCACTATTCACCAAGGAATTTACAATTCTGGCCTTCCTAGACATCGAGATGACTTTCAAGAATAGAGTAGCTGTCGCTATAATTAAAGCACTGGAGAACCTGAACGATATTGATAGAAGCGTTCACGGCAATTGAAAAATCCTGCCAGTTCTGCTTTATGGCGCCGAATGCTGGACGATTAGGAAGAATGGAAGGCTGATACGAGGCTTCTTTGAAAGAAAAATACTTCGATGGATTTTTGGTCCTGTGTGATAGGAGGGCGAATAAAAGAGAAGATACAACCGCGAAATCTATGAGCTGTACCAAGATGTGGATGTACTTGAAAAAACCAAAACACATCGATTACATTGGCTCCGCCTCATCGGGTTAATTGGGGAATAATGCTCCAGCTATGAGGATCTTCGAATCCCAGCCCACAGGTTCGAGAACACAAGGAAGACCGAACCTCCGTTACAAACCTCAAGCCATCGCGGATGACAGAACGATAACTGGAAACAGCGTGCTCGGGATCGCAAAGGATTGAAGGCTGCATTGTATCAGACAGAGACTCTCTGACGAGTCGAAAGCCTGATAAGAAAGAAGAAGAAGAGATAATCTGAAGAATGAGGCAAGTCTAAGATAAACGGGATCATAACAGCTTGGCTGCTGCAAGCTAGGCATTTCAGTGCAACGCGGTACTGCGCAGAGTGGAATGCTTTCACCATATCTACGAGTATGGCAGCTAAAAGTGATTGAAATACTAGTATGGAGTGGACATGGACACCCTTGAGAAAAACGACTGCAATGTAATATATGCGGATGAGATTGCCATTTTGTTTACCGGGAAATATCTCCCAACCTTAAAAGACTTGATGGAACTGGCCAGTTAAAACAGAGCTAGTGTTATTCACAAAAAAGCACCGAGTTCCTCAAATCGAGTTCGTCTTAACATATCTAACAGCCCTAAATACCTCTAGGTCTGGTTCTGGATATCAAGTTTGGAAGTTAAACACGCATAAAGGTTTTAAGAAGGCCGATACCACAAGTAGTTATGATTGGCTGGTTCTGGCCCAGGTGCAAGGTGTGGTCGTTGTTCTCTGGTGGTGTTTTTGCTGAATTATGTTTGATTCAAAGAAAAGTTTAATGGTGCGGTTTATTAAAATGTGCTCTCTAACAGGGTGATTACAGATACAAGCAGAATGGCTACAATTCCAAACAGGGCTGTATAGTTCTTAACAGGGCTATTACCGATCTAACCAGGCGGTTACTGTTGAGGTTACCAGACCACCCTGTTAGAGAGCACATTTTAATAAACCGCACCAACAAACTGTTCTTTAAATCACACCTAATCCAGCAAAAAACACCACCACAGAAGAACAACCGCACCTTGCACCTGGGCCAGAACCCGCCAATCATAACTACTCGACTAAGAATCTTAAGCCTCAGGAGGGCCAGCAGCCCCAAAATCGCACTCTGGCTTCATACGGGGTTAATGCTAATGTATGAGTCATTGTCTGGTTCTTGTGGCTAGCACTAGACAAAATAAGCTACGTCTCTCTACTTTATTAATAAACTCCAAAGTACCTACAAAGTCGTGGTCCGCAAGGAACTATGGATCAACCGCTGCACTGGAAACCATTTCACACATTCTCCTAAAATATTTACGGCAAATGAAGGATTATAATGGCCAGTCGCTCACGGCATGTCAACATTAAAACTGAATTTACGGACTACCTACAGAATTGGGTTTTGATATATGTACATCTCTAATCTAACCTCAAAGGCTACTGTATCCAAACCTATGAATCTCCCGCTAAATATTTAGTCATCATTGCTGATGCACATTTCACTGTCTAAAGTCCATAAGGTTATGTAGAGTCACCCGGAGTTTTCCTACCCGGGATTTGAGATTGAGACTGTATAATCCAACAGAATACACCCTGTTGCAGTTGTAATAACGTAACAAAAGAAGAAATTCACTATCAAAATGCGCCGATGCGGTACTAGCAAATGACCAGACAACGAGCTCTAGGAAAACCCTTCTTAGGTTTCCTATTGACCAAATCTCGAAGAATAGTAGGTATTAAATAACGAATAACCTGGACTTCCAAAGGTTGGATCTAGACTCTCCCATTCAAGAAATTTCAACAACTATTTCAAATGAATTGTGGTAACAAAGCGCCATATAGGCTTTTAAAAACCGATATAAAATGTGCCTAACCTACCTACCTACCTCCCTATATCAATTTTTCGTATCTTGTTGTTCTTAAAAAAAATGTTTACAATCGGAAATATCACTGACAGACAAAATAATACCTACAGTACCCATTTACCCATCCTAATAGTAAGCTTGTAGCTAATTTGGGTTAGCGGTTTATGGTTATGGTTATGGCAATTTATTTAAGGTGTATTTGCAGTACTACTCAAATTTCACCAAATTCCCAGAACCAGTAAATGAGCTTTAAAAAGTAACCTATATTTTGTTTACTTCTATCTCGAATTTCTCAGCAAATATCTTTCGTATCTACGGATTCCATTAGTAGAGCCATTCCCAAACTGCCCACAAAACCTCGCATTTAATAGAAAAATCCTATAATTAACCTCACAAAAATGTCTGTATAATCTCCAATGTAAATAAATAACCAACATGAATCACCTTCTCAATAATAGGTCTATACGTAACGAACATGTGTGTCGATAAAAAAAGGAAGTATCTATCACACGAATCTCAGCAAAAAGCAATTAACTGAATTGCATTACTTCGACAAAAAAAAAAAACCCAAAACAACACACGTAGGTAGGGTACCTACACATTTAATTGTTTTGTTGTTCTTCGAGGTCAAATGAATTTTAGTTGCGAAAAAAAAACCCAACTATCGGAAGCACCCGAAAAAAGTATGAGTACGAGTATCTCTCCATTAAAAATAAAAAGAGACACAACTGTGCCCATTTACCCTAAAAACACACACACTAATACTCCTCTAGCCCATTCTAACACTAATCTAATTTCACCCACTACCACTTGTCAAACATTTTTGTTTGAACATTGTGTTAGTCATAGTCATAGTCACCTCTCAGAGAGCACACCGTTTGAGAACCACTGTACCGTGCGCCGCTGAGAAACAATTGGAAAATTCGATTAGGAAAACAGAAGAAAAATATTCTAGAACCATGACGAAGTGAGGGGGCAAAAAAAAAACTGCGTTAGCATGAGTCAACCGAAAATTTCCCAAAAAAAAAAAAAAAATATGACGTCTTTATTGACTTTTCTGACATTTGAATTTCAAACGTCAGACTTTTGGCATTTTCTTACCTGAAAGTGTGGGGAACTAAATTGCTGCTGTCTAACACCACCACCACTTGGTGAGCCGTATCCCTGTTGTGGATGATGGTGATGTCCCTGCGGCATATCCATACCAGCTGTTGCTGATGCAAATTGATGATTTATCGGCATTTGCTGTGCGTTGCTGTTCATTCCGTTTGAATTTGGTACACCCTGTGCGGAGTTTGTTGTTGTTGTTGCATTTGAATTTGGCATTTTTATTACCGCCTATATCCAACTGCCGTTGTCGTTCAAAGTTAGAAGCACTGAGTTATCACAGATTTTTCGTAGTTACACTTTTTATATCTTTTGTTTTTTTTTTTTTTTTTAGATATAAATAGAAATCTCTCTCTGACTCACAAAAATCACCCACAATTTTAATTTCATAAGATATTCCAAAAAAATAAATTTAATTTAATTTTTTAAATTGTGTCACAATTTTCGATAAAAAAAAAACAGAAACAACTGCACACCAGATATTGTATAACACCTTGAAGATACACACAGTATTGCACTTTTAATTATATTTAGGCGAACAACACAAAAATTAAAAAAAAAAAATAAAATTTAAATAAAATCAATAAATTAAAAAAAAATAAATAAATAAATATGTAAGGGGTAGTGCAATTTGATTTTTTTATTTTTATCGCGGTAGATACGTCACCCCTATCTTAGGTGCTGGAGATTTTGTATGTTGAAGTATCTATAGATTTTTTTTTGTTTAAATAACTTTATCGACACGGCGTAGTCCCGTTCGCCTCATTAACAATATATCGCTTCAAGAGTTGAACTAAAACTGTGTTTCGATCACTGGTCGACGTTAAATCAACTTTTTCTGTAGTATTCGTCTTTTCTTACTTTATCGGTGTGTTGCTTCCATCTACAAAAAAAAAAAGAAAGAAAACAAGTGAATATAGCTACACGAAAATGAATCGAGAGCGTAGCGTATCGTATGATGATGGTTGTATCTGCCGTTGAAAATACTGTGTGTTACGAATATCTAACACTGTATAGGAAGAGAATTCTACAGTGGAGCTATAAAGTTTGGTCTTAGATGTTAGATGGTGGTTGTAGAAATAGTCTCGGACTTTAGTACACTCATTGAGATAATATCGTCAAACGAAGACGTCGGTCGGTTGGCCGTTTGCGTAGCGTATAGCATTGTTGCTAAATGCTAAATAGTCGACGACGAAGACGGTATAGGTACTCTGACACACATCAGATTTATAAATAGATTTAGACGTGGGAATGATTATTTACACGTTAAGGTTGATTTTGTGATTTTCGGTTGTTTCAGTGTGATTTCGACTTCTTTTCTCTTTTCGCTTGATGTGTGTATTTGTATCTGAGTGTAGTTTTTTTTTATTTAATCTGTATTTATAGACGTTAGATATATTATATATGTGTGGTTTTTATATTATTTTACTCAGATGTTTTGGCTGCTATTTGGCTTCTCAGCATCGATGTATCTAGAGATGGAAAATCCAATGTATCTATCTAGATGGATCTCGAACGAAATGAATTGGAGAGCAAAAAATGCGAAAATATTTGTTTTATAGATTTTATTTTTTGATACTTTTATGGAAAGGCTTTGTTTAGGTGTCGATCGCAGTTGGGCAGTTGTCGCGTATGTTGGGGAGATACTTTTGACACCATATAAGGGTTAAGTTTTTTTTTTTTCTGAGAAAACGAATAACTGACGAGACGTGGGCATGTATCTTTTTTGGCGATCGTCAGTGAGATCAATTAGTTTCGGGTGACTGATTTATGGTATTGTGTTCTGAGGTTTAAGGACCCATTACCTATTTATTGCGGATGAACTTTCTCGAAACGGGTAGCAACAGCGGAGTTTGTGAGTCGATTATAGACAGACAGTACAGTAGGGTCAGAAAGTGGGTGAGTTGTAAAAGGCGATCATGGCAGTGCTAGCCAAATTTTAGTCAATTCCAAGTGGTTACAACACCTATTTAATTTTGGTACCGATCCACTAACTGTTGCCTTGCGGCTCCGTCTGCGAAGTTAGAGAATTGTGCTGTAATGGTTTTTTTTCCAAGACAGGTGGGCCATCTAGTGGTTTATTTTGAAATGACACTGACAGCTGTTTCCCGCTCGAAATATTGACAGAAAGTTAGTATCGGAACGAAATTAGTCGCATTTACGATTGAACAGAATTCTGAGGAGAATTCTGCACAAAGGTCTTAAATTATTCGCTCCATTGACTCAGCACGACCATCCACTTCGCAGTTTGGGCTTTACAGCAGCTTTTATTGGACAACGATTTTGAGCGAAACATCATCTTTTCTGACGAGGCGCATTTTCATTTCGTTTCATTTCGGCGGCTACGTCAACAAACAAAATTGCCGCATCTGGGGCTCGGAGAACCGGCACGTTATTGTCGAGAAGCCAATGCATCCACAGAGAGTGACAGTTCGTGGAGTGGTGGCATCATTGGACAATTTTTCTTCGAAAATAAGGCTGGGAACACCGTTTCGGTCAACGGTGGGCGTTACAGAGCCATGTTAACCGACTTTTTTGTTACTGAAATTGAAGACATGGATTTGGACGATATCTGGTTTTTGCGCCATGCTACACAGCCCTTGCCACAATAAATCTTTTGCGCATCAACTTCCCAAATTGTGTTATCAGCCGTCTTGGGGATGCCAATTGGCCGCCTCCGAGCTGCGATTTGACTTCATTCATTTTTTCATTCATATTCAATGGTCCGCTTGTCCATTAAGTGGGTCACGGGTGTAGGTTGCTCAAGTGGACCCTCCATAGATCTCGATCCTCCGCCATCGACTCCAAATCATCAAGGGCAATCCCCATACGGGTAGAGGAGAGATTATGAATTTGATCTAACCATCTCATCCTGGATCTACCTAGGGGACGCCTGCCCGATGGTACGGATTCCATAGCACGTCGTGGGATCCTGGTCATACGTTTAATATGACTAAACCACCGAAGCATGGATCGCTCCGTCCGGAGAAGTAGCTGCTCGACATTGAGTTCCTCACGTATTCTAGTGTTTCTAATGCGATCTCTACGGGTCACACCAGCAATACAACGGAGAAATCTCATTTCGGTAGCTTGTATTCGCGATCTTATTCTTTCGGTCATTACCCAAACCTCATGACCATAGGTAAGAGTTGGAACAAACACCGAATTAAAGACTGACAACTTAGCTTTGACACCAAGTTCAGTCGTCCTGATAACAGAATGACCAAGCTGTCTCAAAATCGATCCAGCCTGAAAAACTCCTACAGGAAAACTCGGCATTGCTCCTTCCATCACTCGTGAATAAGACCCCGAGATACTTAAACTTCTCCACCTGTGCAGAGTGCATTGAACAGGCGTTCTAGAGACGACCATCACTTCAGATTTGTTCACATTTACTTTCATCTCAGCTTCAACACAAACGGCTACAAACCGATCGAGTGCGCGCTGAAGTTCAGTCTGAGAGGACCCAAGGACCAAATGACTTATCCTCAGATCTCCCAATTCGAAACGTTCTTCGCCAAGACTACGCTGTAGCATCCAGTCCATATAAGTAATGAAAATGAGAGGGGACAAGACGCACCCCTGGCGAAGTCCAACGCCCACGGTGAAAGGTATTGATTTAACGCAGTTCAATCAACGGCGATTTGACTTCTTTAAACTTTTTTTTTGTGGGAAATCGTCAAGGGCCGATGTTATGCTAACAATCCGAAAACGATTCAAGCACTTAAGGCCAATATCATCCAAGCAATCCGTGAGCTACAATCCATTAACAAGGTCTTGGAAAATTAGAGTGACCGAATTCGCTACTACGAAGCCAGCCGAGGTAGCCACTTGTACGACGTTGTGTTCCATAATTAATGGGAATGTTTGTTCTTACTAATAAAGCCATAATACATTACAAAATTTAATTTTGTTCATTTAATTGCATTTTTAAAAAGAAACTTTTATTTGGCCCACCCTTTACTAACTTTTCAGATATGGGGACTTCCCAGTTTTATTTCATAAATCACTTACCGACTGGAAAATCAGTTCAGCGTTTTCCAAACAAAGATCTACTCTGTTAAGAAAGCGGCCCAAATTGGCTTAGCGAGGGGAACTACCAGCAATGGATAAAACCTTCTTTGTGGACAGCCAAACAGACTCGAAATCCATAAGTCGGTACTTCTTGACATTAAAAGCAATAGACCATCACACAATACTGATGTGCTGGGTCTCTGGACATGTTGATGTGGAAGGGAACGAGGAAGCAGATAAACTAGACAGATGCGGTTCTGAAATGGGCATACCTATCTACTATTAGCTGACAAGACGAGTACTACCAGCTCTCAAAGCAGCTAAGAGTGTCAATGACAATGTCACATTAAAGTTGACTAAAAAACGATCGAAGAAAACTTTCGGTTGTATACTAATAACTCGCAGCTTGTGGTCCGCAATTGGCACTAAGATCCTAACATCTTTTGGTATAGAAACTAAATTTGAGTGCTCGTCACTCATTCAGATCCGAATGGTTTTGAGTGCATTGAGTTGCATATCCATGTGTAGATATCATTTTAAGGGAATAAAAAACAGTCATACGACAAACGTAGCAAGCAGTCAGATGGTAAATGGTGATCCTAGTGGAGCTACGCGATGAGCAAGGCTTTGGAAAGAAAAATCGGGTCGGAGTATGACATTTCTGACTAAGAAACTGAAAGCAGGACAACTTGATGTTGACACTGGCGATTTAAGGTAGTTGAAATTTGGCAACCAAAAATACTGCGTGAATCGATTGCTACCAAATTACGGTGTAGGATGAGATTGGTACCTAAAAGTCTACTTGACCGACACACACATTCACCTACTAATGGCAAAGCGAGTGTGACTTCTGTCGGCCAATAAAATACTCTTCCTTCGATTTGTTTTCATTTCTCATCCAAGGCAATGGTGTAGACTGTGTATCAACTGCAGCCCAATCATTTTGAGATGGTCGTACAAAAGGTTGTAAGGCTTTATAGACAAAGGGGCCCTTCACGTTTAGACGATCGATAATACTGTCGATCTGTAGAGATTTTCAACAGACCTTACGTACAACGGCTTTCTTATTAATTCTTTCTGAATTTAGAGCTTCTATTGGGTGTGCTGAAGATTAGAAGTTTCCTGTCAAATGGCTGTTCACGGTCAATGCGTTGTATTTTTTTTTTGACGTGGGGTCAGAGAATCTATGTGCAGTAAATGAGCCTTAGTATAGGCTCTACAAAATTGAAGAACTCTATTGAACCAGCTGCTCTTTGTCTGTTACGGTGTCAACCAATTTCTACATCACTGCTTTAGACGGCAGCTTATTCTAATGTTATCCATTTCTCTAATGATCGTAAATTTGACCCACCAACGACCAAAGATGGAAAAAAAAGGGGTAAGGTAATTTCGCACCGGTGTGGAAACTCGTTCTTTAGCATCTAGCGATCGAAAACCTCGAGAAATGCACAGGGTGCGAATTTACTTGATATAGTAGTTTCGCACCTTACACCTATATATGTAAAACACCTTTCATTAGTTGGTTCCCTAAAGCGAAATCATAGGTTGCATAGGAAAATAAAATAAAATAAATAAATCAAATAAAAACTTTCAAACCTAAAAAGAAAGAAAATAATAATGGACCAAGGTGTGAGATCCTTTTCTTAACACAAGGAATCCTTCGTCAACCGTGAAATAAAAACTGAAGAATACTTCCATGCGCTTGACCGGGGAGATCTGATGCCTTCAGATTTCTTGAAGCAGGTCAGCAAAATGTATATTCACCCTAATTACTTCAAGATCCTAGAAGCAGCGGCTCAAAGAATAGAAGCTGAAGGGGATGACCCCACAAAATCTGATCACTATCTGGATGAATTCGCAGAGGGCATTCTTGTTGGTCCACACTCAGGGAAAAGGGCTCGAAAGCTTTCAAAAATGTATTTTGGAGAAATATGGGTGAATTCTTTTTGAACCATTTTAGACTAGTCAAATCGTTCGCGTTTCATATAATTCCATTTTATTTATTATACTTTGTTCTTTTTATCGTTTTTAATGGATTGTATTCCTATATGTTTTTCTTTGCTTTAGATTAGAAATAAAATCATCTTATAATTGGTTTGTTATTAACATACTTGCAGAATATCTTCTAGCACCAGGTGCGAAATTACCATGTATCAGAGTAATTTCGCACCTGGTGCGAATTTACATGTATAGGTGGAATTTCGCACCCAGGGTGCGAAATTACCATCTCCCAAAAAAAACCCCAGGGCTACATGGTTTTTTTTCCTACCCAGCTGAAGACGGGTATCAGTATTAAAAGAAGGAATCTCTGGAACCTCTGAAACCGCTGAATGGTTGGCGGTATGTAAGGTAGATATTACACAAATGATTGTATAAAAGCCATTGTCAGGTAGCTATATCCAGCAGAATAGATTGAAGGCATTGAAGACTGAAAGACTACCGAAAATCTCATTACGAAATTGCCAAAACGAGTGCTTTTGCTGGTTTAGAAGGTTATTGCAATGTCCTATAGGGAACTGCGAACCTGACGAATTCGTTAGTCGAAGTGCATTCGGTACAGTTAGTAGAAGTGTATCCAAAATTTCAGCGCCACTCCGCTACCCTTAAAGGGGCAAACAGTAGATAGACTCGCCTGAACCAATGCAACACCTCTAAGCTAATATTGCCAAAGACCATAAAAGGTAAATCGAACTTCAAAGATACAGGAGATAATTATACAATTGCCGCATTAACAAACGTCACAACCAGACACTGTTCAATTGTTAGGCATGTCCAGTCCATTAACCTTTATCACGATCTCAACTATCTTGACCTACGATGTCTCTAGTGCAAACTGTTGACAGGTTAAAAAAAAGTAATTGCAATTATGCACAACTTTACAATTGTCTTTCCTCCTCTCAAACTATAAAGGTGTCCATGATGTAGTGGTTAAAGTCATTGCTTGTGACCCGAGCGGCGTTGGTTCGAGCTCCGGCGGTGGACAGAAATACTCTGCCACCGACCATAAAGAGAAACGAATAATATCAAAGTTTCTCCACCACTACACCAAAAAAAAGGGTTTCTGCTTGGTAGTACAATGGACCAAGATTCGTCTGAGTGCTCCAGGATTTGGAATCCCCTTTCTAAATAAAAAAAAATTAAAGGTGTCTCCGAATAATCACCATAGGCCTAGCTTTTTGCAACTTTTTTTAACGAATAAATGGATAGGACCCAAAATTGAATGCCGAGTCCGAACGACTAAATTGAGAAGCTTTTCCAGGACAGTTATGGGTACTCTCGGATGTTTGTCAGACGTTCGCACGAGGTGGCGCAGTGGAATAACCTTTAGATGTAATTTGTGTTTTTTTTTCTTAGATCGAACCTGAGAGAGACCCCAATAGTCTGGCCCTGGCACATTAACCACTGAGCCACTGCGTTAGTGCGTTCACTATTCGCGTTAGATGGCGCAGTTTAAACCTACGACGCTCGGGTCACAAGCAATGACTCTAAACAGTTTAAAACAGTCTTAAACAAGTCAAGTACTAATGCAAGTAATTCGTTAAAATACATTTCCCCAGGAACGCCATTACTTTTGAACGCCACTGTAATGTGTAATCTCTCTTCTTTCTTTTCCCCAACATCACATCACACTCAAGCGCATTCCAAATCAATGAGTAAGCATTTGAAAGAAGTCAAAACACAAGACACAAAACGACAAACAAAAACCGAATAAGTAAAAATAAATTTCCAACCCCTAATGCGGAACTGTACGGATATGGTGCGTGTGGAATAGTTCCTCGTTCACATGGTTCGCATAGTTTTCCGGGTAAAACAATGTCTTGTTGTATAAATATACGAATACTCATTTTAGGTTCATCCTTCCCTTCCCTCATCTTTAAGAGCCATTCTCTCAGCGGGCAGTAGAAAATTGATTCAAGTTCTAAGGAACTATCTTGACCCAGAAGGGTGTCAGCTGTCAGATATGATAAATTATTTGCAGACCCTCTGTGATTGCGTAATCGTTTTTTCTATTTGCTGCAAGCCTTGAGAAAGAAGGATATTTTGCAACAAAAAAGGAAAACTGAACGAGTCGTCGTAGTTGGACTAGTGGTCTATATAAAATGCACTGAGGGTGAATGGCCGCCTTCGATATATAGGGGTTAAAGTTAGAGACTGCGTAAAAATGGTTTTCATTCTGATGTTGGCCATTTGAGTTGGCTATTGATTTTATAGTGACTTCTTAGGAAACATTTATACATAACTAGTTATAGTTATACAATATAATCCATTTGGCTGATTGGGGTCAGTTGGGACTGTTGTTGGTTGCGGGCGGTCTGATTAAATATTCATTGAGTCGATTTGTTCGCACAATGGGTGGGTGTGCACTGTGCACTTATAGAAGGAACAAAAGAACATGTGGCACTTCATGTGACCACCAGCACCAGCACCGGTATTGTGCATGAGTTTTGATGTATGAAAAATTGATTGGCCGATAGGATTTAACGAGGTTTCATTTTATAAGCTTGTTATAGGTATAGGCTAATTTATTGCAATGTAAACGTGGTTAGTACCTACTGGTTACTGGGACCGGAGATTATAGCACTAATTGCTAAATAACTAGATGGACAATGCTCATGGAAAGTGCAGGCCACAAGGCAATAACCATACTCATAGTCAATGTGTAGACAGGTTGCTCTTGAAAGAACCTCCTTCCTTTCACTAAAGGCCTGTGAACCTATCACGTGTGGATGTGGTTGACGACGATTACTCACATTGCCGTTGTGTGGAATAGTGGATGCTTAAGTAGAGCAACTCATGGTAGGCCGGCAGTCGCCATTTGCACTGTCAACAACTGCCAGCTCTTCGGACTAAGAGGTAATCAAAACCCGTCCTACCCTTCCCTCCGTTCTCATTCCTTCACTCCTCCTGGGCTGGACTCAAGGTGTCTTATACCGTGCCGACGATCTACTAGGCTGGTGGGCCCAGGTCTTAACAAAAATAGCACCAAGTCGCTAACGGTGTATCCAGATACCTTGCGTCCTCTGGGATCATTTGGCCTTGTCTGTATAATATTATGGAGCTCTGTGCAGATCGACTCTTTCTCGTGGGGCCAACATTTCATCCTTAAATAAACAAAAACAAACAACATCCTTGGCTGCCAGCGGCCGGCCCACCCCAATGCAACGCGTGAAAGAGCATTTGCAGGAACTCTGCATTGAAGATGCTGTCAGTGACTGCTCGACACTCTCGGACGAAATCGCTGACAAAACAACTGCTGCAATGTGCAGCTACCCCCGTCCCCCTACACGCCCACTCTGGTTGACCTCAAGAACACTTCGCTTGGTCGAGAGACCAAGGCTGCTCTGCGAATTCTGGCCCGTCTTCACTCGACGGCGGAAAAGAACTGGAGGGAGAAGAAAAGGGACCATGAAAGATCTGGAACGCCCTTCCCTCCACTTCGAAGGTCTTCACCTCAGTCAAATGTCCTGCCTCACCGATGGACAAAAAGAGACAGCTCGTAAGGGATAACTAACCTCGAAAGAGTCGCCCCCTAGTTGACAGTTCATTGAGCCCACAACGGCGACTGGAGCGGTGCCAAAAAGGCGCAGGTCCCTGAAAGATGTGTCTAACGCTTCTAAGAAGGCTAAGAGCTCCACCAAGAGCTCCAAATTCTTTTCAGATGCGGTCAAGGACAACCTCATAGCCGCAGTAGTGTACCTCTCAGACGAGGAAGGTATAGAATCTCCTACGACAAATCGGGGATCATCGAGAAATTGATGATGAACCATCTCTGTAACTTCTCACCAACCAGCAACCGCTCGCATTTAAAGAGGTGCAGGATGGCACCAGGGGTCAGTAAAACTAAATGCTTGCGATGACCAACGGTCAGCCGACTTCATCAAGGCGATCGGTAGCTTTGGTGAAGTATGGCCAGGAGCCAAGCTCGAGGTCGTGGATCGGAGGTTGATCCCCCACAGACCGAACGCGAGGGTCTGGGTTCCATACTTATGAGCTTTTAAAACCCGGGTCAAAGACTGGAAGATCGTGGAAAACCCCAATGTATACCGTGGAAGTTACCACCCTTTCAGAGAAACCTTGGCCGGTCATAACTAATATTTTGCTTCCAGTCTAGTAACGTTCCAGCTGTATACTCCGAGACAGGCAACAATCTTGAGGACACTCTCGTTACCACCGATTAAAACAAACTCAGAGCCACAAAACAAGAGATGGTTACGATGAGATTTTTAAGAAAAATCAACACCAGAGATCTTGTTAAGAAAAGGCTTTAATGAGGAAGCCTATTGACAGTCAAAGATACATACGGACTCATCAGCTGCGAAGGGGGAGCCAAGAATACTGAGAGAGACAAGGAGCAACATGATAATAAGGCAAATCCAACTGACTCGATATAAAAGTCAAACGACAAGCTCAAGAAGCAAGTGTTAGGTATTTGCAAAATGGCCGCCAACCTTGTCTTTTCTTAGTACATAGTGAAGTTGGTTTACATTCAAAAAAATGGTTACATTCAGGTGCAATACGGAAAAATGGGTCAATAACGAATAGGCCGATAGATTGCGCTGCTAAATATGTTACAGTTTTAATTTTTTTTGCCTCTAGATTACTATAAGGAAGACAGACACCATTCGTATCCAATCGGCAAGTCGAAAAGCTTGATAACAATGTCGACTGCCAAAAAAAGAATCCTTTCAGCTGACTAGATAACCATAGTACTGAGGAGTTAACTCAGCAACTCTAATGGCAATCTGTCGGCTAATAACTAGCTTAGACCTTAGGTATAAAGGTCCTAAAGGTCCTTGAATGTAATTGAAGTCTATGGTTGCAGAACGCAAAATTGATATATTATGCAGTGCGGATTAGCGGAATGAAATCAAGGTTGTAGAATGTGGCAACAGAAGGTCTCTTGATTTTCGAACGCGCTACATAGATAGCCTTGCGGTTAATCCATACTAAAACTAGTGGGTACGTTAAACAAGGAGCTAGTGGTAGAGAAGGAGGCGGCTTTAACTTGCGAATTGCGATGGATTCTAGACCCGTTGGGGACGAGTTGGAAAGCTCAAGGTCTTACCATATACCTACTACAAAAGGCTAATCTCAACTCGCCTCAATGGCTTATGGGCGTAAATTGTACAAACCGCCTCCTAACCTGACCTAACCTAATCGTCATCGATCACCTAGCGAAATAAAAACGAAAGTGCATAATTGAGAGGATATTTTGAAGGAAACCGCTAGATAGATTATCAGACAACGCTACCAAGAATTAGAATGAGGAACCAGGGAAGATGGAGTACAAGACTGATCGGCAGCATCGTGGAGATACAGGGTGTGAAATGAATTTCTGTCTCTCTCAATTGGTTGTGGACGCGGTTGCTTCAACGATTTATCTACACAAAAAAGATGGTCTTAGAATAGACCTCCATGACTGTTTTGTCTAATAGATCGCTCATTCTCAGACAGATAGGAGCACTATCAAATACTATAACTAGTTCTAAACATTTGTCTCCATAAACGTGCCCAATTCCGTCTCCAGTCCCAAACATTCCTTATCTCCATTGAAAAAAAATACCCTCACACGCTACGCCATACCAATCCTTCTATATCGATCGTATACTCTTATATGATCTTAATCGTATGCAAATTGAATTAATTGTCAATCATATATCAATAAAACGGCGCCAAGCCATTCATTATGATTCCACAGATCTCACTACCATCAGTTTATCCAAACGAAAACTTATATCCACCGAAACTTCTCGATCACACACGATCAACGATCGTCATCGAAGTATCGAACACCCTCGTTAACCTTTATAACCACAAACATCCACACCAGATACTGGTTTTCGAGGTGTAGATATAAAGTATCTCTAAGTAAGCACTACGTCATACTTTCAAGTGAAACACTTGTTCCCCGCCAATGACGATATATCGAGTAGGTTGTTGATGAATATTACATTCACTGTATCGATGGAACACCTCATTGTGAATGCAGCCCACACATTCAGCCGTATGTCGTCGATCGTGGCGCGGCGCGATTCTGTCCATTTATGTAGGCAGACGCGATGCCAACCCACCTATATCGGCCGCAATGTTAGTTCGCAACGTGTATTCGCAATATCAAACTTGGTAACATGTTTTGTTTCACAATTATCGGAAGTGGTAATAAAAAAAAAACTGCCTACAGCGAGAGATGAAGAAAATAGTTCAATACAATTATTGTCACACAGTACTACAATGATGCGATTGTAGATCCATGAGGTAGTTTTGTATTCACCACAAGTATTGGACTAAACTTAGTATTCAATAACATTATGGAATTAATGTCTGAGATAATATTATTTGCTGTTGGCCAGGCGAAGTGGAAATGTGCAGATAGTTTTTTTTTTGCGAGAAGTGGTGAAGAAATTCGCCAAACGAGGCTGCCGCTGCACGTATTGGTTTTACCGATGACACAAATTGATTTTGTATACCTGCCAAAAATACGTGATGGCATTTCTATAAGAACTTCTGTTTAACTTTAACTTGTTGTTATGATAATTAAATTGTTTAAATGGTCAATAGTGTACCTGGATAATATATGAGATTGGAAGATGCTTGTGGAATTTTAAGGAAGCAAACAGTTAGGGGTTCGAGGAACGTACATTTCTGCACCTGACCGAATTATTTAATTTAATGGAAGACAGCGGACAGAGGAGACCAAAGTTCTGAAAGTCCTCAACGGACAATAAAGAATAGGAAGTCTCCACCGTGGTGGACAAAGACCTCCATAAGATCAGGCAGAAGACAAGAGCACTCTTCAATGTGGCAAAAGCCACAACAAATTGGGATGCATACAAAACCAGTCAGCGGAACTTCAAAAAAGTTGTCACAAGTGCTAAACGCATAAGCTGATGGCGTTCGTTCTGTGATGACTTAGAAAACACTACGGAATCAGCCAGGCTTAGAAAAATCCTATCCAAAGAACCTGCAGTCCCTGGATATCTTAAGGACAGCAACGGAAATTGGACACAGTCGTGTACAGAGACCCTCAGTCTCTTACTGAAAACTAATTTTCCGGGATGTATCCCGAAACAAAATGACACACAGGTTATCTATAATGCTTCGGCAACAGTTTCGACAGTTCCAGAAGGAATCATAACCGACGACAAAATACACTGGGCAATTGACACATACTCTCCCTTCTGCTGGGTTGGAAACGCTTCTCAACCTGCTACCTATGGATCTATACATGCAAGAATCGGCTGCCAAAAGTGCCTTGAAGATAAGCTAGACAAAATGCTGGATCCCCAGTCTATTTGGGCATGCGCGAATCATCAAGGAACACGTAGGGAGTGACATCAACTCTGACTACATGTCTCCTTGCCTAGACTTCGATAAACCATTCTCTTGCCGGTTTCCGAGCAGGGAAGAATGGGACAGGAACAAACCCACGCAAATGACATCGATAGTCATCTTACACTGATGGATCAAAGATGCGATGTGAAACTGCCGCCGGACTATTCTCAGAGAAGCTCAACATACATAGTTCAATCAGGCTCCCTGACTACTGTAGTGTTTTCCAAGCTTAGGTACTGGCGGTCGCGGAAGTGGCAAGCATGGTGTCAAGTCAATAATGGCAGTACCACGGAATGATATTACCATATTTATTGACAGCCAGGCGGCTATCAATAAGGCAAGCTCTTCTCTAATAATGAGATAAAATCCAAACTTAAGGCTCTTGGCTCGCAGCATAATGCGAATCTCTGCTGGGTTCCTGGATACAGGGACTGACGAACTGGCAAGAAAAGGTTCTGCAATGGACCTAGACCAGGCACTTCAGTCGATCAAACCATCAATCTGCAGTTTAAGAGAGCGAGTGGAGTACAAGATCCGAATGAAAGCCAATATCAGGTGGAAAACACTAACCACCTGTGACATATCACGGAAGATGTGGCCCAAGTACAACAATACGACAGAATATCGCTGTGTAAGATGGTTGGTTGTAAGAATGACGACATTTGTAAAGGCTGCGGTGATGAAGAAGCCCACTGCCCGAGTCTCTGTCACTTGAGGAATAGAATACTTGGAAGTTACTACTTCCAGGATATCCAAGAACTCTCTAACGTCTCAATATTTAATCTTCTGAGGACAACGAGATGGATGGACAAAGTCGAGTAACCACGGAAAGGATGAAATAAAGCCAGTACAACACGGCTAACCCCGTGTATCACAATGGGTCCACGAGGACCTAACCTAACCTTATGTGAATTTCGAATTTAAATTTAGCTGTAGGTTCCACCGAAGAAAGAAACAACCGTGTGGACCGTGTGGACCGTGTGCCATTGCGAAAGATTGGAAAGCAAGTGTCTTTCTTGTCTTGCCACAAAGTACTGAGCTCTTTCGTCTGGCCTGGTCGCATTCCGTTTTACACCGTAGTGCGGTTCAGGTTTTTAGTTGGTGCTGGTTGCGTTCATTTCGTAGTTGTTTGGTTGTCGCCCCACGATCTAGGTACTTGATGCTGTCTGCATAAAATTGACTGCTTAGTTGAGGGATAGAATAATTGAGAAAAGATCCATTCGAAGAACAATCAAGTTAGACACGTGAGTGTTTGTATTATTTAAATACTTTCAGTCACGAAAGATACATTTTTTAAACATCACTGCAGCCACATGGTGTTTAGCAAGCTCCCGAAAATACCGCGATGATTCCATATTCTCAACTTTGACAAACGATCTTTTTGTTTACCCACTTCATTCTTAAACAGATATCTACACAGAGAAAGAGAATTAAAGTCATTACGTAAATGGCAGGTAAATGATAAGTTAATTGCCCTCGTCCCTGTTGCTCGCTCTGCTAAAGAGTGTAGGCGGTTTTTGACACATTTCATTGCAACAACGTTTCAGTTGCTGTTTTGTTTTCCTTGTTTTTTTTTGTCAATTCCACATCTACAACCTACGCTAAACAGCGCAGCGTTTCGCTCCATTCAACAAAAACAGCAGCCAAAGGCTGAGCGCTGCTATGTGTATCTATCTAGTGATCGATGATCCAAACCGCAAGCACATTAATGCAGATTAAAATTACATCAACGTATCTGGTGAGATACAATTTCAAATTACCACTGAAAATACAAATCAACACGGATTCGGATTGGTAATGAATTGAAATCGGAATAAGGAAAGTTATACCATCGGTGACAGTGACATCCGATTCGAAGTGTGAATAGAATAATTAATTAGATTGATCACTTGTGATGGTGTGCGGCGCAGTGGAACATCAGGTAAATAGCCGCCTATAAGTAGATACATATTTAAATGAGGGTTTCGTCGTCAGGTGCGAGTCCGGGTACCTTCGATCGATGGTGACTAATCCATCTGTAAAGTGTTGACTTTTCGGTTGAGTCTTGCGTCCACTTTTCGGTCAAAGAAGTAGCCATAATGTTCTCAACAGTTTGTTGTTTATTGTCGGTACGAGTACGCGAGTGTTTAATATGGTAAGACAAGTTTGGTTGACCAAAGTAATCGTATGGGTAACATTAACGACGTAGTTGTTGGGTGGTTACAACTTGTTTTCATCTCACGATATGTAACCGTAACGTTTCTTTTCTGAATGGCGAATTTTTATGGCGCAGTAATGTTTTTATGAGGCTATATTCGTTCGTTTCAAATCTGAACTGTGAGAATAGAATTGTGGTCATTGAAGCGGATTAGGAGATTGACCCAGTCGCCTCAACAATGAACTTGAGACTAGGTATTGCGTTGTATATGTTGGTCAATTGGGAATTGCAAAATTCTATAGTTGGTGAGAGTTTTAGGTACCTATACCTACTTGACCTAATTATTATTTTTTCTTTGATTCTGTGGTTACTTTTTTTGTAGACTGTCGCAGAATGTTGAACGGTTAGATAACTGCTTGAGATAGGTACTGCAGAACCTCCATCCTCTGCGATCGCGGTCAGATTATTTTCAAGTGATTTATAGCATTCACAATGGCGTGGCTTCTGGAAGGGACATGCGGTCTTCTTGATGTCACTCGCTATTCTATCCTTGTGGAAGAGCAGCAAGATATGATGATTCAGACCGCATGTGGTATATCTACAGGCTGTAGATACACAGCGGTATAGTGCGGTTCGTCCTAACGTATGCCCAGTTGTTGAAGAAATGTAATTTTTGAAGACTTACGAAAATGTAAAGGGCGATAATGTTGTATTGAGACAACGCATGATTCCCACTGATCACACCAACCACAGCAGTGGAGATTATGCTAAACCTCACCCCTGGATATATTATACTGTGAAAACAATGCGGTTAGAACCGCGATCAGGCTTAAAAAGTATGGATTAAGGTCATTTAAACCTTATGAGCAGACCTTCATTGAAGCACAATGAATCACGGCGAATGTAAAAATGACAACAGACCAACTATATATCTACCTGCCCTCCACTCTAGTCTTTGATAGAAGATTCACTACAATTCCCAGCAGAAGTGACTTGGAAAACAAAGAAGTTACAGAAGAGAAGGAGATAACCCTCCATATCGACGGTTCTGACATCGGTACAGATAACTTCAACTGAATCTGCGGAAATCATTCACAATGAATGCAGCACTTTTCAGGCAAATATATGCAACTGCTAACCCAAGTTGCAAAGAACTTAACTTGAGGCGATACCACGTCATTAAGAACATAGTCTCACAGCCAAGCAGCCATAAAAGCCATTTGGCCAGTGGGAGTAATATCTATGGAAGTAAACTAATGCAAGAAAATATTTGGACAAAATTTCGTTCAAACGTTGACTCTATTCTGGTCACCAAAGGTAGATATTCCAGACGATGAAGAGGCGAATGAGCTTGCAAGAATTCGATCCAAAATTGACGTTTCTTCGGCCACAAAGTCTCTGAAGACTCCGCTGAGTACGTTTGCAACGAAGATCAATTTAGAATTTTTGACTTAAACAAAACTACTCAGGGCAGGCACATAAAAGAACTGTAGCCAGAGGCTAACCAAATGAGATATAAATTCATGGATTGGACAGAGTCGGTGACTATATTGCAGAAGCTGTAGGGCTGTCGAGGAAATAAAGTGAAGTCCAATTTTTGGCAGCTTTATCGAGCAACTGTGGCCGTATATCAGCAATAACAAGGCGAATGTTGATGTCGAAATCGTTCAACGTCTCTGGTTTATCGGCATAGACTAGTGACTGGACATACCCCGAAAGAAAGCAATCTAAAGACGTGAGATAACAGGATCATGGAGGCCAGTTCACAAATCCGTTACGCAAAATTATGCGCTCAGCAAATGTTTCCCGCAATAAATTGATGATGTCGCGCGCCGTGTGGCATGTTCCGCAATCTTGTTGAAATCAAAGCTCTGTCACGTCCATGAAATTCAACTGAGAAACAAAGAAGTCAGAAATCATGTTTCTATAGCGCTCTCCATTGACGGTAACATTCTGGTCCTCATTGTCCTTAGAGAAATATGGGCTGATGATTCCACCAGGCCCAACACCACAGAGATTTTTAATGGATTTAAGGGCATCTCGACAAAGACTTCTGGGTTTTCTCAACTCTGCAATTTTGCTTGTTTACATATCCATTTAACCAAAAATGGGCCCAAACGATTCATCGTGTTCCGAATAACTTGCTTAGATGAACTATTGGCCCTCTATAAGTTTAGCGAACCAAACCATGGTTTTCAAAAGAAGTTTGCACAATTTGCACGCGTTATTCTGGCGTTAATCTATTCATCGTAAAATGGCAAAATATACTAACCACAAATCAACTTCCAGCTGACAAATTGATTATCTGTAAAAACAGTTTTGCCAGGTTTAAAAACCAAACCTCTAAGAAAACAACATTTAGAATGGAATGATCTGACAATGAACGCGTCAGATTGAGCATCGCCAACAGCTACTTCTTTGATTAGTGAGATGATCTGTAGAACGCGTCTATCATAAAGAACTCCTGAGAATCATACTCAAATCTGAGGTTTTCACTACATAATCGATAACCAACTCTATCCCTTTAGTTACTCCTGGGACGAACTAAAAGACCTCAATAAAAAAGAACTTCAAAATAACTCCTGAGATTCATGTGGAAATTATAGTAAAAAGTTAAAATATCAGCTTAATTTAGTAATCCCCAGATGGTTCCTGTAATTGGCACAATTAGGCCTGCCACCCGTTATCCTTTGTAAAGTAATGTCCTCCGTCGGCCACAAAAAGAAAAAAGTTGTCAACAGAAACAAATGTTTTGTCGGGTTAGGAAACACAGCACTCAGACGCAACTGGAATTTCTTTGACTTTCAGAAAAAGCCGATAATGCACTTCAGCGATGAGGAGCTCTCAACAGACTAGCGCCAAAAATCTGCCAGGACAATAACAAACGAAATGGTCCGAAGTATCATCGTCGCCCTCTCCACAAGCGTCGCAGACAGTGGTATCACTTAAGCCTTGCACACTAACATGCTTTGTTAATAGAGCTCTTTTGAAGTGGGCTGAAGAAAATAAGATTATTCCGGACAATCAGTTTGGCTTTAGAGCGGGGCATGAAACGATTCATGCCGCGTCGAAATTGGTGTCCGACATTCAGTGTCACAAATGCAAGAACCAATGCAAGGGTGCCTGACTGGTCGACTTTGAGAAGGCCTTCGACACCGTATGGTTGGAGGGGCTCTTCTATAAGCTGACTAGGTTGGGTATGCAAAAACCATTGCTGTATATGATTTATGACATGCTTATGGGAAAGAAGTTTGTTGTCAAATCTGGCAACTTGACTTCGAGGAAAGTCTTTGAAATTAAAAACGGCTTACAACAGGGAGCGGTGAATTCTCCGATCCTGTTTAATATTTACACTAGTGATCTGGTGGGTTCCCTCAGACATGTCTCAGGACCTGCCTAGGGTTGTTTAGAACTCCCGAGTCTGAGTACATAAAAAATTATCCCAACAAGACCCTATATGATGGGGCTCGATTGAATAGGATTGACAATTTCCTAATTAAGGTGATTCGAAGGCACGTTGCAAGGGCGATGGCCAACGCTGATAATCTGATCTCGGGTGGTTATTACCCGAATTTAATGTACCACGAGAGTACGGTCTGGCTTTGTCCCGCCTGAGGCATTCCTTCATGCAGACATGAAAGGGTTAATCCAAGATAAAGATGGTGTGCCGGTATTGTACCACAGCCACCGCGGCGCGAGGGATAAGCGGCTCATGCACGACGGGTACGCCGCCAATGCTCAGGAGCTCCTCCGTTTTAATACCGCAATTGCGGATCGGGACACGGTTGATACCTTAAAGCAGTTCGCCGAATTTTAGTGGCTTGAGGAAGAGGTGAGGACAGACACGCTCTCCCGGGTCGGTGCGTTACCTATGTAACATTCTTCTTAGTTTTAAGCTAGTTTGTAAGTTAATTAGGTGTATCTTAGGGGGTCTTTGGGAGGGGCCGGGCTCGTTAACATGAATGAGTGCTACCGAGACTTGACCGATGCTTATAGCCTCGCTCGAGTCCCGGCGGCGCGTGTGCACCGTGTTGGGGACTGCCAGGCGCCCATCGACGCAATCGGGATGGTGACCAATCAAGAGATTGCTCATCACCCTGATTATAGGTAATTTAGGTTAAGTAGCTTAGGTAGTTTTAAGTAGTTTTAGGTAGTTTTAAGAAAACAAAAATAATAAAGAGTCCAAGTTTTTAGCAAAGTTTCTTGGAAATGAAAAAACAGCGCTAAATTAAAAAATTGATAGATTTAAGGCCGAAAGGCAATAGTAATAAGAATTTAGTTAAGTTTAGAGTGCTCGTTAAGAGCCAGTAAACTAGATTAAGATAAATGTTAGTTTTAATTTAGATTTAATCATTTTTGTCTAGTATGTAAGTTAAAGAAAGAATTAATAAAAATGAATTTAAAAGTCAAAAAAACACTAAGATGCTTAGTAAAAGCGAAGTGGGAAGTAGTATATTCATGACTTACTCCGTCAATAAGTTTTTTGCAGTCATTTCTACTGATCGATTGCAGGAATTCCGCAGACTTCTTACTGACTTTCGTGAGCATGCATTTAGTCTTCCCGCATCCTGTGTAGAACCTTGCCATAAACAATAGTGTTCGTTTGAGACCCAATCGTCAATGGAAGCCATGACCGAGGACGTAGGAAGACCCAGCACAGGCTCTGGTCCCGAGAAATTATTCTCTGAACCTGCTTAGCAATACCATCGGATATCTCATTTCCAGCAATTCCAGTATGACCTTAGGCCCAGACAAGAGTCAAAGAGTTCAGCCTTGCGACCGAGTTACAGACGCATATATATTACGACCCCGCCACCTATTCTTAACAATTTATTCGGCAGCCATTAGGATAGCATAGACCTCCGCTTGAAAAACAGAGGCATGTTTGCACAAACACATTTCCTTTAACCAAAAAAAAAAAATCAAATTTCTTTCACTTTTCAAAAAGTACGATTTTATTTTACAAATGTGGCAACAGATACATTCAGTTTTTAATATAAATTGCAGCATCTGCAGAAGAACAAGAGAGTCTTATGTTTCGCATCTCTTCAGGGACTTCAGGTACTATTGACTTCTGCATCTGCATTGAACGTTAAAGCCGCTGCAAAACAAAAAATCGCATTCAAAAATGACACGAGGAAATTATGAACGAAACATTTCGCTCTACTTTCCGCTTTGAAGTACGCTGCTACTGCGAAATTAAACCGAAAAGTGGGTAATTTTAGTAGAATCGGCTCGATTTGACTTTACTATCCATTCGAAAATAAATACTTTTTTTTTTAATCCGATTGGGCCTCCGCACACGAGATTAATTCTGCCGGCAGAAAACTGTTTTTATACCATACTTCGAGCGCACACGGGATGATTTCTGCCGGCAGAAAAATTATATATATGAACTCCTAGTTGTGTATGTATTAGTTTTATGCCTTGTTCAACCACTCAAACTCGGCAGAACATTTTATTCCGTTTTTTCCCCTCACTTCAGTCCTTTCGCCTACTAAATCGGTTTTATGCCGGCAGAATTAGTCTCGTGTGCGGAGGCCCATTGAATTTAATGAACTGAGCCCAAACCTGCAAGTCAGTAAAAAAAAAATTTTAAATAGAAAATATTAACCTGCGCCCTTGAAATGGATGACCTCAAAAAAATTTTGTATGAAAAGGAGGATAAAGTGGCTTAAATAGTCATTTTTAGCAATTTTCAAAAAATCATAAAAAATATTAGCGAAGAGATTTTTGAAAAATCTTTTTTGCAGTCACTATTCGAATTGTTTGAAGACATTTTATGCATCAAAAAATTGTTTTTTAGACCGAGGTAAACATTCAAAAAAGTAGACTTTTACAAAAGTTCAAAATTTTCAATGGGTACATAATGGGTTAAGGAAAGTTTTGCATCATTCAAACGGAATTTAGATGACCTTTCCATTGATGCTAAAATTTTCATAAAGTAAGTTCAAATTTATGAGTAGAATTAACTTTACTTTTGCCTAAACAATTATGCCGACGACTGTATTTATTTATTTTTTCAGCCCTATACACAATGGAATGAACCCAACTGATAGTCTAAATAAAGCTGTTGCAACTTTCACATAAGAGAAACCATTTTACCTCCTTTGATGTCTCGAACACTTAAAGAATTATGGTGAGCCAATGTAGTTAGGCATGTATCGGCTTAAAAAGTAGAGGTTCGTAGTTGTATCTTCTACTCCATATAACCTTCTTGCATCAATTTCATCCTTGTGCCTGGGAACTTGAGGAACTTTCGACTAGTTATGGTTAAGGAGACATTTGAAAATGACGACACAATGACCATAAAATGACACTTCCATTTACGATGTACAATTTTCTTTTCTTTAGAACCTTGCAACCCTGTCTCACGAATCTTTTTTTAACAAAATCTATTCATAATTTCTGATTTACTAGATGCGTAGGATAGTCTTCTAACAACTTCTTCGACTGATTCACAATTAGTATAAGTTACCTTAAAAAAAAAACTCTTAATGAATGAACTATAAAATTCCATTGAAAATAAAACGTCACTTCCATCTGCATATTTACGAAGGCGTTTCGGAAGCACTCCAACTCGTTACAACCATTTTTGGTTATACAAAAAATAAAATAAAAATTAAATTACAACAATTTGTTCACATGAATCGAAGTGTGAGTCATCAATCTTTCGGCAGTGGGAGCTACACTGCTACAGCTACTGGTCATCTGTTGTTTCTGGAATAATCAAGAACCGTGTTGAGCTCAATTGAAAGTATCTATACGACGACTCTTATGCAATCGATCGAGTTACACCGATCCCCATACCATATCGTCGTCGTCATCTTATAAAGGAAATGTAAGAAGGCAACACATCAAGTCGTGTCGATTCGATTGTAGGTATATCTGTCCGATTCCGATGCACTCATTGTGTATTCCATTGAATTACAAACTGTGAGAATTTGATTTCACACAGTGTAAGTAGTGGGAGCACTTAAAATTGACCGATATTCACGACAGATTGTCATGTAAAGTTGGGAGAAGTTATTCCAGACACATTTTTCATTTGATGGTGGAAAATGTATTCTTTCTATACCGCCTACACAATTTGCAGGATGTTATTGTCAATCAATGATAGCAGTTGGTTAATCCATTCATAGTTTTTTTTTTCAAACTATTTTCTACTTTTTTTCTATTTTTTTGTGAACGACACATTGTGATGTGTCATGCAAGTGAAATATTTTTTTTTTTTTTAATTTTCGATGAAAATTATTTTTAATTTGTTTTTGTAAATACAAATCGGTGCCAAGTTGTTTAAAAAACAACAAAAAAAAAATCACAGGCAATAAGAATGACGGCGACGACGCCAGATACTTGGCGCAGCATCATCATCTTGATCTGTCTGAGTAGCAATTTAGCTATACGAGCTGTGGAAGTGTGCTGAGAGTTTTGTTTTTTTTTTGTATTCTTCTTAAAAATGTGGTTACACTTGACGTTTTCATTAAAAAAGAAAAAAAGAAATTATTTTAGTGTAGGCACCTACCTAACCTATACATATTCATCATTTAGTTGTTGTTGAAGAGAATCAAGTCGCGGACTTTCGGAAAATTCTCTTTTCAGCTGATGGCGCAGCAAAATTTCATTGGAAATTGTTTTGGACGAAAAAATGAAATGACTTCGAGAAAGTAATATTTATTTTTGACATTGACACACATTTTGACGATGTGTATACGCTTGAAATGCGAAATAGCCTCTAGAGTGTAAAAAGGCATTTCTATAAAACTTACGCACGCAGAATTACATTTTTATTAAAAGGGAAGTTTGCTATATTATTTTTATATTTAAAGGATTTACTGAGTGCAACTATCTAGAGCAATAGAGCAGTCAAAATCAGACAAGCAGACGATGGCTCTGAAAAAATTCGGTAATTTATAGAATTTTTTTTACCAAACAAGTGCGATGCGAGCTACTGAATAGACGTGTTTTTCCTCGGCTGGCAATTCAAGTGTTTTTTTTTTTAGCTACAAATTTATGCAAATTGACTTTCAATTAAAATTAGTCTGGTTTCTAGTATCTTAACTTACTTACTTAAGGTGGCGCTACTGTCCGGGGTGGACCTGGGCCTCAACCAACAAGCGTCTCCAGCCAGCACGATCTTTGGCCAGCTGCCTCCAGTTTCGCACGCTGAGTTGGTTAAGGTCCCCTTCCACTTGCGTGGAATTTTCCTCCGACCATATTTTACAGATGAGTTGGTGCATGCTCCTAACCAAGTCATCGCCTGCCGCTTTGAATAGCTCGGCGGTTAGGCCATCTGCCCCAGCGGCTTTGTTGGACTTAAGCTTAGATATCGCTATCTTCACTTCGTCCAGGTCAGGTGGACGGAATTGGTCTTCATCGTCCAGGTTGAATGGTTCATTCTGCCTGACAGCGGGATTTAGTTCGTCATCGCCGTTAAACAGTCTGCAGAAGTAGTTCTTCCATATCCTTAGCATCGACTGCGATTCTACTACGATGTTCCCTTGTTCGTCCTTGCAGGCTTCGGTTCGGGCTCTGTAGCCTTGGCAGGTTCTTTTTACCCTTTGGTAAAACTTCCGAACCTCATTCCTGCTGTAGCATCTCTCTATTTCCTCGATCGCGCGCTTCTCGTGCTCTTACTTTTTCCTCCTGAGAAGCCGGTGTTCGTCTCTTCTTTTCTGCGCGTAGAGCTCACGAGCAGCTCTAGTCCTTTTTTGCAGCGCCGCTTTGTATGCCTCTTGTTTCGCTGCATGTGCTTGCCGGCACTCGTCGTCGAACCAGGGGTTTCGTTGTGGTGGTCTCTGATGGCTTTTTGGCAATGTTGCCACTGGTCTTCAATACTTGATGCTGGCTGCATAGAACCTCTTGAGAGATTGAGAGAGACTTGATCGGAGAAGGATCTGGTGATCTCTTGCGATTTTAGCCGTCCGACGTCAAACTTCCTCACAGTATTTACTTGTCTTGGCGGTGTTCGGGATATCCGAAGGCGTACCTTGGCTACAACAAGGTAGTGGTCCGAGTCAATGTTGGCCCCTCGGAACGTTCGGATATCCATAATACTGGAGGAGTGCCTTGCGTCGATCGCAATGTGGTCAATCTGGTTGACGGTTGATTGATCGGGAGATCTCCAAGTGCCTTTATGAATATCGAGATGCGGGAACCGCGTACTTGATATGACAACATTTCGCCCCGCCGCGAAGTCGATCAGCCTGAATCCGTTATCGGAGGTGGTGTCGTGTAGGCTGTACCTCCCGACAGTACTACCAAAGATGCCTTCTCTTCCTATCTTTGCATTAAAATCTAGTATCTATACAAACTAATTGAACTGTTTTAGTGAAAGAGTTTTTGTTTGATAGTTTCTTTTAATTCTAAAAAAAAAATTCCTTTGTCTTTGGTGCCATACAAATCTTCATCAAACTATTATCTAAAGACATGTCTAATTCAAAACGGAGCAGGTCGAACACGAACCTACATAGCAAACGACAGGACGAGCAGTACCTACGATCCGTATGTGAATGCGTTGCACACTACGAGTAGTAATATAGTCTCAATATTTATAACTTGACTTCTGCAGCCAGGAGAACTACGCACTATGCCAGTGCAGGCTACAAAGAAACAACATCACTACAGTATCTCTAGCCTTTCAATTAGGATATAGAACTTGAAAATCAATTTTCAAACGACTCTTCCAGTTAAAACATTTACACCATCAAAGGTAGAAAGGGTTGAACAAAAATAGCACAAAAGATATTCATTGCCAAAATTAGGAACGATTTTGCAATTTAAACTGTTAGAATTGATTGCTTCGAAATCTTACGAAACAAAAAACTATCTATATTCCTATTCATTGATTACTGTTAGTTTTGTTTAAATCGTATGTACTTAAACGAACATACTTAACTAATTTCTTTATACACACATTTTTTCAAAGCAGTAGACGTCTTGATTTTTTATACCCGGTACCACACTGTGAGGGTATTATTCACTTTGACAGTCCATTTGTAACGCACATAAGGAGGCGTTGTAAGTATGACTAACGATATATATTATTGATCAGCATCACTTTCTTAGTCGATCTAGCGATGTCCATCTGTCTGTCCGCACGATTACGGCCGTAATTTAAGAGCTATCGACTTGAAATTTGATACGTATTCTTTTATCCACCAAACGAGGCTAAGTTCGAAGATGAGCAAGATCGGATGAAAACTACTACTACCTCCCATAAAAAAATACCGGATTTATAAAGCTTTTTGATGTTAAAAAAATGCAATTTAAATAGCTAGAGTAAAGATAGCAAGTTTAAACTTTGCTCATTATTGGAACAATGTAAGTTTTATTAAATCAGAAAACAGAATAATATTAAAAATAGAAAAACAAAAGCAGAAAAATAATTGAACGCTTGGTTATCAATGTTTACGTTACAGTAGATTCCAACACTCCTCCTCATTGATACACCATTCCACATAATGTTCGCAACTTAAGAAGTCTGTTGGCCAACATCGGTTTAGTTAATAGGTCTGCCGCCATTTCCTCTGTAGGACAATACAAACAACTTATAAAATTCTGCTTGACATAATCCTTTACAAAATGAAATTTTGTGTCGATATGTTTTGATCTATTGCTGAACTTCTCATTATCCAACATTTTGAGAACACTATGGTTATCTTCCCAGATGGTTACTGGTTTCTTTATGTTGACTTGAAGTTCTTCCAATAATGAACAAATCCATTTTGCTTCCTTAAATGCTTCGGAAAGAGCAATAAACTCGGCTTCGCAGGATGATAATGCGACACAAGATTGCTTTCTGCAGCTCCAACTAATTGAACCACCATCCTTACATATAATAAAACTGTAGGCATTTTCTTTGTCAGCTAAAAACTCGAAAACTACTGGACAGATTTCGATGAAACTTTTTTTAAATGCTCCTTAAGACTGTGAGACTGCTATAGGCTATGTCGTTTATAGCCACGTCCTTAGGAACAGTTTTTAGCCAAAATGTATTTTTTGAAGTGAAAATATATACATACACATATACCTTGCTACGATTGGAAGTTTATACTTTTGCGATCGTCAAACAACCACATTCGATAAGGGTTGATTTGTTTTCGCAGTGAGTGCTATGGTCAGTTGTATATTATGTAGGTATGTATATTATGATTGTATGTCCGATGAACGATGGGGATGGGGTGAGTCGTGCGTGCTGCAGAATGGCATGGGGTATATTAATAATCTTCATAAGAGAAGAGACGTATAATACAAAACAGGTTTCATTTCAGAATTTCATTCGATATGTGGTATGGTAATTGTGTTGGGTTGGGGTAGTTAGTTGTTTGGATTCTATAGGAAGAGGGAAGCAAAGGAAAGGAAAGGAAATGCAGTATATTAAACAAGTAGCAAGATCAATGAGAGGGAGGGCGATGCAGAGGGTGCACATTATATATCCAATGCATTACATCCATTATCGCATATCGCCACGCAACGCAGTAGGAATTTTATTCTGATATGACGTAACAGGGTAGGGTTGGGGTAGTTGTTTGGATTCCATAGTTCTACTTTGGGGTTGTTGTCGCACATCGAAAGCAATTTTTCTTGAACAGATAGGTACTGTGTATGAGTGACTTACTTCTGTCCAGCCAGTTTGTGAAATATACATATATTATCATAGTAAAGACGAAAGCCGATTGTTAGATACATACTTAAATTGTTATTGATTTTAGAAGTGAAATTGAATACATAGATACATATTGATTTCTGAATTTAAACTTCATCAGCAAGGTAAGTTCGAAAAAATTAAGCTCTGATTTAAAAAAAAAAAATTAAAATCGCTATTCCTTCGCGAGATAAAAAAACCGATTTTGCTGAAATTTTGTTGTGTTTGAGTGGGTCCCTGGATGGTTTAGATTCACAATTGGACCCGATAGGTGGCGCTGCAATTGGGTTCCAGGAAGTTTACTATTTTTTTTCATCTAAACGTTTGGACTGATTTTGATTATATTGTTTGTGTGTGAACAAAACAAAACAAGTGAGACACATAAATGTACTATTCAAATATGTATATTGTTATTAGTTTAGGTGACTGAATTTATTTTGGTTGTTTTGCCGTAACAGGGTAGGGTTAGGGTAGTTGTTTGAATTCCATAGGAAAGAAAATGCAGTATTACAAACAAGTAGCAAGAGTACGGCGAGGGAGGGCGATGCAGAGGGTGCATATATCCAATACATTACATCCATTATCGATATCGCCACACCACACAACGCAGTAGGAATTTCAATCTTATATGACGTATGCATTTTTTGAAGTGAAAATATATACATACACATATACCTTGCTACGAATGGATGTTTGTACTTTTGCGATCGTCAAACAAAAACAAAACAAGACTAGCATACGTATACTACACATTCGATAAGGGTTGATTTGTTTTCGCAGTGAGTGCTATGGTCAGTTGTATATTATGTAGGTATGTATATTATGATTGTATGTCCGATGAAGGATGGGGATGGGGTGAGGCGTGCGTGCTGCAGAATGGCATGGGGTATATTAATAATCTTCATAAGAGAAGAGACGTATAATACAAAACAGGTTTCATTTCAGAATTTCATTCGATATGTGGTATGGTAACTGTGTTGGGTTGGGGTAGGTAGTTGTTTGGATTCTATAGGAAGAGGGAAGCAAAGGAAAGGAAAGGAAATGCAGTATATTAAACAAGTAGCAAGATCAATTAGAGGGAGGGCGATGCAGAGGGTGCACATTATATATCCAATGCATTACATCCATTATCGCATATCGCCACGCAACGCAGTAGGAATTTTATTCTGATATGACGTAAAAGGGTAGGGTTGGGGTAGTTGTTTGGATTCCGTAGTTCTACTTTGGGGTTGTTGTCGCACATCGAAAGCAATTTTTCATGAACAGATAGGTTAGGTACCTACTGTGTATGAGTGACTTACTTCTGTCCAGCCAGTTTGTGAAATCTATATCTATACATATAATAAAACTGTAGGAATTTTCTTTAGCCGTTAAAAACTCGAAAACTACTGGACAGATTTCGATGAAACTTTTTTTTAAATGTTCCTTAGGACTGTGAGACTGCTATAGGCTATGTCGTTTATAGCCATGTCCTTAGGAACAGTTTTTAGCCAAAATGTATTTTTTGAAGTGAAAATATGTATATACATTCGAGGGTTGATTTGTTTTCGCAGTAAGTGCTATGGTCAGTTTTATATGTAGGTACATATGTATATTATGATCGTATGCCCGTTGCCGGATGGGGATGGGGTGCGTTCTACAGTATGGCATGGGGTATATTAATAATCTTCATAAGAAGAGAGACGTATAATACAAAACAGGTTTTATTTCAGAATTTCATTCGATATGTGGTATGGTAACAGGGTAGATTTTGGGTAGGTAGTTCCTTGGATTCCATATAGGAAGAGGGAAACAAACGAAAGGAAATTCAGTATTACAAATAAGTAGCAAGATCTAGGAGAGGGAGGAATTTTCTTTTTCTCCTAAAAGCGCGAAAACTACTGGACAGATTTCAATGAAACACTCAAAAGTGTAATTTTAAATGAACCAAATATAATTTTGTGCGAGCGGGCAAGGCGAGCACGGGTCCAGCTAGTTAAGCATAAAAATGAATCCGCTATTTGATTTTCGATCAACTTTGCTTTCCGCCCAATTTGCATCGGCGAAACCTTCAAAATCGTTTATTTCTGCTGAAGATGAACTCATTTTTAGTTGCAATTCCGAGGTTCCTTTCAAATACTTAATGACTCTTTTAACTTCAATCCAATCTTCAGATGTAGGTTGTTGAACCTTTTGTGCAAGAATCGAAACGCTTGCTGCTATATCCGGCCTTGTATTTACTGATAAATATAGCAAACAACCAATAGCCTTCTGATAGTCCTCGTTATTGAGAAGAACCTCTTCATCTTTTCCTTTTGACTTCGTATAGTAAGGACTCAAAGCAATTGGTGAAATCTTTGCATCCTTCAATCCAAACATGTTCACAACTTTGTTTATGTATGACTTTTGATTCAAAGAAAAATTACCGGCTTCGTCCCTTAGAAGTTCCATACTCAAAAATTGTTTAGCTGGTCCCAACTTCTTTGTTTCAAAGTTCCTATTGATGATGTTATAAACCTTATCGATGATAGCCTTTTCCTGACAAATTATCAGAATATCGTCAACATAAATCAATATGTAACATGAACACTTGTTATCGTAGTAAAGGCACGGATCAACTTTACTTTGAATGAAACCTGCCTTTATGATAACTGAGTCTACTGCTTGATTCCATGACTGTGCCGCTTGTTTTAGGCCATATATACTTTTCTGGAGTAGACACACAGTTCTGTCATCACCTTCTATAAATCCCGGTGGCTGCAATCTAACGATTGTAGATTTTGGCTTTTCCGCCATTGTACGATGTCTCGCTGTTATTCTGATCAAACTTAAAATTCCAATGAACCCTTCGATGGGAAGAGGCCCATAACCTATTGGAACAATGTAAGTTTTATTAAATCAGAAAACAGAATAATATTAAAAATAGAAAAACAAAATCAGAAAAATAATTGAACGCTTGGTTATCAATGTTTACGTTACAGTAGATTCCAACACTCATATTGTTTTAATAATATTTAAACATTTTTGACAAAAAATGAGCTTGGTCGAATAAAAACTACCCATACTTCCCATACAAATATGTAATTTTTTGATACTAAAATATTTTTTACAATAATATAGTACCGGGTATTTGAGCTTAGGCATAGTTGAAGATATATGTCTTACGGTTTTTTTTTTGACATGAGATAGCCTTGCATTCTCCATAACGCTTCGCGGGAAATTGTTTTAATCCTTTTCATAGCTGAGAGGGTTCTTTCAACACTAGCTGTGGTCACTGAAAGCGTTGCTAAAACCGTAAGCAAGAAATTTATACTTCTAAAGTAAGTCTTGTCACATATATCAAGCAATTTCAAAACTTCGGTAGAAGGATCACTCGACGATTTTTTTTTTTCGCACCAAAGAATTTACCTACAGCTGACAACGAAATTGCATTTCCAAAGTAACGTGTTATATTTTCCCATTTCGTTCATTCGCTGAACTGCAGCAAAACCTGGGAGAAGAGCTTGAAACGATGCGATGGTAGAACGTAACGAATCTATGCAAGGAATCAGTATCGACATCGACAGTCTAAAATATGCTTCAGTCGGAGAGGTTTCTGGATTCGAACGCGTTGTTTGTTTCAATGAAGTTCTTCAAACAAGTCCTGGGCAAGTCCTAACTTTGAGGATTGAGGAGAGGATTGAAAATCCTCTCCAGAAAAATCTTCGGCATTTTCTCTGATGTTCTTAAGAGAATTCAGAACTTCTTTTGTGCGGTCGATTGCAGAAACGAGATCTAAGGATTTGTTCTGTAGGAAAACTGATAAGGGTAGCGTTAAACTGAATAGTGTTTCATATACATACAATGAGGCTTACCTACTAGGAAATCACTTTTTTGGACCGCTGCCAAAAGTGTTGATACTTTCAAAGAAATCGCCCACGTTCTGCTCGTTATTTCTTCAAGACTTATTGAGATGCATATGCATTTGAAGAGTTCTACCAAGGAAATAATACTGTCATGCCTTTCAATGAATCTTGTTTCACAAAGGCGTAGAAGTCGAGTTTTTCGGCTCGTGTTTTTTAATGATATATTTGAAAGTTACATATGCATTTGAATGGTTGCGCAAAAAATTAGCTTTTTTACTAATTACACCAAGGCAATTGCGAATTGCAGGAGTTGACACTTGACATGACAGAGCCAGGTTAAAGCTATGGCTTGCACAGCACAGTGTACATACCTAGCGTTTAGATAATGTATACCTACCGAATCTTAATTTGTAAGCCCCATTTCAATTTACTCGTGATTAGCCGAAGGTTATAAAGCCCCATTTAGACGATTAGTTATCAATTCAGTTCTTGGTTCAGTTAAAAAAGGCAGTGCATTTAGACTTCAGTCATTTTACTTGCGAGCAACCGAAAGTTTGAACATATATCTATGTATTTCTAAAACTGACAACTTATGGGAATTCCATCAGTTTCAGTTTCAGTTAAACGCTTCAATTTTTTCATTTAGACATCAGTTTAACTCAAAGCTCAACTGATAGCTCAACTGAAACTGAAATGACCGTCTAAATGGGGCTTACAAATTCAAATTCGGTAGGTATACAGTATCCAAACGCTAGGTATGTACAACTGAAAGTGAAATTATCTTCTCAATAGGGCTTTAGACTTTTGTTTAGACTTTCGAGGGGGGCTTCAGCCCCTCAAGCGCCCACCCCTGGCTACGTGCCTGAGTTACAGTTGCCAACCGCTGTATCTTTGGCTTAAGAAAGGCAACTGAATAGTAAGGTCTTGTCAAGGAACACTAAGGGAACTCTATATAAGACCTTCATCGTCTCATTTATCTGATCTGAAAAGTACGTATCAGTCGACTAGTATGGCTAGGATATGTAGAGCGAATTGAGACCAACGCCCCGGCCTGAAAAGTCTTCGATTCCAACCCGGAGGGACAGACAACACAGTAGACGCGCGCAAAAGTGGAACACGACCCAACCGTCTTGGAGTGCGCAACTGGAGGCGGTTAGCCAAATGTCGGTGTTGGTTGAGACCCAGGTTCACTCCGGACTGTAGTAAGAAAGTAAGTATAATCCAAGCCATCGGACGTCCCGAAAAACCGACAGCAGCAACACCCAAAAAGTGCATGAATGGGCTAGTTTTACAGCTTTCATTCTCCATCTACTGAAAATGGGAATCCCCTCATATCCGACGAACTAGTTTATCCTTGGCGTTGCAGTACTTCGTCCTTGCTGCCCGTGACTGTCGTGTCTAGATATAGTGAACTCCCGATATAGTGAACATTTTTGATATAGTGAAAGCTTTTAAATGAAAAAAATTTTGAAAACATTTTCAGGCAGAAAGCAACACAAAAAAGTATCATAAATGAAAGTAGGTACTCCTGTAAATGGTGTTGGCTGATTATTTACCGAACCGGTTGTCTCGAATTTGGCCACAAACCTTTGGAGAGGCGGCCCTCCACGCCTGCCGTAATGTTTGATAATAAAGTATTCTACTGCAATGTGGCTACAGATGTGAAACAATAATAGGACAAATGTCATTTCAAAGCGATCTCAAAACTGATGGAACGTCGCGTGCAGGCCACCTATGCCTGCAGTCTTGCGAGGCCCTTAGGAAAGAGCGACTAGACGTAAATCCGCCAAAAACCACATTAGAGTCAATAGAGGTAAGAAACTTGGGGATAGTCCGCCTGAAGATGGAGAAGTTCTATGCCGGTAGGAGTCCTGCAATTTGGTGAACCTAGACGGTGCATGTGGCATGTCGCATTTGCCTTACAAAAAAAAGTCAATATTGGTCTTAAAACAATTTACTAACACTCTTCTTAAATTTTCAAGCATTTAAACTGCACAAAAACTTTATTAATTATACTAAACTCGCAGTACTGATTGTGGTCCAATTTTTAGTATCAATTCAATCGGCTTCCAAAATCCATACGACTCACCACCGTATACAAAGAAAATGAAAATTTAATTATCTGCAAAGGAAAATTCACTCTCACAAGCTGTTGCCAAACAAAAATCATAAATTCATCAGCTTACCGACAGAAAACTTGCCAACGATATTGGAAACAGCTTGACCGCATACAAGACGATCGTCTGCTGTGATCGATGCATGAAGATCAAACAAATTTGGCAAAACTCATAGTTCTGATCCATCCAGTTGGTGTAAAAGATCGCCTCCGACAAGCGATCGCTTTCGTCCACAAAACAGTTGATACAGTAACAAATCGGTACGATCTGCACCATTAGGGCCAATACGAACGTAGCCGATCCCAACTGTTGTGAGTTGTCACTGGTGGTATTCATGTTTATAAGAGTTGCCCCCAGAGCAACTCCTGTCAATAAAAATTGACAGAAATACGTCTGCGACATGATGGGACTCACGGTGTTAGTGAACCTAAATACAAGACCCGAATGCAGGACATGTGAGAAAGATCGCCGTTCAAACTTACTCAATGATGCTCTTATGATCGTCAATACAGTCCAGCAACTCGCGCACATTATCCTGCCGCGTATGTTTCGGATCCATTCCGATTCTACTCACCTTCATAATAACGATCTTCAAATGCGAATGCAACAATCGAATATAGACGAGTGCATACGAGTCATTGACAATGCACTGGATTATTGCCACGTTTATCATCGAATACTCGATGGCACAGACAACGTAGAAGTTCAACTGCGAATCGCGCCAATTTAAACGCGGAATATACAGCGAATATGGTGGACGTCCAATAGAAGCGGCTCCCAGTAGTGTCACCGTAGAATACAGGTAGTAGAGCGTGGCCACTATGGACACAGCACGATTGCCAAATCGAATGACTGTCCGAGCTTCCTGGATCTCATCGGGATGATTGATGCGAGCGTCAAGCTTATCTAGAATCGCCTGCATTCTTACAATGTACCGTCGATTGAAGGCGACCATGATAAACTTTATTACACATCCGTACACATTAAGACCGACTTGGAAGGATGTGAGGAATTGATTGATTTGAAATGTTTCCCAACGAATGATGTAGCTTAGAGTGAAGGCCGCTGGCACTATGAAAATGGCGTACAGATTGAATACGAGCGAGTAGATGATGTAAAGGACTTTAAATCTCTTTGGCATGATGATGCCCAAAATGCGAAACCAAAAGAAAAGATTTTTGGTGGCATCTTTGCTCTTGATCTGGACAGAAGGCATTTTTGTTCACAAATGTTAACGAGTTGAAATGTAAAGCAAAACTAACTCGGAGCTGGAATTACCACTTGGTCCTGAATGTAATTTCGTTGGCCAGCAATTAAAAGTTTGCCCAATTAAAAATTTAATTGGGGGCAGTATTCAATTAGGCGTAGGCATCCTGCCGTTACCCGCGACACTTGACAAAATTTTTTTTCGAACTTACTGGATAATTAATGTATCTGCACAGAACTACGACTTAAATTAAATTAAATTGACACGTCAGTTGCCTTCAGATGGCAACTTCTCATAGAACGAAAGAGTTCAATGTCAGAAGGATATCTTCTATATTGTTCCGATTTTTTTTTGTCGTTCGGATAGTCATTTTATTTTATATTTTATTACTAGTTGGTGCTGTAGTAATTTTAAAATTAATATCAAGCAAATTTTTTTATAAATCGAAATTTGCAAACAAACTTTAAAAAAAGTTGAAACAATTATTAATTTTTATATAATGTGATTCGCTCGCGATGATGAGTTAATATTGACTGACTTGCCGTCCACTGTCGACATAGCCTTGCTTGAACTCCTTATCGTCAGTTAAAACTACCTCTTCTTGGGAGCTAAAGCAGATGATGATGATGTCCCTACAACACCATTGAAATTTGTCAAAATATGACAGCTCATATTGTCGGTGGCAACTACCGCAGCCGATCGATGATTTTGATTGATAGTAAGGGCTGGACATTGTCGAATGGTGCGTGAAAATTGATGGCCTTAGCTTGACACATTCTATACATTATAAGGGTATGTGGTGCGATATTAACTGTGCTATTAGTACTTTCTGGTATGTATGGTGGTATGGTATGATACGTATCTATATTTTACCTTATCTCTATATCCGCTAAAGATATCCGTATCAGCAAGTATATGCATCACGGGGGCCCTCAGATTGAATGCCTTGTTCGTTTTCAGTGTTCTGCATTTCGAGCGATTCGGATTTTTTTTTGAAATCACAATTTCACTTTGTCTCAATTCCGAAAATTTTGAAATCGAAATCGAATACAGTGAAATGTAGAACACAAAAATTCATTTTCGATTCCGATTTCATTTCGAGTGAAAGTGAAATGTGGAATATAGCAGTTAATGTCCAATAAAGTAAAATTGGTGCGAAATTTGGTCATAATGGCTTGAATAGTCTGCTGAACGAAGTGCTCTAAACACATTTTTTACTCAGCACAATTTTTTGTAATAAAATTTAATAATTTGCAAACGTTGTTCGGGGGCAAGTCTATCTACGGTGAAATGGCAATGCTTATGCTAACTAAGCATTTTTTACTTCGACACATGTCACGAATCACGCGTGAACTGCCAAAAAAGTCAGACTTAAATTCGTCATTTTATAGTACAGAATTTGAAACCAAAATCATTTTCAAGTAGGTCTTTTCATATAAAATGATCTATTGTGATTTAAAAAAAATTTAAAGTGAAAATTAAAAAAAATAATTAAAAAGGACCATTAACATTTGTCGGTGCATTCCGTGCACCTACCCGATTCTCCCCGGAATTAATTCCCCTGTCTGTGAATACTTGTGAAATGTCAAAATCAATGGCGGCAATGATTTGCCATTTACCATGGGCCTAGGATTTTTCAAGTATGCGTGCGTTAATGGCGCTCCTTTGATTTTGTACAGACCCAATATATGAAATATCCTGGGCCCGCAGGTAGCTTGTAGGCAAAGTCCGTTATGTGGGAGGAGTCGACGGTCTAGTTCTATGTTGTTTGTATCTTTGGGTATTTTATAGTAGCAGTAGAATTGTAACCTTGTTAGTCAGTTTGAATTAGTCAGGCCTACAAATCATTCTTCTATGAAATCTCAGCGCATATATGTACAGTGATCGTCAAAAGTGAGTGAACACTAATGATGTTTTCATTTGTCATTAAAGTTTGGAATTTTTTTTGAAATACATAGGTATTTTAAACTGTAATGAAATACGTTTTATTACTATTATTTCGTTATCAAACTTTTTACAGATTGCTGGTTTTTAAGAACTCTTTAAAGGATCTAAAGAAAATTTGAAAGAGCGTTGGTGTTCACGCACTTTTGCCGCTAACTGTGTGTATCTAAAAAATTAGGGTAGTCGGACTTCGTGCAAATCAAAGACGTATTCGTGAGCTTTAGCTTATACATACCTGGCGCATGGTTCAGAAACTTGCGCTTTGTACAAGCCATGCGATCCTGCTTGTGAAGATTTAGGAGCCTGTTACCTGCTACATAGACACGAACCACATCAAAGACACCTGTGTTCTGCCAAATTCAGTCATTAACATATACATCGTACGGGTACCCATGTTTGAAGGAAATATAAAATTCGGACATTGCGTTTACGTTTTTGTACGTTCTCCTTACATGTACATACCAAGGCCAAGTGGTATAATCGAAAGAGAAACATGCTGATGACGCTGTATTGTGTTAACGATTCCGTCACAAGTGTTTTGTGCAGATACGTCACAATATAAGAAATGTCTACGTCACAATAGGTTTGTTCCTTTACTTTTGTAGTAAAAAAAATGGAAAACTGTCAAAATGGCAGTGGCGGGGATGAATTCTCTATCCAGAGAGGGAAACCTACGAAAAAGTATACAATACTGCTACTGCATCTACTTCCCATCGACATTTACGGGAAACTTATTGCGGTTCTAAGACTCAGAGAATTTCAAAAATGAACCAACTCTCAGGTTGGTCAAATATTAGCATTCTACCCAATACAGTTCTGAACAAAACGAACTATATGGGTGATCGCAGAATCCGTCGTATTCGTACCAAACATTTCCACTACGACGGATTTAATTAGTAGCAAAATGTCCACTACGACGCACGGATTCTGTGATAGTTCTTTCGGGGTTCGTAGCAAAATTCCGAATACGACGGATTCTGTGATCACCCAGTATATAATTCCTTGAAAATCGATTCGAATGGAAGAATGGCACTATGAGCAAAATCTCCGCGATCGAAATCTATACAGATAGATCTAAAATGACGGAAGGCCCAGGGCGTCGCGATGCACAGTTAGGGAATCCCTGGTTTAGAGTTTAATTTAAAACCGAACCGAAGGGTCGTCTCAGTGTTATCTCTACCAACATTTTCTATAATTTCAGAGTTCGCCGGAAATCAAAATAAATAAAGGCTCCGCCATCTAACGTTTTTTTTTCTTCAACTAGTGCTTATTTCGAGAATGGTAACACTTAGCTCATGTCTGATTTGACAGATAATTAGTTTTATCCTTCCGCTGAACGAATATGGTTGTGTATACGCTTGAACAATGCTGGGAAATATTGCGACATTACTTTGAAAATCATGGTAATGTTGCAGAATGTGTGCGAAAATTGCGTACGGATTTTGGAAGAAGAGAAGCACCGTCAGCTCCGTATGTTCGTTATCTTGTGAAAAAAGTGAAAGAAACTGGCATCCTCACCGATAAACCAAAGCGTGAAAAGCCAAAAACAGTGCGTACACCCGAGAAAAACTGTTTGGTGCGGATTTTGGTCCAGAGGCATAATTGGGCCATTTTTCTTCGAAAATGAGCAAGGAGTGGCAGTTACAGTCAATGGTCGTCAATCAAAAATTGAAGAGGAGGATATTGGCAACATTTGGTTTCAACAGGACGGCGCTACGTGCCACACAGCCGAAGCTACACTCGATGTTTTGCGCCCTGTTTTTGAAGATCGCATTATCAGCCGCAGAGCTGATGTCGTTTGGCCAACGCGGAGCTGCGATTTGACACCGTTGGACTATTATTTGTGGGGTGCCGTAAAAGATAAGTGTTACGCCGACATGCCAGAGACAATTGACGCTTTAAAGGACAATATTCGTGAAGCCATTGGTGAAATACAGCTGCACACAATCGATAATGTGCGTAAAAATTGGACCGATCGTGTAGGCTACTGCATGGCCAGCCGAGGCAGCCATTTGAATGAAATTATTTTCCATTATTAACCGGAAGGATTGTACTTTCAAATAAAAAAAGAAATTTGAGAAAATATTCAGTAGTTTTTTTTTTATAGCATTTTCAAAAAAAAAAATTATTTGGCGGACCCTTTATAACAGGATTTTTAGCTGATGCTGCCCTTGGATTCAATATAAATTTATATCTCCCTCTGCATAAAAATGTAAATTGATCTATGGTTACTTTTGTTCCGAATATTTACAAATTTATTACCTCCTTTGTACAATTGTTATTAACCATCAACTTCTGATGGATTTTCCTGTTCAATTAGCATGTTAGTTGCGTCCCGGCAATTTCCCATTTTATTGACATATCTGAAGCAATTCCCATGTGCATGCAATTAAATTTAAAATTCCACAATTGCACACCACCTCAATCCAGCTGATTACTCACACCTATGGCTACGAGTATGTATAGTATAATGTTTAATGAGATATTCCACACGCTGACTCGAACAAAAGTACACATCAACGCGGTGCCATTGTATTTATTTTTACGGCTCAATTTCGCACTCAGTCATCCGTTGGCTAGTCCATCCGATTAATTACGTCTGTCGTTCACTTGCCGTCCATGCGAGTTAATGAATCCTATTGTTAAATTGAATGCAGTTCGTGAAATAAATCAGAGCGTGGATTGAGTTTCATTTTACAACCGAATGAGCTTCAGATCATTTTATGGCTTCCGATGGGAGACGCACCCACTTCAATTGAACCTGGCGCCATTTAAAAACATTAAAACGTAAATCTACAGCAATTAAATTTAATTATATTACCACTAAGGGTCGTTACGGTTGTTCCTCACTGACATATGTAGTCCGGACACCTGCAGACGATCGTAAAAATGTCAGAAAGCGCTCCAAGCACGATTTGAATTGCGGTGCATCGAGAAGTCGCAGTGATATAAACTTTAACTGCCTTCACTGTCTATAATGTAAAGCCACTGACCTCGTAGAAATATCCTGCTAACAAGACCATAAAATGCATCGAATGAACACCGACAATCGGCACGACATGACCCACTTGCAATTGTTCATAAAACCAACATTCGCCTGTATAAGTGTATAGCTTGGGGCTATCCCTGATATGAGTAAATTTTTCGCCAATGAAATTTGGAAATGGAAAAAAAATGGCGTGTGCCACCCGTGAACGGGTAACGAATACGACGAATTTATCTTCGTTTTGGTTGCCATTGCTGCCTGCCGTGTGGCGCGATTAATATCCCAGAACCATAAAACATCGCTGCTAACGAGTATCGAGAATCCTTGAAATCAGAGTGGCTAATTGTAAATTTTAAGCACTGTCAACGAAAATAGAGAAAAAGACTCACAAAAAAAAAAGCCGCGGCACTCATTGTGAAATGTGGGAATCGGCGGTAGGGGACAATTTTTTGGCTTTGTTCTTGGGAAATGCCAAATTTTTAAATGGCAGATGGACTTTGCAATGTAATTGCATGCCGGGTGGAGTACCGGTTAAGGCCTGAAACACACATGCGATTACAATCGCGCGACTGCTTAGTCGCAAAAAATTAAACACACACATTTCAATGTGAATGCGCGCACATAATTTTGGAGTTTATGTGCGCGCATTCATATTGAAATGTGTGTGTTTAATTTTTTGCGACTATAAGCAGTCGCGCGATTGAAATCGCATGTGTGTTTCGGGCCTAAGTCGACATCTATTGACAGGAGAATAAAGAAGTAAGGCCAAGAGTATTAGGGGTAGTTAATCATACATTTTTACAAAAAATGTGCACGACTGGGTCGCACGTAACTTTCTCGTTTATTGCGAATCTCGCCGAATCTCTGTTATTTCAGCAAATTTTACGTTTAAAATCATACACACTCAAGAACAAGATGTACTCAGATAACTGAGCACTTGTTAATTAACAACGTAATATATACTACATAAACGTAGGTATTAGCTTCAACATTTACTTTAAAATTTCACCCCGAACTGACACTTGAATTTCGAATTATATTGCCACTGAAGTTTTGGGCTTTGCAAAAATATACCGTGTGTGAATAAAGATCGGGATTTGGGTAGTCATTTTTGAGAAATATTCATAAAACCGCAATATTTAAATTTTCTGAGAAAAACTAAGTACGTGATCATGTTTAGAATACTTATGTTGTCTTAAATATGTATTTTGATCAAAATCTTTAAAGCGGTTTTTTGTAAAATTATGCTGACAAATGTTACAATTTGGATACAAAAAGTACTGTTATTAAACTGTTTAGCTGAAAACTGAGTATGCCGTATTATTCAGGATATAAACATTACCTAGCAGTTACATTTTTAACCAAATCGAAAATGGCGTTTTCGAGATATGTGTAGTTTTTAAAGTACCGTTTAAATCGAAGGCGCATTCATGGTTCAAATAACACTGTTTTTCAACTGTTTAGCTCAAAACTGAGCAAATGGTATTACTATGGATTTAAGCAGTAACATTTTTATCATAATCGAAAATGGCGTTTTAGAGATATGTGCAGTTTTTTTCAAGTACTATTATAAGGGATTTGGGTGGATATCAAAGGACGCAGTCTTTTTAGGGAAAAACTGAGTTAAGTTAAGAATGACAATAGTATCTATTATGTTTAAGATAATTCAATATTACATTTATTTGATATAATAATTCCTTAGGAGAGAACCCAACTGATAGTTTAGCAGCCGACCGGAAGAAGGAGGCAAAAGTATTCTTTCTCTATAGCAATGACATTACTTGTAATAATTGCAGTAATAGCTGCGGTTGTCAAACTGTTGACTGCATTCAACGACCTTAATATATTACAGTATCGTTATCGTTTATCGTTTTTGAGAAAAAGACAATTTTCAAAACTGCCGTTGCTGGACTTTTTAGCGAAAAACTGGGTATGCAGTCATGTTAAGCATGCCTACATTAACTCAACTATCAACTATCAACTAACTTTTGGTTCAAATAGTTAGAGCCGTTTTCGAAAAAATCTAAATTTAGTCATATTTCGTAAAATTTTGGGCTAGCGTAAAAAAAAAACGTCCCTAACGGGAAGCCCACAAACTCTAAATACGAAGTTTGAAGCAAATCCGTCCAAGCGTTTAGATTCCCCAGGAGTGGGACAGATAGGCATACGGACGGACAGAATTGCGAGACCCACTTTTTGGAGTTCCCCTATCATCGTAATATTAGAATTGATCAAAATCTCGAGTTCGAAATTTTGTACGAAAACAATATGTACATATCTTTCTCTTACTACGTATACGAGAAAGTTAAAAATGCAGAATCAGGCAGTTGCATCTCTTTATATTCTATTGCTTTTCTATAGTTTATCCTGGCTGACCGACTCGTCATCGCAATGACCAAAAACTTTGTATCTCGCCAAATGTGCATTTATGTACATGAACCTAGAAATACGTTTTTTTTTTGTTGTAACCCCCTTCCCCCCTTTTAAGGAGTATTTTTTATAATCCCTAAAAATACGATTTGGCACGACAGCTTTTCAGTTTTAAGTGTAGTTCCTGACCGATTGGCGAAACACAAATTTATGGAGATTTTAATTTTTGTCCAAGGTTTTATGGGGCAAAAACATAAGGGCCCCATGAGAAAACCTTTTTTCGAAGTCCTTGAAACTTAATAATGGTTAGGTAAATCCGTGAAAACAGCTCTGCATACGCTAACATGCTAACGGAGGATTTCCTCCCTCACAAGGAGTATACTATGGTTGCATTCCTTGACGTTGAAGGCTCTTTTAACAACGTTGATGCATCTGCAATCGCGCAAGCACTGTCAGCTCTGAATGTGCATAACTCACTTAGGGAGTTGAAGAATCTGATGCTCAATAGTCGGGTTATCAACTCTAGTCTGAGTAAGGAATCTGCCAGAAGATCTGTCAGTAGAGGAACCCCACAAGGTGAAGTCCTATCTTCCCTTCTCTGAAACTTAGTGGTCAGTCAACTGCTGACATGCAGTTTCTATTGCCGTGTCAGGAAAGTATCCAAACATCTTAAAGGAACCCCTACAATACGCTATCCACAGGCTAGTAAAATGGACGAACCAATGTGGGCTGGGCGTGAACACTTACAAGACTGAAATTGTTCTCTTCTCTAGTATTATCTCCTTAAATAAAGGAAACCGAATGCATTATTAGATATATAACATCTAGGAAATATAAGATTCCGCACATTGACCCGCCATCTATAAATGACATAAGCCTGACATTCTTCAATGAAGCTAAATACTTGGAACTTATTATCTAGACAGAAAGCTTAGCTGGAAGTCTAACATACAAGAAAGAGTTAAAAAAGCAACCAAAGCTAGATCTCTTCTCTTTCAAAAAAGCTATAGGAATCAAATGGGGCCTACAACATCGCATCACCCACTGGCTATACATCTCGGTCGTAAGGCCGATACTTACGTACGGTGTGGTTATCTGGTGGACTGCCTTAGATAAAACGACAAATCGCAATAAACTATGCAAAGTCCAAAGAACCGCATGCTTGTGTATCAGTGAAGCTCTTCGCACCACACCTTCTGCTGCACTTGACATCCTGTTTCACCTGACACCCATCGAGATTTTTTTAGCAAACAAACGGCAAGCACATTCACCTCTACTGGGTGCCGGGGCATAGAAACATTCCAGGTTAAGGAGGAAACCATTCATCACTTCCTCTGCACTTGTTCGGCACTCTCCAGAAAACGGAAACTCCATTTCGGAGCCTTCTACTGCAATGATCTGAACGATCTAACAAACCTAGACATTCGTAGTCTCCTGTGCTTCAACAGAAGCTCAAACTGGTTCAACGAGTAGGACGAACGTTTTACTAGATTCATGTGGTATCACAAGGAACCTTATAATGGTCTAAGTGTGTCGGCCTTTTGCCGGCAGCCACTTCAACCTAACCTAACCTAACCTAAGGTTATGAAGGGTTGTTTCTGTTTGATGAATGGAAAAAAAACTCATAACATCCACTTGGGATTCATTGTGAATCTCTTGTTGAAAGAGAGGTAAAATGGCACCACCCATAGAAAAAAACATTCAAAATCTTATATCGGCATCGACTTAGGATAGGCACGTGGAACATCTCTTCGCTCACGGGAAAAGACCTGGAGCTTGTTGGGGAGGCTGTTAAATATCGACTAGATATAGTTGGTGTTTCCTCAACAAAGCAAAGGGGTTCTAGAACTGTGGACCTTGCAGATGGGTGGAAACTCTTCATGTCGGGAGTAGCACCTTCAATGTCTGCTCAGGCGGGAGTGGGGATACTCACAAGTCCCAGGCTGGCAGGCAGAGTATTGGAGTGGATACCATTAGGAGGGAGAGTTGCGATCTTAAAGCTTAAGCTTGAAAGATCAACTCTGGCTCTAGTGCAGGTGTATGCACCGAATCTGGAGTCAGGGTACGCAGCTTTCTTAGATGAAGTTGATGCAGCCCTTGAAAAGGTTGCAGATATGGATTCTTATATCCTGATGGGTGATTTCAATGCTCACGTGGGTGCGGATTTCTCGACATGGGGCAGCGCGATTGGAAAACACGGTGACCCCGATCAGAACGCGAACGGAGAGAAGTTGTTGGACTTTTGTTGTTCAAATGGAATGTCCATTATGAACACTTTCTTTCCACACAAAGATATCCATAAATACACATGGTACCGTCGAAGTCTGCAGCAGAAATCGCTGATAGATTTCTTTGTGGTACCGTCGTGTGTTAAAAGGATGGTTTGTGATGTTCGTGTTTTGAGAGGGGCTGAACTGTCAACTGATCACCACCTGGTGCTGTGCAAATTGTATCTCAATGATCAAATACCTATCCTGCCAAAGCGTAAATCAAGGATGGTTACGCGCATACGGTGGGAGGGGCTGCAGAACGATGAGATACGGGAGGAATTTGCACGGCAGGTATCTGCAAGGTTTGAACAAATTCCAAATGTTCCATTGAATGTAGAGGAAGAATGGCAGTTGTTTTCAACAGCAGTTATTGCCTCTGCAGGACATGTTTGCGGAGTGAAGCGGCTCGGTGTGGCGGCTGGTGGTGAGAAAAGAACTGCGTGGTTTAAAACCCCCGGAGTTCAAGAAGCTATCAGAGAGAAGAAGAAGGCTTTCAAGGTGTGGATTCACTTGGGGGACTCTCCTTCTCGAAACCGGTACATTGAGGCGCGAAGAACTTGCAAATTGGCTGTTAAAGCAGCCAAAGAACAGTCTTGGAAGGAGTTCGGCGAAAAATTGGACCGTGATCACAGATCTGCAAGCAAGGTGTTCTGGCAGACCATCCGCCGTCTTAGAGGAAGGAAGTGGAACATTATCGAAGGAGTCAAATCCAAAGATGGTACACTTCTTTCTAATGAGGAGGACATCTTGCGCAGATGGAGCGAGCACTTTTCCGAATTGCTCAATCCAATCCAGGGCATTGAGGATGACACATCCATCGCCTTAAGCAGGGCGGAAAATAGTCCCACGGTAGAGGAAGTCACTTTTGCGATCAATTCGCTAAAAGCTGGCAAATCTGCCGGAGTGGATGAAATCCGGCCAGAAATGCTAAAGGCCTTAGGTGAAGAGGGAGTCAAATGGCTCTCTCGTGTCATTAAAGTGGCCTGGGAATGCGGCGAAACTCCCAGCGATTGGCAGATTGGGGTGATTGTGCCCCTTTTCAAGAAAGGGGATAAAAGGGATTGCTCCAATTACAGGGGTATATCACTTTTAAGTCTCCCCGGAAAAGTCTTTGCCAAGGTGCTGGAAACGCGTTGCAGAGCTGTGGTCGAGGCACGATTAGGAGATGAGCAGTGCGGCTTTCGTCCCGGCAGAAGCACAACCGACCAGTTATTCACTCTCAGAATGGTACTTGAGAAGGCTTGGGAGTATGCTACACCTGTTTACGCTTGCTTCGTAGATTTGGAGAAAGCATATGACCGAGTCCCTCGAGGGAAACTCTGGAGTGTATTACAGGAGTATGGAATTGATGGTTCTCTCTTGAGAGCCATTCAATCTCTTTACACAAACTGTAAAAGCTGTGTTCGGGTAAACGGCGTTAAATCAATACCTTTCACCGTGGGCGTTGGACTTCGCCAGGGGTGCGTCTTGTCTCCTCTCCTTTTCATTACTTATATGGACTGGATGTTACAGCGCAGTCTTGGCGAAGAACGTTTCGAATTGGGAGATCTGAGGATAAGTCATTTGCTCTTCGCTGATGACTTGGTCATCCTTGGGTCCTCTCAGACTGAACTTCAGCGCGCACTCGATCGGTTTGTAGCCGTTTGTGTTGAAGCTGAGATGAGGGTAAATGTGAACAAATCTGAAGTGATGGTTGTCTCCAGAACGCCTGTTCAATGCACTCTGCATGTTAGTGGAGTCCCATTGAAACAGGTGGAGAAGTTTAAGTATCTCGGGGTCTTATTCACGAGTGATGGAAGGAGCAATGCCGAGTTTTCCTGTAGGATTGGTCAGGCTGGATCGATTTTGAGACAGCTTGGTCATTCTGTTATCAGGAGGACTGAACTTGGTGTCAAAGCTAAGTTGTCAGTCTTTAATTCGGTGTTTGTTCCAACTCTTACCTATGGTCATGAGGTTTGGGTAATGACCGAAAGAATAAGATCGCGAATACAAGCTGCCGAAATGAGATTTCTCCGTTGTATTGCTGGTGTGACCCGTAGAGATCGCATCAGAAATACTAGAATACGTGAGGAACTCAATGTCGAGCAGCTACTTCTCCGGACGGAGCGATCCATGCTTCGGTGGTTTGGGCATGTTAAACGCATGTCCCCGACAAGGATTCCACGACGTGCTATGGAATCCGTACCATCGGGCAGGCGTCCCCTAGGTAGACCCAGGATGAGATGGTTAGATCAAATTCATAATCTCTCCTCTACCCGTATGGGGATTGCCCTTGATGATTTAGAGTCGATGGCGGAGGATCGAGAGCTGTGGAGGGTCCACTTGAGCAACCTACACCCGCGACCCACTTAATGGACAAGCGGACCATTGAAAATGAATGAATGAATGAATCTTATATCTCAAAAACCGCCCAACCGATTGAGCTCAAATATACAGACAATCTTAGGTATTGGCCCAGGACCGTTCGATTTATTTTTATTTTTCGCATTTTACAAAAGAACATTATTATCTAAGGCCTAAGCAATACAATTTCTGTACACGTGCAAAGACGAGCGGGTACATCTAGTATTTAGTGCCAGAAGGATTTTTTTTTTGTTGTAAACTTTCTGACATAACCTACGAAATGTGGTATATTTTTCTCTATAGATAATCAGGGTAAGTTGGCCTCTTTCTCTATATTCCCGTCAATTATGAATGGATGTGAAGGACTATATGTCCATCCGAGATTGAGACGTGCTTCTGAAAACTCTTGTCATGCAAAGTGTTACTACTTTCATCTTTGTAGAGGGTTAACTAATGTGTCATCAAAATGGATGCTCTCGATGCGGGCGTTGCGCCCATTTTACAGTTTATATGTTCATTCTTAACCAGTCGACTTTTTAAGGTTATACTGAATAATCAGCCAACACCCATGAAACGAAAGTTCTATCGAAAGACCGCTGTCCTTAACCTTGTCACTCAGGAGAACCCGAACCCGAACTCGGCCATTCAGAGACATCAGTTTAGCGAATTTTGTATAGGGTCAGTCCATCTACAGAAGGTTACTGTTTGGACGTTTAGTGTCTTGGGGCTACGTACGGAAAACGAAGACAATGCCGTGTTTTCACTGATTGTGTTCTCAAGAAATTGGAAGCAGACCCCGATGTTAGTAGAAAAATCATCTTCAGCGACGATGCCCTTGGATTAGTGGGTACATCAACGGCAAAATTGATGAGTTTGAGACGATGCCAATCTACAAGTGGTCCACCAAGTATAAATCCATCTGCAGAAAGTCACTGTTTCGTGTGGGTTATGAATTGTCGGCATCATCGGTCCGTACTTCTTTCAAAACGACAATGACATTGCCGTCACCATGAACCGAGTGCTCGACCGATGATCGATGCCCCTCAGGGTTGGAATCGAATACTTTTCTGGCCGGAGCGTTGGTGTCCATTCGCTCTACATGTCCTAGCCATCTTAGACGACTTTTGCGTGATCAGGTCGATGTCGCTGTACAGCTCGTAGAGCTCGTCGTTATATCTCATCCTTCAAACTAAGCGGAACCGAAATTCACTCGAAGAATTTTGCAATCGAAGAGGCCAAGGAGATCTTCATCCGCCTTTGATAACGTCCATGATTGAGCGCCATAAAGCAGGGCTGGGATAATGCTTACTTACTTATCGGGCTCCCGTAAAGAGTCTCTGCCGTATCGTGACGTACTTACGTACACAACTTGCTTTTTTTTTAATTTCAACTTATACCCATCCCTATTCGAAGTTCTTCTACAAGCGCCCTGTAAAAGGAGTGGACAGGATATTCATCTGGGGATATTTCATTCGTCTGGGGTCTTTAACATTTTAGTCACTCACATCTAAGTTTGATCATTATGTCGTAAAAGATGTGTTTTCGTGACGTCACACTACACTCAACCTGTAGGGTCAGGCTCTTTGATGAGACCCTTGGACGAAAGTCCCAAATGATAAAAAGCATTCCATCATTATTTAGAGGTTGTCAATAGCATTTATCGAAAGTAATATTTTAAAACTGAAGTGTTTGTCCGATGTTTTTATGAAATTTTTCGCTGTGGCGCATTTTGCATACCCAGAAACGCCACTTCAAGTTGCAAATAAAATGCGATGTCACCGAAAGTGGCTATAATTATGCATTTCCAGCCGATGGCAATATACAATACTGATTCAATGTAACCCATGATCATCCCAAAACCAATGCTATACCAATTCCAAGAACCGAGAAGTAAACACTCACCCATCCGCCTCGTATATAGCATACAATTTTGGCTATGATCCAACATATCGTCGCACTCGCAATCGGAACGACAACGAAAAAGAAAAACATTTTACTAGTTCGTCTATAATTTCAGTTTTCGTGTTTGTCTCGACATTTTCCAACAAATATTCCCTCAAAAACAAATATCAGTTGGTTTCAATTGTATAAAATAAACAACAAAACAACCGTTCCATACCGGAAGTCACTATTGCCGCCAATTTCTTCTGTGTATAAGTTAGTCCTCACTAGTGCGGTCGCCTGGGCACAATTTTGTATTTTGTTTTTCAGGAAGGCCTATGTTCTGTCGTTTATATTATTTTAAGTGCTTTTTCGAACTTCATTGGCATAGATACAATCAAAATGGATTTCAAAAAGAAAAAAAAAACATAAAAAACAGATTCCATGTCAAAACAATTCACTCGGCCGAGCAATAAATAGTTCAAGACAGAATATCGTATCGCATATGCTCATCATTAATTATAGTTTCGCTCCGCTGACCATTGATGACGTTTGGCATACCTCTCTGTCACTGCGGTACGTATAGACATAACAATGACAGTTTTGTTTTTGTATATTTTTATAATAATTTAAATGAAATACTTTGTGTTGTGTTTAATGTTTGCCGCCACCGCCATCGGTGGCGTTTAGTTTTTCCCAATGACGTCAGTTGGTGGTGATGGTTTTGTTCTCTCTATCTCGGGGCTAATTTTTCGAAACATTTAAACACCAATTGACCATGAGAATGTGAGTAAATGAACTTTTGAATTGGCCAAAGGAAAGCGAAGTAGATTTGGTGCGTGGACAAGTATTTTTCAAATGACACAACGACAGCACAGTTTTGACAGTTCGAAGGTTAAATATTATGGTTGTGCAGGTTTTCTTAATGAAAAATGATATACTGTCTTTGAACTTTAGAGTCAATGAATTGTATTTCGAAATTTTGACAGGTGAAGGTAGTTTTCAAACATTTCGTTTAAAGGCCGTTCTATGATTTAAAGTTTTTGAACTATGGCGTCAGGCCATTGTCAGTAGAGAGTGTTTTTTTTTTTTTTGTTTTTTCTAATCAAATTAATAAATAAGATATATACCCACATAGTCGAACTACATTGTCTATCTTTGCTATTAGAATGCTGTTTCAATATATCGATAGCTTTAAGAATTATTTGACAAGTGGCACTGAATGCGACCGAATGATGGTGGACAAACGACAAGCAAAATCAAAAATCCGTTTAAAAGACATTGACAGCATGGAATGAAATGGAATCAATTTACATGTCCTGTCATCGAAAAATCTACAAAAGCCGTAAAGTTACAAAGCAAGAAAGGTAAAAAATAAACATTAATCGTATTTTTATTCTAGAAAGAGAACAGAACTCAGTGGAATAAGAAGACACGAAGAATGACAGATGCTCACCCGATAATGATATCGAAGAAGTGAAGATGAATAGATAACATGAAAAACTAAACAAGGGAACTTTTTAAGAGAAAGTGAAAGGATAAAATGGTAACAAAACCAAGAAGCAGATTTTCCGTCGTTTCTGATAAGCCGTTGTTTTCAGATGTAATAGCAGAGCCGAGGAAGACAAAGTCTACTACTACCTGTAAGCCATAGCTGAGTATTATGACCAGACAGAACTGAGACGTTGTCGATGTTTAGTGTTCCTACTGCAAATAAGTAGACTTCTTTTGATCCTGTAAGCTCATTTATATACTTACTTACTTAAGGTGGCGCTGCAGTCTTGGGTGGACCGGGACTTAAACCAACAAGCAGGATCTTCAGTCAGCTGTGTGCAGTATTGCATGCTAAGTTGGTTAAGGTCCCCTTCCACTTGCGCAACCTGTGTCGGGGTCTTCCTCAACTCCGCCGTCCCTCGGGTGTGGATTCGAAGACATTCCGAGGTAGAGCATTCGCATCCATTTGCTCTACATGACCCAGCCACCTCTGCCGTTAAACCTTAAATTTTCTGGCTTGGTTGTTGTCGCTATATACTAGCCCGTAGAGTTATTATACGGGACCGAAAACTACTCGAAGAATTTTTCTTTCGAAACATAGTCCGAGATGTGTTGGGGGCCCTTTCTTGTTGACAGCATATACTTGCCTTCATTGACCGTCAAGCCCATCTTCGACGCCTGCGTCTTAATACTCACTAACGCGCCATTTACATCACGCTGCGTTCTGCTGATTACATCGATAACGTCAGCGTGTAAATGAATGGACCATTGAAAGATCGTGCATCTAGTGGTGGCGTTTGAGTTTTGTACAATTCTTTCAAGAACAATGTTGTAAAAGTCACGTTACAGCGCATCGTCTCTTCTTAATCGAAGGTCTCGGTGAATTTCTTACCGACCTTAATGCAGCAGAGTGCATCCACCATCGTCATCCTCAAACGGTTTTTTATGTGGCGTAATTACAAAACTGACGACGGTAAAAAAGAAGTCCTCTCACAAAATTTCAACAACATACAGACAGACGGACAGACGTACATTGCTAAATCGATTTAGAATTTGATCCTGATTCGGAATAGTATATACTAACTTTATGGGAGACTCCTTTCTGAGGTTATAAATGTAACTTTCGCAAACGAAAGGTTATGGGAAGCTATTCCTACGACTGGACAAAAATCCGCCAAAAAAAACACAAGAGATTAGAGTCCATTGAGGCAAGAAACTTCCTACCACCCTGATGTAGTGAAAGACGCAGTTCAGGGGATAGTTCGCCATAGAAGATGAAGAGGTTCTATGCCAGTAGGAGTCCGGCAATTTGGTGAACCTAGACGGTGCATGTGGCATGTCGCATTTACCTTACATAAAAAAAGTCAATATTGGTCTTAAAACAATTTAATTTAAGCGTTTAAACTGCACAAAAACTTTATTAATTGTACTAAACTTGCAGTACTGATGGTGATTCAATTTTTAGTATCAATTCAATCGGCTTCCAAAATCCATACGACTCACCACCGTATACAACGAAAATGAAAATTTAATTATCTGCAAAGGAAAATTCACTCTCACAAGCTGTTGCCAAAAAAAAAATCATAAATTCATCAACTTACCGACAGAAAACTTGCCAACGATATTGGAAACAGCTTGCCCGCATACAAGACGATCGTCTGCTGTGACCGATGCATGAAGATCAAACAAATTTGGCAAAACTCATAGTTCTGATCCATCCAGTTGGTGTAAAAGATCGCCTCCGACAAGCGATCACTTTCGTCCACAAAACAGTTGATACAGTAACAAATCGGTACGATCTGCACCATTAGGGCCAATACGAACGTAGCCGATCCCAACTGTTGTGAGTTGTCACTGGTGGTATTCATGTTTATAAGAGTTGCCCCCAGAGCAACTCCTGTCAATAAAAATTGACAGAAATACGTCTGCGACATGATGGGACTCACGGTGTTAGTGAACCTAAATACAAGACCCGAATGCAGGACATGTAAAAAAGATCGCCGTTCAAACTTACTCAATGATGCTCTTATGATCGTCAATACAGTCTAGCAACTCGCGCACATTATCCTGCCGCGTATGTTTCGGATCCATTCCGATTCTACTCACCTTCATAATAACGATCTTCAAATGCGAATGCAACAATCGAATATAGACGAGTGCATACGAGTCATTGACAATGCACTGGATTATTGCCACGTTTATCATCGAATACTCAATGGCACAGACAACGTAGAAGTTCAACTGCGAATCGCGCCAATTTAAACGCGGAATATACAGCGAATATGGTGGACGTCCAATTGAAGCGGCTCCCAGTAGAGTCACCGTAGAATACAGGTAGTAGAGCGTGGCCACTATGGACACAGCACGATTGCCAAATCGAATGACTGTCCGAGCTTCCTGGATCTCGTCGGGATGATTGATGCGAGCGTCAAGCTTATCTAGAATCGCCTGCATTCTTACAATGTACCGTCGATTGAAGGCGACCATGATAAACTTTATTACACATCCGTACACATTAAGACCGACTTGGAAGGATGTGAGGAATTGATTGATTTGAAATGTTTCCCAACGAATGATGTAGCTTAGAGTGAAGGCCGCTGGCACTATGAAAATGGCGTACAGATTGAATACGAGCGAGTAGATGATGTAAAGGACTTTAAATCTCTTTGGCATGATGATGCCCAAAATGCGAAACCAAAAGAAAAGATTTTTGGTGGCATCTTTGCTCTTGATCTGGGCAGAAGGCATTTTTGTTCACAAATGTTAACGAGTTGAAATGCTAAGCAAAACTAACTCGGAGCTGGAATTACCGCTTGGTCCTGAATGTAATTTCGTTGGCCAGCAATTAAAAGTTTGCCCAATTAAAAATTTAATTGGGGACAGTATTCAATTAGGCGTAGGCATCCTGCCGTTACCCGCGACACTTGACAACATTTTTTTTCGAACTTACTGGATAATTAATGTATCTGCACAGAACTACGACTTAAATTAAATTAAATTGACACGTCAGTTGCCTTCAGATGGCAACTTCTCATAGAACGAAAGAGTTCAATGTCAGAAGGATATCTTCTATATTGTTCCGATTTTTTTTTGTCGTTCGGATAGTCATTTTATTTTATATTTTATTACTAGTTGGTGCTGTAGTAATTTTAAAATTAGTATCAAGCAAATTTTTTTATAAATCGAAATTTGCAAACAAACGTTACAAAAAGTTGAAACAATTATTAATTTTTATATAATGTGATTCGCTCGCGATGATGAGCTAATATTGACTGACTTGCCGTCCACTGTCGACATAGCCTTGCTTGAACTCGTTATCGTCAGTTAAAACTACCTCTTCTTGGGAGCTTAAGCAGATGATGATGATGTCCCTACTACCCCCTACAGCTACTTGCTTGTGTTAGTCGTAATAGCATTTTTGTCAAATTATGATAGCTCATATTGTCAATCGCAACTACCATCGATCGATGAATTTGATTGATTGTAAGGGCTGCACATTCTCGAATGGTGCATGGAAATTGGTGGCCTTAATTTGGCACATTTTATACATGCGTATACCTAGGTATGAATTGTGCTATTAATACTTTCTGTTATGCTATTTCGTTCGTGGCGTGTTCATCACGAAAGCACTTTTTTTTTGCAGGTTAAGGCACAATATTGGCTTTCACCGTGGGCGATGGACCTCGCCAGGGGTGCGTCTTATATCCTCTCCTTTTCATTACTTATATATGGACTGGATGCGCAGTTTTGGCGAAGAACGTTTCGAATTGGGAGATCTGAGGATAAGTTATTTGCTCTTCGCTGATGACTTAGTAATCCTTAGTAGCCGTTTGTGTTGAAGCTGAGATGAAGATTAACGTGTATAAATCTGAAGTCTGAATGTTAGTGGAGTCCCATTGAAACAGGTGGAGAAGTTCAAGTATCTCGGGGTCTTATTCACGTGTGATGGAAGGAGCAATTCCGAGTTTTCCTGTAGGAGTTTTTCTGGCTGGATCGATTTTGAGACAGCTTGGTCATTCTGTTATCAGGAGGACTGAACTTGGTGTCAAAGCTAAGTTGTCAGTTTTAATTCGGTGTTTGTTCCAACTTTTACCTATGTCATGAGGTTTGGGTAATGACCGAAAGAATAAGAACGCGGATACAAGCTGCCGAAATGAGATTTCTCCGTTGTATTGATGGTGTGACTATCCGTAGAGATCGCATTAGAAATACTAGAATATGTGAGGAACTCAATGTCGAGCAGCTACTTCTCCGGACGAAGCGGTCCATGCTTCGATGATTTGGTCATGTTAAATGCATGTCCCCGACCAGGATTCCACGACGTGCAATAGAATCCGTACCATCGTGCAGGCGTCCTCTAGGTAGACCTAGGATAAGATGGTTAGATCAAGTCCATAATTTCGCCCTTGATGATTTGGAGTCAATGGCGGATGATCGAGAGCTATGGAGGGTCCACTTGAGCAACCTACACCCGCGACCCACTTAATGGACAAGCGGACTATTTGAAAATGAATGAGTAAAGGAATTATTTGGGACTTACCTAAAGTAACTAAATGACTCCACATTTGACAGTAGTTTGCTAACCGATTAATAGAAAGTTGTAGGGATTCCTTTGATTTTTGATTATAACTCCTGCAAACTCTATGCCTCCTGGCAGATAATCAACTATGTCCTCAATAGTGCGAAAAGGCTTGGGCTCAGAGTACATCCTTGTCTTACTCCTGAGCAGTATTGAAACCCAGCTGCTTTCGTATCAATACATAGATTTCAAAGAACTCGTCCGAGCTTAAGAAACATCTGCGAAAAGACCGCGGAAAATAATTTGGGGAGAATTCCATCAGCTGCTACGCAAGGGTCAGTTAAACCCATGCCATACCGCTTGTAAAATAGTGCGTTTCGGTCCACAGTGTCAAAAGCTGCTTTAAAGTCCATGAAGAATGCGTATAATTTTGTATTCTTTGATAGATAGCAATCCACCATACTATTGAAGACAAAAACATGGCCAATAGTGGAATATCTCCTCCGGGAAATCTGCTTAATATTCCTTTAGTAGGCTAAAGGATAAAATTGAAGTAAACATTTTGTACGATGCATTAAGGAACGAAATTCCCCTGTAGTTTGCTGGGTCAGCCGTACAACCTTTTTTATAGTTGGGGAAGATAAAGGGCTTCCTTAAATCACTGTGTAATTATTTCACTTTCCAGAATGTTGTTGAAAAGCAGCGTAAGTCTATAGTGGAGCTCATTCGTGCCATATTTGTAAAATTTAGCTGAAATCCTGTCGAACCCTAATGCTTTGTCATTCTTTAAGTTAGTTAATGCTTCCTTAACTTCCTGCAAAACAATCGGTCTATCTAAAAGGTCTTCTCAAAAGTTTAGATAGAGAAAGAATAAATATGCGGACGACATGGTGATACTGTTGTCAGGAAAGTTTCCCTCTGATGAAGGTTAGTACTTGGATTAGAATGTCTGTTCTTGATGTCAACTTGAACAAAGTCGAACTGATGCCTTTCACCACCAAGTCCAAAAGTATATCCGACTTTACACTTCCACGCCTAAACGGCTCAGCGCTTTTCTTATCGTCCAATGCTAGGTATATGGGAGTGATCTTGGAACCCAAGCTAAACTGGAAATTCAACATCTAACAACAGTAAAAGCATGCATAAATGCAATCCATAGCCGTATTTACAGACCGATCTAAAAGAACCACTGGGGTAGGGACAGCGGACAGGTATCTTTGTCGAATTTCGGTAGATCGGTACGCCGTGGTAAGGACGATATTACCTTCTGCACTTCTTCTTCTTTTGTCGGGGGTTGTTACTATCCGATGGAGCACTCAGACACAACTACTGGTCCATTGTACTGCCAAACAGACACCTTACATTGCTGTACTTAGTTTTCCTGTCATTCGAAGAAAGATGAGAAGGAGCTTCAGTGATGAAGAGCTTAGATGTTCGGCACTCACCACGTCAGCCCCAAAGATCCGCCACCTGATGCGAGCAAAGGCAGGACAACTATAGAGAGGAAGTGCTCCGCTGTATCGTCATCCTCTCCACAAGCAGGACAGATGGGCTTAACGGAGGAAGAAGCTGAGCTGCGGTGATGAGTAAGCTCTTGAGGACACATACACAACATACCTGCTATGTCACTGCCCAGGCCTCCCGCAAACACAAGCTTTCCAGCACATCAATAGATAAGATAATGAACTTTCATCAAATCATCAGAATGGTTTCTATCTTGTATGTAACAGCACAGTCAGCCAGTTGGACTTTTTGTGGGGTGTCACATTGAAGATCGATTATCTAAAGATGAGTCGGCAACTAAAGCACAATTTTGGGCAAGCTATTCGTAAACAAGCAACCGAAACTATCGAAAATGTATTGAAAAATTGGGTTGACGGGATGGCGTACTGCCAAGGCACCAGGTCAGTCATTTGGGTAAAATATTATTCCGTAATTAATCAGAAGAGGTTTACTCTTTACAGTAAAGCACCAAATGTTGAAATTAACCAACAAACAAATAGATACTTTGAAAACAAACTAAGAAGTGCTTAAGGGAACATCAAAAAAGAATGGGAGGTAGTAAATTGCATTATCAATCGAAAAACAAAAAACCATAACATATCCATTACATCACGTTATTGTGACAGATCCTGTTGTTGTTGCAAATGAGTTCAACGAATATTTCTCCTCAGTATCGAAGAAGTCTTCCTCTTGTGACTTTTTAATGTCTTGTGAGAGTTCTTTAGCGTTTCAGTATTTTGATCGCACATTTTACAGTAAACGCTTCGTTTTTAATCCCATTTCGGGACTAGAGTTATTAAAAATGATCAACTCCCTAAAAAAAAATCAAATTCTTCAGTGAAGATGAAGTTTCCTATTCCACCCTAAAAATAATCGCGCCCAATGCGGTCGATGAACTACAGACCGATTTCCTTACTCTCTGCTATATCCAAAATTTTTGAAAAAGCGATAAAGTGTAGAGTTTTAAAATTTCTTACTGACAGTAAATTTTTAAGCGAAAATCAATTTGGGTTTAGAGAAAACCTTTCCATCGAAAATGCTCTACTAGATTTTTGCCAGTATATTTATAAGGGTCTTGACGAAAAGAAAACTTGCGCCGGTCTCTTTGTAGATATAACCAAAGCCTTTGATATGGTTGATCACGAAATTCTTTTGGATAAACTGTACCGAGTAGGTTTTCGAGGCTTAATTGCAGATTGGTTTACGTCTTACCTCAAGAACAGGACGCAAAAAGTAAAAATTGGGAACATTGTTGGCGGCCCTGAGAAAATCAACCTCGGCGTTCCACAAGGATATGTCCTTGGTCCCTTATTGTTCTTAATTTATGTAAACTCAGTCTTCAGTCTTCCTTTTGTAGGTCGGCTGAAGGCTTTTGCTGACGACTTTGCGTTTGCATATAGCTCAAAGAATTTCTTCAACCTACATGCTGATATCAACCATGATGTACATCTAATAAGGCTATGGTTTGTGCAACATAGGCTATTAGTAAGCAGTAAGACGAAGCTCATGTTCTTCAACCTTACCACCAGGGGATCTCCGGATGTTGATATTGTGTTTCATGCAGCAGGTTACCGTAGATTTAGCTTTCTATGTTGTGGATGCAGTATCCTATATAATGAAAATGTCGACTGCGATGCTAACTGTTTTTCTATTGAAATAGTGAAGAACTATAAATACTTACGTGTCACTATTGACCAAAATCTAAGCTGGTGTGATCATATCGCTGTTTTAAAACAATATTTTCTATTCACTCTGCGAAGCTTCTACAAACTTCAAAAGTACCTCTCTACAAGAATCTTAAAAAATGTTTACTTTGGAATCTTCCGTTCTAGATTGCAATATGGAATTAGCTGCTGGGGTGTTACGCACGTAAATAAAATCCAACAACTAACTGTACTACAAAAATATGTAATCATATCATAAAATATGTACATATTTAGACATTTGTTCTATTTTAAAGTTTTAAGATTTTTTTTATTAGAGGTGGGTACTTACAGAGTCCCATCAATGATAACCATTGTATTTGAGAACCGGCAGAGGAGACGTCCTGGGGTAGGAACTTGGCGACTTAACAACGAACAAATTGAGGTAGTTCGTGAGTTCAAGTACCTGGGTGTATTGTTGTCGTACAACTTTAACAATCATGCCAGAGAAAAAAGTATTGAAGCTAAACTGGCACTCAACATGACGTGGCCGAAGTTCTTCGCCAATCAAAACATTGACCTTTCTTCGAAGTATCAAGTGTTTAACGCCACAGTTATTACTTGTATGTGCTATGGTGTGCAGGCCTTTGAAGTGAGCCCCCTCGAAGAATTTGAGGCAGTCCAAAGATTCTTTTTCAAGCGTCTATTTCGGCTACCAAATGCGACCCCGACCTACGCTATTCATGTGGAGTCAGGTTTGCCTCCCATCTACGTGCGAAACTTGAAAGCTCATTCTGATTATCTAACCAGAGTGGTAATGAGAAGCGGGAATAGTCTTTCCAAGACTATCATAATAAGATTGCTACAAACCAATGCTTCTCCATTTAAGGACTGGAACCAGCTAGCGATATCTCACGAACTGAATGTATCCTTTACTTTAACTAATGTTAACGACTGGCAAAGGCTTTTTGAAATGATCATTGCTAAAGTGGATGACAAATTATACGATCAGCATCTAAATAGAGCATCTCCCTCAGCTTCAAGGTTAATCTATAGGAACATCATTGGAACTTTGAGAATCTTTTTATCTAAACTAAAACTGTGGCTTTTGAATATTAACCATAATGAAATCGAAATCTTGTTGCACTTCATCACCTAATCAACTCTCAAATTGATATCATCTTAAAATTGTTTCACTATAATATCTTTTGTTTGTCATTTTTCTCTCTTTTGTTCTTGCTTAATTGTTCTTACTGTTTACCCCACTAAAGTAATTTAAAAAATGTTTCATTAAATATAATTATGTCACTAACTATTCTCTCAATTTATTTTTAGTTAAATTTGAATTTGTAATAATATCATCCACTATTTTATATTCAATTTTGAGAATAAAGAAATTAAAAAAAAAACAATCTTTTATTTCTATTTCTTTTCAAACTCAAGCGATTAATAAATGAATGCGTTTCATCAAAATATCATGTAAATAGCTATATCTACTGCAATATTGCATTACACTCTCAAATATCTACTGCAACTTCCCAAGGAATTGCATCTAACCTTTGAATTCCGTTCTTCTCAAATTCCCTGCACCAAAATATCGAGCTCCATTTTCACCCACACTTCAAACTCTGACTGCATTTTTTATAATTCCCATTATGCACATTAGCAATTCAGTCAAAGTATCATAACTCTCCCAGCAAACTACCAACAATCGATAATTGATTTGGAAACAAATAAATTTCCATCGTAGTGGATATCCTCCAAATCACTCTGGCGTATACGTAACATTTTTCAAAATGCATTCGGCTTTGGGCATGCACCTGCCCTGCACCCATTGGTTCATATCACCTCCGCATTGATACAACTTTTATCGACAATCCCTTAACTTATAAAGGGTAGACGCAGAGTAGAAGAATATTCGCAATCATACGGTCTTAAAGAAGTCTAAGTTAAAGAGGGGTATAACTTTTCCATTCATAGAGATGTATAGATGCATCGCCGAAGAGCTCTCCTCGCATTTATCCTATAAATAGCTAAATGGCTTACCATAGATTTCGATGGCTGCAAAAAAAGCGCACACACACACAAGAGGAATGGAGGATAGGTACCTCGAAGAAAGTCCTCATTGCTGAAGAAAAGTTTTCAAAGCAACGCTCTCTTAGCCCATTTTAAGAGCGAACATTTGCGCTTTCCCAAGGCGCATGTCTGGCTGTGCAAAACAGCTGTTATATAACATCACTTCACCAAGGCAACCGCCAGTTAGTTTTGTTTGTGGCGGTGGATATAGATACCATACCCTTGGAGTGATTTTTCTTGTTTACATTGGTTTCGCTATTTTGATTTTGTAAAAAATTTAACTGAGGCGTATTTCAGGTGACACGGAGTGCATGTCTAGCTTTAATGAAGGGTTGAGCTATAGAAATTAAAAGCAAAGCATTTTTTTTTAAATGCACATAATTAAATAGTTGCACGGAAAATTGGTTATTAAAAGGGTGAGGCGATACATGCAAATCGCATGCGAATATATACAAAAAAAACCGATGACCCAAATCACAGTGGAAAACATTGAAATGATTTTAACCTTATCTAGCGAAGGAACGCATAAACAATGACTTTGGGAATCCCCAACGTGGAATTGCCTCCATTTATCCCTGGGGATGAATTCGGTATTTTTTTTATTTTTGTGAATCCAATGAACATTAATATTCATTGAATGAGCTTTTATTTGGCGTGCCGGATGAGAATTCACGTGTTGCCAATGGGGTAATCTTGAAATAAGTCTTGGAAAGTACTTGATGGTTGAGAGACACACTTATGAGATATGTGAACTACAACTGATGAATGACCAACGATTAGCATTTCATTAAAGTGACGATTATACGAATTTATATCCGTGGGTTACGAAATTTGATGCGCTTTTCAATCAGCAAAAAAAAGCTACTCTGGCTCGTAAACAAGCAAGACAAAATCCTAGACAGACATTAGCTAATTCTGACGTAGTCTGTTAAAAGTAAGGATACGACAGATAGCTGGAAACTGTATGACGGTCTGTCTACACTCTATCCCGACCACTGCACTGATTGTCATCCGAGGTATATTACCTATTCAAATACGTCTTCAAATGGAGGCAAGACCGGGAAAAATACAAACCCAATCCATCGCGAATCGAGCTAGTCTGGTACATAGACGATTCTAAGATAGAGTCAGGGACTGGATCTTGCATTTATAGAAAATCGCCTCAAGCGATCTATTCAGTCAGAGGCCGCACTGCTAGAGCCCCATGAAGGCTCTTCTGACTTATAATCTAATCTACTAATGACGAATGTGTTATCAAGCTAGGCTGAATATGGAGTAAAAAGACAAACACAACTAGCACTATTCAATTTGCCACGGTATACGGCACTCACCATGGACATAAGTTCCCTATTCATGGAACGTAAATTATATTCACTTGATATCTTTACAGGCACAGAAACATGCTTTGCCATCTCCAACGATTTGGAAACAACACACAACCCAACCTTCTACTATTCAAGTTATTTCCTTCAACCATCCCATAAACAGAGAAGATTTTAAAACTGATTTCTTAGCAAAAGGCTATAAGGACGAGGCGGATTCTGAATCGTTTGGAATGATTGGTAATACGCTCGCTTAGATGAATAGGAATCGGCAACAGAAAAGTGAGTACGCGTCGAAATTTTTTCATTTCATTTCTTCTTTCCAGCCAATGTAGGTCGCTTAGAACCAAAGGGAGCCGCTTCAATAGACTACAACTACATCTACCAGTAAAGCTGCCAAACAGTCCATGTACATGTACATTGCCATCCGATCAACAGACGCTGATCCCAAAACTCGTGACATCGATCTAGAAGTGACAAGTATTTTACATAGACGTCCTGTGCCGATACGACAACTCCAAAGAAGCGATTGTAGCCATTCTTGAGCAGTTAAAATTTCAAACAAAGTACATAGTTTATTTATTTTTTATACTGAAATACAAATAAACGTTTACACTTCGAATGCAAAAAATGGATGCTTGCTGTTTTTTGTGAGGTGGTAAAAATACACGCTATTGCGTATGGATATCGATCCGCTTCAACCTCTTCTATTATCACAATTGTAGGTCTAAGCGAACATAACGAAGGACTAAAAGTCTGTCTCAAGAACGCAAATCTGAGATCTCCACAGTTGCTACCGTGAATAGGAAAATTATAAACTCAGATTTGGTTTTGCAGTCCTGTGCAAAAGGTTATAGTATCCACGTCATCCCAGAAAAGAACTGGAACGAGATGCTTCAGCAGCGATTCAAATCGTCTGGCAATGAGGGCTTAGAAGTCGGTATATATAGCGGGAAGCGATGCATTTGTCTGAAATTGTTAGATATATTTTATTTTAAATGCTCTATTGTTTCTAATAATTGTATTTACCTGTCTAAATTTTGATGCATACTTCTGTAGGAGCATCCAATGCACGTAGCACTCGTTTGTGCTTTTTCGGTCATCATTTTCGTTTTCTTTTTTTAATGAAATACCTACATATCTGCAAAATATTTTGAATTTCACTTGGGACGAACCCATACAAAAGTGATTTCGAATTTCAAACTAATTCGTGAATGACTGCAAAATATATGCTATCTTTTGAGAGCTGTCACACTTACCAAACTAGATTTGTGAATACGGCCAATGTACTTTGCTACGAATTTTTAGATCACTGATCTACTAACATTATTTTTTTTTTATCACTGATCTACTTCTGTAGCGAGGGATCCCAGGTTCGATTCCCGCTTTCGATCCCCGAAAAAAAAAAACAAATTACATCTTAAGGTTTTTTCTACTGCGCCACCTCTCGCGAAAGTCTGACAAACATCCGAGAGTATAAGTGTCCTGAAAAGGCTTCTCAATTCAGCCGTTCGGACTCGGCAAAAAATTGTAGGTCCCTTCCATTCGTCCCAAAAATAGAAAAACACACAAACGAATAGTTGCGAGAAGCTAGGCCTAAAGTGTCTACCCGCCTGTTGTGCCACTTATTTATTTTTGTTGATCTACTAATTGCTCCTCAGGTACTTTAATAGGAAGGTTTATTTCGCGATATCCATACTACTTATAAAATGCAACGTCCGTCTGTTCGTTTCTTCATAACTCGAAAACCATTCGTCCGATTTTCATGATTCTTTTTCTGATTTATAGACGTGTGGCCAACTTAGTCCGTAGGGTGGGTGAGAATTGCGCAGGAGTAAAGGGGTCGCGGGGAATAAGAGGGGTCTCACGAACCGTTAGCCGTATGAACTTAAAAGTTTGTATGTTGATAGATAAGTCAAAATTATTACATGCCTCATTCATCGTTTTTCAAAATTCGTCTCATAAGGGTTGAAAAACTTTTTAAACAAACTTTTCTATTTCGACCTTACTACGCTTAACTTGCCATTATACTGATACATTTTTTTATGTCAATTCAGGATATGCTTTTAATTGTTAGGCAATATTTTACCGAGTATTTTGAGCTAACATTCGTTTTTCTGCTCTATTCAGAGGGTGAGATATAATAAATTGAAATTAGATCTTATTTGGCCAAGTGCGAAAAAATCGCTTTATCGATCGCAGTTGTGCTTAGGAAGGGTAGTTTTCATTTGCGTTCTAAAAATAGAATGATTACTCGCACGACGGGCATTCAGAATGCATAATTGTAAATGCTCATGAAATGCGTAGTTGAATTTGATGTAGGGAATGAATATGCATAAAACAAACTACGTAGCTATAAGGAGTTTGTGATGCGTAAGTATGTATAGCTATGCACAATTGTACATATCTACATAATATGAGATCTGCAGCTATGGAAAGTATGTATAACGATATGATCGCGTTAATAATCAAATCATACCTGTGATGAGTTTTCATTTATGTGAAATGTTATGTCCATTGACTTTTTGCATGGGGGTTAATTTCTAATCACAATACATACAATAAAATAATAGCACAATGCAAAAAAGACAATTAACCTGTTTTCAATGTTTATCTTGTGAGGGTGTTAGTATAATGTAAGCCATATTTTATTAGTTTTTTAAACTATTGGTACGATGTATTTCATTTCTTTCATTTATAGATTTGACGCCCGTTTAGGTTTTAGCGTAGTGGTATAGGAGTGAAAATAAAGGGGGGTGGAAAAGGGTATCTCTCGAACTACTAGGCCGGTTTTAAAAGCTAATTTACCGTTGTCATGGTAACACCGTTCGGATCATTCCAAGTTACGTAAGGAATAAGTTGGGACGGGGGAGGGATAGGTAAAGCGGTGGTAGGGACTAATTCTGGAACTATTTGGCCGATTCTAAACTAAGACTTCTTACAACATTGTACTGGCTAAATTTTTTGGATCCAATATATTATTACTTAGGGAGAAGATGGTGGAAGGGGAAACGGAGGTATAGGGGTTATTTTTGGAGCTACTCGGCTCGGCTATTGCTGGAGTTTACCTCCGACAGCCACGTTTTTCACATGGACAGCTATATGTTGCATGGTCGCGTGTGAGCTGCAGTGGTAATTTGTTCATACTTGCTCCCACTAAAAAAATAACGTGTATAGTTTACACAAAAACATTGCGTTAAAATATTTTGTAAACTAAATAAGAGGACAATATATAAACACACGTACAATGATAAGTCATATAAATTTGTTTTATTTAAAAGAGATGAAACCGGCGGGCGGAGCCGCGGGCATTGCTAGTTTAAATATAAAAGAGAAAAGTAACTGATCGCGAAGAAATATCTGTGGACAAAATCCTGAAAACTTGATTGAGGCAATTTTTGGTGATTTGCTGCAAATGTCAATGCAGCAACTTTCAAAACGAGTCATTTTTGCGCTAACAAATGTGCAGACATTAGAAATAGGAAGATAATTGATTTGATTGGTGGTAACTCCCAAATCTATTTTAGCGCGGATTCTGTTGTCAGTGAAGACTGAAGATCCAAATGATGAACCAAAATTCCCTGTTGAATTCCTCAATCACAAAATCTCCACCTCATGTGCTGTTGCTTAAGAAAGGTGTCATCATCATGTTGCTGAGAAACTTGAACCCCAAAAAAGGACTGGTCTGCAATGGAACTCGAAACTCGATTGATTGTGGAAGAGCCTGATGGACGAAATTTGATAAGGGCAAGAATTATTTCAACATTCAATCAAGAGACTGAAATTCGACATAATTTCCCAACAGAAATTGTCAGGGTCAATCCCAAACAAGCGAGAATCGTTGTTACTCCTCGCTTCCCCACTCATGCAATCACAATGATTTAGTTCCAACTTCCAGAATTGATCTCGCTCCAACCGATACAACATTAAATAAAAATTAATAAATAGGTGGCGCAACAGGCGGGTGACACCCAAGGCCTAGCTTCTCGCAACCATTCGTTTTGTGTGAGTTTCTATTTTTGGGACGAATGGAAGGGACCTACAATTTTATGCCGAGTCCGAACGGCTGAATTGAGAAGCTTTTTCATGACAGACATTCTCTGATGTTTGTCAGACGATCGCGAGAGTTGGCGCAGTAGAAAAAACTTTAAGATGTAATTTGTGTTTTTCCGGGGATCGAACCTGGGATCCCTCGCACAGTAGTCCAGCACACTAACCACTGCGCTACTGCGATACAACATTACCTTTCATATTAAAATGCCGACCGACCGTGTCCGATAAAGTCTTGCGTAAGCTATAACAATAAACAAGGCTAAAGACCAGTCATTTGATCAAGTTGGCATGCATTTGAAGACCGCCGTATTTTCACACAGCCAACTGTATTTGGCTTTATCACGATCAAAAGTTGCAACTGCAAGTCAAATAAAGGTGTATATTGAATCTAATTCACAGCAAGGAAGATTATTAATTAACCAGAGACAATTCACACGTAATATAGTTTTCAAAGAGGTTCTTTAAATACAATCAATTCGTTTGTCGAATATTTCTTTGCATAACCAGCGGGTAAAACCAACCAAGTTTAGAAATATTTGTTGAAGACATAGACATACTGTGCGAGAGTTCCCAGGTTCGATCCCCGAAAGGACACAAATTACATCTTAAGGTTTTTTTCCAATGCGCCCCACCTCGCGAATCTCTGATAAACCTCCAAGAGTATAATTGTCCTGAAAAAGCTTCCCAATACAGCCGTTCGGACTCGGCATAAATTTGTAGGTCCCTTCCATTCGTTCCAAAAAAAAATAAAAACTCACAAAAAGGAATGGTTGTGAGAAGTTAGCCCTAAGGTGCCTAGCCTATATGGACCTGTTGCGCTAACTATTTATTTATTATACCCTCCACAGGAAGGTATATTCACTTTGTCATTACATTTGTAACACCGAGAAGGATTCACCGGAGACCCTATAAAGTATATATATTCTGAATCAGGATCACATTCTGAATCGATTTAGCCATGTCCGTCTGTCCGTCTGTCTGTCTGTCCGTCTGTTGAAATCACGATAGCGTCCAAACGAATCGACTTAAGTGAATGAAATTTTGTGAGAGGACTTGCTTTTACAGTTGTCAAGTTGGTATTAAAAATTGTCTATGTCGGTCAAGTAGTTCTGGCACCTCCCATATAAAACCAATATTAGACACATGCGTGTACCTATACAGTACATACAGTGGAGGGTATCAAAAGCATCGACCAGGCCGATAATAACACTTTTACTTGTTATTTAATGCTTTTAATGTAAGCTCACATGATCGCCTTTTTTTTGCACACACTTCACACTACGTTCGCATATGTATCGTCTGGGATTCTCAGATGAATTCGCCATTGAACTCGAAGCGAACGAAATGCGAATCATAAGGTTTATTGGCTACTGGTATTATTTCTTTGATTCAGTTACATAATCGAAAGGGTCATTTACTCAAATCAATATTAATATCTGATAAGGGAATTTTTTATCAGCCACGACACAATAAATTCCTCTTCTTCCAAAACTCTTCGGACAATGGAGTCCCAAAATATTTTCATTTTTATTTTCGCAGTTAAACATTAAAAAGTTCGTTATGTGTATAAATATCAAAGAATTGTAGTGGTATAATAATTTTAAATTGTGGTAATAAGAGTTGGCAGGCGGTGGCCATGGTGTAGTGGTTAGAGTCATTGCTTGTGACTCGAGCGGCGTTGGTTCGAGCCCCGGCGGGGGACAGCAATACTCTGCCACCGACCATAAAGATAAACGTATAATATCAGAGTTTCTCCACCACTACACCAAAAAAGGGGTTTTTGCTTGGTAGTACAATGGAACGTGATTCGTCTGAGTGCTCCAGGATTTGGAATCCCCTTTTATAAAAAAAAAAAAAAAAAAATAAGAGTTGGCTGTATGTTGTGAGACTTTAATTCTGTCGGCATGGGACCTACAATTTTATTCCGAGTCTAAATCAATATCTAAATATTAAGAAGATCTCTCCTCATATTTAAAATCTCTGATATTTTTGTCAAAAAAAAAAAATGTACGATGTAACTGATGAGTTTTTCCTGGAGGTTGAACCTGTAACCACTCGCTTCGCACACTTACCATACAGTCACTGCACCCTGCTACTATCTAAGACAATTTAGTAGCAAAAGAGTATCTATAGATGGCAACACTTCTACCTCAAAGCTACATCCTTTTGGTTGCTCTAATCGTTCGATGAATAAACACAAAAGCTTTCAACACTATACACCTACACTAAACGCTACACCTACTATCACGGTCGCTCCATGTGAAATAGTTTTACTTTTTCAGCCAATCTCTTTGGAAAATTATAGTCACAAAACAGCGAGAAGGAATAAAAATCCTTTTTGCCATGAGAAAATCAAATTCAGTCGTTTCCCAACTCGGTCCACTTACGGTCTAACGCGGATCTTTGCATTTTGTTTTATATACCTTCTGTGAATAGCTTTACTTTTTTCAGATTTATTTTTTATTTTTTTGTTCGTTTTTCCTTTCTTTCGGTGTTTTGGGGACGAGAGTCCTTAGAAATGTAATACAACTTTTAGCAGTAATCGGGAATCGGTTTTTGATGCATCTGTGCCCCGTATATCTATCGTACATCCTCGCCTCTGATGGCGCCCACAGTTTACGATATGTGTCGCTTTGCATCACCAACAGCGTATTTTTAATCCTTGCTGCAGCATCGAGAAATGTGATATAACGTCTGTTGTGTGCTTCAAGTTTGTGTGTGCAAAAAAAAAAAAAATAAAAAAATAGTTGTCTTTTTTTTTTATTGTAAAAATAAAACTGCAGAAGGTGAAGTGTAAAAAAAAATTGAAAATAGTACGTTACAAGGAGAATACGAAGAATGCAAGTACAAACCCTTTTTTCCGAGGGCGGTTTGATAGCTTTTCATGCAGTTGCTGGAGCAAGATAAGGGAGAAAAAAAAAATCGAAATCGCAAGAATTTTATAGGAGCGGGAAAAATACATAATTAGCATCAGATCAAGTGATTGGCCCATCATCATCCATGGCATAAGGTAAGTCACATAAAGTACACTTGATTAGTCTTGAAATCAGAAATTATATCATGATGGCATTCAGCAGGACATCCCACTGTATGACTATATGAATATGACAGTGACGCCTCAGTCAAGAGTGATGAATGACACAATAAGTTCTATTAGTTTTTGTGGGACATAGGTATCCTGAATTTTGTCCGTTAGTTCTTGGTGTGTCCTGAGTCGTGAGTGCTCATTTATTAATAAAACGTGCCTATGTTGACATTTACGGTCGCACACCTGTGTGTTAAGTGTCAAGTTGCGTTAGATTTCTATACTCGTGGCTTGAGTCCAACCTGATGGATGGATTTTTCCATTTTCTGAATGTGAATTTTTTTTTTCTGAAATCCCTGAACTTTTCGCGTGACTATGTTAATTTGCGTTTCAAAGGGGGGCCTGGGAAAGACGCGTCTTGATTATATTTAACCCACCCCCGTAGGATGGCGTATAAATGTATTATTTTATGGTTATAATCGGGGTACCAATCGGGGGTCTCTGTCTTTATTGCTTCGAATGGGCATATACTTTTTACGGGTCAATGTTTTGTACTTGCGATACTGGAAAGGATGTGAAATAGCTGGAGGATCAGAGTCATAAATCAAAATTATTTCTAATGAACGTCGGAAGGTGGGTGGAGGTTAATTTGCTGTAATTTTAGACGACGCAGTATATATGGGAATGTGTCAGGCAATTATAAGTTTGGCGAACGTAGTTAGCTTTGACGGGGAATGGTAAACATCAAAATGGACCCTGCCTGCAGGCGGTACTAATAGGAGAAGGACTACAACAATTTATCAGTAACAGACAATCGATTATTCGCGAAAAATGTTATTCGTTGCTGAAGACGAGGCTTTGTGTTTCATCGAACAGCGAGATACCTCGATTCTTAGCTACCTACCTTCAGATATTCAGAAGACTACAATTTGCAGCAATTTAAATGCAGAACTAACTAATACATCTGCAAGAATCTCGGGGCGCTGATGAAGCGTTATAGGTTCGCTTTTCTCGGGAGAAGTATTTTAAAAAAAACTCCTCCTGCTGTTCCATAAGGCTTATGTACCTAGTTAGGACAACACCAACTTTAAATTTAATACTTTGTAAAGATTTTTCTATGAGAGAAAGACGCTATCGAAGTTGTAATGAGGTGCTAATCCAGAAGAAAAGTTTGTCAGTTTTACTAGAAGGTCAAAGTAACGTGTCAAGGAAACATTTTTTGAACATGCCCCCGTAGAGATGAAGAAGGAAACCTGGTTGTCATAAGTCTGTTTTGAGAATATTCAAAAACCCTTTTCTTGAGACCGTTAAGCGAGGAATGCAATCGAATACCCGCTGTCAAACAGAACGAACTATTCAAGCTGGAATGAAATACTTTCATCGTTTCGGCCAAGATAAAGGAAGAATAGGAATCTCTATAAGCTCACGACCAACAAGGCTGCTGGATGAGATGTGCTACTATAAGCGAACTATTAAATGGGACGTACATGAACTTCTTGGAGAGCATATAAATCAACTTATCTCCAAAATTTGACAGAAAGAAAGTTTGCCTGATCCAGAGTATATCCATTAATGAGTAGGGACACTCTCCACGTGTTTCTTATCAGTTTACAATTTGCAGTACACATACACGAGAAATAGACGGCACTAAAAGGGCTCTAGTAAAAGAGGGATGGAAGAGTAGTCGAACTATTTCAAAATGTGGTACAGGGTGTGACGTAAAAAAAAGCAAAATCAATTTGTAATATTTCTTATTGAACATTTTATATCTAATATATATTCACATGTGTGCTACACTTAAATATTTTTGTTTGTTGGTACATTTTTTGTTATTTTTATTGAACTGTTTTAGAATAAAGTAAACCCGTACTCGGACGTAAAATTTGATAAGAAATTCCTTATTTTGATTTTTGCAACAGTTGTAATGAAATTCATTTTTCAAAAAGTTAAAAATATTCCCCTCAAAATTATTTAGGTAGTACATATTTGGAAAACAAGAAATACATTTTTGTTCAAGATTCTCTAACGAGTCTAAAAATTCTTGATTGGGCAGTGTCAATTTCGCATCTTCATATTCTTTAAAATCTGTAAAAAGGGAGGAAACGTTAAGTTGCGGACTCAATTTTAACTCACACTTGTGGTTTAGGCGGTATTTTTTTTAAATATAACCTGCGAAATAGTAGAATGCATTATCAATACCAAAGTCCACAGTTTTATAGTCAGGTTCAGTTTTGAAAGCGTAAACCAAATTAATTAAGTGTTGTTTGTTTATGCTATTCAACCACTTCGCTTTTCTAAAAAAAATTAAGAAATACAACACAGATTTATATTCATTCTTCCCCGATCTATAACTTATATTGCTTACCTCTCACTATTATCCGGTATTTTGAAATATTTAACTCCAAAATTTTCTTTCTGCTCTCGCCCACACGCCAAACATTTAACATAATGTTTTCCCATTATTTTATTTAAAGTTCTTAAACTATGCAAACTTGCACTTCAACTTTTAATTTTCACTATTTTTAATTGTTTGCCACACGCACTGACACTGAACACCCTTTACTTCGTCAATTGATGGTAATGAACGACTGATAACAATCCAACTCCAGGTCGCCTTTAAAAATACGTGCGAAAAAAATGTAAACAATCCCCTCTACAACCAACCTAAGTAATTAGTATGACCATCTGCTGTGAATTATATTACCTAAAAAGTGCTGGCAATAAAACTTAAAATCGTAAAATATGGTAATTAACGAAGTCGTAGCAAAGCAAAAGGGTTGAATTTCGAGATAGAGAATGAAACATTTCTTTTTCATGTCCATAACAAAGACCATTTAATCAATAACCAATGGGAAAAACTACAAAATTTGTTTTTTATTACCAATTCTACGAAAGCAAAGCTGGTTACCTGATCAACCTGCATGGTTGAGAGAAAATACTAATATACTGACATCACTCCAGGTCGCCTTTAAAAATGCTTTATGAAAAAACCCACAATCGTTTGTCGTACGCAGCAAGCCCCATGTAGTGGTACAGGCAAAATATGTTGTGTACCCTTTTTTTCTCAAGCAGTCGTTGTATGCAGGTAAAAAGTATTCTTTCGACCTGCTTCCACTTATTGTACGATTTTTTCTGCATTTTGCTTTGTGGTAGTAGGAAATGCATATGTGGAGAGAGTGTCCCTACTCATTAATGGATATACTCTGCCCTGATCAACACTCTAAGCTGCGCATTAGTCTTTCTAACATTGGATACAAAGTCCTGTCTGCCGTACTATGTAAACGCTTGAAACTGTTTGTCAAATAACTGATTGGTCCCTTCTAAAACGATTTAAGGTTAGGTAGGTCCATAACTGACTAAATATTCTAAATACCTACAGCAGATCCTGGAGACAATTCAAGAAGTCCAGATCAATGCTTACCATCTGTTTATAAAGACGATCTATATATAGAGCCATGTCAAGTTTTAAAATCGCTTTCGCTGTCAGTTTGTGCAGAAGAACGATGGAAAAAAACTCGCTGCTCCATTAAGGTCGGAAACAATCTCACCAAGACCTTTGATGGCAAAAAAAAAAATTACGCCAGGTGATGGGCTGTCATGTGATTTTTCAACATCATGCTTGAAAAAATTATGCGAAACTCGCAAGCGAACACCAGCGATACAATTTTCCAAGAGTTTGTGCAACTAAACTTTCATACGCTGATGACATCGACATCATTGGTAGAACACAACGAGCTGTCACTGCTGCGTTTGAGAGTATTAGCACAGAGCCGGCAAAAATGGGTTAAGTGGTGAATGAGGGCAAAATAAAATACATGTCGTCAATAAGAAGGGACACAAAACATCGAGGAATCTGACAGATCATCAAGATATAAAGGGTCCGCCATCTAACGTTTTTTTTTTCAACTAGTGCTTATTTCGCGAATGGTAACACTTAGCTCATGTCTGATTTGACAGATAATTAGTTTTATCCTTCCGCTGAACGAATATGGTTGTGTATACGCTTGAACAACGCTGGGAAATATTGCGGCATTACTTTGAAAATCAAGGTAATGTGGACCTGCGATCGACTTAGAGAATATGCCGATTTTGCCAAAAAAAAATCATCTTTTCAGATGAAGCTCATTTTGATCTTGGCGGGTATGTAAACAAGCAAAATTGTCGAGACAGCCATTTGAATGAAATTATTTTCCATTATTAACCGGAAGGATTGTACTTTCAAATAAAAAAAAAGAAATTTGAGAAAATATTCAGTAGTTTTTTTTTATAGCATTTTCAAAAAAAAAAAAGTTATTTGGCGGACCCTTTAGGTACAGCTATAACTTTGATGTGATTAGGGACTTTGTTTGGTGCCGTGACATTGTGCCAAGCGACAATATAAAAATTTAGCATAATGTAGTGGCTTTTGAAAGTGACACTAGGCCGAATTATAGCATTTGACATAATGTCGCTTAGGTTAAGTGTCATAAGGCCAGTTTGGCACTATGTCACTTTGGGTTTTGTGATTTTTCATACTAGGTAATAAATTCGTGTGCCAATTTTAACAATTTGCCTGCAAATTGGACACAGAATCGCATTATTGTTTGCTGTATATCCGACACCTTTGTATAACAATTTAAACAAAGTTTGAAATGATGGCACGACTGCAGGAAAACAGTTCGTGTATTTTCAGTGCAAAAAACACAAAGGATTGGCATTTCGTTTGCATTAAAAATGTCTGCATTGTCTTGGTGGTCATTTTCTTCATCATTTTCATACCCGAGATCTTCTAAATTTGCAGCCTCTTCAGTTATGCTTGTTTTGTTGATTTGTCATATCGTTGAAAGTCATTAAGTGAACTTCGATTTGGAGGTTTCTATTTTTAAATTTTTTATTTTGTGGGGTTCAAATGCATATATCGAAAGTTCCATCTACGGACATAGTAAACTCTCTGAATTGTATCCCGTCTTCTAAAAACTTGAAAAATCTGCCATGCTTTGTGAGCTTGCGGCTTAATCGGCTGTTGTAACCTTCAAGAGCACTTGTTGTTCTAATTTGGGTATTGAAAACGGAAACAGCTGAAGTGGTTTAGGTTAGGTTAGGTTAGAGTGGCAGGTCGCATTGAGTGCAGCCTCACTTAGGCCAAAGTAGGCCCATTGTGTTACCACAGGATCTAATGATCTCACAACTACCCGTTGAACCAAGAGGAGCTGAGAATGAAGCGTTGGAGGCAGCTTATGCTTGTATTAGCACACCAAGATTGTCGAAAAAGTATTCTCCGAGATATACTTTTCTACGAGCTGAAAGAGCTGGGCACGTGCATAGAAGGTGAAGAATTGTATCTTCCTACTCCTCGTCCATACAGCTTCTACAGAAATCATTGGAAGGGAGGCCCATCCTAAGAGCGTGTCTCCCAATAAGCAGTGTCCCGTGATGACACCTACTAATGTGCTTATATTGGATCTTTTTTGTTTTACAAGATCGTTAGAGCGTTTAAAATCCAGCTTGGGCCAGATCTGTTTCATGATGGAGCACGTGGCGCAATTTGACCACCTTCGATTAGTGGCTCTTATCGCAGTCTGTTTCATAAAAAGTTTACACGTAGCGAGAGGCATATAAAGATTCCCCTTTTCCGGTAGAATCGACAGGGTTATGCCATGCCTAAGGAGTTCGTCGGCCCTGCAATTCACCGGTATGTCCCTGTGGCCCGGCACCCATATAAGGTGAATGTTGAATTGTTCCGCCATCTCGTTAAGAGACAAGCGACAATTGAGGGCGGTTTTGGACTTGAAGATGACCGAATCCAGGGATTTAATCGCGGCTTGACTATCGGTAAAAATCAATATCCCTAGCGGATATTACATTATACCGTAGCCACCACAAGGCCTCCTTAATCGCCATGATTTCCGCCTGGAACACGCTACAGTGATTAGCAAGACGGAATGAGATCATACAATCTAAATCTTGGGAGAAAACACCCCCCCCCTACTCCTGTTTCCGTTTTGGGCCCATCTGTGTAGAAGCAGACGGATCTCTTGTGAGACACTACATCACTCTCCCAGTCAGTCCTGGAGGGTATGCAGGTTACAAAATTCTTACTGAATTGGAACTGGGGAATTGGAACTGAAGTGGTTTGCTATAGTTAAAAAAGTTTCCCACTTTGTGTTATATTTCTTAAAATGTGCTCACTCTTACCTTATCCTTGCTTGGCGCAATGTCACGGCACCACTTTTTCTACCTCGGCTCCGCTATAAACTCTGATAATGACAGCACAGCAGAAAACAAATAAGGAGTTAGACTTGCCAACCGCTGGCTGTTCTTTCGGCCTAAGAAGGCAATTGAAAACTAAGGTCTTCTCGATAAACACCAAGAGGACTGTATATAAGACTCTCAACATCCCAGTCCTGCTTTATGCCGCAGAATCATGGAGGCTATCAAAGGCGGATGAAGATATCCTTGGTCGTAAAATTCTTCGAGTGATTTTCAGTCCCGTTTGCGTTGACGTAATATAGAGTAAGAGAGTTATCAGCGAACTCTACGAGCTGTGCAGAGACATCGATCTATGAATCAGTTGTCTAAAATCGCTTCGACATTAAAAATAGCGCTCCGACCCGACGAATCTTCAATTCCAACATAGAGGAACATCTCAGTAGAGAAAAATCTCGCCTTAGGTGGTGCGCCCAAGTGAAAGGGAACCTTAAGTAATTTGGAGGCTTATTGGTTGAGACCCACGTCCACCCAGGACTGTAACGCCGCCTAATTAAGTACGTAAGTAATGAATTTGGAACCAGTGTTTGTACTTTACGACAAAAAAGCCAATTTGTAGTAATACCAACAATAAACTGCAAACATTGTCCATTTCTATGAATATAAAGGACTATTACTTGACGCCATTGTGTGATAAAATTTCGCATAAAAGTATCCCTCAAACAAGAAGTCCATCTAAAATATTCATAAATTTTAATAACGTCTTGATGAGCAGTTTATTACTCTCACAGCTACTGCCGTATCCTTATCCGTTATTAATTCTAATTAAAACAACTTAAACACTCTTGCTTAAAACTAATTATAATACCACTTAAATATTTATACGAATCATCGTCGTTGCCCTTGTCAACGGAATGATGGGAATGGGCATGGGCAAAAATGCATGAATCGACAGTTTTCCTAGCAAAATGCTGACATATTCACAGAACCAAGGTCCCCAATCGATTTAGGGAATAATACCTTATTCATTATCTAGTTAGTTATTTAGTTTTGAAAAAAATTAGAGCACAAAATGTGCTGCCCTGTGTAGGAAAATAGGGAAAACAAACCCTACAACCAAAACGTTTAGCAGAATCAAAAGGATGCTAATATATAACCAACCGCATGTTCTCTTTTACTTTTTGAAATTTTATAGAAAAACGGCCTTTACCAGCAGGAAGAATACATATTTGTACATGATAGCTACTGTGGTTCACTAGATTAGTAGCAGCAGAGAACTTTGGGAAGTGAAATTGATATTTGTCCCTTTTTAATGACTTCAAGAGGGAACAAATTGAACAAATTGATGGTGAATTAGAGTGTTGCTTGTGTTACCAGAAAGTATTCATAAAAATACTAAAAATGTTTTTTTATTTATGGGGGTACTTGAAGAGAATGCTGTGTGCGTTGTTCTTTGGTAAAGGGCTCGATTTTTATTAACCCCGAACTGTCAGCTGTCACATGGTTATCTTTTTTTTTCCGTTGGCGTCACTGTACTAATAAATGGCGTAAAATTTAATTTTTGCTTGAATTATGGGACACCCTTTATTAAGTAGGTAGCGTGACGAAGTGTTACAAGTTTATCCCATATCTATGCCTTTGTCCCCACAAGGCAGGCGTAGACACTGATCACCACCACTGAACGAAACCTGACTTTTTGACTTTTAAATTCATTTTTATTCATTCTTTTTTTGACTTACATGTTACATACTAGACAAAAATGATTAAATCTAAATTAAAACTAACATTTATCTTAATCTAGCTTACTAGCTCCTAAAGAGGACTCTAAACTTAACTATATCCTTATAACTATTGCCTTTCGGTCTTAAATCTATCAATTTCTGAATTTAGCGCTGTTTTTTCATTTCCAAGAAACTTTGCTAAAAACTTGGACTCTTTACTGAACGAAACCTGATGATGGCATCCATGCCGCCCGGCCAAAGAATTCTCTCACTTTTCTGTTTGCTGGAGCGGTCATATTTTGCTGGTTATGGACTTAAAGCAATCAAGCTTTCGTTTGTCACTATTAAGATTTTGGTTCCAATCGTATCTGAGATTTCAGTGGACATTGTAGTGTCGGCCTGGTTTAGTTCAGGGTTTCTTGCCACCTCAGCAGCCATCATTTGCATGTACACCTTTGTGTACGGGAATAGTCTTAAGTTGTACTGTGTCCCAAGAGCGACTTAAAGCTTCGCTTGACCATCAAAGAAGATTGGAATACCTACATGAGGTATTGCCAGCCTTGCAACCTGTTTAGCAGCCGTTGCGTCTGCCAGTACCTCAGTACCTCAGCTTGGAACACGCTGTTATAGCGAGGAAGTTTGATTGAACTGGAAAGTCCGAGACTTTTGGATGTCCACCTTTGATATGTGTAGATGGCGTATGGCTGATCCGATGGTTATCGGTTGGTCTTCTTGCCATCGGTCCCTACTTAAGAAATCTAGAAGTTGAGTAGTGTATAGTCCATGTATTTATTCATGATTTTTGTATGACCCGTGGGGCTGTGAGTCTTAGAATACGTGAGGAACTCAATGTCGAGCAGCTACTTCTCCGGACGGAGCGGTCCATGCTTCAGTGGTTTGGTCATGTTAAACGCATGTCCCCAACAAGGATTCCACAACGTAAAATAGAATCCGTACCATCGGGCAGGCGTCCTCTAGATAGATCTAGGATGAGATGGTTAGATCAAGTCCATAATCTCTCCTCTACCCGTATGGGAATTGCCCTTGATGTTTTTGAGTCGATGGCGGAGGATCGAGACCGAGAGCTATGGAGGGTCCACTTGAGCAACTTACACCCGCATGGGTCGACAAGCGGAACACTTGAAAATGATTGAATGAATGTGCCTGACTCTGGCTTAGCACTACAAAGTGGCGCAAATGTCATCCCTATCGGAATCGGAAGATACAAATTTTGCAAATGACGGCAAAATGTCAATTCTATTTTGACAATTGTGAAGTAAATAAACGGCAACAGGACATGAATCGCTGTACTTCTAAAGAATGAGAAATATTTGCTTCGAATTTTTTGCGGAACACTTTGTCGAATTTCGTGAATTTCCCGGTCGCCGGACTAAAACGTCTAACTCAAAGCCTAGAAGAGTACATTACAACACGAGATGCTGCCAGGTTTTCCCGGCCCTGGAGCAGCCGTTCTACTGAGAATATCGCAAGCTGTGACTGAAGATCTCGCAGAGGACCCCAACGTATCGATGAGACGGGGTGTCATGCAATTGGGCATCAATCGGCGGTCCTTATAGAGAAATTTGGTAAAAGTCTGTTATTGACTAATTCCAGCTATCCTGAATCTCGAATACGAGGGAGACAATTTTTCATCGAAAACCCCATTTTCACCTCTTTTTGAAGGGTTTTTTTTGAAGTCACGAGTCTATTTAAACAAGCTTCAGTCTCTTGGAGCCCTCAAAGAAAATATCCGTCAAGAGTGCGAGGACCTTTCGCGAGAAGTTCTGGCAAAAGTGATGGAAAATGGCATCGTTTTTGAGAAAATTGTGCGAAACTCGCAAGCCAACACCAGAGGCACAATTTTCCAAAAGTCTGTGCAACTACTTGCATACGCTGACGACATCGACATCATTGGCAGAACACAGCGAGCTGTCACTGGTGCGTTTGCAAGTATTAGCACAGAGGCGGCAAAAATGGGTTTAGTGGTGAATGAGGGCAAAACGAAATATATGCTGTCAACAAGAAGGGACACACAACATCGACGAATCGGACAGAATGTCACGATAGACAGCTATAACTTTGAGGTAGTTCGGGACTTTGTCTACCTCGTCTCCGCTATTAACTCTGAAAATGACATCACATCAGAAATCAAGCGAAGAATTACATTTGCCAACCGTTGTTACTTTGGCCTAAGAAGGCAATTGATTAGTAAGGCCTTGTTGAGAAACACCAAGGAGACTCTATATAAGACCCTCATCAACCCAGTCCAATGGCGCAGAATCATGGACGTTATCAAAGGCGGATAAACATCTCCTTGGTCGCTTTGAAAGCAAAATTCTTCGAGTGATTTTCGGTCCCATTTGCGTTGACGGGCTTTAGAGGAGGAGATTTAACAGCGAACTCTACGAGCTGTACAGCGACATCGAACTGGTCAGAAAAGTACGTATCAGTCGACTAAGATGGCTAGGACATGTAAATCGAATGGACACCACCGCTCCGGCCCGAACAGTCTTCGATTCCAACCCGGAGGGACTACGCAGTAGAAGAAGACCTCGCCTTAGGTGGCGCGCACAAGTGGAAGGGGACCTCAACTAACTTGCAGTGCGCAACTGGAGGCGGTTAGCCAAAGATCGTGCTAAATGGAGAGGCATGTTGGTTGAGGCCCATGTTCACCCCGGACTGTAGCGCCATCTAAGAAGATGCCAGTTGTCTCTAACAAGTTTAAATTTTGAGTGGCAAGCGATTGGTGGCGTGGTGGATTTGTTGAGGCATATCTCTTCTAGAGGCGTATCATATTCTAGACGCTGGTGACGACGTAGGTTTTGGCAACTGCGTACTTTTGTTTACCCGAAAAACATTCGAGATGAACACAAATTAAACATAGGACGTTATTCTAAGAACTGATAAATCCGTGGCCCCATACGTTGTTTGTGGACGCAATTCTGTCAGGTACCTACTTTGTGTTATCAGAAATTGTTAGCGGATGCCATTAATTCTTAAGAAAGCTGAATTCCGCTATTTCTGAAGACAACTTATTTCATCTCTTGAGGGTTTTTTTTTTGATGGAGCACTCAGACACAAATACTTATCCATTGTACTGCCAAACAGACACCTTACTTTACTGAACTTAGTTTTCCCGTCTTTCAAAGAAAGATGAGAAGGAGCTTCAGTCTTGAGGGCTTACTGGAAGTCCGTATTTCTTTGTCTAGGTATTAACCATGGATAGAGATTTCTATATTTGGTTACTCTGTCTGCTTCGATAAACTAAACCGCCAGCGGAAAGAGCTGAATATGTCAACCGACTTCACCCATACACGTAGAACTTTCAGACTCCGTCAGGGGGACAGGCGGGAGGTTAGACTGCTACGGTCACCCTTCGTCTGCCTTCCCCTGCCGCAGTCTTTCTATCTAATCTGCACCAGCTACCCTCCTTTCACTCTCTGTCTGTTTTCTGAAGACTAACCGCCAACAGGAGGGGCTGACCACGTCAGTCAAGTTCACTTTCACGCGTACAATTTTCAGACTCCGTTAGAGGGGATAGGTGGGGGGTTAGACTGTTTCGGTCATCCTTCGTCGATCTCTTCTACCGCAGTCTCCTTAACTGATTCGTAACAGCCCCACTTCTTACTAACGGACTGTCAGCGGCTACCAGCGGGGGGTTAGACTGTTTCGGTCACCCCTCTGCTCTCCCCGAAGACTAACCGCCAACAGAAGTAGCTGGCTACAACAATCAACCCCATCTCGACAATTAGAGGACCCCGTCAGAGGCTATAGACGGGAGGTTGGCCTGCTGCAGTCACCCATTCTTACCAAAGACAAATCGCGACATCTACTTTCGGTGCCATGCAGCAGGTTGGAATTTCAATCAGGCCTTTCTGCTCAGCACCAATCTGTAATGTGGACTGATTGTCAAAAGTAAATAAAAGGGAGGCAGACTGCTACGGTTGCCCCATCCTTTTTCCAACAAACAATCCAACAACTGACTTTTGGTCAAGCAGCTGGGCAGACTGGTTGAATCGGCCACCTCTGTGAAGCACCAGTCTCCCTCCCTAGTGAAGGCTTCGTCAGAGGCAATAGGCATGAGACAGACTGTTACGGTCGCCCTCCACCTTGAAAGAAAGAAAGTTATAAAGTTCACCTCTCAGGTAGGATACCCAAATTTTCGCAAATTGCAACAGAATTCCTAATATAATGCCCGGCACAAAGAACTGTTTAGGCCACTTCCTCCCCCCTCCCCCTCTCGTGGTATCACAATGGACCAAAATTCTGGTCTAAGTGTGTCCCCTTCGGGACAGCCACCTTACCTAACCTAACCTAACCTAAGGCCTAAAAGGTAAGGCCCTTTTACCTGCACCTGTTTCGACATGGTTGAAGGCTCCTTCAATGTCCGGAAGAGCCGCAAGACTCTATTCTTTAACTTCTTGTGTTTTCTCCAACGTGCTGGAGATACTATAGAAGAGTTTTCTTTCTACAGTCATTCTTTTTGTGTATGCTTGCTGAGCTGGAGATATAACATCCGAGCTTAGTTCATTCTATCTTCAAGGTAACTTGATGGCTTTTTGGTTGGAGGATATGATTTCGCTCTGTTGTACCGTGTTGTTTTAGGAAGCGTAGCGACTCAGCCAGCAGTCTTGTCATCTCTGTAGATGAGAGATAGGCTTTGAATAATATTGTCAACAGCTATAAGAAATCTTTTATGGCTTTCTAAAAAATTATGCATACTTATCAAGTTCAGAAACCCAGTTTGAATAACCTTACAAAAATATTAAACGATATCAGTATAGAATCTTGAATACCTAATCCTAACAAAATTGTTCCTTTCAATTTCAAAGCATTTTCTGGTTCATCGAATTCAACGTAGGCAGATTGACTGTGTCACATAAATTAAGTGACTTGTCAACTTTTACTTACAGATTCACAGAGCAAACAAAGTCTATAGACTCATTCCAAATTAGTAGCCAAAATTACAAAATTGTGTGTGTTTTTTTTTTTTATTTTTTCCAACACCCACAATTCATTTAGGAATATCCAAGGTAACAAAACAAGTCCTTGTCATGGTGACACACACAAAAAGTCAAACATCTCACACTTCACCAAAAACATCTTGAAGGAGCCGCTCGGATGCTGGTACAGCTGATGAGGCTATAATACCCAAAATTAGGATCTCAGTGATTTACCATTATTTACTGTTCTTACACCGCGCCATTCCCGTTTTTAGCTGCTGTTTACTTCTGCTGTGTAACTGGGTAATTATATGGAGCGTTTATACACTTGCATGAGAGTTTGGGGTGGAAACAACCTGCGGTGTGTGTTTGGAGTTTTGGTTTCGTTCGTGAGGTATATAGAAATTGTAATTATCGTGGATTGTGCGACGACGACGGTGGTGGATTAAATCCATCTGATTGGCATTAATTGCGGTAAATTCACCCAAAATTTGCACTCAAACTGAAGCAATTTCCGAAATGAATAGTTAAAGCAGGTACTCGCAGTTGGAAAGTAATTTTCGACCAAAGGACGTCTGAAAGGCAAAAGTCAATGGACTGCAAATTATTACCTATATCGAGCGATTTTCTTTCACACCCTTCTCAAAATGGAAAGATACTGAATATAGTGTTGGTGGTTACAGGGTGGCAATTAGCTGGTAAATATGCCATCATACCGTACCTACCCATCACAAACTGTTTGGAGAACTATTTGAACTGAAAATTTGAATGCATTTTCGTTGTTTTAAGCTAAGGCTACCTATAAACCCGTGCAAAGTGTGGGTAAACTTGTCTAATTTATCCCCCTCAAAGCCACGCTTGTATATTGGCTTGATCATTGGCTTCGTCATAGAGCAACTTAAATTAAGCTCAAACAGTAAGTCAGCCATCGATCGCGCCACAAGATGCTTAGCTTATTGACCAGAAGGCGCATATTTCGCAGAATTTGAGGTCTGAAATAATTTTTCACAGATATTCAGGCATCACTTCAGTTGCTGGTCATCCAACATCTGAACCTGTTTTAACATCAAAGGTCTCGGTGAGATTCTTTGCGACCTAAATGGAGCATCGAGTGTTTTCCATCGTCATTCATGCATAACCTGAGTTTGGCAGGAATACCAACACTAGACATGGCTCTAGGTATATAGCTTGTTTTAAAAAAATGCCGTCATATACGGGCTTGAAATCGATAAACAGATGGGTATGTCTATTTTGACCTGGGTTTTCTTCAGGATGCGAAACAGTTTGAATATTGGCTGATTGTTGACTTTCCAGGCCTAAGACCGCATTGGTAGGAATCAGTCAGTTCGTTGAGAAAGGGTTTCAGGCGTTCACAGAGTACGATAGCAGATAGGATCTTGTATGCGATAGTAAGGAGGCTGATGCCTTTTATACTGGGGGACTTTGAAGGGTCTTCTAACAAACAATGCTGAGGTTCTATTGTTCGGGCATACTTTCGTCTGAGTACATTTTGGAGATGAGTTTGTGTATGATTTACATTCAGTCGTCTTCCGCTGCCTTCCTGGAAAACCGTATGCTCCAGCAGCTTTGTTGGTCTTGAGTTTAGACAGTACTTTCCTTGCTTAATTTTGGTCAGGTGGGTGAAAATGTTAGGTACCATCGTCCAGATTGAATGGTTAGCTCTGCCAGACAGCATAATTTGGGTCGTTTTCGTCTTTCAACAGTCTTTCCATAACCTCAACGCCAATTAAGTTCAGAACTAATATACATCTGCAGGCCATGGTGTAGTGGTTAGTCATTGCTTGTGACCCGAGCGGCGTTGGTTCGAGCCCCGGCGGGGTACAGCAATACTCTGACACCGACCATAAGAGAAACGAATAATATCAGAGTATCTCCATCACTACACCAAAAAAAGGTGTTTCTGCTTGGTAGAACAATGGACCAAGATTCGTCTGAGTGCTCCAGGATTTGGAATCCCCTTTTTTATAAAAAAAAACATACATCTGCAAGCATCTCGGGGCGCTGATGAAGCCTTATAAATGTTCGCCCTTCCCGGGAGAAGTATTTAACAAAAAGGTTTCCTTGCTCATTTTCTGGCCTCTGTTCGGGTCTTCTTGCCTTGAGACGTTCTTTATAACTTTTGGTAAAATTTATTTCTTCGATCACTCGCCTCTCGTGTAATTGCATCTGTTTCGACATGGTTTCGACATGCTTTCAATTCCCAGAAAAGCTGCAAGACTGTATTCCTTAAATTTTTGTGTTTTCTCCAACGGACTACAGACACTATAGAGTTCCATTTCCACACTTTTGTTTTTGTGTATCCTTGTTCGCCGAAAATATAACATCCGGGCTTAGTTCCTTCCATCTTTAAGGTAACTTGGATGAATATTTGGTTGGAAGGTAAGATTTTGCTCTGTAGAAGAGCGACAGGCTTTGAATAATATTGTCAACAGCTTGAATGATTTGGTCTGCCCGACAGCTGAATTTGGATCATCTTTGTCGTTCAAAAGTCTTTCCATAACCTCAAGACCGACTGTGACTCTGCTTAAAAGGGTTGGCTCATTTTGTTACAGGTCTCTGTTCAGGTCGTGTTGCCTTGAGACGTTCTTTTTAATTTTTGGTAATACTTTCGAACATTGCTTCCGCACATCTCTATTTCCTCGATCACTCGCCTCTCATGTGCTCTCGTCGTTCAAAAGTCTTTCCATAACCTCAAGACCGACTGTGACTCTGCTTAAAAAGGTTTCCTTGCTCATTTTGTTACAGGTCTCTGTTCGGGTCGTGTTGCCTTGAGACTTTCTTTTTAATTTTTGGTAATACTTTCGAATATTGTTCCTCTTGACATCGATGCCATCAGCTTTCTTATAATTTCCTTATTTAGGTTGAGGATTTCCTTGTAGGAGTGAGGTTTAATTAGTCTTTTGGAACATTTTCCCAGTGGTTTTGACGAAGTTGCTGTTCCCAATCGTTAATTAGACCTAAAGCAGTAGCCCAATTGACCCTGCAATAATTTTCTGGTCCATAGAACACGGATTCGGATCCAGACCTAGTTGGTCAGATTATTCGTTGCCCGCAATACCTCGATGGCCAGGCACCCATCCAAGTTTCACCTTGTCGTGTTTGGATAGGGTTGCGCGGCATTGTAGCAGCACTTTACTGTTTTTGAGCCCGACGATAAAGTTTGTAAGGCCGCTTGACTATCAGAGAAGATTTGTATTTTGGCGCTTGTGCTTCCCCTTTTGGAGTTTAAAACGGCGCAAATCTCAATGCCATGGATTTCTGCCTGAAACACCGTCGGACACATTCCCATAGGTATCGAGACTTTGATGGTGTTGGGTCCAAAGACACCTGCACCAACTCCAGATTCCATTTTCGATCCGTCGGTGTACCAAACCATACTTTTTGGCTCCAGTGTGGGGACACCGTTGGCCCAATTTGTTCGGTCCAGTATTTCTACCTCAAATAATTTCCCAAAACTGTATTCCCTAACCATAATGTCGGGGATGGAACAGAACATGTCCATGTTGTGACACCTGTAATACCTAGACAGACAATACGCTGTAGCTTCTGTAGCCTATTAGCCGTTATCAGTTCAAGTATGTACTTGATGAAGGTGGTATAGGGCTTCATGCTATCTTTTTTTAGGGATATGCTTTACCGGTGACGATTTCATACTTATTTGTCGAGGAGCTTGGTAAAGCAATCTCTTCTTCCTCTGTGGGGACCTGATCACATCAGTCTGATGTTGACGAATTTAGCCTTGATGCGAATTGTCATAAGACGTTCACTAATATATCTCAAATGCTGAATTCATATCTACCATACGTACTTTTTCAGAGAGTATCATGTTAGACTTCTGAGATTCGTCCGATAGAGCAATAAAGTTGTCATATTTCCTTCATGTTTAAGACTCGCGCTTATGAGTTTAAAAAGTCGAGTCGATATGAAAAATGGCAGTTCCCAGTGGCTAGCACTTGAAGCTGATATATCCCCAAAGAATGGGCACCGCCATTTTGATGCCAGTTAGCCCCTACCCTATTCCTACAACACGCAACCACCAAAGAAGATGTTTGCTGAAAAACACTGCCAGATAAGCAGCCCTCAATAATATTTTTGAATAACTTATACATTGATGGAGAAAAGTCTTCTTTGGCTCCCCGGAATGTTGGTACCACCCCAGACACTATGGAGACATCAACAAACCGCAAATCCAAAGAAGACATAGAAATAAGGTGGAGAAAGCGAAATTGTGTATAAGAAAAAAACGTATGAACTTGAATCTGCTTGGTGTCCTATATTCCAGCATGTTACGTATAGTGAGGGGGAAAGTAGATCCACAAATACGAGTATATCCACACGTGCGTCGGTATGGCTACATTTTTACTATCGACAGCATGTCTGCGAATCCTTGTTATGATCCGAATCGGGTTGCCACCCCTTCACATCACTTAAATGCCCTAAGAGTTGGGGTTGATGTTTGGCGCCGAAAATGCTGGCATACCAACATTTTTCTTTTTTTTTTCTCCCAGGATTGGCAATTATATCTCAAAATGTATGTGTCTTCTTAGGCTGTGCTACAATCTGAAACACATTGGTGTAGGACATATCCGTACATACCCGTAATGGGGTTTTATTTTTTCAAAGATTTTCCATCCGATAACGTGTAATGGGAGTAAATTCAATCACTTTACTGCGACTATTGTTTTGCTGAAGGAGTATCTAATTTTTTCAAGCGTTAACAAAACGGATATGAAGGAAAAATTATTTATTCGATTTTTTTTGAAAGGAAATTAATCGGATATAAGTTGTGTGAACGAATTCGTTCTGTATTATGATGTGAAGTTGGAGGTAGTCGCCATTTTTGCGACCCGTGGAAGAAGCTTTTGGTCATTTTGCTCTGATTCATCGGGGTTGATTTGATGCTCTGATGTCCATATACACGTTCTTTGATTTTCCTTGGCAGTTCTGTCATTTGAAGGTTGTCGTAATCGATTCTGGTTCTGTTCTCTGGTAAACATTTTTCTTCAGAGCCGGTAAATTTTGAAAATGTCTCATAGGAAGCTGTCAACAAAAGTTTTGCAACTTTCTCATGCTCTCCTCATGCAATTGCTGGTTGCTAGTTTAGTGTGCTGGACTACTGTGCGAAGGGTCCCAGGTTCGATCTCTGGAAAACACAAATTACATCTTAAAGTTTTTTCTTCGGGTACACCACCTCTTGCAAACGTCTGACAAATGTCCGAGAGTTTGACTGTCCTGAAAAAGCTTCTCTATTCATCCGTTCGATCTCGGCATAAAATTGTAGGTCCCTTCCATTCGTCCCAAAAATAGGAACTCACACAAACGAATGGTTGCGGAAATTTTAGGCCTAGGGTGCCTACCCGCCTGTTGCGCCATCTACTTATTTAGATGTTCAATGCAACTTCTGGTGTTGCCTTAATGCATTTTCTTCACCAGCTATAAGATTCTGGGTGCAATTTTCGTCAGTGCTATAAATTCTCATGTCAGCTGAAGCATCAAGTCTGTTTCTCTGTTTCTCATTGTTCGCATAAATAAATTGAGCACCAAAAATGCAAAAACCTTGTTTCGCTGCCTTGTGTACGATTTCCCGCTTTTGTTGTATCGCATTTGTCCTTCAGTGTATACATTTTTCAAATCGATCACCTCCTCTTGTAAAGGGTTTTCCAATCTCTCATTGGATGTCCCACTATTTCGGTAGCTGTCACTTTTGAAGCTTTTATCCTTTGACATTTGACAAGTAGAAACTACGCCATTACTAAAAATGGAACGATACACGCTTCAACAACGCATTGAAATTATTAAAATTCACTACAAAAATGGTGAAAATCTTGCAGTCACAGTTCGAAAAACTAAAGCATTTTTTGGTCGTCGTGAAGCACCTTGTCGGACCGCAATACAGAAATTGGTGGAAAAATTCGAGCTGTTGGGACGACAAGTTAGTAATGTGAAGAATAAAACCCGTGCACGTCGCTCAAGAACAACTGAGAATATTGCTGCTGTAGCCCAAAGTGGTGAAGAAAACCCATTTGTCCATTCCTCGTCGTTCTTTGGAATTGTGCATTCCACAAACGTCATTACACCGTATTTTGCATAAAGACTGGGTCTTAAGGCTTATAAAGTTCAGTTAACACAAGAACTCAAGCCGGCCCAGCGTCGATTCAAGACCTCAAAGATAAAATTCGTGAGGCTATCGAGGACATAGGGCAGCCACTTTGCGATTTGGTTATGGAAAATTTCATGAAAAGGATATGGTCCTGTAAGCGTGCTCGTGGTGGCCATTTGGCTGATGTTGTTTTTCATTATTAACGGCATACCTTCCTCTTTATTATGAAATAAACATCCGATAATTTATCTCAAGAAATGGCATTTTTCTTTGAATACCAAAATAACACCTCTTATTGGAAAACCCTTTAATTGTTTTCAATTCTGTCACGGCTTTTTTGTCCTCCAGAAAGTTTCTCGAAAATTCTTCAGTAGGTAAGGCTTTGCAAAAGTTGAATTATATAATTTTTTAAGTCAAGCTTCTTCTTCGGGTTTTACCATTTTGGTAACGTTCATAAATGACGAAAAACTATTTGCTATGATTTTTTTCTTCCAGAGACAGATTTTTTGAACGAAAGTTCGAATCTTATCTTTATATATACTTAAAAATATTTGCAGACATATTTTCTTCTCCCGACCCTTGCAAATGTAAATTGAGCTGACTAAGATGCTCAAATATATCGACAGGTATAATGCCAAGCCTAGAAGATTTGTATTACATTAGAATAACGCAAGGATTGGATTTTTCTTTTCGTCCAAAAATACACCACCTCATCCCACAGGTCAAAAAATCTCTTAAGCATATTACCCTTCGAAAGCCACGTTACTTTAGTATAGTTAGTATAGCAGTTGTTGGTATTCGGAGCTCATATCATTGCACAATTTTTTTAACAGCCGTGTGTTTAAAGCGCTTTCTTTAACAAAATTGACGACCTTGATCGCTACCCTTAAAGTCGAAGCCGAAGTCGATGAATATTGAAGTCATCAACATTGTATTCTTTGCATCAAAAATTTGCAATTAAAATGTGTGCATGCCTCCCTTTTAGAAATCCCATGCTCCCCCTTGCCATGAGCCTTGTCCCACCGATCGATTGGGAGCCACTGGCTAGAGAATTCCATATAATTGTCATTATGATCGATCTTCAATAGTGCCGCACGTAAAAAAAGTCTGACTTCGTCAAATCGCAACTCCGCGGAGGTTATGAGAAGTAAGCCAAGAAGCTGATTACACTGTTGCTATTGTGCACAAAGGTCGATTAAAGCACCAGCACGATGATACGTATCACGCATTCCTTGATAGAGATATAAGTCTAAATGAATTAATAGCCGTAATACTAGGACTACGGAATAGTAAAGCCGCGGGTCCAGATAAGATTGCGAATGAGTTCCTGAAGCACCTACCAAACCTATGGTTTGAATATCTGCGCTCCTTCTTTCAAAGTATTTTTGATAATGAGGAAAGGAATTTCTCGGAGCTCCTTAGAGCAGATATAACTATGATATTTAAAAAAGGAGATAAGAATCTACCAGCAAACTACCGCCCTATTGCGATCGAAAATGCCTTAATGAAAGTCTACACCCAAATCTTATCGAACAGGCTTCAAGAGTGGGCAGAAGGGGAAAAATTAATCCCAGAATTTCAAAATGGTTTCAGGAAAGGACGAGGATGTGTTGATAATCTCTTTATCCTACGTACAATTATCGATATTACTCTGGCAAAAACGAAAGGAAGCTTTTTTGTACTATTTGTTGACCTGAAAGGAGCATTCGACAGTGTTAATCACCAAAAGTTGTGGATGCACCTAAGATCCAATGGAGCAAGTGGAAAAATAATCCGTGCTTTTCAAACCATCTACTCAAAAACCAGAATTGCTATTAAAACAATGCATGGCCTAACTGAAAAATCAAGGATATCAAGAGGTGTACTGCAGGGTGACCCTTCAAGTGCTCTGCTATTTAACTTATACACAAATGACCTAGAGGAATTCCTTAGGAGCGAAGGCCTCACGGGATTGGACATTTCACAAACAACGAATGTAATTCTGATTGCTTATGCTGATGATATTGCTTTGTTTGCAAAAACTGAACTAGAGCTGAAAAAGTCATTACAAGCGCTAGATAAATATCTGGCAGCTAAAGATATGACATTAAATGCGCAAAAATCAAAAATCATGATTTTTGCAAAGAGAAAAAGAGCTTCGTGCCCAGAAAGATTTCCATACAAAGAGGATTGGATTGAAGTTGTTAATAATTTTGAATACCTGGGAGTAAACTTAAATCGCACTGGTTCCTGGAATGAAGCCATAGAGAAATTCAAAACAAAAGCAAGAATAGCAACAGCGGCATCTGATAAGGCTATGAAAAATTCGAATATGGAAAACTGGGATGGACGAATCAAAGTATTTGAATCAACCATCAAATCGACTGCACTGCATTGTGTTGAAGTATGGGGTCTGGCAGCTGGAGAAAAAATTGAAGTAATCCAAACGACAGTTTTGAAGAAATTACTTGGATTAGCCAACAATACCCAAAGCAACGTAGTGCGTGTAGAAACTGGAACTATACCATTAATATACGAAATTGCAAAAAGAATTTTGAATTTCTGGATAAAACTTTTAAGTGCTACGGATGACCGCATTATAAAAAAATGCTATAATGAGACTTTCAGAACCCATCTTTCCACTCAGCGACCAAACTGGATAACACAATTTAAGGACCTCTTAATGAGAAATTTCGCAGATGTATGGGAACAGCAAAGCTTAGCAAGCATACGAGGATCTTATGAAAGCATTCTAAGGGACTTAAAACAAATATTAATAGAAGAAGACTTCAGAAAAGCAACTGGCTCCACTTCCTGCTCTTATTATGCATCTTCGTTAGAAATCATACAAGAGCCGGAATATAAACCGGCTCCATACTTGAATGTGGCCTTGAAACCGTTCATCCATAAGGTCATAGCCCAAATTAGGTGTGCAAACAAGTATGCCCATAGGATCATCTTGCACGGAGATAAACACAATTTCGACCCAGCGAACATTTGTACGATTTGTAACACCTATGAAAAAGACAGTATTGAACATTTCCTCCTAAGATGTCCTATTTTTAATGCAGTGAGAAACCATTACCTTTTTGCTAATAGATTGACCGACTTAAAAAGCATAATGAACGTAGAGGACGTAAACAATGCAAATAATATTTATAAATATGTCGTTAACTCACTCAAACTCAGAGCTTTTATTTTAAATGAATAAATAAATCCAGGTTTCATATTAATTACTCAGCATAATTCTTCGATTGTTATCTAAAAATGAATTAAAAACCGAAATTTAAATTCTATGAGAAATTTTATACTTATAGATACTTTACTAATTAATTTATATTAAAAAATACATTGCATTTTTCTCAAATTGGGACTTAATTCATTGGGAATTTGTTCATAATGAACTACGAACTATCTTCCAAACATATGAACTAAATCCCACTGCATAATAGGACTTAGTTCATTTGGCTAGTGGGAGTTAGTTGGGACTTAATTCGTAGGCCTGCCAGAACCATTATAGCTCTTCCAACTCTAATTTTTGTCAAAAAAATAAAATTGGTTATTATGACTCTGCAAAGCAGCAGCAATCTTGTCAGGGTACAGTCTTCTATGAAATTGGCCGATTCGGACACCTACAGATTCGGCAATGGCGTGTGAGCTGAGGAAAATATAGCAATATCTCGCATCCGAAGGAACTTTCGGAGAAGCTACTTCTTTCAATATTTAGAGGAGATAGACCATATTAGCTATAAAGGGCTACTTGACTTCTGCATGGAACTTGGGTGTTTTTAAGGGAAAGAGTTTATGTTTTTTTTTTCATTGTATTTACTGAAATTGGTTTTCCTAGGGATGCCGATGGACTTATTTGTGTTCAATGCCATATGAACACATCTCTCTCTCTCTCTCTCTCTCATAAGTCATTTTAACCTAACTTGACTTAGTTTCATTTGTACTTTCACGCCACACTGTGTTTTCGATATAGGGACTCTGGCACAGACTCTGGTGTGCTCTATACTGACTCTAGTTGGTTCTTTGGTCTTGTAATAGTAGCTACAATGTATGTTTCTGTTATTTTCGACCCAACATTCTGTGAGGGTATCCTTTTAGATACTTTTTTTCGCCATAATTTCGTTTCAAAAGTATAGTTTAGTCATTTTTACCAAAAATACATTTTTGGTCCTTCGAGCCACATACTACTGTCTTTTGATTGAGAAAACTCTCAGTAATATGGATTGTAACGGAATACGCAAGTAAATGGCAACATCAAATGCCATTCCCATTATGACTCAATTACTTAGAGGTACGTGAAGATAAAGACAATCCTGTCCTGGCTGGAAAAGTGCCGAGGCTGCGGACACCGCTTGACATACTAGCTGTAGTACATTCAATGAAGAGCAATCAAATGACGATGATGAAGCTGGTGTCTTTTTGTTTAAAGATTTCGTCCAGCGGCACGGTTTTCACCTGTTACTTATTTGCCATTAAAGTTTTAACTTGATTAAACCGACATTAAGCTCGGCACCTTTTTGCCTCTTACGGCTATTCATCCGATAAAGTAGATAAGTTTTCCGTCCACCTGACCAAAATAAACTGAGGATAGGAATATCCAAGCTGAAGTTCAAAAATTCTGCTGAATCGGACGGATTAACTGCCCGGTTTTTAAAGGCAGCGGGAGATGGCTGTGTGAACGCCGGAAACCATTTGCCAACGAACTGATTCGACCCTATCAGTGCGGTTTTAAGCCCGGTAAGTCCACAACCGACCAATAATATTGTACAGAGTACAGCACAGAAGACTAGTCGTTGTCCTGCGCATATTCCGTTGGTGTACTACCATCACAGGTGTTCCAAGAAATTTAGGGACATATGCATTTCCTCGGATCTCGAAATGAGGACCTACTAGATCGGAGACACCCGTATAACGCGTAATAGTTCACTTGACGGGATCTCATCAAATCGCTTTCTGGAGACATATTTTCAGATGACTACAGCTTCAGAAATTTTATTGCAAACCAATAAACCCACTATCTCGAACAGTGGGCCAGTGAATGCGGCTACATCACACAGTCAGAGATGTGAACAAATTAGATCTCTAAATAGTGATCTGGACAAAAACCTGAAGTGGGGAAAAGACAACTTGGTTGTATTTAATGCAAACAAAACACAGCTCACAATATGCATTAACGGTTCCTCAGATCCAAATGGATGACCATCCAATCCATCCCAAGGACTCAATGCACCTTCTAGGAGTCACAGTCAATTCAGGAATCACATGTCAGGACCACATATCCTATATCGCAAGATCGGCGTCCGGTAAGTTGAGCTACCTATTTAGAGCAAAGAGGTACTTTAGCCCCAAGCAACTTCTCCTTCTCTACAAAGCACAGGTTAGACCAGGCCTGGAATATTGCTCCCATATATGGAGCTCGGCCCCAAAACATTCACTTAACCTACTTGACAGCATAGAGAGACGAGCAGTTCGACTTATTGGAGACCCTACACTCACATCGAATCTGCAACCGTTGGTGCACAGAAGACAAGTCGCTGACCTTTGCTTGTTCCATAGGTATATCCATGGTAGATGTTCCGAGGAACTCAAGGACATTATCCCTCGAAATGCAACTTTTGGGCGCCCCACAAGACAGGCTGCTAATGCTCATGTCATGACCATACAGTACACTTGACAACCGCGAGGACATCATGTTTCCAAAACTCCTTCTGTTACAGGAGAAGCAAACTTTGGAACTAGCTTCCTGGGGATATATTTCCAGAAGACTACAATTTGCAGCAATTTAAGTGCAGAACTAACATACATCTGCAAGCATCTCGGGCGCTGATGAAGCGTTATAGGTTTGCTTTTCCCGGGAGAAGTATTTAAAAAAAAAATAGTATCTCATAGTATCTCGGGATGCTCTTCAAACATTTTAATTCCCTCTTTCCGAGAGAAGTATTTTAAAAAAGGGGGTTCACAAATTCTCCCCAAAAAAACCACACAGACTATTCCCCATCCTGATGAACAAACAACATCTCCCTTCCACCTCTGTACTTAAATTCGCATCAAAAAATACGTCATTCAAAGTTGCATTCATTAATTTTCTTTCCATATACATTTTCCACATTATTTTCACCCTTCAAACGCATGGCCTCATGGACCTAGCACATCCCTCTAAAATTGAATGGATTTCGTTTAAATAAAACAAAAAAAAAAAAAAAAATCCTCGTAAAACACTCTGAAAACTTTGTTAATAACACCGCTCCCGGCAATAATTGACATCTCTGTAAATCCAATGTGACGCATGTAGATTACGTTAAAAAATGTCCATAAAATACACACACACACAAAAAGGATTTGTCTTTCCCCCCTCTCCCACTTTCGGGCGCACTGCCGAAAAAAAGTGTAATAACTCTAATTTGCTAGGTAATTCATTTTTGATATGTGCGTCGGGTAATTGAATCTGCATCTGATGAAAATATCTGAATGGAAATTTAATGTCGCATATAAATTTGCGGATATAAAATCGAGGATCAATATTTTTATCCTGTTCTGTATCACAATTGGATATCACACCACAACTGTGGCTATTTGAAAAAAAGGTGTTTCCAAGTTAATTTTCCAACTCGATGGTCATCGCCGGGATATGAATGACCTATGAATGACCAATGATCTCGAGACAAGTGTTCCGGCTACGGGTTGAAATATAATTGAAATCAGTATGATTTTATGATTACCCAATAGATGAACCCCTCTCAGTTGGAAAAAGAATTCGTCGGCATCTAGGGGAAGGTGGGGCAAATTCGCTTACATTAAGATTCTCTAAAATAGAGAATGTATCTTTTTGAACATGTTTGTGAATTTCCTAAGTCATAATAAAGTTACCCCCAACTAAATGGGAGTTTTCCATGTAGGAACATTTTATAGCATCTAGATCCAATCAACACAGTTTGCGCCCACCTTCCTCTATTTCAAGATGAATTTTATTTAAAGGTGGTAGTGCAAAGGGTTTAGCACGTCGACTAAATTTTGAAAGAATGGACAATAATATTTCAGCAAAGATGACAAAAAATAAGATACAAAGGCCACTTTATGAACCAAGTGGTTACCAGTGAGTTGGAAATCAGTTTGAGCAGTCTGTAGGGACTCCCATGAATCGAAAAACCCCTAAAGAAAATAAGTAATCAGACAGCAGAAGGAGACGCTCTCTTAAAGCGACGCGGACAAGTCAATAATGACCTTAGCCAACTTGAATCTGGCTCTGATTCACATCAACCCATATCGCCACTCAAGAAGAAGCAGAACAAAATTTGCCAACTAGATGGTCTTATTTTGACAGACCACAATTGTTAAGCTATATATTCTGGAGGTATAAAAGAGTGACACAAACACTGCCAATACTCATGACACACCTCTATAGACCCGGGAGGAACCTTTGTTTGGATACAAAAGCATTTTAATTGACAGTCATTGCATTTAATGCTTTTCACCATACCCCCAATTCCAATCTGATAACGATTTTCGACTTAATTAACCTAAAGCTGAAAATCCCACCACCTTAACTCACCCTCTCAGATTAATTTCATATAAATGTTTAATCAGTTGAAAATCACATAAGCAGGTGTCATCGCTGGTAATTCATTGCCATTCTCTGATGATGATCCATATTAATGACGACGACAAAAGTAGACCCAACCCTTTGTCATATATTTATTCCTGTGGCTGGAAGGGCTTGGGTTCTTCTCAGTTAACCTTGCTCGGAGTTGAAACTTTTCTGGTAATAAGCATAATATAGCAAAAGATTTTCGAATAGGTACAAGGACACGGTCAGAGTAAATAAATGTCCTTGAAGCACATTGTTCGTGCTATAAGACGAAATGGGAATATGAACGGCAATATTCTCCCTCCCGTCTGTTTGTTTAGTTTGTCAATATTTTAGTTTATTCGAAATATGAGGAGACTGCTCTGTTGATTGTACATTTTTGGCAAACTGCAGCTATAGACTAAGTAATGACGACGAGGGTTTGGAATTTTTGGTACGTGCCACTTTGGAGAATGAAAAAAAATCTGTGTTTTCAGCTCACATTTAATATTGAATATGGTCGTGCTGTTGAGTTTTCATTAAGACATCGTTTGAGATGGGACACTCAAGTAGAATGTCAACACCAAATTGACTCAATAAACGTTTAATTAAAACTACGAGGGTATTTTGAAGTGTTCGGTGAATTTGTGCGGAGTATTTGAAAGTTGCCATCGTTTACCTATAGATATATAAATCAGAATTTCATTTTCAGTGTGAAATTTAAGGCGAAGCGACCGACATGACCAGACCACGCACCACCCACCTTATACCCAAGAAGAGTGTCGATTTCGAGTTTGAATGCGACTGTAAGCGCATCGAATCAAGTTGTGGAAAATAGAGTTCACGATATCGTAACGAAAGAGCGGGTCGATGGAGAAATACATGGCTCACATCAGTTTATTTGGAGCCCATACCGTGGGGGCGTTTTTCAGCTCGTTTTTCGGACATTTTTCAAGGTTTTTGGGTCTTTTTTCGAGTTATTATTGTGTCATCTTTTATTTGGAGACGTTTTTTGGTTATTTTTTTTGGGCCGTTCTTTGCGGAGTATTTTACTGCGATTTTTCGGAATTTTTTGAGCTTGTTTTTGGGCATTTTTAAGCATTTTTTGTGCGTTTTTCGCACGTTTTTGAGGTGTAATTTAGCGCAATTTTGTTGGAGCTTTTCTGGGCACGTTTGGTGGGCTTTTTTAGGGTGTTTTCACGGTATTTTTTGGGGTGTACTTAAGCGAAATTCTTGAGGCCTTTATAGCGATATTTGTTGGCGTTTTATTTATTTTTTATTTGGGGTATTGTGTTAAGACGTTATATTGCTCTTTGTTACGCTTTTTTTTGAGGCGTGTTTGGCGTATTTCTTTTAACGCTTTTATAGCGCTTATTAACGCTGTTTTTTTTTTTTTTTTTTGTTTTACCGCGTTTTTAAGGCTTATTTTAATTTTTTGATGTTTTTTTTAGCTTTTTTCCGGACGCTTTTTGGGGCGTTTTTTTGGAATATTTTAGGGTTTTTTGGTAACTTTTTGATTCGTAGTGTAACTACTTTTCGCGGCATTTCTGAGACGTATTTTAGCTCGATTTTTGAGGCCTTTTAAGGCTTAGTTTTGGGTGTTTTTACGAAAGTTTATTAATTTTTTCGAAGCGTTTTTGGCGCGATTTTTTAGCCCTATTTTGTGACATTTTTTAAATTTGTTTTGTTTTTTTTTTTTCGTTTTTTGCGATGTTTTTTTGTTTTTATTTTGACACATTATTCGGGGCATTATTTTTTGAAACGCGTTTTTTGCGTATTTTTTGGGTTTATTTTCCAGTTTTGGGTACATATTAGCGCTTTTTGGTAAGTTTGCGAGGCGTAGCTATGCAAGTTTTTTGGGTTTTTTTTAGCGCTTATTCTTGGGCGTTTTTACGAAGGTTATTATTTTTTCAAAGCCTTTTTTTGGGATTTTTTTGAACATTTTTGGCGCGTTTTTTACACGCATGAAGGGGGTTATTAACGCATTTATAGGTACGGCTTTTTCTCGCGTTTCTGGTAAATTTTTGGGGCGTTCTTTAGCGCGTTTTTCGCTGAATTTATTTGGGGTGTACTTTAGCGCGATATTGAGGCCTACTTAGCGTTATTTTTTTTTAGTTTTATCGATTGTTTATTTAGGGTTTTTGTTTTGCTAGATTTGTACCGTTTTTTGAAATGTTTTTTGGCGTGTTTTATGGTCCTTTTTGGCTCTTTCTTTTCAGTGTTTTTCGAGGATCGGCGCATTTTTTGCACGTTTTTTGGAACGCCTATTAACACTTTTTTGGGAAGAATTTTATCACGTTTTATAAGCTCGTTTTTGTGGTGTTTTAAGGCATATTTTATCTCGTTTTTCAGACGTTTTTGGGTCGTATTCCAGCATTTATTTCATGCAGTTTTTTTTCACTTTTTTGACGTTTTTTTCGGACGCTATTTAGGGTTTATTTTAGCGAATTTCTGGTAAGTTTCTGAGGCGCAGTTTATCGCGTTTTTAGCGGGCCGTACTTTAGCTTCATTTTTGTGGCCTTTTTACGCTGCTTTTGGCCGTTTAATCGATGATTTGTTTAGGGCTTTTTTGCGAGGTTTTTGTATATTTTTTGGAGTTTTTTATGGTCCTTTTTTACTCTTTCTTTTTAGCGTTTTTCAAGGCGTTTTTGGCGCATTTCTTTGAATGTTTTTGGAGCGCTTATTAACGCTTTTTTGGGTGTTTTTTATCCGCGTTTTGATGTTTTTTCCGGACGCTTTTTAGGGCGTATTTTACCGCGTTTTTGGGATAAAAGTACGATCTTGAAGCGTTTTTGGTGAATTTTTGGCGCTTTTTTGGACGTATTTTAGAGCATTCTTGGTTTGTTTTGCGATATTTTAGGGTTTAATTTTTTTGGGGCGCTTTTTGGTCCATTTTTTTAGACGATTTTTCACCTTCTTTTGGTGTGTATTTTCCCCTTTTGTCGGGACACTTTTTTGACGTATTTTCAGGAGCATATTTTAGCACGTTTATTGGACCGTTTTTGATGCGTATTTTAGCGAAAATAAACAGACGAGCAGATGGAGGCGGAGGGCCTTTGTATATAATCTTGTTTTCTGTTGACTTTTAGTTGGTTATGCTGCAAATTTGGCATTCCTCATCCGGATTGGTTCGTCGATCAAAGACATTTCTTTGACGAAAAATTGACCGTGACTGCAGATATCTCGCTTCCATTTACTAATTAAGCACTGATTCGCATTTGCTGTGCGAGAATTGTTTGTGGTTGACATACGGAAACTATAAATTCGTTATTTCAGCTATACCGTTGGCCAATTTTTTTTACACAACATGGTTTGCTGATATTGTCATTATCAAACATCACAAACAAAGCTTTGGGAGAAATTTGTCATCGACAATCCCACCAGCAAGGTTTCGCATCTCTTCCAGTAATAGCGTCAGGTTTTTTATTGCCCATTTCCATTTTGTGACCTCAACTTTTTAATCCTAACTGGGAACACTGTTTATCTGAGGTGAGGTAAAGTAAGAAACCTAGCGGAATCCTACAGATAACCATTAAAAACATACTGGATCCAAGCACTGGCAAAATTGTGACTAGACTAAGAGGAGCCACTCAAAAATAGGAAAATCGATCCAAAAAGGTAGTCCATCCTATAACCTCACGTTCCCGTATTAGACAATCTATAGCAATCAATCAATATCCCTTGGCAAATATTTTACCTGCCAAAAAACGTCCTTCTTTCTTGAAATGCCGCACATGAAGCATGACAACTTTATTACATTCTTAGTCAAAATACTCCCCATTCGAAGAGGAGTAGACATCACATCAAACGGATACAATGAGTATCTCTTCATCGTCGTTACCCCCAAAAAAAATAAAAATGTATATGTGTATACATAAAAATAAAATGCCAAGGAATTGCTAAAAATATCGTCGAACGTTGCCACGTTCCGGCATGGTAAACGTATGCAAATACAATAAATTTCCATTACTACTGTCCGGGGAGTGCTCGGTCGATGACTTGTGTTTATGTGCTCCCGAGAGTAAGCCTTTTCCTACTGCTTTGCATTTATTTGAAGGACGAAAAGGCAAACACATGACAGATAAGGGTTTTTCTGTAAAGTTAAAACCAATTTGTCCCTTAACCCATTTTGATTAGCGCTAAAGGACCAACTCGAACGTGACTTGGTTATCAGAGAGGACCATGCTTTCGACACCTCATCGGACCTTGAAATTGCACAACGGTAGGTAACACTTCTCTCTATTCTGCTAATCCCGTCACAACGATGATCTGTTAACCCACTTCCAGTTCAACTATCATCATTGGGACATAGAAAGTCGCTTTGTGGTTCTATTTTTAACCCTGTCTGGGGAGAGGGTCGTTGTAAGTTGTACTCGTGTATGTATATGTCGTGTATGCACGAATGGAGCAGTATTTACACAAAACAATACCAACAGACATGTTGGCCCTAAAGGCAGAGAATGATTAACATATCCTCAACTCAGTCACCGCCCCGGTTGTCTGAATGCATAATTTGATGTCATTGTGCATTTATTAAGGACACAATGTCCATTGTTGTAAGGATAACCTCCTGTACTTAGGCTGCTTTAACGTTTTTTTTTTTTTTGGTAAAGTCGTTTTGTTTCCTTTCAATGGGACAAGGATTGGCCAACCTGCGAATAGTTAATATTTAAAGGAGTCTTCTTTTTTTGTCTGCTTGGGAGAAGGAGTCTTGCTAGAAGTAAAGTAGGCACATCATCAACGGAAGTTAAATAATAAATAGGAAAACGGCCGACGTGTGTGCCGATGCTGATTTGCTGAGACAACACTATTATAGGTATGATGCGATGAATAATTTACTGAGCACGGTTCTTCTACAAAAAGGACGTTTTTTTCTCATAATTTGCAGTGGAAATGGATAAATTGTTTTTTCGTGTTAGAGATACAATGGGGGAGAAGATTTTTTTTTTAGATAAATATTCCATTAGCGCAGAGTTGTAAGTATCCATTTTGACATACATTCATCCAAATGATTTAACAGATCCTTAAGGAGTCGTTGTTACATTTTGCACGTGGATTTAAAGACTACATGGATAGCTCACCTTCTTTCTTGTCTCTTTCACTTAACAATCCAATCATCAAGTTGCTTTAACTACGGCGGGGTATATGCTATAGGATGGCAAAAAATCTCTTACATCTTCCCTCGTCCCCACATATCAGTTGTGGCCACGTTTTCCTCTGAATCGGCTTTCCAGTTGGTTGGTGTTGCTTTTTTGACCGACAACTTCTTTGGGCATTCGGCACAGTTCTCTGATACCTCCTCTTTCTTCCAGCGTTTTCTGTGTTTTCCGGCAGACCGTCTAAACTCGCTCTCCCGTCAAGTATCACATGATATTCACTTCGTATAGTTCTACCTTTCGTTGAACATCTATAACTCCGGCAACTATTTTTAGGATCTACGATTATGGTTCGTAATTTTGTCTCAGTTGTCTTGCAATATGCGGGATTCTCCATCTCTAGACTATCTTTGTACTGCTTCAATAAATATGCGTACCTTTTTGAGTCAATGGATGGATCTTCAATTTTGTTTAGGGACAATGATCTGTCGTTGAGCATTCCAGGCCACGTTGTCCGAGTTCGATCCTACATTGACATTGAGGTCACCTATGATGATAATGATATCGGCTCTCAGAGCACTGCTAAAGCGATTTTCTCTTCCCTTATGGCTTCATTTGTAGGGCAGTAACCGTGAATAAAGGTGATGATTCAGAACGATCCCTCTTCGTTAAGTTTCTAGGATATCTGATCGTATCGCTCCTCATATCACGGATCGAAAGTTCCATGCTATGTTTACTGTCGCCAAAAATCCCATATTATGCAGGACGATTTCTTAAATTTGTCGACGATTCATTAGTTGTGGCATCTTGGTTCACGCTACACTAAAGGTCCAACAAAATCCTATGTGCGGCTTACGGTGCAGGGAAATAAGTCCCCGGGAACTAAGTCCCATGTAAGGTGGGAACTAAGTCCATTTTTTAATGGGAACTTAGTACACATTTAACAGTTTAATACGTATGGGGGGCATGCTGCCCACCTGTAACCCCCCTGCTTGGGTTTGCAGTATATATGCGAAATTGGTGTATTGAAAGGGAAATAAAACCGCTCAGAGTTTTCGGAATTTATTTCTCACCTTACATGGAAACTAAGTCCACTTTCCAAAAGAGGCTTTATTTCCCTCTAGGTGGGAACCAAGTCCCTCAGTGGACTTAGTTCCCGGGGACTTATTTCCCTGTACCGCGGCTTACTACACCCGAAGCGGTGTGAAAATTCACCATGCCATGGTCAGGAGTAGGTACCTTGTGCATTGAAAAAACTGAGTTAAAGCCGCTCTCTCTCTGGGAATACTTGGAAATCCGACGCCTTTTGAATTATTGTTGAATTCTGATAAATTTTCATTTGTAAATCGATCTAAAACATCAAATAAAGTTAAAGTTCCTCTGTGTTATTACAGTTTCCCTTATTAATTTATCTCTGTCTGTAATATACTTTTTTTTTTGGCTCATAGAGGCAAACATTGCCATCAATTAATTTGTCCAGGTAGGTATAGGTCTAGATAGGTAGCTGTGGCAGTTCACCTTAAACCCAATTAGAACTAGGATGTGCCGTTTTGTTACCACGACTCATGTGACCTGTCTTGTGGTGATTGTTAAGGATGTGGTCCGGTCGGTGCCTATAACCAACCTGTGTAATTGAGAAAACGGATAAGATCCTGTATCCCTTTGCCCGAGATGTCGCTAGGGTCGCCAAAGAATGATTGGTTCAGTGCGCGCAGTCTGGCTCTTGCTAGAGCTGGACATTTGCAGAGGAAGTGAGAGAGAGAGTTTCTTTTTCATTTGTATTACCACAACTGCGGCAATGAGGGTTGTATGGGATACTTAGTTTGGCCACATGGTCTCCAATTGGCCAATGCCCCGTGGTTATTGCCGTGACTCTGGCGATATCTGGGCGGGTTCTGTTTAGTAGGTTTGTTTGTTCTCTTTTGATTGCAGGTATAGGCCATATCTTCCTTGATATGACGCACGCAGTTTGTCAACCTCGATGTATGTGTATGCATGTAAGTTAACATCAACACGAGCAACGGAAATGCTGACAAAGCGTCTGCCTCGATACAGCGAATTTCCACAGAAATTCATGTTGCAATTCAATTCAATACCTTAGGAATGCAAAGTACCGAGGTAAAATCGAATATAAAATTATTGATTGTAGTTAGTTAAGAAGTAAACTCAATAAAGGTCAGAGCAAACTGCTCTAGAAAAGATTTTTTTTATTAATTATTTCGGTGTAGTGATTAACTGGCGCCCATTGTGTGGCTTTCGAACTTACACGTTCAACATTAATTCGCAACTTCAGGAAAAGAGTTCCATCAGTAGTCCAATAACCAAGGATAAAAAGGAACAGAAAAGAGGTCCCCCAGTAGCCCGATAACCAAGGACAAAAAGGAGCAACTATAAAGCTGCAGCCGCCTGAATAGGAATAGAAGAACCACCAAAACAAAAAATATCGTTAATCAACACATGGAGCAACACTTCATACTATTATTGTAAGTCTAGCTCTAAGAAGTGAATCAATTTTTGAAATAATAAGAGAAATAATAAGAGTAAACAAGTGAAGTTAAATCCTAAAAGCACAACTTAAAAACCGTGTAAAGAAACCTATTGATTAATTAATTGATTTTATTTAACAAAACATTATTCAAACAAGTTTATTACATTAGAACTAAGATAACATCTGAAAAAATCGTTCCTCTTTCTTTGCCGTTATCTATTTCCATCCGTGCTCTTGCTTTTATTTCAAATTAGATACTTTGAAACGTTTCAGCCAATATGGCAAATCAAAATAACCTTATTAGGCCAGCACGCCTGGAACACGTCGCAGATCCACCTATCCCTGGCCCTGCTCCCCAACCTGCCCCCCAACTTGCTCAAGGTATTAATCCTAACGATTTAGTTCAACTAATCACCAGATTAGTAGCAGAAACGCTACAAATACAAGGAAGACAAATATTTAATTCGATAATGAATCCCGCGGCCGACATCAATAACGAAGTCGACCAACCCATCAACTTAGTTGATAATAATTTAGCCGACCTTGACAAAATACCAGACGTAGTTAAAAGTCTACGAGAATTCTCTGGGCAAGCTCATGAATTCAATTCATGGAAGAAGAGTGTTGAGAGAATAATCCAAATTTATGATCACGTTAGGGGTACTCCCAAGTACTATGGCATTTTGTCTGTAATTCGCAACAAAATCGTAGGACATGCCGACGTCGTGCTAGAGTCCTAAACAAACTGGGATCAATGGAAATGAGTCAAGATGCTATGAACAACATGACTCAATGCTACCGTGACAAGGCCCTCGATACCTTCGTCAGGGGTTTGAAAGGAGATCTGCCTCGCCTGCTTAGCATACGTGAACCAGCAGACCTTCCACAGGCCCTGCATTTGTGTTTGAAACTACAAAACGTAGACTTTCGCGCCCAGTACGCAAACAATTCCCACAGTTCTCCCAGATCGTCTCAACAAGCACCTCCAGTTCCCGCTAAAAGGAACAGTCCTCCAGGACCTGCACCAGCCCCAGCTCCTAGACACAATTTCTATCCCCACTTACTGCACAACCCTCGTGCTCCACAACAACCTCAACTCTATAGAGATGTCCAATACCAACCTAGGTACCAACAACAAAGAATACCACCAAATCAACGACCTCTCCCACCGAAACCAATGTCCATTGACTACTCCCTGAGGACTCAGAAAGTAGACTATCAAAATAGACCAAGGAATCAACAATTCATACAAAAACGACAACATTCGCAGCAAATACACCAACCACAAAAGATGCAGCGAATCCATCACACAGCTCAACTCGGTGACGAAGAAAAATCCATGGAAGACTACGAGACAGAAATTGCAGAGGAAGACCAAAATTATGACGAATCACTAGAAGAATACACTGAACAGAGTGGAGGAGAAAACTTTGACCAACACGAAGAACTGGATGACATCTATTTTTTAGACTAACGCTCTCTTCACTTCCTTATTTCGAACACATTTCTAGAAGTGGAGAGACCCTGAAGTTTCTTGTTGACACAGGTTCCAACAAGAATTACGTTCAACCACGTCACATAAAGAATCCCCTACTAAATGCTAAACCCTTCTACGCTCACTCCGTGGGGGGAAATATTAAAATAACCCATCATGCACTTATTCAACTTTTTGGCCCCCAAACTGACAAAATTACATTTTTTATTCTCCCTAGTCTTATTTCATTTGATGGTATCATAGGACATGATACACTAAAACATTTGAATGCTATCATTAACACAAGTAGAAACCATATGTCTATTCACCCTGGTTTCTCTCATCCAAGAATTTCCATTCCGCTCAAACAACATCAATCACAATTTGTCAATAACATAAATATTAGAACCGACCACATGACTAAAGAACAACATTCCGAACTTATTAAAATTATTCATAAATGCCCCAATCTCTTTTCGGAACCAAACGAAAAGTTAACCTATACCACCATGGTCAAAGGAGAAATTCGAACCACAACTCGAGACCCCGTGTACTCGAAATCATATCCTTACCCCATGGCACTTAAAAATGAAGTCGAAAAAGAAATACGGAAACTATTAGAAGACGGTATCATAAGACCATCAAGATCTCCCTACAATTCTCCTGTTTGGGTTGTCCCCAAAAAAATGGATGCTTCAGGAGAAAAGAAGTTTCGAATGGTAATTGATTACCGTAAGCTAAACGCTATAACTATCGCCGACAAGTATCCAATCCCTGAAATATACGAAATCCTTGCAAACCTTAGTAAAAATCAATGGTTTTCCATAGTGGACCTAAAAAGTGGTTTCCATCAGATCCCACTTAAGGATTCTGATATAGAAAAAACTGCCTTTTCGGTAAATAATGGCAAGTTCGAATTTACTCGTCTTCCATTTGGGCTAAAGAACGCCCCCTCCATTTTCCAGAGAACGCTAGATGACATTCTAAGAGACCTCATTGGAAAATGTTGCTATGTTTACATTGATGACATCGTCATCTTTGGGAAAGACGAAACCGAACATTTCTCAAATCTGGAAAAAGTATTTCACACCTTAGAAAAAGCAAATATGAAAATTCAGCTCGATAAATGCGAATTTTTCCAGAAAGAAGTAGAATTTTTAGGGTTTATTATTGGAAGATTCGGAATAAAAACCAATCCAAAAAAGGTACAAGCTATAGTTGATCGACCTATTCCTGAAAACCTAAAAGAACTTCGATCCTTTCTCGGAATGTCAGGGTATTACCGCCGCTTTATACGAGATTACTCAAAGTTGGCAAAACCACTGACATCCCTTTTAAGAGGGGAAGATGGACATGTGTCCGCAAATATGTCAAAGAAAAAACTTATTCAGTTGAATCAAGATGCCATCGAAGCATTCCACAAATTAAAAAACTCTCTCGCCTCCGAAGAAGTTATTCTTCAATATCCAGACTTTGACAAAAGCTTTCAATTAACAACTGACGCTTCCGACTACGCCATTGGAGCAGTCCTCTCACAGGATGATAAGCCAATCACATTTCTCTCCAGAACCTTAAGCAAAACAGAAGAAGGTTATGCCACGAACGAAAAAGAAATGCTGGCGATTATTTGGTCCCTCAATTCTTTGAGAAACTTCCTTTACGGATCCCGGAAAGTCAACATTTTCACAGACCACCAACCACTTACCTATGCTCTAAGTAACAAAAATACAAACTCCAAAATGAAAAGGTGGAAAGCCATATTGGAGGAGTATAATTATGAGCTAAAATATAAACCAGGTAAGGAAAATGTGGTTGCTGACTCTCTCTCGAGACCCCCAAAAACTGAAATACACTCAATGACCCCTACAGAACACAGTGCTGACAGTTCAGCGCAAAACCTAATTCCATCTGTAGAAATCCCTATAAACGTTTTTCGAAATCAACTTTTACTCAAGATAGGAAATGAAAATAGCTATCAAATCCAGAACCCCTTTGACAACTATACAAGACATATTCTGATACGCCAAGACTACTCAACAAACGACATCATTAACATTTTCAAGAGATACCTTAATCCAAATACTATTAACGGACTTCTAACAGACGAAATGACGATGGGACGAGTACAAGAAATTTATCCGTTACATTTTAAAGATTATCGTATTCGATTCACCCAAAAATTTGTTGAAGACATAACCGGCCAAATAGAGCAAGAAGAAAAAATTCTGAAGATACATCGAAGAGCACATCGTAACGCCGAAGAAAACAGGATTCAACTGTTGGAAAACTATTACTTCCCTAAAATGTCCTCAAAAATTAGAACACTAGTTAACCGATGCGTAACATGCAAGGAGAATAAATATGACAGGCATCCTAACAAACCACATTTGAATCACACACCGATCCCTAGCTATCCTGGTAACATCCTCCATATAGACATATTTTCTACGGAAAAATACCTCGTGTTGACCGCCGTCGATAAGTTCACGAAATTCGCACAGGCTAAAATAATATCATCCCGTTCAATCGAAGATATCAAGGAACCTTTACGTGATATCTTGTTCTACTTTTGTGTCCCCGAAGTCGTTGTTATAGACAACGAAAAGGCTCTTAACTCAGCCTCGATAACCTCAATGTTAGAAGATGACCTCCAAATCAAAATTTTCAAAACACCACCATACAAAAGTGAAGTGAACGGCCAAGTCGAACGCTTTCACTCCACCCTATCTGAGATTATGAGATGTCTCAAATCGGAAGGACCTTCACGGTCTTTCAAAGAACTGTTACAGCGAGCCGTTAACGAGTACAATTTTACTATCCATTCAACTACAGGTAAAAAGCCCATAGAACTTTACTATGGGCGAATACCCAGACTAAACCCGGAACAATTTGAAAAGACACGTTTAATTAACATCGAGAAAATTAAAGCAAAACAGGAAAAAGATATTAAATATCATAATAAAAAAAGAAAACCGCAGAAGGACTATCAGATAGGACAGGTCATTTATGTAAAAAACAACAAACGGTTAGGTTCAAAATTAACAAATAGGTATAGACAAGAAATCATTAAGGAAAATAGAAACTCTACAATAGTAACAGAATCCGGAAAAATAGTCCATAAAAGTAATATAAGAAACTAATTCTCTTTCAGATGCACCATCTATTTTGGTCGAGCGGAGATCCAGATCATGGATTTCTCAAACTCCCAAATTGTCTCCCTACATACAGGGCAAACAAAAATTCAAGATGGACATTTCAAGTTAATACATAGCATTAATCTTAAACAATATGAGCAATTCCTTTCCGACATATCACCAGTCCTTAATCTCGAAACAACCCAAAGTCAAATCCTTTTTCCCTTAATATCACATGAAATTCAACAAATCCGTAATCTTTTACATAACTTACAACCCAGAATAGCGAAACGTTCTCTAGACTTTATAGGCAAAGGTTGGAAATGGATTGCTGGCAACCCAGACCACGATGACTTTGTTACAATAAAAGAAAAAATTACAGATGTTCTAAAAAACAACAATAAACAGGTTATTATTAATGAATTGTATAACGAACGAATAAACAATATTACGAGAATCCAGAATGAAATCCAAAACTTACTTAAAAATAATAATAAAATAAATTATGAAATTATATCAAATCTCAAATATAAAATCAAAATTGTAAAAGAAGAACTAGAGAATATTAACTATGCCATTCATTGGGCTAAACTAGGTACAATAAACTCTTTTATATTGTCAAAAAATGAAATAGAATTAGCCACCAAAGTATTTAATGAACAAAAATTACCCTACACAACAATAGAAGAAGCCCTAGACTTTGCAGATATAAAAGTTTTAAGCAATAGTACGTCAATCCTCTACATAATAAACATTCCCTTAACAACGAACGAAATTTACGAAAATTTGTTAATAAAGCCAATTAAAAAGAAAAACATTGTAACAGAAACATTGTACGAGGTAATTTTAAGAAATAATGAAAAATTATATGGAACAACAAACAAATGTAAAACTTTTAACAATCTATCCATTTGTAACTCAAAAAATATTGTCAATATTACAAACGATACTTGCATTCCTAATTTATTAAAAAGTCTACCAGCTACTTGCAACAAAATAAATAATCATCATATTCCGACCATAGATGAAATATCAACGGGCATAATGCTATTGAACCAATTCATCGGCACCCTTGAATTTGATAACACAACACACAACCTAAATGGAACATTCTTGGTAAAATTCCATAACATGACCATCACTTTGAACGGAATCCAATACATCTCCAAAGAAGCCTCAATGATTAAACCACTTCCGGCAATATTGCAAACCAGTCCCAAGGAAAACGAATACCGTGAATTACTCTCACTAGAAATGATGAAGGATCTCCATATTAACAATACCAATAAGATCCACCTTCTACAAACAGAAAACGATAATCAACGAGTAACAACATATTCCCTCATCTCCGTACTAGGACTACTTATTACAATAGCGATCATATGCAAAATCTTGCCAAGAAGAAACAACACAGAAATCATAATTGAACAACCGACAACAAAGACGAATGGACCAGTAACAATCATCGATAGACTTTCCGTTCCTGAGGTCAACTATCTCCAATATCCAAGCAGCCCAAAGTTCAACAACCTACCATACTTCTGACGACCGATGACGATCGTTTTTTAGAGGGGAAGAGTTAACATCAACACGAGCAACGGAAATGCTGACAAAGCGTCTGCCTCGATACAGCGAATTTCCACAGAAATTCATGTTGCAATTCAATTCAATACCTTAGGAATGCAAAGTACCGAGGTAAAATCGAATATAAAATTATTGATTGTAGTTAGTTAAGAAGTAAACTCAATAAAGGTCAGAGCAAACTGCTCTAGAAAAGATTTTTTTTATTAATTATTTCGGTGTAGTGATTAACTTGTATTTGTCCCTTAAAAGCTCCTAGCGGGCTGTGGACCCTCGTTGACAGCAAGGCGTGTAGTGCTGAGCCCTTCCTGGCCATCTTATTCGCGCGCTCATTGCCTGTTATGTCACTATGCCCTGGCACCCCAGAGAAGTTCAGACAGACAAGCTCGTTGCGGCACTCCTGCACCAGTTTGGAGTATATGTGTAGCCGAATCGATGGTTTTGATGGCGGTTTGGCTATCTATGAGGATAGCAATGCTTTGTTTATGCGCTGTGTCACGTCCTAGTTGCGTGCAGGCTTCTCGGATGGCCAGTAATTCCGCCTGGAAAACGCTGGCAAACTCAGGTAAGCGGACTGAAATTGATATTTGGGTGATTCTGAGTAGACACCGGCCCCCACACAACATCTCATGTTATATCCTTCGGTGTATATGACCGTGTCGAAGCCCTTCACTACTTCGTCTCTCTTCCACTGAGCCCTTGTTGGGAAATCGACGTGGAAGCCTTTCGTGAAGTTTAATTTGGGTGTGATGTAGTCGTGACCATGCCGTTTGATAGCGAATCTAGGATGTTGCTATGGCCATACGGCCTTGCAGTCCAGCATCTCGACTCCTTGAGTCTTATAGCACTGCATAATGCGGTACCTATTTTTAATTTCTCCAAGTCGATTTGTTTTTTGTAAATCTTTATCTAATACCCTATTCACACCAAGCCGAAAACCGAGTTTTCGTCAAAAAAGTTTAGAGAACTCGTGGATGCATTCACACCGAACACCAACTCGTTTTCGTTTGACGTTTCAATTAGCTGTGAAACTAGCTAGGAAATGTTTGTGGCGACTAGACTTTTATTTTAGTTACTAAACTTCGCCCGTATTGACATAATATAAAAACAAATTTATTTAAGCTACTTGATAATTGTTAAATGCATAAAATAATTTATATAAGCAACATTCAAAATCAAAACATCTGAAAATACCATTTAGTTGTGGCAGGTACCTAGTTTGCTCTTTATGGTGCAATGCAAAGATAACAAAAAAACTCTCACTCAGTCTCTCACATCCTGTCAGCAGTTTTGCTGAGCTCGCTGAATGTTGCAAAATGTGTGTCTGCTTCAACAACCAAACGATCGTACTCGTTTTCGTGGCGTTTTCATGGAAAACGACCTCAAATAACTCGTTTTCAAAACTGCAATATGTATGCGAAAACTTCTGTTTTCGAGGAAGTTTTCGACTGTTTTCGCGAAAACCCAGTTTTCGGCTTGGTGTGAATAGGCTATAAGAGAATATCCAAAAACTTAAAGAAGTTTTTGGCTAATTTTAAGGATAATCGACTGTTAAATCCCTCCAGCACACTTGTTGTATTTTATTTACCGATAGGGCTTGTGGTGTAGTCTAAATTCAGAAGATTTCAAAATATATTTAAAATATGAATAAACAAAAACAAAAAAAGTACAAACATGATTTATCCATTGCTTCTCAAATTAAAACGTTTGAAAAGACTTTCAAAATCTTTATCAATTCGCGCGAATTTTTATGAAAGTTTAAAATTCGAGCGAATAATTGGGTGCAGTGATTTCCTTACTTTAGATTTTAGAACTTACTATTCAGCATACCCATAATGAATTATAAGAACTTGCTTAAAGGTAGTGCCATTTGGTGCAATTGAAAAATGTTCCATCCATGATATATTTACGCGGCTGAATTTATGGTAACTTTCTTATAAGTTCAACAATGTTTTCCGACATAAAAAAGTTTTTCTCTATAACGGTGTTACGATAAAAAGTTTTAGTTTTACCAAATCGAGATATTCCAAATTCCTTCATCACGTTTAGGTACATTGGCAAACAATTCAATTATACCATCAAAAGATAAAGACGAATTTGGAAAAATGTTGCTTTTAATTTTATAAAGATTTCTTCTTATTTTACCAAAATCCACTGAAGTATTATTATCTTTAAATCTTTTACATGTGTTATCAAACGCATCCTGAATATGACGTTAGTTCATATTATGGCCTTCGTTCACATCACCATGAATCCTGCCAGTTCATTCGCCTTTAAGGTTTGCTTCGCAAGCCTTGGTTTCCCTAGGACTAAAAATTGTTATGATTTCATTGCGTAACTGATTTGGTTGCTCATTCCTACAGAGAACGTTGCCCTTCTCTACGACGTAAATGGAGATCCCCGTCTTTAAAAACTAAGAAGACTATTATTCTTGTGTTGATTCTCAAATGTTGGCCTACATTCGAAACGAAGATTGGTCAGATGGATATCTTTTGGCACGCCAACAAACTTCTCCAATTGCGAATATAAAATGTGTTAAGTCTTGGTCAAGTATTTATCTGTCTATAGAAGTTCCCGCGTGATTTTTGCCTTTCACTTGGTTGGTTTTCGAGTAACTCTCATTGAAACACACACAGAAAAAGCCTTGATGATGATGCTACAAGAGGCAAGTGTTTGTTCGCCTTACTATGGTATATATGTGTACGTATAAGCCCTTAATATATTTTTAGCATAAATTATCTAGGTGAGCACTTTATCGATTGCTTGTTACTTTATTGTTTCCTGTCGACGAGGCACATTAAGGTTTTTCTTTGCCAACGATACTTACTGGCACATAAAGCTGATTTGCTATATTTTTTAGGGGTGGTTGGCATTAGGAAGACCCTTTCACTTTTGGAATGACAAATAATATGCTGTTCTATAAAAAAAAAACAAATCCTCCACAGGCCAGCGGTCATTACCTACCGCATACAAATCCGATTTAATTTTCCAATTTTTCAACCAAATTGTTGACTATTTACAACAAGAGAATCACTAACACCACTAACGACCGGTTGATGGAAAATAGAGGGCGCTAGGAGCGGAAATAAGGCAGGAAACTAGGATTTGGATGAGTCCTTAGGATGGAAACGGATACGAAAGGGGATCGTCTGGATTGACCTTAGGTTGTTCAAATCTTGTGGTTTTTGAGAGGGTTGTTCGTCTTGGTATTATCCCCGATGTATCGCTCAATTCGTAGAAGGGTATAGTTGCCCTGTCGGTGCCTCTTGGGAATTGATCCTCGTTTAGTAGAGCCATTACATGGGGATACCGATATTTTGAAATGGTTTTGGTTGTCTGCAATCTTTTGGACTGGGAAGTCTGCTTCTTTCTGCAGTCTTGAACTTCTGACGTTTTTCTTCCGGATTGGATCGTAGAGGAGTCCTGTGCAGATCCCTAAGGGTTTTCTCTCAAAAATGGCCATGTACGTTTTAGAAATGATGTACCAAATGGGGAAGCCACGTTACAGTTACACATCGAATTTACAACCGTTGGTGCACCAGAAGACAAGTCGCTGACCTTTGCTTGTTCTATAGGTACTTCCATGGTAGATGTTCCGGGGAACTTAAAGACATTATCCCTCGAAATGCAACTTTTGAGCGCCCCACAAGACAGGCTACTAATGCTGATGACAATACAGTACATTTGACAACCGTGAGGACAACTTTCCAAAACTCCTTCTGTTACAGGACAAGCAAACTTTGGAACTCGCTTCCTGGGGATATATTTCCAAAAGACTTCAATTTGCAGCAATTTAAGTACTGAACTAACATACATCTGCAAGCATCTCGGGGCGCTGATGAAGCGTTATAGGTTCACCTTTCCCGGGAGAAGTATTAAAAAAAAGAAGTATGTATAAGTATTAAAAGCATCAGTATGGGTAGGGTGAAACGCGAATACAGCCTTCCTCAGAATAGTCTTCAGGTGTGGTTTAAATCTAAATCGTTCGTTAAAGACTTCAATATAATTAATGTTGTTTGTGATTGAAAGCGCTGATCCGTCAGGTAGGTAGTCAGGACCGGCCTCCACTCCACTTCTTCATCTGATGGGTCTACTGATGCAGATCAGTTCGGATTTGGCCATGTTGATTGATATGTCCCATTTTTGGTAGCACTCGAAAAGCCTCTTGACGTCGACTTCAACTTTTCGTGCTGCTATGGCTGGTGACATCGGGCTGCTATATGTGACGGAGTAATCGGCAAAAAGGCAGCTGTTAGTTGCGTTCTTGTGCTGAGGCTGGTCGGATGTTAAAATGTTGAAAAGCAGTGGACCCAGTTTTGACCTTTGGGCTCTGATGCTTTTCGTTTGTGAATGGCTGTACAAAAATGGACCTGGAGTAAAGAAATCTATAGGAACTATGTTAATGAGGGGTATAGCAAAACTTAGCTGTTTAAGTTTATGAATAAGTCCTTGAATCCACACAAAACCTTCTCCACATCTAGGAAGCATGTGGCTGTGACTTTGTGGTTGTTGAGAGCCTTCGTGACATCATGGTTGGAACTTTATTAGCTGGTGCAATGTAGAATGTTTTTTACGAAATCCAAGTTGAATGTCCGGTATAATGTTGAGTTGGTTACAAACATCTTTCACTCTCCGCAGGATAAGTTCCTTGAGTAGGTACATATTTTGTTCACACTACAAAGAAGCGATATCGGCCTATATCCTGTGATGTTGTTGCGATCGCCTTTCTGTTATTTTAGCTGTCTTCCATTTCCTAGGAAAGTAGCAACGTCGTTGTTCATCACTATAAGTTAGCAAGATCATAATTGGCTGCTTCAACTTTTTCAGGACGAAATTGGATATATTGTCTGGTCCAGTTGACTTCTTAGAGTGACTGCTTTGAATTATTTTAGCGATTTCCTTTGGCGTTGACAAGGTGTCATCACCTCCGGGGGTTGTCGGCTGGATTTGTTTCAGTGAATGGCGTACCCTATCACAAAAGCCACCTCCAGCGCTTTGTATACTCCTTTCAGTTCAACATCTAGATTGAGAACAGAAGATCCAGTGGTATCACTATTCTGGCATAAGTTTGGCTGCCTGTCAATATCATATGGCCAACAATTGTACTCTGTTAGAAGGTTAAAACTCCTCCACTATAGAACGCCAATTGGGATTAAAAGCTCGAATATACTGTGCACATCCTATACGAAATAGGAAACCAGTCAATCATCTTGCTGATATGTTGTATTCCCATTTTCTGTATGGTCCCTGTAGGGAATCAATTTAAAAGTTGCATAATCTTCTTGAACAATCCAACCTCTGTGTAGTGGGTGGCTCTGTGTTCCAGTATTGGACAAGTATAATTAGAAAATGGCAGCAGTGGGCTATAGAATCTGTAATATGATTTTTGGAAAATTTGAATCTTGCTCTTGCTTTTAGGATGAATGAGATGCATTACATCCCCATGTATCTACTTATAGATACCAGAGTTTCGATAATAACTAGTCAAGAACAGAAAGGTAGATAGATATCCATCAAATTTCTTTGCAAATAAAAACCTCGTCAGAAAAGTCGATTTCGATTAGATTTGCAATAAACTTTCTGGGACACTGTATAGGTGTACAACTACATACCATTTATAATTATTTTGGCCCGAAATTGCAACCAAGGTAAAGCCTTGTGTACTCATGCTTTGTTTATCTGTTCCCGGAATTTCTCAACACCAACCCAGACTTTGAATTGATCTGTTGTATAATGAACAGAATGACACAATCCTTGTGCATAACTTCCTTTATATTGATGAGATTGATTCAGTGTATCTTATAGGTAAGAGAAGGGAAAATGTTTTTCTGATTTTACTTGTTTACAGTTTTGCCTTTCGATGAAAACTAATCAATTTACCTTGTTGTTGGTCTCGAACTACCTACCGGATTTGTTTCCAATTAAAAAATATTTCCGGAAAATATCATTTTCAACCAAATTACGTCAAGGGAAATTTCTTTTCAGGAGGCATCATGTCACTGTACAGAGATTTGGTAAAGGATTTTCAATTAGAGGTCAGTTCCTATAAATCTGTGGTGCAATTTGAAATAGATACAATAACAAGCTGTGGGAACTGTCCCAAAGTTCTACGGGAAAAAAGAGGGCGTAACATCGATTTCTCAGAAGGAAAAAGAAAGAACACGAGAAGCGGGCTGTCAAATCTGTTGACGGAGGCTGATGCAATGTTTTGAAGTTCTACCAAATGGTAAAACGAGGTCCAAAAAGAAACCTGCAGGTGTGAATACGGTTGTAGTTGCACAGTCCGTGCTGAGGATAATACTTCTGTTAAATGGCGCACACATCCATAAATCTGTTGTTAGGCAGTATAAATTATGATCGATTCATTCAATTAGGACGATGATAGTAAAAATGTTCAACCTTCTGACCAAAATGAAGTCAGGATAGCCATAATAGCAAAGTCGAACAAGGCCACTGGAGTGAATGACCTAATGATGAGATGACTTTGTAAGGAGCATCCTGCATGCACCAACTTATCTGAAAAATGGTCGTATGAATGTTTGCCTAATGTACCATAGAGTGTCCCATACACAAGACAGGAGCTACTCGAACTGCACCAACTTCAACGTCGCCTACGATAGCGTAGGAAACTATACAAAGCCATGGCAGATTTCGGCATCCCTATATCAAACTCATCTATATATCTGTGGTGACGCTGAAGAAATCTCACTGCTCTGTCATAGTGGGAAAGAAAACCACGTAGCACTTGAAAGGCTGCAGAAAATAAGGCCCCAAAAGAGAAAATGAAATAAAGCCTCAAATTTGGGGTGTTGTTGTTTCCTGTACAATTTTTTGGGGCATTATCTCATTTGTTTTTTTTTTTTTTGCCTTATTTCATTAGGGCCTTAGACAAGATTATGCGTTACCATGTAACTTTCTCAACATTATTCTTGAAGGAATTAGGTAGGTATACGAAACTTATAAGTCGTAACATTAGAGGGAGAATTTTTCAAAAATCCGTTCAACTACTTGGACAATTGCCAGCAAGCTGAAGCCAGCCGAACTTTTATATCGCCATGTTGGTACACATGATTTTCTTTGTACATGGACACATGATCATGTGTGTGACTTTCATTCCCATAAACGATTTGACTACACACAAAATTAAGGCGTCATTTCAATGAAATAATATTTGGCAGGTACAGGAATAGTGAACTTTGCACGGTGCACTAATTATGCCAGCGAGACAAGTTGTTTTTTGAAAGAATAGAGGGATGAGGTAGATGCTATAGAAAATGCAACGAAAATCCACTTTCAGAAATAATTATTGCATGAACATGAAGGTTCTTTTCCGCACTATTGCGTTTTCGATATCTTCGTTTAATATTTTTGCGTTGATAGATTATAGTGAGTACGTCAAAAACGGGCGTCCGCTTCGGCTTTACCATCGAATTGTTTTGTGTTTTCAATTTCAATACCTGCCAAATTTTATTTCATTGCAATAGAGCAGCACGTAGAAACGTCAGCGTCAAGAGAAAAAAATTACACCTTTAAAACTTGTAGGAAAACTAGGCGTAAGTTTCAGTGAAATTTCGCAGTTCCACTAAAAGTTTTCTAAGCCACTTGTTGCTTTCTGTGTCACCTGTTTGTGAATTCCTAGCCAGCTGCCAGTCAGCCAGGTGATGCCAGGTTGTTGTTTTAATTATCATGTGAAATGTGACCCAACTGGCTACTATTGCCAAATGGCAACCACTGTCTGACGAGGTTTCAGAAAAAACACTCCCTATTATTTGGAGAATGCAGTAAGCTGTCAAAGACGGATTTGCAAGTATTTAAACGAAGGTGGCGAAGATTGATCTCACTGTTAACGAGGGCTAAATGAACTATGCTCTCATCGAGAAAGGGCACTCAAAGTAGTCAAATACTTTGTCTCTATGGCTCTATAAACCTCCCAAAATGCGAAGAATCACTCGTGTCAATCGCCGTATGTTCGGGCTTTAAGAATGCATCTAAGAAGTAAAGCTCTCACTCATGAAACTAAAAAGATTTTATGCAAGACCTCAATCATTGCGGCTGTGATATACAGGGTGTCCCAGTTAAGCAATATAATCCTTTAAGGGAAGATTCCTTAAGTTCTGCCGAACAAAAAATTGTATTCTCACCATATTTCCCGTTAAAGCCCATCAAAGTAGGTGACCTCTAGTTTGGAGGTGTTACCACTTAAAACGCTATAGCTTCTAAACTATTATGACATGAATACAAAAATTGTTTTGTTCATTTTGAAAAGACAATCTAGTAGCGCATAACATTCCTAAGCACAACTGAGCAGCTAAAAAAAAGTTATGGCTAGAAAATTTTTTGTTAATTTGTTTTTACTTAAAATCCTTTTTTCTCAAAATTTTTACTTAATAAATTTTTATTTTTTTTTATAAAATTTGTATCCTTGAGAATTTTCCTAAAAATTAGGTTAAGCAACTTTGTTACGTACAATTGACAGAAGTTGTAGTAAAAGCAATTTTTTGTCAGACAAAAATGGTCAAAAAACTCTTGATGTTTCTCTAAAATAAAGTTTTTCTTTCATCACGTACCTACCATTCAACGACATTGTTTTGACAAGAGCGTTTTCTGTCTTTTGCCTCAGTCACAGATGATAAAGAAAACTTTCGTGAAAATAAGATCATTGATTTTATTAGAGCTGGCCCCTGGCTTGCTTCAATTATCTAAAAAATAAAATAAATAAGTGACGCAACAGGCGGTAGACATCCTGCCTAGGCCTAGCTTCTCGCAACCATTCATTTGTGTGACTTTCTATTTTTTGTGACGAATGGAACGGACCTACTATTTTATGCCGAGTGCGAACGGCTGAATTGAGAAGCTTTTTCAGTACAGTTATACTATCGAATGTTTGTCAGACGTTCGCGAGAGGTGGCGCAGTAGAATAAACCTTAAGATGCTTCAATTATCTACAATAGTGAAAAGGGTAGGTCACAACTCACCATCCTAGAGTCTTTGAGTCTGTCCACCCTTAGGGACAACGAAGCAGAGGAAGACCCCACCTCGAGTGACGCACACAATTAGAGAACAACCTCAGCAACTACGTATGCGTACCTGAAGGCATCTATGAATAAAGCTGGTTTGTTGGCTTAATCCGTTTTCCACCCCGTGGCTCCCTCTATATAGCAAAAAAAGTTCCTATAAAACTTGTGCTTTTCTTATAAACTTGATATTCGTAAAAATTTTAAAACAGATTGAGATTGACCCTGAAACTGACACTAATCTTAAAACCTCCGTTTCTCCCATTTGCAGTTTTAGTAAGAGTTCGGGCTGAGTCGCAGTTTTTAAAAAGTACAAAGTACATAATTGGGCACATTCAATAATCTAGTCATTGTAAGTGGACATGAATTGTCTGAATTTAAATTGACCTGAACGCGAAACTAACTTGAATTGTTGGTATATGTCACTTATTGGCATTGCCAATTGTATTTTCTTTTTTTTCTAAGATCCGAGGTTCTGATTGGTGCTGTGGCTGTAAACGTCAGCCAGCCAGGGCAACCAAAACCTGCGCTCTCCCATGCTTTCCGATGCGACGTCAACGGTCAACTGAGAAAACTGTTCAGGTTCACGTGGATAGTGCCAAATAAAAAGTCAGCAACATTAAGATATTTAGCTGTCAGACTTACTAAACTACTAGATTCTTAAATGCCCGCATTATTTGGGTCGATTGCCACTATGGCTGACAAAGGGCCTTAAGAAGCGTGACATTTTGCTAAAAACATTTGCCCGAAAGGATAAGCTTCCAGTCTTCACTAGCACTAGACTTTTAAAGGATCTGTTGGTTAGCAGAACTCTTTATGTCTGTTAGAGCATGTGACAAGACAAATCGGGAAGGCAAAATAGAACAGACCTCCATGGTCTTATAAAAGTTTGGTGTAAAAGATGACAAGTCATTCGTAATGTTGTGCGTTTGAGCCTTAGAAGACAGCCATGACTTCGAAAAACATAACCCAACAGCGTAAGGATCTAAAACTAATTTATTTTCTCTACTGTCAATTTGTATCAATCCCTTACATAAACTTCAACAAACTGCTTTCCATAGTAGACTCTAATAAAAATCCACTTCCAAATTATTGACAATGTGCTACAATAATCCAAACATCATCCTCCATTACCCTATAAAATTGCAATATACGAATGGAAATACGTAATCAACGACTCAAGGCTACGCGAGCAACCATCACTATCATCCTTAATGCATACAGATTATGAAGAGTGCGCAGGCAGCATCTTCCGCACATGCAAAATACACACACACAACACCACCACCCCATCGCACCCTTCTTACAGGCTGGGGGTGGGATGCATTTAGCGCCAGTAGCTACTTAAGATTTCATGAATTCATGTTCAAAGAGAAACAGAGAAAGAACGAGTGCACCTAGAAAAGCGCAGAGGAAGGCTATATAGTCTGCTGCACTCTTTCATCTATTATAAAACACTAACAACTCTCGAAGTCGAATCAATTATTCCTGAGCGAGCATCTTTGACATGCAGATCTGGGCTCTCCATCTGCAATTGTGAAGGATTCTCCTCACAATGGAGCTCTATATGTCAGAGGTGCATGAGATGAGATTGGCCCCGCACCAGACGGAAATAGAACAATTAAACCTGCACCAAGTGGGAATTATATGATCTGGATATGAGGACGATTCGAGGATATTGTTTTTTTTTTCTCTCAGTTGGAGAGGGAGTGGAAAATAAATTTATGATTAACAATATGAATCCTTTACAGCGGTTATTTCAGGACAGAAATCAAAATGTGGTCTTCGATTGGGAAAGATATATATTTTTAGCCAAATTAATAACACAGGCATTTGAATTTAAATAAGTGCACCTTGTGGTTCGAGTTATCTAGAGGATAATCAACAAAAATAAGTAAAGGACTCTCAAGCTGAAACGCTGCGAACAAAATGAAAATGTTTCTTCATTTATTCTCAAGAGTGCAATGAATAAAAATGCCCCGAATGCTCAAGTAGAAAGTTGATACATCTACAGAATGAAAATGAAACCCGCAGTTGTTGTTTTTTTTGCAGCTAACGAGGAGTCCTTGCCAGTTCGTTACAGCTGCTGACGAAGCATGATGTCAGTAAGGAATATCAGAAATTTAATCTGAACAGGAAGAAAGGAAAAAGATTTCCAAATGAATTTAAGAGACAATTCAGACTCCTAGAGAGATCATGGTTTATTCAAATGTTGTACTATTTTGAACTGTAATTTTAAAGTTTCATTTTTATGTTCCACCAAATTTTGGTACAAAACTAACTGCAAAATATCCACGGCACATCACAAAAACAGCCTTAACCAAACTAGATACCACCATGAAGAAGTACAGTACAGAAAGGGACACATACTGCGAACCAAAAGGTGGTTGTTGAAAGACTGTACATATAAGGACCAGATCCGATAGAGACCAAGAACCCTTTACAATCATTTTTAAAGCCTTAGTTTGTTGAGCTTCTGCCAAGTAAATCGCTTTCTGCTGACGCTGCCAAGGAAGGTTCTACGATCTTCTCAAAATACGACGTCAAGACTTTATCTTGGTGGTCTCCAGAACATAATCAAACAGTCAAACGAATCGACAACACTACTTTCTAAGTCAGAAATACCTCCAGTAAGACTTATGGATGTCCGAATGTTTCGAGCGCCCAACTTAGGCATACTGTCCACGTAGCATCGCTTCATACGCACGCTTTCGTCATTTGCAGCTTGTTGTCAACCTGAGTTGATTTTAGCACCTGCATCATTCATTATTAGTGCACGGGTAGTCCCAACGATTGGAGAGCCTTGGGAGCTCTCGCCTATAGTTGCGATCGCGACGCGATGTCCGGTTTCCGTCCGCCAGTACTACTTCCATTACTTGTAGTAGCACCGGCTTCATTTGGATACCGTGCACGAACAGACTTACAGACTTGAGGGGGGTTTCTTTCTATTTTCGCTTCTTCTTGCTTTTCGGGTCAGCAGAAGAGGAGGCAGTGCCCGATCCAAGGGGTTGGTTAGTTTCAGTTGGTGATACCTCCACCGACCTATTCCTTTTCAAAGGCACCGCCGAAGAGCTGAAAGAAGTGCTTGCACCTTCAGCAGATAAAGCATCCTTGCGCCGCAGGTCCATCAGCTTCTTCCTTTTCTTCTTCCGCTGTCCCTTAGACAGGCGCAGTTCAAGGCCTGCCTCTTCAGGAGCCCGTTCAACCATGAAGGTATCTCCAGTCTGACTGTCGGAGGCAGTGCAGTGAGCCACAGCTTGTCTCATACTTAATCTGCCGAGTGAATCGGACATAGAGCCGCTTGAGTCGCTTGTGGGTTAGGGTACGAATGTTGAGGCCTCCAGAATCCGTGCCCAGGCAGTAGGATATAGCCATTACCACCTGGAGTAGACAATTCCGTATGGTTCTCCATTTATATCGAGTTTTGAGTGTTAACCACTGGCTTCTGTGGTCGGGATTTACTGAGGATGATAGGCTAGCCGTTACCTCAAACCCGATCGCAAGAGACTACTACAACTTTTGTCAACCGCGTCTGCCGTAACTTTTTAGCAAGAACAGCATAAAGTGCAGTCTATAACAATTCTTAAAACTGAAACTTATAAGAGTCTAGCTAGAGGCCTCATAATTAGGACTAGGCTAGTAAAGAAGATCGACTTTAACATAGAAAGTGCTTTGGTTAAAGTCGAATAAGGAAAAGTTGAAGGCGGTAAGTAAGGTTTGAGTAACCTTGAGCAGTATAAAGGGGATTGGATCATTAGAGCCATACCACGTGCGTGTTGGGGTGGTAGAAGGTAGAGAGATATGACGAGGATGACCTAGATTACGGGGGTTAGAAGATAGATAGAAACGTGCAATCAACGGACCTGGTGAATAAAAAGAATGTCCGTTCCTGTTTTCCTTAAGGGTATTCCGATTAATGAGTGCGTGTGTCGGTCTTGATATGAGGAGCTTTCCAAGATACGCCACGAAAAGCAAATCGAAGAAAACTACGTTGGGTGCTGGATACATTAACTTGCTAAAAACAAAATCTTGCTTCGCTAGCGTACTCGAGGCAAGCAAAAGTGATTTAGAGAGATCCGGTCACATACGGAGTCACGGTTGTTGCATTCTTTCAACCGAAATGTCTGTTTAAGATTCACACGAACTTAGAAACCCAGCACCTACTAAAGAAGAACTTACTTAAGGTGGCGCTACAATCCGGGGTGGACCTGGCCCTCAACCAACAAGCGTCTCCAACCAGCACGATCTTTAGCCTGCTGTCTCCAGTTTCGCACACTAAGTTGGTTCAGTTTCCATTCCACTTGCTTTCAAAAGTCGCGGTCTTGTTGCGCCGTCCTCAGGTGTGGATTCGAAGATCTGCGACATTCTTTCTACATGACCCATCCACGTCAGCTGAACCTTCACTCTTTGGGCTAGATTGATGTCGCTGAACAGACTGTACAGTTTGTCGTTGTACCTCCTTCTCCATTCAGCGTCTATGTTGTAGACGGGATCAACAATGTTTCGTTTCAAAACAATCATGGGTAACCTCATCCGCTTTTGATAGAGTCCGTGCATCTGTGCCATAGAGACGCTCTGGGGCGGTTGAGGTCTTATAAAGAGTCACTTAGTAGTTCGAGAGAAAACTTTGCTACTCAGTTGCTTTCTTAGCTTCCTCGTTTAATTTTAGCGCTGGTCTGAATTAATAGCAGAGTCTAGGTAGACATAGTCCGTAACCGCCTACAAGTTATATCTGTCTATATTTCGAGACGTGTTGGGTGTCCTTTCTTGTTGACAGCATATACTTTGCCCTGCCATCATTGACCGCAAAACACATCGTCGCCGCCTCCGTCTCCGCTGCGGTCTGCCGATTATGTCGATGTCATCAGCGTAGGGCCGTAGGCAAGTACCTAGATGGACGGACTTTTGAAAGATAGTACCTCTAGTGTTTGCTCTATTCTTTCAAGAACGATGTTGAAGACGTCCGTCGCGTGACACCGCATCGCACTGTCTTAATCCATTTTGGACTTCAAAGGTCTCGGTGAGTTCTTTACCCACCTTGATGGACTAGTGTGGATTGTCATTCTGCACAAACGGACGTGTTTGGAAGGGATACCCAAACTAGACGTTACTCTATATATTATAGCTCGTCCCTAAATGCTGTCCTAGGCCGCCTTAAAATTGATTAAAAGGAGGTGGGTATTCATTCATTTTCAATGGTCCGCTTGTCCATTAAGTGGGTCGCGAAGGAGGTGGGTATTGATTTGAATTTCCTGGGTTTTCTTCAAGATCTGCCGCAGTGTGATGTTTTTTTTGTGGTTGTGTGGGTCTAGTGGACTTTTCTGGCCTGAAGCCGCCGCACTAATAGGGACAGATCAGGTTGTTGACGAAAGGCTCCAGGCGTTCACACATAAGATCTTGTAGGAGAAAATATTCTTTCTTCACTCCGATTTGAGACTTACACTAGTTTGACATTTGTGTTTTTATGAAACCTTCCCAGCCAGTGGTTACCAGTAGTTGCCAGTTGAGGCACTCATTTCATATGCTAATTAAAACAACAACCTGCTGGCAACTGCTGGCAACAACTCTTGATTTTCTGCCCAGTCGGAGAGCTGCTGGCTAAATTCAATTCACAATGAACAAACAGATGGCGCTGAAAGCAACAAGTGGCTTAGACTTTCCGTACAATTTGCTTAAATCATAATGGCGTTCTTATCTCATGCACACAACATTCCAGAGAAAAATGTTAGAATTTATTAAATATTTCTACCAAATGCATAATTGTATACTAAAACTCGGCTGACTGGATTCATCTTGCTGGCAGTTGTCCAAATAAACGGCTGGCTGGCGAGGTTTTAAAAAAAAACATGCATTTTTTCTCATCCCTCTCCAATAAAGAAAACGACACATAGTATTTACATGTACCTATCCTATATGTATTTTCGATGCGTCCCTCCAACCGCAAGACACAACTAAAATCAAATTCGATCGTTTTTGAATAAGTTCACATTTTTGTCAAATAAGATCTGTTCTGGAGTTGCCTGTGGCTCAGCTTCTAGAAGGAGTTGAAGGATGATTTATAGCTTAAATGAATCAGGGACAAATTCACAAGAAATCGTTTGCTGCGTTTTTAAATATAATCGAGTTAGAGCTGTATAGCTACCAAAATCTAGCCAGATAGTAGGCGTATTTTTTTGAGAATCTATAGCTAGCTCACTTTTACTTTTACTTGCAAAACTTTCATACTCACTTTTGGTTTTGTTATACTCACTTCCCAAAAAAATACGCCAAGTATAGAAGTGGCTTCCTTGAATATTTGAATCAATTTTTGTTTCTTCCACAAGTACGGGAATAATTCTTCCTTTAAGCACGTACTGTATGTACCTACGTCCGCAAAATAACAGGGACGCCATCTACGACCGCACACACTTGACGGGCTCTGTAAATTCATTAGTTTACTGTTCGAATGTGCCACATGCATACCTGAAAACCTCTGACCTTAAAGCGCTGCTCTCCGCCACTGTCCTTTCATCCAAACTACGACACCATGCTCCTCTATGGTTTGACGTAAATCTCTGTTTAAAACAGAAATACTCGCTACTTTAAAGCACAAGGAACGCAAAACTGTAACCCATTGAATTGGCCATTGGGACCTGACATGTGTTGCAACTCACCATCGTGCCTCTCGTTAGCGGTGGTGTTCTGGTGTTCATTGATCACGTATCCATCCGCGTTTATATATTCCTATTCGCATGTTCTCGAATTCACACGTGCTCTTAAATCGTCACACATTCACCCACTCACTTGACTTTAGAACGAGTCCTTCGCCTTCCTTACTCAGTAACTGCCATCGAGTTGAACATTAAAACTGTACCCTGTGGCAGCTTTTTATGCTTGTTTGGCTTCTTCGCGTCTCAATTTTTTTTTTTTTTAGTTTTAATTTTTTTTTAATAGCTATGCCCGCACAATATACATTAGTGCAAGAGGACACTTAAAAAAAATCCAAGTGATTCACATCCTTTGGCTTTAACTTTTGCCGGTTGCTGGTACAGCACTTGCATTGCATTGCATTGGCGCTCGTGCATTCATAATGTGCACTCGTATTGAAATATGCAAAAAGGATAAACGTGCACAATCAGTTGCTGTCGGGGTGGGGGAGGAAAAAAAATCTTTAATTCATTAATCACTGTTGTGTGATGCTATGTGCTATATAGGTCCTGCATGGTCCCGCTGGGTGTTGTTCTGTGTATTTATAGAGAATGCGTTTTTCTCTCCTCAAGGACGTTGTTCTTTTGAGAAGCTCTAAGCCTCTAAGGACAGCTGCGAGAAATATGAAACAAAAAAAAAATAGAAGGAAAAACGATTCTTCTCTCAAGATCGAATAATATGTACTCTTTTGTTATTGGTTTAGTTTATCCTTGTGGATTTTTCTTTTTTTTACTCAAATGTCAAAGGCGATTGAGTGATATGAAAACAGAGCGTCAGCTTCGGTCCCAAGAATAAATGCACAGTTAGGTATGTACCTGGTTGGGGGTTTCCTTGAATCCTACTTTTGGCGTTTTGTCTTTTGTTTGATTCAACAAAAGCTGGACCTTTTTTTCAATTCATATTCACCTGGCAATGACTTGCAGAATTTAAAATTTATAGAGCGGGGCTTTTTTTTAACATGCAAAATGACACAAAAATGTCATTCAAGCTAATCGATGAATGGCCTCCCTCCGCCACTAGGTATCAGGTCGCACTCACTCATCATATCCCAAAAGTGCACCACTCGCTAAATCGAAGTGCACACGAGTTTTGTCAGCTGTAAAGGGTGGTTCTGTACAGTTGGTCTCCTAGTTTAGGGTGCGGACTGCATTTATTTAGGTCACGTCAACCATTTGAGCGAAATGTTGCTTTTGCATGTGCAGTGCACACACCCTTAAGTATATAGGTATGAGTTAAATGGCTTGAGGCATTATTTTTGATTGTCATTGATATACCACTCTGGGGGGTGTTGTCCCTTTTTCCGGTCCACACACAAAAGGGACAATTTCTCTCATCAAATTTCATGACCATATGGAATCTGTGATGGAAACTGACAAATATATATTTCTCGTCTTTTAACCTTTTCAACTCAACTGCACTACAGTGTATCCACTACTTGTGTGCTGATGTGGGCAGATCCCTTAGAAAAGGGTGTCCTGCCCGCTGCGTCCACCAGATAAAGGCGGGGACGGATGACCAGGTTTAACAGACACCAAAGTGTTTTCATATGAAATGCGATTCAAACACTTTACCCGATAGGATAACTCGTGTCCAACGTGTCCTTGCATTAATCTGAAACTATTGCTTGGTGGGTATAGGTACCTACTAATTCAGTGGGAAAGGGATTGTGTGTTTACATTGAAAGGGAGCTCTTAATGGAATGGAATGGCTCTCATGTTGCAAAGTATAGGGCAAACTAATTGACAGTTGTTTGCTTTTTTTTAAGTATTGGCGAGCGGGTAATGCGTTTGGTATCAAATCGGAGTTTGGTTAAGTTGAAAGAGGACTTCTAACAATGGCAGTAGGGACAGCTTACGGAGGCAGAAAATGTGTGAAATTTTAACATTGGAAGGAAAGTGTCAGAAAGATGGCTTCTTCTGATTAGGACTTCAATTTGACAATTAGGCAATAGGAATGAGAAAGTGAAACTACTGCAGCTGTGCTTGCTGAATTCAGAGGAACTAGGTATAAGTGGAAGCAAGAGCCTTCAATTTAAACCCACAGAAAAGCATCAAGAGGAAATGGTGAATCAGGTCCATGGTAAGTTAGTACAAATGATATGTAATTCTGTAAGCCTAAGGATTGAGGGTACCTACAGTACAATGTTCATCAAGCATTCAACTTGATGCATGTTGATTATATCGATTTATTGTTATCTATATCCGAATTATATTTTCGGAGTCGGTTAGGTTTATAAAGTGCTTCATCAATAGTAGAAAATTAATTTATTTAATGGAACTGCTCTAAGCCAATTTCGAGCATTATTTTGGGAATGGTTTGCCTGCAATTTAACGCCAGCATCTGACAACAACATCTCAGAAGAAATTAAACGACGAACAACTCTTGCCAACCACTGTTTCTTTTGGCTAAGAAGGCAATTGAGTAGTAGAGCCCTATCCCGAGCAACTAAGGAGATTCTATATAAGACCTTGATCATTCCAGTCCTGCTTTATGGCTCTGAAGCTTGGACTCTATCTAAAGCGGATGAAGATATCCTCGGTCGCTTCGAAAGAAAGATTCTTCGTAGAATTTTCGTTTGCAATGACGGGCTGTGGATAAGGAGATTCAACGACAAACTATACGAGCTGTACAGCGACATCGACCTGGGCAAACAACTGCGAGTAAGTCGTTTAAGATGGCTAGGACATGTAGAGCGGATGGAAACAAATGCTCCGTCCGGTAGAGTCTTCGAGTCTACCCCGGAGGGAGAACGCAGTAGAGGAAGACCTCGCCTTAAGTGGCACGCGCAAGTCGAAGGCGACCTCATCCGACTAGGAGTGCGGAACTGGAGGCAGTTAGCTAAGGACCGGGCTAACTGAAGAGGCATGTTAGCTGAGGCCTCGGTTCACCCCCAACTGTGTAGAGCCGCCTAAGTAAGTAAGTCTGTTTATGTGAGATATGTGTTATCCAGCGGGTCTCGACTCAAAGTTGTCCCAAGATACTCATTCTTCTGTCAGCCAAAGCTGGACATTTACACAGTATATGTGCCGCTGTCACAAATTCCTCCAGGCATAGTTTACAAGTATCATCCTCTCTAAGGCCATTTTTCCTTAAATGATACCCGAAATTACCATGTCCTGTAGTCAATGCCACCACCCATTTCAATGTTCCTCGACTCATGCTTAGAACCCTTCTTTGAGTGGAGGAGGTCGGCCACTTTACTGCCATTTTAGCCCGTCTAAATTGTTCCACGGTTGACCAACCTCTCAGGTGTCCTGCCATGATCCATTTGTGAATCAGCTGTTCTACAATTCCTCTACCAATTGAAGAGAATGGTTCTGGTCCCAGCTAATTTTCAGTTGGCCCCTGTTTTGCAAGGTAGTTCGCCTTTTCGTTGCCGTCTATACCTGTGCCCTCGTATCCAAGTCAGTGTTACTTCATTTTTAGATGAACACTTATTGAGCTTGAATACACATTCCAGTGCCAATGATTTTGTGATGTTTGTCTGTTCCATGCATTTGATCACCGCCTAATTGTCCAGTGAAGCATATTTCTTTCTTCTAAGAGGTTATAATAATCTTTTTAGCGCGTGTCTATATTATTAAAAATGGGCCACGGATATTTTGTAGACAGGTAAACCCTTCATAACGTTCAAACTTCTGCTACCAATTATAAATCATACAAAACATTCCCCATGTGTATAAAAGAGACACGATGTGATGTGCTTTTTCTGAGGCCTAGATTTCGCTCGCCGCAACCAGGATTTGCCCAAAGAAACACCAAACTTTGGTTAAGAGATATCCTTTATTTCAACGTATATTACCAACGTATAAAGTACTGTCTTTTGATTAGCTAACAATGATTAAATTCCTAAGTTGAGTATATGCTATACAAATACAATAATGCGGCCCAACGAGAAGCGTGGCTCCGTATTACAAATAGCGGCCCACTGACAATCGTGGCTCCGATATGCGGCCCAGCGACAAGCGTGGCTCGGATTTGCGGCCCAGCGACAAGCGTGGCTCCGATCTGCGGCCCAGCGACAAGCGTGACTCCGATCTGCGGCCCAGCGACAATCGTGGCTCCGATTTGCGGCCCAGCGAGAAGCGTGGCTCCGATTTGCGGCCCAGCGTCAAGCGTGGCTCCGATATGCGGCCCAGCGACAAGCGTGGCTCCGATATGCGGCCCAGCGACAATTTGGCTCCGATCTGCAGCCCCAGCAACAAGAGTGGCTCCGATTTGCGGCCCAGAGGCAAGCGTGGTTCCGATCCTGATCCAGAGCAGGACAGCCAAAGATGCTGATTTAAGGCCTGCTTCCCAAAGAAAACTTAGCCACCAAAAATTCACAAGACTGACCGAAGTCAATTTCTTTGTGGGAGCCTTATCTGGTACACTAGATTGGTACAAAGCAACAAGTAAACAAGTCTCCCCGAATGGCAATTTCATTCGGGAACTCATGCCATTTCCTCCAATTACTCAGTGTGACTTATAAGTGACGAATGAAAATTTCTTGTCACAAATATTATTTGGTTGGACAGTCTAGGAAATTTGTGTAATAGCAGCGGGTGCCTGTGGACAATCTCAACCTCAGCACTGTCTATCAGGTCCAAATTCTGCCATAGAAATCTATAAAGCTATAAATAACTAGAATATGCTAGCTCGCTAAAACTTATACATTTGGGATTGGGAATTCGACAGCGACCGGCCTTCCCCTGGCCTTTCAAAAAATGTATGTCCAATTCGTCGGTGTTCCCCGAAATTCCCTTTGATGAAAAAGATTGAAGAAGTCAAAAACAAAACTCTATACAAACGAAATTTTCAAATGCTGTTTCTTGACATTTATTTGCTTGTATAACGGGCTTCCGACCTAAGGTTGGGATTCGAAAATACTTTTAGCTCAATGTCTCCAAGCTAATGTAGCCGATGTTCCGGCTTTTTAGACTACATCCACATATTGGTATACAGCTCAGAGAGTTCCCGGTTGTATCATCTCCTCCATTCGGCATCCTCGCACAGAGAACCAAAAATTCGCTGAAGTACTCCTATTTCTTCGAAGGAGCCCAGTATCAGCTCTCCCTTTTTGCTTATCGTCCACAACTCGGTGCCATAAAGCAGAACTGGCAGAACTGGCAGGACTGTAGGAGTTATGAATTTTGAGCCCAATTATTTTGCCAACCCGGAGTAGCAGCGGTTTCCTTGAATAAGTCTTTGCCGGATCTCCCCTAGGGTGTCATTTGTGGAGTTCATGTTTACTCCGACGTATAGATGAACTCCTTAACTACCTCGAAATTGTTCCTATCAATAGTAACATTTTGTCCTAGGCTATGGACAGATGCTTGTTTGTTTATTGATAACATCTACATCTACTTAGGCTGTATATGCTATACAAATACAATAATGCGGCCCAACGAGAAGCGTGGCTCCGTATTACAAATAGCGGCCCACTGACAATCGTGGCTCCGATATGCGGCCCAGCGACAAGCGTGGCTCGGATTTGCGGCCCAGCGACAAGCGTGGCTCCGATCTGCGGCCCAGCGACAAGCGTGACTCCGATCTGCGGCCCAGCGACAATCGTGGCTCCGATTTGCGGCCCAGCGAGAAGCGTGGCTCCGATTTGCGGCCCAGCGTCAAGCGTGGCTCCGATATGCGGCCCAGCGACAAGCGTGGCTCCGATATGCGGCCCAGCGACAATTTGGCTCCGATCTGCAGCCCCAGCAACAAGAGTGGCTCCGATTTGCGGCCCAGAGGCAAGCGTGGTTCCGATCCTGATCCAGAGCAGGACAGCCAAAGATGCTGATTTAAGGCCTGCTTCCCAAAGAAAACTTAGCCACCAAAAATTCACAAGACTGACCGAAGTCAATTTCTTTGTGGGAGCCTTATCTGGTACACTAGATTGGTACAAAGCAACAAGTAAACAAGTCTCCCCGAATGGCAATTTCATTCGGGAACTCATGCCATTTCCTCCAATTACTCAGTGTGACTTATAAGTGACGAATGAAAATTTCTTGTCACAAATATTATTTGGTTGGACAGTCTAGGAAATTTGTGTAATAGCAGCGGGTGCCTGTGGACAATCTCAACCTCAGCACTGTCTATCAGGTCCAAATTCTGCCATAGAAATCTATAAAGCTATAAATAACTAGAATATGCTAGCTCGCTAAAACTTATACATTTGGGATTGGGAATTCGACAGCGACCGGCCTTCCCCTGGCCTTTCAAAAAATGTATGTCCAATTCGTCGGTGTTCCCCGAAATTCCCTTTGATGAAAAAGATTGAAGAAGTCAAAAACAAAACTCTATACAAACGAAATTTTCAAATGCTGTTTCTTGACATTTATTTGCTTGTATAACGGGCTTCCGACCTAAGGTTGGGATTCGAAAATACTTTTAGCTCAATGTCTCCAAGCTAATGTAGCCGATGTTCCGGCTTTTTAGACTACATCCACATATTGGTATACAGCTCAGAGAGTTCCCGGTTGTATCATCTCCTCCATTCGGCATCCTCGCACAGAGAACCAAAAATTCGCTGAAGTACTCCTATTTCTTCGAAGGAGCCCAGTATCAGCTCTCCCTTTTTGCTTATCGTCCACAACTCGGTGCCATAAAGCAGAACTGGCAGAACTGGCAGGACTGTAGGAGTTATGAATTTTGAGCCCAATTATTTTGCCAACCCGGAGTAGCAGCGGTTTCCTTGAATAAGTCTTTGCCGGATCTCCCCTAGGGTGTCATTTGTGGAGTTCATGTTTACTCCGACGTATAGATGAACTCCTTAACTACCTCGAAATTGTTCCTATCAATAGTAACATTTTGTCCTAGGCTATGGACAGATGCTTGTTTGTTTATTGATAACATCTACTTAGGCTTGTCCTCATTTACTTTAAGGCCAAAGGATTTCGGCTGTTTTTCAATCGCTGTGAAAGCTTCTATCACGGCACTCTGGGAACGATCGGTGATGGCAATAATCATCCGCATACCCCTACCCCAGAAGCTGAACGGACCTGTGTTGAAGATAGTGCCTTCTGTGTTGACACCTGCCTAGCCCACTCTTCTCCAGTACGAGATTGAAAAAGTCGCATGACCCGGTGTATGTTTGAAATAGTTGAAATAGGATAAGGTACTTCCAATCTGCACTTTGCAGCGCTAAATCAGTTTTGCCGGGACTCCAAATTCGGCCATCGCCGTTCTTGACAATTATGAGAGCTTAGGATATTAAATTTTGATAATTGATGCGCAGCGCATTGTCCTGCGGGCAGGGACAACTAGTTTTTCATAATTTACATAACCTCCAACCATTTTCAAGAACATAAATTCGAATCGAATCTACTCTCAATCATAATCACTATTCAGTATTCATATCCATGGAATTCTAATTTCCATCACGAGCAAATTGCTATGTCCTTTGTGCAACCAAAACTATTTCCCATTCAAATATAGTTGATTACAATATTCTCTTCTATTATTACAATCTCCAAGAAATATTTAGTTAAATATCTATTTCATATGGAAATTGTATCAACAACACTACATATCTAGATACTCTCCCCCATCGTCCTCCTTCTGACCCAGTTCATTCACAATAACAGAAATATCTGAAATTCAAAAACTCTTCGCCTAATAGCGGCCAACGGCGGCGTCATCATCAAATCAATTCTTCTCTCGGTCCTTGCTTTGGAATATTCTGTCAGCGTTTATCCGTTGAATCGAATGCTTTTGTGAATAGTATGAAATTAATACACCAGATCCTTGTTTGCCATTCGATGTGATATCTATGCCAGCCGGCCGGCCGGCGGCAACGACACAATACTCCACAACGTTTGTGCTTCACTCTTGCCTATTCAGGACAATAAACTGAAATCATGATTAATATCTCTTATGGGCGCGGAACAATTGATTTCTTCAATAATGGAGGACAATTTCGAGGAGAAAATAGAGGACGCCAATTTTTTTTCTGATGAAAATTTTGCCAAAAATAAAATAGGACGAATGGTGAAGCCTTCGAGATGAATGCTCAATTGCTAACGCTATAGCAAACATGTTGTTCCTTTCCCAGTAGTTTTGAAGAATGTTTCCTGTTGTGCCTATTTCGGCCTTAATTCTATACGGTTGAAGGTCACAAGATGAAATTTAGAAAAAGCGTTTACAAGTGTCCTTTTGAAATGGACGTGTGGTTCATTAAATTACATATAGCCCCAAAAGAACTGTACACAGATGTATGCACTGCACACCACTCATATTTCATGAACATTTTTCAACTAAAACAATTGTTGGAGTAATCAACTTAATGACGACTCGTGGCGGTTGTGTTTCTTGACTTTGGGATTTTCTTCTCTGTAATATTAAGCCTTAGAGCTTGTACTATTCTTGTGACGCAGGCAGGCACAGCCATATGTGAAATGGATTTCTGGCGGTAGACGCACATTTTTCTGCAAATTTTGTTGCTCGGTTTAAGAGACACATAAACTACACGTGTCGACACTAGAGTGCTGATTTTTTTTTCACTTTATTGAGCTTTATGATATTTACGGTGCTATCGAAGTGGAAAATGAATTTTTCTTTGCCATCTTTCCATATAAAAATATGGGACATAATATCATTTTGAATGACGCAACAGTTTGCAGGAAAAAAATGTCCTCCGCCTCAAAATTAAATTGATGTCCTTAGAAACAAATGTCGTTGTTATTCTACTGTCAGAATTGTATAGAAAGGTATTATTTTTAGAGGTTATTATTTTTTAAATTGGCAACACTTTTTCTAGCGACAACCAATTTGACAGATGGCAATTGATTTGTGCTTAAGTAGATCTATTGTCATTATGTACTGCAATCTGAAACATGCAAGATTAAAATTGTTGATTTTAAAAGACGTCCTCTTAAAAATTGAAAAGTCGGGCAGACTTTACTCTGCCGAATGCCAATTCGAAAAATAATTGATTTAAGTGCTGTTACAGACTATGACATTAACAAAGCTTTCCAGGGTGAGCGATCACATCTAACTACTGCTGGAATAAACACGAAGCTTCATTTTTATTGACAACTAGCTTGTGAGTTAAGAAAGGGCACCTTAAAAAGGGTCATCGCCAATAACTCGGAAGGCGTTAGGTCTTATCGCTCAAAACCATAACGCCCAAATTGAAAAATGTCATAACGCCCAAAACATTGCTAGGCAATTTGTTGTTGTAAAATGTACGTAAATTTGGGTGATGTGACATTGACTTTGGCGTAATGGCATTATTTTTGCTAACGCCAAGAAAATGCATAACGCCCAAAAACAAACAACAAAATTGAAATAAAGGCCAAACAGAATTTGCAGTTTAATACGTAATCCCCCTGCTAGGGTTTACTGTCAGATTTCGGGTATATGAGTTACATTGGGCGATATGTCATTCGATTTAGGCTTTGCGACGCTTAATTCCTTTAAATTTGGGGCGATGTGGTAGTTTTTGGGCGTTATGACATTTTTCAATTTGGGCGTTATGGTTGTGGGCGATAAGACCTAACGCCAACTCGGAACCCAAAAAATTTTTTTCAAAATCGAAAAAATTGTTATCTTTAATTTTTGTAATAGAGTACACAAACCAAGTTTAAAGTCGATCGGATGAAAAATACAAAATTTCCCATAAAAATTTTTGACCCCCAACTTTAGTTGAATTTCAAAATATCCTTCCTTATTCCTTGTACACATCATAAAGGGAATCTCTGTGCAAAGTTTCTGCTTTCTAGAGCAAAGTGTTTGGGCGGGGCGTTGATGATCAGTGAGTCATAATATAGATTTTTATATTATTGACAATAATTACTGTCAATTTTAATGTCAATATTCTATAAAGGTGCCAAAATAAAAATGTAACTCTATTTTTAATCGCAAAAGGAACGTTTTGGTCATTTTATTAATTTTTTTAGAATTATAAGTCTGTGGCGTCGACACGTCATCAGAATAAACAAACCTTGGCCGATGTAACTCTTCAATTAATTTCAATCGATAACATCGCCTATCCACCATCGTTCGCAGCTCGATCATTCAGTTACTTTCGATAACATATCGCGGCCATCTTTTATATCGTGGCCATCTTTTATTTTACGGCCATCTTTATATCGCGGGTTATAAGTATCGCGTACAGATTCCATTCGTTCTTCTTGTTCTTTGACGCGCGCTGGTGGTTATAACTATTCTAAATAATTGTATTAAGTTAAAATTAAATGTAACTACCTAGTTAATCTAGTGAATTCAATAAAGTGAATTTTATAATTGGATTTACATATACATAGTTTTAATCTAAATCCAAAAGTCTGGAGAACCCTTTTCAACTGCAAAGACGAAAACAAGCGCAAAATTGTGAGTTTTCGACTTCAACCGCAGCACTCCTCACTCCTTCTCTTAAGTTATTCTTAACCCATTTACTACCACTGTACTGTACTTGATCTTCTTCACCATTTCGAGCTTTAAGCCCTAGATAAAAGTCGTAAGAAAAGAACGTCTTAAGGTTAACATTCTTATAGCTCTCGACACAACAGGGTGGTATTTTCCGAATTCTCTTCTTTTTTTATGTCGTCGTGCAAGTGCACCCAAATTCTGTTCAAATTTGACATTAACAATTCGCCATCCTAGCTGCTTGACATTTTGAGAGAATTTGATGATAATCTCACCGCAGCGCGGCGTTTAGCGCGTTCTGTTTGAAGACACCATTAAAATCCTAAGAACCAATGTGACTCTAAATTATGACTTCCTGTGCAGTTTTAAATACATTCCATTATTTGGTGATTGTGTCTGAATCTAAAATGGTGTTGTAAAGGTTTTCCCGTTGTGAAATTGCTGCGTCTAGCCTGTGCAGATATTACATTCCAGGTCCAGGGTTTCACAATCGTACCTAGCGAACAAATTGGGGGGTACGATAGTGGATCAGTAACTTTTGGAAGGAAAACTAGATTCTAACGCAGAGTACACATATTAAAGGTAATATATTCCGAGCACTCATTTTCGTTTCGTTCTGCGCATCTGTCAAAAAGGCATGCTTTTCCATAGAAATACGAATTTGGTCACATTGTCAGCCATGAAAACTCATGCGCGCGCATATTATTTCTATACACTTACAGCCTTATTTATAAACTTCATACACTCTCTAAGATAACTCTAAACGCAAAAACATAATATATATTTTTGCGTTTAGACCTATTTATAAATAAGGCTGTTATTGTCCATGGTCGCCATTGCAGATGCGCAATATTTACCTTTAATGTGTGTACTGTGGTTCTAACGTTCCCACGATGGATGGTATTTTAATCATACTCTCTTGAGTGCTATACTTGGTCTAGAGGTAGACTTTTGTTCTATCTCCAATTATAAAGCAGTCCTCAATATGACATTTACTGCGACATGACCTAATGGAAAGTCTATGTTTTTTCGGTAAAATCACTCGAACATCGAAAACTATGTTTTGGAGAAACTTTTGAAAATGTTGAACTTTGCGGTTAACTTTGTTTCACTTCCTTCATAACGATTTCGTAAACTATCCGCCAAGAGTTCTGATTTAATCCTAAAAAAATAGGATTTGTCTGAACTTCGTGGATCTGCCGTCGCATAAATCTTTGGTCGCTTCTGGACTTACCGAGCCTAAAGCCGTACTCGGGGCTCGGGCTAATGTTGTCATTATATATATTTTAAACATTTTATAGAGTCTCCTTACTTGTGGATCCGGCAAACGATGCAGAGGTTCAAGTAAGCTCTCCACCAAATCATCTCCCGCAGCATTAACCTCGACCAGCTTAGCTCTCTATAGTCTCTCAGCTTTGTTGGACTTGAGTTTAAACATTTGTATCCTCAGTTTTTTATAAGCGAGGTCTTAGTGGACGTTCACGTCTTCACGTCGTTTTGGCAAAAGTTAAACCACTTTTTGATAGCATCGTCTATTTCTCTGTGCGAATAGTTACACTCAGTCACTCACGTGTCAAAAGTTCAAGATTTCTTAGCTAAGTCTTATGGCAAATTCTGCCCTTGCTTTCTGTACCAATCACCGTGGTGAATGTCACAATTCTTCGTACTTCCTTCGGCCTGGGTTAGGTTAGGTTAGTGGGTTGGCAAGACAGGAAAAATCTGTACGTGCCACACTTAGATCAACGTGTATTCTTTGTGATTCTCTAGGGCCCTAGGTGTTTATGACTCTCACACTCTGGAAAACTAACTATGTAAAATCTGTACGGATTGTCAAACCATCGAGGTATTTACAAATGTATGTATGTCATTTTTATTGACCTGCCATTTTTCTAAATTCTGAAAAAGGCCTAATTACTAAGGATTCTATTTCTTATATGGCAGAGCGCTTGGTAGTGACAAAGAAAGTGTGAGAGGTGTCCCCACGCACCAGCTCATCACCGCATCCTCCGCAGAGGCCATCTGTTACTGATTTCCATTTTCTTGGTATATATGGTATTTCAGCAAAGACAATGATTTCTTGTTCAATTGTATAAGATTCTCTAAGTTTTCTGTTTGTTATAGATCGGCTACATTTTCTTGGTTATGCAACCAGGAATCTATCTTGCTCCATATTTCCCAATTATTTTTTCCCAATTGTCTGTTTGAGATTACACGGGGAAGTTCTTACTGTGGTAACGGCCTGGTCTAGTTAAAGGGAGGATCCCTTCTTTGCCATGTCATCAGCTTTTTTTTTTCATTTCTAGAAACACCTCGGTGCTCAGCATAGTCTTACGTTGTGACAGCGAATTACAAGCTTCGATTTAAGTTCAACGGCAGAGATCGCTTTAATTGTCACTTTACTGTCAATGAAAAAGTTATAGGTATTGCCATCATTGCAACCTTTTTAGCAGCTGTTTCACTGCCAGTACCACAGTTTGGAAAAGGCCGTTGTAGTCCCATTGAAATGGATAGTCTGAGACTTTCGGAGTAAAACATTAACTAAGACTGTCCGCTACATGTTCAGCAACACACGGCTTATTTACATCCCGAATGTTTCACGTAGAGACAGTATAGGTACTATTATCGTTGTCCTCCTTCCGCTTTGCATCATCAATAGTCACTCCTCGAACACGACTAGATTAAACTAAATAAATTTCTGCGACATTTGCATTTTTAATTCAAAAAAATGTTAATACCAATTTTTTGAAATGGCAAATTTATGAGACTCCTGATTGAGAATTTCGAAACCGCAACGTGTCCTCCACCCCAAGAGTGTGTCCCATTCCCAAGCACTATAAAAGTGAATCCCACTTCAATGCGCGCTCCATTAAATCAAATTTAGTTTACATTTCGCATGACATGACTCCATAATCCCATTCAGCGACCTATTGTTCCTAATTCAGTGCGAGTATATGCCAAGGACAAAGTGTCTCACCTGTTTTTGGCCAGACATCCGTCTCGAGCTCGACTGACATCATTTTTTGCTAGCACCAACAAAACAACAACAAAAAAACGGATACAGAAAAAACAGGTTTATTTCAACATTCTTCTTCGTCGTCGTCCGCCTCCCCGTAAAGGACACAAAAACATAAATGAAATTCCCCAAAGGGTCTGACAATATCCTTGCATGTACTTAACTCATCTTTTTTGCTGTAATTCTCTGTTTGTTTGTTTCCGGCTTTGAATTCTTTTGCACAATTAAAGAAAAAAAATTATCCTTTTTCATTGAATGCACCATATAAACAGACGAATAAGAGAGCAAACGGCAGTGAAAGGATAATCAAGCGAACATAATAGAAATGAGTTTCAAGTAAACTTAAAGTAAGCTTCAGGGAAGACCATTTTGTTATAAAAGTGTATAAAAGAATCCTTTAGGGAATTATGCGTTAAAAGGATGCACAGCAGAGCGGGATTTGATTATACCACTGGTGCATTCTGAACACTTTTAAAATTTATTTTGTTTACTGCACTTGCTTCCGCTTATTTTCGTTTCCACTTACTGCGCGGTGTAGTATACCAGTTATCCAGAGTACAGTACCCAGCGCCCAGACCCAGACTAACACTCGTTGCACTCATTAGCATAGCATATGTCGATTGTGCTTGATTCTGTATTTATAGTGTCCTTGGTGGGCTAGTTGAATGGGATACTCTGACACTTATACCTATCAGCATCCCATCATTCGCGCTCACTCACTGTCCTTGTTGACATCGTCGTCGTTGCCTTCGTTGTTGGGGTGGGGAGGTCCTTTTTGGTGGAAAAATTCTATTTGCTGGGTAGTGGTGTCTACTCCCACTTTCAGTATTTTTCAGCGGCATAAATAACATGATCTGAGTAGGCGCATATTGACAAGCGTATTCAACACAGATGCATAATGAACAGCGTAATAAGTGTAGAATGAAATGACAGTGCCAAAGGACATCGTATCGTATTTTTTACGACTACCTCTTCTATGCTCGTGCAAAGTCAATGTTGTACTACTGCACAAGATTATTGAATGTTCAACGTAGCAGCTGCACAACGGATACAGATTACAGATTCTAAGTTTAAAATATATTTTTCCCTCAGAGGAGCAAAAAGGATACACGGTGGGTTAGGAAATAATATATGTTTGAGCATTGAAATCGTATTACTTTACACAGATGCAAATTGAATGAACGGTTGAAAGGTGAACGATTTAAGCTTACAGTGCAAATAACCTCGATTGGATTTTGTGAGGGATATTCGATAAATGTACGAAACGTTTTACCAGATATTTAAATAAAGTAAAAGGGATAAATATAGGACGTTTTCGACTAGTAAGACCTATTTAGTGGCAAATGCTGTTTGAAGAAAAATTGGCATGAATGCGAAATGCGACTCTGCAAGAGTCTCAGAAGTGTTAGATGAAACACTGTGACATTTATTAATTTTCAATGGAACGCTTGCTCAAGTGGACCCTCCACAGCTCTCGATCCTCCACCATCGACTCCAAATCATCAAGGGCAATCCCCATAGGAGAGATTATGGACTTGATCTAACGATCTCATCCTGGGTCTACCTAGAGGACGCCTGCCCGATGGTACGGATTCCATAGCACGTCGTGGGATCCTGGTCGGGGACATGCGTTTAGCATGACCAAACCACCAAAGCATGGACCGCTCCGTCCGGAGAAGTAGCTGCTCGACATTGAGTTCCTCACGTATTCTAGTATTTCTAATGCGATCTCTACGGGTCACACCAGCAATACAACGGAGAAATCTCATTTCGGCAGCTTGAATCCGCGATCTTATTCTTTCGGTCATTACCCAAACATCACGACCATAGGTGAGAGTTGGAACAAACACCGAATTAAAGACTGACAACTTAGCTTTGACACCAAGTTCAGTCCTCCTAATAACAAAATGACCAAGCTGTCTCAAAATTGACCCAGCCTGACCAATCCTACAGGAAAACTCGGCATTGCTCCTTCCATCACTCGTGAATAAGACCCCGAGATACTTAAACTTCTCCACCTGTTTCAATGGGACTCCACTAACATGCAGAGTGCATTAAACAGGCGTTCTGGAGATGACTTCAGATTAATTAAGATTTATTAACGTTAACCTTCATCTCAGCTTCAACACAAAACGGCTACAATCTGATCGAGCGCGCGCTCGGATGACCAAGTCCTCAGACCTCCCTATTCGAAACGTTCTTTGCCAAGACTGCGCTGCAACATCCAGTCCATATAAGTAATGAAAAGGAGAGGAGACAAGACGCACCCCTGGCGAAGTCCAACGCTGACGTTGAAAGGTATTGATATAACGCCGTTTACCCATACACAGCTTTTACAGTTTGTGTAAAGAAATTGAATTACTCTCAAGAGAGAACTGTCAATTCCATATTCCTGTAATACACTCCAGAGTTTACATCGAAGTACTCGGCCGTATGCTTTCTCCAAATCTACAAAGCATGCGTAAACGGGTGTAGCATACTCCCAAGCCTTCTCAAGTAACATTCTGAGAGTGAATAACTGGTCGGTTGTGCTTCTGCGGGACGAACCGCACTGCTCTTCTCCTAATCGTGACTCGACCACAGCTCTGCAACGCGTTTCTAGCACCTTCGCAAAGACTTTTCCGGGAGACTTAAGAGTGATATATACCCAGTAATTGGAGCAATCTCTTTTATCCACTTTCTTGAAAAGGGGCACAATCATCCCAATTTGCCAATTACACCGGCAGTTTCGCCGCATTCCCAGGCCACTCTAAAGACACGAGAGAGCCATTTAACTCCCTCTTCACCTAAGGCCTTGAACATTTCTGCCCGGATTTCATCCACTCCGGCAGATTTGACAGCTTTTAGCGATTTAATCGCATGACTTCCTCTACCGTAGGACTATTTTCCGCCCTGCTTAAGGTGATGGATGTGTCATCCTCAATGCCCTGGATTAGATTGAGCTCGTTCCATCTGCGCAAGATGTCCTCCTCATTGGAAAGAAGTGTATACCATCTTTGGATTTGACTCCTTCAATAATGTTTAACTTCCTTCCTCTAAGACGGCGGATGGTCTGCCAGAACACCTTGCTTGCAGATCTGTGATCACGATCCATCTCGTACTGATATTGATATAGAGACCAGGGACAGAGCTAATTTGAATAATGAACTTGTCATCCACCGCCAACGTAAGCTGTTAGTGTTTGTAAAAAGGACGATGTCTCACAAAGACAGCTTTCACGAGCTCCTCAAACGTGACGTTAATAACATGCGATTTCAACGCAAGAATGGCTGTTGCTATTCGCACGTTGTTCGGGACACGACTACGTAACGAAATGTCAAAGTTTATATTGCGTCAAGTTGGGGTATGTGGCTCGCTACGCTCGCGGCAAGGCCTCTAAACTCCAGTATAATCATTTTCGGACATTATGCCGTACGTTTCGGATCAAACTTTTATATTTATAAAGAGTTTTTAATGAAAATAGGATTACGTTACGTTGATTACGTAGTCGTGTCCCGAAAATCGGCAAACGTCAGTTCAGTACAAAATCTGTCAAAATGAACGTGCGAATAGCCACTTCGCGCAAGAATAGGCAAATGTTTAGACAGTAGTTGTTGATATGCATCATAGCCTACATACCTATCACTGGTAACGGTAACTAGGTTATTTGACTTTTCTTGTTCGACATCTCAATATTCATAAGGCGACATTGCTGTCTACGGATCAGCAAAATGTCAATTAACATGGCTCTGTAACGTCCACCGTTGAATGAACCGTTGTTCCCAGCCTCATTTTCGAAGAAAAAAAATGGTTCAATGATGCCAATGCCACTACTCCACAATTTGCACCAAACTGTCCGTGGATGCATTAACTTCTCGACATAACGTGCTGGTTTTAAATTTTGTTTGTTAACGTAGCCGCTGAGATAAAAATACGCGCAAACTTGCGTACAGCAGGCGCGGTGGGTGCTTCATTTCGGCCAAAAATTCTTTTCAAAAAACGCACTGTTTGGGCTACCGAAGTGGCTATTCGCACATTCATTTTGACTGATTTTGTACTGAACTGACGTTTACCGATGTTCGGGACACGGCTACGTAATCAACGCAACGTAATCCTATTTTCATTAAAAACTCTTTATAAAAATATAAAAGTTGGATCCTAAACGTACGGCATAATGTCCGAAAATGATTATACTGGAGTTTAGAGTCCTTGCCGCGAGCGTATCGAGCCACATTCCCCAACTTGACGCAATATAAACTTTGACATTTTGTTACGTAGTCGTGTCCCGAACAACGTGCGAATAGCAACAGCCTTGGGCTACACATCACTCACTTTGGAAATAAGTTTTCAATATTTCCCAATGTTGTACTGACTTTCTGTCAAGATTTCAAGCGAAAAACAGCTGTCAGTGTCAAAATAATCTGTGATTTAAAAAGAAACCACTAGATGGTCACCCTGTACTAATCGAAGCTAAAATTTGAAAACTTTTAAACATGGACGTGGATTGTCGTAATAAACAAGAATAATACAAATTCTGTGCATGGACAAAATAGGGCTGATACACATACAGCTACTAAAATAATATTAATTTTGAATAAATGTTACTATCGCTTCGTAATGCAGCAATACCTAACAGCACTTTCATAACCGTAATGAGTGTAGATATTAGGTATAGAAATTAAGATCGTAATCGAATAGCGCATTCAAATCGATATAGTATGCCTACGTATACCTAACCTACTGCTTCAGATAGATGATGGCCATTGAGAATTATTTTTCTTTTTTGCAGTTGTGAGGGACAATGCAATCAATAAGCCGGAAAATACATTTATTTGATTGCATATAGCCTACTTGCTCTTGGTAATTTTCAATTGTCATTAAGCTTCGAATGTAAGGTGCACAAGCTACAAAAGTCATTTAAATAAATTATGCGGTGATTTAGAGAGTCGTTGAAGCATCATTATGACACTATTTGTAACTGATGGCATGATGTTGAAAAAAAATGTATATAAATGAATTAATGACATAAGAGGGGGTCATCTAGTGGTTTCTTTTTAAATCATAGGTCAGTTTGACACTGACAGCTGTTTTCTGCTCCAAATCTTGACAGATCATACCTCCGCGGAACGAAATAATTCGCTTTACCTACGCTTAAACAACGTTGGGAAATATTGAAAACTTATTTCCAAAATGAGTGCTGTGTAGCCCAAGGCTGTTGCTATTCGCACGTTGTTCGGGACACGACTACGTAACGAAATGTCAAAGTTTATATTGCGTCAAGTTGGGGAATGTGGCTCGATACGCTCGCGGCAAGGACTCTAAACTCCAGTATAATCATTTTCGGACATTATGCCATACGTTTAGGATCCAACTTTTATATTTATAAAGAGTTTTTATATGAAAATAGGATTACGTTACGTTGATTACGTAGTCGTGTCCCGAACATCGGTATACGTCAGTTCAGTACAATATCTGTTAAAATGAACGTGCGAATAGCCACTTCGGTAGCCCAAACAGTGCGTTTTTTGAAAAGAAGTTTTGGCCGAAGTCCAGAAGCCAATGCATCCACAGAGAGTGACAGTTTGGTGCGGATTGTGAAGTGGTGGCATCATTGGACCATTTTTCTTGGCCCAGTGGAAATCGTTTTCTGCGTGGATACTGGACAATCAAGCAGTGGAGTCCCATTGGAACTGGTGGTGCTTCGGTGGTTTGGTCGCATTTAATGAATAGCCACACCTCGGATTCCAAGACGTGTCATGGAATATCGATGAACTTCAGCACAATTAATGTGTTTCCATTTTGCATTACATATTTGGTTGATGAAAAACCCATTTCTACCAAATCCGCCTCCACCTACGATATTATCTATTGTGTCAAAATTCATTCGAATATCAATGTCACATCTTTCTCTTTCTTTACTTCAACTTGTTTGGGTCTTGCCATTTAAAAAGTCATTTTTCGTATAAAGATTACTTTGTATGATGTGAATACTAACGGATATCAATATCACCATCAAGTTAGCGTAACACAACGCAACAACCACCATCAGGATGTGATAATAAACAATAGGAATATCTAAACCCACTCCAATCCAACATGACCTTAAAAGTACGTATAGTCAAAAGGAACTGCTATTCCTGCTTTTGTCACGTGTCTTATACTTATACTGGGTGTCACTAACAGCCCTCCAGACAGTACTTGTCGCACTAAGAGTCAAAAAAAAAAACAATGAAACTGCACTTGTGGCAATAGGAAGAACTATGTATTGTGTTACTGTAGCGATGGCTGGCATAATAATTGCAAGGACTTTCCCATTTCCTTTCTGCTCTTCTGTCAACTCAATAACTCTTTAAAATGTTCAAATGTTTACCCACACATAGTGAAGAAAATAAAGAAAGTGCGGTTAAGCCTCCCATATGAAATAGGTTACCCTTTCATTCATTGTCTGGTTGGATCCTATAGATATAGTCCTTTAGACTAGCATAAACAAATATTGTTGTTAGATTCTATAACTATGACTGGTGGCTCAATTGTTTGGAGAAAAAAAAGACAAATATTTACCGAAGCAAATGAGAAAATCATTTGTGGAACGTATTCTAATTCAAATGAATTTGTTAGCTAATTTAATTTTGTCCATCTGGTTATTTGCAGATTTCAATTTAACGGTGCACACGTGTAGAGCGGAGAGCAATAATAATTTAAGTTTTGTCAACAGACAACCAAATATAAATGAAGCAACATGGGAAATGGAATGAACAAGGTAAGCAAAAGGAATACTGTAACCGACAATTATTATATTTCAAAATGGCTTACAATCCACAAGGTGAGTGACATGGATATGGGTCTTAGCTGGGACAAAAATCATTTTCTCGCTGCGGCATCTAGTAGTGCATAGGTTATCTATTTTTAACTTAGTGATGAGAGGAATACGATTTGAAAGAGCTTAACAAATAATTCAACGAATGAAAACTTTGACTGAAATGATAGGAATGTGCGTAGGTTAAAATCGGGATAAATCAGTAAAAAATAAAAGTAACAATTTAATAAATACCTACATAAGAAACATTATAAATGGGTTTATTTAGTAGAATTGAATTGAAACATGAATAGAAATGCCGTCTGAAACTGTTACTACTTGTTTCGTAAATCATGCCATGACATTTTCTGTTTCGGAGATTATTTTAAAACCGTAGAGAGCAATCCCAATAGTTGTAATATTGTAACATTCGGCTGAGATTCGAAAAGATAAAACACTTTCTGTTTCTTTTGGTAGCAATACTCAATGCGGCAGATTCCACGGTTCAGGGAAAGTACCTTCGTCTAGGCACTTCTGCATGGTTTTTACAAAAAGTTGTGTCCGTTTTTGAACAGCGACTTTGAGTGCTCTATTTAGGATGCCATCGGCAACCAGTGGCTTTTTTATCGCCTATCTTTCTGCACGCCTGGAAGAGCTTCTTGCAACCATTCGTTTTGTGTGAGTTTCTTTTTTTGGGACGAATGGAAGGGACCTACAATTTTATGCCGAGTACGAACGGCTGAATTGAGAAGCTTTTTCATGACCGTCATACTCTCGGATGTTTGTCAGACGTTCACGAGAGGTGGCGCAGTAGGAAAAACTTTTTTAAGATGTAATTTGTGTTTTTCCGGGGATCGAACCTGGGATCCCTCGCACAGTAGTCCAGCACACTAACCACTGCGATACTGCGCCCACATATACGTTTAAAGCATTTTGTCTTGCCTTTAAGCGCATGCCTTGCGGTTCTAAAGCCCTCCAAGAGTTGTTGGAAGTTGTGTCTCCCCTTGGATACAATTGGACTCTTCGTCGCGTTTTTAGACATGCTGAGTGTTTTTATCTCCTCATTCTACTAGTAGCACGGTTGGGCCCTTTTACTCCCTACTCTTGCTGCGTCACATGCTGTTGCGATGGTGCGGATTAGTTAAAGCAAAAGGGTCTCTGCAGTTCCATTGATGCATTGGTTGTCGGTGCTCATCGCTTTGCATTATTTGGCTATGTGTCCAAACTCTAAACACTTAAAGCATTTTGTAAGCAGCGTTCGTTAGCGAATGCAGCAGACTACCCAGCCGATTTGACTTTTCCCGCTTCTAACAGCTTTTTGTGGTTTGTACTGATAGACTTAATGTCGCGGTTTGGGTGCCTCCGTAAGCTGCCCGCATTTGGTTTTAATTGTCTCGCATATATCGATTTTCGTGGTCTCCTACGACCTTATTATTACTGTCTTTATATTCGGATGCCTCTCCCCATGTCCCTTAAGCTGTATTAAAAGATCTCCTTTCTGTTCTCTCCTTATCCTGGCCCTGGATATCGCTTTTCCGAACTTTTCCAGATTGGGGTTTGCCTTTACACTGAGTAGTTGGTATATCCGTATAGGATAGTGGCCCTTTGCAATAAACTGTCTGTTGTTTGACATTTGCTTTGTTTTGTTTATTGGCGCGAGATTTTTTTGTAAAATGTAATTTGTCCATGAAAAGCCGACTCTTTTCAATAATTAAGAGGGATTTTTTATAAGATATAAATTAAGTTCCACCAATTTCGGTAGTCGATTTCAAGTATAAAAGTACAGACCATACAAATTCAATCCATTCAGTTCAACAGCGAGTAATTATAAAATGCGCATCTCTAACTGGTATACTCGTATGAACTGTCATGTCAGTTCCACTGTCATCACAACCACAACGACCAAAACAAACCAAAATAAATAATTTCTGTTACCCATCCAATTGTTTTTATTTTAAATCAAAATAAAATGCCAGGGGAAGCAAATTGTTCATTGACTTAACAATGAACTTTAACATGGCAGAAGCAAGTCCAAAAACTGACAACATTCATAAATTCTCTCTAATGATCTCTTACAGGTCTTGCCGGGACTCTATGTTGGCAATTACCGCGATTCCAAGGATCAACAACAACTGGACAAATATCAAATCACACATATCGTTGCGATTCATGACAGTCCAAGGCGTTTGTTACCCGTAAGTTATCATCAATAATACAACCAAATCTCAAGTATAATCGGACACCCATTTAACATTGCAGAACAAACATTACCTGTGTGTCATGGCAGCGGACACACCCGATCAGAATCTCTCTCAATACTTTTCCATTTGTAATGATTTCATACATGCGGCCCGCTTACGCGATGGCAATGTCCTTATTCACTGCCTAGCGGGAATGTCAAGATCTGTGACAGTAGCTGTAGCCTATATCATGAGTGCAACGAATCTAAATTGGAAGGAAGCCCTAAAGGTAGTGCGTGCCGGCCGGGCAGTAGCGAATCCGAATCTAGGATTTCAAAATCAGCTGCAAGACTTTGAGATGTACAGATTGAGTGAGGAACGACGTCGACTGAGGGAACGCTTTCCCAGTCGAGCATTAGAGCAACGAGATCGAAGCAAATGTATGTCTGCGTTGGATAGCTACGAGGAACTGCTACAGAATAAGAACATTTGCGAGGGCAATTGTTCCAGAGGCGAAAAATGTCCCACAGGTGGGGTGGCGTTTACTATTGATTTCACCACTGACAAGTGGAAGAACTTAGATGAAAGTTAGTTTGCACGCAAATTTGCTTTTGCGTTGTTTTTTTTTTTTTTGTTTAGAAATAAATAATTTGGTTTTTTTCTATTGAAATTGAATACATTTTCTTTTTACGCTTATTGCAATTTGGAACACTACCTACCACATTCTTTTAACAAAGCTTACACGAACATACAAATTTAACTTATTTCTTATAATGTGGTGTCCACAGCACAAGTTTGTTAGGTACGCACTACGTAACTGAACTGCATATCCTCACAGTGACTCGTGTGCGGGGGATTGGCGAAGGCCGGAATAATGAAAACAATCCGCAGATTGTAAAGATAAGACGGTTTTAAGTTCGTTGCGTCTTTACTTTAATCGAATTTATATTGTGAATTGCACAAACCTTTCTCACACTAGCTATTATGGTGGTCACATTCGAATTTGTTGTCGTCACACGGATATTTCAATTGCAGCTAATACTTTCAGTTATTTGCTTTTGTACACATAACCCCAAATTTAAAAACCCACAATTTTCTTTCGCTTAATCACCGTTATTACGTTTTATTGCACACAACTGTTCTTCTTCTTCTTGTATTCTGGAAACTGCTGTTGGGATCATCACTTTAACTCCTCCTCTGAAGCATAGGGCGACAACCAGGGGTGGCAGCACGTAACTTGTTACAATTGAGTTCAGTAGATACAATTGAGATCTGGCGGCACCTAATTTGTGTCAATCGAGGAATTTCTTGAATCTCTCTCTGCAGCTCCATGCCAAAGCCGTGTCCACGAATGTAAATTCAGAGAGCAAGACCATCATAGTGGTTTATTCAAATGTTGTTATTGGCTTATTAACTCGCCTTACACCTTGAGGATCCCATTGGAAGCACTGCTTGGCTGTAATCTCATCTGGTTTCTTCAGTGTTTGAGTATGGAGAATCCAAAGCCGATGGAATGCGGCCATTGACAGCATTTCTTCCCATTCTTCTAGCGGGTAATCTTGCACTAGAATAAGAAAATGTTTTCCATTTTGGAGAAGTTAGATTTTTTTTCAGTTGGGGCTCCATTTTTTTTTAATGTACAAACATACTTCTCCCGGGAAAGGCGAACCTATAACGCTTCATCAGCGAATATTATGGGGCCGAGCTCCATATACGGGAACAATATTCCAGGCATAGTCTAACCTGTGCTTTGTAGAGAAGGAGAAGTTGCTTGGGGCTAAAGTACCTCTTTGCTCTAAATAGGTAGCTCAACTTAGCGGACGCCGATCTTGCGATATAGGATATGTGGTCCTGCCATGTAATTCCTGAATTGACTGCGATTCCGAAATGGATGGTCATCGATTTGGATCTGAGGAACTGTTGATGCGGTTTTCCTACAAAATGTTGTAAGCTGTGTCTTGTTTGCATTAAATACAAACAAGTTTTCTTTTCCCCACTTCAAGATTTTGTCCAGATCATCATTTGGAGAACTAATTTGTTCACATCTCTGACTGTGTGAACAGGCCCACTGTTCAAGATGGAGGATGTAAGAGTGCTGCATCGGCAAAGCTGTAGATATTATTATTTGTCAATCAAAGCAAATCGTTGATGTGAAGAGGAAATAGAGTTGGAAAAATAATAATAGATCGTTGGGGCACTCCTGCATTTATAGCAAACGAATTAGATGATACACACATCTACAACAACTTGGATCGATCTTACCAGAAGAAAATTTTGCATCCATCCGCAGAGTTTTTGTGGTAATCCATAAGACGCTAACTTGCCCAATAGGGCTCTATGCCAGACTCGGTCAAATGCCTTTGATACCTATGTCCAAGGCTACGGCACAGGATTCGCCCTGTTGTTCAATTACTTGCGTCCATAAGTGCGTTACGTAGCTTAACAGGTCTCCAATGGAACGACGGCTCCGAAATCCGTATTGCCTGTCTCTTATTAATCGGTGGCCTTCAAGATATTTGATTATTTCGACATTTATTGCCTTTTCCATTACTTTTGAGAGCATTGAAAGTAACGCTATTGGACGATAGTTTTGTGGCAGACATTTCCTCCCTTTCTTTGGAATAGGTTAAATGCGCGCGGTCTTCCAGCTAGAGGGAAACGTCTTCTGGGCGTACGATATGCTAAACAGCTTACATAATACATATTACAGGTGCAAGTTCTGGTGCACAGCTCTTTAGTACTATAGCCGGGATTCCGTCGGGTCGAGTTGCCTTATTGTAATCTAGTTCTTTAAGGGTGCGTTGAATTATTCGAGGCCGAAATTTCACTTCTGCCATTGATGTTTGCACCCTCGGAATATTTGATGGCTCTAGTTGTGCAGAATCTATAGGGTGGACTTCTCTGAAAACATGCCAGCGAAAAGATCTGGCTTTTCTTTAAGTGTTGTTGGTAGCATGTCTTCTTTTACTAGAGGTGGAAAGGAAGAGCAACTAAAGTTATTACTGATTGCCTTTGCCATGCACCAGAATGCGCGTGAGCCGTTGTTAGGACATCCAACTAGCTGTAACTCGCTTGCATTCTTTGAGTTTATTTGAGTCTCGGTTAAGACTAGGACGTCTACCTTTTTTTCTTGAAGATGCTGGTGCACGCAGCTGACGTTGACATTATTGAATCCTAGACCTCGAATGTTGCAGAAATCTCTTGCCAGCTTTCTTCTGCTAGTGTCCCTGTTTTATCTCTTTTGTCTTTGTGTTCGTTGTTGTCTGACTACTTCACGGAGCCTATAGCATGATGTGGTGGTATCTCACCGGACGATAGGTGGATGGGTCCCTGTCTACCACCATACCATTACAAGGAGGTGAAAGTAGGACTTACTAAGAGAGCTGCTGGCTTTCCGATTGCTGTGGCTCTTCCTCGTTACATAAAACCAACATCTATCGAGAGATGCTGCAGATTTCGTAATTGGAAGGTTCCTTCAATTTGATGTCGAAATTAGAATTTGTTATTTGGAAGGCGTATGCACATATTGCCATTCGGAATGTGTACAATCTGCTTAATAGGTATGGACTGAAGAAGCAGATCCCATATTATATAGGGCATAGATGCTTGACGTGCATTTCTTTGACGAATTATCGCTTCTCCGCTGCCAGACGCTATGTTTTTCTTTCAATTTTTCAAGCTTAGACACAAGACAAAGTCTGGATTTCTCTTCAGATGGTTGACACAGACCAGAACCACACTAATGATATTTATTTGTTTCAGCTGTTGGAAAAAAACATAAAAAATAAAAAGAATCATGCATGCTATTTAGATTTTCTTAAAAAAAATTAAGTCATGCACTAACATTAGTTAATTTGGACAACCTTAACATACATTCATCCCATCATCCCTTGGTTATAATGAAGAGTGCCTATACCTTACCACAAGTTCAAGCTCACAATCTTCCTCCATATACAGGCGTTTGCAACATGGACCCAACGAAAGGCCTATTTCGCCGTAGGCCGAGCACATCATCGCAACGTTCACGGTTACGTCCACAGGCTAGCCAACCATCAGCGACTGGTCCCACCACAGCACAGTCATGTCCGACGTCCCCTAAGCATTCGGGTGGTCAGCGTCGTTCAATTGGTGAACAACAGATTCCCGAAGACGAAGAAGCCGATGGGACCACATCTATGCCAGCAACACCGGCAACTTCAGTCAAACGACCATCGAAGAGCGCAAAAGGCGAACGATCTAGTGGGAATGCAGCACCAACAGTTAAACCTTGTAGTAGTGGCGCTGGCGCTGGCGGTAGTGGCGGCAATAGCGGAGCTGGGAACAATCACTTACAACGGAGCTCAAGCACGGTCAGTGGTATGGGTATTAGACCACGTAGTAGTCCAGCTGGCCTGCATTCATATACAGGTAGGCCAGTTTCATCTTAGATCATCTTTTGTGCCATTTCTCACCTTTAATCGGATGCATTCTTTTTTTTTAGGATCAGTACCATCATCCGTCCGTGGATCACGAGTGGACTTAGATCAGGATGATCAAGGTTCAGCCATATACCTAGGGTGTTCGGCACCAAAGAACACATCAACCTGGTCCTTATCCTCGCGTGGATCCTCAGGCGGGTCAGCCCCACCAACACCAATGCACACCCCACCGGTTAGTCCTAGACATGGCATAAGGAGGTTTGTATAACCATCATTTTATTCTCTACAATTTTGTTATTAATGAAGAACATCATTCCCTCTTTAGGACCTCCAGCCAGGTGGCGAAAAAGTCAAGATGAAACCTGAGCAGGTCTCAAAGTCCATCTCATCTTTCTGGATGGGATCTTATCCATGGATAAAATAAAACACCAAACTAGTTCACAATAATAGGTCTGTGTAAACACAAAAGTAATACAACTCATAAATGTGTAAACTTTCTTCGAATTCAAGTCCTGTTCCGGTTCCGGTTCCCGTACGCGTATAAGCTCTCCTCTCTCTCTCTCAGTGTTGCCATTGCATTAGTGAAAAAAAAAACAGAATTTGTATTTTATTGGCTCTTTGAGGAGTATAATCCTGAAGATAATCAAATTATTTTTATAAAAAAAAAAAACAAACTAATTAGTGCATATCTATACATTGTGAGATAAATTAGATAATAAGAGGAAAACAATTATTATGCTACCTAATTTATTTTAGATTTTATATTATCAAACAAAAAAATGTACACAACCAGTACCTTGGTGCTTTTTAATGCACTTGTGACACTATTGATGTCAATTTTTAAAGAGTAACGAGTTAATATGCTTGACAAGAGTAGAGTTCTTTCATCGGCGTCGAAATAAGTTGGCTGATTATTATGGCCACGTTTTGAGTTACATATGAGGTACCTACAACTATTTTATATGACAGAAAATATACGTTGTCTCGCTAAGCTACGTAAACAATTTCAATCTTGCCAAGGTCCAATCATGTGTATATGAGTACTCGGTTTAAAATGGCACAAAAGACCTTTCTCCCTCTCACCACAAATGACAGAAAAAGAAGGAATGCTTAAAGTAACGAGTAACGAGTAACTAAATTTTTGCTATAAAGAGAAACTTTGCGCTTGGATTGGAAAACTTGTTAATAGTTTGAGTTAAATGACAACAATGTAATTATTTTTGGTAGGCTTTTTATTCAGGGAAAGGAAAAGAAAAAGGACAAAGGGGAGTAATAAAGAATGTATTCAATTTAAGACATTAATTCGTAAACTAGCTATAAGTGTTTTTTATTTCTCGTTTATTAGCAATGAATAGAACTTGCGGGGCGACCATACTCTGAACCGGGTTGATTTAGGCTGCAGTTATAGCGATCAGTAAAATGCATCCGTAAAAAATTGCTTCACTTTTTTGGAGCACTTAAACTTAATCGTTGAACTCAATCTTGGTCTTAAAATGTTGCTTTTGAATTATAAAACTAATTCGTAAAAAAAATTAAGCAATTGATCTTTAAATTTTCTAAAAAAAAGAATTTCTTTATTTTTCCGTACGCAAAACTTTTTCTGTTCAACTTCTCAACCAGTTTCACGAAGTATTCCACTGAATTCCTATGATATGCTATGGTTAAATGTTTCAGTTTTGTTCTGTTTCGTGTTTTTACGGATGCATTTTACTGATAGCTATAACCGCAGCCTTATTAACCAAAGACAAGACAAGTTAACACTAACTGTCATTGTGACTATAAAAGTACACCATGGGAAAGGTATTTGATGTAATTCTTGAAGCACCAAGATGTGGCAAAATAGAATCCGATACATTGGCAACGGAAACAGAATCAGAAAGCAGAAACAAAATATTATTCCGCATCGCATTTGACAGAATATACGCTACGCAGCCATGTTTTTCTGAATCTGTTTCAGTTTTGTGTAGCTGAAGGTGCAACCTAAACAGAAACAGAATTAACTATAGAACGAAATAGCTTTCTGTTCTATTTCAGTTTCGGTTCCTGTTTCTGTTCTTTGTCACTTTGTGTCTTTAGTCTTCTACACTTTCTGTCGCTCTAACACTGACTGTTGTGTGACTGTTGTGATTTTCCATTAGGCACATCAGATTTCAGATTTTTCGTGGCAAATGGAACATGAAAGCAGATTCCAGGGCTGCATTCCAGGTTTGACTATTTTCCTACAGCGTTGACAAGCTGTGACAGTTCGAAGGAGGGGAAGTTAACTAATGTCGTTTTCGGTTGGTCGTCCAGAACCGTCCGGAAGCAATCCGAACGCTTCTGAATGCGTTCGATTGGCACTCAACTGACAGTTCTTCTACTGAAAAGAAGAGAAATTTGCTTCTGGGTTTGAATTCAGAATCGCGGAGAGTTCTTCCGGCCGCTTCTGGACGACCAACCGAAAACGACATAAATTAACGAGAGGCAAAAGTGTGGTTCATTTCACTCATACTACAACATGTCATTAGTAACAATAGCTGTCCCAGATTCCAAAAAGTAACTAAATAAACAATCGCTGTTAATTAATGTCGTTTTCCATTGGGACCATCAGATTTTTATTTCAGATCTCAGATTTTTCGTGGCGAATGGAACACGATAGGCAGATTGATCTGCTTTTGTAAATGTATTAGTGCATTATTAGACAGTACATCAGCTGTGCACATTTTTTTCGTTTGTCGATGAAAACATACGAATTTAATGTGGGAAATCATATCGACGAAGAATCGAAATCCATAGACCACAGATGACGAGGAAGAAGACGAAGATGATAGTAATTGCTCCAAAATTAAGTCCATGTCCATTTTTTACGTTTTTGTTCTGAATAATTGCTTTTCACGAGGCTTTTCGTAATTTTGTTTTGAACAGAAATTCCCAATGACGTAAAACAGCTGTGCAAGGTATATTGGTATTAGTGAGAGTGTGTGCAAATCTCGAAAATTATCCAGATCTGCAAAAAGTGATCCGAATCAAAAAAAAGATTGATTTTTTGTCCCAATGGAACACGAAAAGTGATCCGGATCAAAAAAAAGATTGATCTTATGTCCCAATGGAAAACCACATTAGTTAAAATAGTCAAACCTGGAATGCAGCCCCAGATTGATCTGCTATTTGTAAATGCATTAGTCCGTTATTTGACAGTACATCGGCCGTGCAATTGTTTTTTTGTTTGTCGGTGAAAACATACGAAATTCATATGATATGATAATCATATCGACGAAGAATCGAAATCCACAGATCACGATGAAAAAGGAATACTTTTATGACCAATATGATAGCAATTGCTCCCAAATTAAGTCCTTATCCATATCCATGATTTAGGTTTTTGTTCTGAATAATTGGTTTTCAAGAGAGTTACGTTTTGAATTAAAATTCAAATAATATTGTGAGAGTATGTGTAAATCTTGAAAAATGTCGAGAACTGCAAAAAGTGATCCGGATCACATGATGTATGACATTCCATCATGCAGGGCCAAGGTAGAACTTCATTCATTGGGATATTATACGTCTCCTACGTAAAAGGGGATATTTTCAATTTTTCCGCCGAAAGACTAAAGCCAGGGTCATTGTTCATTCACCGATGTGATCAGAGTAGCATATTAGTAAGATTTCGTCGGGCATCCCATCATATATGACATTCCACAATCTATAAATTTCGGCCCGGTTTCGGTTACTTGAGACAAACTTTCATCATCTGCAAGAGATTTTGCGTTATCCTGGGGGTCGAAGACTGAAATTTGCAATTCTCAGAATCCACATACGAGAATAATCTGAAGATATAGGATTTTTCAATGATTGGCATTGATAAGTTTTAATATAATCTTTACCTTCTCTTCAGCAATTAAAGTTTTTGATCTAAATTGGTCAATCACATGAGAAGCCAAGAAATCGAAATCGTGTCGGAAATTTTAAAAACAGTCTTGGACTTCTCGGATGTCTCGGTCTATTTGAAGTTTCTCCAACTGCTCCCTTGCCAACTGAACAAATCAGTGATGAAAATCGACTTTTCTCAATTGTACTGAAAACTGAAACCAAATTGTACTGAATAGTACTAAAATTTCTTAAATTTATAAAATCAAAGGAAAACATAAAAAATGAATATTTTATTTAAAAAAAAAAAAACAAAAACGAGTAGGTACCTATCACTATCAGTGTTATCATCGGCCAGGTTTTATAACCTCCTCAGCATTCAAGTCTTGCAAAATGTTAAGGAATTATTATAATGATTTTGTGCGTGCAGAGAGTTACCGGAACAAAGATGTCCTTTCACAAAATTTCATACGCCTAGGTCGATTCGTTTGGTTGGACTCTGTTGTGTTTTTAAAAAACAGATAGACCGACGGGCGGATAGACGTACATGGCTAAATTGTTTCAGAATTGCATCCTGATTCAGAATATTTATGGCTTATAGGGTATAGGATGACTTCTTCTTGGTGTTAGAAATATAAGTACTTATACCTTCCAGTGGAGGGTGTTATAAAGGCGCATTTAATTGAATCTGAAGCTTAGTACGCAGTTCGAGCGAATTTAAATTTTAGGTGCTCTCCAATTTTTCTCTCCAAACATTAAATAAAATCCTAGCTAAATTTTGACATAGTGTGCGCTGTGAATATAAGTGTCACAGAAAACAGCTGTCCGTTGAAAATAACTTCCTTCAAAAATCCATCGACGCGAAAATGTGTTATATTTTCGTTGCACTTTCTTTTTTGTTATTCCTTGATATTAAATTTATCACTTTGAAAGAAAGTAGGTAGGTAGGAGGAAGGTATTCATTGAAAAATCTTATCCTTATTTACTTTTCCGCAACACAAAAGAACAGAAGAAAAAAAAACATTATCTGTAAAAATTTAGCTAAAAAAAATATGCCGAACCAGCTCAGCTAAATTTTGGAGAAAATTTTATATGTGAGCTAAAATTTAGCACGAGCAGCGTACCAACCTCAAGGTAATATAAGTCTTATATACGCCGGATAGGAACTTTAGTCCATTTACATACATATAAACAGATTAAGACTAAACTTTGTATAGTCGTGTTCAAAATCACTTGTCCAACGGTCGATTGAGTAAACTGTAGACTTTGTACAGAAGATCTACCATTGTCCAAGTGATTTGAACACGACCGTACCACATTCAGATAACAATCTACTATACAAATTCTTCATTTTCAAGATTATTTTGTAAAGATCTGTTTTATTCAAAGAGCTGTATGTGGTAGCCTTAATTTGTAATAAGATGTTTAGGTTCTAATAGTGCAGACATTACGCCTGCATTCGATTCTTTAGCTTTTTTTTTTGATAATAGCTATTTTGATAAGAAAACATACTTTAAACGTTTGCGGAAGAATAAGAAGAAATACAAAAAGCTCCCTGGACAATGCGGTGAAGGATCTGAAAATATGAACTCGTTGCATTCATATCGCACAAGGCCTATTTCAGCCGAAAACTCAGAAATAGAAGTATGTACCTATTACTATCGTAGTCTGAATATCTGACTGATTGATAATTTCAATACTTTTTTGTTCACCAGGAAAAAAACCTTAAGACAAAGTGGACGACTGAATTTACTTGATCGTCCAAATGGCACTTTGTGAAAAATTTTGTAATGAGTTCAAAAAAATGTTTCCGAAATCAAATCGTTTTTTCACATCTTCGAGAAATGCAGCAAATTTCAAAAAATTATTTTTAACGAAGTACGGTGAGTAATGAATGCATTCAGAATTCTAAAACAAAGGAGTGCGTTCAGCTTATTTTTGTTTAATCCTTATATAATGTCTGATTTGAAAGATTTAAAAATAAACTTTCAAAAATTAAAAATAGTACTGAAAATTGAGAAGTGGTACTTGCGTACTCGGGAAAGTCAAATTGTACTGAATTCAGTACAATAGTAAGCCTTTTTGCAACTGTGGAACAAATGCTAATCCCATTTCGCCTCATGCGAGAGGTGAATACAATTTTCGCAGAGGCGGAAAAAAAATTCGCACAAATATAAGCATTTCTCACATCTAAGGCTGCGAGGACGATGACTTTTCTTGAGTGGTGGTTTTAATGCTGAGTCGTTTGACAGCTTTAACCACTTCTTGAATTGCTTCTATTATAAAGTGACCCCTTTTGAAGACGTGTTGTCATTTGAATAGGCAACATGCTACCTGAACTGCTCCCGCTATTCGCGCCTTTACTCATAGAGAAGATTATTTTCCCAGCTGTTTATAGAGGTCTGATCTGTGATGGGAAATCTGGATCAAGCGCTGTGTCTTCCAGTCCTCGTGGAAGATTTCGGTTCTAAGACAGTTTTTATTACATTGTTTTTGTTTTTAATGCATCTCTTGGGGAATGGCGAACCTAAAACTCTTCAAAACCGCTCCGAGATATATGCAGATAGGTGTTGGTTCTACACTTTAAATCTTGTAAGTTGGTAGTCCTCTGGAAATAAAGATTCCAAGTGCGGACTGTGGAGACGGATGGGACTGTTCGTTCCGTCGAATACGTCAATATTGACGGATTCGTCGACGCAACAGACGCGACGGATTCTATGCGTTAGGCCCCTTAATGGTTCAGAGCGTGTCCGATAGAGCTAGCGCTAGATCGTTAAAAAATGCCCATCGGTTGTTGGTGGAACACACCTACTTTCGAGATTTTTTACCAGTTGGGTTTTTGGGGATTTCTAAAGGTTTGAATGGGATTTTACTGTGATTACGTTGGCTGGTAAGAATGAATTCTAAGATATATTCTCCTCTTCCACCCCTGCTCTGTCAAGGTGTTCACTGGCATCACAACCCGATGAAAGGATTCAGCAAAGTTGTACACATTTTAAAATGGATGCATCGTGCGTTTGGTTCACAATCAAAAATTGTTGCGTGTTGTATGATTATAAAAAATCAAATACAAGATCAATTAATTTTTATTATTAAAAAAAAAAACAATCATTTGTAAGCATTAACAAAAAAAGTTAAATACAAAATTTTACTACAATTTGCAACAATAAATCGATTTGATCGAATGTTGAGACTATTTCTATTATTATAAGTTAAATTGTTAAAACTTTTACAAATTAGTCCTACCATAAGGGTCTACTTCAATTATTTAAAATTTTAACGTTAAGTAATATTTTCCCTTGATATGGGAATCGGTTGGTATCGTTGGTCGGGTTACGTTACTTCGTGTGACAGCGCATGCCTTATCTTTTATGAATGCAAATGTTTCAAAATTGTTATATTCGTTCCAAATATTAGTGAAATTTTTCATTGTTAATTTAAAGAAACAAAAAAAAAATGTTACCTACCTCTCAAATTAATTTAACTATACATATGCATACATATTTACCTGAACTTCCAAATTCCTATTATATAGGATTATTAATTATATAGCAATACTATTCTTAATTTTCTAACATGTAGAAAACTATTATTATAAATTAAAAAATAAATTGAATATGAAATGGCTAAGAGTTTGTTATAATAATGACGGTTTGGAAAAATTAAACGAAATATGTTACAAATATTGTTAAAAAAATACCATTTGGCACAATAAATAGTTAAGTTTGTTTATATTTATAGAAAAGAAAAAAAAAATGCCTTTATTTTAGTAAATTGGATATAAACTAAAAAATTGTTATTGCAATTTATTGTTATGGATCAAATTGTGTAAAACAAAAAAAAAACAAAAATTGCCTTTGTTATTAAAGACAAACTAAATTTTTTTTGCATTGGATTAGCTTTATTAGCTACATGCGCTTACACTGAAAGAAAAAAAAAATCAAAGAAAAGTCGCTTAAGCTTTCGCTAAAACGAAACACAATATTTATCACCTTCATTATAAAGAATTTGTTTCATAAAACAAAAAAAAAACTAAATTTGTACTCGAAATAGTGAATATATTTACATAGATCTAAAGTTATTTACCAGAGAATTATAAATGTACACAAATCCAACAAATCACCAAACACAATTGTATTTAAAAAAAAATGTCACACATTAAACAAGTTGATAAAAATCTATTAAAAAACGTTATAGAGAAATTATAGAAAATAATAATAATTACGTTACATTTTTACGAAATCAAGACAACTAAATAAATTAAATTGTTAAAAAAAAAAAAATACCGTATTATATAATTTTTTTGCATTTTGTAAGTTTGAATGATTATATAAGAAATGAGTAGGCATACAAAAAAATTGTTATACATTTTTAATTATAGCTTGTGGTTCAAAATTACAAAGAAACAAGAAAAATAAATGTACGTATGTTGCAAGTATATATATTTTGCAAAGAACTGTTTTTTTTTTTAAAGTCGGATTGGACTGTTGTTCCTCCATCTGCCCTAGTGTAGGGAGGGACTGCAACAAAGAATTTAATTGACCCTGAGGTTGTTTGTGGTTGGTACACTGTTCCCTGAAGTGTGTTTTTATTTTTTTGCTACTGAGCCTTGAAATTTGGTAGACGGTATATAGCCTGTTGGAAGCATCTTGACGGTCGAATTTTTCTCTAAAGGGCTATGAGCTTCCCATAAATAGTCCCGCAAATGATTGTGGTGGTCAGACAGCGGTTTCGCTTTGGTCCAATTGAGGCATGAATGGACTTACGGCTTTTTTTTATAATGTCGTCGACTTAGGTTAGGATCATTGAACGGCTCTTCGCTTACAGGAAATTACATGGAGGTTATTAAGGATTCTATTATTGACTTATAGTTGGATGATTGCCCAACTAAGTAATGAGGTTTTAAAACTTGTGAACTTTGCCCGGATGGAGCAAAGCTGATGACATATGTGTACCTGTCTATTCAAGGAAAGGGATTAAAAGTTTCCTTTTAAAAGGATCTGGCCGGTAAAGAACTCTGTACAGAGCAATATCTATACTTTTGGCATCCCTGTCAAGCCAAACTCGTCCGTTTGTGCAGGATGATGTTAGAGAATGCATCCTGCTCCATCAAGGTCGGTAAAGAACTCACCGAGACCTTCGATGTCAAAAAATTATCTAGACAAAGTGAAGCGCTGTCATTTGACTTCTTGAAAGAATAGTGTAAAACTCAAACGCCAGCACGAAAGGCACGATCTTTCAAAAGTCTGTCCATTTACTAAAATGATATAAACTGTAGAAGGCAGAGTGACGTCACATTCAAAGGCGCGTTCGTGAGTAAGTATTGAGAGGGAGGCTTTTGGCGGTCAATGAAGGCAAGGCAACAAGAAAGGACACCCAATACCGACGGAATTTTACTATAGACAAATATAACTTTGAGGTGGTTACGGACTTTGTCTACATAATGTCTACCTAGGCCTATGCTCCGTTTTGAACTCATATAATGACACCAGGTAGCGCTGAGATTAAACGAATAGCTGGTCCACACATGCCTTCCCATGAAAGTCGTGTCGGGCGAGACGGGTAGATATCTACAAGTTAGTTGAGGAAAGAAGGGTTGATTACACCGAAAATCCCTTCACTTTTCTACTCACTTAAAATCGACCTGTCTCGCCCGACACGACTTTCATGGAAAGGCCTGTGTGGTCCAGCATGAAGTTGCCAATAGCTGTTTCTTTGGTCTTAGAAAGCAACTGAGTAGCAAAACCCTCTCTCAAACAACTAAATTGACCCTAAGATCCTTATCTTCATAGTCCTTCTCTAGCTCCAACAAAACAAGTTCCATTATCACTCCACAAATGAGTACAGCTGCCTCGGATGCCAGTGAATCGAAAAAAATGCTGCTATGAAAGTTCCTGTTGATATTATCCTCCACCAAGAAATTGGTGTCCGACTGGTAGATTGGTCCGATTGGTCCGACGCTCTTAGACAAAATCGTTGTCTAAGAGCGGCCGCCATTACTTGAAATCCGCCGCCATGCATGGTCTGCTTGTGTGCATTATTTATAAGTAACTGCGCTAAATGACTTACAGGGTGGCGCACGAATCGTGCTACAAAAGCAGAACGTAGTAACTTTTTTTCTGCGTTGGCTTATTTTTTTTTTATTTTGCAGGTTACTATTTAAATTTATTAAAATGAATGCTTGGGATACCGAAAAGAGGATTCGGATAGTGCAGCGGTACCATGCTTTGCAGTCCATCATTTCCGTCCAATGGGAATTTAGGCGGGAGTTTGGCGGCACTCCTCCGAGTAGATGGACCATTATGAGGCTGGTAGACATGTTTGCCGAATCTGAAAGCATCGCACGAAGACCGTACCATCGAGAGCCCTATGTCAGGGTTCAAGACACAATCGCGACTGTAGCATCGTCAATTCAGGCAAATCCAAGCGTTTCAACTCGAAACTTATCGGCGCAAATCGTTTCTGTACAAAGTCCAAACTACAAGCAATTTAAACGCTCTGGATTTGCCTATTCGTCTTGAATTTTGCCAAAAACTGATTGAATTGGCTGAAGAAGAAAACAGCTTGATAAATTGCTTGTTTATGTCTGATGAGGCCCATTTTGATATGAAGGGCAATGTAAGCAACCAAAATTACCGGTTATGGAGTGAATCTAATCCACAAATACTCCATGAGACGGAACTGCACCCAGAACGAGTCACTGTGTGGTGCGCAATATCATCAAGGTGCATTCTATGTTGTAGGGCCATACTTCTTGGAAGAAAACGGTGTAACAGTCACTGTCAATGGGGACCGTTATTTAAAGATGTTGAGGGAGTTTTTTTTACCCAGCACTGCGCCAAAGACGTATTCGTTTCAATAGCATTTGGTTCCAGCAAGATGGAGCAACTGCACACATAGCCAGACCGGTTATGGCGGAGCTCCATTTTCCCAAACAAATTAATATCCAGGAACTCTACTTTCCGCAAGGTCACCTGACCTTACTTTTTTTTATGGGATTGTCAAGCAAGAGGTGTACAAAACAAAACCCAGGAATTTGTCTGAATTGAAGCAGTCTATTAAAGCAATAATTGGAGGCGATCCCGACTTCAACCCTTTAGGCCGTAATAAACAATGTTCTGATCGGCGTTAGGTCTTATCGCCCAAGGTCATAACGCCCAAATTTTTTCTTAAGAATTTGTTGTTGCAAAATTTACTGAAATTTGGGTGATGTGACATTGATTTTGGGCGTAATGGCATTATTTTCACTAACGCCCAAAAAATGCATAAAGCCCAAAAACAAACAACAAAATTGAAATAAAAGCCAAACAGAATTTGCAGTTTAATACGTATAGGGTAGCATGCTGCCCCCCTGCAACCCCACGGCTTGGGTTTACTGTCAGATTTGGTGTGTATGCGTTACTTCGGCCGATACGTCATTTAAATTTTGGGCGATGTGGTGGTTTTTGGGCGTTATGACATTTTTCAATTTGGGCGTTATGACCTTTCGCGATAAGGCCTAACGCCGTTCTGATCAGGTGTCGCATATGCGTAGATGAGCGTGGAGGGCATTTACGGTCTATCATCTTCAAAAACAATTAGTAATATCAAATTAAATTGAAATTCCTATACAATAAAACAAAATAAATAAAATACATTGATTAAAAAATATGTTATTTGAATTTCTTATTGGTGCGCCACCCTGTACATAGGGTGTTTTTGCTCGTACAATAATGTTGAATGTTCGAATCGGCCGCCCGTACCAGAATACGTATCGCCGTATGGTTCTCATTTAAAAATAATTATGCAAATAAAAAAAAACATTCGTTTATCCATTCATTAACAACATTTAATAGTTTTCTTCTTCTAAAAAAAAAACAAATAAAAATTCAATTAATTATACAAAATTTACAATACAAAAATTGATTATAACTATATCAGAAATATATATACTAATTAAATACTTTGAACACAAAATTATCTTAAGCACAATTAGTTACTGTCAAAACGTATATAACACTCTTATATTTCTCCACGAGCCTTGCCAGATCTTTTACCATAAAACTATTTATACTATTTTTACTGTCTTCTTTCGCTACGTAAAATCTTAAAAATTTAATAAAAAAAAAAATGAAATACCAAGATGCGGTAAATGTTTACAATATCAGACGAATTAAATAAATTAAAAATACAATAATAAGAGAGATTCCAAGGTGACGGATTGAAACTTATTTAAACTAATTCCATCGTATGTACAGCATAATTAAAAGTTAAAAACTCCGGCAGTGACTAGATTATTAAATCACTATAATAATATTTTATATTCTTCTTAAATCATAAATTATTTTTTTTTTTGTTAGTAAGTAGAACAGTTTCAATTAGTCGGTATAACATTTAAGTTGGAACACGCATTGGCAGTGTTTTTAATTTAATTTAAGTAACATTCAATTCTGTGTGGAAGGAATATATAATTTTTATTATTTTTATAATTAATAGTTAAGTAGTTTTGTGTTTTTTTTTTAAAATCATGCAATATGATTCATTAATAGCGGGGTAGCGGCCGTCGGATATGAACTTGGCCGTCTGTTCCGGTTAAACGTGTGAAAGTCTTCAATTTCTGGACACGACAAGGTGGTATCCTCGCACCCAAAAGGTTGTATAGATGTACCGCTTGATTTGCGCGGGCTAGAGAAAGGATCGGAAATTACCTCTAGAAGTGCTTCATCGCTGAAAAGAGTCAACAATTTTGTAAAAATCATGAAATGAGTTGCTTCTTTCAATTTGAATAGACGAAGAAAGTTTTTCTTGGTCATTACCAAGAAGCAAATCATTCTTACTTTCAGTAGTTCCCAAGGGGTACTGTATACAGAATGAAGACCTTACCTATGATACCGATGATGTTCCAAAAGTGTACCCGCAGCGAAGCGTAATTTCTTAGGTGACTCGAGACTCGATGAGCGTGTCAATGAATTGCGTGGAATATTTTTATTTTTCAGCGAACTTCGTATACCAGCTGCAAGATCATTCAATTGATTCTGTTTTATTGTACCCTGAATGTATTTGTTCAATGCTCTTGAACCTCGACGCTGGGAGCGTTCGTATGTGCGTTTAATACGAGCTTCTTCGTCCTCGCCGAGAAGCCAAAATGTTCGTTGATCACCTTTGCCTTTCATCGAGATGATACCACGTTCCTATGGGAAGAATAGTTATATTTTTGAAATGAAGAATGAAGCAATTTCTGATGGAATTCGTACCTGATAATGATAACCGCCGAGCTTGTCAAGCAGCTGTTTGCATTGAAAGCTACAATGGATTTTCAGCGGAACTCCTGTGGATTCCATGCGCGATGCAGTGTTTACAGTGTCACCAAACAGGCAGTAGCGGGGCATTTTCAAGCCCACTACACCAGCACACACGGGTCCGGTGTGAATGCCTACACGAAGGAGTAATTTGTTTGTAGGTCGATGACGTATTTTAAATTCAGCAATCGCATCAAGTAGGTGCAGGGACATTGTGGCTATTTCGGCTGCATGTAGGTCGCCATTGCGAATGGGCAGACCAGAAACCTATCGAAAGGGGAAGTGTAGAATGAGAAAGAGATTTTAGAATCGATACCTAGTTACGTAGTTTTTTGACAGTAATTAGAAATTCAAAAAAACTGGTACTGGTACGTACTCGTCTTGTCCATCAATACTCGACTTGCTAAACGAAAGCCAGGAGTAGGTGTCGATTAAATAGAAAATAGAAATTTTGTGTCGAAAATGACTGTCTAAATGACTATCGAAAGCCAAATAATAAGCCTTTAGAAACGGGGATAAAATAGCCCTGAGGTAAGGTATGTCTGTCGTAGAAGATGACGTAGAGGAAATAAGACGCCAGTTGGTACTCAAGTTTCCAATGAAAATCATTCACTTCAACGAAGTATATGGGGGGAAGCCATTTATTGCTTCCTCGACTTTTAAGAAGCCTAATAGAGGTGACTCATAATCATGACCAATTTAAAGGAAAATCAGGGATGCTACAATCACTTGCCTGATAAAATCCACTCTGGAACCTAAACAGAAACCTTAGGATAAAAATGTCCCACCCACCATGAAAGTCAGTATTGGAAACTGCAAATATTTTCCTGAAAAGTTTGTAATTTTTAAGAAAATAGTGGAGAAAGAAATGCCAAGCTGCAAACACTTGGTCAGCATAGGCAAAAAAACAGGGCAAACACTAACTCAGGAGTAGCATTCCTGAGCTTGAAGATTAAATGAATGTCACGATTATTAAACATTTATTGTGGCAACAAAGGTACATTACCTACATATGGGGCAAACGCGGCGAAGCCTACATTTTCGATGACAACATGCCTCCAAAGGCCTCGAAGATGCCACAAAATGCAAATAGCCATCATATGATGGCAGCAGGAGTTCCAAGCCAAAAACTGACACAGGTACTGAAACAGAAAACCAAAAGAGTTTCTTACTTACTTACTTAGATGGCGCTACAGTCCGAGGTGGACCTGGGCCTCAATCAACACGCCTCTTCAGATAGTTCGATCTTTGGCTAATCGCCTCTAGTTGCGCACTCCAAATTAGTTTAGGTTCCATTCCACTTTGTGTGCCCCACCTAAGGCGATGTTCTTTACTGCGTTGTCGGAATCGAAGACTCTTCGAGCCGGAGCGTTGGTCTACATTCGCTCTATATGTGCTAGACATCTTAGTCGAGTGGTGCGTAGTTTTTTTGGTTTTGGTATTGGCTTTCGAGTTTGGCATAATTTTCTCAGTAAAATGCTGTAAAAGTCACATGACAACGCATCAACTTGTCTAAATCCTTTTTTGATATCAAACTTGTGTGTGAGATTGTTTTGACGATGAGTATCGATTTTCACTTCTTCGGTTTTTTCCAGGATCTGCCGTAGTGTGAATATTTGGCCGGTTACCGGACCTTAAACGTTGCGAAGTGGTCTAGACACGATCGAGATTTCTATTTATTCACACCAGCCCAACAAGAAAACGTCACATAATAAAAGCTGATAGAATAGGAAAATGAGGGCAAATGGACAGAACAAATATCGAAACTAGAGCCGATATGATAGGGTCGAAGAAAAGCTATTTAACAGAGATTAACTTCTGAAACTGAACATGCCAGGCTGACACGGATCGATACAGCAATTGTCTCGAAGAATACTTAGACAACTGAAAAGAAAAAAAATATTGATATGGACAGATGCTAGTTGCTAGTCTATCCAAACTCAAAACAAATTTTAAACCAAATGCGGACGGGATACTGATAAAGCCCTACTCTGACGAGAAATACGTAGCAAATCTAAAGCGAAGGAGACACCAGACCGAAAATAAAGATGGAGACGTCTTTTAAGAACAATGACATAAAACGAAAGATAAAGATTGCTTCAGCACAGCCCTGAAATAAATTCTGAACTCTGCCAAGTCTTGAGCCCTAATCAATCCTTTACAAGGTGACCCACCCTTGTGTCCCTAAAAAATGTAATAAGAAACACTCTTTTCGGCATAAGAACATTTTCTTTTTCAACATAGTCTCCTTTTAGCTCGATACACTTCATCCAACGTTTATCCAATTTTTGAATGCCCTCCAAATAATAAGAGCCGCTTAAAATAAGCGTTTGTTTCAGCGATGACCTCTTCATTCGACCCAAGTCTCTTGCCTCCGAGCCATTTCTTCACGTTTAGAAACAAGAAATAGTCGGAGGAGTCTAAATCTTTGGAATATGCTGGATGAGGGAGGAGTTCGTATCGTAGCCTAACTCATGCAATTTTGCCATTGCAACTGCGGACTTGTGCGCCCGGTGCGTTGTCCTGGTCAAAAAAATCTTTTTTCATCAACAAATACGGCCGTTTTTGCTTCAAATCGGCTTGGAAAAGATCCAGCAGCTCTGCGGAATATGCGGCGGGTGATTGTTTTACCCCTTTCAAGATAATTGATGTAAATCTCAAAAAAATACTGTCACCATGACGTTGTTTGCTTGCAAACCCACCTCTTGGCTCTTCTGCTTCGATTCACCAGGAGAAGTCCATTGTTTTTGGCTGTGCATTGGTTTCTGGTGTGTTGTTGTGAATTCAGTTTTCATCCACAGTTACGAAATGGCGCAAAAACTCAGTTGAAATTTTCTGCGGAGTCCGTTTGAATCACCTTCCCGACCTAATATAGAGAATGTTAGCTTGGCTATCAAAAAGCTTAAGAACAACAATGCAGTCGAATTAGTTGGCTTAAATCTTCAAATATGAAGGTGTGAAAAAACTATGGCTCGTTAGGAACGAGTATAAGGAGAGACTGCAGTTCACGAACTAACTTCTATCACAATCATTCTTGAGTCAAAGGTAGGTAGAAGTATCATAAGAGTAAGGGGAAACAGAGCGCAATATAAAGGAAGATCTCTAAGCGGCATCCAGGAAAACACATTTGAAATTAGAAAGCTCCATCAGTGGTGACGTTGGCAGGGACAACAATGGACCTTTCTTATAATTCGATATATAAAAAAGTAGCCTCTAAGCTCATTTATACCCATAAAGCAAACCACAAAATTACCGCCCACTTACCACCATGTAGGCATCTCCAATCGTCTCCACCTTGTAGACATCATAGTGTCCAATTATCGAATCGAAACACGTGTACAAATCGTTGAGAAAGTCCACCACCTGTAGGGGTGTACTCTCGGCCGACATTGTCGTAAAGCCGACAATATCGCTAAAATATATCGACACTTGCTCATAGCTCTCGGGATCCACCTTGTTGCCCTTCTTCAGTTGTTCGGCCACCGGACGTGGCAGCATCTCCAGCAATAGTGCTTCAGTCTTCTTTTTCTCCTCCTGTAGTTGATCGGTGCGCTCGTCCACCAAAGCCTCCAAGTTGTTCGCATACTTCTCCATCATAGACATCATGTTGTCGAAGATGTTCGGCTTCATGCCCTTGCGAAGGGGGCGCAATTTCGTACGAATCATCTTAAAGTCAGGCCGCTCATCGGGTCGCTCACTCCAGCACTCGCGCAGACACTCACGTACACAGTCGAAAGAGGTTTCCAGCGGTTGCAACGATGGCCGATACGGGTAGAGATAGTCCTGTACTTGGAGCACCTTGTGCAGGCATTGCATGGGCGTGAGACCAGTCTCACCAAATGGTCCATGACGCACATGCATTTCATACAGGACTATGCCAAAGGAATAGGAATCGCCTTTTTGGGTGCCGGCTACCAGGGAGAACGGTCCACTGCGTAGCAACTCGGGTGCACGATACAGCAATTCTATGCGGGGTGAAAGTGTTGGAATGAGTTCAAACAAATGTTAGGTATCCTCATGCACACTTACTTGTACACTTGGAGGATATACTCTGCAGGTCGGTGGAGTTGTCATCTAAGCCCTTTTTGAAGGCGAACAAACCGAAATCACTTAACTTGACCACCCATCGTGAGTCAATGAGGCAATTGGATGTACACAGCGAGCCATGATACCGCATGGGTGACTCGTGCAAATAGATGACACCCTAAATGGAGAGGGGGGCGAATTATTTTGGATAAGTGAAAGTGACCATAAAGACTGGCAACTACCAGCAGCTCCCTTCACTACATACCCGGATTATATCGCCAACCATTGATGCAATAAACATGTTGTCCAGCTTGACGTCCTCGTTCTCCAGTATATCCTGCAAAGAAATCATGACAATAATGTCCAATCTCCGTCGTCATTCGTTTTGCTTACTTTCAAACTACCCCTAGTGCAGTACTCTGTAATTATGCAAATGTTCGGTGGATCTGTGCAGGCTCCGATGAATGCACAAATGTTGTCATGACGGGTATCCCGCAGCTATACAAATGGCACACAAAAGTCGCATAAAGTGAAAGAACAAAAAAAAAAAAAACTCCTCATTCTTGCTACTTACCAGTTTGAGCTCCTTCTTCATCTCCCGCGTAATGTCAACACTCTTCTTGCGAACCTTCTTAATAGCATACAATTGACCTTTATACAAGCCAATGGGGGTGAATATGGTTGTATAGCGGAAATCCGCATCCGGATTTGAGCTTAAGCTAACTTGACTCGTCCTTATGAGGGGATGAGTCGACTGCAATGGAAGGCAATGAATGAATAAATCTGTCAGCAGCTGTGTGCATCATCGTCGCTATAGATACCCGGGTCTGTTTCTGACTATTGGATTCCTTTTCGTTCTCGTGCATCTGGACTTCGCGGAAATCGATTTTCCATAGTAAACTATCCAGCTCTTGTTCGTAGCGCCAATTGCGATAGAGGACTAGGGACACGATACCCAGTAGCAGGAGTGCACCGCCTGCAATTCCCGCCGATATTTCACCGGTGTAGCCTGAAAACAAAGCAATAGTTTGAAAGGATGCACTGTTTGTCTTTTGGAAAAGTATCGTAGGGCTTTTTAATTAAATTGTCTGAGGGGAGCAACTCCCATGGTTACTTTGATGTGATATAGCCTTTGAAGTGAAGGCTTTAACTGCAGTTAAGTACGAGTAATAAGTTGGTGTTTACAGAGTGATTCCTTTTAACAGATCGACACATTTGTGAGAAGCAAATGCTTGGGAGATCAATATTACTAAAGTACGTCATTCGAGGTAATCGTTGCTGTTGGGCATAAGTGTTTAGCAAGTATTGCAGTGGAATTTAATATAGCCTCAAGAGAATTTAGAATATCATCTTATAGACAGCTTTTATGGACACATATTATGATGCATTCAAGGCTGTATCAGGGTTTTTAACGCCGAATCGATCTAAAAAATAAGCTCGTCATTTGGACCATGGCTTCAAACAGAGCCGAGCAAGCTGCATTGTTTACAGCGCCCTCTATTGCGACGATGATTCGAACAGTGTATAGCCAATTCTTTATTGAAGCGTCGGCCACTGGTAGCCATATATAGCATCTCACAAGAAGGGTGACTCTGAAAGTCAGTCCCCCTTATAGCTCTACGGCAGTCTTTCAATGCTTTTTAATAGGAAGTAGTAAAGATCGCCGGGAATAAGTGAGTTCCTTTGTTTTTATAGAATTCGGTTGAATATGAGTGGTCTTCCAGTCTATTGAGAGTACGACACGTTGAAAAACTTACACAGTATAGATGGAAGCACCTCCTTGTTGATGCGAGTTTATAGCAGTATAACATCAATAATCTGCAGGTCCCAAGCCCAGATAAAGGAGTAGATAGGCTATATCAGGCTAAGATACGATCCGTAACAACGAGCCCTATAACTCAGTCGTGAAAGGGGTATCCGCATACCTTCCTGGTGATCTCCTGATTGGCTGCGCCTTACTTGCACAAGGCGGGGGTCTGTGCAGTGAAGACTCTATACGCGTGGCCCTAACAGAACTTCGTCTGCACTAATATGCAAAATGGCAGAGTGTTAAGAATTTATGTTAAAACTAGCTGGACCCGTGCTCGCCTTTCCCGCTCGCTAAAAACTGGCTATAAACGACATAGCCTATAGCAGTCTCACAGTCTTAAGAAATATTTTAAAAAAAGTTTCATTGAAATCTATCCAGTAGTTTTCGAGTTCTTAGCTGACAACGAAAATTGCTACAGTTTTATTATATGTATAGATATGGAGATTCTCTCTAGAGGGATTGGTGTTTGCAGCCACACACTGGATATTTTCAGTAATGATTAGGCCCTTAGTAACTTATACATACCTCCCTAGTATGGCAGAACAAAGCCACCCAAAAAAACAAAATTTTAAGCTAAACAAGGGACAACGTCTATCATGTCCATTTTTGGAGCCATAGGGACGTCCTGTCTCATAGCAGCTATAGAACCTGGAGTTCATTAAGATTGTCAAAGGAGTATTTTCTAGATGAAGTTTTCTTCGAGATAAGGAAGTTGGGCATGTGCATAAGAGGTGAAGAATAGCCTCCTCCTGCTCCTCATCCATACAAATCTGGCAGAAATCGTTCGCAGGGGGCTCAATCTGAGGTCATGCTTCCCAATGCTGCAGTTTGCAGTAATTTTTGTTGGTGGAGCACGTGGTGCAAGTTGACCACCTCCCATTAGTAGCGAATATTGCATTTTGTTTGATCAAAGCAAGGCGCGCCCTAAATTGATGAGCAAGTGGCGTGGCAGTCGCTTGGTGACAAAGTGGCAGCTGCCATAGGAGTGATATGGCGATGAAATGGTAGCGAAATGATATGAAATATCGTCCTATGTTGAATTCTTGGTCGTTTCGCATGTTTTAGGTTAACCAAAATACGCAGTTGTAATGGCAAGATCTACGTCTTCATCTTCACCAGCCTCTACAGTCTACAATATGATATGCCTCTACAAATTCACGTCGTCACCAACCGCATGACAGTCGAAAATTAAGCTTGTTCGAGATAAGTGGCACCAGACTGACATCGATGCCACGTCCACTCCAATCCGCTTTAATGCGCGCTTCTACATTATTGTTTACATAGGTTTTGGACTTGAAAATTATCAATTCCAGGGATTTAATCGTGGCTAAACTATCGGTAAAAATGGTGATATCACTTACGGCCCTCCTTTATGGCCATGATTTCCGCCTGGAACACGCTACAGTGATTAGGAAGGCGAAATGTATAGTAATCCATCAATTGAGAACAGCTGGACCGCTTTGGCTTAAATTTTCTTTTCAGTTGTTCGCAATATCCAGCAGAAGGTTTTTACGAAAGAAAACTTTGGAAAAACCCCCGGAAAAGTCAGAAAATTTTGTACGCAATTGTTCCGGAATGGCTTTTCTTAGTATGGAAAACTCGGAAAATTTGAATTTTTTTTCGACAAAATTTTGCATTTTATCGCATAATTTGATGATTTTTGGACGATGTAAAGGTGGAAAATCCTGAAATCTTCGTCTTTGTCTTTGCATGTCAAAAAGTTGAAATTGACCACGAACATGAGAGTCGCATTGCAGAACGATTCATCTGCTGCTGAATGCTCGAGACAACTGCTGGCCCTTGGCAATGGCCAAATTTCCGTTGATGTTTCGACTGGATTGATATCGTTTTCGGCAAATTTTTGTGAGTTCACATCGTCGAAGGAGGAACTCATCATCAAAGTGTTCTCGGGCATTGCACAAAATTATAAAAATATCGATTGAATTAGTGAATGGGCAATAGGTACTAGCAACGAAGAATAAGGACGTCGATAGGTTAAATTTCATTATTCCAAGTCAAATCGCTGGAGAACTGCATTCGTACAAATCCCTTGACAGCATGATCGATGAGGATAAAGTGACCAACTAGCCGACGGAATTTTTGAACTCGCTTGATGTGCCAGAAACTCCGCCGCATAATTTACAGCTGAAGGAGGGATCGATCATAAATAATGTTGCGGAATCTGAATCATCTGAGATTGTGCAACGCTACACGGTTGTCTGTCAGGAAACTGATGAACAATGTGATTCAAGCGACGATCATCAAGGGCAAATTCAAAGGAGAGGAAGTCCTTATCCCACGAATTCCGATAATTCAAACTGATTTTCTATTCCAATTCAAGCGGATTCAGTTCCCCGATCGATTGGCTTTTGCGATGACAATAAATCGCGCTGGAAGTCTGTGGGATTAATCTCGAATTTCCCTGTTTTTCGAACGAGAGTGTGCAAACCGTCTTCTGTAAAACGATCAAACCAATAAATCTATTTTCAAGGACTAAATATTGTTCGCTAACACGACACTGCGCCCATACCCAGTGGAAGTCTCGATCGAACTAACATTCAAACAAAAACCACTCACAGTGCCGTGCTGCATTGAGCAGATCGTTTTTGCACTCAAGCAAGAAACTCCTTCCATGAGACGGGTTTTCTCTCATGTCATTCCCCTCTGAGTACCTACCCTAGTTGTGTTGAACAGAAGGGTTGATAAAGTTTTATTCGTTTACTAACGATTCTCGCATCCGTTTAACACTTCGTTGTTTGTTTTTGGGCCGGAAAACAAATCAAAAAACATTGTTTATCATATCGCTCTCTACTGATTTCGATTCCATTCAAATAACTCGTATTGAAATTTTAACTATCTTTTCTTACTCTGGAGTTTATCTGAAGGTGTTAAATTGGGGCGAGACGAAGTTCGCCGGGTCCGCTAGTTAGATAATACAGATTCAGTTTAGATCTTGGCTGAAAACACCTCCAAATAGACACGTTCCCGTTTGGGACCTGTTTGTGTAAATCAGACAGATCGCCTGCCAGCTATAGCACCAGCTTTTCAGTCAGTTCTGCTGGGGATTCAGGTATTGAAATTTTTGTTTTAGTTTATATATAATTGATGAGAGACTAGTTTGCCGACTGGCGAGTACCTAGCTGTATTTGCTGTCACTTTTTTGCAGTAGATATCTATAGTGGTAACATAATATAGAACAATGAAATAATGTTCATAACCCCAGTTTGGGTGGTCCTAAGGGGTCCACTGTGGGCGCAGTGGCGCAGTGGTTAGTGTGCTGGACTACTGTTCGAGGGATCCCAAGTTCGATCCCCGGAAAAACAAAAATTACATCTAAAAGTTTTTTCTACTGCGCCACCTCTCGCGAACGTCTGACAAACATCCGAGAGTATGACTGTCATGAAAAAAGCTTCTCAATTCAGCCGTTCGGACTCGGCATAAAATTGTAGGTCCCTTCCATTCGTCCCAAAAATAGAAACTCAAACAAAACGAATGGTTGCGAGAAGCTAGGCATTGGGTGTCACCCGCCTGTTGCGCCACCTATTTATTTATTTTTAAGGGCTCCACTAATGCAGACACACGCGGTTCTTTGAACACGACTAAGGTGATTGTAGTGATTGGCCTTTTCAAGCGCAGTCCATCAGATGGTTAAAAAATATACCCGGGTGTAGGATCTGGTATTTACGGATCGAATTTAAATGTCTCAAGGGAGGAAGCCTCTGTGTATTTTGGGTAGAGATCCATTCTACTAAAGAAAACACAAGGCATTTAAGGCGCGAGCATCCATATATTCATGGACGAACAGCTATAAACATCCTTAGCTCACCCTCAACTGTCTCTAAATCAGTACCGCACTGCTACAATAGCTTCCAAGTACTCTGCAATGGAAACAAAAGCAATCTGGACTCCCGTGTAAGAATGAATTGACCGAATTGAAAAAAAGCTGAGGAAATTGTCGAAAGAGATTCGAAAACCTTCTTTATAGACCCAGAACCGTTCGAAGTAGTTCTCAAATCAGCTTTAAATTCAGCCACAAAAAGTTGAAAATATATACAACATTCTATGTTTAAGACAGTCAAAAATTGCCATACAGCCATTCAACAATAATACCAAAAAAATGTTAAACATACGTACGTCCGGTATCAGAAACGTAGTTGCCTACTTTAAAGGTCATTATGGAGTCAACTGCCTCCCTAAAAACAATTTCATTCCTGAAATGCACCTCATTTGTCTTAAACAAGTCAAATAAATGTCAAAATCGAGCTAAAACTCCAATTTGCGGCAACTTTAAAAATATTACGTATACGCCACCGATAACCTACTTCATTTCAATTGTTTTCCAAATACAATTCATTTGAGTAAGAACCATCCCAATGATGCCAAGAATTCCCTCAGTAATAGCTACCAATACTTACTTATGCATTTCTCTCCACTAAAACCGCATAGTGGCTCTGCTGCCGGAGGACCGGAACCGACCCATGGAATGATGCCATACAATTTGAAATCCTGCCAATGAAATTGAATTGATTTTAAATTGAAAAGTTTCACAAAATGGAAAATGGGAAACGGAATGAATTTCAAAAATGTCTTTACAACATTTATCATGAAACAGGATAAAATACACCCTCACCTGAATATAGCTCTTAAGTGAATTATAAATTTGTTTATAGCATTTAGTTTGCATTGACGGAGAGTGTGGAATTAAATAAACAAAAAAAAAGTAAAAGCGATTTCAATTCACCAAACAGGCTAAAGCTTATCAACTTACAGGCAAAGCATCACCCTTTGGTCCACCGAAAGTGCCCACAGGCACGAGTCCATAGCTGGTGATGTTGCGTCTGTTACGCGCCCGTCCACGCGCCAGTACTGTATAATTGCCCGAGGCATCTCCATTCTCGTCAATATACACATGGTAACTGCGGATGAATGCATGAACGTAATTCAATTTCCATTTGAGGGTAGAAATAATTAATTAGATTGCGTACGGCGGAGATTAATGGCTGAAGGGAATTGCTGTAAATTCCCACTTGTATCCTTTGACAGGTTGAACATTTTTGCTTCAACCATACATTTCAATTTGTGCCTTAAATTCCACTACATGCCATTGAATTTAATTTCGAAAAATAACTCACCCCATCGCACTCAAATATTCAGATCCTTTTATAGCACTTATTAGGGCAGTGCCGTTCTTTGGTTTGTCTCCCACTTCAATCAGTTTTATTAAGCCATTAGCATACAAATGTACAGCGTCGTATAAATATGCAGCTTCGGCACTTATCTACAAAACAAACAAAGTGAAAGTGAAAAAAAAATCATGATTGCAAATCAATGAGACGCGAAACAATATCAACACGTTATGCGGCATTATTATTCACAGGACATGCTCGGATGATATCCTTTTGAAAGCAAACACGAGAGAATTTTCCTTCATAACTGACCTGCTTGGAGCCTCCAAAGTATCCCAAAGGATTTGGAAAATTGAATGGTGGCTGTTCCATGTATTTGTTTACCTAGAAAGGACAAAAACTGTATAATAGAAAGGGATTTTGTATGCGGATTTGTGTAGAGAGTGTTTGCAGAAAGTTTTTTTGCTCGCCAAGTGGGGTGTGGAGTTGGAAACTATTTTCAATTGTGGTTTAGAGCGGAATTACTGAATGTTTGCAGTTGCCTGCCGGCATATAATTGTTGCGGTTTAATGGAGAGAAAATTAAACTTTTAACGTCTATTTAATGAGCTACGGAAAACTGAATAATATGTTCTTAAAGTGCGACTCGTTGCTTTAATGATTTTTAGTGCATGAAATTTGGGGGTCGGACCGCGGCATCAGTGAATGAGGTATATTTTTACGGATGCTTTTAAGATCATGTAGAAAAATTAAAGAATTCATAAATCATATTCCATGCACGTTCTAGTAGGACATCATGTCCGACTCGTTACTTTATTGATTTGTATGAAATTTGGGGGTCGGACCACGGCATCAGTGAATGAGGTATATTTTTACGGATATTTTCAAGATCATGTAGAAAAATTAAAGAATTCATAAATCATATTCCATGCAAATTCTTGTAGGACACCACATCCGACTCGTTACTTTAATGATTTGCATGAAATTTGGGGGTCGGACCGCGGCATCAGTGAATGAGGTATATTTTTACGGATGTTTTTAAGATCATATTGAAAATTTAACGAATTCGTAAATCATATTTCATGCACATTCTTGTGGGACACCACATCCGACTCGTTACTTTATTTATTTACATGAAATTTGGGGTCGGACCGCGCCGTCAATGAATGAGGTATATTATTACGGATATTTTCAGGATCACGTGGAAAAATTAAAGAATTCATAAATCATATTCCATGCACATTCTTGCAGGACACCATATCCGACTCGTTACTTTAATGATTTGCATGAAATTTGGGGGTCGGACCGCGGCATCAGGGAATGGGGTATATTTTTACGGATATTTTCAAGATCGTATGGAAAATTTAACGAATTCATAAATTATAGTCCATGCACATTCCTGAAGGACACCACATACGATTCGTTACTTTAATGATTTTCATAAAATGTTGAAATCAGTGAATGAGGTATATTTTTACGGATATTTTCAAGGTCATGTGGAAAAGCATCTGTCAATTTCTTCGATCGCACGCTTCTTGTGTTCTTTCTTTATTTTTCCTGATGAGCCGATGTGAGTCCAATTTGCTCGTGCAGCTCGCGAGCAGCTTTAGCGCCGCTGTTCTATATCTCAGCCTGATTTGCTGCGTTTGGTAGTCGACATCGTTCATCAATTAAATGGGTTTCACGGCAGTCGTCAAGTGAGACACACAACATCAGTCGCGCTTTTAATGATGGCTTTCTGGTAGTGTTCCCACTCCTCTACTGCAGTACCACTTGCTTGGTTAGACTAAAGCGAAAAGTGCCTTGCGACTCCAGCTTTTTTGACTGTATAAAATGTTTTCACTGTATTTCTTTGATAAAATGTGGTGGCTTTAGATAGCTTGCCTTTAATAAGTCTACTACGTACAAATAAGCGCTTTCACTGCTGTCTATATAATTAATGTCACAGTTTTCCATGTCCGGCCAGTCCCAACTAACTTCTTGGGTGGCAGTTATGGTTGCTTTTTAGCAGTCTATGGTCTCCTAATATTCACCCCTTTGAAAGGATGATGCTGCTAAATTCAGTGTGAATCATTTCCCCGAACGCGTCATTGTCAAAAGATATTCAGTTCATTAAGCAGTGTCACAACTCTCGTGGCCTGCTCACCTTTTTTCCCACTTTCCGAAGTCCCACAAGTCAAATTAACCATAAAACTAAAGAACAATGATTTGTCGTAAGCCCTTCTCAAAATCACGTTCGTCGTTGGGACGCTTTCTGCCATCCTCACCAAATTTGTTGTACGACTCTCTCAGAGCCACATTCATCGTCCTGTTACCTTGGAAGACCCTGCATTCGGCGAGTTATACCGCAGCCTTAGATAAAAAACACTTCACAAATATCTGCAAGGGCAAGAGTTCTTAAGGTTCCTTCGACGTATTTTTGGCCATAAAAATGAGAACGTATTTTAAATACTGGTCTTGGAAGTACAAAGATTAGGAGTTACTACTAAGTATTATAAAGGGTGTTTTTTAGAGGTATAGAACTTGAAGTTGACAACACTATTTTAATTGGCGGCCATTTTGTCAGTTGTCAGTTGTCAAGTGACATCCACAAAAACTGACTGTTTGGTGTGCTTTATGGGTTGGTGGAATAATTGGTCCGTATTTTCAAAACGATGATGGCCGGAACGTTACAGTCCGCTATAGAGCCATGATTACTGACTTTTTCGTTCATCAATTGAACAACCATGATGTGCAGGAGCTGTGGCCTCAACAAGACGGCGCAGCATGTCACACAGCTCGTGTCAGAATTGATTTATTGAAAGAAACGTTTGGTAACCGCATAGTTTCGAGTTGCGGACCCGTGAATTGGCCTCCAAGGTCGTGCGATTTAACGCCGATTGACTATTTTCTGTGGGGATATGTGAAGTCGCTAGTCTGCTCCGATAAGTCCGAAACCATTGACCACTTGGAGGACAACTTTCGCCGCGTTATTGCCGATATATGGCCACAAATCTTGGAAACAGTCATCAAAAATTGGACCTCCAGATTAGATTACGTCCGAGCCAGTCGTGTTGGTCATATGCCAGAAATCATATTTAATTTATAATGCCAGAAGATTATCTTTCGAAAAAAGTGAATTCCATGTCAATTTAAAAAAACATCTTTGTTTTATTCTATTTTAAAGTTCTATACCTCTAAAAAAAAACACCCTTTGATGAACATCTTATAAATCATCATCTAACATTTCTCAGAAACATAGTACTACTTGCATCGGAAACGGAATAACTGCCCACAAATTCGCTCTCAAACGAGGGGCAATTTAATTTGACTTAACAGAGGTACACAAAATAACCCTTAAATCTAAATAAATCGTTTACCACATCAACAAGAAATATTTACAACAATCGTTCACCCCACATGCACAGCCGCGTCTTGGGAGCATATACACCAAATCTAGGTCAAACTCCTAAAATAGAAAGACGGTCGAGTGTCTACTCTCGGTCTAAGGTTAAAGCCTCAGTCATTCTAAACAATTTATGAGTACTCGGTGCGACACCATTTCACACGGAAAATGAAACGTTTTCAAAAGTACATATACTATACCCATCATCACCACCGACTAATAAAACCTTTCTCCAATGACTAAGGAAATGTCCTTTACAATGTCAATCACATCTGTGCACTAAGCACGCACACTTTACCGAAGACTCTTCCCTTACCAATAATATCAAGCGGTTTCTGATTGATTAACTTTTGCCTTATGTACATTATAACCTTTATTATATAGCGACAACGGATAACGGACAACGGACAACCCTTGTGAACAAAATTCTTCATAATAACAGCTCACTGAGTTCATATATTATTTTTAAGTGCAATATAAAGTTATCGTCCTGCCCCCCCGTACTCACTCACCTCTTTGGCGAAGTTCTCGAATAAAATTGTTGCTGTCGGAAATATCCCCAGATACGATTGGAATGCTTCTTCGGCATTGGAATCGATTTTCTCCAACAGTAGGCCACGCATGTATTTGTCCGGCGATGATGGATCATACTGTTCGATGTCAATGCCAACAACAAAGTACTCACCCTTGGCGAGAAGTCCTTTCTTGTGTAGACTCACCATGAGTCCGACGTGCTCATAATAATGACTGAGGATTAAGTAAACTGAAAAGAGAAAAGCATAAAAATAAAACAAGAAATCAGATTTACCACCAAAGGGGTGGATTTTATTTCTTCTACATGTCCTTCGGGCACCTATCATGTGGCTGATAAGTGTCATCAGTCAGCGGCGAGCTTGAAGGAATGACGATAAAAAGGTGATGGGTTTGAAAGTTTGCTGAGATTGTTGGGGGATAATGTTAATCACCGGTGTCATCTAAAATCATTCAAAGAGGAAGTCCACCACCCCCCACCCTTGTGCCATTACCAAAATAATCGCAAGCACTAAATTACGTGTTTCCTGGCCAAGGTTAAAGTCTGTTGAACTTTCGAAACGCCAAGCTCAGCCATAGATCATCAGCCGTCAGACGTGCCTCCCCGGAAATTAACACCGACAGGTCGATGTTCGGATGTTAATTTGGAATGTTCGCCACTACATCAGCGAGGATACTTCCGCAGCACCATTTACACGTCATTTCAATACTCAAACCCAAAAACTCACTTCGTGTGTTCGCGTACGTCCTCTCCACCAGCTCATCGAAGGGATTTGTCATGAAGCCATGATGATAGATCGTGTTCCATGTCAGAGTGTCACGTACCTTAACACCGGCTTTATGTAGAATATTAAGGATGGTGTCCGCAATGGGATTATATAAACTTTTCGCGCTATCCAGGTACAGGAAGGTTACCTAAAGAGTGGAGATTAGAATCTTGTTGCCCTCATTTGGGGTGCGATTTACCACTCACCTGCGTCCAATTGAAGGCCAGCAGAAGGGAGACAACCGATTTGGAAATTTGTGTGTCTGGTGGTCGTGTGCGGGCAAATGTGGGAAAATCCTTCTTGTTCGAGGTATCCCTGTGGGTGCAATACTGCAAATGATTGTCATTGGTAATGTGAAGTTAAGGTTTGGTGTGATGGGTTTATACTTACATAGGAAATCATGGGCAGATTAAAGGCGGCCGCCATACGTCCCTCGTGCACACACGTTTCCTGTGGACCTATATAACCGGCGACTTGTCGCGTCCACAATGATGCTGTTTGTCGGATGCTAGACACTTCATCGCCATAAGTTTCGGCTACAACAAATGCTAGCGAATGACCGAGCTGCTTTAGTTTGCCGCTATTGACTTGTGAGACGGCCAAAGATATTGCTCCAGAGATTGTGATTCCTGGAAGAAAATTGAGAGTAAAATGAATCACATAGATGGTTACAGTCTTTACCGAGATTTAGAAGATTTTTTTAAATGTCAGTACCTAAGTAGAAAACTTCAGAACTTGCAACGGCTTCATGTCTCTAAAGACTATACAGCTGGCATTGCTCGGTACTAATGATCATTTTTAGAATCTAGACTAACTTTTACGAAGTCACAATGGTGATAAAACTATCTAATAGGACTGTCAAAATATTTAAGTTATAGGTTAAAAATAATCATTGGTAAGGCCCATTCTGTCTAAGACTATAATTCACAAAATTGCAAGCAGAAGATGGAGTTAAATTTTGTTGGGTGGCCACTATACTTTTCTGACTTTACCTTACTTTTGAAGGTGTTATAGTCCTCTCAAGCCTCCACATGGGCACGTCACGCCGCTCTGGTTGAGATGACTCTCTAACTAAAGGTACGGTCAGGTAAAGTCGTTCTTTCAATGGTAATGTAGCCCATCATGATGTATGCTGTACAAATTAAGGACGTAGCAATCCTGTATTTGCTAGGAGTTAACAACCTACTACAGTGATATTCTCAACCCAAAGCAAGAAATAGGTTAGCGTTAGCATATCTTATGTGGCTAACTATGTCGAAGATCAAAATTTAGACAGACCATTTTCTCTCGAGGAAATTAAGAATATGCTTCAAAAAGTAAAGCTCAACAAGACACGAGGAGAAGATTAGGTAACGTATAAGTGCGATCGATGACTGCTGTTAATAAAATCTCGAGAAAATTACTGATTTATAAGTTGCGACAAAATGGGAATTTTTACCAATTTTTTTTAATCTACTAGAATGCATATACTACTCTAATACCCAATCAGCGGTGAGCACTGGAAGTGAGCTATCAGGATATTTTGAAACACTTTTTGAGGTGAAAAATGGATGTTTATTATCGCCATTACTTTTCGCGCTGTACCTCAATGATTTACATGTCTATTGCCTATATAAGGAGGTGTGTTGACGCCATTTATGAACGTGTAGGAAAACCACAGTCTAAAATCTAGTACGTTTTTTTTTTACTCATTCATATATTTCAAACCCCAACCAACTTCAATATGTTAAGCCGGTTAGCTTCCGGCATTTTTATTTTTTCTCATTCTCTTTTTTGTGGCGACCATTGCAGCGAATAGTTCGACCTATAGAAAATAAAGAAAACCCCACGCGTGGTAACAAAGGCTTTTTTAATTTTTATTGTGTGAATTCAATGTGCTGTGTGCTCCTACGTAAAACAAATAAGCAGGATTTACGTCCAAAGAAGGTCTCAATATCGAGCTTCTAAACATAAGATTACTCCAATACACGGACCACATGGTGACCTTGGCAGCTGATATTGCAGTCATGCAGAAGATGATAGAACGACTGGAAGAATACTGCGAAAAATGGCGTCTAGAAGTGAACTACCTACAAAAAAAATAAGAAATTATGGTTTTCCGAAATGGTGGTAGGTTCTAAAATCAAGAAAAATGGATCTTTAAAGGGGAAGAAATCTATCTATCTTGGTGTAATTCTCACCCCAAAAATGAACTTCACAAGCCACTTGAGGTAAGGAAACCCGCTGCGAAGAAGCATCAACGGTTTGATTTTTAAGCAAAATTAGTACAACTCTGAGTAGTGGAAGGTATTTCTGCGAGTCGTTATCAAGGACTCGAAGTAAGATGCGAAGAAGAAAGACCTATTCGGTCGGTAACAACTAAATAACTTGCCAAAGAAATTAAAGAAGGCATAAATATAAAAAAAAAACGGCCAATTGCGAGTACACTTACGCACCGAAGGTTACGTACTTGGCCAGGGACCTAGGTACAAAATTAAACAGTTTTTTGTATGAAGGCAAATATATTTTTTCCACCAAATTTAATTTAATTAATTGTAAAACAATTTCCACGAAAATGTCTGAAAAAAAACTATCGCAGATTATAAATGCTGCATTTAAGTTGAGATAATGTTCCAAGCATGTGCAAAGTCGCGGAGGTAATAATGATACCAAAACCATGCGTTAAAACTTATCGGAGACTCGAATATCGCGAATTCTATTCATTCGCTTGAACATCGCAGAAACGTTACGTGTCTCTCGCTGTTTTATCGCTTTTTTAACAAACAGTGCTCAAACGAAATTGCCAGCTGCATTCCGCCCCTTCAGAAATTCAACCGCAATACTCGCCTTGCTAGGAATGCCCATCAGTTTACCATCCAGCCTATCTTCGGCCGTACTTTGAAATATAGAGATTCTTTCATAAGCCGTACAACACGAATGTGGAATGCCTTGCCCGGCTCTGTCTTTCCTCCTCAGTATAATTTACAGACATTTAAAACCAATGTGCATCGGAATCTCCTATCTTCTCTATCCCATTTTCCTTAACGCCCGCGCTGTGTAAATCACACTACACCATAAGAGTAGTCATAAACTCTTTAGCGCGTGTGAATTATAAAAAAAAAAAAAAAAAAAAAAAAACCACTTAGCGAGGTAACTTCATATCGCCTAATATCAATACCACCGATTTTCTCCAAGTTATTCGAAAAAATGCTGGTAAAACGTCTGCAAAAAATAATTGACCAAAAATAGCATGTCCCAAATCACCAATTTTTATTTAGAAATAAGCGCACTCTACAATCTCTCTCTCTTTACATAGAATCACAGATAAAATCGAAAAAGCATTCGAAGAGAAAAAGTGTGCTCTACAATATTTCTTGATATAGCACAAGCTTTCGATGAAGTCTGGCACAAAAGTCTGATCCACAAACCACAAACTATAAAGGCAACTGCCAAAGGAATATTCGACAATTCTGGAGTTATATATGTTATTAGATCGATTCTTCAGAATTGAACAAAAGACAGAGTACTTAATATAAGGAGCAATTTAAGCTGATGCATCACAAGGCAGCGTGCTAGGTCCAGTTTTATACCTCCTATTCACTAGCGACTAGCGATTTGCTTGAAAGTGAGGAAACCACTATAGCTACTTTTGCAAATGACACAGCTGTCCTTGCTGTGGGGGCAACTGTCGAAGTAGCAACAAAAAAGCTTTAAAAGGTAATAGGCTATCTCTCAGATTGGACCAAAAAAAATGGCAGATTAGACTAAACGACCTGAAGTCAGTTATTGATATAAAAGCAAGTTCTAAAACCAGTATGGACCTACGGGGGTTCCAGTTGTGGGCATGCATAATGCCAAACGAATTTGCAAAAAAATTGAGTTTTCCAAAACAAAGTACTAAGGAACATAGTTAATGCACCTTGGTACATTTACGCTGATCTACATAGACATCATTGAAATATCTGAGGAAGAATTTAAAAAAGTTGCCCAAAGGCACAGAAGTAGACTTCTTAACCATCAACTTAACTTAGAAATAACAAAACTTTTAAATACTGACAATATAATCTGGAGATTAAAGCGGGTAAAACCTCTTGATCTATAAGAGTTAGCTAAGAGTTTACAATCAAAAAAGTATAGAAATCCGACAAACGGCGGAAATCCTCACAACTTTTTTAAAATAAATCAAAAATAAATTGCCGATTAGTCGAACGATTAGGTGCAATCCAATTCAGATGTCAGTCCCCTCGGGAGTTTTTTTTTTAGATCACTATTGCAGAAGCATCCCTCGCGCAATAGCTCTGTAATGTCTTTTACTGATTTTTCCTTCCAGCGAATTCCCAAGACAAAAAATAAAAGAAATTTCTGGGAGTCTGCAGAGCTACCCAAACTTATGGTGCTCAAGTCTGGGGTAATGGAATATTTGAAGAGGTGGACAAACTACAATGCTATTTTTTGAAAAGGATTACTAACGAAGTCTTTTCGGTAGAGACCGGAACCGAAGATGGACATTCTATACTTTAGGCTTACATCTTAGGTATGTAAAGGAAACATTATTCCAATGCAATGATACAAGGTTACCAAAATCCTAGTGGAAAAACAACTTTTTTGGGTGAAAGAAATAAATAATCTTGGAAATCGGTTTGGTTTACACTGGGATTAGAACATACGTATCGCTAGAAAGGAGCTGAAACGTTAAAAACTTCCAGCTTTTGGATCGACTAAAGGCAGATGGGCGCCAAGAAAAACAGAACGAAGAACAAGGGAAGTTCAAGTTTCTGAATTACTCAAAAGGACACCAATATCTCGTCGATGATTTTGACATCAGGAACATTTCGTGGATTTTTAAAGCCAGATTCGATTAAATCCTTCTAAAACGTATCAACCGTTTTAAAACTAAGTTGTATATAAAATAAGCTGTAAGAGTGTAAGCTCTTATACCGCACTAGGTTTCATAAGGGTCCATAGCAACCCTCTATAAGAAAACTAACTCCCAAATAAGCTGTTAACCATTCCCTCGAATTAATCCGCAGTCCCTTGAGAAGAGGCGGGTTTGGTGTGGTTTTAGTATAGGCTAGAAGGCCAGCGAGAAAAAAAATTTGTCTACAGCGTTGTACATTTTAATACTGTCGATGGCACTTCCATCGGATCATTTGTCTGCTATTTTTTGCTATTATTACATTTGCTTACAGTTGGTTAAGACACAAGCTAAAAAAAAGGCAGAAAAAATGGGGTAGAGGTTGGTGGAGTGACTATTTTATTTTGTCTCAGTGACAGCATCGGATTTGTCCCAAAATTAGACAAGAACTTGCCTAATGCGGAAGTACAAATGTTGTTGTATTGTGAACCTTAAACGGCTCTTATAGTTCACTTTCCATAGTTGTAATTGTAACTTGTAAGCTCTTGTCCGCTTCTTCCCTCCGTGCTTATCTTGCAACTGTGCTTGACCAATGTACCCCTTCTTAGTAGTGAGTTGAAGTACCTTTTCGGCGGCTGTCTGGCTGTCGGTGTTGACAACCGAAATCTAATTTTGGAAGCGACTTCATTGTGAAGTTAGACAGTCCTGCAAATAGCCATACAAAAATACAACAGGTAGTCTAAAAAGCTATGGAATAATGAGACCAACTTTCTAGTCCCGTCTAAGACCTTTCTTGTATATCACATTGCAACTTGAACTCTGCACCCTATGTGCAATCTTCCCTTTCATCAACTCACCTGGTCTTTGATAGTCCAAATTGCCAGGCCTCCTCTGCGATCCTGTTAAATAGCCCAACGTGTACACCTCCGAGTTGACATTCAAAATTAAATTCAAAACAAGAAACAGCACATAGGCAGGATACACTTGAAGTTCGGATAGCGCTGCCTTTAGTCGTAGGTATGACCTCATTACGTGGTAACGTTCAAAGGGAAATTCTTCGGTCTATGATTGGGGATGGTCGTCACTGCTCTGCTGATTTATGAATGGCGTTGACGGAGTATAAATTCAATTAAAATAATTTCACAATCTAATTGCATTCACCCAGGCGAGAACTCATAAAGTGTAAACGTTGTCGAGCGAATAAAGCCGACATCCTGTTATCGTTCTTCTTTCAATCAATTTATGTCCATTATCCTTCACTTGACATGATTTAGTAAAATATTCTCCGTCTCCTTTGGAGTAGGTACCTAATTAGAACTCGATGTATATTGTCTCACTGAGACGGAAAGGCGGTCCTTTTGTTGCAACAAAGCTGTCGTTGCATTCGTTTTGACAGGGAAAATGCAATTAACTTGGTCTCCATTGAGATGGAGTGCTTGGAATTATCCTGTGAGTGGCAATTGGCAGTTTATTGGCTCTGAAAATAAAAGAAAGGAAATAATATTGAATAAGTGGCGATTATTGCTAAACGATGATGGTAGGATAAGTATTGACCTAATTAGGTGTCCTACGTTTATTTTCAAATGGTTCCATTTTATTTTAACTCACAACGGACGACAAATGGACTAATCGCCTCGATTTGTCATCTCCAATTACATTGTGGAATTCCATCCGAATGACAGGTTTCGCTGAGTTGGCAAACAAATCGGCCGCCCACATCGACATATCGGATAGCTATGCGATTAAAATTGATTAATAGTTGGCAGGGCTCATCATGGTTTCAATTACATGTCCTCAAGTACGACAAGAGGAGACAAAATCAAAAAGTTTGCTTGCAATTTAATTTTGCAGAAGGTGCGAGCCAATTGCCATCATCAGTTGAATTCTAATTAATCAACTGGCTGATACTCTTCCGCGAAGCAGACTCTGAATGGAATTGTAGAAGGGATAGGTAGGTATAGCTAGTTACAATCAGTCGATTGGCGCGCGGGCTCTTCAATATTCCGATCAGCTAAGAGGAGGCGCGCTAACACTCAATTCGTCTTTGTACGCGTGGAGGGAAAATTGATTTTTTAAATATATTTTTTTAAGGTGAACAATAGAAGCGAAAATGTCTAGACCGATGTAACGTACAGCTTTTCAGTTCGTCTACAGATACAGTGAGCGTCAAAAGTCATACGAAATGCAGCTTCAACCATAAACTATTATCTATTGATGATGGTGCGTAGTGAGAGAGTAACTAAATCTATACATATAATAAAACTGTTGGAATTTTCTTTGTCTCTTAAAAACTCGAAAAGTACTGGATAGATTTCGATGAAACATTTTTTAAATGTTTCTTAAGACTGTGAGACTGCTATAGGCTAGATATTTTATAGCTACGTCCTTTCGTGGCAACACGACAAACAAAAACCACACTAGCAAACGTATACTTCGCATTCGAAAAGGTTTGATTTGTTTTCGCAGTGAGTGCTATGGTCAGTTGTATCTTGTATATATACCTAGAGCTAGAGTGAGCTCCAAAAGTGAGTAAACATCGATGCTTCTTTGATTTTTCTGTAGGTTCTGAAAACAGGTCTAAAAAAACAATAATCTGCAAAAAGTTTGATTACAAAATAACAAAATTTAAACATATTTAATGTCGACAGCAAAAAATACTTTATAAATATTAAAAAAAAAAATTGTATCCAAACTCCAAAGATAAATGAAACTTGTATTGGTGTTCACTCACTTTTGACGCTCACTGTATGTATATTATGAACGTATGCCCGATACCGGATGGGGTGCGTGGTGCAGTATGACATGGGGTATATTAGTAAACTTCATAAAAGAAGAGACGTACAAAACAGGTTTCATTTGAGAATTTTATTCTAATATGTGGTATGGTAACAGTGTAGGGTTGGGGTAGGTAGTTATTTCGATTCCATAGGAAGAGAGAAACAAAGGAAAGGAAATCCAGTATTATAAACAAGTAGCAAGATCATGGAGAGGGAGGGCGATGCATAGGGTGCACATTATATATCCAATACATTTCATTCATTATCGATATTGCCGCACAACGCAGTATATGAATTTCATTCTGATATGACATAATCTATACATACAAGCGATACAAGGCGAGCACGGGTCAGCTAGTTTTGAATAAAAAGACAAATTAATGAACTGTCAAAAGAACAACAGCAGCACTGAACAAAAACTTCCCCACTCCACGGCCGGCATTAGAAGAAGAGTCAAAATTGTGGTTGTTATATATACAGTATACATAACACAGTGTCATGTGGTCATACTTGTGTCATTGTGTGCCAAATTCAATGACGTACTCTCTTAGTCATGCTGTGACAGAACTGGAAAATAGAGGTTGCACGACAGGCGATTAGACAGTGTGACACGATTCACACCATTGTACTTTAAAAGTATTGTTGCACGGAAATTGGTCACATGTACCCTTAGCCCGCTGGCTGCATGAGTTTTTCCTCCTTTGGATAATGGGAATGGTATTTTATTATTAAATACTTCTCCCGGGAAAGGCGAACCTATAACTCTTCATCAGCGCCCCAAAATGCTTGCAGATATATGTTAGTTCTGCACCTAAATTGCTGCAAATTGTAGTCTTCTGGATATATCCCCAGGAAGCAAGTTCCAAAGTTTGGTAACAGAAGGAGCTTTGGAAAATTTATGTCATCGCGGTTGTCAAGTGTACTGTATGCTCATGAGCATTAGCTGCCTGTTTTGTAAGGCGCCCAAAAGTTGCATTTCGAGGGTTAATTTTTTTTTTAATTTCCTCGGAACATCTACCTATGGAACAAGCAAAGGTCAGCGACTTGTCTTCTGTGCACCAACGCAACGGTTCTGTATTCGATGTGACTGTAGGGTCTCAAATAAGTCGAACTGCTCGTCTCTGTCTGTATGCTGTCAAGTAGGTTAAGTGAATGTTTTGGGGCCGAGCTCTATATATGGGAACAATATTCCAGGCCTGGTCTAACCTGTGCTTTGTAGAGAAGAAGAAGTTGCTTGGGGCTAAAGTACCTCTTTGCTCTAAATAGGTACCTAAACTTAGCGGACACCGATCTTGCGACATAGGATATGTAGTCCTGTCATATGATTCCTTAATTGACTGTGACTCCGAGAAGGTGAGTGAGTGAGTGAGTTCTTGAGTCCTTGGGGTGGATTGAATAGTCATCCATTTGGATCTGAGGAACTGTTGATGCTATTCTCCTAAAAAAAGGTTGTGAGCTGTATCTTGTTTGCATTTAATACAACCAAGTTGTCTTCAAGATTTTGTCCAGATCACCATTTAGAGAACTAATTTGTTCACATCTCTGACTGTGTGATGTAGCCGAATTCACAAGCTCACTGTTCAAGATGGAGGATATAAGAGTTCTGTCACCAGCAAAGCTGTAAATATTATGATCCAAGCAAATCGTTGATGTGGAGAAGAAATAGAGTTGGAGAAAGAATAGATCCTTGGGGTACTCCTGCATTTATAGCAAACGCATACTAGATGATACACCATCAACAACAACTTGGATCGAACTTCCCAGAAGAAAATTTTGCATCCATATGCAAAGTTGTTGTGGTAATCCATAAGACGCTAACTTGCCTAATAGGGCTCTATGCCAGACTTGGTCAAATGCCTTTGATATGCTCAAGGCATATTCAATTGCTTGCGTCCACAAGTGCGTTACGTAGCTTAAAAGATCTCCAGTGGAACGACGACTCCGAAATCCGTATTGATTGTCACTTATTAATCGGTGCCCCTCTAGATATTTGATTATTTCGACATTTATTGCTTTTTCCATTACTTTTGAGAGCATTGAAAGTAACGCTATTGGACGATTGTGGCAGAAATTTTCTCCCTTTCTTTGGAATAGGTTGAATGCGAGCAGTCTTCCAGCAAGAAGGAAATGTCTTCTGGGACCTGAGAGTACGATACCTTTCAATTTACTTGCTGAAGAAATAAAAACGGTAAGAACCAAGCAAGTCCGAAATGGCCTGGTAAACGACGATAAAAGAAGGAAAGAAAGAAATCCTAGTATCACAACATGGCAACAATAATAGAACGAATCGTTAAAGGAAAGATTGACATATCGTCTCATACCAGTGATCGATGCATGGATTAAACGAGCTTATGGAGAAACAAATTTGTATCCGACTCAGTTCTTGATGGGTCATGGCTATTACAGAGAATATGCATGTTTTTATGAAACCTCGCCAGCCAGCCGTTCATTTGGACAGTTGCCAGCACAATTGCCAGCAAGATGAAGCCAGCCGCAATAAATTTAGGCAATAAGCCTAAGAGCATACCAGAATTTCGCATAAAATTATGCATTTGGTAGAAATATTAGATAAATTCTGACATTTTTCTCTGGAATGTTGTGTGCATAAGATAAGAACGCAATTATACTCGTAATTTAAGCAAATTGTACGGAAATTCTAAGCCACTTGTTGCTTTCAGCGCCACCTGTTTGTTCATTGTGAATTGAATTTAGCCAGATGCCACCTGGCAGCTCTCCGGCTGGGGAGAAAATCAAGAGTTGTTGCCAGCAGGTTGTTGTTTTAATTAGCACGTGAAATCTGCCTCAATTGCCAACTACTGGCAATTACTGGGTGGCGAGGTTTCATAAAAACACAACTAATATCTCTTTAAACGCGGACATGAAAACATCCCAAACTGTCCACATTGCAAAACCGTTTTCCTTTCTGCACATTGCAAGTCTTACCAATCTACCAAATTTCAACACTCTACGGCAAATCGAAAGTGGTCCAAATAAATAATAACCGATTTAAAAAAAAATGAGCGTATACCACGCCTCCTGAATTGAAAATCTGCAGTTGTCGACTTTTCCCAGTCTATGAACCACAGGATCTGCCAAATTTCACGATTCAAGGATGGCCGGAAGTGCTTCATAATTTTGATGAATTGAGTGATTTTTGAAGTCCTGTATGGTGAGGATAGAGATGAAATGAGGTGACCGAGCTTGGTAAACGCTTCAAGTTCGAAGTTTTTGGCTCAATTGATTTCGAAGTTAGAGGAGGGTCGAAAACAGCCTGAGTTTGTTCCTGTAAAAAGGGTGTGTGTTTTTACTAGAAAACTTGGCTGAGGCACTACCGTGCCTTTTGATAGTTAAAATAATAGAGTAAGCTCTATGGCTTTGTTTATATCGACCCCCTCGAAGTCATATCTTACTGAGGTGGTGCCCTTTGCAAGGTTTCCGCCTTCCATTAGGTATGAACATTCAATACGTCTTTTAATGAAAAACTTTTATGATTCCTCTCACAAAAAGTCACTAATTTAATTTACTTCATAGCCCCATAACCTTCAGCTTTTGCTAAATTTATCCCAGTTTATATTATTCAGCTTTGTAAACATGATGGCAGTACCCAGCGGAGTCCTGTGTCCCTTATATTATCTTCGTAGGATATTTACATTTTTATGATTTTCTTTTTGATGTGGATATGCATATTATTGTCTATTGTGAGAGATCATTGTGTGATTTCCTTTCTCAAATGTAATCCGCTTCTATCTGGTTTTGCCCTTCTCATGGTATTCGGTACTTTATGTAACGACATGCAATTGAAATTCTGTGTGTGCCAAACGGTTTGGTGTGAATCGTAAAACTTTAATTATTCCAAATTGGCAAGACTATGCGCTTGCAAATTGTGGCCTGTGAATTTATTTCTATCACTATGCTGTGCAAGAACTGGAAAGTCGTAAAAGTCGTTTAAAGCGGTGCAGGATTTTGTAAGTTTTTCGTAGATCGCGTGACTATTTCATAAGAATCGCTATAGGTGAATGCGATTCAGATTTATCAACCTCTATGCAAAACGCGTAGCGATACGACTACAGCTTTGCGTTTTTATGCGATATTTCTGCCAGTGATCAATTGTGGGCCAAAATTCTCTCTACTATGTAAACTTATCTACCAATTTGTATAAAGCCTTCAATTGACAACGGAAATTACAATTCTCAACCGAAGTGTGCCTCCAGATGTGAGAGAAAATACCGCCAATTGAAATGCAGCAATTGACTGACTGAACTGAACACCACAAATTACAGTAATTAATCCATTACCCGGGCAAATAGCAATTTATACAAGTACTCGCAGTTATGCACACAATATTGAACCGGTCCTGATGTATAGATACTCTGTGTGCCAATGATTTACACACTTCGCGTCGATAAGTCCAATTTATCGCATACGAGTAACACCCAGCAATGTGTTGCATTCTATGCAGCCTGCAGCTGGTGTTGGCGCTGAATGGGGGGTGGTGGCGATAAAATTAATATTTCAATTTAGGTTACTCAAATATATTTACCACTTAATCGAAACTAACGTTGTTGGTGAGTCAACAGTCGATGCAAATAGACCGGTAGTGGCAGCCGGCCGGCGGCGGCAGTGGTGGGGCGCAATTTCCTTGATCACTTCCTACATCCTGGCAGGTCGGTCGGCTTAGGCACGTACACGATTACTCAGTGCGCACTTCATTTGCATGCAAATGTTGAAATTATTCACAAGTAAGTTGCATTTCGTTATTGGAACCAGCGGCGGAAGGAAAGGGAAATGCAGCCGAGTAGAATATTGTATGGCAACCAACTAACATAACGTGACGTAGTTGCAGTGCATGTGTGTAAATGCATGCGTTTATTAACTTTCTTAACTATGAACTTACGTATAGTCAAATTAAGTATACTGCCTACAACTGTCCTTGAGGCAATGTTACATTAAAGATACATTGAACTTGCAGATGGTAGATTACATTAGACCTACCCCATAATAACCAACAACATTATACACTACCCCAACTGTTCCGACCACTTGTGCGATTCGCACTAATTAGCCAATCTGAATAACTACTCAGGGCGGTGATAACAGGCCACTTGTGAAGCACTCTCGATGTTTGCAAAGTGGTCTACGATATGCGACGAAATTGTTCATATGTCAATATTTTGGAGTGGTTTTTCGTGATATGCACTGCGATTTGCCAGACCCAGAAGAGATAATGGAAATCGCCACTCGTAAGCATGGAAATATATCCAGTTGTCTGTATTATCTTTAATTTGGCTATCCTACATCTGAAGAGTGTTCCATAATTTACGCAAAATTTGAATTTTGCGCCATTTAATAGTACCTACAGTGATGCCAACAAAAACAAAAAGATAACAATGTGACACCTGACAGTTCGGAGTTAGTAAAAATGGAGCGCTTTACGAAAGAACAACGCATTTTCATTGTTGAGCAAGATTTTAAAATTATGAAGGTTTGTCAGCTACAGTCCGCAATTTTCGAACAAATATGGCCGTCATAGTTATTTATACCCATCAACCGCGAAGAGAATTATTAAAAAATTCAGGGAGACTGGATCAATTGATAACGAAACGTTCACCAGAAAACATCGAAGCAGTTCGCGAGTTTATTGCCTGACAGTCAAGGAACATCAATTCGGCACTGTAGTCAAGACTTGGGCATTTTGAGAAGCTCTCTACAGCGAATTCTCACGAAAGACTTGAATTGAATTGACTCAAAATTTGAAGACTAATATTTTTGAACAACAACAAGTGGATGCCGATTTTTCGAACAAAACCATTTTCAGTGATGGAGCTCATTTTCATCTACATCCGATGTTGTTTGGCACTTATTTTTTTTTTTTTCTAAATGAAAAACTTCGATCCTGTTTTTTGATTATATTTATTTTAACCTTTAGAATTATTGGTCAAGTCGAGAAGATGATATCGGCCCAATGGGCTCCGTCACAATTGATTGCCATACGGGCTCGTTTTATGACATTTTTCATCACTTCTTCGGCGAGAACTTCGGGCGACAGATTTTCGCACTCGTGTCGAATGTTGTCCAATCGGGCGATCTTGCGGCCCAGTGCAAATCGCCAAAACGAGAGATGAGGCGACCCGGAAACGCCGCCTTCAGAATATCGGTTATGGCTCGTGCAGTATGTGCCGTGTCCTCCAGTCCTAATTCATCCAATTACGGCAGAAAAAACTCGGTTAACATGGCCCTATAGTGCGCACCGTCCATACTGTTGTCGTTTGACCAGCGGCGTTCTCGAAAAAAATGGCCCGATGACTCCTCCAGCGTGAACAGCGCACCATGCAGTAACTTTGAGCGAGTGTAATGGCTCCTCGTGGATTTTCGGTTCCCCAGAAGCGATAGTTTTGCTTGTTCATGTACCCGCTGAGGTGGAAATGAGCCTCATCGCTCATTATGATTTTGATCGAAAAATCGTCTACTTCGTCCTCGAGCTTGAGGTAGGTTATACGCGTTTGGCGGTCGACAGACAGCAGCTGATGCACGGACTGGACTTTGTACGGGAACATGCTCAAGTCTTTGACCAAAATTCGCCTTAGGGACGACCGGCTGATGGCTAATTGCGAGGCACGGCGTCTGGTCAATGTTTCCGGCGATAGACAGACATCCTCGGCAACAGCGGCGATATTCTCGGCACAACGGAATGTTGAATAAGGCCCAGTAGAAAGGCAGCTAAACAATTCGACAGCTCAAATATATGGGTACTTTTGAGTTGGAGGAGGGCATATTATGCTTCCGATCAATTTTGGAATAGCAAGCAGTAAGTACCTACAGTTGTCGATTTGAAAAATGATGGTCGAAGTGCATTTGCCATTTCTTCCCATACTCAGGCAGAACACAATTTCTAACATCCCTCTGGCTTAGTTCCATTGTCTTGTCCTTATTCTCCACATCGCTCCACATTGCTCCACATTTAACCACATTTTGCCATCATCTTCAATAGACACTAAACCGTAATAATGAATTTAATTTACCAAGAGAAACGCTGCCACTAATCACCCTTAATATCAAATTAATTCCCTTCAAGATTCCACAAGCGTTATAGTGGACACTCTGGCGTATCCTTAACCCTTTTCACTTTCAAAAGAAAACTCTCATTCGTTTAATTCCTCGTCACGTTATAGACAAAAGGAATTTCTTACAGAAACACCATCGTCTACATTCTGCAGACGTTTCGGTTTTAACCCAAATTGTTGTCCTGACGCTGGCTGGCTGTCCTGTAAATGCGATCCAACTAAGATGTGAGAACAAACTTGCGAAAACTTTTAATTGATTGCCAGCAGCCAAAAAAAAGCTAGAGCAGGGATATCTTCAACTTTAATCGTCTTCTGTGCATTTCCATGGCAACATTCTGCAGTTAAATTGCTTGGAAAAATGCAAGAAGAAACATTTTCGTTAGGAATTTAATTCTTCCCCAGAGATTTCTCCACATCACAAGGATATTTGTTTGCATAACAAAACAAAAAACAGAACAGAAAAAGTTCCTTTCGCAAGAAAATGCACACAACAATAACTAACCACTTCCACATGGTTGAAGTCAGATTACATTCATCGAGTAGGAATTAGAAGTGATTTTGCTTGGGAATTCAGAAGCTACAGCGTGCCGATGCATTCATGTGTATGTGAGAGAGAAAAGAGTCCTTCATCATGTGGCATAAAAAAAAAATTTGCATGAATTGTTGAAAACTATGAAAAGCTTAAGGCAACAACTTTTCCCATGACGCGGTAGACAGCAAGAATACATGAGAGAGAAGAAGTCCTTTTTACATCACTTGAACTCCATTTGCATCACTGTATTGTATGCATCATATATACATATGGGTAGTGTATGACGATACTCTTTGGGTATCCTTATATGAATTGAAAAAAAAGTGTTTGAATGGGTGTATATTCATATTTCCACTTTTTTTCGCCTCTCCATTGTTGGTTTTGTGTATGAGTTTATAGAACGTTTCAGCTGAGAGTCCTTTTGGGGTAAAACATGTGTTTATTGTTAGAAATTGTTATTGCTCCTTTAGCGAGAAGTTTTCTTCGTATTTATGTTCATTTCCTCTATAACAGGATTGTTATCATTATTTGATGGGACACTGGGATTCTATCTAGAGACTTGCGGTGAAGGGTAATTTTTTTTTTGTTATCTCGCATCTGGCAAGGCTGTACCACATTTTGGGGTGCCTTTTAAATTGAAAACATGACAGGCTGATTGTAAATCCGTTAAAAGTGTTAATACTCAACTGACAGAATAAATGAAATTTGTGCTTGAAAGATTTCTCTGACTGATAGAGTAGACGTTTTCACTTCCGCTGTCATTGGTGTGATGGAGAGGGAGTGTTAGGTTAGGTCCATTTTTGTTCTATTTCCATTTCCGAGCTAGAGTTATATGGGGATTACTCATTTTCTGACAGTGAATTTGACGCAACGACAAGGTGACCGCCCCTCGCGCTAGTGCCCCGTAAGAACGCCAATAAGTTGTCTATATCCATTTCAACTGAGAGACACCTGGAATGCCGCAGATTTCCTACTGACTTCCGGGGGCATGCGTTTAGTCTGCCCGCTTCCTGTAGAGCCTTGCCATACACAATTGTGTTCATTTGAGACACAGTCAATGGAAGCCCTGACCGATGACGCAGGAAGACCCAGCACAGGTTCTGGTCCCGAGAAATTATTCTCTGAGCCTTGCTTAGTAATTTCCATCGGATATCTCATTTAAAGCAATTCCAGTTTGACCTGGGGCTGGGACCCAAACAAGAGTCAAAGAGTTCAACATATAACGACCGAGTTCAAAGAGTTTTTGCATTCCCGAACTATTTTGGAACGGATTACAGGGTTGAGCAAGGCACAAACGCAGATATTCCGACCCCGTTACCTATTCTTAAGAATATATTTGGCAGTCATCAGGATAGCATAGATCTCCGCTTGAAAAATAGAGGCATGCTGGCCTAACGAGTAGTAAAGTCTAATGTTGTCGATTTCCACGAAGACACCAGCACCGGACTCTTGACTAGTTTTGGAGCCATCCGTGAAAATGCGACTACATCCCAAACCAGGCTCAGACTCTGACTGAAGCCAGTCCTGAACGCAAGGAAAGTCGACTCTAAATTTGCAAAACAGCCAAAGTTCCAATGTCATTACATCAGACGGCATATCCATGAAACTAGAGTCGTAGGATAAGTGTCGTGCAAGGTCATCGAAACTCCAATGTGGATTATACCAACAACCACCCTGTCTGAGACGGTAGATTGCTTTGATAGTAACGCCCATGATATAGGTAAAATGGTAAAATCAAGCAGAACATCTAGAGCAGAGCCCGGCGTACTCGGGAAAGCACCCGTGCAGCCAAGACAAACCGTTCTTTGGAGTTTTGTGCAGAAGGCAGTCACATATTTTCGCGAAAGCCCTCTCCACCAAACAACAGACGCATAGGCTAGAAAAGGCTTTTTCATAGCCGTAATCCAAAGGACCTTTTTGGAAGCTTAGCCCCACGGCCACGTCTAACTAAAAGCAGCCTTACACTACTGCCAGAAAACTGAGAGTGCCTTGGATGTCTTCAACTTGACATGTCAAAGAAGTTTCTTATCCAGGATCACTCCTAGATATTTCGCTTCATCGGAGATCTGGATAGTGACGCCTTTTACCATTGGCTGAGTCAAAATCATCCATCTCGTGAAGAGAACAACCTCAGTTTTCAAATGATTGACCGAAAGCCCATTCATCGACCATATCTAGAGCCATCTGCACGAGAGCACAGACAATCTCTAAACATGATCCGACAGAAAGTATGGCAACATCGTCCGTGTATGCCTGAGCGTAGACGTTTGAACCATAACAGGGAAGACAGAACACCACCTTGTTGGCAGCCTTTGTTTATCCCTGTCCGAACATGGCGTCCACAGTCCACATCTACCACCAAAGTTCTATTCATCAGCATTGCCCGTGTTGTCTAGCAGAGTTACACATTCAGTCAAAAGTCACATTGTCGAAAGCGGCCTTTATGTCGATGAAAATGCTCATGGCGTATTCTTTCCTATCGAGCGCGCATTCAATTTTAGCAACTAGATTTTGAAGCGTAGTCTCGCAGGATTTTCCACGTTGATATGCATGTTGCGGTGCCATGAAATAAAGTCTTATGCAAAAAGGTCCAAAACGTAATTTTGGACTTTTTTGGACTTCATTGCACTTTTGAAAATGAAATAAAGTCCAAAATAAGACTTTATTTTATGGCACCGGATGTTGCATCTCAGATAGAGGGTACGTCCTCAGTGCAAACCTGCGCACGTGTATCTCGACCAGTCTCTATAAGCTTTTTAACAAGAAGTAAGACAGCCTTATAGGTCTAAAACTCTTAGCGAGGGAGTAGTCATCTTTCCCAATTTTTGGAATGAAAACCACCCGAACCGTACGCCAAGGTGTAGGAATATATGCCAGTGTCAGACACGCAGCGAAGATTTTCTTCAGAGTTGGAATCAACTAGTTTACACCTTGTTGCAGCAGAGATTGGTACACTCCATCAGTACCACGCGACTTGAAGCCATCAAATGCTACAGCATAATATCAAATGGCCTCATTGGCCTTAATGGCTGTGACCCAATCGTTATTTGGTTACCCGGGAAATGAGTTTCAAGCAGAAGACTGAAAGTATCCCCTTTTGACTCAGTTTAGGTACCATCAGATTTTCTAAGTGCATCCGGTTTGATTGGTTTGCCACTTTTGAGAACTTGAACCAACCTACTGGCCTCACCTAAGAGTCTCGATCTTTTCACAAAAATCTTAATAGGAAGCACTTTTCGATGAACGAGTTAGCTTCTTATATTCTTGTTTGTTTGTTTGGATCGGAAAAGATTTAACACCCTTGCCGCGAATTGTCAAATTTTATTCGCAATCTACATCAATTAATTCGCGTTCCACAAACTATGGAATAAAACATTTGATCGAACTTAACTTTAAATTAGACATTGGGCGTAGAAACAAACAACTGCCATTCTTCCTCTACTGAATGAATGAATGAATGAAAAAGATTTAACCATCATCGTAGCATATCATAGGAATTCAGAGGAAAATGTTGTGGAATTGACTGAGAAGTTGAACATGAAAAGTTTTACGTACGGAAAAATTAATAAATTCGTTTTTTAGAAAATCTAGAGAGCAATCAAACACCCTTGCCGCGAATTGTCAAATTTTATTCGCAATCTACATCAATTAATTCGCGTTCCACAAACTATGGAATAAAACATTTGATCGAACTTAACTTCAAATTAGACATTGGGCGTAGAAACTGATTGCTAAAATTCGCGAAATGCCGCGACTTCGAAAAGTGTTGATGTGAACGGACTGTCAAAACTTGCGAATATTCGTTCGTTCGTAGGTAGTTGGTCGCTCTTATGTGAATAGTCCCTAACTTGGCCTAAAAACGACGATATCAAAACAAATAGTGTCCGTCCACAACTTATCCATGTAGAAACCTAGACCTAGTTTTTGGGTATGTGGACATCGTTGTCAATTTCTTCAAAAAAAAGACATAAACGTCTATTATTAACGTCCACGGTACCTGATGTACCTACTCAAACCAAATGTTTAGGCTCCTGTCCTGACCCTTTAACGAGGGTATCCGTTCAGTCATCCGTGAAACATGATTGACATGTAAACATGAAAAACATAAAAAAAAGAAAACTTCAGATCTACTTGCGTGTGCAAAATTTTCTAATGAATGTCATTAAACTAAACACGTTTTCGAAAAAGGAGTATTTATCAGCCAGAATTTCCATCTACTGATGAGCGGCATTTGTTGTCGTTGGGAGATAAGATGACTTTAGATGAGGCACCAATAGTCCGATGGCCCTATTTCATGTGCAGTGCATTGCATTAATTTGTCTCTGAAAGGATACTATATTTATGCTATAAGCAGTGTTGTCACTTTGGATTTCAAAAATGTAGTAAATTGGAAGGAAAAAAGAGTGGTAGATTTAAGAAATTGGTGGTGGATTTGAAGTTTATATGCACCATTACAATAGTCACAGAAAAATCAGCAAATATGTATAGGTAATGTGTGATCCCAGCAATCACTGGCTGGATAAGTTCTCCTAGAACTCTCATTAGCTGGTCCTATTATTTTGACTCTTTCCGAGTAAGTGGAAAACAACTCCAGCGCGTCCTTAAAAAAGGCGGTTCTTCTTCTCCTACCAATTACCGACCCATAGCACTTACGTCCGTTCTTTTCTAAAATCATTGAAACGCTCACAAATCGTCAGCTTATAAAATATCTTGAATCACGGAAACTTCTCAATGACCGGTAGTACGGTTTTCGTGGCAACAGATTCACTGATGATTTGATGACTTATCTCACCGGAAAGCGGGAAGAATCTCTCCACTACTTTGGTGAAATAAAGATTGTTGCGCTTGATATTTCAAAAGCATTTGACAGAGTTTGACACCAAGCTCTTTTGTCAAAAATGCGTGCTTATGGGATCGATGCGACTTTTATTCAATGGATTAGAAACTACATTTCTGGCCGCTCAATTCAAGTTGTTTTGGATGGTGTCATGTCTGAAACTCACCATATAAATGCTGGTGTTCCCCAAGGCTTTGTTTTGTCTCCGACTCTCTTTCTCATTTGCATTCATAAATAATCTCTTGTCTGCAACTTCTAATCCAATTTTTTCCTTCGCTGATGACAGCAGACTAACCTTCTCATATTCATTCCAGGACTCACGTACTTCCTCTTCGGCCATAAAAGTGCAACGGAAACACATGTTAAGCTCAATAAATTCTGACCTTGATAGCATTATAAAAAAGGTTTAGACAATAGGGTGGAGTTTAATGCTTCCAAAACGCAATGCTGTTTATAAATAAAATAAATAGGTGGCGCAACAGGCGCGGTGACACCCAAGGCCTAGCTTCTCGCAACCATTCGTTTTGTGTGAATTTCTTTTTTTGGGACGAATGGAAGGGACCTACAATTTTATGCCGAGTCCGAACGGCTGAATTGAGAAGCTTTTTCATGACAGTCATACTCTCGGATGTATGTCAGACGATCGCGAGAGGTGGCGCAGTAGAAAAAACTCTAAGATGTAATTTGTGTTTTCCGGGGATCGAACCTGGGATCCCTCGCACAGTAGTCCAGCACACTAACCACTGCGCTACTGCGCCCTCAATGCTGTTTGCTATCCCTAAAGCAAAAACCAAACCTTCAGCCATTATCAATGAATGACCCTTATATTTTCGAAACTGAAAGACTTTCCATTTTCGGTATGTGTGTCCATGAAACACGTCGTTAGAACGACCATATACACGAAGTCTTCAAGAAGGCTGCGAAATGTCTAGGTTGCGTCAAACGGTGCAAGAAATATTTTACCCCTTTTGATCTAGCTACAATATATAAGGCGTTCATTCGCCCCAAACTTAAGTACGCTTCTCATTATCTGGTCGGGTGCGCCGAAAACCACGTTGCACGATTGCACCTACTGGAAAGGATACAAAACCCTTGCGTCAATGTCTAGGGCGTCAAATGTCAATCTATCGCTCGAAATTCTTAATCGAACTCACTAAGGAACAAAATCTTCTTAGCGAACGAAATGAAAATTGCCAGTTTTGCTGGGATATGAAATTGTAGACTGAAGATGTTAATGACGACACGAATGATAAAAATATCTATCAAAAGTGCGCCTCGCATTCATTTTCTTATCGATATGAAAGCATAGAGAACTATAAAATTTATTTAACATTGGAATAACAAAACGTGGTAGAATTTTTGGGTGCAGTGGTAGCTGTGGTAGATTGAAAAAATATTAAGAAATTATGGTAGATCTACCACATTATGGTAGAAGTGACAACACTGGCTATAAGTATTTTTTTCGATGCGCATTGTTCCCAAAATGACTGGGATAAGTTCAAAAGAGCGAACTTAGCACACTCTTTTCTAGACCAATTGTGTCATGTGGGTTCCATAAAATCAACGGAGCTGTCTATTAAGTTTGTTTTATTGAACATTCATCTGAGTAGACAAATGCTCAATGGATGTGATTTGCTTCGTATCAGCCTACAGGTATGCAAGCATTTGTGATGCATTTCTGCAAACTGTTTATTTTGGTATGTGTCTTGACTTTTGGTTCAATTCAATGTTATCTTAACTCACTAATAGCATTGAGTTTCTATACATAGAGGAATCATCATTGCGATATCGAAGTTTTCTTTTCTTGCCGATGAGCCGATGATGTCGCTTCAATCGACGACGTTCTCCTGGTGGATGAGTACATTCTTTAAGTTGAGTTATTTTCTCAAAAGAACCAAAGAAGAAAGAAAGGGATGAACAACACCAGCCAAGTATCTGTTCTGTTCAGCGTTGCCACAATGTGCCCGATCGGGCCATTTGGCACACTGTTTTGTATTTTGGCCCTTGGCCCAGGCCCAACTCAAAATGGCCCGTAAATCTTAATTTTTCGATTTCATAAAACATAGATCCACTTACCAATGTTAAGCTTTTTTCTCATATTCTACAATTAACTGTCAACCACTGCTCATAGGTAGATACGTTAGTTTATTATTCTGACTTAATTTTTTTTTGAAAATTTTTATTTGACAAAAAATGGCTTTTACTATGTTGAGTATTTGCGGACACACCCTAACCTTCTACCAATATCAACGCACCCTAGAGAGAATTTAACTTCACCGATTTCTACTTCCTACTGTCAAAGATGAGGGCAGCTCTCTTTTCCCTAACCTTCAACCCGACAGGTCAAGTTATCTCCGCATGTTAACTGCACAAAACAATTTATGGACCTATAATAGTTTAGAAGTTATAGCGTTTTAAGTGGTAACACATCGATATTCGAGGTCACCCAATTTGAGGGGTTATAACTGTAAAGAGGGTGAGAATATACCCCCCCCCCCTGCCGATGCTACAGCACAGCCAAAGACAACTTCGCATTTGGTTGGATTGTCCTTTATTTTATGATATGATTATTGATTATAGGCTTATGCATTCCGGGTGTGGATGGGATAGGTCAGGTCCAGGTGTAGGTTTGTAAATATTTCTGTCTGTTGGATGAGTTGAGTAGGCAGGTACATTTTACATTCTTTAAGTTGAGTTATTTTCTCAAAGAACTCCATCCAGGTGTGGGATTGGATTGGGCATTGGGGTTGGGGCAGTATTGTTATGAAGATGAAGAGTGAATATCTTCTCCTCTGAAGACCACCTCAATAAGATAATTAAGATCATATAACAACGCTGGGTTGGGGATAATTATGATTTTTTTTTATTTCTTTGTTTCTTGGTGTTGATAGTTGGTTGGGTTTTCTGGAGCACCCCTAAGTAGGTAATCCGAAAATCAGGATAAAAATGCAAACTCAAAAAGGAGACAAAAAGGGTGGGCGGTCAAATTTTGTACTGGAAAATTCTTATTTCTCACCCGATCGCCTTCAAACTCGGTTTGTGTAGCTTCTCTATAAAAGAAATAAAGAAAATTGTGGTACTTCTATAACGTGAGCGAAGCCGCGGATAATGCTAGTCTTCCAACCAAACAACTAATAGCTAGTTACAGTGACTATAAATTATATATTATATTATTATATATTATAATGCTATATGAACTATATTGTTAAATTCAGTATAATACAATCTATCTATATATATAAAAATAAGTTGTATTGTATTTGTCGCCAATGTTCTCTGTAATGCGTGAACCGATTTTGATTCTGGAAATTTCCCATGAAAGGTGACGTTAATACCATAGTTTGTAAGTATATACGGTCTATGTAGGTGTATTGGTTCATGAGTTATAGGGGCGTGGCACCTCCCATACAAAAAATGCATTCAAAATATTATATTTCGAAAACCACCCAATCGATTAAATTAAAATGTAAACACAATCTTAGGTATTAGCCCAGAAGTATACCTGTGAAGATTGGTCTAAATTGGACAAAGGGGCGTGGCACCACCTATACAACAAAATCATTAAAAAATCTAATATTTCGAAGGACTGGGCAAAATCCACAACTTGTCGTTCCTTCCCGCGGGCGCCCGTCTGAAAATGGCTAACCAGCTTGTCTGGTTAGTGTCAGCCAAGGATTTATGCTTACGCTTTAATCGAATGTCGTGATCCATTAGTTTGTGGTGGGAGAAAACCCTTAAATCGTACCTGATACCAGAGGTGGAGAGAGCGCATAGCAAACCGTGCCTCTGGTTGCAATCGGCCGGAGGTAAAACCGGCTATTAACGAGCTCCTTCAGACGCCCAGGCAAGGTCTGTCGTATCCCTGTTGCCTTACCCCGGTATATCGGCTCTGCCGGGATGGACCTTCTCTTCCGACCTACTCGTGGGAACAACATTCAAATTTTAAAACATGCAAAACACTAAAAACAAGAACGAAAACCAAACAAACCGACCTAAACTAACTAGACAAGACGACCCGACCCAACAAACCCAGGACAAACGAGACGACCAACACACAACCAGCGATTCGGACCTACTGACGACAACTCTCCCCATCTTCAAGAACCTCAATATTGGAGGTGCGGAGGAAGTATCCCAATCCTCATCCACACCTGCCAACATTGGATCTGAGACTGAGGACGAATTGCTGGGCGACACGGAATCTGAGGACAACACCCTGAAACCACGCGCCGTCTCTGAGGCGACAAGAAAGCGCAGTAACTACAGGGCCTCTAAACGATTCCTCAAAAAGTTTTCTGAGAGAGACCCATCCTCTATCAACGATAGAGACAGGGCCTTGATCAGGAAACACAAAAGGGCAATAAAGAGCTACGAAAATCTGGGGGCTTATAAACCCAAAGAAGCTACAGCTCCGAAAAAGCCAAAAGAAACCGCAGAGAAGGGGGTACAGGACAAATCCAAAGGTCACCCTAACAAGGCAACCAAGGAACTGTCCAAAACCTCAAAGACTTCCAGCAGAGTCTCCACAGGCACGAAAGCCGGAACCTCGGGCACCTCATCCAAGAGGCAACGGTCAGAGGAGGAGATCAAAGAAAGTCGACCAAAGAGGACAAAGGGCTCAACAAGCCTGGACAACACTCCGAGCGACCTCATTGCAGCAGTCATTGACGAGCAAGATCCCGATGGCAGGATCACGGCTGAGCGCTGGCTGCTTGCGGAAAAAGAAATACTCAAGGCTATGATGGTCAATATTCAAAAGGGCGGGCCGGAATACGCCTTTGATGGAGCCGGATGGCACAGAGGAGTCAAGGTAGTAGGATGCAGCGACAGACAGACCCTTGAGTTTCTCTCCAAAACCATCGCCAGTTTTGGCGAACTGTGGGAGGGAGCCAAACTTAAGGTGTTACCAAAGTCCGCACTACCACTACGACAGAAAGTGAAGCTGTGGATACCACCCCCTTCGATAAAGAAGAGGACGAGAACATCGTGGTGCTCCTCGCAGGCCAAAATAAGAGCGTTGGCATAAGTGAATGGGTTAAGGTCTATTCCAGAAGAAGTGGTGACGGCAAGGAGCTCTGCTTTGCAATTAACCAGACCTCTGCGAATACCCTAAAGAAGACCCCAGACGGTAAGCTTAGGTTTGGACTGGGTGCCGTAAGGGCACGACTGATAGACGATGAAGAGCCAAAGGCCGCAAAAGCTGCTGGTGGTGCAAATTAATTTGCATCACTGTAAAGCAGCAACCTACGACCTAATGCTGTTCATGTCTGAGGTAAGTGTGGACGTGGCACTAATTCAGGAACCTTGGATTCTCAAAAACAAAATTCAAGGTCTGAATTCCGCACACTACCATCTATTCCACACCAAAGAAGAAGGTAAAGTTAGAAGCTGCATACTAGTTAGAAAGACTATCGCTAATATATTTTTTCTACACAGGTTCAGCAATGGAGACACAGTGGCTGTAAAATTCGAGGCTCCAGGTAAGAACCTTATCCTCGCCTCAGTTTACATGCCACATGAAGAAGAAAATCCACCACACGATACAGTCCGTGAACTAGTGGACTACGCTGACACACGGAACACATCGATAGTGCTGGGTTGCGATGCGAACGCCCACCATATACTGTGGGGCTGTACGGACACAAATAAAAGGGGTGAGTCTTTGTTTGAATATATTATTTCTACAAATCTAGTTTTGTGTAACAGGGGAAACCATCCCACTTTCCAAAATAGAAACAGGGAAGAAATTTTAGACATAACTCTTAAAAGTAATAACGAACAAGTCAGGGTAGAAAACTGGAGAGTCTGTCCGGAGAACTCCTTCTCGGATCACAGTAGAATACTCTTTACAGTAAACCTACATCCCAAGACACACCGCATCTTTAGGAACCCTAGGAAAACGAATTGGGCAGACTATGCGAAAACGATTAGGGAAAAGATACAACATCCAAAAGATGAGAATCTCACTGACACCCACTCAATCGACAACGCAGTCCAATTAATCACTGAAAACATGCACAAAGCCTTTGTTAAACATTGTCCCAGCTCTCGCAATCGCAAACCCAAAAAGGCGACTTGGTGGACCAGCGAGCTCAAAAAGCGGCGAACTACTGTGAGACAACTGTTTAACAAAGCAAGACAGAGTAGAACAGAAGAAGACTGGACTACGTATAGATCCGAACTTAATCTGTATACTAGAGAAATTAGGAAAGCTAAATTCGAATCCTGGAATATGTTCTGCGAATCCATGGAGAGTACAAGTGAGGCTGCCAGACTACGTAAAGTATTATCCAAAGACCCCACGGTCCCAGGATATATTAAACGTGCTGATAACTCTTGGACAGAGTCTAGTCAACAACCCCTACAACTCTTAATGGACACGCACTTTCCGGAGTCCAGTGAAATCACCAGGTATGAGAACAATAACACTCCTACCCCATCAGGTACTGAACCGGAAGTAGCCACGGAAAATATTATAACAGAGCACACAATCGCTTGGGCAGTCCACTCGTTCAACCCCTACAAATCAGCGGGACCAGACGACGTCATCCCAGCAATGATGCAACATGCTCTCAGTGTAATACTGCCATGGCTGAAAGTAATCTTCAAAAGCTGCATAAGGCTCTGCTACATACCGCAAAGCTGGAAAGAGGTAAAGGTGATATTTATTCCTAAAGCAGGAAAGCATATGCACTGCACCGTAAAAGATTTTAGGCCGATAAGCCTCTCCTCGTTTCTCTTAAAAACACTGGAGAGAATAATCGACTCATACATAAGGGATCTACTCAATGAACATAACCTATGTAGCACTCAACACGCCTACCTCAAAGGTAAGTCCGTGGAAACAGCTCTGCACGAAGTTGTGTCAATCATTGAAAAAGGCTTATACCATAAAGAATTCACTCTGGCAGCATTTTTGGACATTGAAGGAGCATTTAATAATGTTAAAACAGTGGCCATAAAAACAGCGCTCGAAGACCTGGGAGTGAAACAAGAGATTACAAATTGGATTTACGAAATGCTTAACAGCAGAGTAATTAACTCAGAAATCGGAGAGAGCAACATAAGGAGAATAGTGACCAGGGGTACTCCACAAGGGGGCGTCATATCTCCTCTCCTGTGGCTCCTAGTGGTCAATAAGATCCTTACGGCTCTAAAGATAAAAGGGACAAAAATTGTAGCATACGCAGACGACATTGTAATCCTAATAAGTGGAAAGTATCTACCCACTATTAGCGAACTCATGGAAGCGGCTCTAAAGGAATTATCCTCGTGGGCAGGACCAAACGGCCTCGGAGTAAATCCAAGCAAAACCGAAACTGTCCTATTCACTAGGAGAAGAAAAATCGAGAAATTCGATCTGCCGAAGTTGAACGGTATTCGTCTGAAACTTTCCTCAGAAGCTAAGTATCTGGGTATCATCCTGGACTCTAAACTTACTTGGAAACGCAACACAGAAGAACGGGCAAAGAAAGCACTATGTGCCTTCTACGCATGCAAGAAAACCTTTGGTAAACGCTGGGGTATGCGCCCTTATATAATCCATTGGATGTATACGGCAATTATAAGACCCATACTTACTTATGGATCCATTGTATGGTGGAAGGCAATAGAAAAGGTAACCTATCTCAATAACCTATCCAAGGTACAGAGATTGGCATGCATCGGAATAACGGGAGCAATGAGATCAACACCTCAAGCCGGGCTGGAGATGATTCTAAATCTTCCACCTCTAAGCGAATACATTTGCAGCATGGCAGCCAAGGGAGCCCTCCGCCTAAAGGAGGCAAAAACCTGGAAGCACAGCTCCTATGGGCACGGTTCCATAATTCAAAAATACTTGAGTACTGATCTGGCTAGAAAAACGGACTACATGATTCCGTACCAGAGTTTCAACAAAAACTACTCTACCTACATACCCCAAAGACAGGATTGGATTACTAACGCGCACGCATGCGTACAAGAAATTCACATCTACACTGACGGGTCAAAAATGGAAGTAGGCACAGGTGCCGGAGTATTCTGCGAGTCCCTAGGTATAAGGGACTCGTACAAACTGCCAGATGAATGCAGTGTCTTCCAAGCTGAAATAGTCGCCATCGACAAGGCAGCAAGCACCATATCTACAAAGAATCTCGACCCTTCCAAGATTACAATCTTCGTAGACAGTCAGGCGGCCATCAAAGCACTAGACAGCGCAACTATCAAAGCAAAGACAGTCAAGGACTGTCAAAGAGCCCTAAACAAAATAGGCGAGAAACACAAGGTCACGCTCTGCTGGGTTCCCGGACATAGTGACATTGATGGAAATGAAAAAGCAGACGAGCTAGCAAGAACTGGGTCGGAGCTTGATGCAGTAAATATCATTGCATCAATAGACATCCCAATTAGTGTAGCAAAAAGAAATATTGACCAAAAATCAAGGGAAAAAATTAACACCACCTGGTCTAACAGACACGACTGTGTTATATCCCGTAGCCTTTGGCCAAGAATTGACGAAAAAAGAACAAGGTGTTTTTTGAAAATGAATAAACGAGATATTCGAATCTTAACAGGTGTACTGACAGGCCACTGTACCATCGGTACCATGGCCACAAGACTGGGCATTAACTCACCAGACTACTGCAGGAGCTGTCAAGACATAGAGGAAACGGAGACCATCAAGCACCTGCTCTGCGAATGCCCAAACCTCCAAACCAGTCGACTCCGATACATGGGAGACAGACTTTTCGGAGACCTAGAGGACATAGTGCAGGTACCACTGACGAATACAATCAGGTTTGTTAAAAGTACGGGATGGTTCACTTAGTAGTCCCACCCCGCCAAGGAACAACTCCTAGAAACCAGGTAAAGTGTTTATGCATGTTTTTTGTGTTGTCCAATAAAATGAAAATTTTTAATCCACGACCAAAAACCAAGGGATCACAATGGACCAAAAGGCCCCCGTGAAAGCACAGCACTCTTAAAGCTGTGCACTTCCCTCATACCTAACCTAACCTAACCTAATATTTCGAAAAGCACCGAATCGATTGAGTTAAAATTTACGCACAATCTTAGGTATTGGCCCTGGAGTATTTCTGTGAAGATTGATCGAAATCGCACAAAGGGGCGTGGCATCTCCCATACAAAAAGTACATTTAAAATCGTATTTCTCCAAAATTACCCAATCGATTGAATTTAAACTTATAGATAATCTTAATTATTGGCCATGGAGTGCTCCTCTGAAGATTGGTCAAAATTGGACAAAGGGGCGTGGCACTGCCCATACAAAAAGCATTCAAAATCGTATATTTCGAAAACCACCGAAACGATTGAGCTCATATTGACAGATAATCTTAGGTATATAAAGGGGTGTGGCGCTATTTTTCGACAGTCATGGGAGCTAAAGTTTGTAAAATTTGTAAAATAAAATATGAAATATAAAATCTGCAACACCATGTTAAACACTATTGCTCTATATGGATTCAAGATTCCACTTGAAAAAATTTATTCAGAATTCCATGATCAGAACTAACCGCGGATAATAATATAATATATTAATATGAAATATGTAAATCCATAGCCATGTGAAATCTAATAATTTTATAGCCATCGCTTTTGGCGAAAAATATACAAACACAATTTAAGAACAATGTTCTTGTAAAGAAATCATATGTAGGGATAGGGAGTAGGGACATATCCACATATGCATACATATCCACATTTTACTCGAATGGAGTAAAATTTGATTGAGTGGGGTAGATTTCTTAAGTTTGTCTTTGAGTGTTTCTCTCTCTCTTTCGATTATATTAAATTTTTCCCGATGTGGTAATGGTAGCGACATCTATTAAGAGCATTGGATAACCAACATGATTCCTCTATGTGTATAAACTCAATGCTAATAGCCAATTTCACAGTGACAGCTTAATCCTGGGTTTAGCTAAGCGTAGGATTGAACATAAACTTCGCTTAAGTATTTTTCGTTTTCACAGTCCATAGTTAAGCTTGGTTTAGTAAAACCACCAAATGAGTGTCATTGTGAACCATTTATCACGAATATACAAATCTGGTGACTGTATGCGAATGTCTGTGCCATCGAAAATTACGAGTGTGCGTGGAAGCGAAGCAGTCGATGTTGTTGCATGTTCAATGCTAGAGAGTATTTCCGCCAATAACGAAGAGATAATTTGACATTTCTCTTGAACAGCATTGCCAAACACAATTATATATTATTACTTATTTATGTTTTCTCAGAGTATTTTGGGATAAATATTATATTATTGTGCTTGGCAATTATGTATTCTCTGGATTGATACTTAAGCCACGGAAGTCGGTGGCTTAACTTATAGCACTATTTAAGTGAAGTTTATCGTTAAACCTGCACTGTGGAAACCAAATTTGTGTTAATCCTGAGTTTATCCTTGGATCGACACTTAAGCTCGGAGTGTGAAATCGGGTATAAAAGTGAATGGCGCTGTAACAAGCAGAACATGAAGATATTCTACAAAAAAGGTGTCGATATTAACTATGCATTTCCCCAACAGTGCTCAAAATTGATCTGATCTCAAGTCACTTCTACTTTCTATAAATATTTAGGCTGAATCTCAGAATTGAAAGAATTGTCATACTCTACTTATAAGTTATTGTAATAAGGCCCACTGTTGAATTTGTCTCTAATTTTAGAAATAAATGCTCGCACTTGCGAAAAAATTACTCATATATGAGCGTTTGTCGCTTTGGACACAGTCCCTTTTCGAAATTGTTCTTCTATGTAATTCCTCCCCCTGGACCTTCATTAAAGTGAGTATAAACACTTTTCTTGGCCATTCACCCTGTTATCAATAAATATCATTAGCAATGTACCCCCATTTTCACTGCCATAATTCAAAAACGTATTTCGAACACCCAGAGTTCAGTACCATGTTACTTCTATAAAATTGATTCTTTTGTATACATCTCTATAGAACGTGACTTAAATTTCCAATGAACCATTTGTTTACTGTCGGCAAGTTTTCGCACAATAAAAACTATTTAAAAAAAATCAATACAACCAACTGGCTAAACAATAACATGCCTCTGCACACATTATTCCTATTTACCCGTTTACGACCTAGGTCGTGAATGATTGCGTTCTTTATCTATTAGTAAGCCGAAAGAATGTGAAAACGTGCTGGCAGTAAATTTTCAAATCAAAAGTTGTATCATAGGCATGCCGCTACCAACTATATATCTAGGGGTATGTGCTTTGTGTATGTCTCTTTAAATTTGGGACGAATTATAGAAAGGTCCTTGAACTCTGCAATTTGATTTTTTGTTTACACGAGTGCGTTGGCATATTAATTCTGTCATTTTTAGAATATAATCTACTGGTATCTGCGTCAAACATCGATTACATGATTGATGGTTTCAAGTTGGTCGTCATTACGTGATCATAAAGGTTAAAGCAACTTTGAGATGAGAGAGGGATTTTTTTTTCGGGCCTACAAGCAAAAAAAAAAAATACATTTCTAAAGTAAAAGCGGGCTAATGAGTTTTAGAAAATATTTAATTAAATTGATGTTTTTCTCTCCTTCTTCTTCTTTTTTTAATCCCAAATATTGAAACTTATTTTGTTACTTGACAAGGGGTATTGAGTTGCAATCTGAAATCAATAGAAGTAAGGACAAATCTTATTTACAGCTGAACACAGTGTCCAACCCTTTTTCAACCCCAAAACCGTATTTTATATCTGAACACTTGAAATCGAATTCCGTTCGTAATTTTGTATCAATTTACAATAATTACCGCAGTAGTTCGAATATACTAAGCAATAAAACGAGGAATTTATTGGGGTATAAGATTGGTTTTCGGTGAGACTAATCTTGATTGGTGGAAGAGACTGTGGGATACCACAGACTCTCAGGGAAGGAGTAATTTCAATTCCATAACTTTAAATAATTTACAAATTATATTGGATGTGTCCTAGATTTAATATTATGTACTCTTCGGCTTCGGCTGCATGGACAGTTCGTAGGCTACTGCACCAATTGACTCAAACTCGTCGGGAGTTACCTGTAAGCTTGGGTGAAATTACTTCCCAAGTTAGTCAAATAGATAACGACTCGCAAGCCACACTAAAACGTAAGACCTCGTTGGTCCGTATACTCGTGTTGCCGCGTTAGGTCCTACTACGAGGCTTAAACTTCCATAAATGTCAAGATAGAGTATTATAAATAGATTTGTCGTATTGGATGTGCAACGCCTCGTTTCTAAGCTCAACTTCATTTCGGTAGAGCCTCAAGTTTGTCAAACGGTAGCTGGCGCAATGGAAAAAACCTTAAGGTGATGTTTTTCCATGGATCGATCCCAGACCGCTTGCACAGTAGTCCAGTACACTAACCACTAAGCCACTGCGCCTGCGCCCACTGTATGTGAAGTTCGCCCCGCTTTTTTTTTTCTAATTTCTTCATAATTCGCCGAATGGTGAACTCAGAGAAACGCTGGAATTGAGTGTGTATGCACTGCATAGATTAGTCGCACAGTCGCATGGCGTCCGCAATCCAACTTCATACAAAACACATTATGAGTTTTGAAATAGTTTATCTATAATACTTTTGATGTGCGCCCAATACTCCAAATTTTATTGGAATTTCATTCAATAAAATCTGTTTTATGTAATGTAGCTCGGGCTTTACAAAGAGTAGACTAATGAATGATAGCTCAAAATATTCGGTAAAGTATTGCCTTAGAACCAGTTCCAGTTTTTTTGTATTTTTTTAAATTTATGAATATTATGGCAAGTGGAATGAAGCAAAGTAAAGAATTTTCCGTCAAATCTAAAGCTGTTTTTTTTTTTTTGTATCCTAACACGACAAAAAAAAAACACTTCACTGGAACACTCGGACGCAACTGGTCCATTGTACCACCAAGAAGCAAATCCAGTGATAACAATTTTACTGGAATTTCTTCGAATTTCGGAGAAGAAGAAGGAGCTTGCAGTATCAGCGCTCACCACATCAGCGCCAAACATCCAAACAATTGCAGGACAATAACAAAGGAAAGCCTACCTAGCACACTGAGATGCTTAGCAAAAACGAAGTGTCCCGTAAGACCGACAATAAGTTTTCTGCAGTATTTTCTAATAAGAGATATCAGAAATGTCGCAGAACTTCTTCTGCCTACATCCTGCAAACAATTGTGTTCGTTTGAGACCTTGCATTCCGGAACTATTTTTGAACGGGTAACAGGATTGAGCAAGGCCTTAAGCGAAGCTTGACTGTCGCTACAGACGTAGATACTCAGACCCCGCCACCTATTCTTAACAATATAATTTTTCGGCAGCCATTAGGATAGCATGGATATTCGCTTGAAAAAAAGGGACATGCTTGCCTGGCGAGTAGTGAAGTCTAATGTTGTCGATTTCCGTGAAAATTCGACTACATCCCAAACAAGGCTCAGACTCTGGCTGAAGCCAGTCCTAAACGCAAGGAGTGTTTACTCCATGGAACTAGAGTCCTAGGATAAGTGTCACGCAAGGTCATCGGAACTCCAGTGTGGATGATATCAAAATCCACCCCGCCTGAGACAGTAGATTGTTTTGATTTTAGAACCCATGAAAAAGGTATCAAGGGGATGTAAATCAAGCAGAGCATCTAGAGCGGGGCTCGGGAAAGTACCGGTGCCATTCTTTGGAGTTTTGTGCAGAAGGCAGTGACATATTTTCGCGAAAGCCCTCTCCACCAAACAACCGACGCATATACTAGAAAAGGCCTTATCATAGCCATATAGATCCAAAGGACCTTCTTAGGAGATAAATTCCACGTCTTAATAAAACCACCCTTAGGTTAGGTTGGGTAGGGTGTGAGTTCATCACATTGGACTAGGCACCATATTGGGCCCATCGCCATCCCTATGGGGAATCTTAACGGTCAAAAAACCTAAACCACTTCGCCCAAACAATTAATTTCCCTGCAAAACCTGAAAATTGCTTCAATTTTGTTTACGAGGCCAACCTCTTCCAAATTGTCGAAGAAGTACCTTCCAAGGTACCAAGCAATAGCTTGACATTCACAGATGAGATGAGTTATATCCTCTGCGACATCTAAGAATTCGCAGTACCTGATGCATGTGTCCGTATCTGTTAAATATAATCTCTTAGCGTGTTTCCTTAGAAGATAGTGCCCAGAGAGTATCCCTATTGCCGTTCGTAGCTTTGATCTGCTGAGCCATAGTAATTCCACAGATTTTTTCCGATCTAGCTTAGGCCACAGAGCCTTTGAGACCCTGTGCCCTACTATATCCAATCTTCTCTGATCCGCGCTATTTTTAAGTTTCTCGAGAATGATTCTCTTGACCATGGCCACTGGTGGTCTTATGCCCTCAATACTATCATTAAGTGGAAGCTCTGCTCCGGTTTTGGCCAGAACATCAGCCCTTTCGTTACCCTCAATATCACAGTGTCCGGGTACCCAACATAATCTGACTTGGTTCTGCGCGCATAATGCTCTAAGCATTGCGCAGCAGCTCCTGACTACGTCAGATTTTTGATGATAAAGGACTCTGGAGCCTTTAGCGCAGCCTGACTATCAATGTATATAGCTATATTTTTGTTGGATATTGATCACATATCAAGTAGATCCGCGGCAGTGAGCACAGCCAAAACCTCTGCCTGGAACACACTGCATGTGTCCGAAAGTCTTAATGACACGTGTAGGTCTATATCCCTGGAGTATATACCTGACCCTGTACCCTCCTTAGTTTTGGAACCATCCGTAAATCGAAATTTCATTATCATTCGAAACCTCATTCTTTTGCCAGTCCTCCCTATCTGGGTACTGTACTTCGTACGGTGTGTCGAAGTCAATTTCACCCAAACTTTCATCCATTTTATCGGGGATGTTGGAGAAAGATTCCACTAGTATGGAGCTATGTCCTACCAGTCTGGTTTTGAAAAACCCTGCGTTAGTTAAGTTAGCCGAAGCGCACTATTACCTGCTTGCAGTTTTATTTGTAGGTCCAGGGGTAAAAGATACATAAACGCCTCAAGTGCAGCTGTGGGTGTGGTGCGTAAAGCACCAGTGATGCCAGTGCAGGCTGTTCTTTGTATCCTGGTCAACATATCCCGTATATATAACTTATTTGTGGCTTTCCACCAAACAAGAGCACCACCCTTACACTGCCAGAAACTTGAGAGCGCCTTGGATGTCTTCGACTTGGTATGCTTTGCCCAAAGAAATCTAAGATCACTCCCAGATCTTTCGGTTCATCGGAGCTCTGAATAGTGAAAATCCTCCGTCTCGTGAAGAAAACAACCTCAGTTAGGTATCACAAAATTCTACATTAACCAGAAATCGAAAAAAAAGCTTGGCTCAAACCGAATCCAAAAAAGTCTGGCTTAAAACACCTGGGCATAACTGCAGCAGACAATTCCCTCTTCCCCACAAAATCCTTCTCTCTCGTTAATCTGGACAAAAATAGCCTAAAAATGTTGACAGTTATAATTATTGGCCATAGCTTCATGAAAACACATCTCCACCGAATTTGCGTCTCACAGGACCCTACATGTAGATCGTAGACGTTGTGTCCGGCTCTTTTTCGTCTCAGAAAGAATATCCTTGGCAAGAAAATCGTTACTTCAGCAAATGTGGCTTTAGGGTCTTACCAGTGAAGGCACATAGACTCCTTCGCAGTCTCGCATCTCAATGACTGAAACCGTATAGCTTGGACCTTCTGGCACTCGGTCCTTATTTCTCTATGTTGTGAAAGAGGTTGCCCGTCATTTACCACTGGAAGATGTGAACGTTTGCAGTTTCGTAGAACTTTCCAGTAGCTACTTAAGAGTGTTTTTGTCAGAAAGTCATCTATGAAACTTTGCCTCGTGTCTAAATACATATTATAATTTTTATCAGAATCGCCCTTAATATCTCATCATTCTTCAACCCCAAAAAGGCATAATAGTCGCATTTAGCAAATAATCAAAGTCAGTGACTTTCATTTCGAACCAAATTGCAATACCCACCTTCAGATTTCATACGGTTCCAAATATAAACTGTGCAACTGTTATCCAGCACTCAGCAATTCTAATGAAACATATTCCTAAATGAATAGCTTTCGGAGTACAACTTAATCTAAACACAACCACTCCATACACCAATACACCCCGATGAACTCAATTAATTCCCAATTACACTTCAGATTATCAGTTCAAAGATAATAAACTGCACAGTTTAGTTCGACTAGCATATCGATTTGTCATTAAATCTCTGGCACCCTCCACTGCAGATGTATTTATTTATAGAAGAGCTTCAGATACTCACAAGTGCAGATATTTTGGACTGAAATCAAACATCTCGGCGGGTGGTTTACGGTCGGGCAGTAAAAATGTGTCGGCTTTTGATTAACATACAAAACACATGGCGTATACGCAACTTTTTTTTTCTGTTTGCAAATAAATTATTTTTTTTTTGCATCATTTGGCGTCGCGTCGATTAATTTGTAATTTTTCCAATTTGAATTTCAAAGTAGAAAAACCGACAAAATACTTGAGAATTCTATTGTTCAATGGTGTGCCACGCTTTTCGCAGCCTTTGTGATTAATTCTGTTTTGGCTGAGGGTCATACTCATACAACAATTAAAGTTGATAATGATTATAGTTCTCTGGATGTGGCAACAAATAATTGAACGGCCCGATGGATATGGTTTTCGGTGCCAAAAATGCACTCGGTTGTGTAGTTGTTCTACGACCCAATAAACAATCGAAAAATCAGAGCACTGTCATAAAAAGAAATTGCATTTGCAATAAACGGAGGTAGATTTAAATGCTGCAAGGTGAGCGATGCAATTTGCTTTGAATGCAAATAGATTTGGCGTGGTTGTCGCATCTAAAAATGTTTCAAAATTACTGCACAGTTTGAGATGTTTTTGAAGAGTTCATTCTGTTGCGATACACCTTTAGCTTATGATGCAGAGGATTTAAAGATGACAAGTGAGTGGCGGGGTATTTGTTAAATGACATGTAAAATTTGGCAGATGTTTAAGAGGGCAAGGACTTGGAATGAAAATTTGTGAATTACTACAAAACCAAGCGAACTGTAGACGACTGTCTTGCCCGGAATCTCGGCTTGAGCACTTTATAAATGCTGTAGGAAGCTGAAAACTGTTTACCGTGCAACAAAATCTTGTTGGAGGCTGGATTTTCTTGACCCGCTGAACTGAGAGCACTTTCGTAGGCGTGGAGCATGCTGTTGCAAGAGGAGATGTTAGCTTAATCACGGGTCACAATCATAGGTGTCATTGAAGTCGATGAAGAGGTGATGTGTACCGAACTGGAGCTTTTGTGTTTTTCTAAGATTTCCCGAAGTATTAAAATTTGGTAGATTTGTTGACTTTTCCTAAAACCGCACTGATAGGTATGGACAGAGCAGGGCAGTGCAACCGAGAGGAACTTATAAGTGACTTAAGAAGGCCATTTGCTCCAGTAACCTTATTGGACTTAAGTTTGAATATTGCTATCCTCACGTGCGTCGTTTTAGTACCTTCCCAAGGAAGGTATCTATCATTTGTATCTATCTATCTGTCGCTCTGTCCATCTGCCGATCTGCCTTCAACGATAGCGTCCAAACGAATCGACCTAAATAAATGAAATTTTATAAGAGGACTTCTTTTTACCGTCGTCAGTTTGGTATTCAAAATGGGCTATACTTGACTGAAGTAGTTCTGGTACGTCCCATACAAAACCAAAGGTACAGCACATACAGCGGAGGGTATCAAAGCATCGGCCAGGCCGATGATAACACTTTTACTTGTTTTGATTTGGTGTTATTAATTCTGTCGTGGCGACACCCAAAAATGATCTTCAAAATGAGATACGTATGGGGAGGCTGTCCCCCTGCAACCCCCCTGCTTGGGATGAATGTAGGATTTAGAATAGGTGCAAGGTTGAGTATATGCAAAGTTTAGATTGTGGGAAATTTTGACATAGGGGATTTCGTCCCGGGAGATTTTGGAAAAAGAGAAGAAAAAAAAAATGAAAAATTATGTTCAATGAGGGATTTTGGAAAAGGGTATAACGTAGGGATCCCAACTTTTACTTGTTAACGAATCGTACTGCCTGACAGCGAGTTGCTGGCTGATAGTCTTTGACAGTCTGCAAAAGTGTTCCCTTCAAATGCTTAGCATCGACTGTGAATCTTATACTTTCTATATTCATCTCTGCTTATGTTCTAAAAGGTATCATTAAAAATGTAGTTCTAACCTTTGATAGAACTTACTAACATTCCCTCTGCATAAGCGTCCTTCAGTAGATTCAACTGGTGCTCTTTCATTTTTCTTCTAAGAAATCGATGTCGCAACCTTCACTTTTGCCCGTAGATCTAACGGGCAGCTCTCGCACCAGCTCTGGCTTTGGCCTTAAGCATTTATTGAAAGGCTGCGTTCTTCGCTGCATGCACCACCCGGAAATCCTTATCAAACTTCTGGTTTCGTTGCGCTCCCCTAGTGAAGCCTAGCACATCGGTGGTGCCATTTCTAATGGCACGTTAGAAGTGCGACCACTGATCCACTGCCTTTAAAGCTGATGATCCGTTTGCTGAGAAGTTAAGGTAGGCAAAAGTTCTTGCAGTCTGTATAGTAGCCTTGAAACGTCTTTTCTTTTTTCAGCCTCTATAAGGTGTTTTTGCATGATGGATATTAACAGTTGCCCATTGGCTACTACCAATGGTAGTGGTTCTAGTCTATGTTGGGTTCGGATCGTTCCGTCATCCAAGACACTGGAGGCATGCCGGGAATCTGTTTGATTTGACTTGATCTGGAGACCGTCAATTCCTGTTGTGTGTGAGAGTCGTATGCTGGTGATGATGACGTTTCGCATCGCATCAAAGTCGATTAAAATGAGTGAGTTTATGGAGGCATAAAGCCCTCCTTTTCGATCCTGGCGTTTAAGTCGCCAAAAAATCGTACTTCAGCTGCTTTATGTACTGTTCTCGAGAAGATCGTAAAACCCTTAGGCAAGTACGTACTATTTTATTGAAATTTTCTATGACCGTGTTGCGTTCATAAAACGCCCCAAAAATTAGTGGTTGTCTCCCACCTTTCCACCCTCCGACCCATCCCTATTTTCCAGCCGATCTTGCTGGATATATTTTATATCTAACGATCTTGCTTGCCATGTGCCTCGGGAGGGTAGCAAAAGCAGGTACCCCAACAGCCCAATCGGAAGGGCAGGGACGGACGGTCCTCAAGAAGGAAAGGGAGGAAGGCTATTCCCTCAGATGTCACCACGGGTGGTCGAGTACAAATATAAAACAGCGAACATGCAAAGCAACAAACAAACACAAGGAGTCAACGAAAACGCATAACTAAAATACAAATACATATAAAACAACGATCATGTAATGCCAACAAACAAACACAAGGAGTTAACGACAACGCATATTTAAAATACAAATACCTACATATAAAACTACGAACATGCAAAACCCACGAATAAACACAAGGAGTATCGAAAACTAACATGCAATGCCCACAAACAATACAAAACGGGCCGACGAAAACACATAATTGAAAAATACAAATACAACATACATCATATCGCCCACATACGAAATACCACCCCAACGTCAACAACGCAAACCTAAAGTGGCTAGAGGCCCCAACGAAAAGAAAGAACATTCATCCTTGTAAGAAATGGCACACTATCTGCGCATCCCCAACCGCCCCAAATCTGCGCGAAAGCCCACTTGATTAGTGTAGGAAAAGAAAAAAGAAAAACTCGTAAAACAAAATTCAACTCGGTTCCTCTGTTCCCACAACGCTGCTTTCCGCAAAAAGGTACAAGGCCTCAAGATCCCTAAGCTTTGTCGAGTCCAAATAGACCGCCGGCAAAATACCCTTTTTCTTTTGGTGGGGGGGGGGGGGAAAACATTTTTAATCGATAAGGGGAAAATTGTCGCGAAGATATTTTATTATGGGTCTAGCTCGAGGTAAATAATAATAATAGGTCAAAAAAACAATATTTTGAAAGTTTGAGCAGCGTCGAACATAAAACAAAAAAAAAATACACAAAACAAATAATGTGCTGAATGCAAGTTGTGAAAAGTTTGTGTGAGTGCGTTCCGTGATAAGCCTGAGATCAGGAAAGCTCCCTGATACTCGGGCGAATTCACGAATGGATGCAACAGTATATGACTGAGAGCATGTACGGGAGTCTGCACGCACCTCCCCCAAAATAGCGGAGTGCTGCGCTGGCGGACAATAATGTTATCCCGTACTTGCTGAATGAAAGATTATGAATGTATGAGTGTGTGCAAAGTTTGATTGAGAATGGGTGACGCGGGAAAACCACTTCTTGGTTGACCGTGAGCTTAAACGGACAAAAAAAAAGATTTAACTCGAGACAACTCAAAATAAAATTCGTAGAAGTTTTTTTGTAGTGCTATTAGTTGAATAGCTTAAAAAGTTTAAAGTTTTAAAGTAGAAAAGTGAAAGAAAAAGGGAAGAAGCAGCGAGACAGGAAGAAGGACAAAGCGGCAGGACAGGCATCCAATTACCAAAAAGGACAGGTTCTGGGGACAAAGGAAGCAAGTTAAGTAGAGTGTTTGTATTTGAGAAATTTAACCGCGGTAGCTAGGTTTTTTGCAAAAAGTTTTATCAAGTTGGCTTTTGTTCCGTTGAAAATAAATCCCGGGAAAAGCGGGACACGCGACCCGTTCCAAAATAACATTCGGGAAAAAGCGATAGTGGGCCATTTTCATCGGCGTCCACCATTTTGTTTTAACTTCTAAAAAGTTCCAAAAATTCGTCCTCTAAATAAAACGCCATTAACCCACGTTTATAACGACGTAATAACTATTCTTTTTATTTTTTTCCACCATTCGTTTTCCACAAAATCATCGGGAAGTATTTTCTTTAAGGTTTCACAATTCCTTTCAAAAAGATTGTGTGGCGCCCACTTTACCTCCACTTTAATTTCATCGACATAAGAAAAAAAAAAGGTTAAGTACCCCTAATAATTATTATTTTAATATCATTTTCATAATTAATTATATTCATCGCTGAACCCACCCCAGCTGAGCGACCGAGGCGGTAGCATCCAACCGGCTACCTGTTGCACTTTCCCCATACATCCCACCGGCGAATTGCGTTTGACATTTCTCTCACAATAGCCATTATCGACTTATAACCCCATCGGCGCAGCGGCGGCTGCAATTGCTCGCGATCTTTTTTATTGTTACGCAATATAGAATCGTTGATTTTTCTTTCTTTTAACTCCACAGTAAAGTGCAACAACCGCTTTGCAAAAATGTTTCTGAACTTCATTAATACACCTCCCAATTTCATATTTCAAGGCGTTTTGGTGGTCAAAATCCGCACCAAACAGTCGCGTGTTGTGGATGCATTTGTTTCTCAACAATTACCCGTAAACCCCAAATGCGACAATTTTGACAATTAACGGAGCCATCAAGATGAAAACGAGCTTCATCACTTTGTTCGAAAATCGCGGAGTATAGCTGACAAACCTTCATTACCTAATTTCTAAATATTGTTCAACAATGAAAATGCGTTGTTCTTTCGTATAGCGCTTCGTTTTTACTAACCCCGAACTGCCAGCTGTCACATTGTTATCTTTTTTTGCGTTGGCAGCACTGATGCAAACTGTACTATTAAATGGCGCAAAATTCAAATTTTGTGTGAATTATGGGACACTCTTTAGATGGAATTTGCTCTACAACGGAAGTGAATCAATGTTACTTCTGCCTGAACTAAAATACTCTGTTCAAAATACAAAAACCGAAGTCATTCAAAAACACTTTTAAAGCTACAAGGCCCATGAGCCTCAACCAGAAAAACAGCAAAAACAGTCTTCTCTCATCCCAAATGAAATGTTTTTTTTTTTTGTATATTTAAAGCAATGTATTCCCCTCCTCCCTTGAAATAGGACAGATGTATGCCATCCTCTGAAATCGTTTAGTAAAGAGATTCAGTTGCGGATACGAGGCGTAAATCCGAGAACTAATATATCACGTCGCACATTTGTTGATGAAGTTTTTTTTCCCGCCAACACTTTACATCCTTTTGGGAAATAAAGCGGAAAATATTTTTTTACTCCGTAGTAGTTAATGTGAAACGTTTTTCTGTGAACTCGGGATTGTTGTTGTTGATGGAACATTTTTTGGAAAATATTTCACAGCGAATATAACCCAACAGAAAATAAAGCTTCACGAGCTGAATAGAATCAGGCACTGAGTGCATTTTTGCTTATGAATATTTGTTTAACTTTGAGTGATAAAAGCATTTAAAATGCATATCACGTAGGCCTTGTTGACACTTTTGACAGGCTACACTTCAGTACTAAATAAGGGCTGTCGAATTTTTATATATGATTGTCATTTGCTTAATTATCTTAAAAACTCAATCCATCAAAATGTATCACTCAATCACTGAAATGTCAACACTTCTTCCTTGAAAAGGGTTTATTTACAACGACAGACAGTAAGCTACTTAGATACACACAGATACAACAGATTTGCATACTTTTAACCCAAAATTGGTTCCCTTACATCTGATTACCCACAAAATTACTTTCTTTTCTCTGGTTATGACCGTAGAAATGTAGTAATATCCCGCAAAAGGGATGTAAGGGAAGGGAAAAATGAGAAATAAACTAAGGACAACGAATGATGTAATAAATTACATTTTTTGCCTAAGATTGGAGATTTTTCTATAGCAACGCATAAATTTCCAACTTCAATCTTATTCGCTTGAGTTGGTCGGTCATTTTTATTATTCTATATTTTGCATTTTTAGTGTGAAAGCCCTCAAAGTGGGGGCTGTGTATTTGTGTTGGGGTTTTATTTTTATCCGTATTGTAGTTGAAATTCATTTTGTGACTGCCTTTTAAGGCGAGGATTATCGAGAAGATGGTGTCTCTTTCTAATGAATGCAGTTGATGAAGGACCTTTTAAATATTTTTGTTTTAATTTGAATATTTACAATACGCTGCCGCCCAAAAAAGGTTTTCAAAAATGTTGTAAACTGAATAATTCCTTAAAGACTGCTGACTCTATTATTGCGGCCTTAAAATAATTATGAGCTGTTCGAAATCTGTAATTTTAGCTTTCTCTTATTTTAGAGGGTTGTTCAAAAATTTATTTTTAAAATGAAGATATAATGTATAAAGAAGTGACGATTCTTTCTTGTGTCCTTGACATCCTTGACAGAAGATGCTGCGTGGGATGCTATAACCTCGGCCGCATGGTCTTAAACTGGTCAGTATCGAGTGATAATCGTTATACATTTCTTTGAATACCTGGTCTTAATTTGCAGAGTTAAGCTACGATTACACGGCCATTTTTTGAGTCATTTAAATGGCGCTATGACGTCAGGGAAAAATATCGCAGTAGAGCGACATTTAAGCTAGGATTCGTCATTGGAAAAATGGCGACCACACGAAATTACTATCATCGTCATTTGTGTCCCAAAATCAAATGACGGACACTGCGAGTCATTTAGAATTTTCCGTTGGGATGCCATTTAAATGACGCAACAGCAAAAAAGTTTAGTCATTTGCCCTAGGCGTCATTGAAGAGCGATCACACGGCCATTTTTTTCCGCCATTTAAATTGCACTAAATACATGTCATTTGGTCCGACATTTTACTAGTCATTTAAATGACGCCGAAAATGTTATCCCAAAAATGGCGATCACACAGAACGACATTTAAATGACTGCTTTGTGACGCGATTTTTACGTCAGAGCGCCATTTAATGACTCAAAAAAATGGCCGTGTAATCGTAGCTTAACTCATTTGACTTGAAATTGTTGTAATGAAGATAATGATATAGTGATTCTGTTCCCGCCATGTTGGAAGATTGGACTATCAGCTCCATATGTCCCATCTACAAAAAAGGCGAGCCTATGTCTTCCAAAAACTATCGAGGCATATCCCTTCTTAATGTCGCATGTTATAAAATCTTATCCAACGAACTGTGTGAATGCTTTAAACCGTTTTGCAGCACACTAATCGACACCTACCAGGGTGGCTTCCGGCCCGGCAGATTGACTATAGACCAGATTTTTACTCCGAGGCAAATCCTGGAAAATATAAATAAATTTCAAGTCAATAGTCACTACCAATTGATCGACTTCAAAGCCGCGTATGCTCGCTTACAGCTTACATCGTCAGGAGATCTACATGGCGATGGCCGAATTCGAAATCCCGGCAAAAATGGCACACGCGTTGCATCGTGTATTTTGGAAGTAGCTCTTCCAAACTATTTCAAACATGCACCGCATTTCGGCAAGGAGACTTTTTGTGACTGCTGCTGCTTCGGTTTGGCAAAACGATTGGGCTCGAGAACTCCTAACTTCTGTTCAGTTTTATGGCGCCAAGTGCCTTACGATAATCTAGATGGGAGAGCTGATACTGGGCTCCTGTTAAAGAAAAATACTTGGGCGTATTTTTGGTCCTGTATGCGAGGATGGCGATTGGAGGATAAGATACAACCATTGCGAACTCTATGAGCTGTACGAAGATGTTGATGTAGTCCAAAAAGCCAAAATACGTCGACTACATTGGCTCGACAACATCGAGCGAATTGACAATAATGATCCAGCTAAGAGCATCTCCATATTCTAGTCCCCAGGATGGAGAAAACAAGAAAGACCGAACCTCCGTTTCAAAGATCAAATAAATAGATGGCGCAAGAGATCATAGGTACCCAAGGCCTAGCTTCTCACAACCATTCCTTCAGGTAATTTTTTTTTTATAATTTTTGGGACGAATGAAGGAGATTTACAATTTGATGCCGGCCCACTGCAGTGGTGAGCAAGTGGCGTAGCAATGGCGTGGTGACCAAGTGGCATAGTTTGGTGTGGCGATGATGTGAATGGTGGATGAAATGGCGGCGAAGTGGTATAAAAGTGATTTAACGCGCACTGAAGTGGCGAACAACGTACCTATGGTGTCACCGATTAATCAGTTTCTAAAATGTGATCATATATGTTGAATTTTTGGTCGTCTCAAACGTTTTTAGTTTTCGGTTAAGCAAAAATACGAAGTATTGTAGGTAATGCCAAAATCCATCGTCACCATCCGCCACTCGACTATCATCACCCTACCTACAAAATGGCACTTCGCCCCCACTCCGCTTTGATGCGCGTGTCTACATTTGCTTACATAAGCTTTAGGGATTCCACATGCCACTTGGTCAACACGTTACTGCCACACCACTTTAGTACACGCCTTGCTTTAAGATGCATTTTGTGTTCTTCCGCGAATGGAACTTGAGGCCCCTCGCACAGTAGTCCAGCTCCAGCATACTAACCACTGATCCACTGGTATCCATGCCTGTCAATTATCGTAATGATGTCTGTAAATGGGCACAGTATTATATTCCTTTCTAAAGAGATTAGTGATCGCTTCGACACAATATCCACTTGGATTTTATTAGCCCCATGCCGATGTCGGAAAGCTACCGCTACGACTGTTTCACGCTCATGGATTGTTTCACTTATTGCCATGAGGTCTGATGCTTCTTTTACCGATATAAGAGCAGAAATTACAGCACAAGCACAAGCAATTATAGGTATGCCACGAGTGAGTTTCGCTGTTTGAGGTGTCACACGTAACAGATCCAGGCCTCTCCATTGACTGTAATATTCTGCCCGGCATCCACCTTACAGAAATATAGGCCGATAATTCCATCAGCCAATAATCCATATCAAACAGTGACTTTGAATGGTTGTAAGAGCGTCTTGACAAAGGCTTTGATTGCTTACATATTTAATATCCGTTTAACCAAAAATGGGCCTCATCGGAGAACAAAATTTTGCGCTGAAAATGAGGATCAAGCTGCAATAATCAATGGCAATAACTTCTTCTGTTCGCACTGTTTGTCAGCTTTGGGGATGCGTATTATCCACTAGAATGGTGCGAATACTGCTACAATTTTTTCGTCTACAAATAAATAGTATTTTTCTAAAAAAAAAAAAAATTGGAAACGTCGGCAAAAATCGAAAAAGCGTCTGAAATTTAATAGAAATCGTCTGAAAATAAATAGAAATCATCAACAAACAGATATTGGAAACGTCTGAAACAATTCTTTTCAGATGAAAATGTTTTAACCGTGCGAATACGATTTTTCGTATTCCGAATAACTTGCTCAGATGGACGATTATGTCGACCGTAAAAAGCTCACGATAAGTTTGGCAAAATGAACCATGGTTATCAAAATAAGTTGGCAAAACGTACTAACCACAAATCAACTTTCAACGGTCAAATTGGCAATCTGTAGAAACAGTTTTTTTCAGTTTCAAAACCAAACCTCTAAAAAAAAGAACACCCTTTATTTCGAATAAATTAGAGAACTTGCTACGCTTTTAGGATTTCATACAGAAATCGAAGGACGGCTTAAAAGGCCCAGGCTGATGTCTAGCTACAGAGATGACATTGAACTCACTATAATGTATTGCCAAGAGATCTGCAATGGTCCTAAATCATACCTTAAGTTCTACTGAATGCCTCTTCCCCAGGATTAATATACGGGCAAAACCTTTTCAAAAGTCAAAGGTCGAAATTCTGCTTTCAAAATTCTGCTTTTTAAAATTCTGGCTTTTAACACAAAAATTCTGCTTTTCAAAATTCTGACAGGCAATATTTTAAATAAATAAATTCTGCTAATTCTGTTTTGTATTTTTCTAAATTTGTTTTTTAACATTTAACCTTCTTAAAATTAAAACTTGGCGTACATTTAGATCTCATTACTTTTCGTGGCTGACTAGTTACGCACCTAATTTTTGCTGTTCTATATAAGAGAACTTGGCTCTTTTTATACATTTATGTTTTTGGTGCGATGAAAATCACACAATAGAAGTCTTTAATCATGTTTCCATTTCGACGCCATTCCGTTGAAAGTGCCTTCAATGCCCTCAAAGCATTCAACTGAGTAACAATTTGTTTTAAAAGCCCTTTCTATGTGCAACTGCGCGTATTCGTTAGAGACAATACAGTATGACCATCTTTGCAACCTCCATATAAGGGTCAGTTGAAAACACTAGAATGCGGAGCAAATAGTTTTTCAATACTCACTAAATCAGCGGTCATTATGGGGTCATTAAGGTGAGCATAGACAAATAGAAACCGCAGCATAAATATAGACCTCAGTCGAAACTGAAAGTATCTTTCGAGTATCCAACCCCGCGTGTTAGCAAAAACGTTACCAAAAATAAGGAGGCAACGCCCACTATAATATTGCCATTTCGTTTAACTTGCTAAATACATAATTTAGGATGTTCCTTACAATGTTTATGTTTTTTCCTGAGACGACAATTACAAAGTTACACATTTTTCGGCTTTTTGAAGTTTTCTCCATATCAGAGGAATGGTCAACAGATCTGGGTTTGATAGTTGCATTTCCACTCTTCCTTTGGTTTGGTCTAATCCAAATCATATTTTCCATCTTCCATTTATTTCTTATTTCGTCTCAAAAACTCATTTGGTAGACAATCTTCACTGAACATCTCTTTGATACCCAATTTAAGGATACATTTTCCAAAAGTCCATCACAATAAAAAGCGCATACCTATCATTTCTTAGAGCCAACGTCAATCTTTATTAAATCGCTTATTGCGACGACGGTGCTAAAATTCAAATCCCATCAGCGTTTTTAAACAAAACTCCCCCACCTCTGCTGCTGTCATAAAAAAATACATAGTAAAATATCCCTCATCATAAAAATGAAATAGTTCCCACAGGAGTCACGACACATTTAATCTTCTATACCAAAAACTTTATTGCATTCTCAATTTCTCATCACAGTAATGACAAATTCATTTTGTGTTTCCCTGACCGGACCCCTTACGACAACCCCCTTGACGCCTGACAACCTCAAGATCATAAATCCTCAAGTCATCTGGACTCAGATATAGACATGCCGCTGCTAATTGAATTAAGCCCACAAACAGAGATAACAAAATAAAGGACATGAAAAAGCTGAAGACGCCTATATAGCTTTATGGCACCTCTTCAGTCCTTCAGTGCTCTGCTGCGGGTGGGACTTATTTTCAGCTCTCCAGCCTTAGCAATTCATTTTCGCTCCAATTCGCGAATGCAAAGTGCAAACTTGTTTTTATGACAGCACTCTTGTAAGTTTTTAGTACAAATTCAAAGTTTGAGTGAGGGGTGGATGGGACACCCCAAATGGGTAGTTGTTGGAGCGTTAGTCAATTATTTTATTTATTGGCAATATATCAGTTGGTGACAGGATTCCAACCAAATTCGGGCATAAAACATCCGCACCATCGTGTTAAACAACAACAAACAAGGTGTCAACCTCAATTCAGGCAATTTTATTGCCTCCTCGAGACAGAAACCGCATTTTGCTCAGTGAATTCTGATCGCATGTGCGATTGTGCATGAGTACGTTTTCCAGATAAATAAACATGAGCAACATGTGAGTTTCTTTTTTTTTTATTTTCTGTTCATGCAAAACCTATACCCATTCATAAAAAACAATAGGCACGAGTGTGTTTCATTGGACCTTCCGTCTACGTAAAAAAAAAAACAATTAAAACGTACAATTGCTGCACAATAATTGTCTTGAAATTTATGTCAATGGATTGGACTGAGTCAGCAGACCGGCACCTTATACAGAATTCAATAAGCTAGTTGGTTATACATCTAGCGTGTAGTAAAAATTTCATAATTTAGGTACACGTTTTGTCGACTTATGGGGGGCACGGGCCGGGCACCCCATCAAAGGTGACAAATAGGCGGGAAATGTTCTCGTAGTAATGAAAACTTTGTTTTTCAATATTCACAGCCTTGGGGATAGTTTTTCAAATGGAACGAAATAAATATAATTGCCTACACGAATGGTAGGCATTCAGTGGGCATATTTAGAGTGCATGTTTTAGGGCACAGTTCGGTTTTCGAAGAACTAATAAAGCAATACTTATTTTAAAGCATGACGACAGGGAAGTGGGTTAACTAAAGGGTGGGCCAAATACAAGTTTTGGAATCTCAGTAATAATAACAACTGCTGTTTACAATTCACTTTTATTCCATAATTCATTCTCTTATGACTAAATACAATAAGGATGATTTAAGTAATTTCTGATTTAGAATATGTCTATTACCGACTGCCACGGTACTCTCGCACGACTCTAACCACTCTGCACTAATTTCCGTCCACCATCACTTTTCTTTTACCCTTCTGTCATTCGTTAGCTGTGTTTGTTTGTTCAGGTGTCAAAGAATTTTCATAGTGCAAGAACTTTAGGTTGCGCCCACAGCACCCCCTCCTTAGTGATCCACCTCCTATGGATCACGATACCGAAGAGGTTTCCGAATCGCTCTTCCCGAGCGAGTTGCGATTGTGACTGATGATGACTGTTCGGGCATGGAGAATCTAACTTTTGCTGCTTTTGGATATTTTTGGACTCCTTCGGCTGGATGAATGTAATCGTATGTGAAAGCTGGTTTGAGTCTGTCTATCGCGATTGCTGTTGGCTTGCCTTTAACGCTTACACTAAATATTTTCGTATCCCTTTTCAGAACCTTGTGAGGCCCTAGAAAAGGTTGGTGAAGTGACGCCAAGTATGCAAGTCCTTAAAGATGAATGGTTTTTGACTGGAGTGATTCGAAGCCGATACCGGACGAACATATTGGAAGTGTTCCTTAAGATGTTTCGCGAAGTCTGTTTGATACATGCGATGTCCTCGTTGTATAAACTCACCAGGAATCCTTAAGTTTTGTCCGTACACGAGGTTGGCAGATGTCGTTTGTAGCTCATCGCGCAATGCAGTACGTAAACCCAGCAGTACCCATGGAAGTGTCCGAGTCCATTGACTATTTTGGCAGGCAGTACAGTTGATATAGAACAGATGGCTCTCACAGCAGACAAAATTGTCGAAGCAACTAAAAACTTTCATAATTTCGAAATCAACCAGGTGGACCAGCCCTCCACATCTCGCCGACAATCGCGTTTTCACACGGGAAACCCAGCAACAGCTACAGTTAGTGGAAATATCTCACCCTTTCATGAGTTAGAGAAACGTATTAATGCACTAACTGCGCAAATACACGAGCTCAAGGCTACAAATAGAAGAGCCAGGAATAGGTCATATAGTCGCTCTAGGGATCGTTCGAAGGATCATGACAAGTCAGACTATTGCTTTTTCCACAGGCGGTTTGGTAAAAGGGTAAGAAAATGTACCAAGCCCTGCTCATTCATTGACTGGTCGGAAAACTAAAGGCAGAGTCAAGGCTGGCAACCGTTGACTCTTGCAAAACAAACCAAAGCCGCCTTTTCATTTTCGATAGTTCAAGCCACAAGCATTACCTGGTGGACACAGGAGCAGACATATCAGTACTCCCAGCGTCGAAGAATAAACAAAAACACTCACCTGACCCCAATTTTTCCCTTTACGCCGCAAACTCATCTCGTGTCAAAACATACGGTAAGAAACTGGTTAAACTTGATTTAGGGCTGAGACGTTCTTTCAAATGGGTATTCGTCATAGCTGACGTAGACAAGCCAATAATCGGTGCCGATCTCCTCAGAACATACGGACAAAGTTTCTTTTTAAAAATACAATATAATGAACAAACTTAAATTTTTTCCATGTATTATGGCTTTATTAGTAAGAGCAAACATTCCTATTAATTATGGAATACAACGTCGTTCAAGTGGCTGCCTCAGCTGGTTTCGCAGTAGCGCATTCTGTCACTCCAATTTTCCATGACCTTTTTGATTGTTTCGGGCTGTAGCTCACGGATTGCTTGGATGATATTGGACTTAAGTGCTTGAATAATTTCCGGATTGTTGACATAACATCGGTCCTTCACGGTTCCTCACAAAAAAAAAAGTCAAAAGTTGTCAAATCGCAGCTCCAAGGCGACCAATTGACATCGGCAAGACGGCTGATAACTCGATTTGGGAATTTGGTGCGCAAAAATCGATTGTGGCATGGGCTGTGTGGCATGGCGCGCCATCCTGCATGAACAAGAGGTCGTCCAAACCCATGTCTTCAATTTTAGTAAAAAAAAAAAGTCGGCTAATATGGCTCTGTAACGCCCACCCCTACTATTATACTCTGACAGCCAAGCGGCCATAAAAGTCATGGAGTCAGTTATGGTAAAGTCGAGGGCAGTAAGTCATTGCAAGAAATATGTACCTGGACGAACTATCAGAAGCCAACACGGAGACCCTATGCTGGGTACCATCAGGGCATATGGATATTCCGGGCAATGAACAGGCGGATAAGATTTGCAAGAAACGGGTCGAAAATGCACGGATCAATCTGTTAAAACTCCGATAAGCACGCTTGCTAGTAAGATTGACATTGAATCCTTGAGTAGAACAAACCTACGGTGGAATAAACTCAACACCTGCAAGCATGCAAAAGATTTATGGCCAGAAGTGAACAAAAAGAGATCCAAATTCATGATCGCACTGAGTATGAGGATATTCGCATACTCACGGGGGTCATTGCTGGACACCGTTTCCAGCAGATAGACAATCTCCACACCCTTCGGTTACTCTTAGGACAAGCTGGAATTCTGGATACAAGAGCTTATGAATACCTGTGATTAATAATTAATCTAAGTGACTCAAACAAAAGCGGTAAAATAGTGTCTCCAACATTTATGCAATGGAAGGTTCCCGTGACTGGACTCAATGGACCCAACTGATTGTCTATGTGAAGCTGTGGCAACCGCCACACGAGAACCCAATTACCTACCTACCTTATTTTTTAGTTGAGTGTGATTTTATCTGAACTTGGAAACCTATGGCGTAACGCTGTAAACAGCGATCCCCTAGAACTGTAGTGCCCTGCCCGTAGCTCGCGGGCTTGCTAAAATGGGGTACCTACATTTTTTGCCCTTTTGAGGTTATGGCATTCATAAACCGATGCAGCGGTGCCAGAAATATATGTTCGTGTTCAGTAGTCACCACGGACTAAGCTCACAAAGTTACAACCTTGCTGAAATGACTTGAGATAAAACGTTGCTAGTTCTTACTCTACTATTTTTGTCAAAAATCCATTTCTCAATTAGCTTCACTGATGAAAACTCATTGCTTCATAAAGCGGAAGCGGAATTAAAAATGTTTACACTTCGCAGTGATATCATCCTTAAAAGCACAGGCAATAAAGGCGACGAGAATTTCCAGCTCAAGAACCCTGTTAAATGCTAAAAACCTACGTAACTCTGCACTCATCTTTAAAGCATTTTTCGAGTCAACATATCTTTGTGAAGCTGCTTTTTCAACTAAAAGTGATTAAAACAACTATAGAACTATGTTGACAAACGGATGTATGATTTTGGTTTGCTCAGAAGACCAAATATCACATTAAGTTTGTACTGATGATGCAGTTCATTGTTTTTGCAGAATGTGATAATAGGTTTCTTTTTTTTTAACTCAGCTTTGTGCCCGCGTACCATGCCCAGATTTTCAAAATAGCCCTTGGAGCAATACCAGTTGAGCACCACTACCCTAGAAGAAGTAACAGGAAGAGTCGAATTTATTTGGTTGGACTGTATCAGTTACTTTGATGTAAGGTACATTGTACAAGGTAATGCCAAGAGAAATAAGGCTTAGGTGGCAATCTAGGATCGCAGAGCGGTCCATTTTAAAGCCAATAAATATTGTTGCGTAAGCAATTTACAAGCGATGCCAGATTTGGTTCGGAAATGTCTGCTAAGTAAGGCAGGTATTGTCTAGCAATTTCAGCCAAGCTTAGCTATTTAGTGCTTACTAAGGCTCTTACCTAAATCAACAGTTCCAGTCAGGTCTAACTATACTTCGTGCTTTGCCTGTAAAAGCTGCTTTAAGACGGCTCTATCGTGTCGTAGCGGTATACAATGGAATTGGTCGTCCCAATCAAGGTCTATCATTGTATCTTCCCCACCTTACTGAAAAGATCATTATTTATGCCATTAGTATTTGAACAACTTATAGGGAATAGGGGCGCCGCTGCGCTACTGACTTAAGTAAACGGTGTAATCACTAAGTCAAATTTTCGACCACTTTATATCCAGCAACTGGGGCTAGGCAATAATGTGCCTAGTACCAAGTGCTCCAATGTCTGTATTTTATATGCGTACACTATAGCACGCTCGAGAAGACCATTTCAGAGGTCCATTTGGTCAAATAATACATTCATTTAATATTCCAAAAAAAAAAAATATTTTGCGCCGTCTTGCCGTCTTGTTAAAACCAAAACCCTTCCACGTCAATGCCATTTAACTGACAAGAAAACAAGGCAGCAATGATCGGCTCTAAGCACTCCCCATTGACTGTAAACCTTAACCTTGTAGATAGCATCTTCTTTGAGGATTGGGTCAATGAAATAGTGCCTTTTGATGGATCTAATCGCGTCTCAAGAACGACTTCTAGATGTTCTCCTCTTGTAAGCTCGTCGGCTGTCAAATTTGCCGTCACTGACAATGTTGGCTTTGTAGAGTCCAACGAAACAATGAAAGTGAAGGCTGGTACCTCATCTGCAATGATTCGTTCAGATAGACGAGTATCTTTTACATGTGGAAGAAAAGGTCGAAGAAAAGCTACAAAACGCCCTGAGGAATGAGTTGTCTGCCACAGAAAATAGAGATCCTCAATTTAATGACGCTGGTTAAGGATGTGGTCGCAAAGTTGTTGCTTTTAAAGCTAGGTGAAACTCCAAGAACGCTTCCTCACAGAGGTCCATGAGCTTTTGATGATTTTTCCCCCCAGATGATCTTTTTTTCTATTTGGTCACCGAAATTGATATAAGCACGATTTTAACATTGCACTTAGGACACGTGGGCCTTCAACAGAAGTTGGTAAAAGCATTATTTGACACTGTCGTCTTTATTCTTCGTCGGGGGATTTAGCCTTAATGTAAACTGTCAGAAGGCTATCGCCTAAATGTCTAAGACTCAAGAGCTTTTGATAAGTCTGCTTCAAATAATCAAAAAACGCTGTTTCTGATCTTTGCAACGATTGCGGAACGGTCAGCAAATGCAGACATACTTCTCTAATGAAAAGTAGACGCGTACCATTGACCTATGTACGTTCAATATCAACCACCAGTCCCATTTTGCCAACAAATATAGTTGTTGATTAACAACTCATTTTTCAAGAATTAATTTTGCGTGTCAACTTCAATTAGCTCGCCTAAAGCTTCATTTTTAGCCCTACGATTACTATTAAACTTGCCTTCGTGTCTCATCAAAATTATTGATAGACCTCAACTTAACCCATTTCAAGCCTCGCCCAAAAATCGACCGCATTTCTAAGACGATGCCGATGCACGTCCTCAAACCTCTGGGGTGCTGCTCAATTGCAGCATTCGTTGCTTAAATGACATCATTTCAACATCAAAGACTCCATTCCATGTATACAGCGGTCAATGTATGCGCATTGTCACTTCATGTATACCATGAGAAAACATATCATCTCTGCCTTCGCATTCATCGTTTAGAGTCATAAATATCCGAGGCACATCGGTCTGGGTAAACATCTTGGACAGTCAGTTCCATTCACTGGCATCACTTACATGTCAACAGAACATATGGCCCATCCCTCCGCATCTCACTATCATCCGCATCTGCATCCGCACACACGAAATGATTAAGAGAGGGTGTCAAGGCCGACACACAAACCATAGAGCTATACGTTTATAGAATATGGATCAGCAACACTTGTGCGCAAGGGACACTCATCTCAAAGTCACTCCTCCATCTGGCGGGTGCACTGGACCAATGGACGCATAAAAATGACAAATCATATACAGAGAATTATTGCATTCCAAATGAGTAGTGAGCGAGCATTCTATCTGCGTGATTGTCAATCGATTTGATTTTCGATTACACGATTTGTTCAACTTCGATGGGAGAATCCGAGGGAGCGGGATCATGGTGGTGGTTGTGGCCTAATTCTTGACGACTCTAATCAGTGAGTCAGTTGTTGATGATTTTCCATTTGATTCATGGACGGTGGCAGATAGATTCTCGTAATTTAAATAAATTTCTGGGGGAAACTTTTCAGCTACCGAACGATACAGAGTAATGGAATCTTTGCCGCAATTTATGAACTGTTGTCGGTTTTTTTTTTACACCATCAATGGATGTTTAAGGAAATTGTATCCACGAGAGGATTTCGGATTTTTGCAGCGTTACAGTGTTGCAGTTCGTATGTATGTGAATAGATACTGATAATGACTTGGCACAGAAATTGTATGGCAAGTGTCGCTTGAAGTGAAATTAACTCGATGTCGAAAGTCAAGTCAAGTTGAAGTTTATTTGGTGTGCTTTGTAACATATTAGACAGGCACACGTTTGTTGCAGTGACGTGACGGGTATTGGTAGTGTTCCAAATTAAGTGCAATTCGGAAATGTTTGACAGCTGTAAGCAATAGATAAGGTGGTTGGTTAGCTCAAAATTGTAGACAGACAGAAATAGCTTTGTTCAATTTAACCGGAATAATAAATTAATTTACTGATTAGGCAGAGAAAAAACTCGCGCTACACAGAGGAACGAGAGTTACCCTACAAGCAAAAGCGGTTCTCATTTTCTTTTAAGGAAAACGAAATAAAAGGAGGAGCTCGCACTCTTGACAGTTTTCTCAAATGCTAAAAAGGACATGACAAGCCAACAAAACTCGAAGGCCAGATTGTGAAGATATGAACAATGAATCTTTGTAGTAGAGTCACCGTGCGCCGGTATTGAAGATAAGGCAATCACTTCTGTAGACTGTAAAACGTCGAAGACGACCTTAATACTAAAGACAAGAAGACCGAACCTGGACGGACGATGAAATCCAAGACTTCCGTCCTTCCGACTAAAATTAAGTGAAGGTATAGTATTACTTAAAATTGAGTCCATCGCTTCTGCTGTACCGAACGGTCTAATTGCCAAGCTATTTCAAGCAGTGGAAAATGACTCGTAGGAGAACATCCACCAAACTAGTTTCAAGAGTTGGTCGGAAGAATGTATAGATAGATATACGTCGATCACATCGAAGGAAGGGATAATAATGCTCCAGCTAAGAGAATCTTCGAATCCTATCGCCTAGGTTCGAAAAGACAAGGAAAACCAAACCTCCGTTTTAAAGACCAAGTCATCGCAGATGTCACTGCGCTTGGTCTGCACAACTGAGTGCCCTGGATCGCAGAGAATGGAAGGCTGCAGTGTCTCAGGCAGAGGCCTTTCATGGATCGGGAGCCCGTTAAGTAAATAAGTAGGATGTAGGAATCTATTGCCGATCTACAAGAGAGGAGACAAAAACAAATCTTGAAACCAATTACCAATTGGTGCAGTCAACAGCCGGCGAAATAGTCACACTACTGCAAACTCTGAAGAAGACCCCAAAAGTCCACATCGAGACTTATATTCCCGCATCTTTTTATAGATTTAGATAGATCGATTTTTAAGCCGCAAACGAGGGCGTTTAAACGAGACGAGTCAAACTTCACCCAGCCAAAACTAAGGACAACATTTTCCAAATGTCTCTACAACTACTTGCATTATGTGAATGACATTGACACCATTACCAGAACTGAGTGAGCTGTCACTGATGAGTTTGCAAATATTAAGATAAAAGTGACAAAAAATGGGTTTCAATGGAATGAGGCAAAGCTTAGTATACGCCTGTTGGCGTCTTAGGCTAAAGAAACAGCGATTGGTAAGGAAGTAAGGCCTTACATAAGGCATGTTTTTTTGAAACCTCGCCAGCCAGCCGTTCATTTGGACAGTTGACAGCAAGATGAAGCCAGCCGAATGAATTTAGGCAATAAGCCTAAATGCAATATTAGGCATTTCGTATAAAATTATGCATTTGGTAGAAATATTAGATAAATTCTGAAATTTTTCTCTGGAATGTTGTGTGCATGAGATAAGAACGCTTTCAGCGCCACCTGTTTGTTCATTGTGAATTGCATTTAGCCAGCTGCCAGCCAGCAACTCTCCGGCTGGGGAGAAAATCAAGAGTTGTTGCCAGCAGTTGCTAGCAGGTTGTTGTTTTAATTAGCATGTGAAATGTGCCTCAACTGCCAACTACTGGTAACTACTGGCTGGTGAGGTTTCATAAAAACACAACTATAGAAACACTCAGAATATTTTCTTTATAAAAAACTTCATTATTTCAGTCCAATGCTCTGTTCTGTAGCGGTGTTCTATTCTGTGGTCTTAATTTAAGGCGGAGTAAGATATTCTTAATCGTTTTTAATGCGAAATTCTTCGAGCGACTTTTGGTCCCGAGGGGCTTTGGAACGGAATAGCTTTAAGTTGGTTAAGGTCCCCTTCCACTTGCGTGCGCCAATTGAGTCGCGGTCTTCCTCTACTGCCCCGTCCCTCGGGTGTGGATTCAAAGATTTTTCAGGGCGGAGTTAATAGCGAATTCATAGCGGAGCCTAGGTAGACAAAGTCCTTAACCACCTCAGAGTTATATCTGTCTATAGTGACATTCTGTTCGAGACGTCGGTGCTGGATGTCCTTTCTTGATGACAGCATATACTTTGTCTTGCCCTCATTGACCGCCAAACCCATCTTTGGCGCCTCCGTCTCAATACTCATGAACGTGCCAGTCACATTATGGATCAAGGCCCATGAGGACAATTAAAACACTTTAGTTTATAGTTTACAACTTTATTATTCAATTACGGTTTACTTTAATTTACTTAAAAAGGTTTAGAAATACTTAAGCAGCCACAGCTCCAAACTTTGCCACCATCAATGTTTGCGTCACAAACCAGTAAGAATAGACTGCCGACTTCCCGTACACCTACCCGATTCCCCCCGGAAAGAATTTCCCTATCTGTGAATGCGTGTAAATGTCAAAATTAATGGCGGCAATGTTTTTCTGTGCAATACCATGCGACCAGGATTTTTCAAGTATGCGTGCGTTAATGGCGCCCCTTTGATTTTGTACAGCACCAATACATGAAAAATCCTGGTCTCGCCGGCAGCTTGTAGGCAAAGTCCGTTATGTGGGAGGAGTCGACGGTCTATTCTTACTGGTTTGTGGTTTGCGTCTCAAGAGTAGTAAAAGGAATGACCAATATATTTGACAATTTAATATGATGCCACAGATTACTCTTTACTCAGGCAATTTTCAATGATGCCACAGATTACTTTTGTCAACCTGGGTTCTGGTCGCATTCAGTTGATTGTAGTTTGTCGTTGTTAGGTCGTCGCCACAACATCACGCTGCGTTCTGTCGATTATGTTAAATTTCGTCGGCGTAGGCGAGTAGATAGACGGACTTTTGAAAGATAGTGCTAGCGTTTGAGTTTTGAACGATGTTGAAGAAGTCACATAACAGCGCTTTACTTTGTCTTAATACTTTTTTGACAGCGAATGTCTCGGTGAGTTTTTCACCGACTTTGATGGAGCAGCGTGCATTCTCTATTGTCATCCTGTACAAACGGGCGAGTTTGGCAGGGATGCCAAAACTAGACATTTCTCTGTATAGATCGTCTTATAAATGCTGTCATAGGTGGCCTTAAAATCGATGAAAAGGTTGTGGGTATCGATTTGGACTTCCTGGGTTTTCTCCAAGATCTGCCGCAGTGTGAATATTTGGTCGATGGTAGACTTTCCCGGCCTAAAGCCATACTGATAGTGACCAATCAGGTTGTTGACGAAAGGCTTCAGGGTGTTCACACAACACGGCAGATAAGATCTTGAAGCCTTACAGCAACATGTGCCTATATAATATCAGTCATCTAAAATGGCTAGGACACGTAGAGCCAACGCGGGCACTAATACTCCAATCCGAAGAGTCTTCGGAGTCTTAACTTCTTAAAGTTAAGATAAGTGGCCTATCTCAACTTTAAGAACGTTTTCGTTAACTTTTGACACTAGCAACCCTTAAGTTAGTCAGATATCTCACTACAATTTGAACTTACGTCAATTCTCGTGTCAATTGGGTTTTAAAACTTTTAACACTTGACGGTAGTATTGACAACATGAAACATCACTCACTTTGGACACTCTAAAAATATCTAGTTTCACTAGTCCAATTGTTCCTTATCAAGGTTTTGGAGAAATGGCTGTTAACGCATTTCTGAAGCATAGCTACTGTCAAAGAGCTATCAACCCTAAATAGCGCTGCACTGAATAGCGCACCAGTACCACTCTAATGATTACATTTTCCCAACCGATTGCACACACTCACTTATAACTTTCAAATGTTGACATAAATTTGTCATTCAACAGATGATGGAAGTTGAGAACCACTTTTGCAAACAATAATTCTCCTGATTCCACCATTTCCCAAGGGCAAAACTGATTTATCTTTAAATTCAATATAAGCATCTTCCGACCACGCACCATTTATCTAAAAGTTTAACTTTCCACATAAGTAGCTGGTCACCACATTGTTTACTTTGCACAACTTGTCGAATCATTCGCATTTTATTGAAAAACTTTATCCGCAAGAATTCCATCATCGATAGCAAATTCCAATTCCATTCGTCTCCTCCAATCCCCTCGGCTGAGTGCACGCAACTCATGTGTCATTCAACCGACAAACAACAAGAAAAAAATATGAAAAGTTTTTCCTTTCGATTTAGACACCCTTAATCGTGTTTCATTTGCTAATTAAATCACATCTCCCCCACCGGACTGGGTATCTCTACTCTCGAGTAGATTTATGCCCCAAATTTCAGTGGGTGTCAGAAAATTCGCGCGCAAAATTGGAAAAGATACAAATTTGAAAAAAAAAATTCAATTGGATCACGTCGAACGAGGCCTAAGAAACTTTTTCTGTTTTATTTGCAAATGCGGGCGCATTAGTGGCCAAAAAAAAAAAATATTTCCAATGAAACAGATGACAATACCATTGTATGGGTATTTAAAGGAGAATTAAAAAGTTGACACAGGTGGTAGCAAAAAACAAATGCAAATGATAAAAAGTTTTCCCACGTGTGCGGGTCCATGGAGGCCTGACTTAATTACTGTCTCGCGCCATCCATCTCGGCATTCGCAGACATTACTGTCATTCATTTTGTGATAAGCAGGTTGTTGTCATTCGCAATTAGAGTTAAGTTAACACCGGCGACGAATACAAAATAAATATACGTGCACAGCTGCTTGTGCATATTCTATACATGTATACCTACTCGCAAAAGAAGCACAAAGAACCTGAATACATATTTAATTTGCTTCACTATCACACGCTGTGCGGTTAGCCTTACCCTACCCGCAGATTGTTGGTGGGAGGGGAGGTGTAACTTTTTTTTTTATATATTTTTGGCCAAGTCACCTCGTTTATTTGTTTTATGGGTTTTCTATCAATTGAGCGCTTTAATTAATGCAAAAATTAAGGACTGAGGGTAAACAAAGTAGATAATGTTTAGCTACTGTTAAAACTTTCTACTTAGGGGCGCCCATAGTGCGGGAGTAGAAGTTGAAGGTAAAGGCTTTTGCTTGGACTTGTTTTTATTGAATTTTGTTTTATTTTTTTGAAGAATCATGGTGTATATTGAATTTGGTTACTAGTCATTGAATCGAAGGTTTAAGGAAGAGTTGTGATTAATGAAGTTGGAAACCGCATATTCCCTTATTCTCTATGACGCTATTATAGACCGAGGTGGGCTACACTGTACTCAATTGATGTGTTTCTGCAAAGTGTAACATATTAAGTAGCGCCATCTATCGGGTTATTCTTTATTGCACCTAAATGCTACCATTTAATGAGTTTGAACTGACTTCACTAGGTATGGGTTTGGGCATAAATCCTCTTTCTTAAGTCCTTCTCCTGGGCGCCTGCCTGGAAAATGGCTAATCAGCGTGTCTGGTTATAGTGTCAGCCAAGGATTCACACTTTCATACCAGCCGTGCGCTGTGATTTGTTGCGACGTAACACTGATGAGTAAGCATAATCCATTAAGTTGATGTGGGAGCAAACCCTAACTCGTGGGCGGATGAACGTGTCGTACGACCATAAATAGCTCGGTCGCAAGCGGAGTATCCGAATACCTGGCGACCTCCTTATAAGCTGTAGGTATATTGCGGATATCTGCACAGACGGACATTCATTTCACTGCCACTCGTATGGGACCTACTCTATGAATGCGACAATACTCCTTTAAAACCGGGTGGTAGTACAGCGGTAGTATGGCGCTCAAGCTGTCTACCGGGAAAGCTGCTGAAGCGCTGGACAGTAGGAGAACTGTGGTCCAACTACCTCCAATAGCCGCATGGAGCCCAAAGGTACTACTAATACCGTCCCACGTTCCATTATTGACACTTCGGGAACAAGGCTCACTCACTCAAAAACAAGCCAACTAAGATCGTCGAACAGCCAGCCGTATTCTGGAACACTTTTGGTAATATTGGAGTGTAAAAAAGCCGTCAAGGTGAATGCCCGATTAGAGTGGGCCAAGAAGAAGCTGGGACTACACGTCAAAGCGACAACGATCGTTGGAGGAATCCGTTTCGGAACGCAAAATAGCCAAGGTACATAAAGCTACGATTACACGGCCATTTTTTCGAGTCATTTAAATGGCGCTCTGACGTAAAAATCGCGTCACAATCGCAGTCATTTAAATGTCGTTTTGTATGATTGCCATTTTTGGGATAACATTTTCGGCGTCATTTAAATGACTAGGAAAATGTCGGACCAAATGACATGTATTTAGTGCCATTTAAATGGCGGAAAAAAAAATGGCCGTGTGATCGCTCTTCAATGACGCCTAGGACAAATGACTTTTTTGGCTGTTGCGTCATTTAAATGGCATTCCAATGGAAAATCCTAAATAACTCCCAGTGTCCGTCATTTGATTTTGGGACACAAATGTAGATGATAGTCATTTCGTGTGATCGCTATTTATTCAATGACGAATCGTAACTTAAATGCCGCTCTACTGCGACATTTTTTCCTGACGTCAAAATGGCCGTGTAATCGTAGCTTAACACCAGTACCTCTTCCAGGCCATCAAACACCACATTAAAATCCTATACAGCGACGCGTTCTTAAAGGCAAAATAGTGCTGGCAGTCATCGACAAAAGCGACGTGGACGGATCCGGATCTATCGCCCCAGAGAGGTGGAAGATGATTCCACCAAAACTCTCTTCAGTCTTTCTGGAGATAATGAAGGAGAATCTAGGTCCTCCTCCCCGATGTTGTGATGGTGGCTGGCATCAAGGCCATAACAAGCTGATCGCCTGCAAAGAACAAGGGTCTTGCAACCTATATCAACTTGCAATAAGTAAATAAGGAGAGGTCTGGCCAGGCGCTAAGCTTGACGTTGTTGCAAAGGAAGAGATCCCATAAGATGATCAATAAGTCTATGCGTTACAACTCATCCGAAGAACAGTTCAGACTTGTCAGATAAGTCGTTTGCTTTCCTCTGGGGGATTTGGGGAATGTCATCGCATTTGACAGGCAATCTTCATCATAATTAGCCAATAAGATAGCAAAGAAAGTATCTAAGGATATCAAGGGTGGGCTGATCACTACTCTTACCATTAACAACCGGGCATTTTTTCAGGATTATGACGAACTTCCAACCTGGAGGCTGGAGTTAGACTAAGTTTGAGTAGGTTGAGTTATAAGTTGGATTATATATAAGGCTTTGGCTAGGCTATATAGTTTGGATTTGTGGTTCTTCTACCATTCTTTCATTTGGCACACTTTTTTTCATCTCTTTCATCTTCTGTCACCTTAAACTGTCCTTTTGTCAGTTCGAGTGCAGAACTAAGACCTATTTGCAAATATCACGGCGCGATGTTTATGTTATACCTATAGGTTCACCTTTTCCAACAGTTAGATGAATATTGTGGTATAATGATGAGGAGCAATCAGTTCGCCCTCGCCCTCGGTATGTGGATAATAGATGGGCCATCATTCAATGGGTAAACAGAGACAGCACATCTACGCGTACGACTAAAAATGGCTTAGTCTAAATTTTCTCTCGATGGGGTTGTAGATTCTGACCGGAAAGAACTCCTCGTAGCTATACCCACTGCCAATATCGGTCAGAACCTTCGGTTGTGCTTATGATAGGAAGGACTAGTATATGCTAACTTTTTGCTTAACCATCCGACCATGTTTCGAGTTCTTAAAGTACCATCTTTGAAAGACTTCCAAGTTGCGGTTAGTCAAAGTATACCTACTTGTGAGTTAATTTCAAGCTAGAATTGAACTTATTTTGGACTTTAGGTTAGAGAAAATATATTTTGAGCGTCCTTCTCTTTTGTCACAAGTATTTGGACCTTTCCTTTTTTATAATTTTGTCCGTCCAGTCAGATTAAACTAAAGGGTGATTTTTTTGCTGTTTGGTTTTTCAGCCTAATTTTTTTTGATAGTTCGCGCCTGACTCGTGACACATGTCAAGTTAAAAAAATGCTCAGTTAGCGTTGCCATTTCACCAATGAATGGACTTTTGCCCAAACAACGTTTGCAAATTATTGAATTTTATTGCAAAAAATTGTTCTCAATAAAAAATGTGTTTAGAGCACTTCGTCCATTTTATAGTCGTCGTAATCGTCCTACTGAGCAGGCTACGTTAACAATCAAAATTGCGCGTATATGGTCTGCTGAGCAACCAGAAGCATTGCAAGAACTGCCAATGCATCCACAAAATTTTACCCTTTGGTGTGGTTTATGAGCCGGTGGCATCATTGGGATGTATTTATTAAAAGATTATAATGGCAACAACGTTACGGTCAACGCTCGCTATCGTTCGATATTTCGGGTTTTTTTTTTTGCCCAAAATTGAAGAGCGCGACATGCTACACAGCACGCGAATCCATGAACAGGACATATTGTGAGGCGAATTTAGTGAGGAATTTATCTCACGTCTTGGACCTGTGAATTGGCCGCCTTAGATCGCGGCGATTTGACGCCGCTGGACAAATCTTTTGTGGGGATAGGAAGTCTCTCGTGTATACGGATAAGCCTTTTCTGGTACTATTGTGGTGGTGAACGACTTTTCAGCTGTAAAAAAAGTATCCTGCTCCGGGAGCAAAGTAATAAAATTAGGCTTTAATTTGTTCCCTTTTTTTTGTGACTTGAATGTAACACTGAATTTTAATCAATTCTAAATTTCTATTTTAAAATTGGAGTTTTGTAAACTTCTCTTTTCAACACGTTCATAAGTGCAACATTTGAATTGATTTTTCGTTGAAAAAATTCATATTAAAATGTTGATAGGAAAGAGGATGATTGGAGGGTTAAAGGAGGATTTAGGGCTACAAAGGAGGTTTGGAGGTTTTTATCATCCTCATAAATGGATACTGTTTAGGTATACACTATGCAAGCCATTGCTTGAACCTGGCTCTGTCTACTGCCATGTCAACTCCTGCAATTCATTCATTCGTTCATTTTCAATGGTCCGCTTATCCATTAAGTGAGTTGCGGGTATAGGTTGCTCAAGTGGACCTTCCATAGCTCTCGATCCTCCGCCATCGACTCCATATCATCAGGGTAGACTCCCCATACGGAGGAGAGATTATGGACTTGATCTAACCATCTCATCCTGGGGCTATCTAGAGGACGTCTGCCCGATGGTACAGATTCCATAGCACGTCGTGCGATCCTGGTGAGGGACATGCGTTTAACATGACCAAACTACCGAAGCATGGACCGCTCCGTCCGGAGAAGTAGATGCACGACATTGAATTTCTCACGTATTCCGATACTTCTGATGCGATCGATCTCTACGGGTCACACCAGCAATACAACGGAGAAATCTCATTTCGGCAGCTTGTATCCGCGATCTTATTTTTCCGGTCATTACCCAAACCTCATGACCATAGGTAAGAGTAGGAACAAACATCGAATTAAAGACTGACAACTAAGCTTTGACATCAAGTTCAGTCATCCTGATAACAGAATGACGAAGCTCACTCAAAATTGATCCAGCCTGACCAATACTACAGGAAAACTCAGCATTGCTCCTTCCATCACCCGTGAATAAGACCCCGAGATACTTCAACTTCTCGACCTGCTTCAACGAGACTCCACTAACATGCGGAATGCATTGGAGCAGGCGTTCTGGAGACGACCATCATATTTGTTCACGTTTACTTTCATCTCAGCTTCAACAAAAACGGCTACAAACCGATCGAGTGCGTGCCGAAGTTCAGTCTGAAAGAACCCAAGGATGATGATTCCGCAACCTTACAAATGCAAATATAACTTTCAAAATTGTCATTAAAAACACGCACCAGAGACGGAGAGCCGAAAAACTCGAATTCTACGCCTTTGTGAAACAAGATTGATTGAAAGGCATGACAGTATCAGTATTTCCTTTGTAGAGCTCTTTAAATGCATCTCAATAAGTCTTGAAGAAATAACAAGCAGAACGTTTTACTATTTCAAGAATAGGATAATGAATTATTCCATTAAAATTTAAAATGTATTAAGAAAACAAAGTGTATAAACAGTTTAAATAACGAAATTTCGTTTTCCAAACTTTTTGCCGCGAACGAAAACACCCTTGCCGCCAATTGTCAAAGTTTATTCGCAATCCACTTTATTAAGCTGCGTTCCACAAACTAGCTAATAAAACATTTAGAATGAGAGCTAGCGACGTTTTTTCTCAAGTCATTTTAGCAAGGCTGTAACTTTGTGAGCTTAGTTCGTGGTGACTACTGAACACGAAAATATATTTCTGGCAGCGCTGCGTTGGTTTATATAGGAATGCTATAACCTCAAAAGTGCAAAAAATTTAAGAAATTTAAGTCATTTTAGCAAACTTAAGATTTTGGCATATGTTAATTTATGACCGATATAGACAGAAAATGCAATTGCCAGAAAAGTTTGCCGGTTTCAAAGTTGCGCCAGACGTCCTTAAAAGTGCAATAAAAGGGCAAAATTTAAGTCATAATAGGAAAGTCAATTTTTTGATATTATGTTAGGGACAATATCACAATACTATTTCCTGAAAGCCAAACCAAAACTCCGGTTTCATCCCCCCGCCAGAAGCCCTAGAAGTTCTAACATAACAATTTTGTTTCTTGCATTTTTTTTCTTGTTTTTTTCTTGTGGACAGCAAACGACGCCAAATTTCTTGCCGCTCTTTTGACATTTCTCTTCAGTAAGGTTTTCCATTTCATGATGGAAAGATATACGAGCCAACAAAGAGTTGAAATTATTAAAATTTACTACCGAAGTCAGTGGCCTTAACGTTAAGAGCGCTACGTCCAATTTATGGTCGTCATAATCGTCCTAGCAGATCAACAATTGAGCGTCTAGTGGAAAAATTTTAATCCACAGGCACAGTACAAAATGTTCCCGTGCCAGTGAGACAAAGAAGTGCCCGTAGTGTCGAGAATATTGCTGCCGCTGAGGCTTCAGTTGAAGAAAGCCCAAATGTGTCTCTCACACGTCGTTCTCAAGCGTTGGGCATCTCTGTGACGTCGTTGTGGCGAATTTTGCGAAAAGATCTTGGCCTACATCCTTACAAGATTAAATAGACGCAAGAACTGAAGCCGCTTGACCACCAGAAGCGTCGTATGTTCGTGAATTGGGCTGAGCAACAACTTGAAAATGATTCGGATTTTCATCGAAAAATCATCTTCAGCGAAAGAACCTGTGTATCGATATCTTTTCATGGTTGTAGATGCTTTCTGCAAATTCGTCTGGATGTACTCTATGAAAAGCACGACGTCCACTGAAGTCCTCAATCGCTTGGACATGCAATTGCAGATTTTTGGTCACCCTCGACGTATCATATCCGACAAAGGGTCAGCATTTACGTCTAACGATTTCGCCGAGTATTGTTTGGAGAGGAATATTGAGCATCATCTTGTGACAATTACCTGACCTTAGACAGTGTCCCCAGAGGTAATGGGTAAGCGGAGAGGATGAATAAGACCATCATTCAAGTGTTATCGCGCCTTACCATTGAAGACCCATTGAAATGGTACAGGTTCGTTCCAAAACTACGGTGTCACAAAGTACGGGAAGAACTCCTTTCGAGTTGATGTTTGGCGTTAAGATGAGTACGGAAGATGACCTTAGATTGAGACAGCTTTTAAAAGAGGAGATTACGGTTGTGTTCGAAGAGGACCGTCAGCATTTGAGGGCAGAAGCAAAAATGCAAATACGAGACGTACAAGAGCAAAACAAGAAGACCTATGATCGGAATAGGAAAAAAGCGCCAACCTACGATCTGGGTGAGCTGGTCGCAATTCAAAAGAAACAATTTGCTACAGGGCAGAAACTCTTTCCTAAATATCTTGGGCCATACGAGATAGTTAAAGTATGTGGTAACGATCGGTACTTGGTCATGAAAGTTGGAGATCATGAAGGACCCAACCGGACTTCGACGACTGCTGACTATATGAAGCGATGGCGCACTTTCCAGACGGATTCTGGGTCCGAGGAAGAAGAAGATGTTGAGGACTCTGTCAGTCGAATCGCAGGATGGCCGTGTGGGTGGCAACGCTGGCGATGGTGAGAATGCGACGAATTCCCCAACAGAAGAAGTTGAGAATGTGCAAGACGAAGAAGAACAGAGTTAAGCGCCGACCGGCACCGTGCACACATCGATCTCTTTTGCTGTAATCTTTTTTTCTTTTACACTTTTTTTTTCATTGAAAAATCTACTATTCAAAATCATTTTGTAAATACCCACTTAAACGGGCGTTTTATTTTTGGAAAATCATTCTACATTCATGTTTGCAAATTTCCTCCCACGACAATAACAACCAATTTCGTACTTCAATCGCTCGAAAAAAACGCTCAAAAGTGGAACACCATTAACACCATCTGCATGAATAGTGTCTCATTGACACATTATATTGTCATACTTATCTCATGGGTTACTTAAAATGATCCCTTCACGTTATTTCCACTTCATAAACACACACATTTAACACCAAATCAAAAAAAAAATGCATTGCCCCCCTTAGGCGACAATCTTGTCAGCGCGCTTCTGACTGTAACCGCACTTCAAAGATACACCCCGTACAAGACCATTCATCCATAACCGCAGTCCATGAACTTTAAAATCACATGCAACACCGCGTGTGCACGCATGCTGTACATATCTGTCGTGCTGCAGATAACCTGTCTCATTGAAATTCAGTGCCCACCATATCAAGTGCAACATTACAACGTCCCATTAACATGAAAACAATTACAGACGAAGAGACTCACCGCACACGCTGACGCACTACATCACAGCGAATTAAAGATACATAATTATTATCAACGAAAGGAAAAGCCAACAACAACAATAATACTCGTCGTAATATTGCATAATGTAAGGACCTGTTACGATAACGATAGTCGTTGCGTAACGATCTCTTGTGAAAAAGGTTAAGGAGGGTCAATAAAGATCGGTTAAAAAAAACACACACACAACTTACCACATTAACTGCTTTGCAGTCTCAACTAACTGGTCAGAAACAGCGCACATTCAAATGTTGTACGGGCGGCAAAAATGCAAAAATATCGTCCGATCAAATGGACAGAATCAGATACCAGGCAAGTAGTGTTTTTGGCAGTTTTTTCTTTTTATTCAATTAAGAATTTCACGCACGTAATGACCGCAAAGAAACTCTTTTAGTTGGAATTCACCATGTGTGACGTTTTTTTTTTTTTTTTGTTTTTTTCTCTCTTTGTAGTCGTCAATTTTAACACTTGATGCGAATTTTCAGCGAAGGGAAATTTTACTTGTTGGTCTTTTAATTCCGGTCACTTTAAGACCAATTTTCTAAAACACTTCCAATGAAATGCAAATGCAACACCAAATATTTGTTCGATGAATTTGTGCCAACAAATTTTGAAGACCTCTTCGCAAGTCATCCGCAGATATTCCGTCAATCACGGCCAAATGCACTTAAACACAATTTATTATTTAAAAAATAAACCGTCAGGCGTCAGACTATAAATAAAGCACCTGTTGACTTGGACACATTAATCAAAATATATAATATTTTTTTTTTTTCAATCTTAAGACTCCCGGCGGTCTTACACGAACAAAAATTCACTGCAATTCATCTATCTATCTATCTATCTACTGCATTTTAAATGAAAAATTTGTTTTTTAGTTTCTTTGGAATTCGCACTTTCGAATAACTCGACTCGAGCACACGTTACCGTCAGAAATACCCGAAGCCAATGAAGAAAACGCCAACCGAATCGAACGAAAATTGCAAACGAACTGAAAAGTTAATGTTAAAGTGCGCGCAACAAAAGTATCTAAATAATTTTGTATAGGTATCGGTTGCGTTGCGCTGCTTTTGCTTGCCGGTTTGAATAAGTTGGATTGTTTATTGCTTTGCAAAGTTGTCGGAGCTTTTGGTTTTTCGTAAATTTCCATTTCCCACCCGTTTTCATAGAGATTTTCCGAGCACATGGCGATGGCATTTTTGGCGCTGAGCTTTTACACTCGCTGTAGGTATGGGTTTGTTTATAACAGCTGGTATAGGGAGTTTGACAAACGATTTCCTGGTGCGGGAGGGGTGGGATGGGATGGAACTTGGAAAAGCAATTAAATTGTCTGATAGCTAGATAGCTGCTGGTTGTATTATTTTAATTCATTGCATCCCATGGCAATGAATGAAAAAAGCTTCCTTTGGATGTTGCAGGGGTTTTTTGTTTTATTTACTTCACAGATGTAAAGGGATTTGCCTTTTTGTCTGTCTGGAGCTAATTAAGATTTTGAATAATTGAATGAATTAATTGGAGTTACTTGGTAGACCTACTTATTTGGATCAGATTCGTGGAAGTGGGTTTATTTTCAGAGAACAAAACCGCGAGTACCCTCACAGAACACTTAACCTTATATTGGACGTAGATTTGACTAACTTACCTGCAGTTTTAGATATACATAGCTTGTGTTCCTGACAACAATGAACCTTTAATGAACCTCGAAATAAAGACTCTAATCCAAAATGGATATGGAGTGCGGATATCTTAGACGCCACAACAACTAGGAAGCTACAATCGCAACAAACCGCCAGGACCTTTGCCGATCACGTCTTCCTCAACCTTTCGACAACTACCCAACCTTGGTTAACTACCCAACCACGGAAAACACCACCGGTTACGAAGCAACCAAAAGCCTCGGATATGGATAAATTTACTGTTGACGACCCTGCAAAACGAAAAAAGGACAATGACTTTCGGATCTGCACGTGGAATGTTCGAACCCTGAACAGACCGCGTGCAGCAGAACAATTAGCGGAGGCCCTAGACTGCTACAATGCAGATATCACCGCAATCCAGGAAGTGCGGTGGGATGGGCCCGGCAAAAGAAGGATGAAAAACTGTGACATATACTACGGCGATTGCTACAGAGAACAGAAGCAGCGTCTATTCGGATGCGCTTTCGACACGTTAGTGAGCGCCTTACAACTATCCGCATCAAGGCTAAATTCGCCAACATCAGCCTGATATGCGCTCACGCCCCCACAGAGGAGAAAGACGAAACTACCAAAGAATGTTTCTATGAGTTCCTCGACAAAACATATGAGCAATGTCCTAAATACGACGTTAAAATCGTCTTAGGTGATTTTAACGCCAAAATAGGAAAGAAGGACATCTTTGGTAGCACAATCGGAAAGCACAGCCTACACGACACCACGTCTGAAAACGGACTTAGGCTAATTGACTTTGCTGCGGGACGTAATGTTACTATAGCAAGCACACGGTTTCCACACCTCAACATTCACAAAGGAACATGGCGGTCAACAGACCATCAAACGTTCAATCAAATTGACCATGTTGCGATCGACGCAAGGCACTCCTCCAGTATTCTAGATGTCCGAATTTCCGAGCGGCCAACATAGACTCGGATATCCCAGACACCACAACAACGAGGAAATGCTGTGAGGAGATTCAACGTTGAACGGCTACAAACGCAACAAACCGCCAGAACTTTTGCCGATCGCGTCTCCCTCAACCTCTCTAGAAGTTCTGTGCAGCCAGCATCAAGTTATGAAGACCAGTGGCATCGATGCCAAGAAGCCATCAGAAAAGCCACGAGTGATGTGCTAGGTTTCACCCGACCACCACCACGAAACCCTTGGTTTGATGAAGAGGAAGCACATGCAGCAAAGCAACTGGCCTACAAAGCGGCGCTGAGCAGCTCGTGAGCTCTGCAAGCAAAAAAGGAGGGAAGAACACCGGCTTCTCCGGAGGAAAAAGAAAGTGCATGAAAAGCGCGCGAACGAGGAAATAGAGGACCAATGTTCGGAAGTTTTACCAAAAGGTAAAAAGAACGTGTCACGGGAACAAGACCCGAACAGAGACCTGTAGAGACGAACTAGGAAACCTTGTAGTAGAGTCACAGTCGGTGCTGAGGACATGGAAAAACCATTTCTGCAGACTGTTAAACGGCGAAGACGACACAAATTCCGGTGTCAGGCAGAATGAACCATTCAACCTGGGCGATGAAAGGCAAGACTTCCGTCCACCTGATGAACAAAATGAAGTGAGGATAGCAATATCCAAGCTCAAGTCCAACAAAAGTGCTGGACCGGACGGTTTAACTGTCGACATTCTTAAGGAAGCGGAAGATGACTTGCTTGAGAGCATATACCAACTCGCCTCTGATTTAATATGCCTGATGACTGGAACCTCAGCATCGTTTGCCTGATCTACAAGAAAGGAGACCCTCTAAACTGCGCCAACTATAGAGGCATGGTCTCCTCAACATCGCCTATAAGATCATATCTGCTGTACCTACTGTGTGAGCGCCTGAAACCATTCGTCAACGAACTACCAGTGTAGTTTTTGGCCCGGTAAGTCCACAACCGACCAAATATTCACACTATACGGTCAGATCCTGGAGAAAACCCAAGAAGTCCAAATCGATACTCAAACCAGCGGCACAATTTTCCAAGAGTCTGTGCAACTACTGGCATACGCTGACGACATTGGCATAATTGACAGAATACCGCAGCGAGCTGTCACTGGTTGCGTTTGCAAGTATCATTACAGAGGCGGCAAAAATGGGTTTAGTGATGAATGAGGGCAAACAAAATACATGCTGTCAACAAGAAGGGACGCACAACATCGACGAATCGGACAGAACGTCACGATACATAGCTACAACTTTGAGGTAGTTCGCGACTTTGTCTACCTCGGCTCTGCTATTAATTCTGACGACTCCACCGAAGAAATTAAGCGAAAAATTACACTTGTCAACCGCTGTTACTTTGGCCTAAGAACTAAGGGGACTCTATATAAGACCCGCATCCATCATCCCAGTCCTGCTTTATGGCCCACAAACATGTACGTCAGCAAAGGTGAATGAAAATCTCCTTGGTCGCTTCGAACGCAAAATTCTTCGAGTGATTTTTGGTCCCGTTTCCGTTGACGGGCTTTGGAGTAGGAGATTTAACAGCGAACTCTACGAGCTGTAAAGCGACATACACCTGATCAGAAAAGTACAAATCAATCGACTAAGGCTTGGACATGTTAAGCGCATGGACACCAACGCTCTGGCACGATGAGTCTTCAATTCCAATTCTGACAGACAACGCAGTAGAGGAAGTCCTCGCGCACAAGTGGAAGGGGTGGTTACTAAACTGGAGTTGCGTGTTGGACTGCAGCGCCACCTAATTATAGCTAGTTGTATATAATTGATCCAATCGGGCTGCAGGCAGCGTTGTCATAAGTGCAGATTTGTCTGCATTTTGCAGATTTTCATCCCAGCTGCAGACTTTTAAAATCCCAAAATCTGCATGACAGATTTTGTCTGCATTTATTTGGTTTGTTTGGTGGTTCTGAGCTGCACAGATTAGAACAGGAAAGTAGAGGTTTTCGCATTCTATAAGTAGAAATGCTGTCTAAAATTATCGCGCATTTCTGGTCTGTATGAGGCTATACGGAATGTGTCTAGTTCTAATCTTTCAAAATTAAATTTTTTGATATTGCAATGTTTATGAATCCAGATTTTTTATAGAAATCGCAGATTTTTTTCTTCCTAATTGCAGATTTGTCGAAATATTTTCATGGCAACACTGGCTGCAGGAAATAAGGCCCCAATGAATAATAATGCCCCAAAAGAGAAAAGAGAAAAACAAACCCCAATTTTCATTAGCAAATAAGAACCCAAAAAAGGAAATAACACCCCAAATATTATTAAAAACCGTTGTTGTTGTTGTATAATTTTTTTTTTATTTTTGGGCCTTATTTCGCAGAGAAAATCCAATTGAACACTAACACTGAGCACAGTGGATTAGTGGTAAGTGTGCAAGTCTATACTGAGTCAGGGGTATCAGGTTTGACCCTGGGAAAACTACATAAATTTAATGTAAAGGTTTTTTCCACTGCACCGCCTTTCGAGAACGTCTGACTAACATCCAAGGTTAGGTTTTTGTCCTGGAAATGCTTCTCAATCCAGCCGTTTCGACTCGGCATAAAATTGAAGGTCCCTTTTAAATAATCTAAAAAAAAGTCGAATTATCAAAAACCTTGTCACAGTGTCACTGCCTCACGTAGCAAGCCTTGACGTGGGAAAGTGAATTTTTCGACAATTACAATAAAACTTAGAGCTATAGGCGATCGTAGAACTAGTTTCTACTGTAGGGCCACCCACTGTTTGAACTAGTTCTTATTAGAAAGATGTAGAGAAACTTTCAATTCTATCACCCTATGTTGACTAGACTAAAGTTAATGAATGGTTCTCCTGTCACATCTGCTGCTGCTTTTGTTACCTAGATATTAATGTTTGTCACGTCACTCGCTACGCTGCACTTCTCTCATCTTCATTTGATGTACCTATGGATTCTAGCTCGCTTCTTTCCACCGCTAAGCTAGCTGTAACGTGAACGTTTTTGATGTCCGGACTGGCAACGTCGCAGTACTCCTTCGTTACGAATCGCTTTCTCTTGCCTCCGGTATATCCTAGATACGAAGCATCTCAATTTTACCCCATATACGTACGTTTCAATCACAATGGTAATGGAGTGCTAAAAGGCCGTAAACCATTAAAATAAAATAGTACAACCTCAGGGAAATTCAAAACCCTTGACAGCAGACACGCCGTACCAACATTTGACACCTTAATGCGAACAATAAGTGAGAATCAAGTCTACCATTACGATGGCTTACTTTGTGCTTTCCAATTAACCGCTTAAGCTTAGCCAAATAGAAGTGTACCTATACTATACACACTCACGTTCGTGACAACAGTGAAAAATATGAAAATGCTAACGTTTACTTAAGCTTGACAAATCCCAGAAAATTACTGTATTTTATTACCAATCTCTGTCTCCATTTCTCCACCATGCAATTGCGTATCTACGGGGCCAACCACATTTCATGTAAGAACCCCCCTCTACGGATATTCCACATAAACAAAGCTAAAGGAAGTAAATTACATCCTTAGACCATACGTAAATACAAGGCATAAGGCATGCCACAGATAAAGCGACAAAGTGCCATAGAAACTAGGTTAGAATCATCCCCATAAAAACATTAGTCCCCTTGAAGGCAAAACGGCACGATAAAGCGCAAACATTTCTGTCTATATGTCTTGTCTACGTCTACATCTATTTTTATCGAGCTCTCAGTGATACATTTGATCAAATTTAATTCGCCTCGCTTTACATTTCATTTTCTCCCCGGCCATCCCCCAAAACTGATTCGAAGGGTGAATCTAATTCTTGGTTAACATCTCTTAACACAAAAAATTGGATTGAAGTAGAGAATTCCGGTTTTGACAAGGAGAAGCCGCATTTTACGACTTCGCAGTTCAGTTCTGTGATTTTATTGAAATCGCTTGCTTTTTGCACCCACACAGTTTGCAGAGGTGCGGGGAGGACTATTCTCTTTGATGTTACGACGTAGCTAAGGGTTGAATTGGCTCACCTGTTGTTAAAGAAAATGAGATGGAAATTTATTGATATACCAAGTGGAGTACATCTTATTTTACTAGCCTTTGTGCGACGAGTCCTTTCTACCAACGAAAATAATGGCAGGTAACTATGTACCTAATCTCTCATTAGGGAGGGAGTCTGTGAATCTATGATGCGTTGGCGCAATTTGTTGCAAAGTTGTGTAAATATGGCTCGGATGGATACAAGATTATGGGGCGCAACCAAGGGTGCTGGGGGTTGTAATATTTACATAATTTCACAAATTCAGTTAAGTATAGTTCGTGATCCGGGTTTCCAAGTTTTGTGAAAATGTTTTTTACGATTATGACGATGGTCTGTGGGTTTTTGTTTTCTGAAGAGTAATTCATTTGGAAAACCACGTCATTTTGGAAATAGATGGCTTTATTATTATAATGATGGGTTGACTTGTACAGAAACAAAGGCGCACCGGAGCTACAAAAGTGAATCTGATTTAAGAGAGGGATGTACCTAAAGCTTTGTAGAGCGGGCCACTCACAAGCGAGTAACGGGCCACTCACAGGCGAGTAACTCTAGATGGGTTAAAATTGGGTCATTCTGGAGACATGGCTATGGCTGAGATAATGGTGGTTAAAAATTGTCTGGAATAACCTTACATATATCAAAAATTGGAAATTGAAAAAGCTTAAACAATATAATATGTAAATTAAGTTTCTCTACTGCACCTTAGCTATGAAATCCTTTATCCCTAACAGAATAAAGAGTATTAAACCAAAAGAAACGCAGACTTGAGCTGTAAGGAGGCTATTAGATTAAAGGAGTTAAGTTTTCGGACTTTTATAAAGCCAACCCTTCTGAGGAAAACCGCAATACATTTAAACGATCCAGAAATGACTGCAATGTCCTTATTAAGAATGTCAAATTCTCATATGACCAAAAGCTGAGGCAAAAAATACTACAATGTTCCAAGGGTAGTACAAACTTGTGGTCATTTGTAAAAAATATTAAGAATTCGGTCCCACCATCGATGCCCACTCTCATTTACAAAGACACTCAAGATGTCCATGTCAGCTCTTTAGACAAAGCAAATCTATTTATCTATCTATCTTTCCAGAGCGCGTTTGATTGCCTCTGCCCTAACGTTATTGACAGCCCCCTCAATGTCTAAAAAGGCAGCTAATGCAAATTCCTTGTGGTGTAGGCTGTGTTCTATTTTACCTACCACTTCATGTAGACCTGTTTCTACCGATTTACCTTTAGATATGCATGCTGAGCATTGCATATAGATTTCCGTTGCAACTCTTGCTTCTTATGTGAGTGTCGAGAAGCCTTTCAAGTGTCTGTCAGCTCTTTAGACAAATCTAATTTGTTTGCTGCACATTTTGCAGCCAGCACGATGCAACCAGATTGCGTTTTGTCTACACCTGTGTTCGACAGCTTCGAATTTACCATGGGACAAATCATTTTCGTACTCGTACAGTTGCAAGGGTACTATATGATTTTAACATAAATAAATCTCCCCCATCGTTCTGAAGAGGTGTTCTTCCACTCTAGCAAAACCACGCGTACGCTTTTTAATCTCTCCTATTCTTCTGGACTCTTCCCGAGGAGGCATTTGTCCAGCTCATCCCTAAAAAAAGGCGAATCTTCTTCTCTCACCAATTACCGACTCATAGCACTCATACGTCCATTCTTTCTAAGGTCATGAAAACGCTGATAAATCGGGAAATATCTTGAATCTTGGGAACTCCTCAATGACCGGCAGTATAATTTTTGTGGCAACAGATCCACTGGTGATTTTGACTTTTTACCTTTCGGCAGAACTTGCCAACCATTCTTCTGGAGTAGAACCTTTCTTTTTCCTCGATTGCGCTAGTCTTTATTCTTTTCTCGCCTCTATAACGCTTGTTGTTTACCTACATCTCACGATATTTTTAAATAAAAACTGTCATTTAAATACATTTCTAACACAACAACATCCTCTTAAATAAGAAAACCAAACTGAACGAAATGTCGCAATCATACAAATCACACATACCGACACACTAAACGAATATTCGTTTGACGTTTCTCAATTTGTTTAGAAGACGTGAAAATTTTTTTGCACATAACTACGAGCATTTCCAAACATAAATAAAAATGGAAATTCTCGAAAAACTAAAAGATCAAGGCTGGTAAATATTAGATCACCTCTAAATATAATCCATTATCTAGTGAATGAATATAAAAGCAAATGGCTGCCCCTTCCAGGTACTTGACAGAAGAGGGATTGAAAAAATTACCGGACAACAGCGATCCGAAGAAAATCATTTCAGCCGCCCTCGATGTAAGTCCATTTGAGGATATTAAATCCATTTCATCCTACACACGCCCACGATTTTCCAATTTTACATTTTACAGTTTGACTTTCGTGAGATAGCTGGTGGTGCATTACCTCCGGAATTGTCGAAAAAAGATGAATCCTTTCCTGGGCGTATTGTCCTGCAAGTGCAGCGTATTCGCAACATCTCGGCGCCAAAGGCAAACGAAGAATCAAAAGCGGCTCCAAGGTTTCTTCAAATTGAACTATCCGATGGTGTGACTATTATGCAAGCGCTTGAGCTGGAGCATATTTCTATTTTGAGTTTGAACACGCCACCAGGCACTAAAATCTACTTTAAATGCGAAAAGATTCCTCTGATGCAGGGTATGATCATTATGAGGCCAGTGGATATCCAAGTGCTCGGTGGAAAGGTGACTGCGTTGGTGGAAAAGTGGGAAATGACGAGATCTCTGCAGAAATATGCAAAGTCTGGCCGAATTCAAAGTGGTTCGTCGGGTCCACCGCCATGGATACAGTTCGGACAAAAGCCGCAGCAGACAGTGACGGCTGACAAGAACTTCAAGAGTCTGGTGGCTGTTGAAAAGGAGAAAGAAGTCAAGGGCAATGACGAATTTAATGCGATGAGAAGTGAAGCGATCGCGGAAGCTGCCAAAATCGGAGCGAAAAAGGTGAGTCTATTGCCATTATTGAAAATATTGCAGCTACTTATATGCGTGTGTGTGTGTTTTGCTAGATATTTGGTGGTGGCAACCATCAAATTCTCGATCATAACGTGAAAAAAATACTCGAGAAGGGCTACAGCGAGGAGGAAGCGAAAAATGCCCTTCGTAGCACCGGCAACAGTCTCGAACGGGCACTCTACAATCTCAAACGGCGTGGCGATGAATTCAAAAGTCGAGATGATTTCCGAGATAAATCGAAAACCCTGCCGATGAGTGGTAAACGTGGTCCGAAGGAGATCGGCAGGCGTGGTAAAGAATTGGAGGTAGCAGCTCCAGCGAAGCCCGCTGGTAACGTATCCCTGTTTGATTTTCTGACCGACAAACTGCCAGCTGTAGGTTTCTGCTTTTGTATTCTCTTGCAGTGTTGATATCATTTGTATATTTTTTTTTAGAACGCCGATCAATCCACGGCTGTAACATCAACATCAACCTCCGCAGCACCAACATTTGCCTCGTCATCCTCTTCGCATAACACAAAGTACGAGAGCTACTCTCGTCCGATGACAAAAGCCGGAAGTGAACCATCATCCAAGCCATATTTCAACTCGTCGAATTCATCTCAGAACTACCAGCAGGATCGTCGTCAAGACACCAGTTCGTCAGTGAAATCTCAAGAGCAGAACAATTCCAATCGACCAAAGTTCGAGAACAATCTCTCGTCCAGCTTTGCTACGCGGAACAGTTCGCATCCGAATGACGACCGATATAATCGGTATTCGAGTTCAAGTCGTGGCGGCCGTGGTGGCGGTGGTAATCCATTCCATGGCAGGCCGAATCACCACTACGAGGAGAGTTCGGATCGGCATCGGGATCAAAGGAATAGTGGCCCATATAGTAGTGGCCGGGGAGGTGGTCGTGCGTCGCATGAGCGGTCATCTGGGAATAACTACAGTGGTGCGGGTGGAGGCTATGAAAATCGACGGTATAACGATTATCAAAAAGAGCAACAACCTCAACATCGACATGAACGGGAGCAGCATCAGCATCAATCGCAGCGGAATGGATATGAGCAAAAGGCAGCTAATGGGAAGGGACCGGTAAGTTTTTTACATTTCGACGACATAAGTGGGTGTCGGCTCGTCCGTATGAAGATGGATAGTGGCTTAAGCATTGATAGTAACCACTGATGTTGTGTATGAGGAGGAGATTCTATCATCGTATTGTCTGACCGCCTTTATTGAGGTGGTACACGTTTCTTCTAGCAAATTGGACGTAAAATCCTTCTTAGCAATTCTGCCGAAGGGTCTTTCTTTCTGTCCTACATGCCCAGCTTTTGAGAAGGATTGGCCTACCTTGCGCAAGTTCAGACTCCTCTAAATTAGGCCCAGAATCGCATTGAACTTCTGCCTGGGCGCCTTCGCATTTTATCTCCTGATCAATAAGCAATTTTGTCGTAAAACTCCACTTTTTTGCTAGTGGTCATCTAAATCTCTTCTTTTTTTTATTGTAGTCAGTCTCGAATACATCCGTCTGCATGGATCTTTCTAACTTACATTTCCGCACTTGTCTTCCATTCATTTTAGTCAACGTCGCGCTACCAACAGCAGAAAGAGAACAATTCCAATAGTTATCAGAACAACAGTGGAAACGTTCGGAATTATGACAACAATCGGCAGACCGGTTACAATGCATCCTCGAACAACAACAACAATAACAACAACAATGCAAATCAGAATGCCAACAATTCGGCGGCCAACAGCAGCAATAGCAATGACCAATCGGCCCGCATCAATAAACTTGTCGAGAGTACATCAAAAATGAAAATCGACAAAACTCGATCTGGACCATCGCCACGTAATCAGCAGCAGAACTACACTCCTCAACAAAATCATCAACAACAACATCACCAACAACAGCATCAGGCGAAACCACATCAAAACCCACCACCCATGAACTCGACAACAACTCAAAAGCTCCAGCAAACATTCGGACCGCTGCCAAATGGTTTAAACTATGATCCCAGCAAAATAATCGGTTTCCAATCGAAGGAGACGAATGAATTCGCTTTAACTCTTCTCAAGAGCCAGGGTGTCGTCCCAACAGGACCATTGGGCGCAGGAGGACCGCAATCAACGCCGCAACCACAATTTATGTCAGGACCACCACCATCAGCTATGCAAATGGCACCGCCGCCCTTTGCAACGGCAACATTTGTCGTTCCACCAACGCATTCTCCTTCGGCATTTGGCATGATTCCGGGTGAGAATTGGAATTGGAAGATCGGCGATCGATGTATGGCAAAGTACTGGGACGACGGACGGGTAAGTTGGAACAGCTCTCTTTCTGTTCACTTTGCAAGTGTATAATGTTTGTGTGTGTCATTTGTTTAGTACTATGAAGCTGAAATCACTGGGATATCTGATAAAACCTGCGTCGTTCTATTCATCGCCTATGGCAATCACGAGGAGGTCCTGAAAACCGATTGCCTACCAATCACCGATGAGCATCACCGCACGATTAACTTTTCCAACAATATGCAGCATGCACCGCCAGTGTCAGTGCCGCCACAGTCGTCAATGCTTAGCCGAGGCGTTCCCAATCGTTATCGCGGCGAGAGACAAATGTATGTGCCACCCCCAAAGAGGGACAACTAAAACGTTTCGGTGCAAGCTGCCCTCGTCCCGTCAATTAATTTCAAACTAACATTATGCGTTGCTAGTGCCGCCCCCTATCCCAGTGAAAGTATTTTCGATTTTCCCTCCCCCCACCCCTCAAAAAGAAACATGTTTTCCAAAAGCATGTAACTACGTTCTGTTTGCACATTCATCAACAGGACAACCATGAATATGTTATTATTTATGATGTGGAGAAATAGAAATGCCCGCGCTCTTCAAGAAATTATTAAAGAATTGTGCGCGATTTAAGTATAAATATATTTATTACAATGTATACATTGGCAAGCATAATGTGTGCGTTTGAGTGTTTTAATGGTGAGTTTCTATATAGATGGATTTGCCGGCGTTAACCATTAAACAAGCATTCTGTCATTTTTAGTCCTTGGTAAGGTAAGTCACTTGAAAGAGCATAAAAGTGGAGGTTAATGGATCAGAATATATTCCCTGTTGTCTGATCTGCACAGACATGTTTATGGCATGCACAATGTGATCACCCTTCCCTGAATGGGTGGTTGGACTGGGACACTTCAACGATTATACATTTGATGTCAGTAGATTTGTTCCACAGAAGAAGTTTTCAAGATCAGACTCAACACTCTATTGACATACTATGCATGAACTGCTAGTCAAATGTTAGTTTCATACAAACCTGCGAGGAAAACTGATGCAAACATAACAAGCACTAGCCATTTTGATTCAGTGCGGCGGAAGTATGAAACCTCTGCGCGCCATTGCTATTTTTTGCATAGAACACAGTGCCATCCATTGTAGAAACATTGCAACTGCGCAAATATCGACTTCTACAAATTATTTCGAACGTTCTATAATAGATGGCACACTAAGCACTCAAACAAAATCGACTAGCTCGATGACATTTGAGTGTTTTCGTTTCTCGCCGCCGTGAACCAAAAGAGCTAGTGCTTATGTTTGATTCAACGAAAAATTGGCTGCCAGCAGGACAGATGGTGGTGTCGCTCAAGCCCAATACATTTAAATGTTTGGCAAAAGCTTGGTGGCCCAAAAGAACGCCCACAAGCAGTTTTGCAGTCGATTCTCCTGAGAGACAGAAGGAAAGACGCCGACCTTTTGCAGATGTCCGGACGCAGTCGTTTGGTCTGTCTACACCCAGCGCCAGCACAGTCACGCCACCGACAGTCGTGTTCACAATAAACCCAAGTATCAATGGATGACCTAACCACGGATGCAGGCAGACCCAACGCAGGTTCAGGTCCTAAGAGATCTTCTGAACCCAGCCTGGCAAGCTCATCAGCGATCTTATTTCGCCAGATACCAGTGTGACCTGAGACCCAAACAAGTTTGACCGTGTTAACCCTACCGACCAAGTTCAGAGAAAGCTTGAGTTCGAGCACTAACTTGAACGAGGTAAGAGGGTTAAGCAGCGCTTTTAGTGCAGTTTGGCTATCACTGCAAACGCATATAACCGTCCACCTTTTTGTCACAATATAGCGCATAGCCATAAGTCTAATGTTCTCGCTTCCCACGAATACTCCAGAACCAGAACCCCTGTCCGGTTTTAGAGCCATCCGTGAATACACGATGGCATTCTTTCCCTGGTTCAGAATCTGGCCGAAGCCAATCCGAAGACTGGGGAAAGTTGACGTGGTAGTTTTGTCGCAGTAGGATTTCTGGTGTCATTGCGTTAGACGGCATATCAATAAGACAGCGGTGAAAGGATAATTCTCGCACAAGTTCTTCAAAATACCAATGCGCGTGGTACCAAAAACCACCCCCCTTTAACCGAGAGATGGCTTTCAGCGTACACACCATGATAAAAATATCGTGAGGAGGGGGGATTCATCATAGCGTCTAAAGCAGAGCCCAGAGTGCTAGGGAAGACCCCTGTGCATCCAAGACAAACCGTTCTTTGAAGTTTTGCGAAAGAGGCAGTAACACGTTTCAGCGAAAGCCTGTTCCACTATTTTACAACCGATGCATATGAGAGCAGTGGTCTTACCATTGCCGTGGGGGCAAAATATACTTGCCTCTGGTTCTACCTCAGAACTGAAAGCGCTTCTAAAAGCTCATTTTGTGAAATATCCTTTTCTGGGAATTTTTTTAATCTAGCACAAAATGAATGCTAGATTGAAAAAAAAAAATAACGAACTGTCAAAACAAAAGTGAAAGTGCTGAAGTCAAATATTTCATCTTCATTTTTGACTCTCATGAAGATAAAATAATACGAATTCAAATTGGTTCTAATGTCACTTTGCCGCTACCGCTAGATCTCTGGCGCCAGCGTTCCTCCATCAGGGATATTATGTGCTAGATGACTAGCGGTCAAAGGAACGCGACCAATAAATTCACTAACAGCGTTTTTGTCAATAACTGACAGAGAAACCACTGGACAAGTGGAAATAGCTGAATTGTCAAACACTTTGTCTATAATTGACAGAGAAAATTTAATTGGCATCGAGTTCATAAGTTGGTCAATCAACTGACAAACGATTTGTTGCCAATAATTGGCATAAGTGGAAATGAACTGACGTTGGTGTCGTTCAATCACATAAACGTGAGGGCTGTCAAACTTTAGGCGTATTTTTTATAATCTATAGCTAGCTGACTTTTACTTTTACATGCAAAACTTTTATACTCACTTTTGGTTTTACATGCAAAATTGTTATACTCTTTGTTATACTCACTTCCCAAAAAAATACGCCATTTGTCAATCACCCGACATGTGGAAACCCACCTTAAGATGATGGATCCGGTGAAGAGGACATTTGTGTTATGGAGGTCATAGTGGTTAAGGCACCAAGTGGCAAAGAACAGAAACAGAATCCCATACATTTGCAACAGAAACAGAATTAGGAACAGACAATTTATTTTTCAGCAACAGAATTTAGCCACAGAAAAATGGCTGTTTGACGACAGAACGTAAACAAGTCCATATTTATTGCTTCTGCTGCTGCCATCGACAGAAATGCCAATTTATTGTGGGAGGGAGGTTTGTTCTTTGCACAGAATAGACGTCAGCCATGTTTTTCTGGTTCTGTTGCAGTTTTGTGTAGCTGAGCGAGCAACGTGAACAGAATCAGAATTTACTACAGAACGAAAAAGGTTTATGCTCTTTTTCAGTTTCTATTCCTGTTTTTGTTCTTTGTCACTTGGTGCCTTTAGCTGTCTATTTAAGAAAGAAGAAAAACCCTTCTACCAAAATCATATATTCAGAAATCAATTGAAAAATTTACGACATTCGATAAATTTTGCGCGCGCTGAATCGCATTTAATTGTAAATATTCTTTTAACCCTACCAATTCCATACGAACTTGGCATCACTACGCGGAGGTCGCTTTTGTTTACAATAACTATACCGTCTCTGTTCCTACCGAAACCGCATAAGAAATTGAAAGAGAGCACGATATTCACTTACGCATACTATCATCATCATTGAAGGGGAAATTTCTAATAAGCCTGGAAAATCAGCGAATTTCGTGCGTCATATATTTTTATCTCGCCTGCTCTTACACGGTATGTCACTCGTTCTCCCAGTCATGCAAACATAGAAATATCCATTGTAATTCTCTTCTCTTTCACACACCACTGAAAACAGTTATAAAACTAATGACAGCTGACACCTCGCAAACATAACGTTCCGAAGCTTAATCGAGTGACCGTCTCCCACAATATATTTACGTTCAAACACAAAAAAATAAGTTTTGCAACAGAAAAAAAAAATTTAAATAAAATTTTTCTATTTTTCTCTGATATTTTCTTTCATTGTTTTTGTGTGTGTTAACTTTTAAAATAATTCGTGAAAGGAGACAAAGAAAGCTAGGAACAACTTTCTAGTGCCAGGCGGAAAGAGGAGAAGAACAGGATTTTCTTTTCCACAAGTGCAAGTGCCAGAATAAAATAAGCACAAAACGACATCTACTTGAGTTTTTGTGATTATTGACTAAGAAGAAGAGTGCATAACCAAAGTATTGGCACAGGTGTGCATTTTGGTAAAAGATAATTCAGGAAATTCATCTTCTTTCCCCAAATATTCCACGGAATTGTAGCGCTGTTATAAATTTAATTTAACGTCTGACCTGACACACCGATTCCGCTTCCGTGTACCTGCTTACTTCCAAAAAAGGGCTCGCTAGAATTTTTCACGGTCTCTGCTAAATTTTGTTTACGAGTTTTCCGTTTTCCTTTTTGGAAGTAATTTTTTTTTGAAAGTTTCCTTTGTCCGCGCGCGCAGTGCAATGAATCTCTCTTTTGCTGGTTGCGGCTTCTTGGGCATCTATCATGTTGGGGTCGCGGTTTGTTTCAAGAAATACGCACCACATCTTCTGCTGGAGAAGATTGGCGGAGCATCGGCTGGCGCACTGTCCGCCTGTTGTTTGTTGTGCGATTTGCCATTGGGTGAGTAGTCTTTTGTTTTTTATTATTTTTTTTTTTACTATAAAACTAGGTACTACAATAATTTATTGATAATATAATGTAGTGTAGACGTAATCGCTTTGTTATACGCAAGAGCGCCAAAAGTTTATTGACTCTTTGCGCAAAGTTGTGTTGTTGACGATTTACCATCACTGGATGGGACGATGCTGCTGCGAGTGGAGTAAATAATCTCTGCCTTCACACAGCTAAAAGAAAGTCACTGAACTTGTCGATGAGAAAAAGATCAGCGGTAGTAGATCTTCTATTAGTTCGTATTGGATGCTGATTGTTGATAAAAATAGAATTAACGATTAAAAGTAATCTATAGGTAGAGAGGTATGTAGTTTATACCATATGCAAATTGACAGTAAACAAATGAAAGATTAATGTACCGACACACTTGGTGAGCATTTTCCTTGACCTTTTTTTGTTTTGTTTTGTTTGGCCTACCTACTACTGTTTGGGATGAAAATACGACAAAAGTAGGTTGTAGGTAATCGTATCGTATAAGCGGTAGGTAGACGCGCGTTCGCTGCTCATCGTGTTTATTGGAAGTTTGAATCCAAACGTAAACAATTTGGGATATGAATATTGTACGCTGTTAGTTCAATCGCATCACTTCAATATGTTAATGCCATTCGAATTAAAAAATATATTCTGAAGGTAGGTATACCTACTCTTGTTCGTCATCTGTCAAATTTTTAGTTTACGAAAATATGTTGCGCACTTACATTACGCGAGTTAAAGAAGTGTGGATCTGTAAAATGTATAATCCTGCTGAGAGGTAGACCGCAATGCATACCTACTCCTCGGCTCAAAGGGTTTGCTAAATTTTATATTTGGGGGAATTTTGAGTTTAATATAGGTGAGTTTGAGCATCGTATCGGGCTACGGCGTTAGGTAAGGCTAATTACAGCGACTTGACAGTAGGTACAAATCAGCGCAAATAAGTTTCTTCTGAAAATTCAAATGATTTCTTTATACAGAAAGGAGTTGAAGGGTTAAGTCCATACAATCCGTCCAGTCTGTTGTGTCGACGGATGGGTCATCGGCCGCGTTCAATAAATATTCAGGTGACAGTTAATTATATAAGTTAGGCAGCAAATCTTGTCTAACAAACACACTAAACTTGCCTAGACTTGCTGACAAAATCGTATTAAACGCGACCATCGCTAACCTAGTCCCATAAAATTGGTCGCATATCCACTCGACCAAATATTCAGTCTTTCGATTTCTTTGGAAAACAATAAGGTGAATTAAAGTCCAAGGTACCTACATACGCCCAGCGTGAAAAAAAAACCTCCAACATGTTCTCGAAGGAGTGAGTACCTTTTGAGGAACTCTCGTATCGTTCGACAAAAAAACAAAAACAACGTAAAATGCTTGTAGGTATGAAAATGTAGGTATGTATTCAAAATTGTGTGGCTAGTACAACTTCTGAGGGCACAAATGTTGGCTCCCACTGTCAAAAAGAAACAATACAAACTTATTATAACCGCCATCAATTTTTTTCTTCCCGCATTAGCCTAACTAGGTAGTAAACAAAGAAACAAAGCTAATATGCAATTACAAACTGATAATGTCAGATATACATATTACTAAGCTCAAAGGGTAAAGTCTAAAGTTCACTTAATCCGACTAGAAATGGGTCAACACTTTGGGTTTACAAAGAAATGTAAATTATACATTATTAAAATGACACACAATTTATTTATTTTAAATGGCTTCTTTACATGAAATAAGTATTATGGATGCGGAAAATCCGATACTGCTAGTTCATGAAAGAGGCATTCTGTACGCTTGCTAGAACTTCTAGCACTGTATAGACACAATGGAGACAGTGATTCATTAAAAAATGACAAGTTCTTCTTACGTCTTACGCTCGATTGAGATCATCCCATTAGTAGTAAGGGTTTTGTTTAACTTTTAGATTTTCTTTTTTTTTTTTACAAGTACTGAATGTTATCAGCGTTATAGATGTTATCTCATTAATGAGACCTGAAACTTCGCAGCAATAAATATCGATGTGGCATCACTCATTGGGATTTATTTTTTTAAATGAAGCTGTAACTCGCGTTGCCGTCAATTCAGCATGTTACCTAAGGAAGGATGATTAGTTTTTGTTGCTTTTTTACCTATCCTGACATTGAACTTTGCAACAAGTCATACTATCGATTTAGGTTAAGTTATGTGGATGTCTTTGAGTCTAAACGTAATTCTGTAACAATACTTCATTATGTCTGTGTTGGAGGTGTTGACTTGAAGTCCAACTGTATCTGTCAATTTAGTTAGCTTTTATAGAGCGCCTTCCTTTAAATCCCTTCTGGGATATAGGCTTTAACATTGCACCCCTCATTAACCATGATAGCTAGTACCTCGTTTATTACTAAGATTAAAAGTAGTGGCGAAAGAACTTCTTCCTAGGATACACCTTTGTAAACCGGTCAACATCCCAGCTCGGCTAGACTTGAATCGTTTTACCTTATAAAGGGTGTTTATCATATTAGCTTTATTTAATAGATAATTCTATGTCATTACTGTTTAAAAATGATTTCTGGTATATGCGCGTCACAGCAAGTTCGAATGAATCGCAATCGTGAAATACAATTTTCGACAACTTTATCGAGCAACTGGGGCCGTATATCAGCAATAACACGTCGAATGTTGACTTCCAAATCGTCCAACGTCTCTGGTTTATCGGCATAGACTAGTGACTTCACATGCCCCCAAAGAAAGTAATCTAAAGGTGTGAGCAGGTGTGAAATCACAGTATCGTGGAGGCCACAGGTTCACAGGTCCATTACGTGAAATTATGCGTTCAGCAAATGTTTCCCGCAATAAATTGAGGGTGTCGCACGCCGTGTTGCATGTTGCGCCATCTTATTGAAACCAAAGCTCAGTCACGTCAATGCCATTCAGATTCGACTGAGGAACTAAGAAGCCAAGATATTTCCGTAAAATCTTCCACAAAGTGCATGGGCATAGTTGCAATTGTTTTGCGAATCGACTCATTTTAATTCCCATTAACACTGTGCTCCACAACGCTAATAACTTCTTCTATTCGCACTGTTTGTTGTCTTTGAAAATGCGTATTTTCCACTAGAGTTTGCGTGGTGCGAAAACGATTCAAACGATCCGAATAACTTGCTCAGATGGACGATTATGTCGACCGTAGAATGGACGCACGATAAGTTTGGCGAATTGAACCATGGTTTTCAAAATTAGTTTGCACAGTTTGTACGCGTTGTTCCTGCGTTAATCTATCGTAAAATGGCAAAACGTATACTAACCACAAATCAACTTTCAACTGCCAAATTGACAATCTGCAGAAACAGTGTTGCAAGTTTAAAAACCAAATCTCTAAAAAAAAAACACCTTTTATGTACAAGGTGGGCCAAATACAAGTTTCTTTTTAAAAATGCAATAAAATTAACAAACTGCAATTTTTTCAATGTGTTATGGCTTTATTAATAAGAGCAAACATTCCCATTCATTATGGAATACAACGTCGTTCAAGTGGCGTAGTAGGCTGACTTCGCAGTAGCTCATTCTGTCACCCCAATTTTCCAAGACCTTGTTGATGGTTTCGAGCTGTAGGTCACGGATTACTTGGATGATATTGGCCTTAAGTGCCTGAATCGTTTCCAGATTGTTGGCATAACATCGGTTTTTTACGGTTTCCTACAAAAAAAGTCCAATCGGTCAAATCGCAGCTCCGAAGCGGCCAATTGACATCGCTAAGACGGCTGAAAACACGATTTGGGAATTTGGTGCGCAAAAGATCGATTGTGGCTTTGTGTGTGGGATGGAGCGGATCCTGTATAAACCAGATGTCGTCCAAATTTATGTCTTCAATTTCAGTAAAAAAAAAGAGCCGATTAACATGGCTTTGTAGGACCATTGTTGACCGAAACGTTGTTCCTATCCACGTTTTCGAAGAAAAATGGTCCAATGATGCCACCACTCCACAATCCGCACCAAACTGTCACTCTATGTGGATGCATTCTCGTCTGTGCGCACCGTACGACGACGGGGACCATGAGTGTTGTCCACTAGCATAACAGTCTCACGAACTTTTTGCACAGCAGGCGCGGGGGGTGTTTCATTTCGGTAGAAACTTATTTTCAAAAAACGCACTGTTTGGGATACACAGCACTCACTTTGGAAATAAATTTTCAATATTTCCCAACGTTGTTTATGCGTAAAGCGACATATTTCTTTCCGCGGATGTATAATACTGACTTTCTGTCAAGATTTCGAGCGGGAAACACCTGTCAGTGTCAAAATAACCTATGATTTAAAAAAAAGACATAACATGGCTCACCCTTTATACGCACAGACATTTTTTTAACCTTCAGCTTACAGAGTGCATCCCTCATAGCCACTGTTTTCTGATTGTTGAAAGCCGTGTTAAATATCTAGAAACGATACCATTCTATATAAGCTTTTAGTAGAAAGACCATCTTGAACTTTTTCTTTTTGTACTGTAGCTGAAGAGACAGTTACTACAAATGATTTCCAGCCAAGGTCAATATTGGCGACACCTACAAACATCGCGGTGACGACCTTCAAGTTTAATTGGACAAAATTATCTGCCATGCCCTTCTTGTAAGCACTTAATGTTCGGGTTTTATGACTGCAGAACGTCATAAAAACACCCATACCTGCGTGCATTCTCGTAGTTCGATAAATGAAAACACGTTTCCTTATAAACTCTTTTTCTTTATTGACCGCGCATACAATTTCAATTTAAACTTCTTGAAAGAAGATCTTAAGACTTGATTCCCACTCATAATCGAACCCAACATTCCAATTGGGTGTTGCTTTTAAAATGCTTCTACACCATACGCTGACCTATCTTAATCTAATCTGTAGAAGAAGAAGACGTGGAAAAACCAACTCCAAAAATTTTCCCATGTGCAGGTCAAGCAATGAACAAATTCATTAACACCCTAATTCAGGTTATTGTTAGATAATTTGAGAACATCTGTCAAAAGACGCCGAACAAAATGTTGAACCGTCGAAAAGACCGGTTCCGGTCGAACGACCAGGCACACGCCCCCTTATCGGAGCTAATTGTGTAGTTTGTCGGCATCGTCTTGTTATAGTTGTCACTTCGAAATTTTTCGGGTCTAATTTGAATTTTTTATTGCTTCATATTCACCCACATGTTGGAGATAAGACCTACTAATGGTGACATCACTGTCTGCTCGCCAATAAAAACAAACAGTAGACAGAAGTCCCAAACCTTATACTGACCCGTGCTATTTGGACTTTGTTGGAATTGCTATCCGTGATAAATGGCTTCTGGTTATTTGATTAAATTGCATTCGGCATAAAATATAGAAAGTGATCTGTCACACCTTTGAACTTGTTTTTTTTTTTGCAACTACTAACCGTTGGCGAAACTCTTTCGCGCATCTTTAAACCGTACCGAACTTGTAGGTCAAGGTCTCCTCTCTGCAACAATTAAACGCTTGTTGGTTTGGCCTTTACCGAAGATCGAAGAAAAGAAGAAACGAAATTGTTTTATTTGATTTACCATTGCTGTGAGAAAAATTTTCTTTTACCTGCTTCTTTTCAGGTGATCATTGAAGTCGTAAATCAAAACGAAATGAAAGTAAACAGGTAGCTACAGTTTACGAGTCTATGTATCTTTTTTGTGGTTGAGTTGAGGCATTTTTGTGGCTTACTTTGAAAGAAAGGTGTAAGATGAAAAAGTTTTACGTTGGCTTCAAATAACGCTTATAAAATACAACGGACATTGAAGACATTAATCCTCCTGAATGAATCAAAGTGCATTTTAAGTGGCAGTCATTTTTTTTTTAATTTCCAACAAATGGTGGTAATAAATGGATGGACAGGGTTGGTTGGTTGGTTGGTTGAAAGTGGCCGTCGGCTAAAAACGCCAACACACTTAGACCAGTATAGGTCCATTGTGATGCCACGAATAAGGATCTAAGATCTCCCCACTAGTTGAACCATTTTGAGCTCTTTATAAAGCGTAAGAGGCTTCTGATGTCTATGCTTGCCAGATCACCCAAGTCGTTGTAATGGAAGGCCCCTAAGTGAAGCTTCCTTCTGCGGGAGAGAGCTGGGCAGGAACAAAGAAGGTGAGGAATAGTTTCTTCTTCTTCCTCATCCATGCAGCTTCTACAAAAGTCGTTAGAGAAAAGACCCAGCCTTGCGGCATGTTTGCCTATCAGGCAGTGTCCAGTAATGACACCTATTGTGGTGCCGATATGCAATCTGTTGAGAGAGATCAATTTCTTAGAGCGTTTCAAATCCAGTTTAGGCCAAATTTGTTTTGTCGCTAGACAAGTGGTTAAACTTGTCCACCTAAGATTTGTACTCTCGATAGCATTCATCTTCAATTTTTGTTTACGAGTAGCGATTGGTATCCCTAGGGTGCCTTTATCAGACAGAATGGGTTGAGTTGTTCCTATTCTAGCGAGTTCATCGGCCTTACAATTCCCTGGAATGTCTCTATGCCCAGGCACCCAGATTAGGTGAATGTTGAACTGTTCGGCCATCTCCGTAAGAGACGATCGGCAGTCGAGGGCTACTAGAGAAGTTGTAGAGATCGAGTCCAAGGATTTGATGGCTGCTTGGCTGTCCGAAAATATGTAGATATCCTTAACAGATATGACGTTTTTCTTGAGCCAAGATAAGACTTCTTTAATCGCCATAATTTCCGCCTGGAACACGCTACAGTAATTTGGTAGACGGAAGGAGAGCTCGAGATTAAGACTTTCGGAGAAAACACCCCCACCAACTCCATCTTTGGTTTTTGAGCCGTCAGTATAGAAGTGAATTGATTCATCTTCCGGGAAGGGATCTTCATCCCAGGTTGCTCTGGATGGGATTGTGACGAGAAAGTTCTTGTCAAAGTATAGAGATGGGGTGGTGTAGTCAGTGTTTTCTGTTGAGATCTCGAATTTTTTCAGAATAGAGGCGTGGCCAAAGTCTTTGTTTGACCATTGTGAGATGGCTTTAAGGCGAATGGCTGCACTCGCTGCCATTTGCTTGCTGAATATGTCGAGGGGTAATAGATGGAACAATATGTCTAGTGCCGCAGAGGGTGTTGTGCGTAATGCACCGCTTATGCACATACAAGCTGTGCGTTGGACCTTGCTTATATGGTCACGGTATGTGGCCTTCTCCAATGCTGTCCACCAGACAATTATCCCATAGGTGAGTATCGGTCTTATAACTGAGATATAGAGCCAATGGGTTACTCGAGGTTGTAGACCCCATTTATTCCCAATAGCTTTTTTGCAAGAGAAGAGTGCTACTGTAGCCTTCTTGACTCTTTCTTGGATATTAAGTTTCCAACTAAGCTTCTTATCCAGGATAAGCCCCAAATATTTCGCTTTGTCAGAGAAAGTTAGGTTGATACCATTGAGTGAGGGAGGGTCGACTGTCGGAATCTTGTATTTCCTAGTGAAGAGCACCAAATCTGTTTTGTGGGGGTTCACACCTAAGCCACAACGACCCGCCCAACTGGTTAGCTTATTTAAAGCATTTTGTAGGAGTTCTTTAAGAGTATTTAAGTGCTTTCCTGAGACGGCTATAGCAACATCATCTGCATAAGCGATCACCGTGCATCCTTCACCTTCCAGGATTATCAGTAGTTCATTGACCACCAAATTCCAAAGAAGGGGGGACAGAACACCACCTTGCGGAGTGCCTCTGCTAACAGATCTTCTCGCCGACACGACTCCCAGCTTTGAGTTGATAATCCGACCTTTGAGCAGTAGATTAATCAGTTCGCCAAGAGAGCTGTCGACGTTCAGAGCTGAAAGCGAGTCTGCTATCGCTGATGTGTTGACGTTGTTAAAAGCGCCTTCTATGTCAAGGAAGGCAACCATTGTGTACTCCTTGTGGAACAGTGAGTATTCGATGTTACGTACTAAAGTGTGTAATGCCGTCTCCACTGATTTGCCTTTACAGTATGCATGCTGGGCCGCTGACAGTAGTGTTTTATCGATACTGTTGCGTAAGTGGATATCAATCAGTCGTTCTAGTGTTTTTAAAAGGAATGACGATAGACTAATGGGTCTGAAATCTTTAGGATTTGTATGGGAGCATTTACCTGCTTTGGGTATAAAGACAACTTTAACTTCTCTCCATATCTTTGGGATATAAACTAGATCTAGACAACCTTTGAAGATTGTCTGAAGCATCGGCAAGATTATATCCGATGATTTCTGCAATTCGGCAGGTATTATGCCGTCCGGTCCCGCGGATTTATATGGTTTGAAGCTATGGATTGCCCAATTTAGTTTACTTTTTGTAATTATATTAGAAGGGATGGTTATTGGTTCCGATGGACTGTTGTAGTTCGAATTGTTAACCACATGGGAGCTGCCTGGGAAATGAGTATCAAGCAGTAGATTGAGCGAATCTTCGCTAGAGGTCGTCCAGGACCCATCGTCTTTTTTAAGGGAGCTGGGTGTTATTGGGTTCATGGAGAGAATTTTCCTCAGCCTTGAGGCCTCAGAGGCTTCTTCAATTTTGTCACAGAAGAGTCTCCAAGAATTGCGTTTGGCTTTTCTCAGTTCTTTTTTATATATATTTAATGATGCCTTGTACAAGTCCCAGTCTAACGCGTTTCTCGTACTTTTGGCATTGTTGAATAGTTTTCTACAATTAGTTCTAAAAGGGCCTAGACCTGCATTCCACCAATGCGGCTTCTTCTTACCTCTGGGTTGGACCAGCGGACAGGAAGAGGTAAGGACAGGGTAACCCCAGATAATATTAATGGTGATTTTAAATCTAAATATGTATCTTCTTATTCTACCCTCGATTCTACCTCCGATTTTTATACCTTACGAACCATTTAGCGGGTTAGTTTGAAAGGTGGACTGTCTGAAGTGCTAGATGTAAACTGCTATTAGCGTCTATCTTATAGAGACTGTTGAGTTTTTAAAGTGAAGCCGATTTATCTTCCTTTCAAGCAGCATAAGTACATCTCTAGGCAGCTCGATCCATCGCTATCTGCCTTCAATTGCGAACGCGGTGTCGGTTGATGTACCCCCTTTAAACTGGGTGCGCAACCTGAAGTCGTCCTCTACGGAGTTGTCGCTCTAGAGTAGAGTTTAAGACCGAAGAATTGGCCATAGACATCTTAGCCAATTAGATATTTCGAATTTTCGTGACTGGGACTGGGTACATTCTCCTCCACCTCCAGATTCCTGCGATACAAACTGAATCAAAGATCACCCACGGAGAACATTTCGCTTGAAGCAACTGCGGGTGTTTTCATTTGCCCCTGGTAGTGTGCATGCTTCTGCGTTATATAGCAGGACGGGGATGATAAGGGTCTTATATAAAGTCTGCTTAGTTGTACGTCAGAGGGCTTTGCTACTCAATTGCCTCCTTAGCCCATAGAAACAGCAATTGACTCAATGAACTCTGCGCGTGATCTCGGCGAAAAAGTTGTTCAGGTGGGACGGACGGGACTTCTCGAAAGAATAAGGGAAACGCGGTCGACAAAGGCTCTATAACAATCGCTTCCTATTGCAGAACTTTCGACGTCAAACTGTACAAATTATCCACAAGCGTATCCTGCCAGCTTCTAAAGAGTCTTCATTTGTATTTGCGTAGTCTGAAATATGCAATAGATGAATGATATGATATTTATCTATTTAGATACATACCTTCCGTCGATCGGAATGTGATCATGATCAGTCAAGTATAGATTCACAAACTGAAATCGCTTGCACTTATATTCATTTTCCGTCTTTTTATGTACATAGCTATCTACATAATAATACATCGCACTCCAGAAAGATCTTTCATCAAACTGTAAAAACAAAAATACGAAAAATCGCTTCTGACATCACTTTATTGTACAATTAATGTACATTGACTCTCCCCACGATATTCTAGGTCACAATTTCCAGTAAAAAGCATGCGCACAGGCACAAAACCAATGGAACGATGAGTGTGGCAAATTGTGTAAGTAGGCATTTATCTTTTTTTTTTGTTCGCATATCCATGTGTTCAACAAGTAGGTATGGTAGGTATGAGGCAAGCAAACTTGTACCCGTACTCTTCGTGTGCATGACGAAGTCGATCAATCCAAAGTGCACACTTTACAGTTTTTTGCTAAATGGATTTTTTTTTGTAAAATAAAATTATGTTTGCGAATTAAATTTCAAAATTCATCCGCTGTGCTGCGCTGACTGGATGGAGCACTTTATGTGTATGTTGGCAAAATTTTGCTCAATCGATTGCATGTGTTTTGGAAAATTTTCTACAAACAAGTTGAATAAACGGTACAAATTAAAATTGTTTATGCAAAAATACAACAGTGAAGTAAAAAAAAGGAAATCACGTGATGGAATTGTATGGAAATTAGCGGCGATGAATAGAAATTGTGCTTTGGAGATGAATGCAGGTAGGTAGGTACTAAGCAGCTCACGAAAATGACAACGTGAAGACCTAGGTGAAGATACAAACTCAGTCGCTTTGTTTATTGTTTTATATTGAGAAATGGAGGGTGTACCCTAGTGGCGACAATTTGAACCCTACTAGACATACAAATTTGACAGACCAGCAAAAAAATATATGGAAAAGAAGCTAAGAGCCACTAAATAATTAAATATTGTGAATAATAAATACATTTTTCAAGTAAAAACATAAAAATAAATGCCTAACTAGTTTACGCTAATGGAAACTAAAGAAAAAGTGTTGGATCGAGCGTCGCAACGTGGTGCAACTCATATAGACAAAATGGGTTAACCATTAACAAGATTCTTAGTTTGATTTCGTGGGGTTTTAAAGTCATCGAGGATGCATTTATGACCAGACCAGTTACCTCACTCTTTCCTGGATCTTGTATCACACCTATAGCATAGACCCAACCAGTCTTGACGAGCTCTTCCCTTCCCAAATGGAGCGTTTTATGTTGCTAAAATATTCTGCAATATCGCAGATGGTTATCGAGAAAGTCTGAGATAAATCTCAGTTAGTTTTGTCCGCTATTGGTATTTGGGATAATGCTGCACAATAAATGGAAAACTAACAATAATTTGAAGAACTTTAAGCAGTTAAAAAAGAGTCTTATCCAAAAAACAAAATTGTTTACACGAAACCAAAACAAGTTTTTCATTCCACTTTTAAACGATTTAAACATAATTTTATGGACCCGGGATTGTTTTATTTTTCATAAACAATACTTGAATTTTAGACCGACAAGGCGTTTACCTCGATTAAAATAATTTTTCATTTATAAAATAAATAAATTATCTGTACAAAAATACACGTACCGCTTACCGATGACAGATTTCTGTATGTCTGATAGGGTTCTTTTCTTCACTACCAGATATCGCAGGCCAACTTGTACATTTGTCAATAGGTACTCGCTACTCGTATTGTTGTTGCGCTGATTGAATTGATTAGAATTAGATATTCGCCAATTCAATTTTGTCTGACTGACAAAGTAGTGACGTTGAAGTTTATCTGACTGTTGTTGTCAACCGCCATCATAATTTGACGAGTATATTAGACTTTTACGAAGTCACAATGGTGAACATTTTTATTTCTGGACATTGTTGGTGTGAAAGCTTCAGTTGTAATGATTCAACAGGCTATGCTGTCGGCGGCTTTAGTCGTCAGTAGCGTCAATCATGGTAGGCTGTTTTGATTAACTAGTACGAACTAAGAACTGCCAAGAAACTCTTAATTAGAGTGCTCAATAAGCCTAGAGTGTTTATCTACTTTCCCCCTCTTCTGCTCTTATCCACAAATCACGCTTCTCTCTATTTTTTATTCTATACCGCAGGACGAAAGTGTCATACGACCCGTGCCGATAGTCAGCCTGGTTTGGAGGCCAAGTTTTAAAAATAGCTCAGCCAAACACGGAGTATACGGACACCTTGGAAGCTCCGATTGTCAAAAACACAAATGTTAGTCGTAGATTTGTGTGTTCTTTGAAAGAAAAGACAAGGATAACGATTATGGAAAAGTTGTAAAAAAAGCTAAGTACTGTATACAATACTGCCAAATTCTATTCATAAAATTTCATCGAACTGAAGTTCAGATTACATACATTGTGAAACCGGACGACTTAAGGTGGGTTTCCACATGTCGGTTGATTGACAAAGTTTGACAGCTCTCGCTTTTATGTTATTGAACGACACCACCGTCAATTCATTTCCACTTGTGTCAATTATTGGGAAAAAATCGTTTGTCAGTTAATTGACAAGCTTATATGAACTTGATGTCAATTAATTTTCACTGCCAATTATAGACAAAGTGACATTTTGTTTGACAATTCAGCTATTTCCACTTGTCAATCGAATTCTTTGTCAGTTATTGGCAAACGCTATTTGTCAATTCATTGACAAGCAATTTTTCGCTATTTCCACTGCCAATTTTTTAATTGGGGTCTTATTTCATTTTTTTTGGCCTTATTTCATCGCAGTGGGGCCTTATTTCATATTTGAATTTGAGGTATTATTTCATTATGAAATAACACCCCAAATTTGGGGCCTTATTTCATTGGGGCCTTATTTCCTGCAGCCTAAAAATACGTCAATTGTCAATCGACAAGTGGAAACCCAGCATTAAACTTCAGATTTAAACTCAATTTCAGGTTCAGCTCAACTTTAACAATTTCCACTGTAAAATTGGGGGTAAGTTTAAATACCTAATATGAACTTGCTGCCCAGCACAATCCATGCGAGAAAAGGAATACCTAATAAACGAATCCGAATCCACGTCCACGCAATTGACAATGTGAACGAATCGGGGTGGCAATTTGGTGGCTATTGTAGTTAACGATGGATTTTATGACGGTTGCGTTCAGCGCACAAAGTATGATGAACGCATACATGTTTTATCATTTATCGAGTCCTCTTCGTTCTCAGACTCAGAAGCATGCTCCCAGAATTTTGCCTAGAAATTAAAGATTTCGATCTAAGCGATGTATGGTTCCAACAAGACGACACCACAAGCCACACAAAACAACTAATTTTGCCTTTTATTTTTATTTAATTTCAAAATTCGATGATGATGTTAATTTGGCCGACGAGATCATGCGAGATTTGACGTCGTTCGACTCCACAGTACAGATATTAAAGGTAATATATTGCGCATCTGCAATATGGCGGCATATGTGCCCCTGACAATAAACGTATAGAAATAATATGCGCGCACATGAATTTTCATGGCTAACAATGTGACCCCATTCGTATCTCTATGTAAAAGCATACCTTTTTGACAGATGCGCAGAACGAAACGAAAATGAGTGCTCGGAAAATATTACCTGTAATATGTGTACTGTGGTTCGACTCTTCTTTGTGGAGCTATGCGAATGCGATTATGTCTTCGCCAGTTGAAAAGCAACATTCGTCCTATTTGAATCGTTGTAGAAAAGGTTACTGGTGTACCAGTGATGCCAATACGTGCCACTTGTTGATTTGGAATATTTTTGCACTTTTAGGCGGCTCTCAGATTGAGGAAACAAGCAATAAGCAACTAGCAACTGTCAATAAGCAATACGCAACTTTATTTTAGAGTATTCTCACATCTAAGCAACAGTAATTACGGAAAAACACAAATTACATCTTAAAGTTTTTTTCTACTGCGCCACCTCTCGCGATCGTCTGACAAACATCCGAGAGTATGACTGTCATGAAAAAGCTTCTCAATTCAGCCGTTCGGACTCGGCATAAAATTGTAGGTCCCTTCCATTCGTCCCAAAAATAGAAACTCACACAAAACGAATGGTTGCGAGAAGCTAGGCCTTGGGTGTCACCCGCCTGTTGCGCCACCTATTTATTTATTTTTTTAAGCAACAGTATTGCCTGAAATTTCTAACTAACATGTCATCCGACTACTCCGATGATTCGATTTTTCTAATGTGGTTCCATTTAAGAAAAAAAAAAGAAAGAAAATGTGCTCTACGAACTTGTCTTCCTCGACCGGTTCAATATGCGATGTCACAAAAGTGATCGAGATAGTAGACAAACGACCTTTCAAATCACAATGTTCCCATCAAACAACAACTCTTTGTTCCAATGCTGGTTAAATAAAACTTAGACAGTATGTCTGATGAAATGATCTTAAAGCTGGACTTTCGACTTGCCTAAGTGTTTATATAGAAATGCCTATATGCCTTATCAGACTTATTCTTATAACTTGCATAAGTTAATTATCTCCTTCGCTCTTTACAAGTGTTCAGCCATGTTTACTGAATCAAATCATTCTTTGTTTCATCTTTCAAGGCATCGTAAATCAATTTTCAAATACCTACGTCAAACAACTGAAAGGGCACCGCACTGAACTTTGTTTCCTTGCTTGCACCATTCTAATATTAATATAATCAGTTGGGCGCATACTATAGTCAATATTATACCTATTCTTTGAACACAACACAATCGTTCATTTCGAACACTTGTTATTTTTTATATACATAGTTGTCAATCATTGTACACGCATACCCTACATTATTATACGATTAGAAAAATCAATGATTTAATGAGAGCGAAGAGGCATCGTGAAGACCAACTGGGAAGATTGATGGCCTTTTAAATACAAAAAGAATAATTTTTAGGTAAAGGTGATAGTTATAGTTGCATGTGGAACAAAAATTATCTTTTCTAGAATAACTCCTTATAGGCAGGATGTTGACGATTATTACGAAGATTAATAACGAGTAACGTCTATAAGATGGCTGGGACATGTAGAGCGAATGAACACCAAGGCTCCAGCCCGTAAAGTCTTCGAATCCAACCCGGAGGGACAACGCAGTAGAGAAAGACCTCGCCTTATGTGGCGCGCACAAGTGAAAGGGGAACTCAACTAACTTGGCGTGCGCTATGCGCAACTGAAGGCGATTAGCCAAATATCGTGCTAACTGGAGAGGCGTGTTGGTTGAGACCCAGGTCGATCGCGGTTTGTAGCGCCATCTAAGTAAGGCGAACCTATAACGCTTCATCAGCTCCCCGAGATGCTTGCAGATGTATGTTAGTTCTGCACTTAAATTGCTTCAAAGTGTAGTCTTCTGGAAATATATCCCCAGGAAGCGAGTTGCAAAGTTTGTTTGTCCTGTAAGTAATAACGAAGCAACACTTTGGCCAGAACCCCATTACCATAAACGACAAATGTTTTGTCATACAAAGTCACAGACATTTCTTTGTCTGCAGACAACTTGCACTTACTACAAAAGACATGGGCCCAGATCACGTAAAATGATAACGATCGAACGACATCGGTTCGATACTAGCAGTCTCTGTCTATTGTCAGTGTCACAGATATGATAGAGACAGCTTTAGTGCAAACGATGTCGTTTGATCGTTTTTATTTTACGTGATCTGGACCCTGTTTTTGTCGTCAAAGCCTCTATGAAACAGGCCGATGATGTCGAAAGTACATGCTTGTCCACCAATAATAATGGGAAAGATTTTATGAATTTGTATCTTCGGCAATAACGCATCAGTTCAGCTTTATCGCAAGATTTAAGAAAGCGCGTATTGGACAGTATATTTCCCACCGGCGAAACAGCACCAAATATAGTCCATCCGAATGATTCCATTGAATTTATCCGCTTGCCGTTTACAACGCAGCTCGAAAAACATCGTTAATCAAAATTAAAAACAATAGGCGTGTTTTTTTTTGCAATCCTATATAGGCTTAGCAAGTTTTCCATACGAATCGTTAGCCCGGATAATCATCGGGGCTTATGCTTTAGCCCAGATAAAAACTGTGCTACCAATCTACGATTGCTATAAATGTTATCGAAAGAGCTATCGAAAGTGCTATCGATTGTGTCATAAATGACGTTAGTTTGACAACCAAAATTATTAGGGGAGACTGGGGCACCTTTAATCCTGAGGCACTTTTGAACATTCGTAATAAGACAACATTTAAAAAATATTTAAAATTACATATTAAACAAAATTTAAACTTTTTAGGTAGGTAATACTTGGAAGCGTGGAATTGCATATTTTAATTTTTCTATTTGTAAAGAATCATTCACATGGAAGTGAACGAACGAATTTATAAAATGCGAACAATCAACTTTTTATGGATTTATAAACAGAAAATTGCACATTTTATTGTTCCAAGAGGAGGATAATTAATTATCCCACCAACAAATATTAATAAAACAAATTTATAAACATTTTAGATAACGAAATTTCGAATTATCCAAACTTTTTGTCGCGAACGAAAACACCTTTGCCCCTAATTGTCCAAGCTTATGCGCAATCCACATCATTTAATTCGCATTCCCCAAACTAGCGAATAAAACATGTGAACCGACTGTCAAAACTTGCGAATATTCGTTCGCAGGTAAATAGTTTGTCGCTCTCTTGTGAATGGTCCTTAAGAGTGTAAACATTTTGTGGCGAGTTTTTCTTTTTATGTATTTAAAATACATATATCTTTAAGGCACAACTTCATTTGAAACCACATTTTTTTTGTCGCTTAACCTATTGGGGCAGGTTTGAACAAAACGCTACGGTACACGTTTGAACAAGTGGTCTTTAAGTGGCATTGAAATAAAGGCTAAGCTACCACCACCCATCAACACTCCGGGAACATCGAGAACACCCAAATTCCTGAACAGCTAACTCATTTTTGTTTTTATAGAGTTTTTTTTTAGACATTTGTAAAGTACTTTGTAATTTGTGAATTTCAGTTGGCTTCTGTTAAGTCGTTTTTGTTTTTTTTTTTATTGAAAAAATTAAGTTAATTTTTTTTATTAACAAATTACAAAGCTTGTAGTAGCTTATTAGCTGCCAAAAGCAATTTCAAATACTGCCGTTCAAAAGTGTCCGAGGCTAGTTGAAAACTGCTCAACCCACCAGATCAAGGTTCCCCAGTCTCCCCTAAAAAAAAGGAAAACAAACATCAGAAATCAAAATATGGACAAGAAAAATTGCAACTCAAAATTTGGACTTAGGAAGAAACACTGGGACCAGACTGGGACTGCTGAAATGCTATAGTGCACGTAAGCAGTTGTGCACTGCCACTGATTCGCCGCTGGAACTTGAATCATCCTGAATCATTCATTAAAAGTGCAGGCACACCCAATACGTCTTGCAATTCACTCTTACGGCTGGAACTTGCTGTTGCTGCAGAGCTTGCCAACAATAGATAAACCATCTGAAACTAAATGTATTTCTCCTCATTTGTAAACTATTTTAATATGCCTACAGCTAACTTGTTCTCGTCATTTTTAATTTTAAAAACTAATTGACTCTGCAAATTTTTTTTTTGTGAAAAAAAAAAAAAAAAAAACAGCTAAAAAGTCAAATGTCAACTAGCATAGTGATGCCAAGTCACAGTAAAGCGTTTTTGTTTGTGTGTTTATCTAAGCCTATATAGGATTGCAAAAAAAAACACGCCTAATATTGGCCAAAGAAATCAACCTTGCGGGACCCCCACTTTGTCTTTTCTTTTCCATTTAGAATCTGACATCTAGGTGAATAATGTTTCTCATTTCTGGACTTTATTCCCAACAGCTGTGTGCACTCATCCAACCTTGGAATATTGAGCTCCGAAAAGTTGACACATTTCTTTGTCCCCTAGCTCTGTCTGCATTTACATTGTTCCCCATCAAAGCAACAAAAAAGTTTTGAATCAACGCTTGATTCTTATCGAAAGTCAATAAATCGATTGGGATTCTTTGAGTGTGACTATATAGCGGCGACTGTTACGTTGGCAACAAAACAAAAAACAACGATTATTGTCAACTATCCATTTGCATATTGAACTGTTATGAATGATGGTAAGGGTGTAATATCCAATAGATGTAATATTTGTTATATTAGATAAGATAATGTGACAGCGTTATGTTATTGAGTTCAAAGCTCGATTGTGAGATAATAAGGGCAATTAAATTGTTTACGACATACGATTGAATTGTTGTCAATTGAAAGTAAACATTCATTGGCTGATTAATTAGAGGGATTACAGCTTTAACCCCCCAACACTACATCTTAGGGTTTTTTTTACTGTCCTACTTTTTGCGAACATCTTACAAGCATCCGAGAGTATAACTGTCTTGAAGAAGTGTTTCCAATGCTTGAATTCAAAAAACTTAACACCTAAGGGTAACATTTGTAAAATTTTTAAAATTCGGCAGCTTCAAATTCTAATGAACTAGTGATGCCAGACCTTCGGTACTGATTTTTTCACAATGATGACCAAAAATTCCCTTACAAAAAATATGTTTATTTTTGAAAACTTTTTTGGGAAATTCAACAGTCCCCCGTTACACTTGCAGCTAGGTTCTTGTTCTGCATTTAAATTTTTGTAAATTGTTACCCTCTGGAAATATGTCCCCAGGAAGCAGAATTCAAACTTTACTTGTACTCTAGTTAAAGGAGCTTTGAAAACATGATGTCCTCGCTCTGTACTGATTCATTTATCAGTCTTGTATGGCTTTCATACATATGTCGCATTTCGAGGAATAATTTCGTTAGGTTTCTCTAAACATCTACCGAGGTAGTACCTAGTGTCTCCTATTACTGCTGGCCGCTGTATATTGTCAAGTGAATTAACTGATCTCCATTTACTTGGTAGGACTCTACGCCAGCTTCAATCAAAAGTCTTTGAGATGTCCAAGACTATGGCTCTGGATTCGCCGCCGTTTTCGATTGCCCACGTCCATAGGTGGACGACGATTTGGCAGCATTGGATTATTAAACCAAGCCAGTGAAACTTATAAGAAAAAGAAAGAGTGAATCATTTGCTATTTCTTTCTCACTGTCTGTCGTATTTTCTTCCCTACATTAACAAAAACCGAAGTAAAGTTTGTCAAATTGAATTTTGCAGATCGGTTCCTTTTGCAGTGAAGCCCTCCGAAAATAAGGCACACGAGAGGCTAGTAGTGCTGCTGCCGTACGCAAAATGTTGGCGCGTCTATTTTGAGCATAACAGTTGAATTACAAATCCATTTTCGCCAATAACTTGACGTTGGCTGGCATTCTTCAAAAGTGTTAAGAGTAGTTTTTAGTTTTCAGTGATGCCAAATCGCACTTTAAAGGTAGCCAACGAAAAGAAAAATGTTTTTATACCAATAAAAAACATTCGTTAGTCCGAGCAAGGTATATGAATAGAGAAGGTAATATATTCCGAGCACTCATTTACGTTTCGTTCTGCGCATCTGTCAAAAAGGCATGCTTTTCCATACGAATAGTCACAATTGTCAGCCATATCTCACAATTGGCCGCCATTGCGGGATGCGCAATGTATTACCTTCTATTCATGTACCTTGAGTCCGAGTAGATCATATCAAAGGCATTGTAATTTTCAGTGATGCCAAATCGCACTTTAAAGTTAACCATCAAAAAGAAAAAACATTGGCATACCTAAAAAAATATTCGTTAGTCAGATTAGATCATATCAAAGGCAGTACTATAACTGCGAGGAAATTGCTCAGCGCTGGATCCATTTTATTAATGTAATGTAACAAGCTATCTGTCACTTTTTTCTAAAAGTTGAAGTTTGCTATAAAAGAAAACTTGGAATAACCGAAAATTTTCCTCAATTCAAATAATTTGCAGATAAAGAAAAATAAAACTCACAATTATTATCGTTTCCGATTTACCCATTCATCGAAATTGGCAGCATTAGGTACTAATCTATTTCCATTCAATGTCAAATTAAATTATATAGGTAATCGTCTACTGTGGGGTGACTGCATACATATAATAGAATTAAAGTCATAATACAATTATCTATATCTTTTATAAAGTATAAAACTTAATTTGTCTTTATTTCGCCATAAAATCAGACAGAGTGTAAAGTCCATTTCCATTTAAAAGAACACACAAAAAGGCCAAATGACGTGTAACTGCCGTCAAAATGTTTCACATGCAATAAATGCTGTAATTCACTGCAATTAAAGTTTGCAACAATTGGTGACTGGTGACACGATAAAATAATGAACACCAATGGCCTTGGAATAGAAACAATGTTCCCTGATGTTCTTGACAATGAAAAGGTGACTGTACTCGTCCACCAAGGCGAACTTTGTCCGTTCTATGTCAGAACACGTGCGCTAACAACAAAATGTCCATCAAGTGGCTACAAAACTTATCTTATCTGACACTTTTGACATTTATTGTATAGGAGTATAAATTTATATTCTGTTTATTAATCAAATCGAAGACCTATCGCCCACGCCTTATGCACCTTGACGATTAGACGCGTTATAATGAATCATATTGCACTATATGTGATTAAATCTATATAATGATTTGTATACAAGTGTATTTATAATGTTTTCAAAAACGAAACACTTATCTGCATCGGGGGTGAGAAAACTTTCAATGACAAATGTTACTTCAAAAATTGTATGATGAAATTTTCAATACCCCTCCTCGCTCCGTCATATATAAGTTAACATCAACACGAGCAACGGAAATGCTGACAAAGCGTCTGCCTCGATACAGCGAATTTCCACAGAAATTCATGTTGCAATTCAATTCAATACCTTAGGAATGCAAAGTACCGAGGTAAAATCGAATATAAAATTATTGATTGTAGTTAGTTAAGAAGTAAACTCAATAAAGGTCAGAGCAAACTGCTCTAGAAAAGATTTTTTTTTATTAATTATTTCGGTGTAGTGATTAACTGGCGCCCATTGTGTGGCTTTCGAACTTACACGTTCAACATTAATTCGCAACTTCAGGAAAAGAGTTCCATCAGTAGTCCAATAACCAAGGATAAAAAGGAACAGAAAAGAGGTCCCCCAGTAGCCCGATAACCAAGGACAAAAAGGAGCAACTATAAAGCTGCAGCCGCCTGAATAGGAATAGAAGAACCACCAAAACAAAAAATATCGTTAATCAACACATGGAGCAACACTTCATACTATTATTGTAAGTCTAGCTCTAAGAAGTGAATCAATTTTTGAAATAATAAGAGAAATAATAAGAGTAAACAAGTGAAGTTAAATCCTAAAAGCACAACTTAAAAACCGTGTAAAGAAACCTATTGATTAATTAATCGATTTTATTTAACAAAACATTATTCAAACAAGTTTATTACATTAGAACTAAGATAACATCTGAAAAAATCGTTCCTCTTTCTTTGCCGTTATCTATTTCCATCCGTGCTCTTGCTTTTATTTCAAATTAGATACTTTGAAACGTTTCAGCCAATATGGCAAATCAAAATAACCTTATTAGGCCAGCACGCCTGGAACACGTCGCAGATCCACCTATCCCTGGCCCTGCTCCCCAACCTGCCCCCCAACTTGCTCAAGGTATTAATCCTAACGATTTAGTTCAACTAATCACCAGATTAGTAGCAGAAACGCTACAAATACAAGGAAGACAAATATTTAATTCGATAATGAATCCCGCGGCCGACATCAATAACGAAGTCGACCAACCCATCAACTTAGTTGATAATAATTTAGCCGACCTTGACAAAATACCAGACGTAGTTAAAAGTCTACGAGAATTCTCTGGGCAAGCTCATGAATTCAATTCATGGAAGAAGAGTGTTGAGAGAATAATCCAAATTTATGATCACGTTAGGGGTACTCCCAAGTACTATGGCATTTTGTCTGTAATTCGCAACAAAATCGTAGGACATGCCGACGTCGTGCTAGAGTCGTACAACACGCCTCTTAACTGGGAGAAAATCTCGAAATGCCTTACTCTTCACTATGCGGATAAAAGGGACTTAGGAACCCTTGAATATCAAATGACAACGCTAGTGCAAGGCAATAGCACGATTTCTGAATTCTATCAGATCGTCTATCACCACTTGTCATTAATCCTAAACAAACTGGGATCAATGGAAATGAGTCAAGATGCTATGAACAACATGACTCAATGCTACCGTGACAAGGCCCTCGATACCTTCGTCAGGGGTTTGAAAGGAGATCTGCCTCGCCTGCTTAGCATACGTGAACCAGCAGACCTTCCACAGGCCCTGCATTTGTGTTTGAAACTACAAAACGTAGACTTTCGCGCCCAGTACGCAAACAATTCCCACAGTTCTCCCAGATCGTCTCAACAAGCACCTCCAGTTCCCGCTAAAAGGAACAGTCCTCCAGGACCTGCACCAGCCCCAGCTCCTAGACACAATTTCTATCCCCACTTACTGCACAACCCTCGTGCTCCACAACAACCTCAACTCTATAGAGATGTCCAATACCAACCTAGGTACCAACAACAAAGAATACCACCAAATCAACGACCTCTCCCACCGAAACCAATGTCCATTGACTACTCCCTGAGGACTCAGAAAGTAGACTATCAAAATAGACCAAGGAATCAACAATTCATACAAAAACGACAACATTCGCAGCAAATACACCAACCACAAAAGATGCAGCGAATCCATCACACAGCTCAACTCGGTGACGAAGAAAAATCCATGGAAGACTACGAGACAGAAATTGCAGAGGAAGACCAAAATTATGACGAATCACTAGAAGAATACACTGAACAGAGTGGAGGAGAAAACTTTGACCAACACGAAGAACTGGATGACATCTATTTTTTAGACTAACGCCCTCTTCACTTCCTTATTTCGAACACATTTCTAGAAGTGGAGAGACCCTGAAGTTTCTTGTTGACACAGGTTCCAACAAGAATTACGTTCAACCACGTCACATAAAGAATCCCCTACTAAATGCTAAACCCTTCTACGCTCACTCCGTGGGGGGAAATATTAAAATAACCCATCATGCACTTATTCAACTTTTTGGCCCCCAAACTGACAAAATTACATTTTTTATTCTCCCTAGTCTTATTTCATTTGATGGTATCATAGGACATGACACACTAAAACATTTGAATGCTATCATTAACACAAGTAGAAACCATATGTCTATTCACCCTGGTTTCTCTCATCCAAGAATTTCCATTCCGCTCAAACAACATCAATCACAATTTGTCAATAACATAAATATTAGAACCGACCACATGACTAAAGAACAACATTCCGAACTTATTAAAATTATTCATAAATGCCCCAATCTCTTTTCGGAACCAAACGAAAAGTTAACCTATACCACCATGGTCAAAGGAGAAATTCGAACCACAACTCGAGACCCCGTGTACTCGAAATCATATCCTTACCCCATGGCACTTAAAAATGAAGTCGAAAAAGAAATACGGAAACTATTAGAAGACGGTATCATAAGACCATCAAGATCTCCCTACAATTCTCCTGTTTGGGTTGTCCCCAAAAAAATGGATGCTTCAGGAGAAAAGAAGTTTCGAATGGTAATTGATTACCGTAAGCTAAACGCTATAACTATCGCCGACAAGTATCCAATCCCTGAAATATACGAAATCCTTGCAAACCTTAGTAAAAATCAATGGTTTTCCATAGTGGACCTAAAAAGTGGTTTCCATCAGATCCCACTTAAGGATTCTGATATAGAAAAAACTGCCTTTTCGGTAAATAATGGCAAGTTCGAATTTACTCGTCTTCCATTTGGGCTAAAGAACGCCCCCTCCATTTTCCAGAGAACGCTAGATGACATTCTAAGAGACCTCATTGGAAAATGTTGCTATGTTTACATTGATGACATTGTCATCTTTGGGAAAGACGAAACCGAACATTTCTCAAATCTGGAAAAAGTATTTCACACCTTAGAAAAAGCAAATATGAAAATTCAGCTCGATAAATGCGAATTTTTCCAGAAAGAAGTAGAATTTTTAGGGTTTATTATTGGAAGATTCGGAATAAAAACCAATCCAAAAAAGGTACAAGCTATAGTTGATCGACCTATTCCTGAAAACCTAAAAGAACTTCGATCCTTTCTCGGAATGTCAGGGTATTACCGCCGCTTTATACGAGATTACTCAAAGTTGGCAAAACCACTGACATCCCTTTTAAGAGGGGAAGATGGACATGTGTCCGCAAATATGTCAAAGAAAAAACTTATTCAGTTGAATCAAGATGCCATCGAAGCATTCCACAAATTAAAAAACTCTCTCGCCTCCGAAGAAGTTATTCTTCAATATCCAGACTTTGACAAAAGCTTTCAATTAACAACTGACGCTTCCGACTACGCCATTGGAGCAGTCCTCTCACAGGATGATAAGCCAATCACATTTCTCTCCAGAACCTTAAGCAAAACAGAAGAAGGTTATGCCACGAACGAAAAAGAAATGCTGGCGATTATTTGGTCCCTCAATTCTTTGAGAAACTTCCTTTACGGATCCCGGAAAGTCAACATTTTCACAGACCACCAACCACTTACCTATGCTCTAAGTAACAAAAATACAAACTCCAAAATGAAAAGGTGGAAAGCCATATTGGAGGAGTATAATTATGAGCTAAAATATAAACCAGGTAAGGAAAATGTGGTTGCTGACTCTCTCTCGAGACCCCCAAAAACTGAAATACACTCAATGACCCCTACAGAACACAGTGCTGACAGTTCAGCGCAAAACCTAATTCCATCTGTAGAAATCCCTATAAACGTTTTTCGAAATCAACTTTTACTCAAGATAGGAAATGAAAATAGCTATCAAATCCAGAACCCCTTTGACAACTATACAAGACATATTCTGATACGCCAAGACTACTCAACAAACGACATCATTAACATTTTCAAGAGATACCTTAATCCAAATACTATTAACGGACTTCTAACAGACGAAATGACGATGGGACGAGTACAAGAAATTTATCCGTTACATTTTAAAGATTATCGTATTCGATTCACCCAAAAATTTGTTGAAGACATAACCGGCCAAATAGAGCAAGAAGAAAAAATTCTGAAGATACATCGAAGAGCACATCGTAACGCCGAAGAAAACAGGATTCAACTGTTGGAAAACTATTACTTCCCTAAAATGTCCTCAAAAATTAGAACACTAGTTAACCGATGCGTAACATGCAAGGAGAATAAATATGACAGGCATCCTAACAAACCACATTTGAATCACACACCGATCCCTAGCTATCCTGGTAACATCCTCCATATAGACATATTTTCTACGGAAAAATACCTCGTGTTGACCGCCGTCGATAAGTTCACGAAATTCGCACAGGCTAAAATAATATCATCCCGTTCAATCGAAGATATCAAGGAACCTTTACGTGATATCTTGTTCTACTTTTGTGTCCCCGAAGTCGTTGTTATAGACAACGAAAAGGCTCTTAACTCAGCCTCGATAACCTCAATGTTAGAAGATGACCTCCAAATCAAAATTTTCAAAACACCACCATACAAAAGTGAAGTGAACGGCCAAGTCGAACGCTTTCACTCCACCCTATCTGAGATTATGAGATGTCTCAAATCGGAAGGACCTTCACGGTCTTTCAAAGAACTGTTACAGCGAGCCGTTAACGAGTACAATTTTACTATCCATTCAACTACAGGTAAAAAGCCCATAGAACTTTACTATGGGCGAATACCCAGACTAAACCCGGAACAATTTGAAAAGACACGTTTAATTAACATCGAGAAAATTAAAGCAAAACAGGAAAAAGATATTAAATATCATAATAAAAAAAGAAAACCGCAGAAGGACTATCAGATAGGACAGGTCATTTATGTAAAAAACAACAAACGGTTAGGTTCAAAATTAACAAATAGGTATAGACAAGAAATCATTAAGGAAAATAGAAACTCTACAATAGTAACAGAATCCGGAAAAATAGTCCATAAAAGTAATATAAGAAACTAATTCTCTTTCAGATGCACCATCTATTTTGGTCGAGCGGAGATCCAGATCATGGATTTCTCAAACTCCCAAATTGTCTCCCTACATACAGGGCAAACAAAAATTCAAGATGGACATTTCAAGTTAATACATAGCATTAATCTTAAACAATATGAGCAATTCCTTTCCGACATATCACCAGTCCTTAATCTCGAAACAACCCAAAGTCAAATCCTTTTTCCCTTAATATCACATGAAATTCAACAAATCCGTAATCTTTTACATAACTTACAACCCAGAATAGCGAAACGTTCTCTAGACTTTATAGGCAAAGGTTGGAAATGGATTGCTGGCAACCCAGACCACGATGACTTTGTTACAATAAAAGAAAAAATTACAGATGTTCTAAAAAACAACAATAAACAGGTTATTATTAATGAATTGTATAACGAACGAATAAACAATATTACGAGAATCCAGAATGAAATCCAAAACTTACTTAAAAATAATAATAAAATAAATTATGAAATTATATCAAATCTCAAATATAAAATCAAAATTGTAAAAGAAGAACTAGAGAATATTAACTATGCCATTCATTGGGCTAAACTAGGTACAATAAACTCTTTTATATTGTCAAAAAATGAAATAGAATTAGCCACCAAAGTATTTAATGAACAAAAATTACCCTACACAACAATAGAAGAAGCCCTAGACTTTGCAGATATAAAAGTTTTAAGCAATAGTACGTCAATCCTCTACATAATAAACATTCCCTTAACAACGAATGAAATTTACGAAAATTTGTTAATAAAGCCAATTAAAAAGAAAAACATTGTAACAGAAACATTGTACGAGGTAATTTTAAGAAATAATGAAAAATTATATGGAACAACAAACAAATGTAAAACTTTTAACAATCTATCCATTTGTAACTCAAAAAATATTGTCAATATTACAAACGATACTTGCATTCCTAATTTATTAAAAAGTCTACCAGCTACTTGCAACAAAATAAATAATCATCATATTCCGACCATAGATGAAATATCAACGGGCATAATGCTATTGAACCAATTCATCGGCACCCTTGAATTTGATAACACAACACACAACCTAAATGGAACATTCTTGGTAAAATTCCATAACATGACCATCACTTTGAACGGAATCCAATACATCTCCAAAGAAGCCTCAATGATTAAACCACTTCCGGCAATATTGCAAACCAGTCCCAAGGAAAACGAATACCGTGAATTACTCTCACTAGAAATGATGAAGGATCTCCATATTAACAATACCAATAAGATCCACCTTCTACAAACAGAAAACGATAATCAACGAGTAACAACATATTCCCTCATCTCCGTACTAGGACTACTTATTACAATAGCGATCATATGCAAAATCTTGCCAAGAAGAAACAACACAGAAATCATAATTGAACAACCGACAACAAAGACGAATGGACCAGTAACAATCATCGATAGACTTTCCGTTCCTGAGGTCAACTATCTCCAATATCCAAGCAGCCCAAAGTTCAACAACCTACCATACTTCTGACGACCGATGACGATCGTTTTTTAGAGGGGAAGAGTTAACATCAACACGAGCAACGGAAATGCTGACAAAGCGTCTGCCTCGATACAGCGAATTTCCACAGAAATTCATGTTGCAATTCAATTCAATACCTTAGGAATGCAAAGTACCGAGGTAAAATCGAATATAAAATTATTGATTGTAGTTAGTTAAGAAGTAAACTCAATAAAGGTCAGAGCAAACTGCTCTAGAAAAGATTTTTTTTTATTAATTATTTCGGTGTAGTGATTAACTTATATGCGATGGCTTTAATCGGTCAATGAAGTTCTTTACGCTGCGCAAATATGTAGAAGCAGATGACAGCAGCAAATGTATTGATAAGTCTATGATGAGATGCGTGTTTGTTTTGAGTTCAATATTAAATATTTTCTCCGTCCAAATTGACATCTTTAATTGACATTCCCACCAAACGCAGATGTATGCAATTTGCTTTCAAGAGAAATCAATAAAAATATTATCAGTTGACTTATTTGCGTGATTTTAATGTGTGTGGTAGTCCAGAGCGTTATCTCGAGGATGCTATTTTATTTTACCGCTTTTATTGTTAGCTTCAGTTTTGCTACTATGGGGGGCATTATGGTGACATTGCAAAATCTCTTACAACCACATGCGTAGTTTGTTTTTTTTAATAAAAGTAGCTTCTTGTTTTTTTTAAAAAAGGACGATAATAATCTCGTTATAAATTCAATTGGCTATTTCCACAAGTGACACATTCATAAACGTCAAAAGGCTAGAAATTGTTTAAGGAAAAAATTACGTATACTCTCCCTCTAAAACCAATGTAGATACCAGGCCTTACCAATAAATCATTTTTAATCTTCAACTTAAATATTTTGAAGTTCATAATGAATAATTTTATATGGGAATTTTTGCCATTGTGACTTCGAAAAATTTAGCCTGGACACTAAAAATGTACCGCGGATCGTGTAAGCAATGCGGACGTTCAAGTATCTAGTTTAGTAGTAAGTCTGACAGCTGACTGACTTGATATTTCTGAGTTCTTATTGGCTGGGATTCGTCACGTGAGCAGCTTTCTCTGTTGACGTTTATGGAGGGGTAGCCGACGAATCTAGTCACGAATTTCGTGACTGAGTACTAAGTTGACATTTCTATATGTCATCGGCGGAGAATTTGACATTTCAAATTTGCCTTGACAGAGTACAAAACTAGTGGATATACCTAACCAAAACAAACAAAACCAAAAAAATCTAAAAATGATAATAAAAGTGACGATTTGTGGAGTGGAATACTCTTTAGATGCTCCCCCTGTCAAGATCTGACGTTCACGACCAATTAAGTTAGTTTTGCGTTCAGGTTACACTTAGTCCAGAAAAATCTAGTCGACTTAAGTCAACTAGATACTTGAATGTGCCCAATATAAAAATCTGGTACCGTTCCACTTCTCATCTCATCTCATCTGTAGATGTCAAAAAGAGGTAGCGAACTGAGAAAAAAGTGAAAGCTGTCTTAGGATAAAATCCATTGAGGCATAACACATCGCCAATACGTAGTTAATTGTCCGCTTGTCTATAAAGGACTATTCATATCAGAGAGCGATTTAAGAGCTACATTCTACATTACAGTATGGAGTACACCGAGCAAATATTGGGAAATTTTGACATTTTAATGACATGACGCCGATTCTGGCATTTTATAGACTTTTTGAAGAAATTTCGCGAACTTGAGATGTCAGCTTCTATTTATTCGGAGGCTTTTTTTGTAGTCGCGAATTTTTGAAATGCGTTGCAACAATATGTATGTGGATTTTATATCATAATCTGACAGTTCGCTGTAAGAATACAAAAGAGGAAAAGAAAACCCAGAAACAACGCCATCCTCTCTGTTGTATTCAATAAATTGAAAGGCAATGTCAATTTAATAGAATAATATCTTTCCATGAGCTGACTGTCAGAATTGGACTGTTTAAAAAATCAAACAATCTGATGATATATTAGGTCTATTCGAGTACGCGGTTTAAATCGAACGCAACCGGTATAAAAAAGAGAAACCCAGCAAAATAACGAGTAACGAGCAGTTCCCTTCTTGGCTTGAAGCAGTTCAGGGAATTTCTTCCGGTACCTACTGATAAGAGTGTCAAAAGCAAAAAGTTGACAGATGAAATAAACAAGAAATATTTTTCAACGGTTGCTCGGTTATGAATGACAGAATGAATTATACAAACGCATATAAAAAAGTGAAAATAAATAAAACATTTACTGATAGAATACAAAATTATTAATTTAATTAAAATTGTGAATTTTCGCTGCAGTTTAAAATAGTTCTGTTTTGTTCAAATTGGTGTTTAGCTGGAAACGGCTCGGAGTGTATTCACGTACTTTTGGGTACTTTTTCCGCGCTCTGAGAGAACTGCGCCAAAATTTTCCAATTTGACAGATTTTTAGTGCCTTCTTAATGCCTTAATGATTCGAAATATATATTCATTCTAACTGAAACGTTTGCAAACAACTTTTGTAAGTTGACACCAAGCGATGCGATGTGTGTTCCATTTGCAATATTGCCTGTCTAAAATTACTGCACATTTGTATTGGGGGGTTGGGGATAACGATTTTCTGACAATTTAACAAAATATGAAAAAAAGTATCTTCTGTTTGTATGTAACATACAAAATTCATTGACTAAATATTGAACTTTGTACTAGATTCAAATTTCTGACACTTGTTGTACATCAATCAAAATTGGATTACCTACTCCAATATAAAATTTCTGTCAATAATAGATCACTATTGTCGATTTACATTGGGCTTTTACCGTTTAGCTCTCAATCTCAGATTTTTCTTGCCCCAATGGAACATGAAATGAGATTAGTTGTTTTTTTGCATTTGTATTGGTGTGTTATTTGACAGTCAGCTATTTTTTTTATTGGAATTTGTGTTTACAATTGTCTCTTGTTTTGGTTTTTTTTCCGCCCAATGGAAAACGAATTTGACAGACAGCTGATTTCTAGAGCAGAAAAACTGATCTGAATCTTTAAAATAGTGTTTTTTCTTGCTCAATGGAAATCGACATTTATGTTATCGCCCTCGATACAACTATTTTTTTTTTCAATGACTTTGTATAGCATTCTAAGTGAAAAGATAATTTTTGCAATCTTTATATTTGTTGTAGTTTTCTAATCTATTGATAATAGTTTTTTGCTTTTACTGCATGTTTTCCCCGCGAATTACTTACGCACTTTACATACTCTAAAATGCGATTACTTTTAAATAGTTTTTTTTATATACCTATACCTACATAATTTTATCATTATACCAAGAACTTGTGTCAGTTATTATTTAGATAATTGCTTATCGACGTCAACATGGAAAAATAATTTCGCCTAGAAAAATATAGCTTTCCATAAAAAAAACCCTCTCTAAGTTGTGACAATTTTTGCGTTCTTTTTGAAAATATTGAAGACTAATATTTTAGTCCCTAAATTGATACCATTCCAGTTTTTTTATGGATTTTATTTCCCATCATTTGTATGACGGGCTTTACGAAATAGACTTTTTTCATTTGAGTCAAATGTACCCGAACGAAAACTTAATTTAAATCTATTACATTTGCCTTCATATCAAATGTCAAAAGAACACATGTGTGAGCTTTAATACGGTAGTTGACAATATTTTCTGACAGGTTTGGGTGACAGCCCACAGCAAGTGCATGCATTTTTGGCCAGTGTAAGGACAAGGAGCCAATTCTGTTTTGTAGTAGAACACGTGGCGCGGTTGGTGGCGGGTTGCCTATTGATTTCAGTTTCTAGTTTGTCGACATATCGACACTGAACTAGAGATTTTAATTGGTGATGAGTTTCCTCGTGTGTGGATTCAAGTCGCCGCTGAGTCCGTAACTGCTCTGTAACCCGAGTTGCCAACCAGTTTAGTTTCTTTTCAGTTGCTCCGTTTGCATTGGGCCTTAAAGTCAGTCATAGAGGTTTGAGAGTTCATCAGGGTTTGACTAATGCAATATAAATGTACACGGCTAAGGTAGTTATAGCGGATGGCTTTATCTCACCCAATTCAATAGACGATTACGCCAGATTTAGAAGTTTAGTCCTGATACTTTTACATCGAGCCAATACGTAATAAGTTCCCATTTGCTACCAAAGGTACAGATTCGTGGTGGCTGTTTTGACTCGCTCCTTGATGTTTTGATTCCAGCTTAATTTTCTCTCTAGAGTAATGAGGCTTAGGTACGGCTGCATTTGTGAGCACACAGAGGGTTTAGTGCGGTGCAAATTTGGCAATTTTACACTTCCTTGTACAAAGGAATTGACCCGCATTTTGTGGTCTATTTGTAGAAAGGTTATAGAGGACAATCTCGGAGGGTATTGAGGTTAAGATGAGGTCGAATACACGGCCAATTTAAGAAAGGCCCACGTGGGAAACTATTTTCTCGATGATCTAGGTCACGGGTTCCCAATCTTTTCTCTACAGCTACTCCCCTATATAGGTTATAATATTTTTGCGGCGCCCCTCATACAAGTACACAACGGAACAAATCACAGATATGTTCCTGCTTACTGAAGATTCACCATAAGGGTTTTCAATAAAGATGGCTCGACTTTGTAATGAAAAAAAACAAGCTCTGTGCGAGGTATTAACAAAATCCTTTTTTTTTTATTCAGATAGGACCATGTCTAAATGTCCGCCGCAGCTTCTCATGGTTACATGAATCTGAGTGATCCAATCTGCGCATAAATGCGGCTGAATTTGAGCGATGGCATTATGGTTATGTTGGGTTTAAGGACATCGTTCGATTGCGGATTATTCGCATTGATCTGAGACTTCAGGCAACCCCACAAGAAAAATCTAGCGAGGTAAATTGGTCTGTTTTTGGTGGCCAATTCACGTCACCTCTGCTGGGGATAACCATAGCCTCAAATCGTTCATGCAAAATGACCATTGTGGCGTCTCGCTGAAACCACATGTCATCTACCTCCATATCGTTCAATTTGGGCCAAAATAAATCGGTTAGCATCGTTCTGTATAGCGATCGCCGTAGATGGTAATAGCCTCAGCAACATCATTTTCAAGACAAAGTACGGAGCAATGACGCCGCCTCGTACGACTTGTTAACTTTGCCATTCATTCAAAAATGCGCCTTGTCGCTAAATATGATTTTTCGGCCAAAATTGGGATCTACTTCCAAATGGTTCGGAGCCCAGTTAGCGAAAAAACGGTGATGTCTATGGTCATTCATTATCATTAAGTTTCAGCTCCTGGGTCAGTTGGATCTTGAACGGGTGTAGGCTCAAATCCCGACGCAAAATTCGCCGATTTGATGTCTGCAAAAGCCGACTTCTTGTACACGGCAAGGAATTGACTGCCTCGGATTTTCCTATATACTTTCACGGACTGCGGCAATGTTCTTGGCCGAACGGGCGTGCCTTTGTAGTACGAGTTGATTGCTTACCGAACCGGTTATCTTAAATTTGGCCACCAAACGTTGGAGAGTCGAATTTGAAGAGCCATCGCGACTGCCGTAAAAAGGGCGTCAGTAATCCCACAGAACGTCTTGCGACGCGCAGTTATGGAATCCATGATCTAGGTATTACCATCACCGCTAACATTCTTAGCTTTATAACCGGCAGCAAATGGTTTACATGAGTAGTCAGTAAAGGAATAGCTCCCCAAATCCCAGTGGTATGCACAATGGGTCGACTAATGGTCTAAGTGTTTCTCTCACCAAGAGCCAGCCTTAAACTAACTAACTAACTTACTTAAGGTGTTGCACAGAGACAACGCGAGCTGTGTTCTGTGTTAGAAGTAGTTGATTCACTACTAGGTTTCAAAGAAGTGGATTGATATTGATAATACAACCCCCACTGACGAACCGATTCATCGCCAAACTTTGAGTTGATGAACCTATTGGCTAATCAAAGTGCGCAATTCAACGCCTTAATTCCAAAGGCTCTTCAGTGCGCCTCTAATTGCCTTTGGTTTGACGTTGTTAACCGCTCCTGAGCTTTGGGTCGCCCTTAGTTTGTTTTTGTCTTCGAGCGCTGTATTTTTTTTTTTTGAATTATTGAAGACGTTGTAAATAGAATTGACAGTCTTTTCTCCTCTACGCAATCTACCCTCTTAACTATGCGCAGTTACAATTTACTACGTTTGTTCTGTACTTGCGTAGATTCGATAGAAATATCTAAGACTCTGCCTGCCTACAATGGCCTCAGTGACTAGACAGTCTATTTTTGCAATCAAATATATTTGCGCTTTCTATACTTTCCACTTATGCACTTGTATTTAAAGTAATTATTTGTTTCTTTGTTATCCAAGCTGTATGTTGACCATTCTCCAATGTTATCAAGAAACGACGACCTTCAGCAATTGCGCACTCGATAACGTATTAGAAAAAAAAATACTGACACTCACAATATGTTTATTATTTTTGCTGTACTTTTGTAAAAAAAAAAACAAATGAAATGAAATCACTTCTAAGTTCTAAAGTTCACTTTCTGCTTAGATTGCATATACAAAACATAAACAAAAATATTTATGGAAAACAAACGTCACGTTGCCTGTCAGTTCTAATTATTTACGCATAACTTGAAGTTGATCCTCGAAAATCTAAACACAAAGAACTACATACGAAATATTTCAAATACTTTGTTTGGTTTCAAAATCAATCCACTTAAAGTTGTGTGACTCAAAATCTATCCACAAAGTAATGCAATCGATTATTTTGTAAACAAAATTCCAACTAAAAACATTGTATTTTGGAATGGTAAACAAAATTGCTGTCGGCATCACTATACATAGTTACATTTTGCTCGGTAACACAGTTACATTTGTATGCGGATAACAAGAACTACGCACTGGGATAAATTATATGCGCGACACACACTCTATGAATGAGTGTTGTTCGTGTATCTATCTATTGGTGTTAGAAATCACACTGTGGTTGAAATGTATACACACACGCCAACAAATAATTGACCTTCAACTTGGTTGTAATGGGTGTGGCGACATTTTATAATTATGTATATACGAGCCCCCCGAAAATAGATGGATATTACGTAACCGTAAAAATTTATCTCTTCAATTATGCAGATAAACAAACGAAAAGTAAGGCATCGAATACAATGGTAATAATCTCATAATGAGGGCAAGGAATCTAAGTATCTCAATTTGTGTCAGTGCGCGATAAGTGTTTGCGTTTTAAATTATTTTATATCTTGCGTAATAGATTTTTGCTACACAAACACAGAAGAGAGAAACACTGATGGTCTCAGTCTCACTCTCAGTGTCTGTCATGTGAGAAATCTCAACAAAAGTATAACTGTCAGATTAATAAGTTCTAAACAAAAAATTGTTTGTGATTTTATTGGGATGTAATGGGATTAAAATTGAGCCCCTTAGCATGTCAGTGCTAATTGGAAACAGTCGTTATATTTGCAAATCTATTTAAAAGGCTTTTCCACACTCTTTGCCCCAAATTCCGACCTTGGGATAGGTTGTGCCAACAAATGTCAACCATCAGAGAATTATTCTCTACAGAGAAGCAACTGACCAAGATCAGTGATTTTAAAACTTAAAATCTGATCGATTTATATTCACTCTGAATTCACCTCTGCGTTTATATAAAGGGTGGGCCAAATACAAGTTTCTTTTTAAAAATGCAATAAAATGAGGGAAACTAATTTTTTTTCCAATGTATTATGGCTCTATTAGTAAGAGCAAACATTGCCATTAATTATGGAACACAACGTCGTTCAAGTGGCTGCCTCGTCTGGCTTCGCAGTTGCGCATTCTGTCACTCCAATTTTTCAAGACCTTGTTGATGGTTTCGGGCTGTAGCTCACAAATTGCTTGGATAATATTGGCCTTAAATTCTTGAATCGTTTCCGGATTGTTGGCATAACATCGGTCACGGTTTACCACAAAAAAAAATCCAAAGGGGTCAAATCGGAGCTGCGAGGCGGCCAATTGACATCGCCAAAACGCCTGATAACACGATTTGAGAATTTGGTGCACAAAAGATCGATTGTGGCATGGACTGTGTGGGATGACGCGCCATCCTGCATGAACCAGAGGTCGTCCAAATCCATGTCTTCAATTTCAGTAAAAAAAAGAGCCAGGTTAACATGGCTCTGTAACGCCCATTGTTGACCTAAACGTTGTTCCCAGCTTCAAAAATGGTCCAATGATGCCACCACTCCACAATCCGCACAAAACTGTCACTCTTGGTGGATGCATTATGGCTTTTCGACAATAACGTGCGGGTTTTCTGAGCCCCAGATGCGGCAATTTTGTTTGTTAATGTAGCCGAGTACAGCAGGCGCGGTGGGTGCTTCATTTTGGCCAAAACTTCTTTTCAAAAAACGCGCACTGTTTGGGCTACACAGCACTCACTTTGGAAATAAGTTTTCAATATTTCCCAACGTTGTTCAAGCGTAAAGCGATTCATTTCGTTCCGCGGAGGTATGATACTGACTTTCTGTCAATATTTCGAGCGGTAAACAGCTGTCAATGTCAAAATAACCTATGATATAAAAAAAAACACTAGATGGACAACCCTGGTCACTAAAATGACAAACAACACCTTCGCGGTAAGAAAAATCTTTGTGGCAGATGAGTTCTCCAGATTACAAAAACTACCGATACCTGAAATTGCTGACTAAGTTGACGATCGCAAAAAGTGCACGAGGGCAATAAAGAGTCAAATTGTTCGCTAGAGTTTGCTGAAAAACCTTGCCGATAGCTAGTACCAATAGTCTTATGCAATACGATGTATTCGGCGACATTGTACGACGATTCATTCTGCTGCAGTTTTGTTGATGCGTTTTTGAAAAGGAACACAATTTGTGGCACCCTTGTATCTACTCGTTCTACCATCGAAGCCATGCGTATAGTAGATTCATCTGGCCCTCTTTCAAAATGAATGTTAGCTCGTGCGGAAGATGTTGCATTCCATGCAAACGATTCAAAGACCACCACCAGCCATGTACTGGTGCAGAGAAATAATTCCCCGGTAACTAAGTCCAGTTGGTCGATTTACATGAAATTGACAACTACTTATCGGACCTTTGGCTAGGGAAAGTTCGACTCACCGAGACATAAGTGCAAAGACTGTTGCCGAAAGCAATTATGCAGCGAGTGGATCCTGCGCTTTGATGTACCCTCTGCAATCAAGGCAGACAATTCGAGTTAAGGTTCTTAGAGGAGTTGTTGTCTAAAGAGCCCAAAAAAAAAATTGTAGTGCCGATAAATAATTAAACGATTGTTCAATGAATGAGGTGGAGGTCTAGGTACGGCTAGCACAAAGAGGGTTTAGTTTTGGGGAGAAAAGTTGGTAATTTTAGACTTAAAAAGGACCAGTTGGGTTTTCTGAGGATTGCCCCCATTTTGTGGTCCATTCATTTAGAAAGTTTATATAGAGAACATTCTGTAGAAGATTTCAACTAGGGTTATGTCACCCGCATAATCAGTTATCTTGCACCCTTTGCTTTCCAGGACTAGAAGTTCATATACAACTAGGTTGTTAAGATGCCATGCAAAAAGGTCCAAAACGTAATTTTGGACTTTATTTCATTTTCAAAAGTGCAAAAAAGTCCAAATCGAAGTGGAAGTAAAATCCAAACAACAATTATGTAGAGAGAATTGGGGAGAACAAAAGGTGAAGTTCCGAACTTTATATACTAAAAACTTCGCCCCCCTCCAAATCCTACAGTGACCCCAAGCAGGGGGGTTGCAGCATATTGGTCATTGGACATTATTGCACTCAGCTATTTAAAAGAAAGACGAGACCCCCTGTATTTCATGGCACCGGTTGTTAATACTATCCGGTGTTGTACCCAAAACTGACAAAACTGACAAAACTCCGAACCAGGGTTCAGCAGTACCTCAATGCCTCAATTCCAGGACTCTTCAGTTCGCCTGTAATTTCCTTTGGTTCGACGTTATTAACCGCTCTCAAACTTTGGCCCGCCTTGGGTTCTTTTTTTATGTTCGAGGGATGTATGTTTTGGAATTCACAGAGTTATGGAAGACGTTGTAAATCGTAAAGCCTTTTCTCCACTACGCTATCCCCATTAGGGGTTCGCGGACCTCCATTTGGAAAACGGTGCTAAACAGCCTTTTTTTGGCACTCAAATATAATGGATATCTAAAATATAATATAAATCAAATATAGAAGTCTGCATTTTGTTAAATAATAAGTTCAGTAAGTATTAGAACTAAATCGAGAGCACTCGAGAAACTAGATCGAATAAGCCTAGTCTGAACCGTCATACTTGCCACAAAGAGGCTAAGTTAAGCAGCAGCTCTAGCTTAAACTAGAGTTCTCCATTTTTTTTTCTGCCTTTCTGTATACTTGAATTTGTGTTCTCCTTCGATCTATGGCGGGCCTACCATGAGTTGCTCTACATAAGCCTCCACACCTCGACAAGGTGAGTAATCGTCGTCAATCTATGATTGTTCCTTTCACAGGCCTTTAGTGAAAGGAAGGAGACTATACCTACGTTTAGTACATACATATGAGGTTTAAATTTATTATTTTATTTTTGTTTCTATTGATGTACGCTGCAGGTAATTTTTCCCATAAGAGGGTATTTTTTTACCATCGAATTTCCCCCGACGGACATTAAATTTCTTTATCTACTGTCAGCTTTTTTCGTTGATAAATTTATCTCTATTTAATTTTACGCAATTTCTACGATTGGAAAAAAATCCATTTCCTATCACCTTCACCATCACGTCACACTATTAATATATCTTAGGAAATTTATCATAAAAGTTTGTACCACAAAAAAGAGAGTTGTAAAGCCGGCTGTCCACTAATTGGAAATAAAAAAAAATCTAGGGCAGTAGAATCTATTACTACAAATTCTTTCCTAGTTGTAAAACCGTTTCATTAATAATTTCAATGAAGTCAAGTTCAAGTTTCCTTTCGAGTTCGATTTCGTTTCCTTTGTTCAAAATAATAAATTCTTATAACACTGTAATCGCCTAAATACTATCTTAAGTGGACATAATAAAAAAATTCACGAAGCATTTTATATCTTTCTAGATAAATACAGTGCGCGTCAGAAATAAGTGAACACCAAGGAACTCTCAAGTTTTATTTAGGGTCTGGAATAAGTTCTAAAAAATCGAAAAATAAAAACAACAGTCTGTAAAAAGTTTGACAGGAAAATAACAATAACAAAACGTATTTCATTTCGAAAGCATTAAAAAAAGTTGTTTTCAAACTTCATAGACAAGTGAAAACTTCATTGGAGCTCATCTACTTTTGACGCTTGCTGTAGGTTTATAACATCAACTTTTACTTTAGATATGGATAATTTATTCAATCGTTGTTTTTATAGTAGGTACAAAGTTAACGCTTATTTGACTCCTTTTTTTTATTGTTACATATTATACTGTCAATTTATGACAAGTTGGATAAACACTTTGACAGGTATTATGCATTTATAATTACATTAGGATTAGCCCTAGGCCTAGGGTGTCTACCGCCTGTTGCGCCGCTTATTTATTTTTTAATTACATTAGGAAGTGGGTTTAGTTTTTTTTATCATGTTTAGCAATTACTAGAACTTTTGTAACTAATTGTCGGCTATTCATGTTTTTTCAGTCATGATTAAAATAGAATGTTCTACTATATGTACAGTACATAGGTCCATACTTAACACAGCCCACCAAGAAGTAATCGTGTGGCTCCCAATTGCATGACAAGTTCCATGTCCAATGCACTGTTTATTAAATATTGTTTTTCTTGAAGAGACACATGTTTAGGGTTAACATGCGTTAATAGTTAAAAAACTATTTTTCAGGCAATTTTTCCAGGGGGCTTATTCCCAAATGCGCGGCGGATCGCTTTTCATGGCAGATTGGTATTTTTGTTTTTGATTTGATTTGATTTGATTTGATCCAAACAAAAGCGATAGCTATTTAGGTGACGGATTGCTGGCGGATTTATTGTGGTTTTTATCCACTATTATTAACTAAATTCTTGTGCTGTTAAACCTTTGGAAAAATAAATGGAAAATTTGAAGTCTAATTGGAAAAAACTGGAAAGCACAGTTCGCATTTGAGAATAAGCCAAAGCGAAGACGGTCGAAATCAAAATATCGCTTTCAATACGATTCGCCGCGCAATTGGGAATAACCCCCCTGGAAAAATTGACTGATACGTACTTGTAAGCGTCTCAAAAAATGTTCACTATGGTTGATTTTCTGACATTGAAGGCACTTTTAACAATGTCAAACCGACTCCAATATGACGACCACATCAAACAGTTAGTTGGTGCAATTCATTCCCATCAGTCTCTTGATCGCGGATATCTTCGTCGCTAAACACAATTTTTCGATAAAAAAAAACCGCTCAAATGCGAGTATCACTCGCACACTGAAGGAAGTACTTGGCCTGAGTTGATGTCTTGAAAACGCTAGTGTGTCGATTTTTTCTTTGATTTGATAGACCTAGGTAAAAAATAAACAGTTTTTTGTATGAAGGAAAATATTCTTTTTACCAAATTACTAATTACTCCAAAACCAGTCAAAGTGTCGCTGTCAGTGGTATATGTCGTTTAACTAAGGGTAATACCTTGTGTGCAAATTTCGATATGACTTCTCAATGGAAAAGCCGCAATTTGAATGTCAAAAAAGTCAATATGTATATGGTTTTCCATTCGAGAAGTCATATAAGTTCTATGAGTATATCTTTTAGATTATCAGACTTGTTTTTTTGACAGGTCATAAGAAAAGTCATAAATCGTGTAAAGTGGGCTTCACTTCATTCAGCTTAGACTGTGTTCAGACAGTTCAGGACTGTCAATGTGGTGACAATTTGCTGCCGATGATTTGACAATCACAAGGTATCTTATACAATGTTGTAAAATGTTGTCCCAATTTCTAACAATTTCATTATCAGGTGACTCGTCTGGCAATGTTTTACAACGTTATTAGATAAAAATTGTCAATTCACACAATTTTAAGACATTTGGGACACAGTTTTCGTATAGGTAGTCCTGACAACTGTTTAAACATTATGTAGATATAGCTTTAGGTTTCGTTCAACTGCCGATGTTCAACAATTTGGTCAAAGTGGCAGAAAGTTGCCCAAGACTGTGGTTGTCTTTTTCAGAAGAAAATATTAGGATGTCTCATTTCTAAGAACTTCTTTAGCAGAGGCACTTCAAACCACGATTCACATTCTTCCGATCGACATCGTCAGGAAGCAACTAGCTACAAAGTTAGTAAAACGACTGAAAGACTCGACATAATGAGGAGAACCAAATATTGGCCATGCTAACATTCACCTGATCCAATGATATCTTATTGTATTTCAAATCGGCGACCTTTCATTCATTCATTAATTTGCAATGGCTCGCTTATCCAGGTTGTTCAAGTGGACCCTCCATAACTCTCGATTCTCCGCCACCGATTCTAAATCATCAAAGGCAAGATTATGGACTTGATTTAACCATCTCATTCTGGTTCTAAAACATCGCACTCTGGGTCTCTAAATAGAGGACTCCTACTTGATGGTACGGATGCCATAGGATTCCTGGTTGGTCTCATGCGTTTAACATGACCAAATCACCGAAGCATGGACCGCTTCGTCCGGTGAAGTAGCTACTCGACATTGATTTCCTCACGTATTCTGGTTCTGGTGTTTCTTATACGATCTCTGCGAGTTACACCTGCTCCAGCAATACAGCGGAGGAATCTCATTTCGGCGCTTGTATCGGCGATTTTATTCTTTCGGTCATTACTCAAATTTTATGACCATAGGTAAGAGTTGGAACAGACACCGAATTAAAGACTGGGAACTTAGTTTTGACACCAAGTTAAGTAATAATATGACCAAGCTGTCTCAAAATTGACCCAACCAAGGAAATAACGCCCAAATCAATTTGGAAATCTCGCGCCCTAAAAAAAATAACAATTTCTTGTTGCAAAATTTTTCGTCATTTTGGATGTTATTTCCTTTCCAGGGTCGGCCCCTGTTTGGGTTTCCTTTTGGATCTTGGAGTAGGTGGGAGTTTGTACTCCAAAAAAAACCTTCAATATATCCAATTTCGCACATACTCCAAATCTGACAGTAACCCCAAGCAGAAACTGCAAAATATGGGCTTTATTTCCATCTTGTTGTTTATATTTGGGCGTTATTCCCAAATCGATTTGGGCGCCATTTCCTTGGGCGTTATTGCCTAACGTCCCTTACTAATCCTACCCGGAAACTCAGTATTGCTTCTCCACAAGGGGTAGGGGTTGACGCCACCAACGTTCCAATGTCAATGTCAATATAATGTCATCGATGGAGTCAAAAACACAGGATGAAGTTGGTGCGCTGGTGTCTTCTTGGGTAGACAGACATGGACACACACTTGTTCTTTGGCCTGACGAATTATTACAGCGTTTTTCAGGCCGAAACAACCGCCCTTCGAAAAGCCGCTAATTAATTGGCGGTAAATAAGGTATTGACCCCTATTGTGAGTGTCGATAGTTAATCGTTGATCGACAACTGTCGATCGATCGAGAACTGTGATTTTCGATTGCGATCGATATTTGTCGATTTGACAGTCGCTTGTAGTCGATTACAAATGTCTGATCGATGCTTTCTCTTGGAAGTGAACAAATTTTGTGCGTAGGAATAGCTAAAATCAATCGATGTAATCGACAATAAGAGCCATTATATCGGCAGTCAGCCAGCTATCCCTCATATCACGTCACCCTTTGCTGAGTTCCAGCTCATTGCGATCCTCAAAGGGCATTACAAAGATGGCGAATTTGCAAGGCATCCCCATACCTTTATGAACTCAAACCCTAGATCATTACATTGCAAAAAAAACACCTCCATTTAAATGCTGTCAAAATTATCAACAAAAATCTACTTGCTTAACCAGAGAAGACATTTTCGAAATCGCCATAAACCGCTGCCAACTTAAGGCACACCTTCTCTTTTATACGACATCGCATCGTTGTTATGTGCTTCGCAGAATTGCTTCCGAATTTCTTTATTATAAAAATAACACTCAACTGAATGCAAAACGTGCTCGGAATGTGCTTCGGAAGTCCGACTTCAATCTCAATTTACAACAATGAGGAACCGATCGGACACTGTATCCAATTTGAATACAAATTTTTGTATTGCTGTCAAATCAGTTGTTTATTGGCCAAACCAGTGCGTCATTCATCTGAGTTTACAATTCAATCAAACGAAAGTGCACTTCACTCTTATTTATCAATAAATTCTATTTTTAACAACAATCTATATGTGCGGCCAGATTAAACTCCCAATTCACATGACTTTGCACACGTGTATATTACACTCGCAGATACAAATTACAAAATCTCTTTATAGGCAAGGTTGCCAGCATGGCTTTTGCATTGATTTTTCTGATTATACAAAGTGTAATTTGACACTCCCACTTTTATGTGTGAATAGTGCCTCTGTTGCGGTTGTATGCGTTTATTATTTATAAATTGTTTTTTTGCACTTGATCTGTGGCTCAAGCGAAGGTCATCATCACAAACAGATACAAAAATGTTTTCTACGAAAAAAAAAAAAAGAATTACGCGAAAGGGATCTTTCCTATGAGTTTGTTAATCAATATGGCATTCAAGTTCAAAAACAAATTGTACACCAAATGCGTCATTACTAAATGTTTTGATGCAATATACGATAATGTTAATGTTTTTGTTATTAACTGTTGGCTTTTCATTTTTTACAATGACACGTATAAGTCGTACAATGATTTAAATGTTTTCTCATATGTCAAAAGAATGCTGTCAAAAACGAGTCGGTACTGATTTGTTGCACCAAGCATTACTGTTTTTTTTTTTTTTTAGGAAATGAGTTTTACCTGCACGTAATCGAATATACCGCAAAATATTGCAATTCGTTTACAGAAACGTACAGACTACGCATATTTGACAAGAGTAAACTATACCATTACTTACATAGTTGCTAAGAAAAAAGAAGTTGCAGGCAACTGTGCGTTCAAGAAAATCCAGTCTTCTATTAGCGACTTTACCATTTTCACTCGATGATTGAACTGAATATTCAACACATTTTGTGAATTTTCTATGATCGGTTAAGTGTCTACCGTCCAAGTGAGAGCGTAGTTACGTAATTTGAGATTTTGCTGGAGGCATTTAGCTAGCGCTCGTGCAGCATTCGTTGGAGTTTGCGGATTTTTTTTTATGGAATACGGCAATGCAATGCTGCATATCCATGTCAATGTTAAAGCGAGATAGATTATAGACATTACAGTATAAAGCCACTGCCTCTATACGTTGCAATTATGAACATAAACCAGACTTTTGTGTCGCTTGTTAGGTATTATACACAGCAACTAAAAATTTACTTGGTTATTTAAGTAGCGACGTCCGGTCTCATGTGACTATAAAAATGACAGCTATCCTGCTCATCTCCCAACATAATATATATTGCTTTTGAGTGTAGCAAATTGCTTTTGGAAATACAAAAATATAAATCCGCCATAAAAACCGATCCGGGAATAACCCCCTGGGTTCCGTCAACACGTCAAAGTATGTACCTACATGTAAGATTAGGGTAATAAACGTACTTCGCCTTGAAATAGAACTTCTAATCCCACGCTTAACCTATTTCACAGTGTAAACAGAGCCAAAACGAAACTTTTCTCATTGAAATGACGTTATAAAGCTACTAACCTTTACACATGTCAAAAATCGTGTCTATTGTCAATATGACGTTAGATTCGGTAATAAAGTTGTTTGTAAACAAAATCTAACGTCAGTTTGTTAAAAATTGACACGATTTATGACATGTGTAATAGTAGCTTAACAACAACATGCATCCATATGCCTGCCGCACTACAAAGTATCTAGTTCCCCATTCATAGTTTTACCAGTTTTACTATGGCTTTCTCTGGTTTGTTTTGTTTATGGGAAATGTATCTGCACTATTGTAAACAAAAGTAATTTTACTATACCAAACAGGAAAACATACACAGGCAAAGACACCGCCGCCATGTGTTCAAGGGCTATGTAACGGCTACAGATATGAATCGACCCTTTTTATGCGGTAACAATCCAGTTTTATCTCAAATTTACAAGTAGTATCTATATCTACATACACACTTACATCTGTATCGATGATAGAAAATACCGACAAAAATATACATATACGTGTGTGGGGTATTGATATAGATATAGACGACAAAATCACGCCATACGCAACGACAACGACACAGCAGAGCAACACGCGTTTTTCTTCTCTGTATATAGGCATAGATACAAACTATACACACACGCGTAAGAATGCGGAAAATATCTTTCAGTTTTTTTTTTCTTCACATCGCTGCGTTGGTATGCATCTGTGCGTGTGTAGTATGCCTAAGTACAAGTACTTCGAAGGGGGCTCGTCTCTCTCAAGTTATTGGGATTGGGAAACATGTTTTTTTCTCTTCTTCGTCGACCTTTTTTCCCGTCTTCTTTGGCATGATTTTCTTGCTTTTTGTTTACTTTATCGAGTGCAAGCAACACACCCCCTTTGTGGGTATACGTATAGCAATTCGAGGAGATTCCCCCTCAATTTGGAACGGTATTCTTTTGGAGCCGGTAAATTAAATGTAAATCTTGTCCCAGTCACAGACAAAATTTAAAAACGCCGCATCCCTAAATTGAGGTCAAATGGGTTCATCGTTGTCATGCACCCTCGAATTTGATAAAATTTACTGAATTATTTGTCTTATCAAAATTACATAATGCTCGCGTGTACCTACTTACATTCAAGGGCTACAAAATATAGAAATCCCACACATACTGATGACGACTCAAAGCGGGGGAGTCTGTCAGCCTTGAGATAAAAAATAGAAGAAAACAAAAAATATTGTAAACGAAACACACCCACCAGTTGTTGTCAGAAGCAGCAGATTGAATTGGAAGGAAGTTGTGTACATTTCATTTATAAATATTTTTATTGTACACGTGTTGTAGAGAATTGTTTTGTTTTTATGATGGGTTACATATTTTAGAATCCATGCCATAAGTAGAAACGAATAGAAGGGTAGTCACTTTATGCCTTTATTGGCCAACGGTTGTTCCTTGCATCGGAATATCCAGCTTGCTGCCCCAACCAAGCCGGGAACTTCGACTGACCAAGCCATGACACATTGACACTTGAGAGAGACTGTGTACCTACCTCGAAACGTGTAGACGGTCCTACTGTAAGACTTGATAAATAAATATTTGGCGCAACAAGTTCCTATACGAACCAAGAGTCCCAATATAAAGGGTGGGCCATCTAGTAGTTTCTTTTTAAATCATAGGTCATTTTGACACTGACAGCTGTTTCCCACTCGAAATGTTGACAGAAAATCAGTATCACACCTCCGCGGAACAAATTGAGTCGCTTTAGGCTTGAATAATGTTGGGAGGTATTGAAAACCTATTTCCAAAGTGAGTGCTGTGTAGCCCAAACAGTGCGCGTTTTTTGAAAAAAAGTTTTGGCCAAAATGAAGCACCCACCGCGCTTGCTGTACTCGGCTACGTTAACAAACAAAATGGCCGCACCTGGGGCTCGGAAAACACACACATTATTGTCGAAAAGCCAAAATGCATCCATCAAGGGTGAGAGTTTGGTGCGAATTGTGGAGTGGTGGCATCATTGAACCATTTTCCTTCGAAAATTAAGCTGGGAACAACGTTTCGTTCAACGGTGGACGTTACAGAGCCATATTAACCGACTTTTTTTTACTGAAATTGAAGACATAAATTTGGACGACATCTGGTTCATGCAGGGTGGCGCGCAATGCCACACAGCCCATGCCACAATCGATCTTTTTCGCACCAAATTCCCAAATCGTGTTATCAACCGTCTTGGCGATGTCAATTGGCCGCCTTCGGAGCTGCGATTTGACACCTTTGGACTTTTTTTTGTAGGGAACCGTAAAGGACCGATGTTATGCCAACAATCCGGAAACGATTCAAGCATTTAAGGCCAATATCATCCAAGCAATCCGTGAGCTACAGCCCGAAACCATGAACACGGTATTGGAAAATCGAAGTGACAGAATGCGCTATTGCGAAGCTAGCCGATGCAGCCACTTGAACGACGTTGTGTTCCATAATTAATGGGAATCTTTGCTCTTACTAATACAGTTATAATACATGGAAAAAAAATTAATTTTGTTCATTTTATTGCATTTTCAAAAAGAAACTTGTATTTGTCCCACCCTGTATACACGGATTCCTAGCAGCCACATTTTTGTTGAAGCAAACATAAGCACTAGCTCCTTTGGTTCACGGTGGAGAGAAGCGAAAACACTTAAATGTCATCGAGCAATTCGTGGGATTTTGTTTAAGTACGCCATCTGTTATAAAAAGTTCGAAATAATTTAAATAAATGGTTAACGCGGAGGTTTCATACTTTCGCCGTACTGAACCAAAAGGGCTGGTGCTTATGTTTGCTTAATTTTTCCTCGGGGATTTGTATGAAACTGACAGTTCACTAGCAGTTCATGTATAGTATGACAATGACGGCCGCATTGCATTGATCGGGCATGTCAAACTTACGTCAAAAATCATAAAAAAGATATATCTAAGACAAATTGTTGTGAAACGCGTGTAATGGTTAACTGCCAAACAAGTTGTCAAAATGTGTGTTCACTTTTTGACATTTATGATGATTTAGTCTAACAATTTCGAATTTTTTGAAAGTCTTTGTATCAACTGCCCGGAAAAGGCTTTTGTTTGTGAAGTACTATGTACTATCTACTACCGAAAATTAATAATATTTTATAACCTTATCCGTTTAATAAATTTCGACACAGATAACATCTAATCCCACAATAATTTCCAATTGATGAAGTCTAACCGACACGCTGCACAAAGAAATCTGATTAGAACAGCAATATCTAAAAAAATTGGTTAAAAATAATGAAGGGGTCATTGTTTGGTCATTAAAAAAAATGATCGCATGATTACGCAGCAGTTGTAGGTAGGTACCTATACATACTTGAAATGAAATAAGGAACTCTAACAAGCAAATGCGTCTAACATGACAATCACAATCGTTCTCCATGCATTGAAATTCGTGTCAAGCTCAGCTAAATAATCCTTGGCTAATGGCAAAATTTAAATAAAATTAAAAAAAATTATAAGGAAAATAACAACTTAATGGGTTTAATAAAAAAAAAGACCCTTACATAAACACAATGACTTTCGATTGACGTCATTTGATTCAAGAGAAAGAGGCTCTACGGGCCTAGCCCCACCACACAATACTCGTTCTGTTTTGTGATAAGATTAAGGGTGAAACAGAATTAATTCTTTCTTTTTTACATCGTGTGAGTATGCGTATATATTTTATTTTTTTAAATGTATACGAGGTTTTTGTTGTTTGTTTTTGTTATCAATTTTCGCGAGCTAGTTGGATGAGTGTAATTGGTCAATACAAAATTACAAACTTAATGAAATTGCAAATCTATTGGAAAATAAATCAGACCATGTCAACCTAATTAGCTATACGCTGACATAGGCTTTGGTTGCGTGTGGCACGTACCTACCATGTGTTTGTGTGTAGGAGAATTTATTTTTTTTTTGTCCTGTGTTATTAGGTCATTTATAATGAGGAATAGAATCTTGGAGAGCGAATGATAGATAAAGTGTTGTGCTGTTGATGTACGGCTTCCTGACAAATGTGTCATTTATTGCAAGCAACACATTTTCAGGGAATGTCATCGTTCATGCGCAGTTATGGCGCGTGCATTTTTTTGGTCTACATTTTGGTAAATATTTATATCTTGCAACTCTATAGACCGAATTTGAGCACAGAAGGTTGACCATGTTAAGCCACGTTGACAAATAAACTGTAATTAGTAATGTCATGTAATTTATCATTCCTAAAATTGAAAAAGATTAAAGATGACAACTTCCTCGCTAAGAATTAGGTACATACTTATAATTGTACGTCTGTCTTACTTCTTGCTGAAAAGCTTGGCGAGACTTTAGTCGATTGGCCAAATGTCATTCTTGGTACGTTGCTACTCAACTTGACGTTTTTAATCGCTTCGCCTCTGAAATTAGGTAATGGCAGCTATGACAGAACACAAACGTTGCGTACAGCCATGGCCGGCCTTAACGATGTAAGCGCCCCGGGCGAGTCAAGTAAAAGTTGTATCATTTGATATACGTACAAAAAATAAAAAATAAATAAATAGTTGGCGCAACAAGCGCAACAAGGCCTAGCTTCTTACAACCATACGTATTACGTTGGTGTGAATTTTTTTTTATTTTTGGGACGAATGGATGGGACCTACTATTTTATGCCGAGTCCAAACGGCTAAATTGAGAAGCTTATTCAGGACAGTAATACTCTCGGATGTCAGACATTCGCGATAGGTGGCGCAGTAGAAAAAACCTTAAAATGTAATTTGTCTTTTCCCGGGATCGAACCTGGGATCCCTCGCACAGTAGTCCAGCACACTAACCACTGCGCTACTGCGACTTTATTAATTATCCCATCAAAATATATTAAGAAAATAAGTTTATAAACAGTTTAAATAACGGAATTTCGAATTCCAAACATTTTACCGCGAATGAAAACACCACTGGCGTAAATTGTCAACATTTTTTTCGCACGGAGTGTCTATTCGCATGTTCTATTTGACAGATTTTGTACTGAACTGACGTTTACCGATGTTCGGGACACGATTACGTAATCAACGTAACGTAATCCTATTTTCATTAAAAATTCTTTATAAATATAAGAGTTGGATCCTAAACGTACGGCATAATGTCCGAAAATTATTATACTGGAGTTTAGAGTCTTTGCCGAGAGCGTAGCGAGCGACATACCCCAATTTGACGCAATATAAACTTTGACATTTTGTTACGTACCCGTGTCCCGAACAACGGGCGAATAGCAACACCCTTTTTCGCAATCCACATCATTTAATTCGCGTTCCACAAACTAGCGAATAAAACATTCGTTCGAATTTAACCTCAAACTAGACATTGCGGGTAGAAACTGATGGCTAAAATTCGTGAAGTTACGCGACAATAAAAAATGTTCATGTGAACGGACTGTCAAAACCTGCGAATTACTCGTTCCTTCGTAGGTAGTTAGTCGCTCTCATGTGTATGGTCCTTCAGTCGGCCAATTCGCAGTTAGTTTGTTGCGTAAAACAAAACATGCGGAATAAACCCAAACCAGAGGTCGAATTGCTGCATGTAAAATCAACATACATATTTCCGTGACGTATTGATCGCTAATGTCACCAATATACCTGAAAAAGAAGTCCATAAACTTATAAATTTTTTCTAGCCCATAATCTCGATGGTTTTTTTTACGGGAATTTACGCAACTGTTTTGTGACCTTTGGAGCAGGACCCCCAGTAAGCGCGTGTACCTTATCTTTCAAGTATATATTATCAATATTTACTAAACCACCTGCCACTTTCACAAACCATTTTGATAGTAATTCTCATTCATTGAGATATCTCTTGTTTTATGTACATGTATATTTTTTTGCAATACATATTTAGTCAGCTATCATTTCCGTAAACAAAGGAAAAGTACACTTCTTATCCATGGGAATTACCCCCCCTTTTTCAGCACCACCTGACATTTATGCAACGGCAATGGTTAACTGACTTATATGACAAGTGCCCCTTATCTGTCAGTTTTGTTTTTTTTTTTAGCAAAAAAAACATTTGCGCGTAACTTTGACGCACAAGTTTATTTCAATAGGGAAGTGGTAAAAACGTTTTAAATTTGTATTTTGCCATTAATCTGTCAAATGTCATCCAAACAACAGATTATAACCAAAGACCAAAAAAAAAAAAGAGTCATTATCGCCTGCAACGTATGAAGACCCCCTTTGCGCGTGTGGATTCATTCGCCACCCCTTGTGCTATTTTTTTTCCGCACCCACCTATTGACAGCAGAGATAAGCGCAGTGCGCCGTTATCAGTTTAGCAAAGGTCGAATAAATTCATTGAAACAAAAGTTGTATAATTAAAAACTATTGTTGTACGTAACCGGGGTGGCAGTAGGTGTACCTTTGTAATTACAACACTAAAGAGATCGTACGATTTAGATTTTTATCGCAATCCAACTTCAAAGTTCAAATGCCATTACGAAATCTACTACATTTTTTGTTTTTATTTTCTTATATTTCTTGCATACATTTTAGAGTCTTCCACACTCTGTTGCATACATTTAGGAGCTTTGTTTTAATTTACAAACATTATTTCTTATAATTTCAGGCAGCATGACATCAGACTTCTTTCGCGTTGTAAATGAAGCACGCCGCTACTCACTTGGACCCTTTAGTCCGTCGTTCAACATTCAAACATGCCTACTGGAAGGACTACAGAAACATTTACCCGAAGATGCCCACAAGAGAGTCAGTGGCCGGCTACACATCTCTTTAACTCGAGTTTACGATGGTAAAAACGTAATCGTCTCTGAATTCAAAAGTCGCGATGATGTCCTACAAGCATTGTTGTGTGCATGTTTCATTCCTGGTTTCTCGGGCATTTTACCACCAAAATTCCAAGGTGTACGCTACATGGACGGTGCATTCTCTGATAATCTGCCAATACTCGATGAGAACACAATAACAGTCAGTCCGTTCTGTGGCGAGAGTGATATTTGTCCACGAGATCAGAGCTCCCAGCTGTTCCATTTGAATTGGGCCAACACAAGTATTGAGATATCTCGCCAGAATATCAATCGTTTTGTTCGAATTCTCTTTCCGCCGAGACCGGAATTCTTGTCGAAATTCTGTCAACAAGGATTCGATGATGCTTTGCAGTTTCTACACAGAAACAATCTAATCAATTGCACTCGTTGTGTTGCAGTGCAATCGACATTTGTGGTGTCAGAGACTGTGGCACAGCCACAGGACTTTGATCCAGAGTGCAGGGAGTGTAAGAAACATCGTAAGGTAAGTTGATACTGGAGATTATGTTCTTTTAAGAAAAACCTGTAATTTTCGTGTGTGTTTTTTTTTAGGATGCCTTGCGTGCTAATATGCCACAAACAGTGTTGGATGTCATACAGGACTACATCGAGCAGGCGAACAAAGGACTTGCCAATTGGATATTCAAACATCGTGGTATCAAGTTGTTGTCGCTGCCAGCTACCGTGCCAGTGGATTTCTTCTTGGCAACTGTCTCAAAGTGAGTATGAGGTTTTTTTCTATTCTTAAATTAATTTTTTTCAAATCGTTCATCATCACTGAATATGTATAAAAAAAGATAAAAATTGAGAAAAGCCAAACGCAATTCTTGGAGACTCTTCTGTGATAAAATAAAAGAAGCCTCTGATGCCTCAAGGTTAAGCAAAATTCTCTCCACTAATCCAATAACACCCAGCTCCCTCAAAAAAGGCGTTGGGTCTTGGACGACCTCCAGCGAAGATTCGTTCAATCTACTGCTTGATACTCATTTCCCAGGCAGCTCCAATGTGGTTATCAACTCGAACTTCAATAGTCCATCGGAACCAATAACCATCCCTTCAAATAACAAGAAAAATAAATGTTCAATAACCTAGCCAGTTGGGTGAGTCGTTGTGGTTTAGGTGTGAACCCCCACAAAACTGATCTGGTACTATTCACCAGGAAATATAAAATTCAGACAGTAGACCCTCCCTCACTCAATGGTATCAACCTAACTTTCTCTGACAAACAAAATATTTGGCTCTTATCCTTGATAGGAAGCTTAGTTAGAAACTCAACATCCACGAAAGAGTCAAAAAGGCTACAGTAGCACTCTTCTCTTGCAAAAAAAGCTATTGGTAATAAATGGGCTCTACAACCTCGAATAACCCACTGGCTCTATATTTCAGTTATAAAACCGATACTCACCTATGGGATAATTGTCTGGTAGACAGCCTTGGATAAAGCCATAAACCGCGACTATCTAAGCAAGGTCCAACGCACAGCCTGCATGTGTATACGCACAACTCCCTCTGCGGCACTAGGCATATTGTTTCATCTATTACTCCTTGATATATTCAGCAAGCAAACTGCAGCCATTCGCCTTAAAGCTATCTCACAGTGGTCAAGGAAAGACTTTGGCCACGCCTCTATTCTGAATCGAGTTCCCAACCGAAAACATTGACTACACCACCCCATCTCTAAATTTTGACAAGAACTTTCTCGTCACTAATCGCCTCCAAAGCAACCTGGGATGAGGATAATTACCCAGAAGATTAATCAGTTCACTTCTACACAAGTCTTCTCCGAAAGTCTTAATCTTCAGCTTTCCTTCCGTCTACCAAATTACTGTAGCGTGTTCCAGGCGGAAATAATAGCGGTTAAAGAAGTCTTATCTTGGCTCAAAAAAAACGTCATATCCGCCAAGGATATCTGCATATTTTCGGACAGCCAAGTAGCCATCAAATCCTTGGATTCAATCTCTCTATAACTTCTCTATAACTTCGACTGCCGATCATCTCTTACGGAGATGGGCGAACAGTTCAACATTCACCTAATTTGGATGCCGGGGCATAGAGACATTCCAGGGAATTGTAAGGCCGATGAACTCGCTAGAATAGAAACAACTCAACCCATTCTGCCGGATAAAAGCACTCTAGGGATATCAATCGCTACTTGCAAACAAAAATTGAAGCTGAATGCTATCGAGAGTACAAATCTCAGGTGGATAAGTGGCACCACTTGTCAAGCGACAAAACAAATTTGGCCTAATTTAGATTTGAAACGCTCTAAGAAATTGATCTCTGTCAACAGATTGCATATCCGGCACTACAATAGGTGTCATAACTGGACAATACCTGATAGGCAAACATGTCGCATGGTTAGGCCTTTTCGCAAACAACTTTTGCAGAAGCTGTATGGATGAGGAAGAGGAGGAAACTATCCCTCACCTTCTTTGTTCCTGCCCAGTTCTCTCCCGTAGAAGGAAGCTTCACTTAGGAGCCTTCCATTACAACGACTTGGGCGACCTGACAAACACAGACAACATAAGCCTCTTACGCTTTATAAATAGCTCAAAATGGTTTAACTAGCAGGGAGATCTTATATGTTCCTTTTTCTTCGTGGTATCACAATGGACATATGCTGGTCTAAGTGTGTTGGCGTTTCCACTTTCAACCAACCAACCAAAAATGAACGATTTTAGATTCATGATCTGTTGATATTGCCTTGCAAGTTGGGCTTCAATTACTTGAACTTGTGTTCGACTGACCTGTTTCCTCTATTTGGTCATGTTTCTTATTTCAGTGTCCTTTGGTACTCTTTCTGACTCTTTCAACACTTTTGAAACTGGCTACTGGTTCTTTTGGTAATCACATAAAGTTTCTTCTTCAGGGCAGTTAGTTGGGCCTTAAGTGACAGCCCTGCGCTGTTTTGTATTAATTTTTTGAGGTATTTGCCCATATCCCTCATGTATAAAGGGACTATAAGGAGTTTTTACCTGTTTGCCGTAGTACTCCATATATTTGCAGACAGCCTGCTTAAAACTGCAGTGATTTTGGAAGCTGAATGTAAATTCCAACGCGTTCCGCATATCTCATCTTACTTTAGCTGGCGTTTACAGACAACGACAACCCAATGAACCCGTCCAATCAGCTGGATCACTAGCCATCTGCCATGAAGACATGTGGTCTTCGTCAGCTGTGTTGTCCCTTAGGAGTGCACATATCTTGCAAAAATAAAATCATTCCTCTCATCTGGGATTTTTTGAAAAGTTACCCGAAGAATCTTCGGAGATTCCCTTCGATCCAGAGGAACAATGCAGCAGAGGAAGACCTCGTCTATGGTGTCGGAAAGTTTCCATTTTTTTGACTCAATAACGTCTGATCCCGCTTTTTGTGCTCCCAACTTGCATAGGACTTATCTTTAACCTAATACTACATATTGAAGTTGACTTTCTATCTGGGATCATCCCGTTTCGGGAGGTTTAGACATATATAACTCTGAGGGCACTCCTTAGGTTAGGTTAGGTTAGTGGGTAGGCAGGACAGTAGAAACCTGTACGTGCCACACTTAGATCAATGTAGATCCGTTGTGATGCCCTAGGGGGTTTATGGCCCCCATACTCTGGAAACCTATGAAAAACCTACGGATTGGTAAACCAACCCGTTTTATTTACAAATTTAAGTAGGTCGTTAATGGACCTGTCTGAAAGTTCTTCTAAATCCTCGAAGAAGTAACTGCCAAGGACTTTGTTTCTTATGTGACAGAGCGCAGGGCAGTGACAAAGGAAGTGTGGAGTATCCTCATGCACCTCCTCGTCGCCGCATCCTCTGCACAGGTCGTCTGTACTAATTCCCATTTTCTTGTTATGGTATTTTAGCATGTTGTGTCCGGTGATAATACCTACAATCGAAGACAATGATTTCTTGTTCAATTGTAAGATTTTTTCAGTTTTCTGTTTGTTGTAGATTGGCCACATTTTCCTGGTTATGCCACAGGAGTCGAGCCTGTTCCATCTATCGTTTGCTTCCATTAGTATTTTGTTCCCAATCTTCTGTCTGAGATTACAGGGGGGAATCATTACTGTGGTGTCAGCCTGGTTTAGTTCAAGGGAGGACCCTTTTCTTGCCAGCTCATCTGCCTTTTCATTTCCAGGTACACCTCTGTGCCCGGGAACCCAGCATAGTCTTACGTTGTGCTGCGCGCCAAGAACCCGTAGCTCTTCGCGACAGCGACTTACAAGCTTTGATTTTAACTCAACGGCAGAGATCGCTTTTATTGCCGCTTGACTGTCAATGAAAAAGGTAATATCCGCATGAGGTATTGCCATCATTGCAACCTGTTTAGCAGCTGTTGTCACTGCCAGTACCTCAGCTTGGAATACGCTGCTGTAATCAGGAAGCCTTATTGAACTGGATAGTCCGAGACGTTCCGAGTAGAAACCCGCGCCAACGCCAATTTACATCTTTGATCCATCCGTTGTATATAGGTATGGTTGATCCAATGGATGCTGGTTGATCTTCATACCAATCGTTCCTCCTGGGAAAACACGTGGTAAATAGCCGTGTAAAATCTAGCCGGGGAGTGGTGTAGTCCGGGCATACATTATTGTCCGTGTAGCACTTCTTGCTTAAATCACAAAGTGATACGGCCAATTTGGTTGTTGCTTTGTTGACCCGAAAAATGTTATCTATTGTGACTATTGTGCTCACTATGGCTGTTGTCTGACAGTCAAGTAAATGAGGCGGCGTAGAAGTTACTCTGTATGTATTTCGCTCCCAGCCTTATCTATGCCCACACCTCCTCTTCCTCACTTCACTACATGGGTTCTATAACTTTAAACTCTCCTTCTTCGTCAAATGTTTTTATAAATTTTGGTTCTGTTTTGGGTCCTATATTATTTTTGATATACGTCAACTCTTTGTTTTCGCAACCTTTTAAGGGTATTTTAACTGCTTTTGCTGATGATACCGCACTTTCTTATTCTAATAAAAATTATTTTGAAACGATTGCTAATATGAATTATGATCTAGAAATTTTCCGTCACTGGTTTAGGCTTCACAAGCTAGTTATAAGCAGTAAAACAAAGTTTATGTTCTTTAATTTACTGGGGGTGGTACCTGAAGGTCTCTCCTTAACTTATCATGCTCCTTGCTGCTCTAGGTTCCAATTATTTTCGTCAGTATTCAGTTCTGATGTACCTTGTACCAATGGCTGCTTTGAAATTGAATGTGTTGACCATTTTAAATACTTAGGTATTACCCTAGATAAAAAACTTAGTTGGATTCAACACACCTCTAATTTAAAACTTTATCTTAACAAAGTTGTCCGACAGATCTACCACCTAAGTCTTTACTGCCCTCAATCAATTTTAAAACTTGCGTACAGCGGCCTAGTGCAGTCTAAGATTCAATATGGAATATGCTGTTGGGGTGGTACTCATTCCAATAAAATTGAGCAGCTGCTTATCAGACAGAAGCATTCGATTCGCATTATTTGTAAAGTAGCCCGTAGAACACCTAGTTTTGCCTTGTTCACTAATCTCGGTATTTTGCCTATAAAGCATCTATACTTTTTTAATGTATTAAAATATTTTTTTAAAAACGCTGGATATAACTCTGTAAGAATGCAAGAGGACCACAATTTAAGAGCCAACAGCTGTCAATTTGTAAATGTTCCTAGAATTTTTAAATCCCATTATTGTCATTTTTATACAGTGATTGCGCCCCGTTTATTTAATAAAATGTCGAATGAAATAAGATGTGAGAGAATTGAATCAAAATTTTTAGGTAAAGTTAAAAAGTGGCTTTTTTCTAAAAATTATTTTGAAATAGATAATGTTATAAGTCCAATGATTTGATTGTAGCTTTTGGTATAGTTATTAAACAAATAATAGTAGAGTATTTATATTATGTATGTATTGAAATACACAGAATTATTATTTTTGTTTAAAATGATAAACCCCCACAAAACATTTTTATTTATTTGATTTAAATTGATGGTACATTCGTCACTTATTCTTTTGAATAACAGAATGTGTCCTACTACTTCAATAATATTGCTTATTGCCAATAATACATTTTTGTTATTAACGAAGCCATTAAATACTACTCAATATTGTTAGCATTAAGTTGTATTTAGATTGAAATAAAGTTAAATTAAAAAAAAAAAAAAAAAAAAAAAATAAATGAAAAACTATCATAAACATCAATCATAAACAACCAAACACATTGCTTTGTTTTCTTTTTTTTACTTTTAGAACTACCAAGCAGATACCGTTGCCATTTGGGAAAACATTTGCAAGCGCCTAATTGAAAGTTTGTAATTTTCAACAAATACATAGTTTAATTATTTATTTGCAACGAAGTTATTTACACTCCTTGCCCTCTAAAATGTAAGCTCTAGAAGAGTTGTTTAAACAGAAATTCTAACATTCCATAATAGCTTCATTGCAAACCAAAGGGTAGTGTATTTATTTTTAATTTATTTATTTTAGATAATTTTCTAAATTATCTCTATTTTTGTTTGTTCCGTTAAGGCAGAACTATAATAGTCGAATGCAAATGGAAGTTTGTGTCATAGTAAAACGTTAAGTTTTCGTCAGCGGAACATAAAACTCATGTCAAAATCAATTTAAAACAATTGACATCAGCACAAATGGTTGCAGTTCCAGCCCAAATGTTTAGATGTCAATTTGTTAATAATGTAGTTTGCCATTAGTTTGACATGTCCCAGCAGTCAATGTGACGGAAAACTTGACAAAACTGAACCATAAGCCACCATGCACAAACAATACAAATCCCTTGTATGATCCTACGTAACAATTCTTCTATTATAGTTCAGCCTTTAGTCAATTTATCATTCTTAAATGTCCACCAATGGTCTGAATAAAATTACTTTTCTATTTAAACAAAAGCAAATATATTTATGTGAACCTTAGATTAGTTCTAGTTCTTCTTTTTTTCTAAATAAATAAACACAAAAACAAATTTAACGAGTTTCTTTCGAATTGATCCTCTGCCTTCAATCCTCATCCAAGAGTCCGCTGCAAATGTTTATCCCTTCGCTATTTGGCAACATACTGTTTGGATTTATTGAACAAACTTTAAAAATTTCATTTTGGAAAATTACTTTTTTGCAGAATTACAACAATTACTCCAAAATTGACGCAACAAATGCGAGCAATAATTGAAGAAATGATTGCTCAATTGAATAATGCGGTACAAGTGCGTGTGTTTAATAAATTTACTGTAAGTTCTTTAAGAAATTCTTCAAAAGAGTCAAAAATTCAAAATAAACATTTGCAGCTCTGTGATCCTCCTCATTTTGACACAACTGGACTATTACATTCAAAGAGACTGTACGGACCAAGAGTGTCGATTTTAGTTGACGAATTGTAAGTTTTTTTTTCGTTTAATGCATTCAATGTTTTCATATACTAAAGGGAGTTTTATTTTTTTCATTTAGCGGAGCTCCATCTCTCGAAGCAGATGTGGACAATTACGAACATGTTCTTAAGGTGACAACACATAATGATGCGTTATATGCATACTACTATACAGATGACCAAACAAATAAGGTGAGTTTATTGATGATTTTTGGAGGGTCAATATCATTTTATGATCCTAAGATGGGTGTTTGTCGAGAGCAAGGCATACGCGATGGATTGGAACGGAATTCATTATATTACCTCCAAACCCCGAGGGCATAGGGAGGAAAAAAATGCACGTTTTTCTTTGGGTCACTGCTTCTGTTTTGAGCAAAGACCGTTGATCTTCAAGTTGTTCATAGTGAGTCTTCTAACCCTAATATTTAAATTCGAATGACTGCTTCGCGATGTTGTCTTTTTGTTTTCGTCTTTTACCAATCTAACGTCCTATACGCTGCCTTATTTCTTATCCAACAGATTCTGGCTTGATTTAGGACGCAATTACTGGTTTTATGTAATTAATGGACAACGAACCTTTAGAACCTATCACAGGCAGTTATTGACAAAAGCATGTACATTTCTCGTGATATTTCCCGAGACTTTCTAGGATTCACAGTCATACAAGAGAAAGGATTTTACGCTGGATATTTGACTATAATTGAAACTAGTGGTATCCTGTTCTGTGCTTAACTTTTGGGTCAATTCCGCAAACAACTAAAACAAAACATTTCAGGTAGAGTTAAACCACTCGACACGTCCTCAATTTGCTTCTGAATACTATTCTGAGGCCCATCAGAATTTTTGTCTTCATTCCATTGATCCTTAAGATATCAAATGATATGTGGAATAAGCAAACGTTTGCTGAAAATTGTGTTCCAATCACATGCACGATTTGTTGTGATTTGAACACAATTTTCAGCAAACGTTTGCTGATTCAACATCAACATATCGTCTGATACTAGCTTTAGACTGACTGATTTTTCATTCACTTATCACTTGCAGTGATCGACAAGATTGCGTCTGGCCCGCTGATGGTACTGGCCAGTAAAATGATGTCATCAAGTCGAATTTCTTTGTTAGGTTTCTCGAACTGTTAGGGGTTCGGTGTCAATACTCCTAATTCATGAAAGATTTTGCGTAGGAGTCTCCTTCGGCTCTATTCTTGCGTGTTAGACTTTTTTTCTATCACATTTCCCCATCCCAACGTATAAAGCACGACATTTGGTTGGGTGGTTGTTCCTCTTTCGAATAGGGACAGTTTGTTCGTGATGGGCACTTTCATTTCCATAGGCATGCTGTCTGTAGAATTTAAAGAATGATTGCTTACACTAAAAAGTGCATGACTTAGATTGGCTTTAATCTCGTGTCTAAAGTATTGTTTGAGAGAATAGCATTAACAACACCTCGTAGACACAGTCACTTTGGCAGGAATGATAGCAATTTGGAACTACACCACTAATTCACCATCTGACTCCTTTTTAAGTGATTGTTTGAAGAGTTTTGAATTCTGACAATCAATTCTCCGTATATAATCCACTTGGGAAGACATTTCTGCTTTCCCCTGTCAGGAAATGAACTTGCACTTCGATTTCTGTCAATTGACCAAGTGACTACCACTTGCGCCAACTGAGCGGTGAGTATAAGTCAGCCAACTGATGATTAAGAACGGAGGAGAAGACCAACCTCTCGGGTTTTCTTCTCCTCAGTGAGTTCTTCGACCTGTAAAAGTGTTGATATTATCTCTCTTGGTCATAAATATTTATGGTCACTGAAGATGATTTTTATGCCCCACATTTTGATCGGTTTCCAACTCCTACAGAGCCCAATAAGCGAGTGCGCGACCCATTGAATGGTTAGTAGGCTTCAGTTCTTTGCCAAAGTTATGTACGAGAGGTCAAATTGTTGAGAATGACGCGATATTGTGAGGTTTTTCTTAAGTACTCACTGCTACATACCACAGGAACTGGTCCATTAGACATTGAACCACTCTAATAGCTACGGAAGGACCGGTAGCTTGCCCCTTCTGTCGCACAATGCTTAAGGCATTATGCAGTCAGAACCGAGTGAGACTGTGCTGGGTACCAGGACACTGCGGTATAGCTGGAAATGAGCAAGCGGATGAGCTTGCGAGGATAGGCGGGGAATTGCAAGACGGAGGAGATGTGGATATTAAGGAGGTGGCCTTGCATCATAAAAAGCGATATTAGGAATAAAATAAATAAGGAAGCCGACCGTAGGTGGGAGGGCCTCACCGGTCACGCAATATCTAAGGCACTTTGGCCGCAATACGACCGTAAAAGATCTAGGGAAATCCTCAAACTAGGCAGATAGCAGCTCAGGACACTGATCGGCATATTATCAGGGCACTGTGTTCTTAGAAAACACGCCAGAAGACTAGGGCTGGCAGACTCGGACGACGGACACTTGCAGATTCTGCAATGACCTGCAAGCCGAAGAGGACATAACACATATACTGTGCGAATGTGAGGCAATATGTCGCAGTAGAAGGGCATTTTTGGGCAGGTACTACTTCCAACATTTAGGGGAGATAGACAATACCAACTTCAAGGGGCTACTTGGTTTTTGCAGGGAAATTGGGGCTTTCTCAAGGGCAAGTGTTTAGGTGTTTTTCCATTGTAGGTCACTGCAATTGGTTCCCCCTAGGGATTGCGATGGGCCCTTTTGGTGCCTAGTGCTAGTGCCGTATGAGACATCTCATACCCCTTTTTAACCTAACCTAACCTAACCTTGCCCCTCGTGTACTATGCAATGTCTTTCGCTGAATTTTGCTTCCATCGATCCTTCAAACACAATAAAAAAAAGCCTGTAGCTTGTTTTTCTGACATTCCTCCCTTTGATAATAATTGTGTTGCATAACAAGTCCTTAACGCTTCAGAGTCTAAGGTTGTCCGCTTTCCAGAGCTTGTACTTTCGAGGAAATGTTGTTGTGACATTTTTGTTAAATGTTAAATGGTTTTTCTTGGTGACCAGGTGACCAGGTATTTTAGAAATTATTAATCTTACTGGTCGATGGTTTCCGAATCAAAATAGAAACTATTTCCGTCCTTTCCCGACGTTTCGTTAGTGTTTTTCCAGCTTCTTCGGGGGATTTATTTTATCTTTTATTGAGCTAAAATTTCTGGTTTCATCGATTTTAGAAATTCTAGTCATGCGCTTGCATTGTACCTACATGTCTATCACACAATCCCTTGTACTCGGAATTGTGTTAAGAACCCCGAAAGAACTATCACCGAATCCGTCGTAGTAGACATTTTTGAATTTCAAAATTCGGATTCGTATTAGCATTCTTCTTTGAAAATCGTAGCAAAAATTTCTACTACGACGGATTCTGTGTTCTTTCGGGGTTCGTAACAAAATTCCGAGTACCACGGATTCTCTGATAGACGTGGAAGAGTTGTAGTTGAAGATTCGACTGCGAATTTTATGGGATTGTACAGTGCACGTTCTGTACAGCATTATTCAATCTCGAAGACGAAAATGTTCTACCTTCGTTCCCAAATAATGTATTTTTTAAGTTTTTCAGTTGTAAATTATTTTTACAAAATTCTTTTACTTTTCTTATTTGTGCTGTCATCCATTGAAGGCTAATATGGAAAAGTACGCAAATATTTTTATTTGTTATATAATATACTAGTGACTTTCTAAATTTTGTTGTTGTATTATTTGCTTACAAAATTTTAAATTAATATTTTAGGTCAAAGTGACAGAAATCTTTGATATGACAGAGGATGATAGTTTGGCAACCGATTTGAATATATTCGAAGGCTCCGTTGAAGATCATCCCAATCCACATCAACATCAACATTACGCGGTGGAGAGTGAATGGAATGGAATCGAATCAGGTAAATTCATTTTTTTTTCTTATATGTATCTGTTCATGATGTATACTATACTTTGGGTCAACAAGGTTTACATAAAGAAACATCTGTTACAAAAAGAGAGTTTGCTTCATCACGCTATAAAATTCGAAATTTATCAGATAATTTGTCATCACATTTTGATATAATTCTTAATTTATTACATATATACAAGAAACATTCACCTGCTTAATTATTTCATAAGAAAGACGCTTCATTATGATTGTAATTAATGCCAATCGAGCTTAATCAGAATTTAAAATTTTAAATTAATGATCTATGTTTGCTTTTTAGTCATCTTCATCAAATTTATCAATTACAGACTAGTGGACATAGGAAAATATCATAATTAGCAGGAGATTTACCAAAGCAAAGAACTCGGTGTGATGAGCTTACTTTTCTTGAATTCCGTTTGTAAATGAAGGTCAGATAACAAGGGCTACCCCCTTTGAAACTCGCTCTTTGAAGACATAAAATATATATTCTCCTACACAACACAACTGATGCATTTGAGACAATTGGTCGCCAAAACTCTTGATCTCCTTTTTTTTAAAGTTCCCACCGCAAATCCCACAGTCAGTCTGAAATGCCATCAATAGAGAAATCAGTAATGGATTAACCCAACCAAAACCAAGTCACAGAACTATAGTTGTGGCCCTAGACCTGTCAAACGCCTTTAACATTGTGAGACCACGGTAAACTGCAAACATTCTTGAGACCAAACTTCAATAAATGCAGGCTTGCAAATCACCTGAGGAATACTAGCTCATACACACAGAAAAATTTAACGAAGGAATGCCCAAGGGCGGGCACTGTCTCCACTTGTCTTAAATCATTTTATGTCCTGTATATCAAAAATTCCATCACCTACGGAAGGAATAAATATAATTTTATAATACGGACGATTGCACAAACATTGCATCAGATCGCAACATACGTGATCTGTGCGCATCGATCAATGCTTGCTTGGGAAAGTTAAAGGCGTTTTTCATAGACTGCTATTTTCAACTGTCAAAAACGAGGTAGATAAAGGTCTTTACCACTTTAAAGTTAATAGATGTCTATTGTAGCATTCTCTACGATTGGTCGATGTTTGGTGCCTCTTCTTGTTGACAGCATTTAGTTTGTTACAGCTTACTCTGCGTTCCGCCAATTATATCAATAACATCGCGGTCTTACTTACTTTACTTTACTTTTGATGGCGCTACAAGTCCGGGGCGGACCTGGACATCAACCGACACGCCTCTCCATCAGCCAGCTCGATCCAACGCCAGCTGCCTTCAGTTGCGCACGCCAGAAACAGCGATTGGCAAGAGTAATTCTTCGCATGATCTCAGCTTTCTTGTCACTGCTGGAGTTCACCGCAGAGCCTAGGTAGGCAAAGTCTTTCACTACCTCAAAAGTATACCTGTCCATTGTTACGTTCTGTCCAAGGCGACGATATTGGATGTCCCTTCTTGTGGACAAAATATATTTCCTTTTGCTTTCATTCACCAATACCATTATTGAGTCAGAAGCGGCAACCCATTACCCTTGGTGACCAGGTGTATACTCACCAATACCCACAAATGCACCACTGACAGCTCACCGAGTTCTACCGATTATGTCAATGTCATCGGCGTCTGTATAGTTTATCTCTACACACGCTATCAAAGGCAATCTTAAAATCAATGAATAGGTGGTGGATGTCGATTTGAAATTCATGGGTATTCTCCAAGATCCGAAGTAGTGTGAAAATTTGAAACTGATAAATGCCTATCAGGTTGTTGACCATCGGCCGAAGGAGTTCACAAATTACTGCAGACAGGATCATGCATGCAATGTTGAGGAGACTTATTATACCCCTGTAGTTAGTGCAGATCAAAGGATTTCATTTCTTTAGGACCGATGCTGAGATTCCATTCATCGGGCATTATTTTATCCGACCAAACTGCCTGTCAGCGGGAATTTGGCCATCTTCCCCGTTTAGCAGCCTGAAGAAGTGGTCCTTCCAAATTCTCAGCACCGACTGTGATTCTACCACGATGTTACCTTGTTCAGCTTCGGTTCGGGATTTAAAGCTTTGACATGTCCTCTCTACCTTTTGATAAAACTCTCGAACCCCATTCCTGGAGTGACATTTCTCTATCGACTCAACCACGCGTTTCTATTCCATCTTTTTTTTTCTTTGGAGAAGTTTGTGCTCTTTCTTCCTCTGCCCAAACATCGTCGTCTACAAGTATTTAATGAGACTTGAAAGATGATGCCGTGTGTGAGTTTCGCACAATTCTTTTCATGTTGAAGAAGACGCTGCTTACAAAACTCTCATTCAGAACATCTAAATGTCAGTTTATTGGATGTATGTGACAGATTAGGAAAACTTTGAAGATTTGATGGAATTAAGGCCTACTGTCCACGTAAGCTACGCTTCATACGCGCGCTTTCATCATTTGAAGCTTGTTGTATCTAAGCTTGCTTGCAGCTGGCAAAATCACATCGAGCATTATTTATTTATTCATTAATTTTCTCAGAGCCGCGTAACAATTTAAAAAGGGTCGCTGGTGTAGGTTTTACCAGCGGTCCATACGGGTATAGAGGAGAGATTATTTACTTGATCTAACTAGCTCATCCTGGGCCTACCTAGAGGACATCTGCCTTATGGAGTCTATATAGCACGTCTTGGAATACCAGTTGGAAACATGCATTTAACGTGATCAAACCGCCGAAGCATGGATCGCTCCATCAAGGAAGTAGCTGCTCCACATTGAGTGCCTCACGTATTCAGGTGTTTCTTATACAATCTCTGCAAGCCACACCGACGACACCAGCAATGTATTTCATTTTCACAGCCGTATGCAAGTTTTATCGCTTTTTGGTGTCAAAATTTTGCGTACACGAACAAAAATTTATAAAACTTCGAAAGATCTCGTAAAAATTCGTAAAATTGATCACTCACTTCGCGGCGTATACGGATTAAAAGATGGTTATTGACCAAGATCACCTGCTTAGATCTTTTCCATCAGCCGACTTCGGTACCCACAATAAGGTTTACATAGAGCCCAATTCAGTCCTTAAAGGAGATTCCTTATAATCTATCAAAGCTTTAGCATCAGTGCTGCATGAGAAGGATAGAATAGACTATAGAGATTATGGACTTAATCTAACCTTTCATCCTTGGCCAAACCACTTAAGCATTGACCACCTCGTCTGGTGAAAAAGCATTAAGTTCCTTTCGTATTCTTGTGAGCCTTATACGATCTCTGCGGGTCACACCAGCAAGCGTATGAATCTCATTACGGCAGCTTGTATCCGCGGTCTAAATCTTTTGTAAGTGTTGGAACAACGCCAAATTAAAGACACAATTTAGCTTTCAAACCAAATTAAGTCCTCCTAATAACAGAATGACCAAGCTGTCTCAAAATTGACCCATCCTGACCAATCCTACAAGAAAACTCAGCATTGCTCCTTCCATCACTCGTGAAAAAGACCCCGAGATACTTAAACTTTTTATCTCTTCAATGGAACTCCACTAACATGCAGAGTGCATTGAACAGGTGTTCTGGAGACTTCAACACATCTCGTGCGTGTTGAAGTTCTGAGAGGACCCAAGGATGACCAAGTTATCATCAAAAAGCAAGTGACTCATCCTCAGATCTCCAAATTCGAAACGTTCTTCGCCAATACTGCGCTGTAACATCCAATCCATATAAGTAATGTAAAAGAGAGGAGACAAAACGCACTTCTGGCGAAGTTCAACGCCCACTGTGAAAGAAATTTACTTAACATTGTTTACCTGGGGGCTAACTATGCACTTCGCCGCGAATCGCATAATTTGCGATTCATTCAGTTCGCTTCGCAGCTTGGAAGGTAGACATTCAAAGAAAATCACACTATTTCTCGCTGCAGTCTATTTTTTTTTACCATGCAAAAGCACCGCTGCGCTTACAACCTAATTCGTCATCAAATTATTATCTATCGCATTTCACGTCGAAAAAATGGCGTTCGCATTTACATAGTTGCGCGAATGTAATGGAGCGAAGTGCGATAGTTTTCGCCGGCGAAAATGCGAAATCGATAGAAAATGTGCTTCGCGGCGAAGTACATCGTTAGCCCCCCCTGAAAACAGTTTGTATAAAGAGATTGAATGTCTCTCAAGAAAAAGCCGTCAATTTCATATTCCTGTAATACACTCCAGAGTTTACCTCTAGATAGCGTTGCCAGCCCTCCGGGATAGGGATAGATCTAGATTGTCCGGGTTTTTCATTTTTTCATCGAGAAAAGGAAATTCGAAATCATCAGAGCTTGAAAGTGTCAAGTGAATTCTGAAACATATTGTAATACCTACCAACTTTGGGTAATCGACAAAAGAAAGGTTCGAAAGCACTAAATGAAAAAATTACTAGTGTTGTATGTCCACCACAGTATGCGATCTATTAAAGTCCATGTATAATCACTTAAAAATTATAAAATATTTTGCTGAATTGCTCGACAATGCATATAGAATACCAGACACTTTTATACCATTCAAAAAGGTGATTGCCTTCTCTTCACCCGGCAGTGGAACGACTTTTGCTTATGTTTGAAACCCTAAAATAATATTTCGAAAACGTCAAAAATCCACCGAAAATAATACAATTTTTTTTTTTGTTTATGGTTGTTTAATGCGGCAATATTTTTGTTTGTAAAATAGGAAATATATTTTGTTGCCAATAACTCGGTTCCCAAGCAAAATTTCCAAAATCCCAGAAATTGATTTTCTTTATCTCCTTCCCTTTCCCATTAATTGGAAGTTGGAAAAATATGGAGTAGGTATCTGAGACAGGGTTTAGTCAACTTTCTTCTTCAACACTTTTATATGTGTCAGAAAATCAGCCGAGAATAATTATTCAGCGAAAATGACACATGGCCTTAAAACATGAAGTAACTAACGCAAGGGCGCAGTAGCGCAGTGGTTTGTGTATTGGACTACTGTGCGAGGGATCCCAGGTTCGATCCCCGGAAAAACCCAAATTACATCTTAAAGTTTTTTCTACTGCGCCACCTCTCGCGAACGTCTGACAAACATCCGAGAGTATGCCTGTCATGAAAAAGCTTCTCAATTGAGCCGTTCGGACTCGGCATAAAATTGTAGGTCCCTTCCATTTGTCCCAAAAATAGAAACTCACACAAAACGAATGGTTGCGAGAAGCTAGGCCTTGGGTGTCACCCGTCTGTTGCGCCACCTATTTATTTTTATTTTTTTTTAACTAACACAATAGTAGGTACGCGCATTTTGGTCCTAGTTTTGTACTCTATTATAGATCGAATTTTATCCGGGAAAGTCCGGGATGTTCATGCTCGAGAACTACTTTCTTCAACTTATTTCTGGCAATCCTACCTGGAGGGACTCGGTCCTTATCTTTAACATTTGCGCGGACGAAAATCGTAAACGTAATCTTGTATTTTCTTTATTGTAATCTAACAATTGACCAAAGAGTTTTATTCTATTCAATTACGAATCTATTCTTGTATCTAAATCTATATGTGTGCACTTTTTTTTAATTGGTTTTTCGTTCTAAATTTTTCCAGTACAAGTTATTCCAACACCACCCGAATGTCGAACAGATATTTTTTAAAAGACGTTCAGTTCAAACAAAAAAAAATAATCCACTTTTACACATTTTTTTATTTAAAAATAAAAAATAAAAATACACAAATCTTTTGGATAAGGTAAAGAAAATTACGAAAACTATTCTGTAGATATTGAATTGCATGCCTCTTGATTGGTAGTGGGTTTGATTTTCATTCATAGTACGTGTTTGTTTTGTTTTAACATTTTTCATTTTCCATCTCATGTTGCCGTCGCCACCGGTCTTCAATATCCGTAGTCTAAAATATCTACATATATATAAAAATAATTTATGGTTATTGTTTTAGATTTTTTCATCGACAAAACTCCCAGCGAAGTACAACAGCTACAACAAATCTACGAAACAAACAACAATAATTTAGAACACTTGAACAATAATAATAATTCTGAAGCAATCATCACCAGAGAAACCGAACTACAATCCCCTCAACATTCATCCTATGACATGGATGAACACGATGCAACAGTATTCAGTGATCCTGAAGTCGATCATCATCTAGATATGGAAGCAACTCCAGAAGCTACACGCAAGACTGTTCATCGGAGTAGAAGTTTCACGCAAACTTTATTACCACCTACCTCTCAAGATATGGCTATAAATATCGACTAAGAGGTGAGGATTAAGCGATCTATAACTTTTTAGAAAGAAAAAATTAAATAATAATCGTTAACAGTGATCTAATCTAATCATTACAAATTTGTATAAATAGTTTCTTATGTTTTTCTTTTTGTATAGTAGTTGTTTTAAATATATTTAGGGAAATGATTTTCTCAATATATAAATGCTAATGCATTTAGTTTTTTTTTTTTCTTCCTTTGTGGTACGACTACGAGTGTGATTTTGGAGATTATTGTAAAAGAATTTGTATTAAAGAAGAACAAGAAATCAATAACCGAACGATAAACGAACAAAGTATTTAACAAATAAAATGTGCATTATTAATTTGAGTCTAAGCTCTTTGAAAGAGCTCTAAAACGGAAACAAACAATTTATACAAAGAGATTGCAGAGTATTTTTTTTTCTTTTGTAAATATTATTATAAACTAAATTGTATATAAAATAAAATAAGTTCTCTCTTTGCTGAAGACACTGATTTTTATTGTAGAATTGTATTTTCTTCATGACATAACAATATAATATTATAAATTGACATTCCTATCAAGAAAATTACATAAAACTACGAGCTTATTGGTTTATAAAACAAATTGAATTGTATATACATATTTATAAACAAATTAACAATAATAATGTTCTAAACAAGGTGGAATGAAATATGTGTAACTGTCATTATAAAAAAACAACAAAAATCATTATTTTATTATTAATTTATAATAAATAAAAAACTAAAGGCTGTGCGCTAAAGCGACAAAGATATAAATAACTAAACATATAAATAAAAAGGAATGGAAAATAAAATATATACATAAAAATCAATTACTATTATTAAAAAAGAAAACACACACTTTGGAGTTTCAAACTGAATAAAATGTTTTAAAAAACGTTTTCGAGTTCTAAACTGTTTGTTGCTTTTGTTTTGTCCATTAGCACGCATAGAAATAAATAATTTGTTGTACCTACCACATATCTAGTGTTAAGAATATTATATGAAATTCTATTATTATTTTTATTTTTTATAAATATTTTAAGTTATTGAAATAAAATAAAAATAAAAGCAAACAAAATTCAGTTTTTTTTTTTTAAATTGTTTAATGTCTGGAACTCTCCAGTAAGGTGATCCTGCAATATTCTGGCGGGTCATAGTTAGCAAAGGGTGTCCCATAATTCACGCAGAATTTAAAATTTGCGCCATTTAATAGTACAGTGATGCCAACGGAAAAAAAAAGATAACAATGTGACAGCTGACCGTTTGGGGTTAGTATAGTCAGCAATTTTCGAACAAAATATGTCCGTCATAGTGATTTGAAGCCATGAAGAGAGTAATAATTGAAAAGTGCAGGGATCAATTATTGATCTTAAACACTCTGGGTGTCCTGTCACCAAACAAGTCGTTCAACAGAAAACATCGAACCAGTTCGGGAGAGTATTGCTGACAGTGCATGAACATCAATTTGGCACAGTAGTCAAGAATTGGGCATTTCAAAAGGGAAGCGAATTCTCACAAATCCCTTGAAACTTCATGCTTACAAAGTTCAATTGACTCAACAACTGAAGACTAGGTACTGACCATGCGAAGATTTTGGATTTTGAAACAACAACAAGTGAATGCTGATTTTTCGAGCAAAACCATCTTCAGCGATGAAGCTCATTCAGGGCTGTCGGCAATTCCGGGGAAAAAAAATTCCCCCCGAACATTTTTTGTCCCCTGGAAAATATTCCTCCTATCGTCAATATCCATCGGAATTTATTTCCCCCGGAATTTTTCGAAAATATGTTTGAATGCATTGACGTTGTCAATTGTGATTTATTCAGTTGTCATTTAAGCTCATATTTGGAAGTAATTTGCAAATTATTTGTGTTAAACCAAGGAATTGTGCTAATTTTAGTTATTGCAAAGAAGCAAATTGGATTTATACTTATTTAAGTAAAGAAAGTGTTCAATTCAGTGAAATATAAAAGAAAATATTAAGGTTACAAAATTCACAGCGCAGCGTTTAGATTGCTAGCCGAGCAAGAAATTCGACAGGAAAAAAATTAAGATTTAACAGAACAACTTTAACAGATATGTACATCCAATCCCTTGGATGGAGTTACCACAGACATTGTTAGTGGAAATTAAATTGCGTTGTAATACAGTTATTAACATTCGATATTTATTAGATTTTACCAGTACTAAGGGTAAAAAAAAAAACAATTTTTAAATATTTGCTGTGTTGTTTCTAGGACAATAGGTGGTTACCTGACAGGAGTCCAATCATGAGTCAAACTTATACATTCTATTTGCTCCTATTCGTAGTGAAACCGTCGGCAATGTCGCGATTTGCATTCAACAAATTTACACTGAGTACGCCAATCTTATGCCACTTTTATTTCCTTTGTTAAAATCAAACACAAATAATAAAATGCAACAGATTTTAAACTTATTCTCATAAAAACTGCCTTCATTTTTCAATTTCCACCTGCAAATTTGCGAAGGAAATATTCCGGGGGGAATTTTTGTTCACGATACCAATTTATTCCGGGGAAACTTTTTCCCTTTTTCGAAATTCATTGCCGATACCTATTTTTGAAAAATGGGAAATGTTTCGGGGGGAATTTTGTTCACGATAGCCCTGATTGTCATCTTGATGGCTTCGTTAATCGTCAAAATTATTGCATTTGGGGTTCAGAAAACCCACGAGTAATTGTTTCTTGGGCGGTGGCCATGGTGTAGTGGTTAGAGTCATTGCTTGTGACCCGAGCGGCGTTGGTTCGAGCCCCGGCGGGGGACAGCAATACTCTGCCACCGACCATAAAAGAGAAACGAATAATATCAGAGTTTCTCCACCACTACACCAAAAAAGGGGTTTCTGCTTGGTAGTACAATGGACCGTGATTCGTCTGAGTGCTCCAGGATTTGGAATCCCCTTTTATATTAAAAAAAAAAAAAAAAAAAAAAAAAAAAAAAAAAAAAAAAAAAAAAATTGTTGAGAAACAAATGCTTCCACAAGGAGTGACTGTTTGGTGCGGATTTTGGGCTGGAGGCGGACCATTATTCTTCGAAAATTCGGCTTTTCGGGCAAGTAACAATTAATGGTATTCGCTATCGTGACATGATAACCCAGTTTTTAGTGCGGCGAACTGCAAGACGGTGCCACATGCCATACAGGCAGAGAAACAATTCAATTTTGTACTGCATGAGTCATTGTATGTATAATGTAAATAAAAGCGTACGTACTTGCCAGCCGTGTCGGCCATTTATCCGATGTGCTATTCCCAACATAACCCCAATCTGTATACTCTATGAATCAATAGAAAATTGAAGCTTTCTAATAAAAAATCTGAATTTTCTATGAAAATTAAATTTTGCGTGGATTATGGGACACCCTTTATATACTTACTTAGGCGGCTCTACAGTTGGGGCTTGGGGGTGAACCAAGGCCTCTACTAACAAGCCTCTCCAGTTAGCCTGATCCTTGCCCGACTGCTTCGAGTTGCGCACTCCAAGTTGGTTAAGTTCCCTCCTAATTGTGCGAGTCACTTTAAGACGCTCTGACGCTGACCGTAGCTTAATTCTGAATTTTTGGCCGAATTTTATCTTCCGTATAATTATTCTGGGTTATCATGATTACAGAATCCGTCGTATTCTGAATTTTGCTACGAACCCCGAAAGAACTATCACAGAATCCGTTGTAGTGTTGCTAATTTGCTACGAATTAAATTCGTATCAAACATTTGGAAACGTTTGGAAATATACACAGCACTTTGGAAATAAGTTTTCAATATTTCGTTCTGCGGAGGTATGATACTGACTTTCTGTCAAGATTTCGAGCGGAAAACAGCTGTCAGTGTCAAAATAACCTATGATTTAAAAAGAAACCACTAGATGGCCCACCCTTTTAAACATATTCCACGTCCACAAGTGCTACATAATTTCTTCTTTTTGTTGCTGAATTATATTTCCGTAGAACAAATTTTCTCTTCGTTTTCTTTTAACCTCACTTTTGGCAATTAGTTTGGCAGCCATAGCTCATCAGCGAGGCGTCAAATGTGGCATTTCTCACTCAGGATTTACATGAAATAAATGTTTAGTGCGTTAAGTTGACCAGGCTTACAATCAAAACAATCATTTTATTGACTGGAGTGCTGTGACTTGTATCCATCGCTATCAATCTGTCACTCAAACTCAATTCTTGATAACTCTTTTAAGCGATTGAATATTCTGCCAGTTGAAATGAAGCTTCCGTCATTTGATCTAGTCTAAAAATCCAATCAATAGAACGAACCAAATTACACTGACAACTGGACCGGATACACATAGTCTAGGTATTGCTAATTACAGTATCTAACTCCATTCAGCAATAACAGATATAAATAGAAATCTCTTGATAAAAATATCTGTTTTGTTAACAAATCATAAGAATAAATGAAAAATCCCACCGCCAGCGATTGGAAACACAACAAACAATCATTACGAGCTGTCAAAAAATGCCCGGAGTTAGCTCCATAGAACTTTTAACATCCTTGGGCAAATCCACTCCTCCACACACTAAACTCAACTGGAATTACCCATAATCCGTCATCTGCGATTTGCTGGTGTGTCAAAGCATTTCAATTATTGTATATTGTTGGCCAAAGCCGAGAAACCACTTTAGAAAACAAGTCCGCATCCAAATCCAGAAATGTCAGTTCACACTTACATATAGCGACCATGATCTAGCACTAGCACCACCGCCGCGCCGGCCGCCACCATCACCATATCGATCGCCAGTATTATATGGAACAAATGCATCCATTGCATTTGAGATTGATACTTTTTTTTTGTATTTTTAATCTTAATTAATATTTATTAAGCTCGAGAGCGCGAATGGAATCTTATAGCAACAAATCAACAAACGCGTTCAACACTTTGTCTTTTATCGACAGGTTGGGGGCGGGTGGTGCGCCGGCCTGCGACTTTATATTTCTTATGTGATCTAGCATCTAGATCGTGGCGTTGCCTCTGTACAATTAGAATAAATTTGCATCTATGCTGAACTAATGTCGCGATCTGATTTAAATCTGTACGCAGAGTGCAGTTCATTTTTTTTTTGCTTAAAATTCACTTTTCTTAATAGAGCACCTTTGTCTTGTTGTGCATGTGTGTCGAGGAAGGAGAACCCGCCTGATGTCCATGCCGATGGGGGGATGGCCTTCAGGTGCGGCTAAAACGTAAACATAATATCCAATCCAATACCGTATCTAGTTTGCATATAAATGCTGATGAAATGAGTTATTATGGCACTTTGAGATCTGCAAATAAATTATCTGGAAATGCACACTTGGGTGTTTTTGAAAAATTAGTCGTTCTCGGCGACAAAACATAGTCGCGATCGCAATGGAGGTTTACCTATTTGTTGCAGTTGCAGTGGTCACTTGGTCAGTATAGGGTACAACGATGCTGCTGTGAGAGGTGCTTTGGAATTCATGTCATCGTCGTGTCGTGGTCTGTTCTTGATCCGGTTCTTAGCGTGATCCAAGTTAGATACAAACAAAATGCATTCTTCCAGGTTCGCATAATTTTTCGAGACACTGCGATTTTTAATCTGAATTATGCAAAGTCTCGATATCGGCCACCTGTTTGCCTTGGTACGGTGTTATGGACTCCCTCGAGATCTAGACTTTCTGCATTCATGTTTTAATCTATTTTGTTTAAGGTATGCTTTCACTTTAAAACTACTTTGTCATTAAGGAAGCTCATTCATTTGGCTATTCCAATTGGTGAATAGTTGAAGGGGTGGAGTATTTAAGAACTGTCAGGTTAGGGCCTTCTCCAAAACCGTCTGACAAGAAAGTCTGACAACTGAAAAACAGAAGCACAGAAGACTAATTTCACTTTGCCTGTGTTATGGTGGTTTACACTTTACCAATAATTTTATGCATATGCAGACATAATCTGGCAACTCTTTGTTCTCTATCATAGAGACCAAACTAGTTCGTAAGGATTTCTGGTGGCATTTTTGCTGACTTATTTACTTTTGGGGCCGCTTACAGTCAGTGGTAGATCATGGCCTCAACCAACAAGCCCCTCCAGCCAGCTCGGTCCATATAGCTAGCTGCCTCCAGTTGCGTACACCAAGTTGGTTGAGGTTGTATTACAATTGTGCGCGCCACCCAAGGTTGGGTCTTCCACTGCTACGTGTTACTTCAGGGGTGGACTCAAAGACTCGTCGGGCTGGTGCGTTGCTGTCCATATGCTCCAAGTGCCCCAGCCATATCAGCCGTTGTATCTTAAGCTTTTTGACCAAGTCAACGTCGGTGTATAGCCCGTAAAATTCGTCGTTAAATCTTCTCCTATCCAAAAATTCTTCAGTAGAATCTTTCTTTCCTCTCAAAACAAGGTTGTCATCCGATTTCGGAATGATTAGGGTCTTATATAATATCTCCTTGGTTCTATAAGAGAGGGTTTTACTTCTTATAGATGCCTTCTTAGCCCGAAGAAACAGCGATTGGCAAGAGTGATTCTTCATTTGATTTCCACGCCGATGTCATTTTGCTAGGTGATAGTGGAGCCCAGGTAGACAAAGTCTTCGAAGTTATATCTGTCCATTGTGACGTTTTGTCCGAGTCGTCGATGTTGAGACTTCTTTCTCGTTGACAGCATATACTTCGTTTTATCCTCATTTACAGCCAGACCCATCTTCGCCGCCTCCGTTTCAGTACTTGGGCTATTTACTTGCAATCAATGCGCCACTGACAGCTCGCTGCGATCTTCCGATAATGTCAATATCATATGCAAGCAGTTGAACAGACTTCTGAAGAACTGTAGGTACCTCTAATGTTCGTTCGCCTGTGAGTTTCCTGGCACTATATAGCGAAAAAAACTGGGCGTCCTGACGGAGCACAGGTCTTTTGCAAAGCTTCAAAGCAAGGCTAACCTGAAGCTAACAGAGCCAAGAGAACCACAAAAAAAAGGTACTAGCGGTGCACTTAAAGTGGTTTAGGTTAGGTTTTCGGGTTACTGAATCAGGGGTGGGATTCTGTAAAATACGAAACGAAAAACGTTTTCACTAAATCTGTCTCTATCATATCTGTGGCAATAGACAGAGACAGCTATTGTCGAAACCCAGAGTTCTTTTTAACGCCCTTTCAAATGTGAGTTATCCGCAATAACTTTGGCCTAGTGGGTATACCTATAGGTACATTTTTTTAGGGCTCTGGAGATTGGAAATTGTCTCCTACCCAGTGATTAGTCTAGTTATCCTTTCTTTGGGTTCCTTATCACGTAATTTCTTAGACGGTTATCTAAAGCAAGAAAAATACTTCGGCGGATTTTTGGTCATGTGTGCGAGGAGACGTTATAACCGCGAACTCTATTAGCTGTACCAACGTGTGGATGTAGTACAAAAAGCCAAAACACTTCGACCACATTGGCTCAGAAACATCGAGCGATTGGATAATAATGCTGTAGCTAAAATCATCTTCGAATTCCAGCCCCCAGGTTTGAGAAGGCAAGAAAGACCGAACTTCCTTTTCAAAGACCAAGCCATCGCCGAATGGCAGAGCACCTGGTCTGGACGCAGTTCGTATCTGGGCGCTTGGCCAGTTTGCGCGGGTTCTCCACTGGCGCAAACAACAAAACAGCGCAACATGTCACACAGCTCGTGCTGATTTATTGAAGGAAACGTTTGGTTACAGCAAAGTCTCACGTTGCGGACCCGTGAATTAACCTCCAAGATCGTGGGATTTAACGCCGCTTTACTATTTTCTGTGGGTAGGTATATGTGAAGCCGCTATTCTACGCCGATAAGCAAGCCGAATCGATTGACCACTTGGAGGACAACATTCGCCGCGTTATTGGCGATATACGGCCACAACCACAAATGTTATAAAAAGTCATCGAAAATTGGAACTCCAGATTAGACAACGTCCGAGTCATATGCCAGAAATCATAAATTAAACTAAATTATAAATTAAATGATTGTTAAATTATAATGCCAGAAGATTATCTTTTGAACAAAGTAAATTTCATGTCAGTTTAAAAAATCATATTTGCTTTATTCGATTTCAAAGTTTTATACCTATAAAAAAAAACACCCTTTATATTCCACAAATCTAAGAAAATCTAGCACAAGTAATAAAGTAGATTTGTTTATCAGGATTGCCATCAGTACAGTAGCTGTTAAATGGACATCATGTTGAGAGAGTAATAGGAAAAAATAGAGCACCCGCTCAGTCTATGAAGAACCAATTTCATCGCTCAATACAGGGGCCCTACTCTGTATTTCGACTCGAAAGTTAGATCATTCGGAATCGAAACATTGCCACTCAGTAATTCGAAAGTCGGAATTAAATTTCCGAATATCAGTGGCCATTTTTTTTTTGTTCTCGCAAATCGGAATTTCGGGACTTCGCAACTCGATTCTTTATGTCAAACTCGTTCGATTTTCGGATTTTTCATTCGTTGACTATTTTCTAGGGCCCCAGAAGAGGTTGGCTTAGGTTAGTTTAGATTAGGTTGAAGTGGCTGTCGACAAAAGATGGAGACTTATACCATTATACAAGGTCCCTTGGGATACCACATGAATCTAGAAAGAAGTTTGAAACTTTGAATGGCTTAGTTTGTAAGATCGTTTAGTACATTTTAGTAGAAGGCTTCCAAATGGAGTTTCCGTTTTTGGCACAGAGCTGGACAAGTAATGAGAAAGTGGAAAATGATCTCCTTCTCCTCCGCGTCCAAACAAAATCGTTTGAGAATACGCCAAGTCTTGTTGCATGCCTGGCTATAAGGCAGTGTCCCATGATAACACATTATATTGTGGCGCTGATATGCTTTCTGTCAAGAGAGATTAAATTCTTCAAACATTTAAATTCTATAGCTTTGGCCAAATCTGTCTTGTCGCTAGACACAACGCGCCACTTGTCCACCTAATGTATGTTCTTATGATAGCATCCAGGTTTATTATGAGCGATAGGAAGACCTAAGGCACCCTTGTTTGGTATCATAGCGTAGTTCCGAGTTTGGCAAGTTCTTCAGCCTTGCAGTTTCCTGGAATGTCTCTATGCACCGGCACCCAGTAAAGGTGAATTGTTAACATTGAACTGCTCTCTATAGATAATTAATTTAGTGTAGAGACTGATTTCAGGCACTTATTTGTAGCTCATCTAACCGATACGGATATATTAAGCCAATATCACGATTTCTTTTAGCCAAGATAAGACAATTTTATCGCCATTATTTCCGCCTGAAATATGCTACAGTATAGTCTGGAAGATGGAAGTAGAGACTGAGGGTGAGGGGTCTATCGGAGAAAACACCGGTGTATAGTTGATGCTTCTTGGAAGAGTTTTGAATGTATTTAAGATATAGGCATGGTCAGTTGTTTTGCTGATCCTCCTTTTGATTCATTTAAGACAAAGCCAACCTAAGCCGAACTCACGCTCAACCAAATCTTTGTGAAAGAAGGCATGCGCATGCCCGAGGACAGAACTAACAGCCACCATGTACCACTTACAAAAAACGCGATCCTTGTTTTGAAGAACTATCCACGTATCCCTACAACACTTAAGGAGCTATAAGTCCACTGAGGGACTTAGTTCCCACCTAGTGGGAAATAAAACCACTTTTTGAAAGTGGACTTAGTTCCCAATGTCGATACCCCAGCAACTGAACCGATCTGTTCCCATTTTTTAGTGGGAACTTAGTACACATTTAACAGTTTAATACGTATGTGGGGGCATGCTGCCCCCTTGCTTGTGTTTACTGTCAGATTTGCAGTATATGTGAGAAATTGGGTGTATTGAAAGGGAAATAAAACCACTCGGAGTTTTCGGAATTTATTTCCCACCTTACATGGGAACTAAGTCCACTTTCCAAAAGTGGTTTTATTTCCCACTAGGTAGAAACCAAGTCCCTCAGTGGACTTAGTTCCCGGGGACTTATTTCCCTGCACCTGATAAGGCTGTTTTGGGCATTGAAGAACATATAGTCGCCCGCGTCAAATTAGTACTGCTTTTATCTTTCAAAAAACTGAGAGTGTCTTAAAGAACTGTAGAAGACCGGTAGCTACCAGCTACTTATTTACCAAGGGCATAAAATAAGTCATTTCGAAAATTTGTTAATAACTGCAAATTCAATCTAAATCGATAGTAAACAGGACCTGAGTAAGTGCTTTCATAATTTTAATAATTTTATTGGTTTCCATTATATACTTGACCAATTAAAGAAATGGAACTTATGGGTGATTTGAAGTCCACACCCCCTAGCTGACTGAAAATCAAAGTACATATAAATTATTATCAATGTTCGTATGAATTGATAAATTCATAAAAATTTGTTAATTATGACCAGGAACACTGGCCTATACGATAATACATTTTAATTTATCAGCTTTCACAAGAAGCAAGTACCACGTTAACTCATAATCTTGTCATTAAAAAGCATAAGGTATGCACAGTGCATGGGACATTACTTAAACAGTATATAGAACAACGGTAAAGTTAAAAATCGACAAGTCCATTAGTAAGTATGTATATATTAAATACGCGTGCAATTAATAAGTCGATACAATGTAATTGAATTATTTAGTTATTACCTGTAAGTGGCAAATCAAAATTAATAAAAAATAAATAAACAAGTTGATAGAAAAAGCTGCAGAATTATGCAAAAATATCTCTACCAGGGTTAAAACATTCCGCAACTAGAGGCGGTTAGGCAAAGATTGCTCTAACTGGAGAGACATGTTGGTCGAAGCCCAGGTCCACCCGGACTGTTGGGTTGGGCCACCTATAAGCAAGGAAGTAAGTAAGGGATGAAATACCCGACAGGAATTGGTTGCGGAATTTGTTTACGATTTGCAGTGAAGTGTTGATAAATTAAAGCAATAGAGAGAAAAATATTTTAGCCGAGTAATTGGTTGTATTTGTTGCTTAAATTTGTTTTTCCAGGACAAACACAAATGCAAAAACAAGCACTAAATAAGAAAACCCCCATGTACCACGAAACAACATCATGTCAAATCAATGCGTCCGTCGCATTTTATTTATTCTTTCCGAAGGCGGATACCTCGAATGTAATTTAGGCTCCGACGGAGTATGCGTTGCGGAGAATTCTCCGTTCCGACGGATACCTCAATAATAGTTTTTTGTTTAAGAAAATTAAAGGGTTTTCCAATAGGGAAAGGGTTGATATTAAAATTGAATATAAGCAAGTTGTGCGTCAGATTATTTAAAAGGATGCTAGATCTCAATCGCTCCCACAATCTTGTATCACTAAAAAGATCTAGAATAAGTACATCTGTAGGTGCCACTACCGTTATTACCTGCAGTGCATGTAGTATCCTGAATAAGTGACATCTGTCTGGTTATGTAGTCTCGTATAAAGTGAGTTTTATTTTATTAAATCTGACATTTTATACAGTGTGAGCATACACTAAAATTCTGACAATTTATACAGTATTTCAAGATACTACAGTGCACGATTTCTGTAGAAGCCGCATGGACGAGGAGGAGGAAGAGACTATTCTTAACCTCCTGTGCACGTGCCCAGTCCTCTTAGCTCGTAGAAAACGATGGCCCTTATTGTGATTGTCGATCAGCGATCGTCACGACAATTGTCGATTGCGTCGATTGATTTTAGCTATTCGTACGCACAACATTTTTTCACAACAAGAGAAAGCATCGACCAGATATTAGTAATCGACTACAAGCGATTGTCAAATCGACAATCACAGGTGTCGATCGATCGACAGTTGTCGATAAACGATCAACTATCGACACTCACAAGTCACAATAGGGGCTTATATCTCGGAGAATATACTTCTTCGACAATCTCGGCGAACTCGCTAAAACAAACATAAGTTGCCACTAACGCTTCATTCTTAGCCACTGCTGGTTCATCAACGGGTAGATGTGAGATCATTTGATCCTGTAGTATCACAATGGGGCTCCTCTGGCCTATGTGAGGCTGCACTTGTTGCGGCCTGCCAACCAACCTAACCTAACTATCAATGACATTATGTGTTGAATATGACACCGTTTAAATGACCGCCGATGTTTTGCTGGGTAACGATCATCCTAGGGGTTAAATTTTTTGACTAATCTGGTACATATCAGGCGAATCTTGAGCGATGGCGAGGCTTATGTTGACTTTGAGAGAACCGGTCTTTGCGCTTTATTGACATAGACCTGCGACTAAGGTGAGTTCTGAGATATGGCTTGTATGGCACGTAGTGCGTCCCGTTGGAACCATATGTCGTTCAAATCCATTATCATCCAATTTGATCCAAAAAAAATTGGTTATCTTGTTTGAAGGGCCAAAGTCCGAGTTCTTGTATCGGGTTCTCCTCCACACTCTCACGGACAGCGGCGACGTTTTCGGCAGATCTTGTTTTTCGTTAACGTACGGGTATTTGCTGATTGATCACCAAATCGGTTGACTCTAATTTGGCTATAAAGCGTGTCGGATGGTCGAATGGGAAGGAAGATTATATAAACCATTGCCACAAGAGAATACCAATTTCAATACATGTAGATGACAGAAAGTCTTAAATCTTCATCCATCGGTTAGCGGTTAGCTAACATGGAAAAGCCCATTTCTGCAGGCGGTTAACGACTGTCAGGCAGAATGAACCATTTAACCTGAGCGATGAAAGCCAAGACTTCCGCCCACCTGACCAAAATGAAGTGAGGTTACCAATATCCAACCTGAAGTCGAACGGATTAACTGCCGAGCTTTTCAAGGCAGCGGGGAATGGCTTGGTAAAGAGCATACACCAACTCGTCTCCAAGATTTGGTCAGAGGAAAGTATTCCTGATAAATGGAGCCTCAGCATTGTTTGCCCGATCCATAAGAAAGTAGACCCTCTAAACTGCGCCAACTATAAATGCATCAATCTCCTTAACATCGCCTACAAGATCTTGTCTGCCGTACTGTATAAACGCCGGAAACCATTTGTCAATGAACTGATTGGACCCTAACAGTGCGACCGACCAAAAATTCATACTACGGCAGATCCTGGAGAAAACTCAAAAACTCCAAATCGATACTCACCACACCACCTGTTTATCAATTTAAGCATTTATAGAGACGAGTTATACAGAGCCATGTCTGGTTTTCGCATCCCTGCCAAACTCGTCAGATTGTCCAGAATGACGATGGAGAGCACTCGCTGCTCCGTAAAGGTCGGAAACAATATCACCGATAAATTTTATGTCAAAAAAGGATTTAGACAAGGTTTAAGATCTCCTTGGTCGCTTCGAATGCAAAATTCTTCAAATAATTTTCGGTCCAGTTTGCGTTAACGCGCTTTGGAGGAGAAGTTTTAACAGCGAACTCTATGAACGTACAGCGAAATCGACCTGGTCATAAAAGTACGCATCAGTGATCTAAGATGGAAGTGACGAGTAGTGCGAATAGACACAAACGCTCCAGCCCGTAAAGTCTTCGATTAAAACCCGGAGGGACCACGCAGTAGAGGAAAACCTTGCCTTAAGGCTCCGTCTAACAGAGCGTGTTTTAACGCCGCGTTTCACCGTCGCGTTCCACTGTCGCGTTGTAATATACTGCAATGCATATCCCCTGTCACACAAAGCGCGTTGTCAAAGCCGCGTTGAGCTCACCGCGACGGTCAAACGCAGCGGTGAAACGCTCTCTTGTAAAAAATTTCAGATTATTTCTCTGACGCGGAGCGGTGAGAGTAATTTTTGTAGTGTCAAATGGAAATATTAACAGAATTTGTAAGAAATTATCCATGTCTTTATGATATGGTTGATAAAATGTATAAAAACATTGTTTTAAAGGGTGATATGGGAGACAATTGCAAATTAATTAAATGAGAACGGTATTCTCGGACTTCTCTCCTTTTTCCTTTTTCGAAAATTTCGTAGCACGGCAAATAAAATCTATAATTCGTCATCAGAGGTGCTTGACATGTTGAGAGAATTTGATGACAGCTATCTGTTTGACGTCGTCTAACGCGGCGTTGAGACCGTCGCGTCAAAATAATCTTAACGCCGCGTAAAATAATCTAACCGCGGCGTTAATAACGCGATCTGTTTGACGAAGCCTTTAGGTGGCGCGCACAAGTTAAAGGGAACCTCAACCAACTTGGAGTGCGCAACTGGTGGCGGTTAGTTGAGGGTTGAGGCCAAATAAACTTGAATTTAAATTTTAGTTAGAAAAGAAACGCTAAAACAAAGCGTGATCCAGTCCCGTATAGAGGAGCTCCTGACTTCAAGTTCTTTTTCAAAAGATAAAGTGCGAATATTTAGTCTATAGTTTGTCTGTAGACCCAAAAACAACGCAAGTATGTTTATGCCGTGTGACACTATGAATTGATTAAAGCCGAGTTTCCTAAAGTGTGCTGAAAAATGCATCAGTCTGGCTAATTTTGTGCTTCTGAAACTTAGTCATTTTGTTCGCAGCAATGGAATTTGTTTATTGATCACACGGTACAAACATGCGTAAAAATAAATCGTGTACTCCAGAACTTCAGAGCTATCGAAATGAATCAGTCAATGGTGTTTATAGCGAAAAGATTTGGTTGTTCTACGAAGATTGTTTTCGTTGAAATACGTTTCTAAGAAGGCCGGAAGTTTTGAGAACCGCAAAAGAAAGGTTATTGGACGCAAAACTACTCCAAAGAAAGATTTTCCGGACAATTAGAGCCAATCCGTTTTTGATGTCCACTAAAAATTAGGGAGATTGCTGCACCTAAACTTGATCAAGAACTCACGGACAGTTCTGTTAGGCACTGGGTCGTAGGACAAAATCCTCGTGGATGCATATTCCAAAAAAAAAAAAAAAAACTTATACTCAGTGGTCAGTGTGCTGGACTACTGTGCTAGGAGTCCCACGTTCGATCCCCGGAAAATACAAATTACATCTCAAGCTTTTTTCCACTGCGCCATCTCTCGCGAACGTCTGACAAAACATTCGAGACTCCAAATGTCTTGAAAAAGCTTCTCAAATCAGCCATTCGGACTCGGCAATGCTTCCATCGCCATTGTTTCGTTCTTTTACGAACCTGTTGCACCAAATACCTACTGCCATTGTAAAAAAAAATGAAGGCTATTCCACGAAATATTGACAATTTTAATACAAACTGTACGATTTGCGGGATATACATAGGTTGGCCTATAGATTTGCGGGCTATAGGTTGAACTATAGCCCGCAAATCGTACAGATTGTCAGGTAAAGGTTATCCAGCGCCGAAATTCGCCTTCGCTAACGCCGTGTTTGTTGGAATGAGTGCACTTTGGGGATGTTAGATGCAAGCAGAGTCACGTGGCCATCGGCACATGGTCGATTTGGCTGGCGTTTAGAAGATCTGTATAGAAACTTGCGCACATTTAAATGGCGGAAAATGTTGTCAAACAAAAACAAAGACTATTATGAACACGAAAATTGTTACTTGAAGTTACAACTAGAGGGTATTAGGTATCTGCAGTGCACTATTAGAAGTGCTGTCTTGATTTGTGGATTTTCAGCACGGATCAGACGACGGCGCAGGCTCAAACAACATTTTCTGGTAGCAGGGATGAGGACGACACCATTCACATCAATCAAAATAACTATTCTGACCTGCTTAAAAAAAACTGTAACTTTGTAGCTCTTTTCATGCCAATTACCGACAAGGCACCTTCCATCACGATGTCGAAGATTGCCCTATCGGTGGATTATCCTAATCACCAACACTTTGTCCCATCAAGCTAATACCAAGTCGTCATTAAAAAAAAAAATAGTTGGCACTCGCAATCATTCGTATGTGTGAGTTACTATTTTTGGGACGAATAGAAGAGACGTACAATTTTATGCCGAGTCCGAACGGCTGAATTGAGAAGCTTTTTCAGGACAGTAATACTCTCGGATGTTTGTCAGACGTCCATGAGAGGTGGCGCAGTAGAAAAAACCTCAAGTCGTCATTGCCCACTATAAATTCCAACAGGTGCGGTGATACCGTGTAAACCATCTATTGTTTACATTTAGCGCTCTTGAGTCTTGAGTCTTAAGAAACTCAACAAAAGTACAAAATTTACCAAAACAATATCTTACGCAAATAATTCCGATACGCATATAATTTTTATATATAATTTATTTTTTTTTCATTTACAAAACTCAATTAAACTCAAAATCATTACATACGACGACCCGTCACAAAAGTAAATTCGCACAAACATCGCGCCGCGAATCCAAAAAGAGATAGTTGTTGTCTCCCAAGTCTCAAAGTCAATATACGTCCAAATACGTCTACCACCACCACTAGCACCAGCTCGAGCTCCACCATCCACCACTACTGCCATCAACCAGTTCTCCAAAGCGTTCCCAAACGATCATCACTCCACTGGGTAGCTTCTACGATCGGCCAACAATCTGCAACCACTCAATGCCGAGTAAAAAGCTGAAGTGATCGGACGAGCTTCTCCGTCTCGTGTAGTGGAGAGTTTTTCGAAATTTTATTTATTTTATTTATTTATTACTGCTTTCTCAATTAAAAAAAAAAAAAAAAACATCTATAACTATATTATAAAAAAAATCCTACAAGCCAAACAAAAATAAATGCAAAATCGAAACAAATAGCTATCAGCAACGAAACGGCGGTAATATTGTCGTCTTATCAATGTGAAAATTTCAATCAAAAGATACGCATCTCAATCAATGTATCTGTATAGTAGTATCTCTGGCAGCGAAATGAACTATGTTCTTTGGAGTGACTATTTTTCTTTCCAGTGTCTAATTTATTTATTTATTCAATCCAAGTGCTAATATCGAGTGCAAAATAACCATCAACCAAATAATGAAATTACCTATGACATGAATCGAATCTTAATCTCATGTCAGGCAAAGTGTTATCAACAATGCAAATGTATCTGCACTTGAGACTTGAGTAAATCCAAAAGCCTACAATATTTCACCATCAGAAATAGACAACAATTTTCGACAGCAAAACAAACTAGTATCTAGATACAATTTTAGTGTGTATGTGAGTTTAAGAAAAGCTGACAACAAAAAAAGAGTGGTGGAAGAAGAAGCAACACCTCTTCGGAGAAGAGTCTCTTTGGAAGACGACCAAAAACGTGGAAGGAGAAGACTTACCACAACAGAAACAGAAAACATAAAAAAAAAAAAATGGATTACCACAAAATGTACTTTCCAAAGACCGAGGTATGTGCCTACTGATACTGAAAGATACTTGTGAAAATATACATATTTTTTTTTTAAATTCGCCTTATCATCAAATTAGACTTGGCGTTTTTTTCAATGAATGTTTGCGCCATTCTCTTAATGAGCTTGTGCTAATGTTGTTCTAAAATGTACATAAATTAGTTTATTTGAATTTTTTTTTTTAATTTTGTTGACAATGATAACCTCTGATAGAATATTTAGTCTGCCAGAGCGATGGTGTTTTGAGGTGGGCTTACAAAACACAAAAACACAGATAAGCGGGGAGATAGATCCGCTTTGACTATTGTTAGACAGATATATTTTCAGTGAAAATGAATTTTTGAACTATGTGATGACATTTCAGACGTCAGAGCTGAGATAAAGTTAATAGTTTCGATGGCTTCTGCCACGGGGAAGGGGTATTTGCATTTCTATTTTGATAGTGTTGGCGATATTAAGATTTTATGAAATGTTTATTTCAAAGAATATGAGATGAAGTTTATGAACCTTTTGATCTACAATCACTAAGCGAATATTGTGTGAAATCTTTTTGGGCTGACAAACTGGTATCGTATGTTCTGATTTTAATCAGAAAGTGAGTCATAGAGGGCGGGACAGGTATACGCCAACCCTTGTTCAGTTATCGTCCTCGGGAATACACATTTTTTGGAGGGCCAACACTGCAAACCTATGGCAAGCTGCATCTATGTATAGATAGGTACATACTTCTTTATGTAATCAAATATGAAACTGCTGCTAATTCTGGTGGGGCTTATCGTGTTTATTTTTAAACACCAATAATCTAGAGCTTTATATGGATGTACAGACGTTTTTTGCTCTTAGCTTGTCGATGATAATGGATATTATTTCTATACTGAGATCTCTAAACCAAAGACAGAGTTGGTGAGGGTGTTTTCTCCGAAAGTCATAATCTTAAGCTCTCTTTCCTTCTACCAAACTATTGTCGCGTGTTCTGGCAGACGGCTTTTGCCATGCTTTAAAAGATTGAAAATGTGTAAATGTAATATAAAAATAATTATAATAAATCTTTAATCTAATCTAAATCTCATCTAATCTGTCGCGTGTTCCAGGCGGAAAATATGTCAATAAAGGAAGTCTTATCTTGGCTGAAGAAGAACGTGATATCCGTCAAAGATATCTGCATAGTTTCGGACAGCCAAGCAGCTATCAAATCATTGGATTCGATCTCTAAAACTTCTTTAGAAGCTCTCGAATGCCGATCGTCTCTTGCATTCCAGGGAATATTCTAGATAAGGCTGATAAACTCACCAGAATAGGAACAACTCTACCTATCAAGTCGGATAAACACATCTTGGGCATACCAATCGATACTTGTGAACAAAAATTAAAGCTGGATACTATCGAGGGTGCAAATCTTAGGTGGACAAGTGGCAAAACATGTCTACCGACAAAAAAAATTAGGCCTCAGTTGGATTAAAAACGCTTTAAGAATTTGATTTCTCTCAAAGGGACCGCATATTGACACAACAATAGGTGTCAGTATTAGGCATTTCCTAAAAGGAAAGCACGCCGTAAGGCTTGGGCAAATGACCTTCACAGAAGCTGTATGCATGCAGAAGAGGAGGAATTTATTCCTCACCACCTTTGTACCTGCCCATCTCTCTCTCTCGTAGAAGAAAGCTTCACTTAGGAGCCTTCTCTTATGACGACTTAGGTGATTTGACAAGCACAAACATTAGAAGCCTCTTACGCTTTATAAGAAGCTCAAAATGGTTCAACGTTCTCTAAAAGTTCGTCCTATAGAATTCTCTCTAATCCAGTTTCCCGTAACAATCTAAAAATCAGAGCTTACTCCAGTGACAGTATTTCTCATAATTATAGTTGGTCACTGACACACTATTTCAGTGTTTTATGGATCAATGTCTCATCGCGAAATCTGCAAAGGCCTTCTTTAGATGTACCCAGTTTCCTGATGAGATTCTCCATCCACAATGCACCGATACGAAGCCTATTAGGATGCGGGAGTTGATTTGGTTCATTCCAATGCAGTAAAGGGATTTGTCTACCTAAGCTCTACAATTAGCTCACAAAATGACACCAGCGCAGAGATCAATCGATCGAATCGGTGTTTATTCGGGCTAAGAGGCTATTTAAAAAGTAAAGCCATCTCTAATTAAACCAAAAACAAACTTCAATCATTCCGATTCATTGCGAGTTTAAAATTTATAAAATTAGCAAATCCTGGTGTCGTTTTGTTCTCAAGAAAAGAAGAAGGGTGACCGACCCGCCTGTCGCTTCTGAGGAAAACTAGATGCTCGACGTATCTAAGTGAAGTTAACCGATGTAGTCAGCTACTTCCGATGGTGGTTAGTCTTCTGAAAAAGACGAAGATTGACCGAAACAGTATAATCCCCGCTTGTAACTTCTGACATTCCACATGTAAGGAGTGTGACTGTGACTGATATACAGATCGGAGGCGGATATTTGGAGCAATGTGCACCACTGCTTGACGTCGAAAAGGGTGAAAATTTGACTTCGGAAAAGACAGAAGGTAACCGCAAGAGTATACCTCCACCTATTACCTCTGAAAGTTAGCCTGGTATAGAGAAAGAGACGAACAAAAACGGGTGATCAAAACAATACCCTCGTTCAATGTGCTTATAGGCACCTAAATATTCAGGTGACAGTTTATTATAGAACTTAGGCAGAAAATCGTGCCTAACACACAAAACTTGTCTCGATTTGCAATCGACCAATCAGAGGTTGTTGACTAGCTATAGACAAAAGCTTATTGAACGCGGTCGATTAGTATTTGTTTAATAGGTGATTGCGTGTTGATGTTTCAGTGAAGCCAGTTGGTTGCTACAGCACTAACATCGGTTCGAAATAAGAAATAAGCTCTAAAGTATCCCTATGCAAGGAGGTTTAGACTTAGTGATATAGGAATCAAGTGACATGATAGCCAGATTGCCTATATCTGACATTATAGCTGTATAACAGTTGGTTTTGTTTAGAAACATCTATGGCATAGATTTCAGCCTGAAAGATGCTGGGAACGATGGAACAACACTTTCAGTTGCAATATAACTCGCCGCTTGTGGCCCGCAATTGACACTAAAGGGTCAATGATCCTAGGATTTTTTGATAGAAACCAAATTTGGGTGCTCGTCGGGGTTTCCTGCATCATTGGAAACATGTTCAAAAGACTGGGTATCTTTACAAATGACTTCTGCAGAAGTTGCAGATATGAAGAGGAAATAGAATCTGTTTAGTATCTCCTGTGTCACTGCTCATCCCTCCAAGAACGCCGATATACTCTTGTATATATGAAAGCACGGTTCCTTGATGGCTTGGAAGATTTAGCAACGTTTCTACCAGATTTAAGAAAATTCATTAACAGATTCGAATGGTTTTGTTAGTTTCCATGTAGAAAGGTTCTTCACAATGTGACTCAATGGTTTCTGGCTCTGGGTGACAAATTCATATATTGCAAACTGCCCCTCCCACCTAACCTAACCTAACCTAACCTAAGCTGTTGCACTTTTTACATAGGGCTTGGGAGTTAATCAGTAATCATGCCTCTGACATGAAGGTCAATGAGTCTCTCTAGGGTTTGGTTTTCTTTTTACAAAAATGACAACAGACCAATTGGCCTACCGACAATCTTTACCAGTAGAAAGAAAAGCTTGAGAACATATAAAGCGAAGTGGTGTAAAATCATGCTTAGAGACGCTACACTATTACTAGTCGAACTGCTAGGTTCCATATTTCACTTTCACTTGAAATGGAATCGGAAATGAATTTTTGTGTTCTACATTTTACTGCATTTCATTTCGATTTCAAAATTTTCGGAATTGAGATAAAGTGAAATTGTGATTTCGAAAAAATTTCGGAGTTTCCGAATCACTCGAAATGCAGAACACTGCAAACGAATTCACTCGATTTGCAATTTCGATTTCACTCGATTTCTGGAACCTAGCTTAAACCGTCAGATCATTGCGACTTCTTCTTAGTTTATAATGTTGAAAAACATCAAAAAGCACGGTAGTGCCCCAGCCAAGTTCTCTATAGTAAAGGCATTTCCCCTTTTTAGAGGAACAAACCCTCTAACGACCCCCCTCTAACTTCGGAACTCACTCACTCACTTAGATGATGATCATTAAAATTATCAATCACTTCCGGCCATCCTAGAATCGTGAAATTTGGCAGCATGCTAGGTCCTGCGGGGCATACACTGGGAAAAGTCCAAAACTTAAGATTTTCCATTCAGGGGGCGGGATATAAGACCACTTTTGACAATTGAACAACAAAAACAAGGTGCGTAGCAAGTCAGCCACGAAAAGTAATGAGATCGAAATGTACGCCAAGTTCTTAGTTTAAGAAGGTTAAATGTTAAAAAAAATTGGTAGGTTCACTGGTCAAGTTTTAAAATTGTATTGAAATTGTATTGAATATAATGAAGTTGAAAACGAAAAACTTGCCAAGTAATTTTTGTTGTTCTATATAAGAGAACTTGGCGCATTTTTTACATTTATGTTGCGCAGCCTTTTTGCCATGGATTTAGTTTTGCTGCTCTACCTTTTACTTGCGTTTAGGCCCATTAAAAAGTGTCACAGTTTTTATTCTAAGATATCGTAGCTCTATCCAGACTGCGTTGGTTTTCCTTCGATGTCGACTGATAAGAGACGAACAAAATATTTACCAAGTTGTCTATCGTCTTCTCAATTTAAGTCGTGTTGTCCAATGTTGACTTTGGTGGGTTTTTGAAGGGTTGGGTCACTTATTTTGGTTAATTATTAATTATTAAAATCCTAAAAATCGGATGTGGATAGAGGAGCCCAGATAGACAAAGTCTTTAACTATACTTCGAAGTTGTATGCGTCCATCGTAACGTTCTGTCGTCGATGCTGAGACTTCTTTCTCGTTGACAGCATATATTTCGTTTTGTCCTCATTTACAGCCCGACCCATTTTCGCCGCCTCCTAATCAATACTTGCAAATGCGCCATTGACAGATCGCTGGGATCTTCCGAAAATGTCAATATCGTCAGCATATGCGCAAGCAGTAGAACTGACTTTTGAAAAATTGTGCCTCTGATGTTGCCTTGTGAGTTTCGTACAATTGCTTCAAGGATGATGTTAAAAAAGTTACACGATGGCGCATCGCATTGTCCCAAACCTTTTTCGACATCAAAGAGGTCGGTGATGTTTTTGCCGATTTTGACTGAGCAGCGAGATTTCTCCATCGTCATCCTGCACAGACGAATGAGTTTGGCAGTAATGCCAAAATGTGACATGGCCTTGTATAGCTCGTCCCTATATACGCTATCATATAGGCGACTTTGAGCCACAGTACTTTAAAATCTTAGGATATTTTAGAGCGGTATAGATGGAGCCGTTTTAAAAATCGTCTTAAGTCTTAGGTATTCGAAATTGCAATGCAAATACATAGAGAGCAATGAAACAATTTATAGAGTTTAACTTTCAAACTAACCACACATTGTTACAAAATATCTATACAAAAGATAATCATTTATAAATAGCCTTCTTTAACCTAGAAAAGAGATATTTTTACTTAGAAGCAGCTATCTGTGTTACTATATGTACTGCATAGACTACTTTTCCCATAAATAGTCGTTTGTTCTAATAAAAATAAGTCAAGTCATCTCGCAGAGAGATAAAGTACAAAAAAAAACCCCATCATCCTGCGGATGATTTAATTATTTACTAATAGAAAAAGTTGTTTCTTATTTATATTGTGACTAACTTATACAACCTGCAGTGGAGCGTAGTTTTGGGCCCAGGCACCACAGGAAAAGGCATACACCAGCAGACAGCAGCAGCCAGCAGTCAATGCACATCACAGCTCTGAGCTCAGACCATCATCAGTAGAGTATAGCCTATAAAAAGAAAAGTGGGCCAATGGAGTATAGTATAAGTATCTCAAGAGCGAGCGAGCGCACATAGATTTTTGCACAATCCAGCCAACGAAGCATTCAGTCGCTAGCTTTACTAACAAGGAAAAGACATCACTATAAGATCATCATTATGGCCAAGATTGTGGTTCGTCGTCATCGTCATTATAGGCAATGCCTGACTTGACCATTGTGTCCAAGAAGAAGTGGCGTAAGCCCGGTGCTTGTCTGTATAGTTTTATTAAACGCGTATACAACACTTGCTGCTGGCCATCAGCGGAGCCTCTCTATCAAGGTTGTTAGACGGACCGAAATATTGTTGCAGGCACATTCCATCCGCACAAGTTAAGCCAGCCGCGCGCAGACACCTAAGAAAGTTTTTACTATACCACTTTTTGTTTCGCTCTCTTCGGCGTTATTTTTTTTAGCTGGTTTGTGGATCGGGATCGGGGGGAGAAAAAAGAACACCGCGAAAGAGACCAACAGTCGTGTCGGTTGGATTTCTTGTAACTGCTGCTATATCGAAGAAACTTTGTTATTCTGTAATCGTTTTCCTCTCTCTCTCCTAATTGACCAAAAAGACAATCTTTCTGACCACTTTATGGGCCGGTGATTATTTTATTGCAAGTCAAACACGCATTCGCGCATTCATATGGCAAAAGAGTGCGAAATCAGATGAATGAGGTCTTGTTATGGAATTTTCCCCATTATTCCTTGGATTGGTCGCCCGATTTTCCTTTGTCTCGAGGAAAGGTGTGCCTACTTCGCCTTGCCTATCCGTGCGGCTTTGTACATTTTGTCTCCTTATTTGTTGTCGTCGCACACCCCCTGGCATGGCGATCACCACCACCTGATGCGTGATGGTCCTTTTAGCTTGAAACCTTTTCGTGATTAGAATTATTATGAGGGCATAAATTGGAGGGGCTTACAATATGCGGCTCCATAAAGATATAAAGATATTTTTTTTTTGTGTTCCATGGCTGATTGGTAATTCTAAGAAATTGTTTGAATAAAGTTACAACAGCTACTGGTGGTTGGTGTTTTGTGGCTATATCTATCTGCGATTTATTATGAAATCGGCAAAAGGTAAAGAGAATATAACTGCAGAGGTAGATATTTCTTTTTGGATTTGTTGGGCGCGAATTCAGTGGGATTGGGCAATTGTGGATTTTGCATCTTAAGGAGTTTATGCCGAGGAATTTGCAATAAATTTGCCAGTGCAATTTATTGCCCCTTGAGAGTGTAGACAATATTAATTTGATTTAGTTTAGGAAGGAGATCTATGGCGTTGACGATTTTATTGCGAATTTTATTTATTGGAAATGAATTTTAAATGTGTACGGAATTGACATCCAGACATAGCAATATTAGTACATATCTAAGTTCATTGATCGTTGACAAATTGGCGTCAACGGCGATTAAAGCATGAACCCAAATAGCACTATGATGCGCCTATTTCCATATTTCATATTTCCTTCAACCCCGCCGGAGTGTCGTTACGTATTACTTCGCGGCCCTGGTTAGCAATTCATGCTTAATCCTCTGGGTCCGCTATTTCGGCTCTTCTACGTCTTTTAAGTCTCCCTAATTCTTCGTGTACATTCGTTATGAAGGAGCATACTGCATACTTCCAGCCAGTCACGTTCTGACCTTAACATATGGCTTATTAGACTTTGGGGGTTTGATAAGTTCGCTTTTCCCTTGAAAAGCGCCTACAAACAATTGAACATTGCATGCTTCGTATCTTCTTTTTCGTCTGGGCATTCGGGACAGAAATGCGAGCTATCGTGACCAAATCTGTGAAGGTATTTCCGCCCCGATAAGAACTGCGTAAGGTGGTAGTTGCAGTCCCCGTTTGTTCTTTTTGTCCAGACCTCGACGGTGGGGATAAGTTTGTGGGTCCATCTGCCTTCTGCTGTGTTAGGAGACAAGACGCACCTCTGGCGAAGTACAACGCCCACGGTGAAAGGTATTGCTAACACCGTTTACCGGAACACAGCTTTTACAGTTTGTGGGGATCAGTTTGTGGGTCCATCTGCCTTTTTGCCGTGTTATCCAACCTGGCACTATGACACTATCGATGTTTCTCTCTCTTCTAATTTGACCCTTTTATTAGGGACCTCTTGCCGGTTAGCTGTTTGCCTAAGGTAAATCCTTTGCATCTCCCTATCCTATAGCAAGAATGTCGATGGGGATCATTTCCGATATAACGCAGACTGCTTCATTGTTCGAAGTCTCTTAGGCGGCTCTTAGTCTCAGATGGAAGCAACAAGCAATAAGCAATCAGGAACATTTTTCTTTGAGCGATATTTATTTGCTTTGAAGTGAGACCTCTAATTTAATTCAAAGTAAAATAATTGTGAGCGATAATATTGCGTATTTCCTATTGCCAGTTGCTCATTGAATGTTGCCTCAATCTGAGAGCCGTCTTATTGTTTGTATTGCGTAGAGCCTGTATGCTGATGCGAGCTTTCTCCTTGTTTCATTTGTTTTTAGAGCCCCCGCCCAGAAGCAGCGTATATAGAAAGTATTGAACTGACCACTCTGGATAGTAGAATCCTCCTGGTATATTCAGGTCCACCCATGTTTGGCAGCATTCGGGAAAGAGCTGCTTGCATCTGTGAGGCCTTCCTGATGCCGGCGTACTCGTTGTGCGTTTTAAAGTTTAGCCTGTTGTCGAACATTACTCCTATAAGGTACATTAGAGACTCCTTAGACCTAATGGTTTGATTCCCAACACGGAAATTTGCTAATTCCACAGACTTTCGGCTGGTTATCATGACAGCCTCGGTTTTGTGGTCTGCTAGTTCTAAGACACGGTCATACATTATATTCCACAGGAGAAGTCCAAGGACAGAGCCTTGTGGGTTGTGGTGGTACTTCCGCGGTAGCGTTGTAGTACTTAACTCCATTGTTAGTGTGATACCTTAACTTTCTATCGGTAAAGTAATTTGCAACTATGTTCCGCAGGTACACCGGCGCTTCCATTTTGGCCAGCGACTTCCTAATGCATGATCAGTTCGCTGAGTTAAAGGCATTTTTAACGTCCAGCGTCACAGTGAAGCAGTGACCGTGTCGAAGACCTTCACTACTTCGTTTCTCGTTTACTGAGCTTTTGTGGGGAAACGTACGTAGAAGCCTTTCGTGAAGTTTAATTTGGGTGTGATGTATTCAGTTGTAGACGTCCCCTTGACATTTGGTTAAAAATGCCTGCGAAAGTTGAATTTTTATTGACTACTCAAGAAAGCGGTAGAAACTACAAATTTCGAAAAAGAAAATCATATGAATACATTCCAACTGAATCTTAATCATTGTAAAGCCACACAGCAGCAACTCTTTGTGAGCAATAGTGGACAAGACGAAAATATTTAAAATGTTGGTTTGAGACGAGTGACGACGCCCCCATTCATCAGGAACACTCGGACCTGAATAAGGGCTTTTTTATACCGGCTAAGATACTCATTAATGTATTTTCAATGATCCGCTTATCTTTTAAGTGGGTCGCAGGTGTAGGTTGCTCAAGTGGACCCTCCATAGCTTTCGATTCTCGGCAATCGACTTTAAATCATCAAGGGCAATCCCCATACGGGTAGAGGAGAGATTATGAACTTGATCTAACCATCTCCACCTGGGTCTACCTAGATGACGCGTGCCCGATGGTATGGATTTTATAGCACGTCGTGGGATCCTGGTTGGGGACATGCGTTTGACATAACTAAACCACCGAAGCATGGACCGCTCCATCCGAAGAAGTATTATGTCCCAAATATGCACTTATGGCCAATTCAACCATAGCTGCTCGACACTGAGTTTCTCTCGTATTCTCGTATTTCTAATGCGATCTCTACGGCTAAGATAAAGAATGTTTATATCGGGAAAAACCTTGTTTAAATTGTTAAACAAGTACCTTTCAAGTTGCATTCTTATATTTCCAACAATGGCTTGACATTCATAGGGACATGTTGTAGGTCGGTTCCTCACCTAGTCTCCTAGAGAGCTTCTTCAGAAAAAATATGGCCAGAGTGCATTGCTATTCGTAATTTTTTTGTTCTAAGAATAATTCTTCTGTTTCAGTTTCATAACTGAAGATGAATTTGTTGGAAATTTGCGGGCTGTAGCTGACAAACCTTCATTATTTTTAAAATATTGCTCAACAATTAAAATGCGTTGTTCTTTCGAATACCGTTTCATTTTTATTAACCCCGAACTGTCAGCTGTCACATTATTATTTCTTTTTCCGTTATCATAACTGTACTATTAAATGGCGCAAAATTCGTATACTGTGTGAATTATGAGACACCCTTTATTTGTGACCCTTAGGTCAGGTCTGCCTTATTTATGGTTTTGTCGAAAATAATTCCCTTGTCCACGGCGCCTGTTGGTGGTCTTATCCCCCCTCAATTATTTCATTTTGTGAAAGATCTGTTACTTTTTTGACACAACGTCGGCTCTTTCATTACTCTCAATATCCAGGGTGTATATAGGTTAAGGAACTAAAAATAATCTGACATGGTTCAGACGCGCCAGCGGTCTTTGTGCGCCAGCTCCTGACTACTTACCTAAGTGGTGGGATTATGTAAGAATATATCTAAGAGAGAACGCTTCGCTTTTTGTAACTTTGAAAACGAAAATGAAAATACCTACGAAAACTATTTCATTGACGTTTTCGTTTTTTTCTTTGTTGTTTTGTTTTGTTGCTCCAGAATTCTGAAAATTATCCTAAAAGTATCTAATTTCAACTTAAACGTTTGTGAAGAGGAAGACGAAATAAAACAAAAGGTGTCACGTCATAAGAATCAAGTTTTCGCTTTCGCATGATATCCTTCGTTTTTTTAAATGCGAAAATCGTTTTCGTTTCGTTTTTTTACAGAAATTCACCGAAGAGTTTATGGTGTAAGACTCTGTCTGAGATTTTCTTGTTGGATATTGATCCCACTGTAAGTGGTTCGCAGCTTTGAATATACGCCCAACAAAATGCGACTAGAACAGAATGCGTGTGCCCGGAAGTATTCTGCCATGTCAAGGTTTAGAGTCTAGACCGGCTGTATCCTGACTAGTTTTGGAACCATCCATATAAACTGAAATTACATTTTCTTTAGAAACTTTATTCTTTTTGGGTTTATTTGAACCTCAAATATATATGCCTCTTCATTTAGATCAGTTTTCGCTTCCTCCAAGCGGATTATCATTCTACTTTTTAATGTTATGTTGTTATTAGAGCTTATAGCAGAGCAGAGGTAGACGTACCTAGCCCATAATTACTCTCTAGAGTCTAGACTAGGAAAGGTTCCGAAAAATGTCAGTATACGCTCTTAGAAGCGAGAAGTTCTTAGCTATAGAAGCTAAGTTACGATACTTAGGAGGGATATTTTCGGTAGGTACCTATAACCTTATAAGAAGATTTACCATCTTAAGACGACGCCCAAAGACTATAGACTTGAAGATAAGTTGACTTCTTGAACTCTTCCTTGAATGCCTCATCACTTTTTTCTGTGGCGTCTTATGACAGATCTGCGTGATGTTTTTAAATTCGGCAGAGTGCTATCCGGTGAGGGCTTCAATTATGGAAGCCTATAAAACTGTTTGCATATGTTCTAAGCTACAAATCCAAATAGACGCTGGCTTGTAGATCATACAGTTCTTCAACTTTTTTAGGCTTCTCTATCCCATCTCACTCCATGGATGGCTGTAATATCGACGGACTCGTACCTCTAAAGCATATTTCTCCTTGTTATTTGACAGCAAGCGGTCTTTTTAAGGTTTGGAAATTTAACGTTCAGTTTCGAAGCTCTTTCTTCTTGGTGACTAGGGTCATTAAAATTTGAATCATCCATCATCATCGGCGGATTGTTGTTACAACCTTTTTTCATGGAAAGTATAAGTTACCCCTAGTCTGGAGGGCCAGCCCTTTCGCTGAATCCATTGAGCCGGAATTTTCAATGCCAATAGTCCCCTTTGAGTATATGAGAGCTGAAAGGGTTCATTTGCCACCACCTCTAGTTCAACACACTGACTAAACTAGTCTTGTAAAACGCTTACTGATCTCAGCTCTAAATATGACGGAGTAGCTTAAATAAAGTATCTGTCATATTGATTGTTGACGATATACCGCTCGTAAGTCTATTTTTTTAAGGGTTCACTTCATGTAAGACTTATCTGAGACTCGTTCAGCCAGTTCGTTTGTATAGTTTGTAGCAATTAAACCCCACAAACCTTTCATTACTCATTTTTTGCCAGAACAGTCGACCAGATCTGCATAAGCCATCTGCTCTAAAAGCAAAATTTGCATAAATAACCACCGATGTCGTAAAAAAAAGACACCCACACGCCACACCCGTTGCCAAAAGGTAACTCCTATCCAAAGGAAGTATTACCCAAAAATAATCTGGTTATCTCAAAGTTTCAGATTCTACATTTCCTTCTTAAGAGACAAACACCGTCCAATTACTTTGCACGTGCCTCCTGCTATCTGCACCTAATCCTATTACCACCTACAAATCCTTGTCCTATCTCTGATCCATTAATCATTTAAGCTAGAACCGAAAAGCAAAACACGAACCTCTCCATTAACACTTCTATCAATCATCATCATCATCGTCATTCTGTGTGCTTAAAAAAAAAACAGCAATTACCCAACTGTCATTACAAAAGCAACATTTCCTCATACCAATGTATCTGCCACAATATGCAAAGGAGCCTGTAAATATAAGGCGTTGCTTTTCCCCCTATACAACACATGTTCCCAACATGTACCAATTTACTAGCTATTTATCGAAATTAATTCTAGAAATTGTCGCGCGCTAATTAAACACTTATACATCGAGACATGCAAATGTTTGTCTTCTGAATTTCTTTTAATCTCGCTCGAGTCGAGACAAATCAATTGCTTAAGCCTTTCAAAACAACAACTTTAACATCACAGAGGAAAACATGAAATCAACGCAAATTATGTAAAGTGTACAGATACACGCGTATCCAAGAGTACGAGTATCTATGATCCAAATTACTACCCCACAGGTACACAATATAGAACTACTCCAACAACAAGAACAGACCAAAACCAGTGTGGCAACATTTTATGTTGAGCTGTTTCAATAATAATTCCACTCAAGGTCAGAATCAGACGATAAAATGAAAATACACACGAGCATCGGGTCTCAAGACGCAGTGCTTGGCTTGGAAAGGTTTCCATTCTAGATAGGCTGGCTAGCTGGCTGGCTTGAGGCACTTTTGCGAATTGAACATGCGATATCTCCTTGTGTTACACAAAATGCCAAAGGTAAGCCTAACAAAATGCCAATTGTCCATTATTAGTGCTGTTGTGGTGGTGCTGGTGTCTGTGCTTGTGCCTGTGCCTTCTCAAGCCAAGTTGCCACTCTCTTGAGGTGCTTTGAATACAATCGATCTAAAAAAAATCTAAGTGAATTTACTTTAAATAATAAAAGCCACGATGATAGATCGTAGATATAATGTGTGGCAGACAAAATCTAACCGAAGGCGATTTTTTTTATGACAGCTGCCCACATTTCTGATTCTTATTCTTATGTTATGGACATCTGACAGCTGTCACCTTTCCCCTCTATGATTGCGTACCCTTCTGTTTCTATTTGTAGATTTTATGTACTATGCTATTAACTTTTTCTATAGACAATTTTAATTGCACCAGACACAAACGCCAAGGTTGACAAGTTTACTTTCTTTCTTTGTGTCTTGATTGTTGTTGCATATTTTTCTCTATGGTGTGTGTTTTTAATTTTATTGGTATTAAACTAAACTGCAGAGATACCTTCGATTGAGCTTCTTGTTAATTGTTTAGTCGAAAAGTTTGCAGTTTGCAGTTTGAGTTCAAAACAGTTTTACAGCAATATTGTAGAAATTCAAAGTGAAAGACTAATAGTGACAGATAACCTAACTTTTTCGATGACACTTGCCTACATTCGACTGGATTTATTTATGCCTGTATTCACCGATCAAACTAGGAGCTTTGTATATCAGGATTTAAATCATTAAGGTTATTAGTGGAGATTTACGAGCGCCCGTAATACTTAGGAGTGATTCCACCCACTCCTAAGTTAAGAGCGATCGTATTTTAAGTTTTTTGAACTCGACCATGAAAGCAAAGCGATCGCTGTCATTTTTAACTAAAAATATGACAGCATTTTGAGATTTGATTATTGCCGCTGATTATTTTTGTAAATTCTGAGGTGGGGTTCTTTAATAGAAAAACGTTCAATTGTAATTTCTGTAACTTTAAAAATGGAATTTTCATTTGGGCAATAGCTCAACGATGAAAGCTATTTCATTGACGTTTTCGTTTTTTTTTTGTTTTATTATGTAATTTGGAAAACGAAAGACATTTTACTGAGTGGGGAAGCGAGGAGTAATAACTTCTCGAGGAGTAATATTTGAGTAACAAACTTCTCGCTTGTTAGATTTGATGCTGTCAATTTCTGTTGGGAAATTTTGTCGAATTTCAGTCTTTGAATTATTGTCGTTTTTTTTGCAAAACGAAAATAACATTTTCATTGATATTTTTCATTTTCTTTGATTATTTCAACAGTTTAATTCCATTTGCGGCTTTTATACCCAACCTCAAAAAAGGAGTAAACTACATCAAGCAAGTTTTCGCTTTTGAATGATTGTTTTCGTTTTTTTTTTTAACTTTTCGTTTTTTACATAATTTCATTCTCTTGATCTTAATTTTGGTTTATTTTTGATTTTATTTTTAGTACAAATTGCGCTTATAGAAAAAGAGGAAACCGCATTCGTTTGTTATGAATTGAAGACATTTTTACTTTTTATAAGTACAAATTTCAGTGCGAACAAATCGTTTTATGGGGAAGACGAAAAAAAAGGAAATACAATATTTTTGTAAACTCATAAAATTGACACGGATTGGGCGATAAATACTGGCCTTAGTTATTTGAGGTATTAGAACTCACGGGCTCTTGTGAAAAATTACAGACTTTTCATAATTCAGTTCTGACGCGGAACGGGAAGAGAGTCTAAATGGAAAAAAGTTAATCGAATTTGTGAGAAATTACTCATGGAACGAAGCAATTCATTTAGGTTAGGTTAAAAGCAGCCTTACTTAGGCCAGAGGAAGCCCATTGTGATACCCCAGGATCTAATGATTTCACAACTACCCGCTGAACCAGCATGAGCTAAGAGTGACGCGTCGGAGGCAACTCATGCTTGCATTAGCGACTTCGCTGAAATTGTCGTAGAAATATTCTCCGAGATAGAGTTTTCTACGAGCTGAGAAGGCTGGGCACGTGTATATGAGGTGAACAATAGTCTCTTCCTCTTCCTCGTCCATGCAGCTTCTACAGAAATCGTTGGAAGGGAGCCTCAGCCTGAGAGCATGTCTGCCAATAATATACAGTGTCCCTTGATATCACCTACTAATGTGCTTATTTTGAATCTTTTTAGTGTTACAACTTTACAAGATTGTTGGAGCGCTTAAGATCCAGCATGGCTGTCCCATGTGTTTCGTGATAGAGCACGTTGTGCAGTTTGAACACCTTCGATTAGTGGCGCTTATCGCGTTTTGTTTAATTTAAAGTTTATACGTAGCAAGAGGCATATAGAGATTCACCATTTCCTTATAGAGTTTCGTTGGCCTTGCAGTTCCCTGGAATGTCCTGTGGCGCGGTATCCATTTAAGGTGAATTTTGAATTGTTCCACCATCTCGTTAAGAGATAAGTGGCAATTGAGGGCGGTTTTGGACCCAAAGATGACTGAATCCAGGGATTTAATCGCGGCTTGACTATCGGTAAAAATTACGATATCGTTTGCGGATATTACATTATACCGTAGCCGCACGACAGGGCCTCCTTGATCGCCATGATTTGTACATTTCCGCCTGAAATACGCTGCAGTCATTGGGAAGACCGAACGAGATCGTACAATTTAAATCTTTGGAGAAAACACCCCCTTCCCCCCTTTTCCTGTTTCCATTTTGGACCGTTCTGTATAGAAAAGCACACGGATCTCCTGTTATACACTAAATCACTCTCCCAGTCAGTCCTGTAGGGTATGCAGGTTTTAAAATTCTTAGTGAATTCAAACTGGGGGAGGGTGTCTAATAAATATCTTTTGGGATGCATTCTCTTGAATCTAGAACAGAAAAGTGATCACTTTGTCGACCGGTCCACAGACGGATTGTTTTTATACGGGTGGCTACATTTGCTGCCACTTGTTACATAGAACCCTCTGCAGTATCTTGGGTTTCCAGCTCAATTGGCTGTCTACAATGAGGCCTAAATACTTGGCCGTGTCACAGAGCACCAGCAGGCGGGTGCCATTTAGTTTTGGGGGAACAAAGATGCGGATTTTGTACTTCCTTGTAGAGAGAACCAGTTCAGTTTTCTAGGAATTGACGCGCCGAGCCCGCATTTTTTGGTCTAATTAGAGAGCATTTTGCATAAGATCTCTAAGCGTGTTGAGATGTTTTCGTGAGACAGACATAGGCAATTACTTTGCAGCCTCCCAGTTCAGTTTTTTGGGAGTTGACGCGCCAAGCCCGCATTTTTTGGTCCAATTAGAGAGCATTTTGCATAAGATCTCTAAGCGTGGGTGCAATTACTTTGCACCCTTCCCCTTCCAGTAAGGGTATTTTTTGAGAATCTATAGCTAGCTCACTTTTACTTTTACATGCAAAATTGGTAAACTCACCTTTGGTTTTGCATGTAAAATCAGTAAAAGTGAGCTAGCTATAGATTCCCAAAAAAATACGTCTAGTATTAGAAGTAGTTCATTCACCACTAGGTTCCAAAGAAGAAGTGAGATCACACCATCTTGTGGCGTACCTACCCCTTATCAGAGTTAAAAAAAAATAAATAGGTGGCGCAACAGGCGGGTGACACCCAAGGCCTAGCTTCTCGCAACCATTCGTTTTGTGTGAGTTTCTATTTTTGGGACGAAGGGACCTACAGCTTTATGCCGAGTCCGAACGGCTGAATTGAAAAGCTTTTTTATGACAGTCATACTCTCGGATGTTTGTCAGACGATCGCGAGAGGTGGCGCAGTAGAAACAACTTTAAGATGTAATTTGTGTTTTTCCGGGGATCGAACCTGGGATCCCTCGCGCAGTAGTCCAGCACACTAACCACTGCGCTACTGCGCCCTTATCAGAGTTGCTTGACATTTTAAGAGAATTTAATGATAGCTATCTGTTTGACGTACGCCGTCTAACGCGCGTCGTCTCCTCGGGCATTACTAACGTGTTTCGGCCCCATTTTTGACGTTTGTGAATGTAAAACTTGTGAGATAGGAAACTGAAAAAAATCACAAAAACAAAAATGTAAACATCTGCAGACAGGCAATGACATAACGCGTTGAAGGCAATGTAGACAGAGTTAATGACTTATCAAATGAAAATAAATCTGAAAATGAGGAACTGATAAAAACCAACAAAAACATTGGCAACAATTACAACTTCATCAGCTGAGATAGTCTTACCTAAATAATATTGAAAACATTGACAGCAACTTTGTCAAGAGTGGAAATTTTCAGTTGAATTCAAAACATCGTTATATCATAGATTTTATTTTGTACCTGTCAAAGTAAAAACTGGTTAAAACAAAGAAGAGAAATACAAATTTTTGAATAAAATATGTTAATAATTTAAATATTCATGACAACCTGTAGAATTTTAAAACAATCACAACGAATGTGCATCTAGGTAACATTTGCATAGCAACAATAAATTTAGATTTTGCTTCTTATATCGATGCCGATGCTATTTGGCAATGGCATTCTATGGAAAATTTTTCGTCGGGCATCTTTCTGCACCTTTATGGCGCTAGATTTGCATGTTAAACCAGTGCGCTATGGTTCACTTTTTAAAGTTTAGTCAGGGTATGCATGTAGACGATCCTAGTTGAGTTACTGAAGGGAAATCAGGGACTAACAGATGACATCTTCCCCTTTAAGCGCCTTTGGCATTCTGCATAAGCATGACGTATCATATTTGGAAAGGGATAACGTAATCACGGTCTATATACAGAGGGCTCAAAAAAACAAAAGAACTCACGTTCTGGCACGGGTGACCTCCTTAGTGAAGGGAAGGCTAATATATCCTTAGTAGCCGAGTTCTTTAGCTCTGCTCGTAAACGTATCCTTCTAAAAGACACGTTTACTTAATCAATTAAGTGCCGGGCAATAACAGAGAATGTGCTCGGAGAATTTTTCATCCTCAAGACAGAACCTGTTTCCGGACACAAATTCATTTTGTTAAAATGATACTTGTCTCTAACCACATTAAAAAATAAATAAATAGGCGGCGCAACAGGCGGTAGACACCGGACACCCTAGGTCTAGCTTCTCGCAACAATTCGCTTGTGTAAGTTTCTATTTTTGGGACGAATGGAAGGGACCTACAATTTTATGCCGACTCCGAACGGCTGAATTGAGAAGCTTTCTCAGGACAGTCATACTCTCGGATGTTTGTCAGACGTTCGCGAGAGGTGGCGCAGTAGAAAAAACCTTAAGATGTAATTTGTGTTTTTCCGGGGATCGAACCTGGGATCCCTAGAACAGTAGTCCAGCACACTAACCACAGCGCTACTGCGCCACATTGGCCTGTGGAAAACCCACCAGATTTCGGATACTTTCCTTATTTAGGTTGAGGATTTCCTTGTAAGAGTAGGGCCTAACTAATCTTTTGGATTGTCTTAAATCCGGAACATTTTCCCAGTGGTTAAGACGAAGTTGTTGTTCCCAATCGTTAATTAGACCCAAAGCAGTAGCCGAATTGACTCTGCAATAAGGTTCTGGTCCATAGAACGCACGATTCAGATCCAGCCCTAGCAGTTGGTCCGCCGGCCGATTTGTTGCCTGCAGTACCTTGGTGGCCAGGTAGGTAACGATCCAATTTTAACCTTGTTGTGTCTGGATAGGGCTTGCAAGGCATTGTAGCAGCACTTTATTGTTTTTGAGTCCATTGTATTGAACGATAAAGCTTGTAAGGAGAATATTTGTACTTTGGCACCTTTAATTCCCTTTTTGGAATTTAAAACGGCTCAGATCTCAGTGGCATGGACTTCTCTGCCTGAAAAACCGTGGGACACATTCCCAAGGGTATCGAGACTTTAGTTTTGAGTCTAAATACAGCAGCACCAACTTTAGATTCCATTTTCAATCTGTCGGTGTACCAAACCATACTTTTTGGGAACACAATTGGCCCATTTTGTACGGTACAGTATTTCTACCTCAAATAACTTCCAAAAATTGTATTCCCTAAACATAATGTCAAGCATGGAACAGAACATACCCATTTTTGGGATTGGGTTAAGTATTTTCTGGGAAAAATTTGAATGAACTGACATTTCACTAGCAGTCCGTATATAATAAGTCAATGATCGTCAGGTTATCAGCGTAGCCGCTGACGTTATAGCCTATAGGCTATGTCAACTGACGAGCAGGCTGTCGATGACTAGTGACCACATGAGAGGAGAAATTACTCCACCTGGAGGGCAGCCTTTAGCTGCGGTTACATCAGATATCGACACTCCCCCAGAGGAGGAAGTTAATTATTTTGACGTCTCTCATATCTCTTTTACCCTAACCTAACCTAACCGAAGGCTCTAACCCTATATCAGCATCAAAGCTTTTAAGTTATTGCAAATTTTTTTCTATTTATCAATTTTACCAGACAAAAGTTTCAATTTAAGCTAATGCGGGCTCTAAAATCTCGCGCCACAGATGCAAATATATATAGTACCTTGTCGCATGCTAACATTTCCTTCTAGAAATCTATTTTTAAAGTTCTAAGCAAAAGCTGCCAGAGTCTGCCACAATTCACTCCACAAATTCTGCAAGAAAAAAAAAGCGTATTAAGGTGTGGCGCCTAGCTTTACATAGAATAAAGCAAACCGATCTGGCTCATAACTCCTACAGTCATCACGCATCCAAATGGATTACACTTACAGTTCCATAAATCAAATTCAAGTATCTCACACAAGTTATTGGCATCTACCAGCTAATGGCTAATACAAACACCTCTTGTTTTGGCCGTTTATTTATAGCTTCAAGTTGCGATTTCCTCAATCCATCATTATTGTTTCTTAAGACCTTGCAAAACAAAGAGAAGTAAACAAATACTACGAGTATCATATCCAATCGATTCCAATTCGAAATGTATTCCATTGTCGCTCCCATTTTCAAATGTGCCCTCCCGGCCCCCATTTTATACCAATCGATATAGTATAGCTTGGCCATGTTAATTGCCAGCAGCAAAAGTAACGTATATAGAATGGTTTCTTAAATCCACAAAGAATTTTGTTATTTTCTTCAGTATCTCGCTAGAAAAAGATTTAAATCAAACATACCCAAGCCCCTTTTTCGAGGTACTATATATCTACTAATCCGTATATAAAAATAAAATAATAAAAATTATAAATTCATAAAAAAAAATGTCTGTCGTGTTGGTTGGTTTGGTTGCCTTGCGTTCCAGCAACGGCTTTGGGAAAATACGTGCGCCCGCGAACATTGGTTCCTCATACCTGACGATGGCGCGGCGTCGTGGTCGTCAGATTGTCCGCTGTTGACAACAGATACATGTAATGGCAAACTGACTTATGGGCCAGAAACACTCTCATATACAGGACTTATTCCGAGACTTATTCGGCCAGGAAGGAGTGGGTGGGTTAAAATGACACATGAACAAAACTTATGACTATAGAGCCTTAAAGGTGTATGTGATGTCAAATGGGCATGATGTTAATTTTTTTTAGGCAATTTGTTGGGCAAATTTGGCAAAAAAAAGTTTTCTATTTGCTTTAGTAATTTTTTTTAAGGGAAATTATGAAAACATCTCCGATCTCCGATGATCGCATACGCATTTCTAATCGTCTGGCGATTTCGAAATATTTATTTAAATCACTCTCATACTTGGCATTGTATTGTCAAGACAAATGACCAAAAACAAAAAGACAACTTTCCCATGAGGGTGTCACCATATGACATGAAAAGTATTAACTATTCATTTTTTATTTGAATTTTATTATAGCGTAGAGTAAAGTGTCTTTGTTTGGGCTGAAAGAATTATTTATGGCGGGTTCGGTATTGAAGAGAAAATGTTTTTTTTTTTCTTCTTGTTTATGTTTATTTAAATAGTACCTAATCAAAGTGATATTTAAAAATACACAAACGATAGACTTATGTTGTCGCGCGCGCATAATTAGAATGGTGATCAAGATTTCTTTAATTAAATTTTGCTCTGGTGAAATAAATTATTTTAACGAGTTCTGTTGTGTAGTTTTTTTTTTGACAAGTTAAAAACTTACAAAAAAGGTACCTAGCTAGTTTGTAAATTTTTGTTTAATACTTATCTCGTGAAAGGATAACGCTTTAAGAACTCCCTGAGGAGTTTGTCCCCTTTAGTTTAGTTTAGTTTAAAGTGGCTCTCGATGAGAGAAATACGTAGGCCGTTATTCGGCGAATTGTGCATACCACTGGGATTTGGGGAGCTGTTTCTTTACTGGCTACTCATGTAAACCATTTGCTACCGGTTATAAAGCCAAGAATGTTAGCGGCGCTGATGTTACCTAGATCACTGAGATCATTGAGAAAAAAGTTTCCTAAGTAGGCCCTTCTTAGATTGGCCAGGGCAGGGCAGCTGCAAAGAAAGTGAGTGACGGACTCGTCCTCCTCCTCGTCCCTACAGCTTCTGCAGAAGTCATTATATGGCAGACCAAGCCTTTGCGCGTGTCTGCCTAATACGCAGTGCCCGGAGATCACATTAACGACTTTCGAGATGCTGGATCTATTAAGTTGAGGAAGCTCCTTGGATCGCTTTGCGTCCAGAGCTGGCCAGGTGAGCTTGGCAGTATCGCAGTATCCCAAATGTTTCCATCTGAAGCCTGCACTTATTACTGCGTCCGCATGAATTATTTGTTTAGCGTAGGAAAGTGGTGCATACACGTTGTGCAGGCTTATGCTCTCCACGCCAGAGGAGCCTCGCCTTGCTAGTTCGTCCGCTGTATACAGTTCCCTGGGATGTCACAGTGACCTGGAACTGGGACCCAGCAGAGGGTGAGGTTGTTCTGTCCAGCTATCTCGTTTAGAGATAAGCGGCAATCTTCCACCGCCTTGGATCTTATTTCGCTGGATATTAGGGATTTGATTACAGCCTGGTTATCAATGTTTATGACGATATACCTTTACGATACCGAATTAATCGACAGCCACGCTGTAGCTTGACGAATAGCTGTAATTTCGGCCTGAAAAACACTGCAGTGTTTCGGGAGACTGAAGGAGAGGCTCAAGTTCAATTCTTCTGAAAATACTCCGGCGCCCACTCCCTCTAGTGTCTTAGAACCGTCTGAAGAAGATTTCGCCGGAATGGAGACCTTTGAAGTAGAGGGAAGGGAGTCCCGGTTCCTTTCATGGTCCAATACCCAGGGCGTTGCCCATGAGTAGGACTCCCTGTCTGTCTCGCTTCAGTCTAGAATCCGGAGAGCAGCCTTGGTCTCTCGACCAAGCGACCTGTTCTTGAGGTCAGCCCGAGTTAGTGTGGGGGGACGTGGGTAGCTGCACACTGCAGCAGTCGAAATTGGCTTGTCGGTGATTTCGTCCGAGAGTATCGAGCAATCACTGACAGCATCTTCAATGCAGAGTCCCTGCAGATGCTCTTCCACGCGTTGCATGGGGGTGGCGCCGGTGGCAGCCAGGATTGTTGTTTGTTTTTTTGTTTTATTTTGTTAGAGGATGAAATGTTGTTCCCACGAGTAGCTAGGGAAAGAAAAGTCGATCTGCACAGAGCCCCGCATTATGCAGACAAGGCTAAATAATCCAGAGGACGCCCGGTATCTGGATACTCCGTTAATGAATGAGCTATGGCCCCCAGCCAGGTTAACCCTCGGCACGGGTCGTATGACACCTTGGTTCGGCCTTGATTCGTCTACAGTGATTTGTTTGTGCAAAATGTTCGTGAGACTGATATGCTAGTGGATAACACTCATCGCCCCGTCGTCGGTCATTCGGTGCCAATGCATCCACAGAGAGTGACAGCTTGGTGCGCATTGCGGAGTGGTGGCAACAATGAACCATTTTTCTTCGAAAATGAGGCTGGGAACAACGTTTCGGTCAACAGTGGGCGTTACAGAGCCATGTTAACCGACTTTTTTTGTACTGAAATTAAAAGCATGGATTTGGACGACCTCTGGCCCATGCCACGATCGATCTTTTGCGCACCAAATTCCCAAATCGTGTTTTCAGCCGTCTTGGCGATGTCAATTGTCCGCATCGGAGCTGCGATTTGACCTATTTGGACTTTTTTTTTGTGGAGAACTGTGAAGGACCGATGTTATGCCAACAATTCGGAAACGATTCAAGCACTTAAGGCCAATATCATCCAAGCAATCCGTGAGCTACAGCCCGAAACCATCAAAAAGGTATTGGAAAATTGGAGTGACAGAATGCGCTGCTGCGAAGCCAGCACAAATACTAATAAAGCCATAATACATGTGAACATTTTAATTTTGTTCATTCTATTGCATTTTTGCAGTAACTTCTTGATGTAGGTGAGCTTCTAAATTAAAAATTATTTAAAGTGCGAAAGCGTTTTTCTGAACCATGAAACAGTGGATTTTGTAAGGGCTCGATTAAATTGTAACATTATATCGCAAAAAAAGGACAAATGAATGTTGACAGTAAGTTGAAAGTGTTTGTTTTTGACGCCATTCGATTACTTCTTGTGGAGCTATGTAAAGTAACATTTCCGATAACCTGCGAACTATTCACGGCCTGGGAGCCTATATTCACCGCATTATTGGGAAGATGGAACCCCAAAGGGTCCAATGAATGACCCAAAATTGGACTGACAGTAGATAATATGCGCTTCATCAAAACTGCCGAAAATGTCATATACCCGCAATTGCGTTTGAAGATCCTATTGTCAGCTAACAAAAGGTTGAACTTGAAATCGCTTACTACCTTAGTGTGATGAGGTGGAGCTATTATACCCTCATCTATACCTAGACCTTCCTGGCGTTAGCCATCAGACTAAAGTTGATTAATGGCAAGGCTGATTGTATAAATTGCTAAGGCAATTTACAAAGTTGTAAAATTGTCACTTGTTACTTGTTCATGAAATAGAAACAACTTCGATATAGACCAACAATGACCAGTGACCAACCACCTCAATCCTTTTAAGGTTAGAGTTTTTATTTTTAAAAAAGTACACGTATACTTAAGAAAACTATTTCATTTCAATTACCTAATAATTGAACGCATTCGTGAAATACTCGGTCATGGCAAAAAGCCTAGTATTACATTCAAAACAATCAAGGACAACGCACTGTCATGTCATGCATGGGTAGCAACAAGAAGTTGCTTCAACTTTATTTGGTTGAATGAACACAATCGAACCAAATCGATGTTAAATGATTCACGTCATATTTTACGTAATTATTTAAATTTTGACCTAATGTGCGAAATGCATTATATACTTTGAGGAGATATGAATAAATAAAATTAACAAAAGTATCAAAACCACAAGATAAAAATCCAAGAACCTACTTGATTGTAATATACTTACTAACATTTTTTTAATAATTTTTGGGGATTATTTCATTTTCTGTCGAAATGTAACTTTTTTGACACCAACAAACTGGTAACTGGGTATACCTATACGTAAAAGAGCGGTGAATTTATTCACTTCTTGGATGCGTCATAATATCAGAAACTTGTTTTAAATACTAATTTCAATTGCCAATGTCAAAAGTTGCTGCGGAAGATGTTTCTTATTGCAGAAACTGTATAACGTATAACCAATTTGAAGTAAATGACGTTGCAAATAAGGCTAAATATACCTACTACTTATACCCAGTGACTAATGACTCCATGATCCATAGACTTGGGCAATTTATTCATGGCCATTTCATACCTATTCTCTCTTTCAATTCAGTTTCCTATCGAGGTCCATATTCCTAGACATTTCGCCCTATATGTCACCTTTAGCCGGTGTTCCCTTAAGATTTGGTTGCTCGAATTGTATGGTTTTAATTTATTTTTTTTGTGAACAGGACAGGCTTAGTTTTCTGGGGATTAACCCTAAAGCCGCATTGTTTTGTCCACGTACTGAGCATTCTTAGAGAGTTACCAAAGAGGTCGGTTATGGTCGGTAAGAACTTTGTTTTCACCCTATCGCAGATAATAAACAAGGCTTAGAACAACTCAGGGCACAATAGTCGGAACCTCATCAGGTCACTGTGCTCTTAAAAAAACATGCCAAAAGGCTCAGGCTGGCAGACTCAGACACCTGCAGGTTTTGTAACGACCTGCACGCCGAGGAGGATATAACACATAATAAAGGGTGGGCCAAATACAAGTTTACTTTTAAAAATGCAATAAAATCAACAAAATTAAATGTTTTCAGTGTATTATGGTTTTATTAGTAAGAGTTAACATTCCCATTAATTATGCAGCACAACGTCATTCAATTGGCTGCCTTGGCTGGCTTCGGAGTAGCGCATTCTGTTACTCCAATTTTCCAAGACCTTGTTGATTATTTCGGGCTGTAGCTCACGGATTGCTTGGATGATATTGGCCTTAAGTGCTGGAATCGTTTCCGGATGGTTGGCATAATATCGGTCCTTCACGGTTCTCCACAAAAAAAAAGTCCAAATAGGTCAAATCGCAGCTCCGAAGCGGCCAATTGACATCGTCAAGACGGCTGATAACACGATTTGGAAATTTGGTGCGCAAAAGATCGATTGTTGCATGGGCTGTGTGGCATGGCGCGCCATCTTGCATGAACCAGAGGTCGTCCAAATCCATGTCATCAATTTCATTAAAAAAAGTCGGTTAACATGGCTGTGTAACGCCAACCGTTGACCGAAACGTTGTTTCCAGCCTAATTTTCGAAGAAAAGTGGTTCATTGTTGCCACCACTCCACTATCCGCACCAAACTGTCACTCTCGGTGTGGCTTTATGGCTTTTCGACAATAACGCGCGGGGTTTTCGAGCCCCAAATGCGGCAATTTTGTTTGTTAACGTAGCGGTGGGTGCTTCATTTCGGCCAAAACTTATTTTCAAAAAACGCACTGTTTGGACTACACAGCACTCACTTAGGAAATAAGTTTTCAATATTTCCCAACGTTGTTCAAGTGTAAAGCGACCCAATTCGTTTCGCAGAGTTATGATACTGACTTTCTGTCAGGATTTCGAGCTTGGAAACAGCTGTCAGTGTCAAAATAACCTATGATTTAAAAAGAAACCACTAGATGGCCCACCCTGTACTTGTCCGGCAAATATTTCTTTGAAGTAGTTTTGCGTTTAATTTCCTTTCTTTTGGGATTCTCAAAACTTACAGTCATCTTAGAAACCCTTGTATGGCGCCGAAAACAAGCAACCAAATCTTTTCACTATCAACGCAATTAATTAATTCGTTTCCATTTTGATACCTCTAACGTTGTAGAGTACATGATTAATTTTGACTCATTTTTTTAATCAATAAACAAATTCGATTGCTGTGAACAAGACGACAAAGTTTCATGAAGTTTCAGAAGCACAAAATGGAATTTTTTTTATGGAATTTTCATATTTTGTTCCCATATTTCCTGACCTTCACAATCCAGAGACCCACAAAATTTCATCAAAATCGGTCCAGCCGTTTAGGAGCAAAAAAATAAAGTTTCTGAAACCCGATCGCTGCGCCACATACCGGGTCTAATAATTGTGAATCTACACCATCCACTCAATTGCCAAAATGAAGTATGGATAGCAATATCTAAACTCAAAGCTGATGGGTCAGATGGAATGACGGCCGAATTATTTTTGACAGCAGAGGACGGCCTTCTAAACTGAGCATAATGTGCTCAACAATAAATTGTCACATTTTCACCACGACGCACGCGACGCGACGCATCGGTCAGTGATCGTGATCATTAATGTTGATTATTATGTGCGATGCGATGAGTTTTATCTAAATTTAGAAAGATGCATCGACACAATAACAACAAACAATTTAATTTATGCGCTTGAGTAATGCAGTTTTCACCTGAAAATTCAATAAACAAATAAAAGAAAATGAGCACACTATACTCGTATCGTATACTTGGCAAATGTTCATACTACAGGTCTGTCTACACTAGCGTCAGTTTGAGTGGAGACTTGATTAAATGTGATCACGTGATGAAAACGCAAATTGTGCAAAAGCACCGATCGTTTAAAAGATTTTATTTTTTGTGGTAAAGTTATTTTTTCAGATTTTTTCTTTATTTTCTTTATTAATTTGTTGACTTTTGTGTAGAGACGATTTGAATTTTTTTTTTTTGTTAAATAAAGATTTATTTCGAGGGAAATGGAATTTCCTTTTCTTGAATGAAGTGGAGAAAAATCGTGTGAGAGGAAAAATCTAATTTATTCATTACCAATGTGGATGAGAGATTCCAATGAATGGAGAGGGGACAGTATTGACGTTTTACGTAAGTTGAATGAATGCAATCATCATGATCATCATGATCACTCTGTAGGTATAGTAAAACGTTGGGAAATTTTAGTGAGTATTACTAAAAGAGTGTCATATATGCATGCGTCATAATATATACAGTACATTTTTTACAACATTATTTAAGTGGTAATTAAGATATTATTTTTCCGATTTTCTAGTAAATAGTGTTTTTTTTTAAGTAAATTATAGAAAGTGAATGGAATGGGAAAACAATAAAACGAAGAACTAGTCATTATTTTGTAATTTTTATTGTCAGTGAGTTTTCCAAGTAATTCGCAAGTTTTTCTACAAATGTCATTGTAAGCGTCATCATCGGTATAATAGAGCTATCTGACATTTGACAATTAAATGGGGTCAAAGCAGAAACAGTAATGAATGTTGTTTTATTTCTTGGAAGAACAATGGTGCGTAATACATTCAGACGGTGCGTTCTATTCGAGTTCAGTTGTATTTGCTGTGATTTTTACAATTTTCCGATTAATTTTACATGTTATCTTGGGCATCATTTTTATTTAGACATTTTATTTGTTCGACAAATCGAACAGAACGTCACAATCGTAATTCCATCTGAAAATGACATATCTTCAGAATTTAGACTAATTTTATTATCTAATTGTTAACACTAAATCCTACCTCAAGAATGTGAACAAGGTACAAAGAATTGCTTGCATATAGGTACAACGGGTTTACGAAAATCTACTGCACCACAACTGGGTTTAGAAACGTTGCTGAACCTACAATCCATCGAGCTAAACCCTAAGAACTTGGCAGCTAGAGCTGCTCGCAGACTACGAGAGAACAAAATTTGGAAGCCCGAGTCATTCGGTCACTCACGCATACTTGACATCTTTGATCAAAGCGGACTCATGTGACTTTGACAACAAATTTACAGTCTGTATACCGGGCAGGAAGGACTGGCTCTCCCCGAGTACTGCCATAAAAGGTATATCTACCCAACTTCACAGATGGCTCAAACAGGGAGAATGGAATTCGATTAGGAGTTTTCTCAGAAAGAATTAAATATCAGCCATTCATATCGACTGGCAGATCAGTGCAGTTTTTTCCAGGCAAAGATCTACGCGGTTAAGAAAGCAGCTCAAACTGTCTTATTACCTTCTGCGTGGACACTGGGGGCCAACTATGTAATTTGATTCTAAAATCAAAATATTCGAATTCGGAAGATACGTATCTACTCTGTAACTCTGCGCTCATATTCGAAAATCGAACGGACCTCGAATTGTCTATTTTTTTGGCACTACCTAATTCTAAAGTTATTGTCAAAATCATTCGAATTCACAAATAATCATTATAATGCAAATGTGTTTGCGAACAGGCTGAGAGGATTGCAGAAATCTTAAAAAATATGAGTAAGAAATTTGTTCATAACTCTTATTAAATATTATTAAGAGTATTAAAATATACTTTATGCATAGGGAATCATCTAAATGTGCAAACACAAAGACATCTAAATTTGAGATTCTTGTTCAATACATGACAATGCATCCCGACTTATCTAAAGGATTTATCCCGAATTCGCTCAATTTGATCATTACAATCCTCATTTTATTCGGTAAAAAATTAAATTGCGACATGATGATTTCGCACCTCCACCTATTCACGAATCACAACAAATGATTATTTCGTTTTATTTAAAAGTCTGTCAAACACAATGCGAGACTCGTTCGAAAGTCGGTATTTTTTTGGGAAAAAGTTGGCATTACTTACATTCGATTCTTATTTTATACATAGTTCTGTTTGAAAGTAGAATCGGATCCAACTTTTGATCGAAAGTAGAATCGAATTACATAATTGGCCCCTGGGCGGCCAAGCAGCACTTAAAGCGTTTAACTCCAATCTGGTAAACTACAAATCCGTATGTCAGTACGTCTCGGCATTGAGAGCATTAAACCATCACACAGTAATGCTGTGCTGGAGTTCCTAGTCATGTTGGTGTAGAGGGAACGTGGCAGCAGATAAACTGACCAGATGCGGCTCTGAAATGGACGTACTATTAGCTGACAGACAAGTATTACCATAGCTTTCAACGCAGCTAAGGGCTTCATTGACAATTTCACATTAAACTTGGCTAGAGAACGATTGAACAACACTCCCGGTTGTACTAAAACTTTTTTGCAGTGCTGCTACATACAAACCATCCAGCTCATTAATTTGTTTGTTGATGGTGAGCTAAAAAGCAAGGACATGAATTAAGTTAGTTGCGTCCTCAAGAACTTCCTCATCACCGCCAGCCTCTTATTGCCTGAAATGCCTTCATGTCGCGTGATCATGGGACCCTAGAGCGATACCTTGTGCTATTTCAAAAATCTTGAACTTTTTGAGACAGTAGGTATAGAGAGGTCAGAGAGGAAAGGAGACCTGTCGGAAAGATAGTACGGAGCGATTGAGAAAATAGTTAAGGCTTCCCAAATCGCTCAACGATGAAGCAAATCCAGACGTCAGGAACGCCTTGAACTCAGCTAGGTGAAGTGACATGCTGACGGCGCTCGTAAACACTTTCAACAACAACAGTTGATCTCTTACGGATTGTAAAGGAGTACATCAAGGATCGGGAACTGATGATCTACGAGACCATACATCAGGAGGTCAACGAAGAATGAAAGTCATCTCCGAAGCAGCGCTAGGATTGACCTCTGGAACATCTCTTATATTAACATTCTTCGCTAGGTTCTGCGATGAGTAACAATAAGCTCCTGGATGGATGAATACGATCTCAGTTTGGTTACAGCAAAAGCCAAGATAGTCCTTCTAACGAAGAAAACGATCCCTCCTCTAATCGAATTCCAAAGCGACCAGGAAGTAATAAGAAGCATGAAGTATTTGGGTGTGACAATCGACATATAATTTCGGGCGCCAGATAAAGAACGCAGCAATATTCGAAAAGAGCGATGAAAGCGACCGTGTTAATGAGCAGGCTGATGGTGAAAGTAGGCAGCCCAACGGCCAGCAAGCGAAAACTCCTGATGTCGATAACGCATGACATTCGTCTGTATAGATATGAGATTTGGGCAAACGCGCTGTGACAGAAAAAGTACGGAAAGCAGATGGACTCCTATATCGGCAGAAAGGAAGTATGTCTACGAAAAATAGGTGGAGCGGAAATGACAACGGAAGAGGCTAAAGAGCACACGAAACAAAAGTAGCAAGAGCGCTGGAGCTCAGAAAACAGAGGACGATGGACAGCGAGGCTTATCAGGAACGTTGCTGAATGGAATAACCGGAGACCTGGTAAGGTTAACTATTACGTCACACAGTTACTCACTGGAAACGGATACTTTAACGCCTTTCTCCACAAGATCGGCAAAACGAATACTTCAGCCTGCCAGTATGGAGACTCTCAAGAAGAAGACGTGCACCATTCTTTCTTCGCCTGCAGCAGATAGGAAACCAAAAGAGGAGAACTGGTGAGAAATATCGGCATCAACATTTCAGACAACATAATGTATAGCCGAAAAGATGCTGACCAGCGAGAAAAACTGGTGCCAAATCTGTGCGTAGGTACATCCAAAATATTCTCAGAAGAAAGAAAATGGAGACAGTGAACCCGAAAGGGCGAATAACTACAGCCCCCCCTGAGGTAATGCGAACAGCGCGTCAGGGGTTGGTCAGAAACCGAGGTTTTAGGAGGAGTTTTAGTCTGCGGAATGATAAACGCCAAAAAGACTTCCTTATGGGGCATAAAGCATTTCTCAGAAGCTTGTGTGTGGCAGTGTAGTTTAGCTATGGTCCGAGAAGTTTACATATGGTTAATATGCCCCGGGTATTCCGCGTTCATATGAGTCCACTTTTCCACTTATCCACTCTTCCCTGCTGGGATCATATCCCTAGCAACTGTTCGAACTATCACTCTAAACCATGAATTGGGGGTGAGATAATCTAGTTCGCAGCTCAATTATTTTCTGGCATTTCAAAATCGATTAGGACCAGTTAGGTTCGGATAGGTGAGTTCTGGTTAAGCAACTTATTTGGCACATTAGTGTGAAAGTGCCATCAATATAAATTAATTTTAGTCGACCACTAAACCAATTCAGTTCTAGGGTCTGTAGTATAAAGTATCTATATTCCACCACTCCCTTGAGAACACTGGTTGCCAAAGTCTTAATCTTGCCGCAAATTAAAATTCAATCGCACACTAATCTATTGCGTCAGCTTTGCAATTAAACATGAAAAACTATCTCAACCCTACCCATCAAAATAAAAATAAAACTCGCCCCCTCTATAGTAATTGCTCTATAGACCTGCTAAAATGCAAAAATCCAAAATCCATCATGAATTCACAAACAAAAATACAATATACACTCGTCGTATCTAGCTACCGTCTTACGCGTGGTGTGAATTTTAATTAGCTTCTAAGAAATCCATCATTTCACGATAAGAGCATTTAATTGCAATATCGTATTATACGTGATTGATGCTACCGATCAAAAAGTTACCAGCATACAAATGTAAAGCTCCACAAAAAAAAATTTGCTCAATAAAAATTACAATAACAAAACTCGAATGGCGATCAAAAAAAAAAACCACACCACAACAACACAATATTCTCGCAGAGAAAAGAGTTAAAACGACCTTGAGGCAAACAGTTTGAGGAATTTCATTTTAAGACCACAAAACAAAATAATAAAAATACAGCAACAACAACGACAAAAAAAAATTGTAATAAAGTCACTTAACAAGTTTTTTCTACACCTTTTTGTTTTGGATTTTAGTTCTGCCAAAAGGAGAGAACAACAACAAAATAATAATAAAAATACTACACCACAACATTCTCTTATACACGAAATATGCATGATCGGACACCTCGCGCCACATTGGATAACACAACTGGAACTGACAACTCTGCCAACTGCCAACAGTGTTTGGATAAAAGATTTACATTCTTAAAGCAGACACAAAAAAAAAAACATATTTCGGATAGCTACCTATCCAATTATACCTCTTCTTCTCAGAGTGACACTCCGACTGTCATCATGGTGATGGTTTTAGGAAAGAAATTCGAAATGGCCAAATGAGAAGTGGCAATTTGAAGTGACTTCCAAGAGAGACAGCCATTATGGAGAAATGGATGTTTTGTTTTCCGCCATCAATTGGGCTAATTAATTTATTGTAATTGACACTCCACTGACACCATGTGTCAAGCGGCAATAATATCACTTATCATTGACGTTTGGTAATTCAAATTAGGATAAACGCTTTGATCTTGTATGGTTGATTACCATTTCAAAAACAACAAACTTTCAAATACAAGATAATGTATAGGTACTCGTAAAACTCGACACCATAAAACTTATTGCAAACAAATTTAGAAAGGTTCTTACATAATCAGATCGCTTATCGAATTTATGTGAGTTTCACTCGATTTGTTGATCTTTTGTATAAATCGATTTTGAGAGGCAAAATTTTTTAGAAAAAGCTATTTTATAGGCCTAACCCTTTTTTTTAAGTTTCTGCTACATCAATGGGGCCATTGAACTATCTAGATAAATTGCTTTTACTCTCGATCTTGATGTGGCTTTTGAAGAAGCTACAGTAAAACGGATTTCAGTGAGGAAGAGCTTACAAAATCAACCACTTGAAATTGCAGAAAACAGGACAATAGCTGAAGAAATGTTAAGCTGCATCTGTATGCAGGGTACTCTGATTGTCAGATTAAAAATATTTTTGACTTACATGTCGCTTTAATCACAAAAACAGTCGGATTTAAAAACGTCTCGTGGTTCAGTGGATATACCTATTAGAAAACTAATGTTGGAAGCGTTTTCGATTACAAGAACTGTTTAATGTGTTTAAAAGATTGAGAAATAAGGTACGAGGTGAGATACGTGCGGCTAAGAAACTTCACTTTGCACCTCTAATGGACCCTTCCAAAGCTGGACGTAAGCTATGGAAAAATATAAATGGGTATTGGTATTGGCCGGGCCGGCTTATACGAACAACCATACTGCGAAAAAAGTTAATTGGGCAGTTAAATTTTTCTTTTCCTTCCACTAAACTAAGAACTCAGGCAGTTGTAGCAAACTTTTTCCAATCTGAAATTCTCAATTTGAGCAGAGGCGAGTCCCACAAGTTTCAATATTGGGGCCGCTGTTGTTTTCCATGTACATTTTATAAATGATTTACCAATGTGCTTAAAAATAAAACAACTTTAAAGCTGACATGTACGCTGATGACATTCAGATTGGAAAGAGTTTTCCCATGGGTCTTGTCGAGAACGCAGCGGTTGAGGCAAATGAAGGTCTGAATAGAATTCACAATTGGTCACGGAGAAATGGGCCCAATCAAACCCCCCCAGGTAGGGGTTAGAATATACCTGAGCTAGGCATCCCTGTCGTAAGAGGAGAGTAAAATCCATGTCTTGACTTCGGCGTAAAATCTGTCTGTCTCTGTCTGAACAATCTATGGATAATATTACTCCAGGTGGTTCTCATGAAAGTCAAAATCCATCCGGGGTCTTTTCGACTGTGGTCGGGGCAAGGTTTCTGGAGGATCCACACAACATACTAAAAACGAGCTTTGTCTCTTCAGGCGATGATACAGGTCCGGGCCCAGTGCTCGTTTCTAAAGAGTATTGTGGTTCATTATCCATTCGGAAGAATGTACTGGAAGGAGGGAGAAAGTGGTTGAAAAAGTTGATTTAGCACCGCTTGATACCTTTATCATGGGTTCTACTACCAAAGCAATCCACCGTCTCAGGAGGGGCGGTTTTTAGTATAATCCACACTTGAATTTCGATGACCTTGCGTGACACTTATCTTACGACCCTAGTTCCATGGATATGCCGTCTGACACCGAAACTTCATTTCATTTTTTTTTTTTTTTTCATTTCATTTATTTTTATTTTGTAATGCCTATACACTTTAAGATATAATATCTTATAAACTAGTGATAAGCTATATTCTGCAGGAAAAAGCTACTGAGGAAGACGAAATAATTCAAAGATATTATGTATTTATACTACGTGGTCAATACTTAAAACTAATAATTAATACAATTAAGATATATTCGAGAATGCGAGATACTTTCTTAATTCATTTTTAAACCTTCTTGTGTTATTAATTCTTCTAATAGTACGCGGTAAAGAGTTCCAAAGACGAATAGAGTTAACGAAAAATTGACGCTCAGAGGTAAGGGAAGAGTAACGCGGAGGAATCAACTGACTAGACCTCATTGAAGAAGGCATAACCAATTTCTCGTACAGACCGGGAGGTTGTCGTGTTATCAGGATGTTTGAGAGAAGGGTTAAAGTGCGGAACTGAAGTAGGCTGTCGAACGTCATGTTAAAAAGACGCTTTGAGAAGTGCGATACGCGGTCGTACCTTCTTAGTCCAAAAACATACCGAACTTATCGTCTGTTGTGTAAATTTAGAGTCAACTTTTCTTGCGTTCAGGACTGACTTCAGCCAGAGTCTGAGCCTGGCTTGGGATGTAGTCTTATTTTCACGGATGGCTCCAAAACTAGTTAAGGATCTGGTGCAGGTGTCTTCGTTAGGCAAGCATTCCTCTGTTTTTCAAGTGGGGATCTAAAATAAATAGGTGGCGCAACAGGCGGGTAGACACCCTAGGCCTAGCTTCTCGCAACCATTCGTTTTGTGTGAGTTTCTATTTTTGGGACGAATGGAAGTGGGGATCTATGCTATTCTAATGCCTGCCGAATATTTTGTAAAGAATAGGTGGCGGGGTCGGAGTATCTGCTTCCGTAGCAACAGTCAAGCTTCGCTTAAGGCCTTGCTCAACGCTGTTACCCGTTCCAAAATAGTTCGAGAATGCAAGAACTTTTTGAACTTGGTCGCAAGGCTTAACTCTTTGACTCTCTGGGCCCAGACCACACTGGTATTGCTGGAAATGAGATATCCGATGAAATTGCTAAGCAAGGCTCAGAGGATAATTTCTCGGACCAGAACCTGTGCTGGGTTTTTCTGCGTCCTTGGTTAGGGCTTCCATTGACGATTGGGTCTCAAAGGAACACAATTATTGTTTATATAGCAAGGCTCTTCAGGATGTGGGTAGACTAAACATGCTCCCGAATGTCGGTAAAAAGTCTGCGGCATTCCTGCTGTCTCTGAGTAGAAATTATTGGAGAAAACTTATTGGCGTTCTTTCGGGACATAAGGATCTTAATGTTCTAAGCTTAAGTGATATCACTGTCCGTGAAGCTTGTGGAGAGGGCGACGATACTTCGGATCGTCTCCTTTGTAATTGTCCTGCCTTTGCTCGGATCTGGTGGCAGCTTTTTTGGCGCTGATCTGGTGAGTATTGTGGTGACTGTAAGCCTCTCATCGCTGAAGAGCATTCTCGGTAAGGACACAATAAGATAAGGACACGACTTAGTCGCCGAGAGTCCTTCCAAATGATGAACAAAGGTGTTGAAATGCCAAATACTTTGAGTCAATCTTTATAGCGTTCAATAAAACCTATTTAAAATATTGACATATTTTCCCGGTTGACAGTTAAAAACTGATTTAAATGTTAATCTGGAGTACCTTAAGGTAGCCATCTTGCCCCCACATTATTAATGCCCGCTTAACAGTAACAAAAATGCGTCCGTACTAGAAAACATCTGTTTCTACAACGTTACCAAAAATGTTTCTATATAAGTGTGCTCTGCGCTTGGCTACTGTATTTTAGAATTTAGTGTGTAGAGTTAGGAACATTTCTAAATTTAAGAACTTAAACAAAAATCTAATCGATTACTTTACTAACGACCTTTTTTTTTCTTTTTAGGTAAGTTCCATTTATTTCGAGTGCCTGCAAGTTTTTAAAAAATAATGGTGAGTGACATTTGATAACCAACAGTGTTGTTTGTCGAAATAATATGTTTTCTGTCAGTAGTCTATATTTTGACGGAAAAATATTCGTGTGTATAGGTGCTAGTAAGTGGCATGTAGCAAGCCACATACGTATGTAGCTCTGACGTCAACAGAGAGTGCACAAAGAGAGCTTGTACAGGGCATGTACCAACTGGGACCATTCTCGGTCCTAAAAATTACGTGAGTACTACATACATATGTGGCTTGCTACATGCCGTTTAATAGAACCTTATGTGCGTCTCGAAGGTAGGTTTTTGAATATATATTAAAAGAATCTACTGCATTCTCTGACTATATGATTCCTTTGCTATTTCGAAAAGCGCGAGTATCTTGGAGACTCTTTTCTTTCAAAATAGAATAATACAAGCTAAAAATAATCCTCTTAACGATAGATGGCTCTCGAAAAACTTCTAGCTGGGTATCACTTAATCTACTGATGAACACCCATTTCCTAGGCAGCTCTAGCCCGACCCAACGGCATAATAGACTACTTTGAATATCTTACTACCATCAGTGCTAGAGAGCTGTATAGTGTATAGACCTGGTCTACATTCCTATAATATGGAGAGCAGTAAAAGTGGATTTTCATTCCCAAGGGCGGCAAATGCTCTCGTAAGTCCGAAAAATCTCAGACATATCAGTCTTTTAGTATTCCTTCGAAAAGTTTTAGACGGTAAGGTTGATGAAGGCTGTGCTTAGAAACTTACCCGACAAATTTAAGTAATAAGTATCCACCTTCGCCCATTTTAAAATCCTTCTTTATATGATCTTCAGACTCTTCGATAGTGTCATGTGCCCAATAAAGGCTTCGCCGTTGTTCATGACTAGTTACAAATACCAAAACATGGTTAAGACAATTCAAGTAACTTGATTGATTTCTAGGATATGTTAAGTGAATGGACATCAATGCTCCGGGTCACAGACTGTTCGATTCTAACCCAGAGGGTCACCGCAGTAGAGGAAGAGCTAGCCAAGGTGACAGGTAAAAAATACCTTAAGCAACTTGGTACCGAAGACAGTTAGCTAAGGGCCTCGCTAAATTGAGAGGCTTGTTTGTTTGAGGCCTCGATTTACCCTACAAACTGTATAGCTTCTAAAGTTAGTAGGTATGAGTATTCACCCCAAAAATTCACCTTTGTGCAGTAATTGGGTTGACCATCTCCACACAGAACATTAATCAAATTCATTATTAGTCTGGCAGATGTCCAAGAATTTATAGAACTTTCCCAGGCCTTTCATCGGGCGTCAATTTCATATTCACACAGACCACTTTTTCTAAAAATAAAAAATTTAATTAAAATGCACTACCTCAGCCAGTCCAAGCATCAACCAGTTTAGCAGACCCGCTTAATATTCACCACCTAATTCCATAATACTATAAACACTGAAACAAAACGTTGCAAAAAAAATACATAAAAAACAAAACCAACAAACAAACAATCAAATCGTTTAATCAAAACTGGATTCAGAATGCCAATCGTATATGTATACCGGTTACAAGAACCGCCCGCAACACACAACATAAATTTTGCATATCATTAGAACCCTCGCTTACACCTGAACTCTGAAGCTTGCACATAATCGTCCACCACCTCTTCCTCCTCCAAACAAAAACAAACACACAATCCCAACTGACATCTAGTGACCGACCATTTATACTGACCACTGACCAGTGACAACGACCGTCATTGGCAGATATTCCAATAGGTCGCGTTCTTTTGCAAACAGTTCAACCCAAAGCCAAAGCCAATCTTGGTCTTTAATTAATATCCACGGGTCTTACCTCCAAGCGACAAAATCTCTGTGAAAGTAAAGGTAGCTCGAAATTCGAAACAACATAAAGCCTCTCACACATTGTGATGTCAGATCACGCTCCTCTGCCGCAGTCAGTTCGGTCGGACTGTCACACTGACGATGATGAAGAGACAAACAGACAATCGGACAAATTATCGTCTTTTTAGACGCGCTTATAGCTGTTGGTAGGGTATAGCTTTCAGCATAGATACACGCTAACATGCTGGTAGGTAAAATTTATGGTTTACAATTTCAAGCAAGGGCCGCCATGTTCGCGCCACCATGAATATTCAGCGCGTAGTCGACGACACGGAGTCATTTTTGTGCGAGGGCATTATTACTATACTCGCGATCGCGACTCCTGTGTCGAAGAAAGGTACTTTTGTGGGCAGAGCACCATTGCATATAGTGCATCCATTCGACCATTCCCATTGATTTTTTGTCTGTCTTGTGGTCACAAAACTTTCATATTTTGTTTTTGTTTTAATTCTTCTTGGAAAATGAACAGCGACGTGACACATGACAGTTGTGTTTCGTTTGTCATTATGACAGCTCTACACGTTTGCATATTTTGAATGCAAATTCTGTGTGGTGCTTGTGAATGCGTATGAGTTGAGTATATATGATTTGGATTTTGCATTTAATGCGAATTGGAATGCCAAAAGAATAGTAATTATTGTTCTCTTGCAGTTTTTTTTTTGTTAATAATTCCTAAGTTCAATGAACATTGTTATGCAATGAGCTGTTAATGCCGTCGAAATTGTATGGACGTTTGGTTTTGTGAAAATCATTAAACAAATTTAATTCTCACCTAATTCTAGAAACTAGTTTTATCAGTTTAATGGTTCTACAACGTTTTGAAGTTGGTATTGGTTGTATATAAATTACCTAATTGAATTTTTCTTGGAACTATTTGTATTTTCAAGTTGAAATGAAACAAGCTATCTGTCAGAAAATAAAACGAGTATAAAATTAAGTATAAAAATTGACATAATTTGCAATTTAATTGGATTAGTTCAGCTTGGTCGGTTTGTTTGGCTGAGTTTGAGGCTTCTTGTCAGAAAAAAATCGCAATTTTGAGATCACAACTCAGGAAGACTTTAGATAAAAAGGAAACAAAATTCAATAATCAAAAAAAAAAAATAAAAATTATCAAAATCAGGCCTGTGAAGTTGAGGTGAATTTGATGCCTGAAATTGCCGGAACGTCATCAAATAATGACTTGCCCAGAGCGTTGTATCCACAAACCTGGTTTGTGCTGTGGTTGTATCTGGTTTATGCCTAGAGCCCGACACCCACAAATAAAGAAGAGTGGAACACTGCATCTGCGCATAGTTACGCCACGGTGAGTGCTATGAGGTATGCAAAGATTAGCTACGTAGATATAATCCTTAAGCCATAACTGAGGGCTTAAGGAGGGCTATTGTTGCTTATGGCAAATGAGTAAGGGATGCGATTTAACTTTTAGTTCAATGTTTATTTCTGTAAGATATAATTCTTAGATAATGACAAAATGTAGATTAATTCCTACCGCAGTTTTATTCCCTTCTTCGTTGGCTGACAAATAATTTGGAATGAACGAGTAATTATTGATTAGCGCGGGAATTTTTAGTGCATGAGCATAATTCTTATTTACAACAACAAACTCGAGACAAATGTGAGAAAGGGAAGAAGCGGCATAAGCTGGGTTTACATAAAATTTCTTAGTGGGACGTTCGTACTTCCACAACATCCTCACCCCCGCGAATCGACTCCGATTCCGATTCACCACCGTCAACATCTAGAACGGCGAGCTTGGATACAGGGCGCTGCATTAGTCCTTTAAGTCCGAACATCTACTTTTTGAATCTGCCCATCGGTTCCAAGGTAAACGCTTTCAATATGGCCACGACATCACTGAATTCTTGGAACGTTCGCGTCGCCCAGGAATACTAAATCTCCTATTTCACGGGCTTGAAACGATCACACCACTTTGCTCGCCGCGTTAACAACAAACCAGTAAGAATAGACCGCCGACTTCCCGTACACCTACCCAATTCCTCCCGGAAAAATTACCCTGTCTGTGAATACGTGTAAATGTCAAAATTAATGGCGGCAATGATTTTTCATGCTATACCTTTGATTTTGTACAGCACCAATACATGAAAAATCCTGGGCCCACCGGCAGCTTGTAGGCAAAGTCCGTTATGTGGGAGGAGTCGATGGTCTATTCTTACTGGTTTGTGGCGTTAACGTAGGCAAATATTCTGCTACCCATTTTTTCCAGAAACGGTCCATTAACTGACGAGCTTTACGCCATTGCTTTCTCAAACGGCTTAGATTCTTCAACGGTTTATCCTTACTGGGAGTTTGTGCAGTATTCGCTGAGCCCAACAGAAAGTGGTTTGGGGTGAGTGATTCGTCTTGGTTGGCAGAGATTGGTATATGCGTAAGTAGGCGGGAGTTCACGACATTCTCAGCGTGAATTATAAGGCTTTGGAGAGTTGATTCTCGTGGAGCCACCTCTTTCAGCGTATGGCAAAGCACTATTTTCACTCATTGAACCATGCGTTCCCATACTCCTTCTTCTGGAGGTTTGGAAGGGCAATTAAACAACCACTCAACTCCTTTTGTTGTCAGTTCCCCTTTGTATGCGGTCACTATCAAACGCTTCAGAGAAACGAATCCTCACCGGAACCCCTCGTCGATTGAAAAAATTTCGAATAGCTAGAATACACGCATCGGTCGACAAATCGTGAACAACTTCAAGATGTATATAGCACGGACGACCAGACAGGTGAATAGGGCGATCCATCTCTTCTCTGTATGTCGGTCAATAGGGTCGAAACAGTCCAGACCCGTATCCGAAAAGGGGAGAATAAAGGGCGTAAGTGTGTCTTCGGGTAGAGAGCCCATCATTGGCGGGACAGGAGTGACTCTGTTGATTTTGTAGACAAAACAGGTTCAAATGCATCATTGGAACAAATCATTAGAATAGTGGTTTAATTTTTTTGACAAGTGAGTTATAGCAATCATTGAAAAATTGGTATCGATGGAAGGTCTTGTCAATGACTTGGCAACAAACAAATCTAGGTTTTGAGGTTAGAGTTGATCATTGAAAGCAAAACTGACAGATGAGAACAGAAACGATTGTGTTCCGAATTGGAGAAACGAACGTCAGTTGTTCATTGAAATCAATTTAAATCAGTACCTAAACTAAAAGTCAATTTTAAAAGGAGTTATAATCAGAATTAAGTGATTTTTTTTTGTAATCTATATTATTTATAAAAATTGAGTCATAAAATTATTTGTCGCCGATTCACGCCTTAACGCATTTACGAATTTTAACCAAACTTTCACACATCTTTGGTATTGGCCTTCCATTCAAATTCTATCTAGAAGACCACCGAATCGATTGAGCTCAAAATTACAAATAATGTTCCTGTGAGATTGGTCAAAATTGGACACATGGGCGTGGCACCGCCCATACTAAAAAAAAACATTCAAAATCTAACATCTCTAAAATCACTGAATCGATTGAGTTTAAATTTACAGACAATCTTAGGTATTGGCCCAGGAGTGTTCCTGTGAAGATTGGTCAAAATTGGACAAAGGGGCGTGGCAAAAGCCATTCTTTGATAGTCTTGGAAGCCAAAGTTTTTGAAATTTGTAAGATGGGCTATCGCCATGATGGGCCCAAAATAGTGCCTAGCCCACTGTGATGAATTCACACTAGCGTTGCCACCCGTCCGGGTTTTCCCGGACATAGGTACTCTTTTTCGCCTATGCGGGGAACGTCCGGAATAGTTTTCCTAGATTGTCCGTGTTTTTAATTTTTTCATCGTCAAGAGAAAACGAAATTCGAAATTAAAAAAGCTTGAAGTGCCAATTTTATTCCCGCTTTTTGGTATTGATTTTGAATCGTAACTTGTTGCTTCTGAATTCTGCGATATATTTTTGTAATACCAACTTTGGTAATCGACAAGGGACACTGATTGAAAAATTTTAATGCAATCTTACCTATTGAAGTCGATGCAATCACTTTAAAAATACTAATACTCGGCAAATAATATAGAATCACAAACCACATAGAACTAGACCGTCGACTCCTCCCACATAACGGACTTTGCCTACAAACTGCCTGCGGGAATTTTTTATGTATTGGTGCTGTACAAAATCAAAGGAGCGCCATTAACGCACGCATACTTGAAAAATCATAGGCCCATGGTTTAGCATGGAAATTCATTGCCGCCATTGATTTTGACATTTCACACGTATTCACAGACAGGGGAATTCATTCCGGGGAGAATCGGGTAGATGCACGGAAGTCGGCGGTCTAGTTCTATGTGGTTTGTGTACAGAATACCAGTCAATTTTATACCATTCAAAAAGGTGTTAGCGTTCTTTTCACCCGGCAGTGGGACGTTTGAAATATGTGACGTTTGCTTATGTTTGAAACGCTAAAATAATATTTCAAAGATGTCAAAAATCCTCCGATAATATACAATTTTTTGTGTGATCTTTTTCCAATATTTTGGAAATCCGTTAGTGAGAGTGCCAAAATGCACGTAATTTAAGGCACACTCTTTTTAGGATTTGAGCTTAGTGGACTTACTTTTTTAAAACTTTCACACGTGTCAGAAAATATGCCGAGAATAATTATTCAGCGCAATTGGCACACGGCCTTAAAACAGATCCGAGCTTTTCATGTCAAATAAATAAGACATAAAAATTTAATTTTCTATTTTTTTTTTTTTTTTTTTTTGAAAATGTAAATTTTCTGGTTGGTGTTATTGTCAATTGGAGACTTTGCTCCGGTAGTAGAAATAATCTACAAGAATAATGAGGAAGAACACTTCTTCAAGAAAGACATGAAACTCAGCGTCAAGATTCAAGAAGTTCTCAAATTATGGAATCATACAAAAATATGTCCCCTTAACTCGCTGAAGTCATAACGAGATGATGAAAAAACTATACGGAAGAAATTTAGAACTCGATCGAAGTAATTTCCAGATTTGCAACAAATGGCGGGACCTCCACATCCTATGTTCCTGATAAATATGGTTATATGTAAGAACCTTGAATATTTACGTCTCTGTAATTATTCAATCAGCTTATTTACGGGTTTAGTTTGTCCATTTGTACTGGCGCTATTCTACGATACCCGGAGGCCCTGAGCTTAGCTTCAATGAGGGCCGAGGCCTGTGCTAATGTCTCTATTGCATACATACATACATACATACATACATACATGCAATTAGCACACGGCCAAAACAATATGTATCCGACCCGAGATCCGACCGCAATGAAAACAAGAAAGTTCAAATATTTTTGTAAAAAATATAGTACGCGCATTTTTGTCGAGATTTCTGTTCTAGTTTTGTACTTTTCTTTAGATGCTATTTTGTCCGGCAAAGTCCGGTATTTTCATGCTCGATAACTACTTTCTTCAAATGATTTCTAGCAACCCTAACTCACGCCCTTTTCAACCTAACCTAATCTAACCTTTAATGTAGGATGATGTACCAACATATTTTGTAGCGCGGGCATTTATTAAGATTGTAAGCTTTTCTTAAGGCAGGCCACCATATCAGAGGAGAAATGGCAACTACATCTAAATTACCATCAGTTTTTCCAACATTAAAAAGTGCCCACATGTATTTTGTGCTTTGACCTTAAAGGATAACCGAAGACGTTTTTCGAATTTTTGGCACTGTAGGTCGGGACCCGAGACTCGTTGCCAGGGATTTTTCAACACTATTCAGTTGATTTTTGACAGTATGGCTAATGGTTCTCGGTCACTGCTGTTGTCGCAGTATTGGTGGATGCAAATGGTTGATTGTCTAATTGCTGTGACTGGTTCTTACTTTACTTTAGTTGGCGCTACAGTGCATTGTGCTCCTGGGCCTCAAGTAATAGATTTTGCGTCGGCTTCAACTTGATCACTCCACCGGAGATGAGGTCTGCCTCTGCTTGTGGTTCACTCAGGCTTAGCGTTGAATACCTTACGGGCTGGAGCTTTGTTCATTCGCTCAACATGCCCTAGCCATCTTAATATCGTTGAACACGCAGTTTTTTGACCAATGGCAAGTCGCTGTACAGCTCGTATAGTTCGTGGTTGTATCGTCTCCGCCAGATTTTGCCTGTCGACACAAACCGGTCCATAGATCGTACGTAGAACCTTCCCCTCGAAGATACCAAGAGATACTTCATCCGCCTTGGAGATGGCCCATGCTTCTGCACCATACAGCAAAACTGGGATGATTAGGGTTTTGTACAGTGTCTCCTTGGTCCTTCGCGATAGGGCCTTATTCCTCAATTGCTTGCTTAGTCCAAAGAAGCAGCGATTAGCAAGAGTTATTCTACGTTTGATTTCAGCGCTGATATCATTTGCAGAGTTAACAGCAGTACACAGATAGATAAATTCATTTACCACCTCGGAGTTATGCCTATCAATTGTCACGTATTGACCAAGTCTCCGATGGGAATCGACAATATTCGATGACAGCAAATACATACTTCGTTTTGTCCTCGGTAATGACAAGCCCCATTTTGTTCGCCTCAAACTCGATACTGGAAAAGGCACTCGTCACTGCTCGTTTGGTGACTGTTTTTTTTTTTTATAGAAAAGGGGATTCCAAATCCTGGAGCACTCAGACGAATCTCGGTCCATTGTACTACCAAGCAGAAACCCCTTTTTTGGTGTAGTGGTGGAGAAACTCTGATATTATTCGTTTCTCTTTATGGTCGGTGGCAGAGTATTGCTGGCCCCCGCCGGGGCTTGAACCAACGCCGCACGGGTCACACGCAATGACTCTAACCACTACACCATGGCCACCGGCAAAAACTGTTGTTACTGTGCCTAGAGAAACCGACTATTGTCTCCTGGTTGGATGTCAACAGCTTTTCCTCAGAAGAAGGGTATAGTTAAGGTATTTCCTCCTTTTGAACTTCAAATTTCATACCAACCAAACATCTACACAAATCCACTTAGTTTGGCATTCTTTTGGGCGCTTACAAATTTGCAAGTTAAATTTAACTCGAGACACAACATTTTTATCCATAACTCACATGACATTCCTCGTAGAAAAAAAAAACGAAAATTTCAACAAAATCCGCCTTAAAATATACAAACAACAAACCTTTTGTTATACGATCACATGGAAATCCAAATATCCACTATAAAACTATAGTTATTATTATTAGTTATCAGTAATAATAATAAAAACATAAAAAAAAAAAACAAGCAAAATACCTTCCAATTCCAAAGTGACAACGATGTAAGACATTCCAGTTCTTCTGATTATACCCTTCCATCTCCATGTATTGTATGACATCTGTCAATTTTTAAAGCAGTCCCAGTTCCCAGTCAGTCGTGTCGAGTACTTCACTCACACGTGGCGGACAAATCTATTAATTGATTTGTCACTCTGATTCCTATACTTAATTCTGACATCTCAGTGGGTTAGGTTTCGTTCTTCGATTATTTAATAAATCGTTTAGCTTTACAGGTATATGATGTGTCCCCCTCCATCTCCGCCATCTAAGAAATTAAAATTGATTCAGTTCAATTTTTATTTATAACAATATAGTTCATAGGAAATCCCAAGGTGATCTAATTTTGTTCCGCGCATAACATACTCGTATAAATAACAACGTACATGTTCAATTAAATTAACTTCAATTGGATTTAAATCGCGCATAATAATAAAACAGAAAAAAAATACAAAATGCCAATATAACTTGATGAACAGATAAATAGATAGATACGCTGAATGCTAAGCAGGTAAAATTAGTGATTACGTCGCTTTTATGAGAAAACGATTCTAATGCGTCGTCTTCGGCTTACATTGTTATTGGCTGTTTTTTTTTGTCCAGCAAATACATATACGAATATGATAGTCATTCTTAGTGAGAAGTTGTTTCTGTTTTTGTCTGTACCACCTGAGATTTATGATGGATGTTCGATGGCTAAAAGCATGCTGTGCGTTGTCGTAAACAAAAGAGTCGATGTGCGAACTGAGTTTGGGGTGTGGGTCTTTGGTAAGAGGAAGTCAGTACAGAAAGGTGGAAAACAATACAGTGGATTGGATCAGTTTTGATTTCAATGGTAGCATTAAATTTACAGCTTCGATTGACTTCGATTAGATACATCCAACTGGTCGCATAATGTCCACCAGAACTGATTAAATTACAAGATCTATTGCGTGTCTAAAAAGTTTTGTTCCAAATGCTGCTCGAGCCCTATTATGCCCTTTTAAGGACATTTCTTTCTGATGTTCGCATGTCGAAATCAGCTGCGAGTTTAAAAGCTGCAATTGCGAAAGAAATAGATAAACTTACGATTAGATGGATATGTTAACAACAGAGCAGCAAAACCGTGTCCGCCACACTTGACCTAACACCTACAACAATTAAAGTTTTTAAAGAGTTCCTAGGAGGAACACCATTAAAGTTCTTTGTAGACAAAGTGCTTGACTCTATATACACGAGGGTACGTTGACGATCTAGTAATCATCATTTGAGGCAATTATGAAGCAACTCTAACATTTGAGATTAGAACATGTTAAAGAGGGATATGAGAGAGTAGGGCATCGACTTATTAGAGCCCCTACACTCACATTGAATCTACAACCGTTGGTGGACAGAAGACAAGTCGCTGACTTTTGCTTGTTCTATACGTAATTCCATGGTAGATGTTCCGAGGAACTCAAAGACATTGTCACTCGAAATGCAAGTTTTGGGCGCCCCACAAGATAGGCATCTAATGCTCATGAACATACAGTACACTTGACAACCGCGAGGCCATCAATTTTCCAAAACTCCTTCTGTTACAGGACAAGCAAACTTTGGAACTCACTTCCATGCTCGCTTGTATGCTCGGTAAAGTCTGACCAGACCTCGGGTTGGTTTTCTTTAATAATTCTGTTCCTAATACTCGTTGTGTCGTCCTGCTTTGTGATGCACTGCGGTGGTTTTTTGTCCAAACCCTTCCTTCTTTCTAATTCCCTGCCTTTCTTCGCAATTTTTTTTGCTTGCTCATTAGCTAATTCTGAGGGTACTGAAAAATTGCCTAGTTGTTTCCGTATATAGCTCTGCTTAATGTGCTGTAGCCATACTATCACATCTGTCTTTTGGTTATGACAATCACGTTATGATATAAAGGTGGTGTAGGCTTGGGGCTGGCTATCGTAGCCTTCAGTTTTTTCAGTATTAAAGGGCTTATGAGGTAGTTCGTCAACAAGAAAGGACACTCAGCATCGACGTCTTAGACAGATTATCACCATAGACAGATATAACTTTGAGGTGGTTACGGAGTTTGTCTACCTAGGCTCGGCTATGAACTCAAAAATGACACCAGCCAGCGCTGAGATTAAACGAAAAATAACAACCGAGTAGCAAAGTCCCCTTTCGAACAACTAAAGTGACTGTTTATAAGACCATAATCATCGCCTTCTGTATGGAGCAGAGGCATGGTATCTATCAAAATCTATCCTTTGGTTGTTCCGAGAGTAAAATACTTCGAGTAATTTTTGGTCCCGTCTGCATAGGAGGAGATAAAACGATGAGCTGTACAGCGACGGAAGAAGATCTCCGAATCCACACCCGGAGGATGACGCAGCAGAGGAAGACCACGACTCAGGTGATGCCCGCAAGTGGAAGGGGACATTAACCAACTAAGGGTGCGAAACTAGAGACAGCTGGCTTCAGATCGTATGCTGCCTGAAGATGCTTGTTGGTTGTGGCCTAATTCCAGGATTGTAGTAGCCCCACCTTAAGTAAAGTAAGAGCTAGCTCATAACAACTCGCTTAAACTTTTTGCGGCATAGGCCAACCTAAACGCCAAGACATGTTTACACTCTTCGGAGCTCCAAATGAGGCTATCGATCTGGAACTTCATGCATGGTGTAGATAAAGCTAAAAATCTGATCTGCTTTAACAATAAAAAAAAATCGTCTCATTGTAATAGTAGGTATAGATACGTCCCAAGCTAGGCCTATTAGGGTGCCTATAAGGACCTGTGGCGACATACACTTTTTATTTAGTACCATACGTTGTCAGAGTTTATAGTGTAGACAACGCACCAGTTACAGAGCTTACTAAATGACGTCAGAGTCATCATCATCAACTTACAAATTGCGCCACTAATGTTGGCTTATTAGTTTCCCTCTTCTAATGAATTCTGTTGAAGAAGTCACAAGCCTTATCTATATGGGTTCTTAGAACTAAGGTTCAAATTCAATTAAAATAGTATATCATTGACTTGCATAACGCCGCTAATAAAAGGTAGTGATGTCCTCTAAAAGTATACTTTAATGACAAACCGCTTTAGAAATAGTTCGTCGTATAGACCACAATATTAAGACCATAACGAATTGAGATTTAAATTTCGCCATAATGAAGCAGTTTTGCCAACTCCGATCAAGTTAAATAAAAATGCCACCTAGAGTAGCTGCTAATGCTATTCTACTATCTCATCTGTTCTAGTAGTCTCACAAAGAAGTTCTTTTCATAAAAAGCTCATAGGAACAATTCTTCGTTTTGGATGCGATTTGAAGAAGGTTTTTGCAGGCTACATAAAAGATAGCTACTCAGAGCTTGTGACTCTAGCTGAAAACTGAAAATGTTTAGGTTCATTTTGAATCCTTGTAGAAAAGTAAGCCCAATTGCACTTTTTATAAAAGACGACTAACTGCGTTGGAAAGGTTCCGAATTCCGAGTTCCAACCCTCTTTAGGCAAAGCGAATAGTTGCCTACATATATTTTAATAAAAAAAAATGTTGATACATATAAAATAAACCGGCGAAAAGCAACAGACTAAAATATATAAAACATTCATTTCAATAAAAGTTTTAACAATAAAAACTTGATACACTATAAATCAATCACGAGCTTCTAGATGAATTTCGGAACATTTTAATATGAGAAACGTGAACGCCATTCGAATATTTAATTAATTGTTCCAGTTAGCAACTTTGATTTTTTTTTTGTTTTTTTTTGTAAGAATATTATCTTTTATTGGCTAATTATGTAATAAATTAATTTTGAATTCTCTTGTTTAGGGTAATTTACTCTATTCATTGAAGAATATGTAAAATATGGTAACTTTATTAATTTAATACAAATTGGACAGTTAATTAAAAAACCCTAAGCCTAAACGATTGAACGACTTCGTTTTCACTGAAGTTCTCTCTATCATATCTATGACTCTATGGGAATAGACAGAGACTATTATTGGCGAAATGATACCATTCGATCGTTTTTATTTTACGTAATCTAATATGGCTTCTGGTATCACATGAAACGGAGGGATCCATTTTTTTGGAAATTTATGAAACGTCAAATAAAACGTCCATCATAACTGACGTTTATTATATTAAAATAAAAATAAAAATAAATAGGTGGCGCCACAGGCGAGTAGACACCCTAGGCCTAGATTCTCGCAACCATTCGTTTTGTGTGAGTTTCTATTTTTGGGACGAATGGAAAGGACCTAACATTTTATGCCGAGTCCGAACGGCTGAATTGAAAAGCTTTTTCATGACAGTCATACTCTCAGATATTTGTCAGACGTTCGCGAAAGGTGGCGCAGTAGAAAAAACCTTAAGATGTAATTTGTGTTTTTCCGGGGATCGCACAGGCGTTCAGCACACTACCCAATGCGCAACTGCGCAATATTAGGCCTTAAAAAAAAACGGAGTTGCACGTTTCTAGTATAAGTAAAATAGTTCTGCCAGGACTCCAGGAGTCTAACTAATTCTTGATCATAGTTCTTATGAGTTGTTCTGTCTCGCGAAATCTTCACAACCGAAAGCATATCTGACAGACTTTAATCCTTTCTACATGAGCTATATAGAAAAATAGGATTAGAATACGGGTTATATTTTGCAACGTTGTTGGCAGTAAATATTCGTTCAATAATTTTTTTCTGAAAGAACTATTAATCCAGAAAAAAAAAACGGCCCGGATGATGCTCCAAAGCCCAAAGAGGTATTAATCTTCGAAATATTGTAATATGTAAGAAGCCCTAGCCAGTATTACACGAATCGCCTGTAGGGTCCTATACATGTATGTACAACTGTGATAAGACATAATTCAAAACTCTATGACTAGAGTTTAGTTTAGTTTTAAGTCGACTATATTTTTCTGTATTAGATTTACCCTTAGGTACTTAAAATCTATATTGGTCGGCGACATAATTTTTACTACGTCAGTCATACGTCAGTCGAATTATCAACTCAGTACTGCGGTGGACAAATTCTTGACTTGATTTGTCGGCTAGGTATACGCCTCCATAAACGTCAGCTGCAAAAACTGTTCACGTCATCAGTCTAGAGGCCAATAAAAACTCAAAAACATCAAGTCAGCCAACAGTCAGAAGTAAACTATAATTTTGAACGTTCATAATCCACATGGCACATAGGCAGGCGTATAGTAGGAGTGTCTTGCACTCTCTTCAACTATTCTCACTCTGAGATAAAGATGCAATTAAGCGAAAGGTAAAGTTAAGCGGCTCTGGAAGTCACAGTGGGATTCACAGTGGAAGTTTAAACTAAAGTTCAACTGAACCTGAACTTGAGTTTAAATTCGAAGTTCAACTCGCTCGGTTTCACAATGTAATCTGAACTTCAATTGAATTGAACTCAGCTTAACTAAATTTAATGAATAGAATTTGACAGTATTGTATTGTCAATGGCCGCGTTCCATTGACCGCTAGTCATCTAGCACATAATATCCCTGATGGAGGAACGCTGGCGCTAGAGATCTAGCGGCAAAGTGACATTAAAACCAATTTCAATTCGTATTATTTCATCTTTATGAGAGTCAAAAATGTATTTTGTGCCATCATGCCGCAAATAAATTTATTAATGCACTATAATTTAAATAATCAAATACAATGTATATTAATTACATAGAAGTTTGAATTCCCATTTTACACCAAATTGGAAATATTTGACTTCTGCACTTTCACTTTTATTTTGACAGTTCGTTATTTTTTTCCAACCTCGCAGTTCATTTTGCGATAGATTGAAAAATTTCCCAGAAATGGATATTTCACAAAATGTGCTAGAGCTCTAGCGCAAATGCTGAAATGTCAGTTTTTTTATATGGAGTTTGACATACCGCTAGTCATCTAGGGGTCAGTGGAACGCGGCCAATGAAATGTCACTGTGTTAAACGGCAAAATACTATCGTTTAACTTAGATTACTAACGCTAAATGAACTCTGTTCAAGATTTAAACGGAACTGTGAAACCGAATTAATTGTTAAACTGAAGCTTAAACTAAAAGTGTACTTTACACTGTGAAACTGGGGGTTAGACTTTCATCCTCTTGGTCGAGTGCGTGGTGTGGTCCCCTCAATTTTTGTCCTAATCAGATATATACATATATTTTTTTTGTTATCCATATGTGGTATTATTGAAAATTCATTATGAAGTGTAACTGAGTCAGCCATTTTGTTTCAACATATTATAATGTATACGAGTGTGTTTAGTGACAGAGAATGACGTTTTGTAACAGTTGTCGTTAAGAATACCTATAAAGAAATACGAAATAGTTTTCAGAGAGCAAATTTTAGTCATTCCTCTCGAAGTTGAGACTGTCCTTTGACTTTCCTTGCATGTATATGGGCCTCCTTCTGCACTGCATTTCGCAAATTTTTCCTATTCTCGCGAAGATGCTTTTGCATATGATTGTTGGAGTTGGCGCTTAACCTGATCCTCCAGTTCCTTTGCCATAAGGTACGTCTTCATACCTAGCACTTTGGAACACGACGTGTTCCGTGTTGAACAAAGGGGTCGTGCAAAAACTATAAAGTTGATGAATTTTAAGTTTATCGGTTGTCTTATTCACGACTGATTGAAGAAATAATGCTGTAAGATTTGCCAAGCTGGTTCAATTTAGGGACAGCTTGTTCTTTCTGTTACAAAGAGGACTGAACTTGGTGTCAAAGCTGAGTTGTCAGTCTTTAGCTTGATGTTTGTAACAACTCTTAGCCCTATGCTCATGAGATTCGGTTTTTTAATACTGCTAGAGACGTTTCACTAGCATCTGTTTTGAAACGCTCCTATTGACGACATTGACGACGCCATTAACGACATTGATGCGGCGTAGACGACGCAGACGACGCTATTGACGACATCAGAGTGTCGAAACGACGCGTCGTGGAACAACACTGGCTTTGGGTAATGACGGAACGAACAAAATCGAGGATACAACCTGCCAATGAGTTTCCTCGGATGTATTGCTGGTGGGACCCGCAGAGATCGTATAAGGAACACCAAAAAACCAGAATACGTGAAGAACTAATGTCGAGCAACTACTTCTCTGGATGGAGCGGTTCATTTTTTTTTTTTTTTTTTTTTATAATTCACACGCGCTAAAGAGTTTATGACTACTCTTATGGTGTAGTGTGATTTACACAGCGCGGGCGTTAAGGAAAATGGGATAGAGAAGATAGGAGATTCCGATGCACATTGGTTTTAAATGTCTGTAAATTATACTGAGGAGGAAAGACAGAGCCGGGCAAGGCATTCCACATTCGTGTTGTACGGCTTATGAAAGAATCTCTATATTTCAAAGTACGGCCGAAGATAGGCTGGATGGTAAACTGATAGGCATTCCTAGCAAGGCGAGTATTGCGGTTGAATTTCTGAAGGGGCGGAATGCAGCTGGCAATTTCGTTTGAGCACTGTTTGTTAAAAAAGCGATAAAACAGCGAGAGACACGTAACGTTTCTGCGATGTTCAAGCGAATGAATAGAATTCGCGATATTCGAGTCTCCGATAAGTTTTAACGCACGATTTTGGATCCTATCCACTAAGTGCAATATGGTTTTCGGCGCACCAGACCAGATATGGGAATTGTACTCAAGTTTGGGGCGAATGAACGCCTTATATATTGTAGCCAGATCAGAAGGGGTAAAATATTTCTTGCACCGTTTGAGAAAACCTAGACATTTCGCTGCATTCTTGGCGACTTCGTGTATATGGTCATTCCAACGAAGGTTGTCATGAACACACATACCGAGAATGGAAAGTCTTTCGGTTTCGGTGATGCAAGTGCCATTCATGGATAATGGCTGTAGGTTCGGGTTTCGCTTAAGAGACAGCTGACAGCATTGTGTTTTTGAAGCATTAAATTCCACTCTATTGGCTAAACCCCATTTTAAAATGCTGTCAAGGTCGGAATTTAATGAGCTTAACATACGTTGCCGTTCCAGTTCTACGGCCGAAGAGCAGGGACGTGAGTCCTGGAAAGAATATGAGAAGCTAAGAGTGCTGTCATCAGCGAAGGAATGGATTGGATTAGAAGTTGCAGACAAGAGATCATTTATAAAAATGAGAAAGAGAGTCGGAGACAGAACAGAGCCTTGGGGAACACCAGCATTTATATGGTGAGTTTCAGACATGAAACCATCCAAAACAACTTGAATTGAACGGTCAGAAAGGTAGTTTCTAATCCATTGAATAAGAGACGCATCGATCCCATAAGCACGCATTTTCGACAAAAGAGCTTGATGCCAAACTCTGTCAAATGCCTTTGAAATATCAAGCGCAACAATCTTCGATTCACCGAAGTGATGGAGAGATTGGTTCCACTTCTCGGTGAGATAAGTCATCAAATCACCAGTGGATCTGTTGCCACAAAAACCATACTGCCGGTCATTGAGGAGTTTCCGCGATTCAAGATATTTCATAAGCTGACGATTTATCAGCGTTTCCATGACCTTAGAAAGAATGGACGTAAGTGCTATGGGTCGGTAATTGGTGGGAGAAGAAGATTCGCCTTTTTTAGGGACGGGCTGGACAAATGCTGTTTTCCACCTTCTCGGGAAGAGTCCAGAAGAATAGGAGAGATGAAAAAGCTTACGCAGTGGTTTTGCCAGGGTGGAAGAACACCTCTTCAGAACGATGGGGGAGATACAATCTGGGCCAGCGGATTTATTTATGTTGAGATCATATAGTACTCTTGCGACTGTGCGAGTGCGAAAATGGATTGGTCCCATGGTAAATTCGATGCTCTCGAGCACAGGTGGGGACAAAGCGCAATCTGGGAGCAACGAGCTGGCTGCAAAGTGTGCAGCAAACAGATTAGCTTTGTCTAAAGAGCTGACAGCTGGAGTGTCATTGTAAATGAGAGTGGGGATCGATGGTGAGGCCGAATTCTTAACATTTTTTACAAATGACCAAAAGTTTTTACTACCTTTGGGACATTGGAGTATTTTTTGCCTCAGCTTTTGGTCATGTAAGAATTTAACACGCTTAATAAGGACATTGCAGTCATTTCTGGCTCGTTTAAACTTACTTCGGTTTTCCTCAGAAGGGTTGGCTTTATAAGTCCGAAAACTTAACTCCTTTACTCTAATAGCCTCTTTACAGCTCAAGTCATACCACGCGTTTTCTTTTGGTTTGATACTCTTTATCCTGTTGGGGATAAAGGATTTCATTCCTAAGGTGATTACATTTGACACCATATCAGCGGCGGCATCCACGTCGTTATCGAGGAAGCATAACGACCATGCTTTGGTGGTTTGGTCATGTTAAACGCGTGTCCCCAACCAGAATCCCAAGACTTGCTATCGAATCCGTACCATCAGGCAGGCGCCCTCTATTTAAACCCAGGATGAGATGGTTAGATCAAATCCATAATCTCTCATCTACCCGAATGGGGATTGCCTTTGGTGTATTAAAGTCGATGGCGATGGCAAAGAATCGCGAGAATCCACTTAATGGATAAGCGGTCCATTGAAAATAAATGAATATATGAAATTTGACAATGTATACGATTTAATTTTACACAGATCACTGAATCATGCTCCGCAAATGGAATTCAATAACCAGAGGTCTATGCAGATCTTCGAAATTAAGGAAGAAACGACGACTATTAGATAAGTCCACTTGATTGTTATGGTTCTGTCTACGATTGTCTTCACGTATTTCTTAAAACCTTCGAGTGAAAAGGACCATGCAACTTACAACTCAATGAAACTGAAAGGCATAAATCTGCAGTCTTCCTATGAAATTCCAGCTGGGACTCCAATCTATAAATCATATCTCTAGGAAGTAAATGTTCCTCTCTTCTACTAATTATAGCCCACTTCACATGCTCACTATTTGCTGAGCTATAAATACTTCCTTCATATGATTCAGTTCAAATTAGACGAAATGGTTATCCAAAGTATAGACTGATTCATCGATCTGAAAATCAGGTTAATTAGACTACATTTATAAGCGCAACCTCAGTGTTACCTTCAAATGCATAATCGTAGCTGAATTCTTTTCGCAACAATCTCCAACTATACAGCAACTTTTTTTTTTTTGTATTCTTCGCTTGATTCAAGGAAATATTCTCGGAATTTCCACTCTTCGTACCCGTAAAGCCTTTACGATCTCTATCCAATAAAAGAACACGGAAATTGATTGTCTCACCATGACGCAGTTATGCCATAAATCAATCAAATATCACAAAGCCTTCAATCGGGTTATATGTTCTCAACTAAAAAAGCAAAAACAAAAGAGTTCAACAGCGAACTGGACTTTTCTGTCAATTCAATTTTGCAGCGCAACCAATTCTGACATCTTTTGCAGACATTTCCCAAATAATTCAACCTCAACTCCATTTAAATCGATTTAAATCGTTTTAAAATCAAACAAAACCAAAGCCAAGGCATGGAAAAGAATAACAAAATCAACACCTCTTCAAGCTGTGGTAACAGTTAATTTACAAAAAAAAAACTGCAAAACACCATCATGAATAATTCATAACATTCGATTTAATTTAAAATAAATTGCAAAACAAAATACAACCAACAAAAAGAACACTCTTCATTCTATACATTTATACTCGTCTATGTGGGTAGGGTAGATAAATTGTATTTGAAGAAGCACAAAAAACGACTTCAAACTCACCTCAAATCATAGTAGTAACGTCATAGATCCATACCTCAATCAGTTGGCGATCAGTGATCAAGAGAACTGTTTAATTCTCGCGACGTAATTCGTTGATGTCGATCCTTCTTCTTAAAAAAAAACAGCAAAAAATAACTTTTAAAGCTTCTAAAGTCATACAAATCGTGACATGCTACTAGTTCATATATGTATGTGTATACTATACATAACATAAAGTTTTGCAGAAAAACAAAAATATCTTATTATTTGTTGGTAGATACACCACATACATATCTCATGCAAAATGTTGAAACCCACCATACTGACAACATTCAGCCAGACGACCGACCAACTCGACGGACAACGACTATACATTCAGATTAAGTCTTGAGAATAAGTATGAGGAGGAAAAAAAAAAAAACATGCCCAACCGGTGTTGTTGGGAAATTCCCAATCCCAAACACACAAATTGAGTATGAGCCCGAACCCAGTCGAGGAGAGATAGATGGCAATAGAGAGATACTATTGTAGATATTAAGTGTAACTTAAAGCTTTATTTTTTAATGTCCCGCGAGAGTTTGAAACGTTCACAGTAATCATACACTTAGCGTCGCGATAGTGTGGTGTTTCACGCGGACTAACATAATAAAAAATTCGAAATAAAAAAAAAATAAAAAAATTATAAAAGATACGTGCAAATTAAGGTTTTTTTCCGTTGGATTGGATACGAGTTTTGGTGGGGATAGAACTATGCTAAGCTGATTGTGTTGATTTAAACCAAAAAAAAAAAAAAAACAAAAATTAGAAATAGTAAGTTGAGATCATAATTTCACCACTAATCGTGCTGGAAAGGTGGCACTTGTTCTAAACTAGTTAAAGTTTAAGTCAATCGGTATTTTGTATGTTCTTGTAAAAATGTAAAACGAAAAATATTACAATTTAATGGAGTATACATAACACTTGAAGGATCTTTCACAGTTTTTTGTTAATTTTATTGTGCTTTTAGTGGGTAGGTATCAAATTGCAACAGTGAAGATGACTTATCTTTTTTTTTTTTGTGAATTTTTGAATGATGGACTATAATAGTGATTTGTTGAACAATAATTAAACGAAGTTAATTTTATTCAGTGTAACTTCAAGTGAGATTTTGTTTCAGTGCATTTGCAAAGCCAATAGAAATGGTTTTAAAATTTTACTGAGCCATCCGTTTCCTCCTTTAGAAAGTGATGATAAGTTCGTTCGAATTTCCCGTCGGTCTTAGTTTTAAGTGAAGTTTTCTACATTTGAGACCACTATAATTTTTCTAAAAAAAAATATCTGCCTATGTCAGTGTCAGTTCGCAAACTTTTTTTTTTTAAATACCGTTTTTAACAAAAGAGAGCTGAGTTATGAACTATAAGCTCCTCCATTTCAAAACAAGTGACTTCATTTCTCTGCTTTTTATTTATTTTAAAACAACAAAATATACTCGACGGAAACGACGAACCTTAGACTGTGTCTTCGAGTTCTATTTTTTAAAGTATAAGCAACTTTAGGTATAACTAGCTGGACCCGTGCTCGCCTTGCCCGCTCGCACAAAATTATATTTGGTCTCTCTTCTTATGAAGATTATTAATATACCCCATGCCATACTGTAGCACGCACCCCATCCCCATCCGGCATCGGGCATACGATCATAATATACATATGTACCTACATATACAACTGACCATAGCACTTACTGCGAAAACAAATCAATCCTCGAATGTATATATTTTCACTTCAAAAAATACATTTTGGCTAAAAACTGTTCCTAAGGACATGGCTGTAAACGACATAGCCTATAGCAGTCTCACAGTCCTAAGGAACATTTAAAAAAAAGTTTCATCGAAATCTGTCCAGTAGGTTTCGAGTTTTTAACGGCAAAAGAAAATTCCTACAGTTTTATTATATGTATAGATATAGATTTCACAAACTGGCTGGACAGAAGTAAGTCACTCATACACAGTAGGTACCTATCTGTTCAAGAAAAATTGCTTTCGATGTGCGACAACAACCCCAAAGTAGAACTATGGAATCCAAACAACTACCCCAACCCTACCCTGTTACGTCATATCAGAATAAAATTCCTACTGCGTTGCGTGGCGATATGCGATAATGGATGTAATGCATTGGATATATAATGTGCACCCTCTGCATCGCCCTCCCTCTCAATGATCTTGCTACTTGTTTAATACACTGCATTTCCTTTCCTTTCCTTTGCTTCCCTCTTCCTATAGAATCCAAACAACTACCTACCCCAACCCAACACAGTTACCATACCACATATCGAATGAAATTCTGAAATGAAACCTGTTTTGTATTATACGTCTCTTCTCTTATGAAGATTATTAATATACCCCATGCCATTCTGCAGCACGCACGACTCACCCCATCCCCATCCTTCATCGGACATACAATCATAATATACATACCTACATAATATACAACTGACCATAGCACTCACTGCGAAAACAAATCAACCCTTATCGAATGTGTAGTATACGTATGCTAGTCTTGTTTTGTTTTTGTTTGACGATCGCAAAAGTACAAACATCCATTCGTAGCAAGGTATATGTGTATGTATATATTTTCACTTCAAAAAATACATTTTGGCTAAAAACTGTTCCTAAGGACGTGGCTATAAACGACATAGCCTATAGCAGTCTCACAGTCTTAAGGAACATTTAAAAAAAGTTTCATCGAAATCTGTCCAGTAGTTTTCGAGTTTTTAGCTGACAAAGAAAATGCCTACAGTTTTATTATATGTAAGGATTTTGTGTAAAGACATTCGAGCTAAGAAACTATGAGACTTAAGCTAGAATTGGAGTAGTGAACAAAATGACAGTGCTATTTGTGAATAAGGCAACTACTTGTTGCCCTACAGCTCTGCGCGCGAATGTTAAAGCTAATATACCCACCTTCAGATAGGTACCTAATAAAGAAATCATTTGCAGCAATTTAATAAAAGCAGGAATCATTACAAAAGTCGCTCGTTTTTCGTAAAACTTCCCTCGTCTGTATGTAGCTTAATGGCTTGTGTTTGCTGCTTATCATTGGTTAAAGAGAATGGGCATTGAAAATTGCAAACGCTTAAAATTAAACCGCTTAATGGTGGACGCAGTAACTCAGTGGTTAGTGTGCTGGACTACTGTGCAAGGGGTCCCAGGTTCGATCTCCGGAAAAACACAAATTACATTTTAAAAGGTTTTGTTCCACTGCGCTACTTCTCGCGAACGTCTTACAAACATCCGGGGGTATAACTGTCGGAAAACCGTCTTAATTCATCCGTTTGGAATCGGCATAAAATTGTAGGTCCTTTCCATTTGATTGTGAGTAGTTAGGCCAGGAGTGTCTACCTGCCTACAAGCCTGTTGCGCCAACTATATTTTTTAATGGTAGGAGTCCAGTGTTCCCAGATAAAAAAGCTAAAAGTACTATTTTCCAAAATAAAATATATTTTTTTTCAAGATTTTTTTCAAAATATAGAAAAAACTAACTAGAATCGAAAATTTGAAAGTACTTAAAAAGAATTGTTTAGTGAACTACTGTAACATCCTAACCTATGGCGCCTGCTCTCTGTCTATCAAGACTGACGTTTTTCACTACTTGCTGCTAGAATACTACAACTACAAATGTCAAAAGTCTCATAAAAGGTTATATTTTCCAATAAAACAAGACCCAATCTATAGTGTTTCCAAGGGGCAGATACGTCTACCGGCACTCTGTTTACAAATAAAAGTTTCGGAAGAACTATGTGTTAAGTTTTCAACGTTTTATTTAATTTTATTAAATTTTCCGTTGACATAAGACTTCGTTATGGCATTAAACGTCAAAGGGAATACAAAATATTACTTTATGCGGCTCTCAGATTGAGGCAACAAGCAATAAGAAACTAACAACTGCCAATAAGCAATCAGCAAAATTTTTCGTTCGAGCGATATTTAGTTGCTTTGATGTGAGACCTCTAATTTAATTCAAAGTTAAATAATTGTGAGTGATAAAACTGTCTGTTTCTTATTGCCTTTGCCGGCCAGTAGCTTATTGAATATTGCCTCAGTCTAAGGAATCAATATTTTTTACTTAGGTCTTTCTACCAATGGTGGTTTTTAACATTCGCAGTTGCCTTGGTCCCGCTACAAGTGACTTTTTCACAATTTTTGATTCTGCCATTACAAAAACAAATTAGTAAAATGGTAAGCTGAATTGAATGACAGATTATGTACTAAAATTGGTAGATACCATTGACATACTATACATGGACTGCTAGCAGCCAATTTTTCGTTGAAGCAAAAATAAGCACTAGCTCTTTTGGTTCACGGCGGAGAGAAACGAAAACACTCAAATGTCTTCGAGCAATTCGTGCGATTTGGTTTGTGTCGAGGTTTTTACAAAGGATGGCACTATGTTCTATGTAAAAAAAATAGCAAAGGCGCGCAGAGGTTGAAATCTCTTTCCTACTTTCGTCACACTGAACCAAAAGGGCTAGTGCTTATGTTTGCTTCATTTTTCCTCGCAGGTTTGTATGAAACTGACATTTCACTAGCAGTCCGTGTATAGTATGTCAATGGCCGCGTTCCATTGACCGCTAGATGACTAGCGCGCATGCCAAACTCCATATAAAAAAAACTGACATTTCATCATTTGCGCTAGAGCTCTAGCACATATTGTGAAATGGCACTTTTTTTATATGGAGTTTGGCATGCCGCTAGTCATCTAGCGGTCAATGGAACGTGGGCAATGGTAGATACAATAATGCCCAGTTGCACCAGTGCCAATATAGTATCCATTCTCCCTCAAATTCAACTCAAGATTCGATTTCTGTTTCATAGCGGCATATTTGATTATAAAACTTAAGTGCCCAATATCGGACACTTAAGTGTCACACGAGACAGGTGGCAAGCTATTCAGCTATCAACGATTTGACAAGTTCATTTGGTTTTTTTTTCGCTTTACGAGTCCAATTAAACAAAATAATTATTTTTCTTGCTAAAGTTAGGGTTTTTTTTTATCATTAACAACCCATTTGGAAAATTGAATAAATTATTAAATATTGCAAAACAACAATTTTTCTAAGTGCTGCCGAGTTGTTTGTAATATTTGAAGTGAGTATTGTGAATCGACTGTGAAACGCAAAATATGCAATAATATAAGTTACACTGAACTCTGCACTGTGCAACTGAGCATAAGCCACATACTTACGATCATTTTTATTCTAAACTTCTTTGAGCTAATTTATCACATGCCACAAATAGTTTCCAGTGCATAACAGAAGTCGTGCATGCGTTTTTTTCCACTGACAATAGTATGGAATAGAAAACCATTTTCTTTCATAGAAAATGTTATTTTAAATTGTTTAGGTATAGAAATTATAGTTCGATATCTTAAATCTTGAAATTTGATAAATTTAAGGTAAAAAGTGCACATATTTTGAAGCTTAAAAATCTTGAAAAAAATATATATATCTTATAATCTGGCGGGAAAAAAATGAGAAGAAGACTAGAGAGATCGACAAACTTTGTAAACAACAACAGAATGCATAACGCTGTCAAACTCTCTGTTGTATTCGATAATTGGTGGCTTATAGATAGGTACTGCCGTCCTAAGAAAAAGGGCGCAAACAGCAAAATTCAAAAATTGAGTTAGTGACATTTTTGGAATCGTTAAACACTGTCTTATTTTTGTGTGAAGCTTATAGGGCACATTTCCAAATGAAAATGACTGAAAACAGCAATTCAAATGGGCATACTTAGCTCTATTGCAAAGTAATAAAGGCTTATCTACCAGTTTACAATGTTAAAAAGGCTCATTTGCCCGAGCATTTGCCTACATTTGTGCTTATGTGACTTTTCTGCTTAGTGTCATACGATTTTTGTTGGTTAATGCTCCGTTTTTGCCACTTAACTACTTAACTATGTGCTGTGTACAAAGAGGCATGTTTGAAGAGCATCTCACGACTTGAAGGGTTTTGTATTGCGATGTTGCGTGAAATTTGTAGTTTGACGAAATCTTTGAAGTAAATGGTAAGAGCAACTTATTGCACTCGTTTTACCAAACTAAAGGGTATATAGATACGTCTTAGATTTACGTAAAAACGGACTCGAAAACTGGACTGTTTCGGCAGCCCTCCATCTTTTTCCGAAGACAAACTATCACCCTTTCGACATCAATCTGTAGGGCAGACTACTCCAAGTACCCTTCTTTAACCTGTACCCTCTTTAGAAGTGAGCTGTCAGAGGCTACTAATGGGGGGGTTAGACTGCTTAAGTCACCCCTTGGCCCTTTGCCTTAACAGAAGACAAACTGCCAGCTACAGTAGCTTCATTCTGAAACTTTAAACCGTCCGTCATGTCAAGAGCAATTATAGGCGGGGGGCTAAAATGTTTCGGTAACTCTCCATCTTTTTCCCCGAAGACAAACCGGGACCCCTTTTGCGGTACCAAGCAGTAGGGTGGATTGCTTCAATCAAGTTCTGCACGCACCAGTCTCTCTCTTGTGGACGGGTTTGTCAAAGAAAATTAACAGGGCAGATTGCTACTGTACCCTTCGTCTTTTTCTAAAAGACAATCCGTCACATAGACTTTCGGTGTCAAGCAACAAAGAGGTTCATTCACCCGTTTTTACACCAGTCTCTCTCCTTGCGATTGGCAATAGACAGGGGCAGACTGTTACGGTCACCTTCCGTACTTCCCTCAGTTGTATTAAAGTTTCAAGCTATTTTTTTGGTGCCTATACCAAGAAAAAAAGTCGCAAGTCGATTTAATCAAAGTAATCACCAAAATTACTGAAACTTTTTTTATTGAAATCGTTTTTTTTTTAAGTTTTAAAAACCATTTAATATAAAGGCGCGGAAACCATAAACAAATGCATTTTTCTCAAAACTACTAAAATGGGAATGCGACCTTTTTTCTAACGAAAGGTTCTTCCTTTTTAGGCCGACAGGCCCACCTTAGTCTTCTTTGACTTCGATTCATTAGTACAAGTCCTCTTTTACGACTATTCCTTAGTCTGTGGTGTGTGTGTTTATATTTCGTCCACGCGGCTAAGAAACGTCGCAAAAACTCGTTCGGATAGACGGGGATTGATCTTCGCCAAACACTCTTTTGAAGTTGTTAAATAATTGCATTTGTTCTCAATGCCAAAGCTTTTTAATATCTAGCATATTTACTAAAAGATATTTTTCTGAGGGCAGCGAGATGGTTGGACAAAGTCGAGTAACCACGGGAAGGATGAAATAAAGCCAGTACAACACGGCTAACCCCTTTGAAGGGTATCACAATGGGTCCACAAGGACCTAAGTGGGGTGAAAAGGAGGCTACTCAGCTTCACCAACCCGTTAACCTAACCTAACCTACTAAAAGATATTACTAACTTACTTACTTAGTTGGCGTTACTGTCCGGTATGGACATGTATCTTAACCAACTCTACAGCTCGATTTTTGACTAACCGCCTTCAGTTGCGCACTCAAAGGTGGTTGATGTTACCTTCCACTTGGGCGCGCCATCTGAGGCGAGGTCTTACGCTAGAAGATACTATACGCTTCAAAAATACAAAATTGGGTTATGTGTATGGAGTTCGTTAAGGGAAAACCGACCCTTTGGCTTTTCACATGCCCTAAAGCACATAAATCATACAGTTCACCAATGAACCTTTTGAAGGCCTAAATAACGAGCGACAGTTTAGCCTTAGCAACCAAGCTATTTTGAGAATTGGAGAAATATTTGTAACAGCTCTTGGGCAAATAGCAAATAAAAGAAAAAGTGCTATACACAGCAAAGGGCTTCTAAAGGCTGTTAGTCGTCTAGTCACAAATAAACTCTTTTAATTTATACGGATGATTCCAAAACTAAGGAGTGTACAGGGTCAGATATATACTTTAGGGATATAGACCTACACGTGTCATTAAGATTTCCGAACACATGCATTAAGTTCCAGCAGGGGGCCTGTGCGTGCTCAAAGCTGCTTGAATCTACTTGAAATGGGATCAATATCCAACAAGAATATCGCTATCTAGATTGATAGTCAGGCTGCGCTAAAGGCGCTAGAGTTCTTCATCATCAAATCTGAACTAGTCAGGAGTTGCAGCACAATGAACCAAGTCAGATTGTGTTGGGTACCCGAACACTGTGATATTGAGGGTAACGAAAGGTCCGGCATTCTGGCCAAAAATGGGAACAGAGCTTCCACAACTCGAAACTATTGAGGCCATAAGACCACTGCACCAATAGCCATAACCAAGAGAATTATTCCCGAAAAAACTAGAAATAGGGTCACATATAGAAGGCCACAAGGTCTGTGGACTAAGTTAGATCGGAAAAAATCTGTAGAATTATTGACGCCCAGCAGATCAGAGCTACGAATGGCAATAGGGATACTCTCCGGGCACTGTCTTCTAAGGAATCACGCTATGAGATTAGGTTTAGCAGATACGGACGCATGCAGGTATTGAGAAGATTTACATGTCGCAGAGGATATAACTATTGCTCGGTATAGGAGGAAACACCTTAGAAGGTACTTCTTCGACAATTCGGAGGAGGTTGGCCTCTCAAACAAAATTGAAACAAATTTTTAGCTTTTGTAGGGAAATTAATTGCTTGGACGAATTGTTTTAGGTTTTTGACCATTAAGGTTCCCAAAGGTTGGCGATGGGCCCATAATGGTGCCTAGTCCGCTGTGATGAACTTACACCCTATTCAACCTAACCTAACCTAATCCAAGATTCTGGAAGCAGTTGTATTGCATTGAATTTTATATAAAATGAACATTTGGATTTTCTGAAAAACGCTGAAGCTGGTTATACTTACTTACGCCACAGTTTGAGGGAGACTTCACCTTAAACCACTCAACAGTGAAAATAATATTAAATTTTAGAGAACAATTCCTGACTAGTTATGCTCTCCAATATTTAACAGCCATTTTATGACATTTTCGGGTATCGAACTTTGAAACTACGCCCCGCTGTAGTCCAAAACTGTAACCAAGGTGTGTCTCGAGGTTTTATTAATATAGCTGTCACTTTACAAACATTTTATGCAAAGCAATTAGTCAGTCAATAAACTCATTTAATATTTATTCTTCGCAACTAAATTATTTGTTTCTAACAAGATGCCACAATTTTGTTTTATTTATAGATGTCGCAACTTACACCTCCGCTTAATCCGTTCACAGACGACACATACTCTGCTTATGCTGATAATTTTGATCTCTCATTGCTGCCAAATGAAACAGAACTTCCATTGAGCCCTCAATCGAATTTCTCCTCAACTTCCTCTATATCATCATCAGCGGTAGCATCGCCATTGTCGTCGTCGTCGTCATCATCATCATCATCGCCCTCGTCATTGACGTGCGACTCTCTACAGTCACAGTCTGCCAACCAATCACCCCACGTCTCTCTGGAGTACATTCCCACAACAATTTACCATGACCAAACGGTGACGCAGATTAAAGTCGAAAAGCCTTGGGCAGATGATACCCCACAGCATTCTTCCACCACTCTTAACCACACCAATAATAATTCTCTTCTGCTCGAAGAACTCCAACTACACTGCAATATCTATCCATCGCCGGAACCATCTCCGCCGCTGCAGGATCACTCCAAATCCACATACATATACCATCCACCATCACCTTGCCCTTCGATTGATGCCAATTCGCCATATTCCAGCCACCACCAGCACCACCAAATCAAACAGGAGTACCATTTCCTGCCACCATCACCGCCCGAGTCTAGCTGCGGAGTACCATCACCGCATTCCTTTGCCGACATCAAGCAGGAACCCGATGAGACCTACATCGATATAGACTCGATGCTGGAGAAGTCACTGAACGGTCTGCGACAAGACTGTAACACAGCTGATTCCAAGCCTACGAACACCATTAGCCACCACCAACAACAACAACAGCAGTCCCAGCCGGGTCATCAGCTGCTAAGGGAATACCTTGAAGACACCACCTTCCAAAAGAGACACAACCTAAAGCCCCTGGCTCTGGAGTCGCTGTTCGGTGGCTTTTGTGTGCGCGGTGATATTGAGCCAGTCATCTCATTGGCATTGGAACATGCCAAGCGTGAGGCCGAGGCGACGTGCACCAAATTGCAAATATCTGCAGGTGAGTCAATTTGTATATACAATTAACTTCTACCACCACCCCATCGCACCTGTTTACCCAATTTCGAGTGCTGCCAAGTGTTGGTGTCAAAACAAGTCAGTCCATGACTAAGTGGGGAAAACTGGGTGATTTTCCAACTTATCGAGCTACCCTTCGAGGTCCGGCAATTAGTGAAATGAAAATTTAAATGAAATTTACTTTTCAAATTGTGTACAGATACTTTGTGTTGAATATCAATTCATTAAGATTGCCACAGAGAGTCAGAAACGTGCTCTGAGTTTCCGATTTAATTGGTAGGTCAATGCAAACCGTCAGCTCTTGTATTGTTTTAAGCGGGAAAACGGTCATCTTTCTTTCTATCGTTGGTATTTCAATTATTGTTATTAATTTGTTTGCTATGATGTTACACAACTGCTGAGATTTATTTATTTAGCTTAATTGAACATTAAACATCAAAGTCGAGAATGACATAAGTTAGATAGACTTTGCTAATGCGTGATCAGCGAATGCACGAAATGTGTTTGTCTTTTGAGTTTAGGGAGTAACTATCTGTATAGTGTTAATTTTAGAGGTTATATTTGGGGGAAAGAACCTTAGGGAGTTGGAAGATCAGTTTTGGGGAATCCCGATAACCCATTTACCGAATGTATTATTTACATTAAGATGATCTTTGGTACAGCATAGTTAGGTCATGATGATGAGTCAATTTTTACTATTTATAGGCATCTTCTGAGATGTACATCTGAGTCAATATGACTTTTGACCGATCTATGGTATAACTACAGGGAATTCGACAAAGTCTGCTGACAGGTTTTTTATTGATCAAAAATCACATCACAAATTTCCAAATGACCAAAGTGTCATTTTATGACAATTTTATTTTATGAGCTATTCCCCGCAGCTACTTTTGACATTTGGAAGGTTAAATTTTTGATCACATTTGCCAGTTGTAGTTGGCACCAATCGATTCCGATTGCTTGACGTCCCTACAGTTTTTTTGTATGCATGGATGTTTTGAGATTGCTCCAGTAAAGGTTCATTCTATTCACAGAATTAATATAGATCTTACTAGCAATTGTACTAAGCTTAGCTCTTACAGATTGTAGGCCCAATTTTTTATCCATTTTTTGCAAGCTATCATATGCCTCCTCATATTACCCGGAAGATACATTATGCCCTGAAACCCAGAATAAGCTCACAATTTTAGGCGTTTTTCTTTTTTAGTTTAGAGCAGAGCCTGAGCTGTCAAAAAAATGTTCGTGTTTCTTTTTTAGCTCAGAGTTCAGATACATCAGAGCTCAGAAGTTGTGTATCTTTTTTCGTTCAGAGAATGTTCGGAGCGCGCTCTATGAGCTCAGAATAAATTGACTGAGCAGGCTGAGTAAAAAGCTGATTAGGTACGTAATTTACAGTCACATTTGACAGAACAAAAAACAGGGTAAACAAAAAAGTTGAAATGGCTGACGTAGGTGAACCAAATTAATAGACAACAGTAAATAAAGCGCCTGGCACAATGATATTTCGTCCAAATATTTCTTACATTTATAAACATTTATTAATACAATTTTAATTTTATCTCATTGTGCCTCCGCCTTTAGCAACTGTGGAGTGTGGACTGTCTTTAATCGAAACTAACTTCACTTCTGATTGTAAATCCATTCCTTCTCTTTTTTGTAATTTCCGGCATTTACATTATTATTTTGTAATCCTATTTTGCGAAAGGAAGCAATTACAAGAATTAGCATAAATATTTTGTGTTTTTCACTTTCTTCCGTTCTTTAAGTCCCTCGCAGATTGGATTATCTTTAGGTTGTTCTTCTGTCCGTGTTTGTTACCGTACTCCTCCTAAACGGCTGGACCGATTGTAGCGAAATTTTATGTGTTTGTTTGAATAGGTCTTGGGATGGTTTATATTCACAATTGGACCCGCTAGGCGGCGCTGCGATCCGATTCCACAAAATGTCAAATAACAAACAAATCACTCAACAATAAAAAAAAAATTAAAAAGCAAGAATAAACTCATGAATAACATTTCAAATAATATACACCCAACAAAAAAAAAATCATTAATAAAATGTCAAATAAAAAATGATAACATAGGCCCTTATTGTGATTGTCGATCATCGATCGTCACGACAATTATCGATTGCGTCGATAAATTTTTGCTATTCGACCAGACATTTGTAATCGACTAGTGAGAAGCGACTGTCAAATCGACAAATATCAATCGCAATCGACAATCACAATACTAAAATTTACAATCGACGATCGACAGTTGTCGCTCAACGATCAATTATCGACACTCGCAATAGGGGCCATAATCTAAAGGACTATTCACATGACAGCGACCAACTATCTACGAACGAATGAATATTCGCAAGTTTTGACAGTCCGTTCACCTGAACACTTTTCATGGTAGCGGTAGACGCGAATTTTAATCATCAAGGGGGTTCGGGTTATTCCCTAATGCGGGGCGGATCGTATTGAAAGCGATATTTCGATCTCGAAAGTTTTCGCTTTTGCTTATTCTCCAATGAGAACTGTGTCTTCCACCTTTTTCCATTTAAACTTCCAATTTTCCATTTATTTTCCCAAAAGTTTGACAGCTTCTTCCCTTCACAAGAATTTAGTTTATTTTTTATCCGCAATAAATCCGCCAGCAATCCGTCCACTAAATAGCTATCGTTTTTGATTGGATCAACGAGCTTTTGGAAATACAAAAATACAAATCCGCCATGAAAAGCGATCTGCCGCGCATTTGGGAATAAGTCCGCAGTTTTTGCCAGCAATTTCCAATTTGAGGTTAAGTTCAAACGAATGTTTTATTCGCTAGTTTGTGGAACGCGTTTATTTAATGATGTGGATTACGAAAAAAAAAAAAATGTCAATTCGCGGCAAACAGTTTGACCAGTTTGACCAGTTTGACAGTTTGGAATTCGAAATTTCGTTGTTTAAGATACATGCTCAGTTTTTTAGCAAGAAATTTCAGCTAGAACGCAACTAACAACTTTTGATCTGTCAAACAGCAAAGGTTTATTGGACCGACTTCTGTTATACTCTGGCTTCATGATTCGTGGTATTTTAAAGGTTATTTATTCTTTCCACCTGTTGTTGTCTGTCATACGAATTCGGTTCTCCAATCGTTTTCTGCGAGATTGCAGAGTGGCATCTTGATCGACTGAAGTAGGTACTCGACCATGATCCATTACAGACACATTTCTAGCCTGTTCCCCAGCCATCGCATTGATAAATTGCCTCCATTCCAGCTGTAGGAATGGTTTTCGACCAACCATTTTGACGGACTGAATATAATTATAAGGAGAGACAACCAAAATGCATTCAAAAATGCAGACCTTCTTATTGAAATTATATGTTTTCTGTTGGTTTTCTGTTTATCTGTTTAAGATGCTGCATTTTTCCAGCACTATTCATGCCAAAGTAACATACCAAAAGTTTGATTTCTTTCAGAACGTCAACACAATTTTTTTTTTTAAATCTGAAATGGACTTACCCTTTTTTTGTTGGTTAATTCAACGAGATGAATATATTTTTCAGATGATATTACATCACCCACTTAATTTTTTTTTTTCTCCAGAAGAGTACCCTTACGATGCCTGTAAAGTGGCACTTGGCTATGAGATTGTTTTTCTTTATAACGGTCATTAAATATTGCTGAAATGTTTGCTTAAGAATTTGGAACAGAATTTATTCAGTTTATTTTTTTTTGCCAGCCACTACGCCCATATTGTTGCTCTGTAAGAGCGGCTTGGCTTTTTTTTAGGTCAAAAGTTATAGCAACAATTCTTTGGTTTAGATTTTGTTTATGAACAATTGAGGAACTTTGCCTTCAATACAATATAGTGCATGGCAGGCTACTGTGTGACAGGTTGTGATAGTAATATGAACTATTTTAGAATATGTACAGGCATTTAGTGCACCCAAAAATGAACAGGCCTCTTCTCTTACTCACCCTGTGGCATGGCTTGGAGTCGAAATTTTTTTAATCTAAATGCGGGCAAAAGTAGTTGTTGCGTTTCGTCCATAGAGAAATTAAAGAATCCTTCCTAATTAAAATAATCCATTTATCGATTCCATTTCTTTGCGGAGATAAATTGACCTGATGGGTTGAAGTTTAGGGAGAAAAAAGAGCTGCCATGAAGTAGGTATCTTTGACAGTAGGAACTTATGTCGTTTTCGGTTGGTCGTCCAGAACCGTCCGGAAGCAAATTTCTCTTCTTTTCAGTAGAAGAACTGTCAATTGAGTGCCAATCGAACGCTTTCAGAAGCGTTTTTGAACAGATTATTAATTTAGATGGCACCTACATTCCGCTCTCAACCAAAAAGCCCCTCAAGCCAAGTTGGTCCCTAGTTGGGTGACTATCTATAGTTACGGACTTCAAGTTGGTGTAGGTCGTTCTTTAATGTGCGCGCCAAATGAAGTGGGGGCTTACTCTTCGATGATTTGAAGACTAGTCGGACTGTCGCGTGCGACCTAACCACCTCAGCAGTTGTATTTTAAGCCTTTTGACCAGGTCAGCATGCCTCCACACTTGATACTAGCTAGACTGAATATCACCCAAAGAATTTATATCTCAAAGCATCCCAAGATGTTTTTATCTGTTTCAGTAAGGTCTTCGCTTTTGCACCATAAAGCAGAGCTTAATACTTGCAAGCGAATCACTGACGCAGCTCGGTGCTTTCTCCCGACAATGGCAATGTTATCACTTCATCAGCATATGCCAGGAGTTGAACTTACTTTCTCACTTAAGGTGGCGCAACAGTCCGGGGTGGACCTGGGCCTCAACCAACAAGCGTCTCCAGCCAGCACGATCTTTGGCCAGCTGTCTCCAGTTTCGCACGCTAAGTTGGTTAAGGTCTCCTTCCACTTGCGTGCGCCACCTGAGTCACGGTATTCCTCTATTCCACAGACGGGACCGAAAATTATTCGAAGAATTTTCCTCTCAAAGCAACCAAGAGTAACCTCATCCGCTTTTGATAAAGTCCATGCCTCTACACCATAAGGAAGGACTGGGATGTTCCTTTCGACTTTGACAGTGCAGGAAAATTTCTGCATCGTTATCCGACCAAATTTTATAAATAAATCGGTAAAAGCTGCTTATAAAGTCATATTCTACTGCTTTAAAACGCTCAGCCGGTAGGCCATCCACTTCAGATGCCTTTAGTTTGAATATCGGTATCCTCACTACTTTTTTTCGGGTGAATGGAAATTTTATCATTGTCCAGGTTGAACGAATCACACTGTCTTAAAGCGAATTGTTGTCTGTCTCCGATTTTTGACAATCTGCAGAAGAGTCCTAACAAATCCTTAGCATCAACCTACCACAGTAGTTTTATGTCTATCTCTGCAGGAGTCTGTGTCGGGCCTAGGGAAGTTTGTTTTGACTCTGGTAGACCAACCGAATACTGCCTCTGTAATAGCGTACGTCAACAGACTCCACGGCCCGTTTCTAGTGACCAATCTTCTTATTCCTTCTGAGAAGTCTATGTTCTTCCCTTCGACTTAAGCCATTACCGCCCAAATTAATTTGAAAATAACGCCCAAAAAAATCCATAATGCCCAAAAATAAAGAACAAGATGGAAATAAAGCCCGAATATAGCATTTGTAGTATTTAAACCCCTTTTGTCACTGTTGAACGAAATGTTGCACATTTCCCAAATTTTTGTGAATTTTTAATAGCAACGAATTGCCTAGCAATGTTTTGGGCTTTATGACATTTGGCCGTCATGGTTTTGGGCGCCTCTCCCTTTTTTCTCCTTAGAGCTCCCGTGCAGCATTGATTTATGTGCTTTGTTCTGGGTCGCACTCCTCATTGAACTAGACGTTTGGTTGCAGTGACACTTAGCACATAGGTGGTGTCACTTTTCTAATGGCACGGGTTAGCAGTGGTTGCTACTGATGCTCTGCACACAATTTACTGGTGATGCATTTGCTGAGAGGTTAAGTGAAACCAAAAGTTATTGCGATTCGATGTCAAGCCGTTAGTGGTCCAAGTCTACACGTAACGCTTGTAACGTTCGGACATCTAAGAAGCCGATAGAGGCATGCAAAGTGTCCATCGCAACGTAATCAATTTGTTGGCTGAATGGGAGGGAACAAGCCTCCAAATCAAATAGAAAGAAGTTCATCCTCTTATGTATAATTTTTCGTCCAGAAAATAACCCACAAGACAAAATTTTCTGCCATATTTAGCGTACATGCTTTTACGTAGTTACAGAGTGCAAATCAGATCTCTATTTATTATAAAGTGTTAATTTGTTCCACTTAATTTTTGTCAGCTTCTGGACAGTGGTTATTGGATTTTGTTTACACAGCTGATTCTGAGTATCAATGAACTGATTGTTGTTCTTAAATTTGTGGTGTATCTGGCATTTTGTTAAAAATAACACGAGAGTTTTATTAATCGTTAACCAAGGTGTGAATTTTAGAACAATGCCAAAATGAAGCGAAATAAAAGTACCTACGAATATCTGCGCCAAAAAAAGGGGACCTTTTTTCACCTTTTATTTGGTTCAATTTGTTTACCAATTCCCATTAACCACCATTCTTGTTCCAAATACAAGTAGGTACACTGTGTGACAAAATTGATAAATTGCACCAGCAGCTGAGTTCATTTTTCACGCAATTGAAATGTTAAGTAACTTCTAATGGTCAATTAGTAGAGCAACTTCAACAAAAGTGTTCTCCTTCACTGGTTTATGGTTACACAGATACATTTATATATATTTTTTTTTTTGTTCAATATAATTGCATGTAAACAACATTATATTATTCAACGGCACATAAATGACGAAGATATTTCAAGGTCCACGAGAAAATGTTGAGAACACTATTTAAGGCACCTGCGAATAATATCTTTTGAATCAGCAACAAGCGCCCGGCTGCAACAACACAAAGAGAACAATTATCTGAGGCGGAAAGTTCACAACTTTTGTATCTACATAAGACGGTGGAATAGGTCTTTAAGCACTCATGCAATCGAAAAGTATTGCCTGTTTTTTTTTTAGTTCTCCATAAGACCATAAAGTTATTGTTATTAATTTTGTGCTTGGCGATTTTTCGAATGCGTGAAACTGGAAATCAGATTGTGTCATATTGCTTAGTCATGTTGTTCAGATGTGTGGTGTATCAAGTTTTTTTTTATAAAGGAAAACATAAAAATGGCGATGAATATTCTGTATTTATGCAAATTAATGGTATTTGCGAATTTACACCGCATGTGTGCTGTAAAATTGCTGTTTTCGGACTTGATGGCGATGATGTTGTTATGCGACAAACCCAGTTCGTAGAACAACTCTTTTGTTTTTTTAGTATGAAAGAAATGGATGACGTTGCGAAATGTCGGGACTTGTGGTTCGTTTTTATGTTTAAACTAGATGTACCCGTCCGGTTTTGCCCGTGCACAGGAATTGTATTGCTTAGGTGAAAAATGAGAATAAATCGATTTTCTGAAATTTTTTCTGGGCCTAAACCTGAAATACAGCAAGCAATATAAACAAAACAAACAAATATTGAAGATGTACTTTGTATGGGAGGTGTCACGCCCCTTTGACCAATTTTTACCACACTTCACAAAAAGGGCCTTGTGCCAAAAAAAAAGAGTTTCTCAAAATTTGAGCTCGATCGGTTAAGTAGTTTCTGAGATCTACGATTTTTTTTTTGTATGGGAGGTGTCACGCCCCTTTGGACCTTTGACCAAATTTTACCACACTTCCCCAGGCCTTGTGCCAAAAAAAAAAAAAAAGACTTTCTCAAAATTTGAGCTCGATCGGTTGATTGGTTTTTGAGATCTACGATATTGATTGTTTTTTTTTTGTATGGGAGGTACCACGCCCCTTTGTTCAATTTTTTTATGTTGTTAACCCGATATACAGCAACACGAACAAAACAAAAAAAAAAGAATCTTGAAAGTTGGCCCAGCAGTTATCGAGTTATAACGTCATCGAGTTTAGATTTTAGCTTTGACACCTTAGATAACTCTTTAATCTAGCTTAAGATACAATTTTGTGTTTTTCTGGGGATCGAACTTGAGATCAGTCGCTCTGCAGTTCAGTCAGTATCAGCCAAGTGCCTCCTACTCATTGGATAATTGCCTATAGACTCCCATAGCAGGTTGGTTGAGGTCCCTGGTCCACTCCCAAGTAAAAATAGATTAGGTAAGGTTAGGTTGAAGTGGCTGTCGACAAAATGCCGATACATTTAGACCATTATAAGGTCCCTTTTGATACCACATGAATCTAGAAGAAGTTTCGTTCTACTCGTTGAATCAGTTTGAACTTCTAATGAAGCATAGGAAATTCGAATGTCTAGGTTTGTTAGATCGTTTAAATCATTGTAATAGAACAATAGAAGTCTCGAGAGAGAGAGCCGGGAATAGACGGAGAAAGTTGAGACGTCAAATAGTAAAACTAAGCAAAAGTCAAAACAAAACAGATCGCTTAGGTCTTCAAATAAGTAAACATCTAAGGTAGCCTTGCGGAAAGTGTTAAGTTCCGACCAAGTGCAAATGAGATGGACACTGGTTTCTTTTTCCTCGTGGTCCCTACAGCTTCCACAGAAATCATTGTAGGGGATTTCTATTCTGGGGACATGCCTTTCATAGAGTGTCGCCATTTGATTCTGCTGAGTTTGTTCCTATTTAGAAAAAGAAGTTTGCTAGTTCTTTTAGTATTCAGTTTCGGCCAAATTATACCTATTAACAGGGGCTTTTAACGCCTCTTCGAGATTGTAGATTGTAGGGGGGAGTTGGTACATTGAATCCCAGATCACTGCTGCCACAAGTGGGCCTATTGTGATATCCTCCATTTAGAGCACATCCATGATGCCGCAGTTTGTTATAAAAGCGGCTATAGCTCTTTGGGTGAACTGGCAGCTATGTCCGTTGCCTCGGGGTAGAATTTACCTAGGCCAGTAGTTGTAGGATTTGAAGGCAGACCCAGACCAATTATGAGTTATTTCAAAGGCGGTCATTGCAAGTATGGTTGGAATTTGTTTGATTCATCTTCTGTGATGAGCATAAGGGGCATTAACCATTGCTTCTTTCATCAGTTCGAGATGAAGTGGTGGAATGTTTAGGATAACCTCAAGTGCAGCTGTTTGGTGCAGTTTTCAACGCCTCTTCAAGAGGGAGCATTTTATTTAAGTATAAATCTCAGGAGTTCCTTAAAATACACATTCTCCAGATCTTCTAGTTTATCAAAGAAGAAGCTATTAAGAATCCTCTGTCTACTGTTTTAAGGGCTGGGCATTCCCAAAGCAGATGGCAAACAGATTCTATTTCTTCAAAGTGTCTGCAGCTTCTGCAAAAGTCATTATGCAGTATGCCCATCCTTTCCGTATATACTCCTATTGGACCTGTGTCCAGTAATTTTGAAGGGAAATGAGTCCCCGGGTACTAAGTCCACTGAGGGACTCAGTTCCCACAGTGGGAAATAATACCACTTTCGTGAAGTGGACTCAGTTCCCATGTAAGTTGGGAACTAGGTCCACTTTACAGTTTAATACGCATGAGGGGGCATGCTGCACTCCTGCAACCCCCCTGCTTGTTTTACTGTCGGAGTATGTGTCGTGAGAATATCCTCAGCCCGATCATGAATTTGGATTTCTTTTTGCTCGCACTTCTGGCCATAATTCCTTTGCCTGCCTGCAGGTGTTGAGATTGTTCCAGCGTAGGTTTGTTCTACTCAAGGATTGAATGTCAATCTTCCTGACAAGCGTGCTTAGTTTAGTTATAACAGATTCTAAGGCCATTGATCCGTGCATTTTCGACCCGTATCTTGCAAATGTTATCCGCTTGTTCATTGCCCGGAATAGCCATATGCCCTAAGGGTCACCTTGTTGGCTTGTTATACTTCATCCAGCTATTTCTTGCAATGACTTACTGCCCTCAACTTCACCACGACTGATGACTCCATGGCTTTTATGGCCGCTTGGCTGTCAAAGTATATCCTGATTTGTTTGTCGGCAATGTGTCGTCTCTTTACATCCTTTGCCTTTGGATTGCTATAATGTTGTTATGACCAACCCGGGATTTGGTCCATCTCTGAGTCTTAAAAGTAAAACCGCTTTAGACGCCGCGAATTAATGAATCATTTTGTGTGTAAATGGGGCCCATTCATAAAGAGACGAACGTAAGGTACATCTGCGTTTCAGCGTGAATGACCTTTCACGGCCGAACCTTACCACCGACCGTCCGTACGACACGGTCTCAACGTGAATGTCCTGATTTAGGTGCCCGTGGAAGTGGATCTAAGAATCCTAAGGGATCTTTTGTATGCCTTCAATAGATTTGCTATATAATATTTTTGCTCTAACGCAGGTCATCGGGCCATTATTATACTTTAGGGAGGCTGTAGGCCCCATCTAAAAGCTTTTCTTTCACGATTCTAAATATTTAGACTCCAACAAAGTTTTCTATCTACAATTATGTCTACATTATTAAGCTTCTTTTTGCAAGTTTTGTCCCATAATTTCCATGTTTAAGTGGAGCTAAGTTGGGAACTTCTTGCGAATATTAGAGACTCTGTCTGTCTGACATCAACCGACTATACGTCCATATCTCTTCCTTGTTTCTGCGCATATTCCATATAATCCATAGCTAATATAAATGTCATTAGAAATGTCAAAACAAATCTCCAAAGCACAGTCAGTTTTTTATAAATCTTTTTTCTCTAAATCTCGTCTTGTAAAATAGAGAACTTTGCAATTTCACAAACGAACACACCTAATTCATTTTTGTTTTTGTTTCCCCTTCAACTGTCACTCGTACATCAATGTAAACAAAAGTGCAATGTTTTGCAAAAGGCTGATCGCCCAAAAAAGTCTATAAATGCCTATAAAAAGAAAACTCCTTAGCGAATCCGAGCCCACACCAGTTTCGTTACAAAACAAAAGTTAATTTCGCAAACTCATGCCATCTCTTAGCATATAAATACGAATAAAAAATAAATCCATACATTCTCAGATTTATACGAGTATTTATATATTTTTTTGTGAATTTATAATCAAATTTAGCACCTGGAACCAACTGGTACCACTCGAATTCGTCACTATTTCCAGCTTTGCTGATCATGTTGGATTTTTTTTTTCTGAAATTCTGTTAATTTTTTTTATTTATTTCTTGCTATTGCTAATTGTATTCATCCCACATTTTATTTGTTTGTATTTTTTTTTAGATCCACAAAAATGGAGCCCACCTCAAGTACACGCATGGCTACGATCCACCGTGGATCAATTCAAGTTGCCAACAATCGATGATTTGGAATTGAAGTTTTCTGAAGATGGTACGACCTTGTCATTACTCACCGAAGAGGAATTCATACGCAGAGCACCTGAGGTGAGTCTGAAATACACAAATGCACAAGTATAAGCTCAATCACAATCACATGCATAGCTTAAATGACGTCACAGCGGTATATATACACCATGTTGAGAAGGAGAGCAAAAACAAAAAAAAAAACTCTATTAGCCTAAAAGAAAAGTCTTCTGTATTTTTTTGAATGTTTTTTTTTTTGAGAATGGCAATGGCGGTTAGTGGTAACACCACAGTTACCAGTTGGTTGCGGTTGACTCTCTGCTATCCCACTCTTATGAAAGAAAGTAGGTTTCGTTTTTGTTGTTGCTGATCGTTGCGCGCACGCCGCACCATGGTTCACTGGTAGTGGTGGACGGTTTTTGTTGTGGCTTAAAAGTCACTTTCACCTTGCAATGCCGTTTCTTTTCTTTAATGGCTTCCATGTTGCTTTTTTGGCTTATATTACATTATACCTACGAGTATATAGTTTCCCTCCCAAGTCCCAACATTCCATTGACTTTATCAATTTTACCGGCGCGACGCGTATAGAGTGGATGGAAAGAAAAATATGAAAGACGCTGACGCTCACGTTTGGTTACATTGGCTATGGCCATGGCTAATGTCGGTTGTCATTATCAAATTTTTGTTTTCATTTTTTTTTTGCTTCTGTTGCTGTCGGAATTCTCGTAATAATGATGAAATTAAATTGACAATCATCATTGATTTTTGGTTGTAAGCGAGCGCGAAGATGGGACAAAAGGTATACAAATACAGCACACGTAATTAAACTGACGTTTCTGACATTAGATATGGTCACTCTTTGCAGCGTCAATTATAATTGATTGCATAATACGGAGGCAATTTCAATTATTTGGTATTTATGGCAAATCAAAATGTTTTTTGAGAGAGCAAAAGTACAATCAAAAGTTAACTAGAGCATTAAGGTGTAGAATTTGGCACTATGATGCAATTGATTTCGAATTGAATTTAGACCGTTAGGTAATGGAGTTTATTTTCAATACGTAAGTGATAAAAATTTTGTCATAGTGACAGTAGGTAACACATTCAATTAGTTAGGATAACCGTTTCGTAATTGGTATAATCTGTTTTTATTTGGTTTTAAGTAACAAATTGAGAGGTGTTACAATATGATTGGATTTAGTGTGAGTCTTTGTTGAGATGTCTCTGACTGATGGTGCGATGAGGTGGCAGATTTTAGAATGCAGACATTTTTTTCGTTCCAAATACGACAGTGAATCTACGAGTGTATTTCCAAGCTTATTTCTGCTGCTTTTGCTTGCCTCAGATCCTTGGGCAAACCGTTTTCGGCAGAAATGTCAAACATCTGAGTATCGATTTAACTGCTCGCTTCTCATACTCGTTATTTCTTTCTCCCAGAAACTCTGTTTTCGTATTGGCTCCGTTTCGCATCTATGGTAAACAGTGACGCAACAATTTAAATTTCAACCGTTTTACCTTGTAAATTCACTCAGCCCAATTGGTGTCTCTGCCTCTCTAACATTCTAAAGGGTGGGCCATCTAGTGGTTTCTTTTTAAATCAAAGGTTATTTTGACACTGACAGCTGTTTCCCACTCGAAAACTTGACAGGATCATACCTCCACAGAACGAAATGAGTCGATTTACGCTCGATCAACGTTGGTAAATATTGAAAACTCATTTCCAAAGTGAGTGCTGTGTAGCCCAAGCAGTGCGTTTTTTGAAAAGAAGTTTTGCCCGAAATGAAGCACCCACTGCGCCTGCTGTACGAAAGTTTGTGCAAAAAGATCGTGAGATTGGTATGCTAGTGAACAACACTCATGGTCCCCGTCGTCGTACAGTGCGCACAGACGAAAATGTGGCTGCCGTAGCCGATATTGTAGAGTGCGGGTGGCATCATTGGACCATTTTTCTTCGAAAATGAGCCTGGGAACAACGTTTCGGTCAACGGTATGGGCGTTACAGAGCCATGTTAACCGTCTTTTTTTTTTACTGAAAGTGAAGACATGGATTTGGACAACCTCTGGTTAATGCAGGCTGGCGCGCCATGCCATACAGTCCATGCCACAATCGATCTTTTGCACACCAAATTCCCAAAATGTGTTATCAGCCGTCTTGGTGATGTCAATTGTCCGCATCGGAGCTGCGATTTGACCTATTAGGCTTTTTTTTGTGGGGAACCGTAAGGGATCGATGTTATGCCAACAATTCGGAAACGATTTAAGCACTTAAGGCCATTTAATTTTGTTAATGTTATTGCATTTTTAAAAAGAAACTTGTATTTGGCCCACCCTGTATAGAGAAATCCAAGATAGTTGTCATTTTGTTTCACTTACTTTTCGCTCCAAACCAAGAGCGCTAGTTTCCGTTGGTGTCATTTTTTGGGAAAATTTTGTATGAACTGACAATTGACATTTCACTAGCAGTTCGTATAAATATGTCAATGGCTGCTACTTTTGTTATCATGGTGATAGTGCTGCCACTGATCGTTTTTCTTTGATGCTGGCAAATTGTTGATAAAAAACCACACGCTGTTCTTACAATAGTAGCATTTCGTCGGCGGGCGGGAGTCGTAAAATCCATTTGACAGAATCCACCCATTGATGATGGATATCCACACCTGTACTGTCAGTGTCAAATCAGCATTTAATTTATTAAGCAACCACCAGATGATTCCCCTAATATTTTTAATTGCTCAAGAACAAAGGCAAATCTGACAGTTAATTACCTACCTTCAGTTAACACTCCTCATTGTTAGACAGACTTTAAAAGACAGCTTTTATCGCCATATCATTGCTGCAAAGGAATGTGACCCAGACCGTGTATTATTCCTTCACAGAGCATTAAATAATTTTACTGCCACTTTGTTGTCGTAAAGTCAAAAATTTTAATAATTTCCAAGAACTTCAACTTAAATTTAAACATAACCTAACCATACAATTATGCCATACCTATCTCTCAGCAATTCAACTACGAAATTACTTACACAATCCCACAAGTCTATATGGCTTACAAACAAAAGCGATTCTTAATTGCAATTTACAATTGCAACGTCAGCCTTAATCCAAGTCCAAGCGCACCACGCCACACTTTACCTGACTTGTTGAGATGACAATTCATTATACCACTGAGTTGAGTGCCAGTTGCAAAATTATGCGCATAAAACATTAAAAATAAATAAATAATGAACAATTTATTAAGGACAATCTAGTCATGTATAATACATTATGTATGTCATGCAGCGGTATAGTAGGTACCTGAAAAACAACAATGTCGTGACGACGTTTCTATTATAACTTGATTTTTTTCCAGAGGTTTCCCTATAACGTCTGAGTGGAAAATTCTTGCTATTTTTGCAAAAATCGTGAGAAACTCTAAACAATTAATTTGATGATGAATATCTCGCGTTTTTTGTTTTGTTTTGCCTCCTTCACCTTTGTCACTGCATAAATCATTGTGTACTTATAAATCAGCTTATGGCGATTGTGAAACTTTTCATGTGACAGGTGTCGAAATAAAAATGATATTTTTTCTTTTTCTTATTTATAATTTTTATATTTTAATTTACTTCACAGGCTGGTGGTACAATTCATGCTCAGTTAGAAATTTGGAAATTAGCATGCAGTGATATTTTTTCAAATGACTTTAATGCCAATCCGACAACAACAACGCCATCTGTTGCATCGGACATTTGGAGCTCTGATTGTATTCAAAAGATAGACATTGATATGGATGTTAGTGATGGTAAGTTGTTGATGTTATACTCAGTACTCTACTCATGTCATCATAAAAATAATTGATTACCTATATTTAAGTAGAAGATGGCGCGTGTCAACATTGACGTAATATGTCAGATTCATTCATATAAAAAATCCCCACGTTATTTTACGCGATTACTCTGAGTAAACAAATGATCTATTTTCTGATGTAAGTGGATAAAAATAAAATTCCACGAAATTGCAGTAGATTTATAGAGAATAATTATATTTGTGGCTAGCTATTTTATTTGTTTTAATGGGTGGGAAAAAAAGGTCTCTCGAAAAACTAATTAAGTAAATTTTTCTTCAAGTGAAAGAGAATTAGCTACGCTGTGGGATAATTAAATTTTTAATTATATGACCACTATGTGGACATGGTTGGTGAATTTTTCTAACACTTTAATCTGAAATTACAGATTTATTGGCAATAACAATGAATGAGGGACATTTTCGAGTTAGCATTGTTGTGAATTATTTAATATTAGAAAGTGTAATTGTAGCATTATTGTCGTGGTTCGTGGTCGCCCTTTCACTAAGAACACAGCTGGCTGGCTAGAGTTTTTATTCGGCTGGATTAGTCACGTGAACAGGGCTCTATTTCATTAACATTGACAGGTGACAATTCTTTAAATATGTCGCACCTGTCTGCCAAGCTTTCATTTCATAAAATATTGACAGGTGACATAATTGGCCGCGTTCCATTGACCGCTAGTCATCTAGCACATAATATCCCTGATGGAGGAAAGTGACATTAAAACCAATTTCAATTCGTATTATTTCATGAGAGTCAAAAATGTATTTTGACCCATCATGCCGCATATTTATTAATACACTATAATTTAAATAAACAAATACAATGTATATTAATTACATAGAAGCTTGAATTCCCATTTTACACCAAATTGGAAATATTTGACTTCTGCACTTTCACTTTTGTTTTGACAGTTCGTTATTTTTTTTTCAATCTAGCAGTTCATTTTGTGCTAGATTGAAAAATTTCCCAGAAAAGGATATTTCACAAAATGTGCTAGAGCTCTAGTGCAAATCATGAAATGTCAGTTTTTTTTATATGGAGTTTGGCATGCCGCTAGTCATCTAGCGGTCAGTGGAACGCGGCCATTGTCAGTTAAATACAGCGGTAAATTTGTCATGAATTGTCAATCACATATACTGACAAAATTGAAAATCGTAAAATTTTATCTGTCCCATAAAAAAATTCTCAGTACAAATTTGCCAGAAAATTTATGACAATTCCCAAAAAGTTCCTGACAATTCATTGTCATGACAATTTTTTTTATGCAAACAAAACTTGACTTTATAAAACAGAAATTTGACAATTGTCCAGTTGTCAGTTTAAAAATGTTTACCTTTCGAAATTGTCAATTTTTTTGAAACAATGCCCATAGTTCTATCAGTTGAGGTTTTTGGAGAGATAGAGATAGCCTTCAAAACAAGACAATAATTTCTCAACTGAGCACATTTCCAATTTCGTAGTAAATTTGACGTTCCTGACAAATTCAGTGTTTTTCTTCGTGGTACAAGTGTATATCTAATCTAGACAAATCTAGTCGATTTACCCTGGGTGCGAATTTCCGGTAAACCATCTACTTAAGACGACTTGAGTTTTGCATGTCACAAGTTCTTCAGAAGTTGGCCAAATGTGGCAATAACCTCACGAAAAAATGTCAAATGGCCGGCGTCTAATAAAACTATCTTAAAGGCCAGGCCACAAGTTGATTACTGGGAAATTGCTGTCATCGATCACTTTCATTCATTAATGTTAGTTGGCCCCCTTATCCATTAAGTGAGTCGCGGGTGTAGGTTGCTCAAGTGGACCCTCCATAGTTCTCGATTGTCCGCCATCGACTCTAAATCATCAAGGGCAATCCCCATACGGCCATACGGGTAGAGGAGAGATTATGAACTTGATTTAACCATTCTCATCCTTGGTCTACCTAAAGGACGCCTGCTTGATGGTATGAATTCCATAGCACGTCGTGAGATCCTGGTTGGGAACATGCGTTTAACATGACCAAGCCACCGCTTCGTCCGGAGAAGAAGCTACTCGACATTGAGTTTTTCACGTATTCTGGTATTGCTAATGCGATCTCTACGGCTCACACCAGCAATACTACGGAGAAATCTCATTTCGGCAGCTTGTATCCGCGATCTTATTCTTTCGCGTCATTACCCAAACCTCATGACCATAGGTAAGAGTTGGAACAAACACCGAATTAAAGACTGACAACTTAGCTTTGACACCAAGTTCAGTCCTCCTAATAACAGAATGACAAAGCTGTTTCAAAATTGACCCAGCCTGACCAATCCTACAGGAAAACTCGGCATTGCTCCTTCCATCACTCGTGAATAAGACTCCGAGATACTTAAACTTCTCCACCTGTTTCAATGGGACTCCACTAACGTGCAGAGTGCAAACGGCTACAAATCGATCGAGTGCGCATTGAAGTTCTGAGCGGACACAAGGATGACCAAGTCATCAGCGAAGAGCAAATGACTTATTCTCAGATCTCTCAATTCGATACGTTCCTCGCCAAGACTGCGCTGTAACATCCAGCGATCCAGTCCATATAAGTAATGAAAAGGAGAGGAGACAAGACGCACCCCTGACAAAGTCCAACGCCCACAATGAAAGGCATTAATTTAACGCCGTTTACCCGAACACGCAGCTTTTACAGTTTGTGTAAAGAGATTGAATGGCTCTCAAGAGAGAACCGTCAGTTCCATACTCGTGTAATACACTCTAGAGTTTAACTCGAGGAACTCGGTCGTATGCCTTCTCCAAATCTACGAAGCATGCGTTAACAGGTGTAGGACACTCCCAAGCCTTCTCAAGTACCATTCTGAGAGTGAATATCTGGTCGGTTGTCCATCTGCCGGGACTCACTGACCTTCTCCTAATCATGACTCGACCTCAGCTCTGCAACGCATTTGCAGCACCTTGGCAAAGACTTTTCCGGGGATTAGAGCAATCCCTTTTAAACCCCTTTCTTGAAAAGCTGCAAGTTTCGCCGCATTCCCAGGCCACTATAATGGCCCGAAAGAGCCATACTTAACTCCCTCTTTACCTAACGCCTTGAGCATTTCTGGCCGGATTTCATCCACTCCGGCAGATTTGCCAGCTTTTTGCGATTTGATCGCAAAAGTGACTTCCTCTACCGTGGGACTATTTTCCGCCCTGCTCAAGGCAATGGATCTGTCATCCTCAATGCCCTGGATTGGATTGAACAATTCAGAAAAGTGCTCGCTCTATCTGCGCAAGATGTCCTCCTCATTGGAAAGAAGTGTACCATCTTTGGATTTGACTCCTTCAATAATGTTCCACTTCCTTCCTCTAAGATGGCAGATGGTCTGCCAGAACACCTTGTTTGCAGATCTGTGATCACTGTCTAATTTCTCGCCGAACTTCTTCCAAGATTTTTCTTTGGCTGCTTTAACAGCCAATTCGCAAGTTATTCGCCCCTCAATGTATCGGTTTCGAGAATACCCCAAGTGAATTCACACCTTCAAAGTCTTCTTCTTCTCTCTGATGGCTTCTTGAACTCTGGGCGTTTTTAACCACGCAGTTCTTTCCTCACCACCAGCCGCTTCACTCCGCAAACATGTCCTGAAGAGGCAATGACTGATGCTGTTGAAAACAACTGCCATTCTTCCTCTAGATTCAATGGAACATTTGGAATTGGTTTATCATTCATCACTTCCTCCATAACTATATGATTTCTCCGGATATATAGCTGGCGTTCCCAAGTGCCCAATGTTTCATCATATGGCCTTAAGGGGCGGCTAACAAAGGAGCAGTCGAATAGACACGAAAGTGGAAATAGCATGTCAAGTACCTACCTAAATTATGTCTGCTTCAATTTCATAAGTTTTATTGATTTATTTATTTATTAAAATTCTTAATTTTTTTAATCATTATTTTTGTGTAATATCTTAAATATTTCAAAATCCCAATCTAACACTCTCAATATTTTTATATTTATTTTTTCCAGATGAAGACGAAGATACCATTCCACCCGGTACTGTGAATAGTACTCCAGCAATGGCATCAACCGGCACCAGTGTCGGTCCCTCAGCGGCACTCACTCCCGGTGGAGCAAAACCACCAACTGGACGCACTGGTGGTTCGCACATTCATCTGTGGCAATTCCTCAAGGAACTGCTAGCTACTCCGCATGTGAATGGTACAGCAATCCGTTGGATCGATCGAAGCAAGGGAGTCTTTAAAATCGAAGACTCTGTTCGTGTGGCCAAATTATGGGGTCGTCGTAAGAATCGGCCCGCAATGAATTACGACAAACTCTCGCGCTCAATCAGGCAATACTACAAAAAGGGAATCATGAAGAAGACAGAACGTTCACAACGTCTTGTCTATCAGTTCTGTCATCCGTACTGTTTGTAGATGGTATAACAAAAACAAGAAGTGTCAACCAACGCAATTGACATTTAAATATTTATTTATTTATTGAAATGAAACAAACATACAAAAGAACAACAATAATTTATATAATTTATTTATTTATATATGTACACAATATTTGATATTCAAAAATGTTATTTAAAACAAAATGTTCTTATAATTATTTTATGGTGTGAATGTGGAATGAATGCGCGCGCATTTTTTTTTTTAACTTAAGATTTAAAACTAAAACTAAGGGTTTAAACTTTATAGGGGTACTCTTTGATATTTTTCTTCCATTTTTAATGAAAAATATCACAAGAAGTATAGGAAATTCATCACAAAAAAAAATAAAAAAAAATAAAAGTGAAACAAAACACATACAATCCACCTAAGACGCATTGACAGAAGCGTTTTGTTGTCTTTTTTGGTAATTTTTTCATGCGTTGAAAAAGTGTCCAAATTGACCAGCGCCCACCTGGCAAATGCATGCAAACATTAATTAATATTATATATTTATTTTGCTTATTATATTGTTGCAGGGCAAGAGCTGTCTTTACACAGACTCTTAGCCCCGAATTATTTATTCAACAAAAAAATATACGACATGCCGTTTGGATCTTGTCGGAGGAGCTAATTATGTACAATGTACAACTCCGTACACCTTCAAGGTCTGCCGGTGGCGTATTTATTATTTTTTTGTTCCCGATAACCCATATATCTATGATATATAGAAGTACGTTCTATGAACACACATTATTAGTCAACTAAGTTATATAGTCTTCTCAATTTTTTACAGAAGAAAATATTTCATAATCTACTTATGGTATGCTAGCTTTAAGCAAACAAAACTTGAGCAACATGTTGCTTAAACATTATATATTATAAATTATACTCTACTTGTGTTTAATTCAATTTTATTTTTAAATTGAAAAAGCGTAAGCCCAATGGGCTTCATTGGAAGAATTCAGGAAATATTTAAAAAAAAAAAACAAAACGAAACTGAAACAAAAATATTTATTTATTTATTAAAAAAACACTTTACTAAAAAGAAAACAAGACAAATAACTATTTATTTTTATTTATTGCGAGCTCAAAACTATGATTTTTTCCAATAAACCCTATTGGAAAAGCTACGATATATTTATATTAAACAATCATAAAAAAAAAAAACTTAAGAAAATATTTACATATATTTTTGTTTCCTTTCCCCCTTTGATCCTACTTAATTTATTAAATAAAATTATTTATATATATAAATATTTAAACGATGGGTGTTGGTAATTTATTCGATTATTTAATTATTTTTTTGTGTCGGGTACTTTATATAAAAAAACAAATGAACAAATTAGAGAAAAATCAAGTTTTTTTTTATTTTCATATATTATGAATATATTTGAAAGATTTATTAAAAAAAAAATAATAATAATATGCAAAACATAAATGTGATTTAAGTGCCTTTTTTCTGAAATAATTATCTAGTTGATTGCAAAGCAAAGAATATGAAAATGTAAACATTTTACGTAAAATACTTTATGTTTTGAAAACATTTTAATAATTTATTTATTTATTTAATTTTTAAGGCTTGAGGTACCTCAACAAAGTACATTTGATAATAATGGAAGTTACATATGAATGTTAAACATTTTTCTTTCTTACTTTCTTTTTTTTTAAATAATTAAACCAACAAAAATGAAATAAGAAATAAAAAAAAACGAATAGTAACGAATATATTTATTTATATATAATATTTATTTTTTGTATTTATTGCAATCTATTTATTTTGAATAAATATATGAAAATAAAATTTTGTTTTTTGTATGAAAGGGTGATCCTGCAGAGTGCAGTATAAAACTTTACTTCGAAAGTCAACTTCCTTCTAAAGTACGAAACATATACAGGGTGGGCCAAATACAAGTTTCTTTTTAAAAATACAATAAAATGAACAAAATAAAAATGTTTCCACGTATTATGGCTTTATTAGTCACCCCTATCGCGAATAATATTTCCCCCGAAATGTTTCCCATTCAGCAATTTGATTTACATTGCTGACAAGGGAAAAAATTCCATCGGAATTTATTCGCTATACCTCTAAGTAAGAGCAAACATTCCCATTAATTATGGAATACCATGTCGTTCAAGTGGATGCCTCGGCTGGCTTCGCAGTAACGCATTCTGTCACTCCAATTTTCAAGACCTTGTTGATGGTTTCGGGCTGTAGCTCACAGATTACTTGGATGATATTAGCTTTAAGTGCTTAAATCGTTTCCGAATTGTTGGCATAACATCGGTCCCTTACGGTTCCCCAAAAAAAAAGTCCAAAGGGGTCCAACTCCGAGGCGGCCAATAGACATCGCCAAGACGGCTGATATCACGTTTTGGGAATTTGGTGCGCAAAAGATCGATTGTAGCGTGGGCTGTGTGGCATGGCGCGCCCTCCTGCATACCAGTTTCAGTGGTCGTCCAAATCCATGTCTTCAATTTAAGTAAACAAAAAGTCAGTTAACATGACTCTGTAACCCACCGTTGACCGAAACGTTGTTCCCAGCCTCATTTTTAAAGAAAAATGGTCCAATGATGAACTGTCACTCTCTGTGGATGGATTGGCTTCTCGATAATAACGTTCGAGTTTTCCAAGCCCCAGAAGCGGCAATTTTGTTCGTCAGAAAAGATGATTTTTCGCTCAAAATCGCTGTCCAATTCAAGGCCCAAACTGCAAAGCGATAACGAAACGGATGGTCGTGCGCCTTCAATTACGGAGTCAATTGGCGAATAATTCGAAATCTTTGTACAGAATTCTCCTCATACTAGTGCGTGAAATGTTGAGCTGTTAAAATCGATGGCGAGTTGGTGTTCGTGAATTGAGTCTCACACTCCCGGCCATACAGCAGCCACATTCAGCGCACACAGGGACCATGAGTGTTGTCCACTATCATACCAGTCTCATGACTTGCGTACAGCAGGCGCGGTGGGTGCTTCATTTCGGCTAAAACTTCTTTTCAAAAAACGAACTGTTTGGGCTACACAGCACTCACTTTGGAAATAAGTTTTCAATATTTCCCAACGTTGCACAAGCGTAAAGCGACTCATTTCCGTTGGGTATGATACTGACTTTCTGTCAAGATTTCAAGCGGGAAACAGATGGTCAGTGTCAAAATAACTTATGATTTAAAAAGAAACCGCTAGATGGCCCACGCTTTACATGCCGATCTGTTCGTGGGAGACTGTTGGCGATGGACAAGACGAATCTCATAGAGTATGGTATACGAACGCGACACGGTTCAAAAATACATCGATGCAATATTTATGTCCGCACGTACACACAATAACGGCTATGCAACTGAACCAGGGAATGCCTAATCTCAGAAGGTCAAAAATCAGCATAATTGTCAGACAGAATAAGCAGCGCTTAAAACTGTTGATTCATACAAATTTAAGTCGAGATAAAGTCACTATTATGCAACGAAAGAGCTGATGGGCTAGCTTGCAAAGGCTCAACAATTCACTTAATTGGCTACGAACCTTTTTCTTGCTTAAATGAGGCTATAGAATTGTAGCTCCACAAGGGGGTGACCAAAAGGTGAAGAAAACATATTTATAGGAAATAGACGTTTTACTAATTAACTTTTTTCCTAAACAAATTTCTGAATTAGATTTTATTTTGTACAGCCATTCGAAAAGATCTTACTTATCGGGCTCCCGACCCGTGGAGAGTCTCTGCCTTCCATCCTCTACGATCTCAGGCACGTTGCTTTCAGTTGTCGAGACCAATCGCTCTGGCATCATCAAGACGGATGTTCAGTCCTTCGTGTCTTCTCGAACCTTAGGGGCTGGAGCTCGAAGGTCATCTTAGATGGAGCATTATTGTCCATTCGCTCGATGTGGCCGAGGCCGAGCCAATGTAGTCGACGTGTTTTGGCTTTTTGGACTACATCGACATCCAAATCTTGATACAGCTCATAGAGTTCGCGGTTGTATCTTCTCCTCCATTTGCACTCTTCGCACACATGACCAAAAATCCGCCGAAGTATTTTTCTTTCGAAGGAGCCCAGTATCAGCTTTCCCTTCTTGATTCCAGCACTCGGCGCTATAAAGCAGAACTGGCAGGATAAGGATTTTGTAGAGCACACATTTCGCCCTTCGAGTCAGGAGTTTTGAACCCAGTTGTCTTGCCGAACCGAAGTAGCAACGGTTTCCTAGGGTAATTCTTCGCCGGATGCTAGTGGACATTCGTGGAGTTCATGTTTACTGCGAGGTAGGTGAACTCCTTAACTACCTTGAAATTGTTGCTTTCAATAGTGACATTTTGTCCTAGGCGGTGGACAGATGCTTGTTTGTTTGTTGATAGCATGTAGAACTTAGCCCTGTCCTCATTTAACTCAAGGCCAACGTATTTGGCCTGTTCTTCAATCGCCCCGTGAACGCTTCTATCACGGCACACTTTGAGTGCACTCATGATATCCGCCTATGAATTTGCCTCTTGCCATTATTGCGATGTCGTCGGCATATCCCACTGTGTGAATGCCAGTTGCCTCAAATCTGTCGAGAAGAGAGTCCACACTGATAGTCCACAGTGTACACCTCCTTGTGGCAACATCTGCTGACCCTTCCTCGTTGTTTTGAGGTTCCCGTTTGAATATTTTTATCGGCATTATAGTGGTCATCGCTATGCCCCCGGTATTTAGCTCTTCCTCCGCAGCGCGTACTACTTGATGTAGCGCTGTTTCTAATGTTGGTACTACAACAAAAACAAAAGCACAAATGCCATTTCTTTCTTTTTTGGATATATTATTTATTAATTAATTATTCTATAATGATTTTTTGTTTTTTGCGTTTTTAATTTAATTAATGGATAATGTTAACAAAGAATTAATATAATGAATTTTTATTATAAATACATTTTTTTTTTTTTTGCTTTACTGATCAATTTGAAAGCCCCTTCCACATATTTGTCTTCTCTTATTTTTGGCCACATTATCGCTGTATTTTAATTCGTTTTTTTTTATTGTTAGCATTTTGATAACTAAACAAAAGCAAAATACAAAAAGAGAACAAAAAACATGGCAAGTGACAATCACGCAAGACACAGTTAGATAAATTTAATAAAATTACACACCGAGAGAGACAGATACGAGTGAATTCATTCCCAATTTTGATCACTTTAGCTAATAATTGGCGCAATTAATTGCTCGCCTGGTAATTAATTGTTTTATTAAATAATAGAGAAAAATGTTAAATTTATTTGTAATGTACTTCAGCGGCGCCTGAGGAGTTTCCTCACCTCCAACTTCGTCCTACACCTAGTCCGTTCCGTTACTAATTAGTTCATAATGAAGGGAATTCATTGCTTTGTGTATTATTAAAAAAAATTAATTTCGTTTGCGTTGAATGTTAAGTGTTTGTATCCAAAATGTTTGGTGGCAATATTGCAGCGCGTTCAGTCGCGTATGGTTTGCTTATTGAGGTATCCCATTAGAGCTTGCAGTCGCTTCTTGATATTCTTCTGGTCGTCCAGGGTGCAGCCGAGCAGTGCACATTCGAATTTCTTATCAACTATGACATCTTGGCCGAGACTGTGCTCAGCAAATGAGCCCATACTGCTGCCATCTGATGAACTGCAAGCGTTGAGGTACTGCTGGCATCGTTGACGTGAGAGAACTGGATCGCCCATGGTTATCATCATATCGATGAGCATATTAATTTGACTGAGCGAATCCTCTTGCGAGGTATCCCGAACCGTACGAACGTTCAGCTCGACTGTGGATAGACGGGAATTGACGCGCTGAATGTAGCATGAGATTTCTTCACGTTCAGCTGGAAATAGAAAAAAAGTTAAATTAAATTATATGTGATGGATAATGTTATGATTTTTGATTGAGGGTAGCGAGGGAGAAGTGGGGCTACCCTAGACGAGGCCTTCCTCTACTTGGCTGGCCATATAACTTAAGTAAAATTGATGACTCTGTGGACCGGAGCGTTGATGTTAATTCCCTCGAGTCGGTGTACAGCTCATATAGTTCACCGCTCAAAATTCGCAGGCACAGCAGCCCTGTGCTTATCTTAAATATTGCTAGTCTCGTTTCGCTTTAATTAGGCGAACGAAAGTTTCGGCTATCACCGTCTAAACTGAATAGCTCCTTCTGTGTGGCAAAATTGTCGGTGCCGTTGTACAAACTCTCGACTGTGAGCTTGCATGTTCAATAGAGTTTTGAGCTATAGTTAGACACGCACGCTTCTTGTTTGCTCCATCTGCCAATCAATACAGCTCGCCAAACTAGAGGTTTCGCTGTGGCAAACCGACCGCAAATTAAGCCGTATACTTGTATTTCTGGCGATCCCTTGTGATTGCAAAGTTTGAGTAAATCTTTTCAGAAAGTTCGAACATCAAGTATACGGACGACGGCGAATTACTCGCTTCGGTAAAGTGTACTTTCCGACATTCTGCAACTCCGCTTACGTAAATTAGCCTCCTGAACCGATAGTTGTGGTCAACCCGACGAAAACGGAGTTAGTCTTATTCACCAGGAAGGTCAAGCTACCCATTGTCACTCCAAAGCTCAAGGGATCTCCACTCGAGTTCATTAGTAGGGCTAAATATTTGGGGCTAAGTCTGGGCAGGAAGCTCTTATGGAGAGAAAATATACTCCTGTAAAAGAGCTGTTGGCTCTATATGGGGCCTGCAACCCAATATAATGCATTGGCTTTATACTGCGGTCATAAGACCGATAATTCTATATGGCATCGTTGTGTGGTGGCTGGCCTTAAAACAAATGTTCCAATCTAAAGGTATTAGAGAAGACTCAGCGCTGAGGAGATCTCCACAACTTACCTCCACCAGACATCGTCTGTAAAGAAAACGCCAAAAAACGTGGCTATCAGATTAAGAGAAGGGAAACACTGGAGAGGGCAACCGTCAGCATCCTTCAACAGACGATTCAACTGCCCACTACTACCGATTATCTGCCAACTTTGAAAAAGGCTTCACCCATGAAATACCGGACAGAAACCAATGGGACTCACAAAAGGTCCTACAAAAATCATTAACAATATTCACAGATGGTTCTGGAGGGAGTGGGCGCCAGAGTCTTTTCAGAAGAATTGAATCTGGGCCTCTCCTTCTGTCTTCCGAAACACTGCAGTGTCGTCCAAGCCGAAATTAGAGCTATTCGTCAAGCTACAGCGTGGTTGCCGATTAATTCGGTATCACAAAGGGATATCGTCGTGTACATTGATAACCAAGCTGCAATCAAATCCCTAATATCAAGCGAAATAAGATCTAAGGCGGTAGAAAATTGCCGCTTATCATTTAACGAGATATCTGGACAATACAACCTCACCCTCTGCTAGGTTCCTGGTCACTGTGACATCCCAGGGAACTGTGCAGCAGACGAACTAGCAAGGCGAGGCTCATCTGGCGTGGATAGGATAAGTCTGCACAACGTGTATGCACCACTTTCCTACGCTAAACAGATGGAATCATCTAGGATACTGCGATACTACTAGATTCACCTGCCCAGTTCTGGACAAAGCGATCCAAGGAGCTTCTTCGACTTAAAAGATCCAGCATCTCGAAAGTCGTTAGTGTCATCTCCGGGCACTGTTTATTAGGCAGATACACGCAAAGGCTCAGTCTGCCATACTACGATTTCTGCAAAAGCTGTAGAGACAAAGAGGAGGATGAGTCCCGTCACTCACTTTCTTTGCAGTTGCCCTGCCCTGGTCAATCTAAGAAAGGCCCACTTACGAAACTATTTTCTCAATGATCTCAGTGATCTAGGTAACACCAGCGCTGCTAAAATTCTGGGCTTCATAACCGGCATTAAATGGTTTACATAAGTAGCCAGTAAATGAAAAGCTCCCCAAATCCCAGTGGTATGCACAATGTTTCTCTTACCGAGAGCCACTTTTAACCTAACCAAACCTACTCGACTAGTGTCGTCTGTAAATCACAAAGTGGTCAGATTGGATTACGGTTTCCATTCGGCAAAATGTGATATTAATAAGCTTTCTCAGTTTCTCCAACCCATGGATCATTTTTATTCAAGAATTGTGTTCCAAGTGCGAAGTGCGAGATTTTCAACCGTCTCTTTCTTGCAGTTCTCATGTACCCATTCTTATTGTAATGATCGGCAGCAACTAGATGTGCTCAGCATCTCATCTCAGAATCGACGGACTCCAGAAATGCGGATCAAGCTCTTTTATAGAGAGACAGCAGATGTTACTCTTGGGCACGTAATTAACTTGTGGGATCATGTTCTAAGCATATGTCACTCACTTATAGAATTGGCTACTCAACTATAGACACTTTTTCTTTAACAAGTAGGTACTATGTACTTACATTCACTCATTCCATGAAGCAAGTCATTGGTCTTGATGAGATCAATGGACATTAACAAAAAGTCACGTTTCTCCTGCAGTCCCAGAGCGTCCTTTCGAAACTTCTCCACCCTAGCGTCCAACTGATCTAGCACGCCGACAAATCTGCAAGGCAAAACACAAGAACGTTAATAAAACTCCGCTGCTTAGCGTCGGCAAATACAAACACACATCTAGTGCAACGAATTACCTCTCATTCAAATTAAAAGGTCTGCAGCACATGTGCAAACGTAGGAGTAGGACAAAATATGTAAAACGAAATGAAACGAAAAAAAGAAGAACGAGAAATAACAAATCAAAATTCGATTACTTATGCCTACGGAAATATGCAATACAAATTAGAGAGAACGTAAGAAATCATAAGGTGTAACGATATAGTGTTCTGTTTTAAATTTTGTTTGGTTCAATATAAATATTAACCTGTCCACAGCTCTATCGTCGACATACGCATAACTGCTAGAGTCTGATCCTTTTCGGAATGACGATGCTGCTGCTGATGATGATGTGTCCATGCCACCGTAGGCCGGACTAGAATGCAAACTCGATAAATAGTCAAAATTCATTGATGACTCTGAATGTTGCTGTTGGAATGGACTGTCGGAATACTCTTGTGGCGGTGGCACTGGGGCGGAATCAATTTCCATTGCTTCAATGTGTTGGGCGAGTAGTTGCGTTTGATGCAACGGCTGCTGATAGCGATAGTTGTTATCGTTGTTGTTCGATGGAGAGGAGTGTCGATTGGGGGGGTTCTCTGACTCCAGTTTTATTAACAGAACACACACACACACAAATGTTACGTTTTGAAAGACCTCTTATACTAGATATTCGCTGAAAAAGAAGAGAAAAAAAAAGCACCAAAAATGCTTCTTCAGCACAGATTCGGCATTGGCATTTACCTATCTAATTGACGATTATTGAGCAGTAGCAGATCTGAATCGGAATCGTTTATTTGCATTTGAGCGTACTCGTAATCAGTTAGGACAGTTCTAGGGCTGGGATGAGGAGTCGGTGACTGTGACTGTGTTTGTGGCCGAGTAGTCTCCGGCTCCCCATCGACCCGACGACGTTTTCTAAGCATACCCAGAAAACTTTCCAACATTTTGTGGCTAATTTTTTTAGTTTTGTTTTCGATATTGTGGTTGTTTTGTGGTTTTTTATTTTGTCAACTTTGTTTATGTGAAAGATAAATCTGTATATCCGTTCAACTGCGCAGAATTAAATTACTTTTAATCGCGAATTCTATTTGATTTTTTTTTTGTTCTCGGCAGACCACAGCACAACAACAGCAACAACAAAAGAAACGAAAAAAAGTTGATTATCTTGTTTTTTTCCGCATAAGAAAGGCGATTTTCTCGATTTTCTTGTAGTTATTTATTCACGAATAAAATTTCATCCGATTCAAATCTATTAATAAACACTTTTTTCAAGGATTATCGAGGAGCTAACACGCACTAGGTTAACAAATAGATTTTACCTGATTCGACCAGAAGGTTCGGGTGTTTTTTTTTTCTCGTTTTCGTCGGTTTTCTTGGTGTTTTCTATCGTCACTTGAAAGATCAAACCCAAAATTTGCTGTTTTAACTTTTGTTGGTTGGTAATGGATTTTATGTAGCCAGTTGGTCGAGACTCGAATGTCAGATTGCGGAGGCGAAGCGAAATGTCAAAAAAGTTTGTATTCGCTCGAGGCGAGTGACATGTCAGGGGTTTTCCGGTAGGTAGGTAGGTAGGTTAAATGTTTGATTTGAAAAATAAATAGGCATTTTTTGCCAGCTTTCAGATTGTACAGCACAATTGAATATAACAGTAGGAGGTACACACGAAATCAATAAAACTCACATGCTGCGACGAGAATTTAACTAAAGCATACATAATGCAGCCGTATAAGTAGCACAGAGAGTAAGCTACCTAACTTAACGAAATCCCCAATTCCAATTCCAAACAAAGGGTGGTTTCGTTCGCGGCAAAAAGTTTGGAAAACTTGTTTTCTTAACATAATTTGATGGATTAATTAATTATCCTACGATTAGAATAGCAAAATGTGGAATTTTCTCTTTATAAATGCACCACTCATGTGAATAGTCCTAATAAACAAATAAATACCATTGTTGCGAGAATATATTACTGATGAGACCGGGGTCTCAAATCCCATGATGAAGGTGCACTTTAAGGCCCGAAACACACATGCGATTTCAATCGCGCGACTGTTTAGTCGCAAAAAATGAAAGACCAAAGTAAATAAACGTGCGCGTCTTGATGAGGAGGGTGAGAAACCAACTTTATTTGACTTTATTTGGGCTAGCTTTCGAGTTAGTTTGTCTACTTCCAGTCCAAGAACGTTGAGATTTTCCTGGAGAACAAACACATTAGTTTTGCGTGTCAAGATTTTCGTGAGAGAGAGCCTACCTTCAGGATTATATTCTTGAGCAAAGTATCCTTCAATACCGCCTGGAGCTTCTTATTGATTTCTAGCTTTCGTTCCAGCGTCATACTCTGATTGGGTTGGGACTTTTGATGCCGGAGTATATGGCCGACATTACCCCGTCGTACTTGGCCAACTCGCTTTTGTTCTGATCACTCTTGAAAGAGGTAAGCGCACCAGCTTGGTCTCGCATCATATAATACTGAACGCCTTTTGACTTATTTTGCAACTCGGCGACCAGCGACCAGCGACAACATACTTTGTGCTTCAGATTCACTGTCACTTCGACTATGGCTGCTTCCTCAGGAAGCGATTTGCACTTGATTTGAACTTTTCAACTGACAATAAATCCCGCATTGTTGGCGATGATGGGGATGTATTCGCTTTGGAGGATTTTTTTTAATTTTTGAAGTTGTCTTTGCAGTTCCTGGATATAAGGAGTAGCATGGCAGTTTAGGGGAATACTCTACCTTAACTTGGGAATGTTTCTTTCTGGTAGCTTCCAGGACTCCTTGGACGTTGTCCAGCTCAATCAGAAAATCAGAAAAAAATATTTTTTTAACCGTTTTTAACCGTGCAAAAAATTGTTGAAACGCAGATTTTGTGCAAATAAAATTTTTTTCCTGATTTGTTTTGTCTAGTTTATTTTTTTTTTAGTTTTTGTTAATATGTCAAATGCCATTTATGACATTTCCATACAAGTTCTCGATAACATACACAAATTGACTAATATTACATCCTCCGACAATTTCATGCATTTCTCTATTTTTATTTAATTTTTAAATGAAAAACTTTTGTTTTATTTTTTTATTTGCCATGTAAGCGTACCTCAGGAGTATGTTGGCAGAGTTGCATTTTCGAACGTGGCCGAAGGTTCACAAACTGACAGCTGTCACTCGTACCATTTTATTTTACACGTGCGTAGTTGTTGATAGAATTCAGTTGAATTAAATCAACTTGAATTTTATAATAATTTTGGTGATAGCTTTTTAAATAAATAACAAAAATGGGTAAGAAGACCAAAGTTGGAAAAGCCCGTAAGGATAAGTTCTACAAATTGGCCAAGGAAACCGGTAAGTTAACAAAAAACAACTACCACACTACAACACTTCATATGCATTTTGAATTTGGTTATTCATTTCTTTGCTAGGCTTCCGTTCACGTGCCGCCTTCAAATTGATCCAGTTGAATCGTAAATTTGGATTCCTGCAACAGTCGCAAGTATGTATCGATTTGTGCGCTGCCCCTGGCGGCTGGATGCAAGTTGCCAAACAGAATATGCCGGTGTCGTCGATCGTGGTCGGTGTGGATTTGTATCCCATTCGACAGATTCCAGGATGTATTGGATTGGTGGAGGATATTACGACTGAGAAGTGTAAGACTTCATTGAGCAAAGAGCTGCAGACGTGGAAGGCAGACGTCGTGCTACACGATGGTGCACCGAATGTTGGCAAAAACTGGTTGCACGATGCGTATCAACAGATTTGCTTGACGTTGAACGCTCTGAAGTTGTCCACACATTTCTTGCGAGGTGGTGGTTGGTTTGTGACAAAGGTTTTCAGATCAAAGGACTACAATGCCTTGCTGTGGGTGCTGAAGCAGCTTTTCAAGAAGGTTCATGCAACAAAGCCGAGTGCTTCTCGTAAGGAATCGGCTGAGATATTTATTGTTTGTCAAGGGTATTTGGCGCCTGATAAGATCGATGGACGCCTGTTGGATCCAAAGTTTGTATTTGAAGAGTTGGACCTTGAGGGAAAGAAGAAGAGTAGTTTGCTTCACCCAGACAAGCAGAAGCGTATTAAGGCCGAGGGGTATACCGAACAGGAGGTTGCTTTGAGAAACGACATGTCGGTAAAGGATTTCATGGAGAGTACAAGTGGATTGGCCGCTCTTCAGGGCATCGGAAGCATAACAATTGACGATGAAGCGGTTTTGAACCATCCCCGGACAACGACAGAGATTATTGAGTGTTGCAAGGATATCAAGGTGCTGGGAAGGAAAGATATCAAGGGAATTCTCGCCTGGTGGAAGGCGGTCAAGGAGGATCTCTTCAAGAAACCTGAAATGGAAGAAACCACTGCGATTGAAGAGGAGGCACCGGCGAAGCCACTTACAGAGGAGGAGGTTAATGAACTCGACATGGAGCAGTTAGACAAGCTGGTCTCTGCCCTCGCCGATGAGGAGAAGAAGGACCTGAAACGGAAAAAGAAGAAAACACTCAAAGCCAAGACCAAGTTGAACGAGAAAATGAACCTCAATATGGTGATTAAAGGTGACGTTGGACCACGAGAAGAGTTTGAAGAAGATGTCTTCGACTTGAAGCAGATCAAGACCACTGAAGAGCTAGACGCTATGGTGGATGTCACGCCCGACTTTGATGTCGAAGGGCCAGATGTAGAGAGAGAGAAACTGCCGAAGTACAAGAAGTACGAGAAGGACGACCAGCGCCTGAACGACGATGCTCAGTACGAGAACGACAGTGAATCGGACGTCTCCCAGTCGGAAGCGGAAAGTGACTATGATAAGGATGGTCTGGGTCTGAGTGGTGACGAGGACGGCACAGGAGCGGGGAAGTCAAAGAAATCTTCAAAGAAGAAGAGGCGCGACGAGCACCCTCTCATTAAGTCTGGTGACTTCCGCGACAAGGACACCAAACGGCAGCAGCGTGTTCAACTGTGGTTCGAAAAGGAAAACCTTCAGAAGGTGGACTCCGACGATGATGAGGACTACGATTTGGATCGTCTGGCGAGTGAATTTAAAGCCAAAGGCGTGTCAGTCCTGGGAAATGACGAAGAACCAACAGAGAGCGCCACAATGCCACTGGGAAAGAAGGCCAAACGCAAGGCAAAGTACGCAGCCGAGAAAGACTCCTCGTCCAGCGATAGCTCTGATACAGATGATGACAAAGAGGCAAATGACAAGGAACAGGTCAACGGAGATATGAGCAAAGGTAAGTTGTTATCCTGTATGACCCTTTACGGCTCCCCCACTAATATAAATTTCCTTTCAGAACCAAAACCGAAAAAAATCCGCCTGACCGAAGAAGAACTCGCACTTGGCGCCATGATGATCAAGGGCAAGAAGACCAGACGCGATTTAATCGATGGCGCTTGGAATCGCTACGCATTCAACGATGAGAACCTGCCGCATTGGTTCGCCCAGGACGAAGACCTCCACATGCGCAAGCCAATTCCAGTGCCCAAGCACCTGCAAGAAGAGTACGAGCGCAAGGTGCAGGACTTGAATGCCCGTCCAATCAAAAAGGTCATGGAAGCCAAGGCGCGAAAGAAGCGTCGTGCCGTCAAACGTCTGGAGAAGGCAAAGAAGAATGCAGAGAAAATTATGGACAATGCCGATTCAAGTGCCCAGGAGAAGATGCGACAGTTAAAGAAAATCTACAAGAAGGCAGAGGAGAAGAAAAAGGATTTGACCTACGTCGTGGCAAGGAAGAGCCTGGCAGCAAAGAGAGCACGCCGACCGGCCGGTGTAAAGGGACGCTATCGTGTCGTCGATCCCCGACAAAAGAAGGACAAGCGAGCACTAAAGGTGAAGGCGAAACGCGAGAAGAAGAGGAAGTGAGCGGACTTGTTGTTAGTTTTGGTTATTTTGTAGAAATATATTTGTGAAGAACTCCATTTTATGTCTTAGGAAATAAGTTCAGTCTTTTATTGAAAGCTTGTCGTAAGCAGGATGCGATAGTCAGTTCTCTTTTTGATTGGGAACAGTTTGTGGGTCCATCTGGAAATATATTGACGTTTAGACTAAAACACACCGTTCTAGTGGTCATCCACATTCCACACACTCCTTGAGTACTAGAGATGTTGATTCTATACTCTAAGACAGTAGCATCGACTTAGGTGATCCAACACTAAAACAAAGTGTTTCTAAACAAAACAGCTTTATTTATAAATTACTTAACTCTCAGTAGTCACCCCTACACTATCAACTAACCGATGACAGTGGTCGTTGGCAAAAATCGGTGTTTCACTTGCTAGCCATACGGATCCCTGTACGCCAAAGAATATCTGATTTATCGGCAACGAACTCAACGATATGATCTCGTTACCCTCAGCCGAAAGACCACTTCTTGGCAGACACCTTATCACAGCCCCAAACTTCGGCACCAAATAATACATTGTTCCTGCCGCGTCCACCACCATTCCACTTGGCGATCCGACGAGATCGCCCAGATATTCCGCCCGCATTTCAGTTCCATTGAATCTCGAACTCGACAAAAACAATTTTCCCGACGTCTCGGCGACAAATAGCTGACTGCCATATCCAAAGGCGATATCTTGAGGGTACACTGGGAAGACCTGCTCGATGTTGTCATACTGCCGACTTGAAATATAAACCTTCGTCCATATGTGCCTCAACAAGTCGTAGGCGACCATGTACGGCTTATCGTGCAGAACAAAAAACGCCTTCTCCTCCACCTGACAGCATGTGGGTATCGGTCCAAGTTTCATTGTGATGACATCATTCCCCTCAAAGTGCTGAATCTCACTGCGAAAGACCTTAAACGAAACCGCTGAGTATCTAAAAAGTTCACAATAAAAGACACAAACATCTCACCTCAAGATTATTTCGAATTAAGTCATAAACAATTATCTTTGGCCTGCACTGCGCATTTCCCTTGTCCAGCACCCACAGCCGATTCAAACTATCCACCTGAGTCAGCGCTGCCTGCTGAATAAGCACGCAGTCATTGAAACGACCTCTCCTAGCATGGGCAAAGGGGTGAGGAAATATTCTGGGCGCCAGAGCGAAGAAATTCTCCGGCCAAAAGGACTCGACCAGTGTTGGATGCGAGTTGTAAGGTGTTTCAATGCACAAAAACGCTCGTATATAGTAGGTGGACACATGCTGTAAACGAAATGTTCCATTTAGCCCCAGTGGAGCTAGATTCCATCCGTGGACCAATGGTGTAAATATCGCGAGCAAAACGAATACACTTGTCATTCTACGGAGTCAAATGAATCACTAAGGGCAGTAGCCCGATTCGAAGCTCCAAATGCTGACAAGCAAAGAGTGTTTTGTTTATAAACATTGCAACGACATGGAAGAACCATGAAACTGACCTTATCCGCTGTGGCTATATTGAGTCGATTTATATGGTCATGACTGCGCTTTGAGTGACTGGCTTATTAATGCTGAGGTGTGAGTTTTTATTCGTAAACGGCAGAAGGTTTTTAATGGAAATTGCTGGTTGCTGTTCCTCATTACTTGGGAGTCGGCGAAGAAATGAATGTGCATACGCTTTGGCATTTAGGAAACTGTTTAAAGACAAAAGTAGGTAAAATGAAAGGCAATTGATTTGGAATGCTTCGTATTACAAAATGTTGGTATTGGACGGTAGGTTGTTTTAAAAATCTCACTTGGCTCATCTCAATCTCAATCGTTTGAAGGCGCGTAGCTCTTTGCCCAGTGTTAATCGAGCAAACAGTGCTATCAGCAAAATGAACTGGGAACGATACCGTTCAGAAATTTAAGTAGATATCCAACTACCAACGGTTGACGATAATCTTACCAACATTGAGATTGACGGAGTCATCAATCAATTCGAAACAACAGTAAACGCAGCTATAGACAGAAAATACCCCGCACCAGCAGAGGCAGATATGACAACCTGCGACAATATATACAGGCAACTACAATGCACAAAATTTGTTTCGACAAGCGGTTAGGCACTTCAGAGAAGAAAACTTCAGAAGGAGAATATAGAGGGCATCAAATCAGGACCGGACGCCTTCCGCATGATCTATTCCTTGGTTGGTAGATCAAGAACGCTAATTGAAATTGTTAATCATGGATCAAATGCAATGACTATGTACCTACTTCATTGCATTGCATTTCGAAAGGCATTTGACTCCTCGGCCACGTTTGCACCTCTTCTAGCGTTTCTCGATGAGGTGGATTGCAAAGTTCAAGAGGCAACTACAGCTAACGAACACCTAACAAAGGCTATGCAAGGAAAATGCAGCTAACGATCCAATAAGCAATGAAATGTTCACCAACGCAGAGGCAGTTAAAGAGATCATCTTAAGCGGCAACTTAAAGAACTCGCCTGGAACTGATCACACTTCTAGCTTTATGCTCAAAAAGTCAACACATTTAGCCTTGCTTCTAATAACCAAAATACTTAACGTCTGTATAAACCACAGCTACTTTTCAATTAAGGGAAGTTGAGGGATACCGACCAATATTTTTGCTGTGTTGTGTTAGCAAAATCCCAGAGTCGCTCATACTAAGGAAGATAAATCACCTATGTGCAGAGAGGAACATAATTCAGACCTTTCAGTTTGGATCTATAGCCAAGGACTCCACCAATTATCCGCTGTTGAAGCTAAAAAGCTACATCACCTTGGAACTCAACAAGAAAGGAAACAAACTGAAGACTTACGACAGCTTCCGAATTAAAGGCATCCTTTTAAAGCTTATAGAATTCGGCTTTCCCAACAATTTGGTGATATTAATAAATAATTTTTTTTATAACAAAATATAATATTTTATGTACAGGTAGGTACATGACGCAAAATCATCAAGGAAACGGATTAACTCAGGAGTACCCCAGACTTGGGTCAAGGCTTGGACTGAACTTCTTCAACATATGCACATCAGATCAACCATCTACAGTAAAAAGACGCAAGGCACTGATGATGTATGCTGATGAGATGATATACTGCGGATATAATACTGAATCAGTGTAACCGGTCGAAGTAGTCAGCAGTAAGGCCCGAAACACACATGCGATTTCAATCGCGCGTCTGTTTAGTCGCGAAAAATGAAGCACACACATTTCAATATGAATGCGCGCACATAAAATCCAAAATTATGTGCGCGCATTTACATTGAAATCTGTGTGTTTCATTTTTTGCGACTAAACAATCGCGCGATTGAAATCGCATGTGTGTTTCGGGCCTAAGACGGAACTTATCCGCTTCCGGACGCCAGTTACAGCTGTAAGAGGACGACGTGCTTTCGCCAATTGCTGTAGCAACATCAAGATTACGCTTCGAGTTTTGGCGAAGACAAATACCAAGTATCGAGGCATAAACTTCAGCGAGTGGTTCAAGTTTAAGGGACTATGCTAGAAAACAAAATTACTAGTATAAAAATAGGTCATAAGACCAGTAATAACTTATGGTTGTCCCATAGATATATGGTTCACTATCTCATCAACGACAATGAAGAAGATCGAGCTTTTTGAAAGGCATATACTTCGAATCCCTATGAGAGTGCAGGAATGATTCCAATCGGATATGGAGCCCTCCGCCAAACTACTGCGGAACTTAGATCATCACCACATTGGTTGTCCAACAACTCATTCAACAAGAAATGGAACGTCTACAACATTATCTGAGCGCAAGGGCTATCACAGGTCCAGAATTTTAAGACATCATACACAACGAAGATACACCGCTTTACGAGAAGACAAACAGAAGAAATTATATGGGATAAGGGGATAACATAACATATTTAATGCAGCAAATTAGTTAGCCTAGCCTAGGGTAGAAAATTACTAGAAGAATTTTCCTCTCAAAACAACCATGAGTAACCTCATCCGCTTTTGATAAATTCCATGCCTCTGCACCATAGAGAAGGACTGGGATGATTCGAACACAAACCAGTAAGAATAGACCGTCGACTCCTCTCACATAACGGACTTTGCCTACAAGCTGCCGGCGAGATCAGGATTTTTCATGTATTGGTGCTGTACAAAATCAAAGGGGCGCCATTAACGCACGCACACTTGAAAAATCCTGGTCGCATGGTATTGCATAGAAAAACATTGCCGCCATTAATTTTGACATTTACACGTATTCACAGACAGGGAAATTCTTTCCGGGGGGAATCGGGTAGGTGTACGGGAAGTCGGCGGACTATTCTTACTGGTTTGTGGATTCGAATCTTACAAAGGGTCACTTTAGTTGCTCAAAAGAGGGCTTTGCTACTCATTTGCCTACTTAGCAGCGCTGCCCCCCCAAGAGGTCGAAAATGTAGTACGGGGGCTTTTAAAATGTAGTACAATGTAGTACAATTTGAAAAAAACAAATAAAAACACGAATAATTACTTTATAATGATTTTTGTAAGTAAATAAACATGAATTCATAGGTAAACAATTAAGAAAAAATTAAATACAATAACACAGCTCGAAAAATAATCACAGAAACTAAAATTAATATTACATATTGCTAAGTAGGTACATAGTACCTACCTACAATAAAAAAGAAAAATAAGAACTATATTATATTTAAAAATTATCTTGGATAATTGTTGGCATTGTGATTGAAAAAAGTGTTTGCATAATGTTAATAAGGATTCAGGCGGATTATATACATTTCCCTGATCCCTGACTAATTTCTTGGACTGCAGTCAAACTATTTCTTGTGTCATCATAGCCTCCACAGAAAGGTATATTCACATTGTCATTAACGTTTGTAACGCCAAGAAGGATTCACTGGAAACCCTATAAAGTATATACATATATTATATTCTAAATCAGGATCAAATTCTGAATTTTAGCCATGTCTGTCCGTCTGTCTGTTGAAAGCACTATAGCGTCCAAACGAATTGACCTAGGCGAATGAAATTTTGTGAGACGACTTCTTTTAATCTTTTAACCGTCGCCAGGTTGGTATTGAAAATGGGATATGTCGATAAAGTAGTTCTGGTACCTCCCATACAAAACCACTATTAGCCCGACGTCTCTCTCTGTCTGTTGAAATCACGATAGCGTCCGAACGAATCGACTTAAGGTGGGTTTCCACATGTCGGTTGATTGACAAAGTTTGACAGCCCTCGCGGTTATGTCATTGAACGACACCAACGTCAGTTCATTTCCACTTATGCCAAAAAATCGTTTGTCAGTTGATTGACCAACTTATGAAGTCGATGTCAATTAAATTTTCTCTGTCAATTATAGACAAAGTGATATTTTGTTTGACAATTCAGCTATTTCCACTTATCCAGTGGTTTCTTTGTCATTTATTGGTAAACGCTGTTAGTCAATTCATTGACAAGCAATTTTTCGCTATTTCCGCTTGCCAATTGTTTAATTGGCATAAAAATACGTCAATTGTCAATTTCAAATCGACAATTGGAAACCCAGCATTAGGAAACTCAAATTTTATGAGAGGTCTTGTACTTTGGCCTTCAGGTTTGTATTAAAAATGGTCCAAGTCGGTCAAGTAGTTCTGTTACCTCCCATAAAAATCCATTATTCGACCCATCTATCTCTCTGTCTGTAGCGTCCAAACGAATCGACTTAATCGACTTCTTACCGTTGCCAGGTTGGGATTAAAAATTGTCTACGTCGGTCAAGTCGACCAGGCCGATGATAACACTTTTACTTGTTTTTAATTAAATTTAAACTAAAAAAATAACGCTCTGCAGTGGCACTGCTATGTGGGAGAACGCACAATGTTAACATATAGTTACGTATTTTTCCAAATGCAGGCTTTTGTTAATTGGAAATGCTAACTGAGTTGAGTCTGCTTCGTTTACATACAGAAGTCAGTTTGTAACAACAAGCGATGGGAAAAAATATAGTTTAATAATTTTGATATTATTATTTTTAAAGTGTGAGAAATTGTAGTACAAATTACACAATTAATAATTGTACGTACTCACTTTTTTGACCAACAAAATGTAGTACAAACGCTACAATTGTAGTAAGGGGGCAGCGCTTACTTAGTCCAAAGAAACAGCGATTAGCAAGAGTTATTCTTCGTTTAATCTCAGCGTTATTGCATGAATTCATAGCGGCGCCTAGGTACACAAAAACCTTAACCACCTCAAAGTTCTATCTGTCTATAGTGACATTCTGTCCGAGACGTCGGTGTTGGGTGTCCTTTCTTGATGACCAGCATATATGTACTTTGTCTTGCCCTCATTGACAGCCAAACCCATCTTTGCCGCCACGGTCTCAATACTCACCAACGGGCAGGTGACGCTGCGTTCTGCCGATTATGTCGATGTCGTCGGCGAGCAGGTGGACGGACTTTTGAAAGATAGTGCCTCTGGTGTTAGCGTGTGAGTTTTGCACTACTCTTTCAAGAACCATGTTGAAGAAATCACATGACAGCGCATCGTCTTGTCTTTTTTGACATCGAAAGGTCTCAGTGAGTTTTTTACCGACCTTATTGGAGCATCGTGCATTCTCCATTGTCATAGCTCGTCTCTATAAATGCTGTAATAGACGGCCTTAAAATCGATGAAGAGGTGGTGGGTATCGGTTTAAACTTTCTGGGTTTTCTGCAAGATCTGCCGCAGTGTGAATATTTGATCGATGTGGACTTTACCTGGCCTGAAGCCACACTGATAGGGATCAATCAGGCTTCACGTGTTCACACAACATGGCAGATGAGATCTTGTAGGCGGTGTTAAGAAGACCAATACCTCTGTGGTTGGTGCAGTTCAGATGGTCTCCTTTCAATGCTGAAATATATTTAAGTCAATTTATTTTTTAAGCCAATATTTATACCTAGGTAAATAAAAATCACTCATTCACCCCAATCATGGAATCCGCCGGAGGGAACTGTTCGCGGAAAAGAATATTTTGGTATCGTCGAATCCGCAAATTGAACGGTTATTATGTCATATAGGTAGGTATATACATAATATTAACACATACTATTGGTAGGGTGTGTTTTTTTTTCCAGATTTCTGTTCACTTTTCGGATTCGACGATACCAAAATATTCTTTTCCGCGAACAATTCCCTCCGGCGGATTCCATGATTGGGGTAATTAAAAATAATTTCGTTAATCTAATCTAATAATTTAACAAACAGAGCTCGTTTTTTATGGTCTAGATCGGCTATTTTGGACACATAATGATGAGCCCAACTACCACATGGCGAAACGCAATTTTTCGAATAAAAGCCGAATAAAAATTTTTAATTTAATGAACAAATCTGGAACCTTATCGTGACACTGTCGTCTGAGAAAACATGCGAAAAGGATCAGACAACCAAACACTGGTATATGCAAACTTTGCGTATGTGCTAAACTTTAATCTTTAAACCTATGTGACACATTGTGCTGTGAGAAAATGCGGTTGTAGGCGCTGTGAAGCAATTAAAACTTACCCACACTTTATTACTTCGCAATTTTTTTTCACCAGAAAAAGATTTAATTAATTACATACTAACTTGTGGATGCGTGCTTTCAAGTACAATGATGGTAATTACTTTATGGGCACGAGAAAAACGAATGCATAAATCTAAGCTAGTCAAAATAAAAGAGGTCGAAAAAGAACAACGAGCGAATGGCCGCGTTCCTTTGACCGCTAGTCATCTAGCACATAATATTCCTGATGGAGGAACTCTGGCGCTAGAGATCTAGCGGCAGCGGCAAAGTGACATTACAACCAATTTCAATTCGTATTATTTCATCTTCATGAGAGTCAAAAATGTATTTTGTGCCATCATGCAGCATATTTATAAATACACTATAAATTAAATAAACAAATACAATGTATATTAATTACATAGAAGCTTCATTTCATATTTTACACCAAATTGGAAATATTTGACTTCTGCACTTTCACTTTTGTTTTGACAGTTCGTTATTTTTTTCAATCTAGCATTTTGCGCTAGATTAAAAAATTTCCCAGAAAAGGATATTTCACAAAATGTGCTAGAGCTCTAGCGCATATGCTGAAATGTCAGTTTTTTTTATATGGAGTTTAGCATGCCGCTAGTCATCTAGCGGTCAATGGAACGCGGCCAATATGTAGGTTGCTTAGCGCACGGAAAATAATGAACTCATTGAAATCTGAGTTCTGACAGCTTTCGAATATGATTTCACAAATCAGAAAATTTTGGAAACTGATTTATTACATTTAAGTCTCCCGGAAAAGTCCTTGCCAAGGTGCTGGAAACGTGTTGCAGAGCTGTGGTCTAGTCATGATTAGGAGATGAACATTGCGCGGTTCAAATTGGAAGATCTGAGGATAAGTCATTTGCTTTTCGCTAATGACTTATGGTCATCCTTGGGTCCTCTCAGACTGAGCTTCAGCACGAACTCGATCGGTTTGTAGCCGTTTGTGTTAAAGCTGAGATGAAAGTAAACGTGAAGTAATGGTCATCTCCATAATGCCTGTTCAATGCACTCTGCATGTAAGTGGAGTCCCATTGAAACAGGTGGAGAAGTTGAAGTATCTCGGGGTCTTATTCACGAGTGATGGAAGGAGCAATGCTCAGTTTTCTTGTAGGATTGGTCAGGCTGCGTCAATTTTGAAAGAGCTTGGCCATTCTGTTATTAGAAGGACTGAACTTGGTGTTCAAGCTGAGTAGTCAGTCTTTAAATCGTTGCTTGTTCCAACTCTTACCTTTGGTCATAAGGTTTGGGTAATGACCGAAAGAATAAGATTGCGGATAGAAGCTGCCGAAATGAGATTCCTCCGTTGTATTGCTGGTGTTACACGTAGAGATCGCATTAGAAATACCAGAATACGTGAGGAACTCAATGTCGAGCAGCTACTTCTCCGGACAGAGCGGTCTATGCTTCCGTCATTTGGTCATGTTAAACGTATGTCCCCAACCGGGTTTCTAAAACGTGCTATGGAATCTATACCATCTAAGTAGGCCGAGGATGAGATGGTTAAGTGAAGTTAAAAATGTCTCCTCTATCCGTTTAGGGATTTCCTTTAAAGATTTAGAGTCAATGGCAGAGAATAGAAAGTTATCGAAGGTTCACTTGAAGAACCTACACCCGCCACCTACTTAATGGATAAGCCTGCCATTGAAAATTAATGAAAAATTAATGAATAAAATGTCGTTAGTTTTCCAAATGGCATAAAATCACTGCTTTTTGATTCACAAATCCATTATTAGAAATAGAAACCTAGGTCCAGCTTCTCACTGGATAAATGAACGCGACCTACAGCTTTATATCACACCCAAGCGGTAGAGTTAAGAAGCTTTCTCAGGCTCGCTTATAATGGGTGATTTTTTAAGCGCTTGGTTTTAAAATGAAAAAAAAAAAAACAACGAAAAATTGCAAAATTGAGTGGAATTTGTAATAGGGTCGATAAATCAATTCTTGTCATTTACTTTTGCAATATTATTTCGTGTAAATGTTGACCGCGACTACGCTTCAAGTGGTCCATTCGGAATGTCTAATTTTGGCATACTTTTTCCCAACATATCGACTGATATCTCATCAATAACACGAGTTATGTTGCCTTACAATGCGGCAATAGTTGCTAACTTATCCGTATAGACGAGAGGCTTCACACATCGCCACAAAAAATAGTCCAGCGAGCGTCAAATCGCTCGATTTAGGCGGCCAATTTACAGGTCCAAAACGTAAGATGAATTGCTCCCCAAATTCGCCTCGCAATATGTCCTTGGATTCGCGTGCTGTGTGACATGTCGCGCTGTCCTGTTGAAACCACATGTCGACCAAACCCAGCCCTTCTATTTTGGGCAAAAAAAAAGTCCGAAATCATCGATTGATAGCGAGCACCATTGGCGATTACGACGACCATAAAATGGACCAATTGCTCTAAACACATTTTTTACTGAGCACGATTTTTGGTAATAAAATTCAATAATTTGCAAATGTTGTTCGGGCATGGCGAAAATATGTAACTGATCATTTTTTACTTTGACACGTGCCACGAATCACGCGTGAACTGTCAAAAAAATCAGGCTGAAAAACCAAATAGCAAAAAAATCGCCCTTTATAAACATTGGGCCTTACCAACCATCGTTTTTTAATCTTCAAATTAAATATTTTGTGGTCACATTAGAGAATTTTAAATGGAAAATTTGGCCATTTGATGAGTTCATCAAATTTAATCTATACTCTAAAAATGATTAAAGTATATTCTGTGATTTTCCCTCCCCTCAGCTTAAAACAAAATAAATAAAACACTACAATAAATTCATTTTATATAATAATCAATATAATATATTTCATTTCTCATTTTTATTGCAATCACTTCTTCGAGTCTCATATATATTATGTGTCTCTATAGACACAGTATGTATATATATTTTAACATTTAATTCATTTTCAACTGTTTGCCTTCCATTTCTCACATCCTTTCTTCGTCTTTGGTTTTACTTATTGATTTAATAGACATTCATTGCTGGTTTTGTTTATTTTTAATATTTTTTTTTTTGCGTTAAATATAATTTCTTTTTATTTTCTATTTCTTATCAGAAGCCAATAAGTTAATTTTTAACAAAAAATAAAATTAAAAAAAAAGACAAAAATAACACCAGAGGGCCACAAACAGCAAGTAACGAAATATACAAAATATTTTTGTTTCCTACAGTAATAATAATTTTTTTTTCTAATAGAAAATTGCTTTCTGTTCACTTTATATTATTTTATACCTTGTCCTAATTTAAAATTGTCTTTATTAAAAAAAATAAATGAAAAAATAACACAAATGTTTAATCAGTTTTTGTACAATAACAATTTTTCTTAGTTTTAGTTTTTAATTGATTTGCTAATTTGTTTTTTTTTTAGTGTCGTATTTACATATTATTTAAATTTGAAATTATACACTTGGGCAAATAAATAAAATGCAATAATCATAAATAATAGTCTCTATATAGTATGTATATATATTTTCTTCTCCTTTACATTATTAAATATGTGGGTAAATATATCACTTGTTCAGTTGTTGTTTATATGCTGATTTTGTTTTTTTTTGTCTATTTTTATTGATAAATAAATTTTATTCTACATTATTATTTTTTTTTTCTTTTCATATATATATAATGTTTATAACTGTGTTTTGTGTTATGGTTTTCTACATTTAATTATTTGTCAATTGATATTTTTCCATTTCCAATAGATGGTCATAGAGTAAGTCATCGTTTGCCGACAAACCGATCATAAGCCATCCGAATACGGCACCAATACTACGTGCCATCGATAGACTATTCCACACGCTGAGGATTTGATTATTTTCCTATAAAAAAAGAAGCATTTTTAATGTGTTAGTGATTTTAATTGAAACTTGAACAACTTTTTTATAAATATTACCATATCTTCTCTAAGCATTGTCACATTTGAGTTTTTGGTCAAATAGAGTTTTTCATCCATGGATTCCGCACATAGTGTGAGGATTATTGTCGCTATGTAGATCATTGCTATGATTATCCATCGAAAGGATATTACTTCAGATGCATTTGAGAATTCTAAATGGCATATGTCCATGCTGAGTAAAAAAATTAAAAAAAAAACACACACAATTTTGTTAATAATATTGTCTGAAATAACAGAAACAGATTGGCGATAGTTGGGTTTGGCGACAATGATAGTTGGCTGTAAAATTCCTTGCAGTTGTCAAAGGGGGCGATTTATTTCCTGTTTGGTTTTTCAGCCTGATTCTTTTGACAGTTCAAGCGTGATTCGTGACACATGTCACAGTAAAAGAATGCTCAGTTAGCATTGCGATTTCACCATGGATAGACTTACGCCCGAAGAACTTTTGCAAATTATTGAATTTTATTACCAAAAATCTTGATAAGTAAAAAATGTGTTTAGTCGGCTCTCACATTGAGGCAGCAAACAGTAAGCAACCGGCATGCATTAGGGAACCCGCAATATTATCGCTCACAGTTATTTTACTTTAAAATGAGGTCTGACATCAAAGCAACTCAATATCGCTCGAACGAAAAATGTTGCTGATTGCGGCAATAATTGTTATCGCTGGCGATACACAGCGTATGTTGAAAAGCAAAAAATATTGCTTCCCAGTAGCAACATTTGTGATTATTGACACATTTGCGCATAACGATCTATAAAGTTTTGGAAAATATATCGGACGATTGTGTTTCCAAAAAAAAATTCTTTCAAGTTGTGGAAAAATATCCCTAATAGCTAGAAATTTCAGGCAATCTGTTGCTTCAATTTGAGAATAGGTTAAAATAAAATTGCGTATTGTTTATTGACAGTTGCTGGTTGCTTGCTTGTTGCCTTAATCTGAAAGCCGTCTTAGAGCACTTCGTCCATTTTACAGTCGTCGTAATCGTCAATGGTGCTCGTTATCGTTCGATGATTTCGGACTTTTTTTTTCTTTGTCCAAAATGAAAGAGCTGGTTTTGGTCGACATGTGGTTCCAGTAGGATGGTGCGACATCCGAAATGCTGCACAGCACGCGAATCCAAGGACATATTGCGAGGCGAATTTGGTGAGCAATTCATCTCACGTTTTGGATCTGTAAATTGGCCACCTAGATCGTGCGATTTGACACCGCTGGATTATTTTATGTGGGGATATGTGAAGTCTCTCGTCTATACGGATAAGCCATCAACTATCGTTGCAATAGAAGCCAACATAACTCGTGTTATTGGTGAGATACGAGTCGATATGTTGGAAATATGACAAAATTGAACATTCCAGATGAACCACTTGAGGCGTAGTCGAGGGCAACATTTACACAAAATAATATTCAAGAAGTAAATGGCAACAATTGATTTATCGACCCTAATAAAAATTTCACTCAATTGTGATATTTTTTTTTGTTAAATTAGCTTAACGTACTGTACCGTCGTAACACAAGATGCAGGCAAATAAATCCCCGGGAACTAAGTTCACTGAGGGACTCAGTTCTTACCTAGTGGGAAATAAAACCACTTTCGTGAAGTGGACTTATTTTCTTGGAGTTTTTTAGTCCCTCAGTGGACTTAGTTTCCGGCGATTTATTTCCCTGCACCGTAACACAAGACATTAAAAACGTATTAAACTCAGGCGATTAGGCCTCTACGTGAGTTCATTAAGCAGCCTTTACATTCCAAACTAATATAAGATAACCTTACACTATGACAGGAAGAGGGGCCTAAGAAGTACAAACTCACGGAAGGAGGGTTCCCGGACGTAGTGACATTGATGGAAATGAAAAAGCCGACGAACTAGCAAGAATGGGGTCGGAACTTGATGCAGTAAATATCATTACATCAATAGACATTCCATGTAGTGTAGCAAAAAGAAATATTGACCAAAAATCAAGGGAAAAAAATTAACATCACCTGGTCTAACAGACACGACTGTGCTATATCCCGTAGCCTTTGACCAAGAATCGAAGAAAAACGAACAAGATGTATTCTGAAAATGAATAAACGAGTTGTTCGTATCTTAACGGGTGTACTAACAGGACATTGCACAATTGGTACTATGGCCACAAGACTGGGTATCAACTCACCAGACTACTGCAGGAGCTGTCAAGATACAGAAGAAACGGAGACCATCAAGCAAATGCTCTGCGAATGCCCAAACCTTAAACTAGTCGACTCTGATACCTTGGAGACAGACTTTTCGGAGACTTAGAGGATATAGTGCAGGTACCATTGACGGACACAATCAGGTTTGTTAAAAGTACGGGTTGGTTTTAGTATAGACCAACTGCACCAAGGAACAACTTCAAGAAATCGGGTAAAGTGTTTTATGCATGTTTTTTTGTTGTTCAATAAAAATTTAACCTAACCTAACCTATTACGTCTTATATAGAATCGAGTCCACGCATTCAGTACCTTTTAGAATACATCCAGATCACAGGTTCAATTTAAAGAGCCTTCGAAGGAGGTAGGCAAAAGTGTTTTTCGGGCAGTTACAGAACTGTTAAGAGTAGTGGCTAAGGTTGGAGGACCTGCAGACATTCTCTTCATTCATCGACTCCTATCAGGCTCTATCGATTGCCCGTCTCTATAACTCCTTCTTCTTCAATACAAACCCTCGTAATTAAAGAAACCCCCGCCTCTTCTATATACCAACCCACCGCACGTCCTACGGCTCCAACGAACTAATTTCCCGTATGCTGCGGATGGTAAACTCAAACATTTCCATTTTTGATTTCAACCGCAGCACTCCCTCTATAAAACTCAGCCTCCTTAACTCTTACCCCTAGCTTTAATTCATAGTTCTAGCCTAATAAATGGGGACACATTGGCCTTACCAAAATTAAGACATAAGACCGGAAGAACTAGGAGGTTAGACTTGCATCGCTGAGAACATGTTTTGTCATTATCCCCTGCATAGAGTAATGGAACACACGATAAATAGGCACAATGGTGTACAATCACAAACAGACACAACGCACATGCATAAGCAGCCACAGAAAGGCCAGATACTGAGAAATTCTTTATCATCAGGGCTATTAGAGAGCCCGAAGAGCCCCGATGTCGAGTGCTGTAAAATTCAAGCTTTTTCTCCGTACAAATCTGAGAGACAAGGTTGTATTTATTCGCTGCCGTTTGTGTAAAGGATTATCGACTTAAAACTCGTGCTGCCTTTACTCCACTTGAACGCTAAATACAGTCAAAATATTTCATGACTTCTGAAATGACTTTAAAGCTGACCCAGGAAATGCGATTGGATCAGGAAGGTACTGCTGTACTGGAGGAAAATGTGATTTCAGAAATACATAGGCAAAAGGGCTTCCGCTTAGCCACAATTTGCATCAGCAGGGCCGAATTTAGAACCAACATATAAAAATAGAGGAGAAAGATAGCACAATCATTTCTCGAGAAGACGTATAAGTGCCCGAGGTAATATATGCCTCGAGTAATTTTCTTGAACGTTCAAAGGTAAAAGTTTTCGATGGTCCAAATAGACTCTGACCACCAGTTGGCAATAGCCACACTACAATTGATATAGATAACGCCGCAACACTCAACGTACGCTGCAAGATTTAACGTCACAAGGCTGTTTGTTCCTTAACCTATCATCAAGCTCATTACCAACATCAAACGCAGAAGATGCGCTGTATTTCTCAAGCCAACTTCGACGTAGCCTATAGTTTGATGATGTTTAACAACTGGCACATGCAAGAACGAGGTTCGCTGACTTTTCGAAGTGCAATAGGGAGTAAGACAAGCGAATATTCTTTCGCCAATCCTCTTTCCACTGCGGACGCAATGGCTCAGTGGTTAGTGTGCTGGACTACTGTGTTTTTCCACTGCGCCACCTCTCGTGAACGTCTGAGAAAACATCCGAGAATATAAATGTCATGGAAAAGCTTCTCAATTCCGCACTCAAGTCGGACTCAACATAAAATTGCAGGTCCCTTCCATTCATACACTTCCTTTTTACTGGCGATAGTCGATGTACTGTACTGACTGAACTGTACCCTGAACTGAGAGAAATTACATCCAATGGAGACCTTTTGAAATTCATTTGGACTGTGCCTATATGATATCTAAATTTTGGCAAGCACTATCAGCGAGCTAAACGAGAGTCAGAGAGTCAGTGCGTCAATCACTGCAGATGAATGAAGAGTCGGTCGGTCTAAGGATCAACGACAAAAAACAAGCGTGTTGTTTAGAAGCAGGCGCCTATTAAGGGCGTCGAACACTGTTACGCATTTGAAAAGACATAGACTTGAAAAGCTTTCGCTGCCTTTGGTATTCTGTCTTCAGTTTGGAAATCGCTGTCAATAGCTGTCTGCTTTACATTCTGAAGATTCATTTGCCGCAAATTATATCTAACCAGGAATTGTGACAAAAAAAGGAGTCAAAGGAAATAATTGGATGTCGGTATAAGGCAGCTAAAAGGGTGCTAAATTGGTCACACACTGAGAAAGCCAATTATAACATCCTAAGGCATAGTTTTTCGAATAGAATTCTCAGGGTATTCGACAGATTAGAAGTCCAAGAACAACAGTTTTAGCAGACGCAGGGACTCACAGAAAAACATGGCCACATCTGAAACATATAGCTGCAGATCGGGAAAGATGGAAGAGATTTGTTGCCACTCTTTGAAGTGACGAAACTTGACTTGACAACTGCCAATCTAACTAGGCTTGTTTTTTTGTTCAACGCCATGGTTTACTCTATACTGCAGGTTGTCTTAATTACCTAATAAAATGTACTAGATGGCGGAAAGATCTCAAAAGAATATATCCAACCTTCACTTTAATTATGTATCCTTAAATTTGCAGCTGGGTATTTTTTTTTTGCGTACCTCTCGAAATATATTCAGGAGCCCGATCCATTAATTAAAAATCCATAGCCCCAAAGGTCATATTAAATATATAGGTACACCATTTTGATTTATTTCTGGTTAACGGCTGAACTTTAAATGTCATATTTTGCAAATACCACTTCCCAGTGACCACATAATAATTATAAATCCACCCACACACATGTATAAATCAAACAAAATTCATTTTCAGCGCAACAATTGTTGCGAAAAAATGTTCCACATACGCCCCAGTGAATTCACATTGCATGTCACATACGTCATACTCTTGCTACTTATGGTTTTGTTATAAATATCCTCTAAATCAACTCCACCCTTCGCCACAGAGAATGGATAATTATATTCGAACCCAATTGTCACCTGTAAATACTGTTAGACTACTACTTACCGGTCAAAAACGGACACCATACATATAATCGCCAAACAATAGAACGTATTCGCGTACGCTTCGGCAAAGGACGAATAATGACGTATCGCGCCATCGGGCCAATCCAAGGGTCTACTCGTGGCCACAAACAGTAGATGGGCTAATGCCAAACCAGCCAAGAGGCCATGACAGATGTTGGAAACCATTATCCAGATTCGTTGGAGTGCACAGGCTAAATGGACGCTGGTGGAGATGTCATGTCTGAAAGTAAGAAAAAATAACCACAAAACCATTCAGCAAACTAATATAGAAACAAGTACAAATTGCAGAATAAAAAAAAGGAGCAACCAAAAAGGAAAAGGCATAACTTGATCGATTAATCTATGATGTGACAGGTGAAGATTTTCCATAGCCCACATTCTCGAAAAGCTACTGTGAGGAGCTCCAAAAATAGACTGCTGCTGCCGAGAATAATGGCCGGGTACTTAAGGAAGCAAGAGGCGGGGTACTTGTGGTGAGGACATTGGGTGGTTGTTGATTACACAAAACGAAATTATTTCGCACCCACATCGCACCGGATTGTGGGGAAAAATGTGTACCTTGCCTTGGATTTACTTTTGTGCGTAGGCTGTGTTCTGCAATGAAATGTGTATAAATAGGACTCCTTAGATGGAAGATTGCTGTTTTTTTGTGTGTGTTTCGTTTCGTGTGCCATCTTAAGGAATGGCAAAGAGCTGGCTATAGACTTTGAATACGTCAGCATTTTTTTTCGTCTATCAGAAGATTCTGTTTTGGATTAACGAGACGAGGGGACGACGGCAATGGAAATCGGTATTTGTGTGGATGCGTTGGTTTTGTATGAAACCATTTTGGGACCTGAGAAATATTATGTCCCATCGATAACAGTGACGCAAATCTACGCATACAATATCTATGTGAAGTGACTTCTTAATGAGCCCTGATAGACAAGAACATTTTGTTATTTCTCGCCCCAAAAATAGATTTATTCTGAATAATTAAAAGTTTGCGAAAATAAAACGAGTGTTTAAACCATGCCTGAAGGTGATTTTGATGTTTACAAAAATTATTTTTATTAGTCAACTGAACAAACACCTTAAAGGATCGTTTAGTATATCTGTTAAAAATGTATCGATTAATGTACTAAAATGTAATCGGTGGCTTATGTGAAATCTTCGCGAACCCATCTGTAGATGTGCTGTCATTTGGTTGCCGCGGCCATTTGCAATTCTATGGCGAAACACATTTTAGATTGAATGTAAACGTCGTCGATCCCGGACACAGCCACGTAAGTTGCCGAAAAGTGAGTATAAAAAAACACATGTAAAATTTCACATAAACTTAACAATACCAATTTCCTTCAAACAGAGAATAAACGCATTAAAATCTTTATCTGTGAACGAACGTTTTATTCAGGCGACGAGCATCGGGTCGGCGACAATATCTATAGGGGAAAGGTTGGTAAAATTTGGAATGCAAATTCACAGTTTTCCTACAATGGAGCCACCGAAATATAGCTGACACTTTGAAAAACACGGAAACGTACCTACTCTAGCAACAACTACGCCAGTCGTACACTTCATGCGCACCAACGGATTACTGTCGATCTGAACGCATTCAATTTTTATGAACGAGGCTTTTAACTCAACCAAAATTTTGGAGATTGTTCTGTTATCCACCTCCCAGTATTATCTTTCCCAGCTTTCAACGCAGCTAAGAGCATCATCGATAATGTCACATTAAACTTGGCTAACACACGATGGAACCATACTTTCGGTTGTACCATAACACGAAGCTTGTGACCCGCAATTATCAATAAAAGGTCAGAGTCCTATAACATCTCTTGAAGGAAATCAAATCCAAATGATCGTCGGGGTATTAACTGGACACTGCACCATTGAAAATGTGGCCAAAAGACTGGGTATCTTTACAAATGACTTCTGCAGTTTTTGCAGGGATGAAGAGGAAATAGAATCTGTTGAACATCTCTTGTGTCACTACCCAACCCTCCAAGAACGACGGTATTTTTGTATAGGAGAACGGTTTTTTGACGGCTTGGAATATCTAGCAACGATACCTCTACGAGATTTAAGAAGATACATCAACAGGTCCGAATGGTTTTGTTAGTTGCATGTTCTATCTTTTTCTTCTTTTTCGACGACGTATGATCTGAATTATGGGGATCATAACCCTCCCACTTTACAGTATCCCTAGTGGTCCGCCTGTGGGGTTCGCCGATTCGACCTCCAGAAATATCGACAGGCCTCTCTGTCTCGATATCACTTCATCATTGAGGCCGATCCAATGCGGGTGTTTTTGCATTTGTGTGATCCAGGGGTTTTAAGCCTGCCTCTCTTTCGCGCTTGCGTTGGAACTTTGATTGATATATGACGCGTCATCAACCGCGGTATCAACTGAGCCGGTCGTGCTTTTTTTTTTTTTTTTTTTTTTTTTTTAATTTTTACAAAGCACTTCTGACACCATGTTACTTTATTGAATGCTAGACAAGAACTGGTCTTTATTAGTTGAATATAAAGTGTACATGGGTGATTATATAATGATGGTATACACATACTATAACACTTTCTTAGAGATAGATTCTTTGACATGAAGGCCTTCTCGGATCTTCGAACTTCTAATTCTATCAAGCTTTGTTACTCATGCTCTGTCATGGGAAGCATCTTTATCTCAACTGCCGTCAATTTGCTCTTATACTTGCCGCGCTGGATGAAAAACTGCGATCTGGAGCCGTCCTTTCAGCTTAGGGGACATTTTTCGATCATGGAAGATAGTACAGTATTCTCCTGCCACTTTATGTACTCGAAACCTACGCTTACGCGACGATTGATGTTATCATAAATAGTTGCTTCACTATTGATAGTATTGATCCCAGATACTTGTACTATTTTCGCACTTGGGACTGGGAATCACTTTTCCATTCAAATAAATGTCTGGACTCCGACCTGGAGTGGATCAAAGAATGTGCAGTACTGCCTTTTTTGGACTAATTAAATATCTATTTCCCTCGAAAACATCCACCCATACATCAAGTGCTCATTGCAGGGATGTTTGATCCATACTTGTGGTGCCTCCATCATCAGCAAAGAAAACCTGATGTACTTTGTGATCCGTCACATTTCCTTTAAGAAGATAATCTAGCAAAGAACTTAAGATACTTTTTGGTGTACACTGAATTTAATTGGGAACTCTTCGGTGACTCTGGCGGAGCATGTTACTCTTGTCTTAGCTCCGTCGACGATCATCTATACGTAGTGCTCTGGAACTCCTCGATGCGCTACCCATATAGATCTCTTGGCTGTGTTTCGAATGCTTTTTCAAAATTAACCAACACCAGATGCAAATCCTTTGAGGAATCACGATGCTTTTCAATTATGATCGTTATACAAAAATTGCATCTGTAGTTGATTTACCCGTGACAAACCCGCACTGGGTGTCAGATAGCCGTATTATTTGCCGCAATCGGCAGTCCAATACCCGTTTAAGAATGTTCATGGTGTGTAACATAAGCTGAATAAATAAATATATAGTTTTAGGAACCTTAGGCCTAGCTTCTCATAACTATTCGTTTGAGTGAGCTTTTTTTTTTTATTTTGGGACGAATGAAAGGGACCTCCAATTTTATGCCAAGTCCGAACGGCTGAATTGATAAGCTTTTCCCGGACAGTTATACTCCCGGATGTTTGTCAGACGTTATCGCGAGAGGTGGCGCAGTGGAAAAAAACCTTAAAATGTAATTTGTGTTTTTCCGGGGATCGAACCTAGGACTTCGAGCTGGGATCACAGTTTCTCGTATCACCCTTTACTTTGTGGTTAGCAAAAGAGATCTCGAATCCCTGCAAGATTTAAGGCCAATAATTAGTTTCACCTTATTCACTACATGAACTAGTGGATACAATTAATCATCACCCTTTCAACTTAGGCAGCTTCTTATACATAGAAAGCGCTTTTAATAACGTCCAAATATTGAATCGATTCAAGAACCTGGAATAGACCTAGTTGTAGAGGGTTTTATTAACTCAAAACAAGAACCAATCAGTCAAAGAACGGTAGCAGTCTTCTACCCAAATTAGTTAAGCCTCCTTTATAGGTTATGGTATACTAGACAAAATCTTATCAGCAGTTTACAGTGAAGGCATCAAAGTTGTTGCGCATGACCTACAAAGTGTGGTCTTAGTACTACCAACTTTCTGACTTTAAAATACGTACTGTAGGGTCATTATCGACCCTAAACTTAAGTCGATCGCCGAATACCGACTACAGAAGCCCATAATAGCATTGTACGCAATTTAGCAAGACTTGACAAAAAGTGGTGACTTCAACAAAAACTTGTCCTTTACAGTCATGGTTTGTCCCATTCTTACTTATGGGTTCCTGATATGGTCGCCGACCGTAGGTAAAGCTTACAACATCAACAGATTGGAACCACCAACGGTTAAGCCCGACCGCAGCACTCAACGTGATTCTTAATATTGTAGCGTGTACTGCAGTTAGATTGAAAGTTTTCGAATGCTGTTCAGAAAGGTCCTAAGGACATAAATTCCTAACCCGCTTGGATAGGGCTAGAATAGGTATATCCCCTGAGTATATACAATATCCAAACTGAACTTTCGAAAAAAAAAATGCTCCGTGAGATTTCTTTCAATATCGGATTGGGAGCAAATTTGACGAATTTTAAGGAAGAGCCAGGTTTTTACTCACAAGCTAACTTTTCTGCCCAGACGGCTAGTGGGCACGGGTTTAACCAAACTCAAAAATATTATTCTCGTGAGTCAAGTTAGAGTACCTACGTTCTCATAATTATTTGAAGCTCGAAAGAACTGTCAATATCAACCGTTTACTGAAAAGTTACCGTTCAAGAAAATGGCCGCAGTCAAAAATCTAGTCATCGTCAGTCGACTTGAATTGTCTTCACGTTGTTAAGATTATATATATTTTAATCTGGAAAAGGCAATTAATGAAAACACGTTTACTATGTGTGATGTCTGGCTACGATCTGAAGTTGGTAGCGACAGTTTTATTGGCATGATCTATTACATATTCGGTATTGCCAGCAGTACATCATTTATGTAGAATGTATACCACAAGACACGTGACCAGTTCAGCCCAATTAAAACTTAACAACATGAAGCTAGAGAGCTGTCAGACTTACTAAACTAATTTTTTGACCGCCCTCAATAGCTTTTCCAAACAAAAGTATACTAAACTAGTCGGTCATAGATTTTATGTCCGTAAAAAGGAGAAGTCGTGTAAGTGGATTACTAGGGCTAAAGCCATCACCCAAAGGCAGATGTGCATTCATATTGTAAATTCCTTCTTCTACCTATAACGATTTTTATTTTGCAGCTAGCTAACAAATGATAGATTTACTCATTGCCTTTACCTACCTATTCCCGGAATACTCGCACTGAAAGGAGTAAAACTTGCTTATCAATCAAGCCCTGCTTGACATTTAATGCCTATTAGCCATGTCATTCAATCAATAACGTCAGTAATACAGAAATCACATGCCCATCGTTTTGCATTTAAAGTTTTTCAATTATTTAGCATGACAAACTTTTAAAATTAACTCTTAAAAAATACTCAAAGAAATTTAGCAAAATAAAGCGATAAAAATAAAATAAAGCTAAAAATACTCGCAGTTTGACTTTTACAAACAAAAATTGAAGAAACACAATTTAACTTCAAACCAGAGTTCTCCCACCCACCCTTACATCTACTCTAGTTACATAGATACTCACCTATTACTCTCTGGATCCGATCCAATTGGATGTTTGTAGTAACAATGATCCACGGGTCGATATCCTGACGCAGTTTGGATGAACATTTTGTCAATTCGTGCCGATGTTTCCTCCGTTGGCGATACAACCGGTGTAAATGGATTGTAAATTTCTTCCCCATCGGCGGGTACAATATCATCGGAGAGCTCTTTCAGTATCGACGATAGTCCACCAGCCGTGTATAGTTTCCCTAAAGCAGCATGAATAGATTTTTGTTGTAAAAAAAAAAGAAAAAAGAAAACAAAGGAAAGGATTTTAGTAATTTTATTGTTAAGCCAAAGTATAGGGATATAATGAAGATTGGCTAATAACAGACGGTCGTTGATGATGAGTACGATGGGTGAGGGTGTTGTGATGGGAGGTTCTTTAATATAGTAAAGCCGTGCGCATTACTGTGTAAATAGGTTTGTATAACACTGACGTCATGATGTCGTCAATGACATTGCTTCATGAGCAATGTGCTATTGGCAGGGCAAATGCGAGTAAAAATATTCCATGGCTTGTCTATTTTCTATACTTGCAGGTAAATAAAAGGACATGCAAACAAGGCTTGTATTTTGTTACCATTTAGTTTTATGGATTTGCAGAAGAAGGATAAATTGATGTGCTCTATTGCATTCAAGCTGTGGTTATGGTTATGGCATTACAATCGTATAGAAGAATAACGAAATGGAATGTAGTACTCCATGATTTGGTAGCTGCAATAACATGATGTTTAACACATTTCCGAGAAGAGATACGAAAATCCCATTATATTCCCACTCCCACTATCTACGCATTCTCCCAGATCGAAGTTGGTGATAGCCTTCTTCGATAGAAGATTTTTTTTATACAAGCTTCTCGAGGAAGGAGGACATCTCTGGAAAGCATAGCCTACACGACATCACGCCTGGAAGCAGACTTACTTATTGACTTTGCTGTGAGGCGTAACGAAAAGTTACGGTCACCAAGAATGATCTGGTTGTGATCCACGTAAGGCACTTCTCGTGAACTTTCCGAAGGCCCCTATGGTACCTTCATCATAATCCGAAGACCAATAGTATCGATTCCAAGGGTCCTTCAGAAACGCCGCAAGTAATGAGCTCCCTTAACCACCTCCATGAAACATTTGGTCACGCAAGGCGACGCTCTAGTTGAAGTAAGTGCGAACTACAAAATCAGACGCGGCTCAATTTTGGTTTACCCTTTAAATGGGCCGTTTATGAAAGGAACTTTTTTCGATTTTCTACAACAAGTGAGAACAAGAGGGCAAGGCTATAGAAGTACATACTGAATTCCAAATGAGTATAAGAACATGTTGAAGAAGTTCGCTTCCGTCAGCATTTTCATTTATTCATTTTCAATGGCCCGCTTATCCATTAAGTGGGTCGCGGGTGTAGGTTGCTCAAGTGGACCCCCAATACCTCTCGATCATCCGCCATGGACTCCAAATCATCAAGTGCAATCCCCATACGGGTAGAGGAGAGATTGATCTAACCATCTTATCCTAGGTCTACCTAGAGGACGCCTGTCCGATGTTAAGGATTCCACGTCGTGGGACATGTGTTTAACATGACAAAACCACCAAAGCATGGACCGCTCCGCCCCGAGAACTAGCTGTTCAACATTGAGTTCCTCACATATTCTGGTATTTCTAATGCGATCTCTACGGGTCACACCAACAATACAACGGAGAGATCTCATTTCGGCAGCTTGTATCCGCGATCTTACTCTTTCAGTCATTACCCAAACCGCTTGATCATAGATAAAAGTTGGAACAAGCACCGAACTAAAGACTGACTACTTAGCTTGAACACCACGTTCAGTCCTCCTAATAACAGAATGAACAAGCTGTCTCAAAATTGACCCAGTCTCACCAATCCTACAGGAAAACTGAGCATTGCTCCCTCCATCACTTGTGAGTAAGACCCCGAGATATTCCAATTTCTCCACCTGTTTCAATGGGACTCTACTTACATTACTTCACGTTTACTTTCATCTCTGCTTCAACACAAACGGCTACAAACCGATCGAATTCGTGCTGAAGTTCAGTCTGAGAGGACTCAAGGATGACCAAGTCATCGGCGAAAAACAAATGACTCGACCACAGTGCTCTTCAACGCGTTTTCAGCTCCTTGGCAAATACTTTTCCGTGGAGAAATAAAAGTGATATATACCCCTGTGATTGGAGCAATCCTTTTTAACCCCTTTCTTGAAAAGGGACATAATCACCCCAGTCAGCCAATTGCTGGGAGTTTCACCGCATTCGCAGGCCACTGTAATGACACGAGAGAGCCATTTAACTCCCTCTTCATCGCCTTGAGCATTTCTGGCCGGATTTCATCCACTACGACTTGATCGTAAAAGTGACTTCCTCTACCGTGGGACTATTTTCGGCCCTACTTAAGGCGATGGATCTGTCATTCTCAATGCCCTGGATTGGATTGAGCAATTCAGAAAAGTGCTCGCTTCATCTGCGCAAGATGTCCTCCTCATTAGAAGAAGTTTAACATCATTGGTTTTGACTCTTTCAATAATGTTGCACTTCCTTCCTCTAAGACGGCGGATGTCGCTTGCGTGACATCGAAAAAATTTAATCTTGTCTACATTTGACAAATTGACAAAAAACTGGTCATTATCATTACACCTCGACAGCAGGCTCAAATGAAAGTAGTATTCAGTTTTCTAAGTTTCCATTTTATTACATATTCCATAAAATATATTTCAATATTTTGGAATTTAATTATTCCTTTCATCTTTAACCTTATCAAATTTTAACCTCAAAGACTAACAACACTAACTGATACTAATTAACTTAAAAAAAATAAAACCTTCAACTTAGTTAGGAATTTCCCACAACTGCCACTGGCAGACTTTGTCGAAAACTTTCATTAAATCTCTCACATTCTTACAGAAGAGTATGTCGCTGCCAAAATTCCGTCACATTGTGATGTATCTCCTTCGGTACCGTATCAATGTTGTTGGTGTAACATAATTTAATAAATGAAAGCTTGATGAAAATTAACAAAAGCGGAATACGGATAAAAACATCAAAGAAGATATTCCGCTGTTAACCTAAATTGGCTTGGAGAATTTCGAAATTATCATCCCGTTTATTCGGTTGGCAATTCAAAGTTTAATAACGAACAACCACAAAAAAACCACAACAAAGACATTCCTTAAATTATCTTCAATTTCAAAGGGAGAAGTGGTAAGGGTAGACAGCATCAGTCAACTTAAATCAGTAGTTTTTGTAGAAGGCAATCACTCCTATTACGCGTTGACGTTTGCAGCTATAGGTTCCAGAAATCGAGTGAATTCGTTTTCAGTGTTCTGCATTTTAAGCGATTCGAAAACTCCGAAATTTTTTCGAAATCACAATTTCACTTTGGTTCAATTCCGAAAATTTTGAAATTGAAATCGATTACGGTGAAATATAGAACACAAAAATTAACTTCCGATTTCATTTCGAGTGAAAGTGAAATGTGGAACCTAGCAGTTCCACATTTGTCCAGGGTCAAAATTTGCTAATGACTATTTAAGATAACTCAGTCGAATACGACATTCGAAATAGGGGGGTCTTTTTAGGTATCTTTCTAGTCAGATAAACTCTCGATTCGATTCAGCCAAAAAGAACATTTTCGAACAAAAACTAAATACACGCTTAGCAAAACAACTGCCTTATCGATTTTGTTATCGACAGTAGTTTTCCGTTGTGAAAGTCAGTGAAAAATTAAAAAGTGAAATTGTAGAAGAAGGGAGAACAATTTGAATAAATAAAATGTCGATATAATAATCCAATTGTCGTCATGACTTAAGCAGGATTGCGGATTAAGCAGGCCATTCACGTTTACACCGTTTACACTTTAGTAGATTGAAAATTTCTACGGACCTTGCGACGTTTCAACGTGAGTCTGAGTGGTCTGCTTAAGCTATAATCCAAAGGAATGATTGATGAGCTTTAAGCAAAAGTGAAAAGTAATATTTTAATTTTCGAATATACTTAATTACCGACAAAGAGGGTGTTTCAGTTAATCCTTTAAGTGGAGATTCACAAAGTTCCGGCAAAAAAAAATGCACTTCATTTTAAGTTATTCATAGCCCTTTGAAGAGGATCATCTCCGATTTAAAGGTATAACCTCTTTAAATGAAGCAAATTTTGATTGGATTGCGACACGATTCTTCTTTTTAATTGCTTTAGCCCTCTTATATGGAGCATAAGTTTAGCATTTGTGGGCGGAGCCGCGTTTACCATATAAGCAAAAACAAGGGACAATGAGTGTCCACTTATGAGCTTTTACTGTGTTCAATTCGAAAGATTTTCTTGTTAGTCGAACGGTGTTATAATGCGTTTTTCTTTTTTAGTTCAGAGCGAGCGTGAACTGTCAAAAAAAATTTCGTGTTTCTGTTTTAGCTTAGAGACATCAGAGCTCAGATTTTGTGTTTCTTTTTTCGCTCAGAGAAAGTTCAGAGCACGTTCAGAGCGCGCTCTATGAGCTCAGAATAAATTGACTGAGCACACTGAGTACAAAGGCGATTACGCACTTTACAGTCACATTTGACAGGAAAAAAAACAGGATAAACTAAATAGTTGAAGTGGTGGACAAGAGTTGTTGTTCTGGCACAGAAGATAAACCAAATTTAATAAATAAGAATTAATAAACAACCATGTGACAGCTATGTGCTCCAGTGTGTTTCATAAACAAATCAGAACGCTCCGAGCACACTCGGTTCAGAGCGCGCTCATAATGCTCGAGCTCTCTTCAGAGTTGAGCTCTGAACTAAAAAAAGAAAAACGCCTGTAGAGGCCTGGCATTTCTGATAAATCTGTCTAAGAATGAAAGCAAAACTGTCATTTTCGACGGTATCTACCTATCTAGCTGTTTACAGATACAGAGGGGTTAGTGAGAAAGTTTCTTGTTATGTGAGACCAGAATTTCAGATCATGCTGGTCTTGCCTTATTTTGACGTTTGTGAATGTGTCAATTTCGAAATAGGTAGTTGACAGTTTTTTTTTTAAATAAATGTGATGATAAGTTGTAATTGTCCGGATTCAAAAATCTAGTTATCTTATGTAAGTTGAATTGAATTGACTGGACCTGGACTAGATTAAAACTCAACGCGAAAACTAACTAGATTTGTGGCTATGCCACTTTTTGACAATTGTATTTTATTTTCCCCTGAGCTGCGTTCCAAGTTCTTGCCCTTGCTAAATTAAGAAGTAACAACAAATGTTTAGATTTAGCAGATAAAGCTTGTTAGATGTCAAAATTTCACTAATTTGCTCTTTCATGTATATTTTAAAGAAAATACATTTATTTTTATTGAATCGGGTCTATATTAATTGTGTAATGAATGCTTGACGTCATTTTGAAAAGAATTATTTGAAAAAGATAAGACAATATTTTTTTTATCAGCTAGGTATATTGGTATTTTGTTTTAGTTCATCTACAGAGGGCATATTTTTTTTTAATTCGTTATTTATTAATTAATTATCAACATAATTTACAATAGACTATAATGTAATCTTTAAGTTATAAATAAAGATACAATGAGAGAGAAAACAATTTAATTTAATTTACACGTGAAGTGATAACAATTCAAGTTAAAGAGAAACAACTATTAAACACTAATTTGTTTACATTTAGGGTAATCTTACTATTTTGAGATCAATTACTTTATTAAATTATTTTTATTATTAAATATTATTAAATACCTGTCATATGCCTGAAGAGAGTATGATCGAAAGAATTCGCATAACAAGATCTTCTTATGCTGAGAGGGAGTGCATTCCAAATGCGAATGGCATGAACGAAAAATTGACGCTCTGGGCAAGTATAATAATACCGCGGGAGAACTAAAGTTAAAGACCGATTAGATTGTGCAAAAATTATCTTATTGAACAAATATGGAGGCTGTTTGAAGATTCTGATCCTGTGGAGGCATTTAACAGTACAAAATTGCAGGTACTGGTCTAATGAACATCCAAGAATATTCTTGGCATAAGCAGAAACATGATCAAACCGTTTTAGGGCATAGACATATCGAATAATGTTGTTGAACGCGACATTAAGTGTTCTTTTCGTACTTGCTTTGGCGGAGCAGCAAATTTCACAACCATAGATTTTAAGTGGTGTATAACTTTGAGATACCGATAAATTTCTTAAAGAACCATAAATTTTACCAATTATTGTAATGATATGATCATCCCAACTAAGCTTTGAATTGAACCAGATGCCGAGATTTTTAGTCTTACTTACATACTCGATAGTACTATCTCCAAGACATAACGCAGAAAAACGGCTTGCATCTGAATCAGTTCTGCCGATTACCCTACATTTAGATTTAATGGGATTCAGTTTTAACAAGTTTTCTTGAGACCAATTTAAAACCCAGCGAAGATCATCATTTAACTTGAGTATAGCTTCCGCAGTAAGCTCAGGTTTACAGCTGAGGTAGAGTTGAACATCATCTGCATACATGTGTGCTGATGAATATTTAATTAAAGTAGGAAGATCATTAATAAAAAGCATAAAGAGAAGAGGACCAAGAACTGAACCTTGTGGAACTCCTGTTAATATTTCCATGAATTCGGAAAAAATATTATTGTGAAACACTGATTGTTTTCTTTCCTTGAACTAGGAGAGAATACATTTTGCAGCCGAATCAGAAAAACCATATAACAACAATTTCAGTTTATTGATTAGAATGACATGGTTGACTGTGTCGAATGCCTTGGAAAAGTCTAATAGCGTTAGGAATGTAACGAGGTTTTCATCAACAACTATTCGCAAATCATCAGTGATTTTGAGAAGAGCAGTTGTACAACTGTGCATTTTTCTTAAACCAGATTGATTTACGCAAAGAATCTTATTCCTTTGGACAAAAACGGATATTTGATGGTGAATAAGTTTCTCCATCACCTTGGACAAATAAGGAAGAATAGCAACTGGTCTGTACTCAGCCATAGAGTTTGCTGACGTCTTCTTTTTCGGTACCTGAATAATTTTTGCTAATTTCCATGAAGTCGGGAACGTAGAGGTCGTAATTATATTATTAAAGACATGAGTCATAACCGGAAGTATGAAAGGAAGTATAATTTTGACAAATGAATTGTGAATATCATCTACACCAACAACTTTAGATTTGATTTGAAGTACCGCCTTGACCACATCAGTTTGCTCGACTCTGTGAAATTCAAAGGAGCCATTCATGGCAGTACTAAGAGGCTGGTTTGACCAAAGATGATGCTACTTGGACATCTAAAAATTGCCCATGTAGTTGATTGGGATCAAGGTCCTCATCCTTCTGTGTTGTATAGTTTCTTCAAAGAATTTTATTATGTGATTGATTTTGAATAACATTTCTGTGTTAACACCCATAGCAATTTGATCGCATTCAAACAAGCCTGAAATACGTTTGGGCACAGGTGGGAATTTATATCTGCAACATCTGTCAAATGAAAATGTCATGACGGGATCGGCCGACCGCCACCAGTAACAGCAGACCATGCAAAGTGACGTTTATTAACAGAAACGCGCTGAAAGAATAATTTATCGCGTTCACGTGTACGGTGTACAATATAAATGTCTCTTTGCATAGATGGAGTTGGAGTGCTTCCAGCTTCCACCATACAATTTTAATTTTCAAGAAGTCGCAGAGAAGTTTTCAACAACTGCGTCAAATTTGTATTTAAAAATATACTCCACTAGAGTATCTGCTTGAGGACAATATATACCAACAACCGGAGTCAAAGCTGAATGACGAATTTTGAAAACTGATGGATGAGGTATGTAATAATTTTGACTTATCTATCAACATACAAACTTTTATGTTTATACGGCTAACGGTTTGTGAGACCCCCCTTACCTACTCCTGATCAATTCTCACTCCACCCTACGAGCTAAGTTGGCCACACATCTACAAGAAAAATATCATAAAAATCGGACGAATGGGGTAACGAAAAGACGGACGTTGCATTTATATAGTAGTATGGATTAATTTTAACGACAGTAATATTTCAGATTTAAATTCCTCTAAAATAAAATAATTACTGCTGACAATTTATCGTAAAACTTATTAAATCTTCAATAAAGGTTTCTCAAAAGTAAAAATAACTGCTAAAATGATATTCAAATCGAGTTGATATAGATTCGTCAGCAACCCCCAAAGAAGACGGCATTTTTTGTTCACTATGCATATCAAACCTGATTCTAACGAAATAGACTACCGAACTTTTCCACCCAATCACTGCCATAAATACCGAAAGAGGAAATTTCAAATTGAACCACTATGTCGAACAGTTTCTCGACATTTCCACGGGAAACAATTAAGAAAACATTACATCAAGTCAAAGTACAAATGAGATGCTACAAGAAACCGTCAATCATTAGCCAATTATTAAACCAAAAAAAATATATATTCATGCATGTAGTAACTGACAGAAAGTCTTTTAAATGACCACTGACCACTTGTCTTACTTATTAGATGGCCGCGCTTGTCCCTCTGTGATTTCGTCTTGCGATGCACTCTTCGCTCATCGTAGTTATGATCGATTTCCAGCTCGCCCGACAGCGATGCATCGTTCATCTCCGAACACTGTTTCAAATATCGCATCAACGTTTCGTTGGCCTGCCTCACCTCCATCTCTCCGGCAGCGATTAATTTGCGCTCCCTTCTACGTCGCGATTCCGATTTACTTCGCTTTCGACGTGGACTCTTCTCCAGGCTGCTTCGACTTCGAGTTGAGCGCTGTGCCGGACTGGCTTGCGGATCGGACAACGATTGCGCCTTCTTTTGACCGCTACCCGTTTTCAGTTCTCGATCCATAAATCCAAGTATACCGCGATGCAAATGCGAATGCGGTTGTGGCTGCGATTGCATTTGGCCCGAATGCGGTGATGGTCGACGGGAGTGCTGCAAAATCGCACTGCGTAAACTCATCGAATCTATAGAGCTCCTGGCGGTGTCCCGAACTGAGGATGTTTCGGGATTATTTGTCGTCGTCGGTGTGTTAGCGGGTTCCGGTTTCTCTTCATCTTCGTCGACCACATGACCGTTAACTAGAACCTCTGGTTGGTGAATTGCAGAACTACCACTCGCTGCTGGTGCCGCTTCATCGGTGTCAACCACCACCGTGCTGTTTGCTGGTGCGACAAAGGCCACAGCAGCTGCTGTCAAAGCGGATACTACTCGCCCACTGGTCGTTGGGTCAGTCGTGATGGCATCTGTTGTTGTTGCTGTTGTCAGCGGAGGTGCATCTGTCGTTGTTGTATTTGCGGGTTCGCTTCGACGACGTCGTTCCGTCGATGTGTCATCCTGATTGCTGATGCGTTGTTCGTTTCGTCGAGAACTTGACCGCCTGTCGCGCCTATGATGATGGCGATGGACCTTTGGAGTGGCTTCCATTTTGGGTGATTTCACAGCTAGTCCTTAAACACGAAAACTTTCCAGTCCTACTTTTTGCACAAAAATAACAACAAAATTATATAGCTCACACTGCACTCTAGGATGTGTATGCTGGTATTGGTGTGTTGCGCTTTCCTCATAAGAGATGTGACCTAAAAATACATCAGCCACCATCAGCAGTAGCACCACCCTCAACTACGAACTCTGAATCCCTGCACAATTGTTTTTTTTTTTTTTTTTGCACAACAGGGATATTCCGTCCGACAGAGTGACGTTAGAAAATTGAAAATAAATCGAACTCTATTAAAAATAAATGACAAAGTGACTATTTTTAGCCACTGAAAGGATTCTTAGGCTGCGATTACACTTTTCGTTTTAGAAAAAACATTTTACGCAAATTTTTCCACTTATTTGTCGCGAAAAGGACTTTAATTTGCTCCGCACTTGGGCTTGGCAAATTGTTTAACATACAGACATGGATAACGGATAAACGAAATGATCACAGAATTTGATGTTGTTTTGGCCATGGAACTTTTACAAATAAATTTGTGTTATTATGGAGTTATTCCCGTATTCGAAATTTCACTTAGCCCGTGAGATATGTTGGAGCTGTTATTCCAAACTGTAGTGGTTGGCTGCTTCGACTGGATGGCTGGTTGGCCTAAACATTCCACACAAAAAATAAAGGACCAAGAATAATGAGCGTTGATGACGTAAGAACGGTTTTTTTCTGTTTTCTGTTTTCTACTGAAATTTATGACAGTGTGTGTTGTAAAGCTTCCACCCTTTTGGTAATGTGAATGTTCAAAGCGCATGTGTGCTATAGAAATTCACACGCACCCTTAGTAGTTCACGAGCTAAAGTGTAGATATCGGACGTTTCGATCGATATTTTAGCTTGTGAGAGTGTGTGGGCTTTGCAACGGTTTTTGGTTTTATAACCTATAAAAGGAAAGCAACAAAACGCCACCAAACTATTACGTCGTTGCAAATGGGTTTCTGGAATATGACATAGACAATGTGTGTCCTGGTGAATGCGCCCACATTGAATGTCCTCATATTGTGGAGGGGAAGTTGTATGTGCTTTTTTTTACTTAGTGTAGGATGGATTAACAGCTATTATGCTACCCCTTGCTTGAGGGAAAGGTTAAAGGTATTGTCATTTTTCTATGGTTTTATGGGCTTTCTAGTGTGAGCAGTTTTTTTTTTGTTTATCCTGTTCTTGAGGATTATCTAGAGGATTTCCGGTAATTTTAGCTTTTTCAATACTAATGCCATTTGAATGAGTTTTTAATGAATGCGTGTTGAGTATGGGAAAAGTTTGAATGAAAAGTAGCTTTCTATAGAGCCCTTGAAGACATAATAGATTTGTGTACATGAGATTGTAGTAGAATTTTTATGGCACTAGCCAAAGAGTTAAAGTTTGAATTTTTAATGATTATTTTTGTTTCATTTCCAGAAGATGTCACAATTGTCATTATGTCATTATTCTTGTTTTAAAGCAGCTCTAATAGGTGACAGAAGCAGCCCAATGTGGTTCTTGTATATAGATGTTGGCTTGGATATAAGTATAGGTTTATAGGTACTGTAGGACTGGTGAATGCTGTTCAGGTCTGAGGTCAGGCTGAATGGCTAGTGTGCTGGACAGCTTATAGCGAGAGGTCTCAGGTTCAATCCATGGGAAACCCAAACTACATCTTTGAGGTTTTTCATTCATTTTCAATGGCCCTGTTATCCATTAAGTAGGTCGCGGGTGTATATTGCTCAAGTGGATCCTCCATAGCTCCACTTGATCCTCCGCCATCGACTCCAAATCATCAAGGGCAATCCCCATACGGGTAGAGGAGAGATTATGAACTTAATCTAATCATCTCATACTGAGTCTATCTAGAGGACGCCTGTCCGATGGTACGGATTCCATAGCACGTCGTAGGATCCTCGTCGGGGACATGCGTTTAACATGACCAAACCACCGAAGAATGGACCCCTCCGTTCGGAGAAGTAGCTGCTCGACATTGAGTTCCTCACGTATTCTGGTATTTCTGATGCGATCTCGACGGGTCACACCAGCAATACTACGGAGAAATCTCATTTCGGCAGCTTGTGTCCGCGATCTTATTCATTCGGTCATTACCCAAACATCAAGACCATAGGTGAGAGTTGGAACAAACACCGAATTAAAGACTGACAACTTAGCTTTGACACCAAGTTCAGTCCTCCTAATAACAGAATGACCAAGCTGTCTCAAAATTGACCCAACCTGACCAATCCTACAGGAAAACTCGGCATTGCTCCTTCCATCACTCGTGAATAAGACCCCGAGATACTAAAACTTCTCCACCTATTTCAATGGGACTCCACTAACATGCAGAGTGCATTGGAGACGACCATCACTTCAGATTTGTTCACATTTACTTTCATCTCCGCTTCAACACAAACGGCAACAAACTGATCGAATTCGTGCTGAAGTTTTGAGAGGACCCAAGGATGACCAAGTCATCAGCGAAGAACAAATGATGTCCCAATTCGAAACGTTCCTCGCCAAGACTGCGCTGTAACATCCAGTCCATATAAGTAATGAAAATGAGAGGATATAAGACGCACCCCTGGCGGAGTCCAACGCCCACGGTGAAAGGTATTGATTTAACGCCGTTTAACTAAACACAGCTTTTACAGTTTGCATATAGAGATTGAATGCCTCTCAAGAGAGAACCGTCAATTCAATGCTTGCGAATTACGATGAAACGAAAAAACGACAGGAAACTGGCGCCCATTAAATCGTAAGCATGACTCCATGCTTTTAGATTCAGTGGTTCCAACATTGACTCTGTCCACTACATAGCAGCTACCAAGGCTGCTCGCAAATAACTGCCACAGTCCAGCAACGAAAAAATACTGTGGGGAGAATTTGACGTCAAAAGACTGCGATCGCAAGAGACTGCCAGAGCCTTAATCTCTTCGAGAAGACCCGTGCTGACAGATTCAAGTCCGGATTCAGAAGACCAATGACAATATTGTCAGAAAGCCATCAGAAGTGCCGCCTTTAATGTGCTAGTCGACCAACAAGCAGAAGTCCATGGTTCGGTTACGAATGCCGTTGAGCTCATTTGGCTAATCAAAAGGCATGTGTCGCAGATAATACCTGGGGCCGAAAGAAAAGCTGCCTATTACACCTTTGGGCAGAGGAGAACAGAACTTAATAGTTCAAAAACTTTTCCAAAAAAAAAGTAGAAAAACGAGAAGCGCGCGGTTGAGTCAATCGTTCAAAAAATGTACTTACTCACATACTTATATGGCGCTACAGTCCCTGGTGGACGTGGGTCTCAACCAACACACCTCTCCCGTTAGCTCGATCTTTGACTAACCACATCTAGTTGCGGACTCCAAGTTAGTTGAGGCTCCCTTACTGTACGCACTACCTGAGGTGGGGTCTTCCTCTTCCTCTACTGCGTTGTTTATGCGGCTTGGAATCGAAGACTCTTCGTGCCGGAGCGTTTGTGTACATTTCCTAGCAATCTTAGTCGATTGATACGTACTTTTCTAACCAGGTCGAGGTTGCTGTACAGCTCGAAGAGTTCGTTGTTAAAACTCCTCCTCCAAAGTCCGTCAATGCAAAAGGGACCAAAAATCACTCGAAGAATTTTGCGACCGAAATGACCAAGGAGATCCTCATCCGTCTTTGTTAACGTCCATCCTTCTGCGCTATAGTCATTGTCAAACTTCGAAAGACTTACCAAAACGTAAAAAGGATCATCCTCATATCGATTTTGTGGATTGCCATGTAACGAAGCTGTAGAACAATTTTTTCCTAAGGCAAACAGAATAACTTTAAAAAGAATGCAGACCATTTGCTTTGGAAAAAAAAAATGTTTACTATTTCTTTAATAACCGTCTATATACTCGTTAATCAAACATGCGTTACTTTTGAACCGCGTGCTGTTTACTATTCGAGTTAAACCAGCTACAACCCTTATATCTATACAACACATCCCCACCCTCTACTCCAACAAGCACTACTTTGATAGACGACTTCAGTTCAAATTCATAATCAAATTGTAGTAGATCAGTCCCCAGCACCGCAAAATGAAAAAAATACAATAAAAAAGCTTGCACAAGTTTTCGGTGTATTCGAGTTTCTCCTCTGAAGCGCATGTCCTTCGATGACGTCAATTGCTATAGTTTTTCCGTCCGCACCTGCAGTCACAACAACAAAGCTTCATCCAACCATATCCATGGCTACTCGTACACACACCGACTATTGGTAAGCCGGTGTCCGTACATAGTACGCGCAGCTGAAAACACCCCTTCTAAATCATTTGCTTCAAAAGCGCAATTTTACATCCCTCACCAGCTAAACAATAGACCCATTGCTGGAGAAAAAGCGCGCCATTCATGAAATTTTGCGTGGGAACATAACGCCGCAGCACAGAATGATGGGCGAGCAGAAATACCAAGCATGTGCGTGGGTGTTGAAGAAACCCAAACACCCGAAGCTGGTCGATGAGGTAAAGGAAGGATGCGCACGTTCTTTTGTAAATGTCATCTGTGCAAACTATGCTGTAAGGGCGGCTCGATATTGGTATGTATGTATATAGAAAGATACGCTGGGTATGTGGTATTTCTGGTGTGACGTCAATGGCGTTCCAGTTGCTGACGTCAACTGAAATTTTGCCAATTTAGTTGTACTTATGGCTCATGATCCTATTCACCCTTAAGGCATCCCCCGTCATCCCTAACCAGCGCCTGCCACTGGATGTACTCGTATATTTACCAACTGTGTCGTGTTTTATTTTTGGGGCGTTATTTAAATACACACATTCGGAGACTTTCGCATACAAATCTACCCGTGGAATGTCCTTTTTGCTGGCAAAGGGTGACTGCCGGCGGTGGAGTGAGTGCTGGAGAGAAAAATTTGGCATCCCACATTTCCACGTTGCGATAACGTGAACAGCGAGCGGTAGCGCAACAGCAACAGAGATCGACATAGGTTTCTCGGCACATGGACAATTATTATCAAAATGCCAAACGGAATCGTGTATAGTCGCTTTGGGTTCGGTGTATAGTTTGTTAGCAGTATGCGGGTGCGGGCTAGCTGGATGGGGTGGATGCTAGTGGGTGGCTAGTGAACTTTATATCCTGTGCTCTTCCCTTTGTGTGTGATTTCCGGTGCGCTGAATGTTGTCTTTACACTTCCGTTGACATTTTGTGTGTGCGAATCCTCGTCTATATGCAAAAGGTTAAAAGTTTCTCTCGCTTACGTGGCTACAGTGTGTTAGGCAATAATGATGAGTTGATGACTGATGACTGATGATATTAACGAGTTGACATTTAATGATGGATTCAAAATGGATGGCATTTGTTGTAAACTTATGGCTAACATTATGGCTGAACCATTGTCAGAAGATACTTAGGACTTGATTAAATACAAAGCAAGTGTGTTAAAGGTCGGAAGCCGACGGCCACCTTTAAAATGAGAGATGAGAGGTGGGTTTTTTGCTCCTACGATTCTTTCAAATTATCCAAGAGGTGCTCCACGTTCCTACGCTTGGAATTTACACCTAAGGGAAAGTTAGGAGGCGATCTTGAGATTGGGTAAGTACGAATCTATGGTTTGAAATAGATTGAATTAGATTGATTGGAACTTAAAATGCCCAAAACGCGCTTGTGCCATTTATACCCCATCGAAGATGCTATGATTTTTACAAATGACGGCAAATGTCAATTCTACTTTGATATAAGATGCACTTCAACGAGACATGAGTCACTATACTCTCTAAAAGAAGAAAAGAAATTGTTTCAATTGTTCTGTGAAATAATTCATAGGTGGCGTTGACGAAGCGTAAATTTCAGCGCAGATTTCGTTTGACGTTTAGCCGTTCGCTTAGAAGAGTAAGGGGTATAGTATAACATGAGATTCTGGCCGTTCGCTCCAAAGCAGCCCATTTGCTTAGAATATCGCAGCTGTGGCTGAAGATGTCAGAGGACCCAGGAGTATCGACCAGACTACGTGCCAAGTAATTGCGGAGAATTTTGGTGAAATACTGTAAAATGCTCCCTTACAAAGTGCAGACTAGTGCATCAGCTGTAAGCGGTTGACCGCCAAGCAAGTTTAACCTACGCTCAAGCCATCTCTAAGCTAAGATCGCCTATTTTAACTGTTTCAGACTTCTTTTTGTGCGATTATTTTAAAGTCGCGAGTCCATTTGAACAAGCCTCAGATTTTTGAAGCCCTCAAAGAGAATATCCGTCAAGAATGCGAGGACCTATCGCCTGAAGTTTTGCCAAGAGTGATGGAAAATGCCATAAATCGGTCGCAAATGGTCATCAATTCTGGCGGCGACCACTTAGCCGATATCATTTTCGCGGCTTGATGAAACAAATGTAAGACATCAAATAAACATAATCCGAAAGCAAAACCAAAGTTTTTCAATCATAAAAAAAAGTGCAGAGAAAGAACATCGGAACAGCCGAAATTCCACCCAGACTAGGGTTGATAAGTCTCGAGACATGTGGAAGGCGCAAACCACAGAGGGTCGATCGCAAGACCACCCCACTGAGTGAGTTGCAGCCAATCAATTGTCTCTGGGCCGAAACTAAGATCAACCCCACCTTTAGTTAAGGTGTCCGTGGAGTAAACCCCAGCAAAAAGCCCGACACATTACCCGTGAAGCCATACGGCCTCACAAAAATACAAGAGGCTCTGGAAGCCGCAACATCAGATGAGGAGATCTTGAAAGAGGCGGAGGAGAAGCTTTTGGCTGAACCCTCGGACGAGATACCCCGAAAAGAAAAAGCATAGGGGAAGAAGATATCCCCAGGTTTGCTAAGGAAATGGGAGTACCTAAAGGCCAAGCACATCTATGGCATCCTCGTCGCTAAAGAGAAAAGCTGCCTTACCGAGAAGGAGCGAGCCTGCCTACCTACCATATCATCATGAGGACATGAAACTATTCCAATTCCAGGCAATGGGAGAGCTGACGAAATAGCACGACAAGGTTCGACAGCTGTTTCAGAATAAGGTGATCCCTCTTTGAACATCTCGCCTTGCATACTCAAGCTTGAAGCAGGGAGAAAAGCCACAAGAGAGGCGAACGCTCGATGGACCACCTCTTAAATACTTGTAATACCACGAAAATGCTATGGCCGTCCTTAAACGAAACCAAAACAAAAAATATAATGCAGAAGGATAGGAAATCCCTGTCCACCATCGTAGTTATTATAACGGGGCACAACACTCTGCGATACTACATGAAGAAAATGGGCTTAACGGAAGAATAACTCTGGTAGAGGCTGCGGTGACGAGGAAGCTCTTGAGGATACAACCCACTTCTTTGTCACTGCCCAGGTCTCCAACAGGTATAAATTTCTAGGGAGTCACTTCTTTAAGAACCTAGAGCTAGACGAACCTTCCAACACACCAATAAAAAATATAATGAGTTTCGTCAAAGTAAGTAATTTGACCCTGTATTCAAATTACTTACTGTGCCGCTACATATTACAATTATAATGGGTAAGGGACAAATTGTTTTCCCCACCGGCATCATCATGTGTCAGTATTTACCTGAGTGTGACACGGAGTACTCCTCGCTAGCCCACAAACCTAACCCAACCTAACCTATCTCATCAATTAAGGAGTGTTCGGCTGAAATCGAGTTCTCGGTCTGCTTAAAATGACTCGCCCCTTGCAATCGTATTGACCTTGCAAGCTTGTAGAGATCGCAAGTTCTCTTACCATCTTAGGTGATAAGTTTCATATACGTGACCCTAATGCCATTTGCCATCGCAAGTAAATGTAAAAAGTGAAACATGTTTGGTCACACTGGTATCCAAGGAAATGAGATCGCTGATGAGCTTGCCAGGATGGGTTCAGATGAAGCTCTCTCAGGACCTGAACCTGCGTTGGGTCTGCCTGCATCTGTGGTTAGGTCATCCATTGATACTTGGGTTTCTCGTGAGTACGAGAGTCGGTGACGTGACTGCGCTGGGTGTAGGCAGATCAAACGACACCGTCCATACATCTGCAAAAGGTCCGCGTCTTTCGGTGACTCAGAAGAATCGACTTCGGACTGCTTGCGGGCGTCCTTTCGGACCACCAAGCTTTTGCCAAACATTTAAATGTATTGGGCTTGAGCGACACCACTATCTTTATTTATTTATTTATTTTGACAGCGACCACCTGTCACTATTCAAGAGGGATCGTGCCATAGTCGTCATTTCGAACATAATTTTGTTGAAAAGAAGCAGATCTATCTGTACAGATAAGGGTAGCTAACTTTTACCATCTTTCTGTAGACAATGCCAATTTCTGTGTTCGAATGCAAGTTTCTTGTCAACCCCACTGTAATTTATAATTTCAGAATATTTTCCTACAAAGAATACGAAATTCCAAAAGACGAACTTTTTTTTTTAGGAATTTCCATTTGCACCCACCCCCAACCGACCCTTGTTGTGGTGGGTGGTTTTAGGGAGGCCAAATCTATATACAATGGATATTAGCTAAGTTAGTTCACAGCCGCTGCGCTGCCCGAAGAGACTCATCTGAATCTTTTCACCAAGCGATTCGAATTTGTATGCCAGCGCCACAACCATATCGGTTCAGCTAGTGTATATGAGAATTTGGTATGAGACTTTTGGGAGGTAACTTCCGAAGGTCTAAGAGCGATGGAGGTGGTTTTTATGTTCTGTAGCATAATTATCGTGAGAAAGGTTATTTTTAAAGTTAAAGTTTTTTTGTCAAGATACATCGAACGAATGCGCACGCTGTTTGCCAGTTATAGATACGTATACGTGATGCGACTCGAAGACTTTGGACTTGATACGGGAATGGAATAATGCAGTAGAGGGCAACGGGTGAAAGTACTTCAAAGTGATTTGTGGTCCTCCTTCCACGTGTATATGTGATGGAGGAAGCGCGTTGTTATTGCTATCCAAATGAATTTGAGAATTTTATTCGAAAACAGGGTAAGTATAGGTGGATGACGTCGGTTGTTCGAAATGGTGGAAGAACGGTAACTTGGCATTTCGGCGATGTCGCGTGGGAGTGATGCTAATGCCTTTCAGAAAGAGATGAAGAGAAGTTTTGTTTTGAAGGGAAATCTTAGAGCGGCATACAATGGGACATAAAATGCAAGGTTACGTGAGGAATCCTTGAAAAAGGTACTAATCGTATTGGGAGGATTCCAAAGGAGATACGTTTTTTTTTGGTGACTGTGCGTGGGAACATTTTAAGACAAAGCATTAATTTTAGGCTTTGTTGGGTATTTGCGAGTGGATTTGTTTGTGATGATTTGAGAGGGCGAGGATGTGGCTTTTGTTTCCTTTGCTAACGCAGAGTTGTTGACGTCATTTTTGTTTTTGCAGACACACTCGGGGAGCTAGGTTGGGCTCGCACTTTATGATATGGGCTTTGGGAATACAATGAGAGAAGACATGTAATACGGTTTGTTCACGCAAGAAGTGTAGGTATTTATGAGAGGTTATGCGAAATGTATGAAGCTAATTTTTTCCTAAGGCTGAGTTGTAAGGTTGTAGCTCACCGAATTCGGGGTCTTCCCAGTGAAAAATTCACTATCGATAGATGGTACAAATAATTATTCTCTGAACTAAATTTATGGCTAACTTATACAAATTATTAGCGCAGTAGAAACGGCCCAATGACAAGTGTGGTTCAGTGTGAGGCTCTACGACGAAGAGTAGTTCCTGGGTGCTAGAAAACAGAAATAGCCCAACGACAGGAGTAGTTCCCTGAGGCTCTACGGCAAAGCATGGCCCTGTGGGGCGGAAAGCGCTCAATCGGCAAGCGTGGTTTCTTGATGTCCTAAGACTAAACGTGGTTCCTCGAGGTATGGTAAGGATGCGGGCCAACGGACAGAAAGCAGCATCCATGTAAATTATCGTCCGGTCAATTAAGTGCAATTTCCAGTATATTATTTTTGTATATAAGTCTTTTATGGCACTCGATAGGTTGGTACATATTTGACTTGGATAAGTGCTCCCCCGAATGGAAAAATTCGCATATTAAGGGTGCTTCTGAAAATGTCCATAAAAGCGAGTGTGAACTGTATGAACCAATAGTATGGTATGGTATTTATGGCGCCAATGGTGCGCCTACATTTGGGTGTGCTGCATGCAGTTGTGACGAAGTTACAATTTGTAGGTGGGCTTTTGCAGAAGTTATTTTAGAATGTCCTTTTTTTAAAGCGATCCTTAAACCTGAAATACCATTCAGTTATCCAGACTCCACCCTGGTGTCCGCGATCGTATTAATATTTGGAAAGGATTTTCTGTGATCGTTGGAGTCTCAATAGGTATGGGTGCTTGGATACAAAGATCCGATATTTTTGGACCATATCCGTATTTTGCAGGAAGGATTTTTTTCTGTGCGCCTCTCAGCTTCTTTTCATCAGCCAGTCGATCTTTCAATCTAGTCTTTCAATAGTAGGAGTCGACAATTTGCCATGGGAAAAAAATACACGTTGAATGCGAACTTCGCTTTGACTAAAGGATCGATTTGGTTGGTTTTTTGACTGGACTGATGTCGCCAGAGGTTTCTGTAGATCCTTTAAGATCTAGTTATATTTATCACCGTAATACGAACTTCAGCAAAATTAATTTTGCAATAGTCATTATCTGCTGTCATTTCGTAAAGGCTAGTGCTCTGCTAAAGGTCTGAAATCTTACTAACGAACCCGATGAATATGGTTTTTCTATCGACTTTAGGAAACTCCAAATACACTGATGATCTTCGATTTAATCCAAGCCTTCCTATAGCGTACCGTGCTCCGATATGGAAAATACCCACTCGTGAGAATCAAACCTCAATATCTCGGTCTGTTATTGAACAGCCAACTGTCGCATAATTTAAGGAATGACCTTTGTCACGGGTCCCATATCTCTCCACATTTTGTCGGTGCAAAAATCAGTTAGGCCAATTTATATAAAGACTCTTTTATTAGCGACTTGACAACTTCAAACTTTCAGTGTGAACGCACCCTTAAACAAATTACCCAACTGTCAATGGCCGCGTTCCATTGACCGCTAGCATCTAGCACATAAATATCCCTGATGGAGGAACGCTGGCGCTAGAGATCTAGCGGCAGCGGCAAAGTGACATTACAACCAATTTCAATTCGTATTATTTCATCTTCATGAGAGTCAAAAATGCATTTTGTGCCATATTTATGAATACACTATAATTTAAATAAACAAATACAATTTATATTAATTACATAGAAGCTTCATTTCACATTTTACAACAAATTGGAAATATTTGACTTCTGCACTTTCACTTTTGTTTTGACAGTTCGTTATTTTTTTTTTTCAATCTAGCAGTTCATTTTGTGCTAGATTGAAAAATTTCCCAGAAAAGGATATTTCACAAAATTTTTTAGAGCTCTAGCGCAAATGCTGAAATGTCAGTTTTTTTTTTATATGGAGTTTAGCATGCCGCTAGTCATCTAGCGGTCAATGGAACGCGGCCAATGTCAAAATCATCACGGTGAACTACATGAAGGAACAACGTTTACAAATAATTAAAATTTTTTCATCGCAAAATCATCTTCAGCGATGAAGCGCATTTTTAGTTAAACAGCTTCGTCAATAAACAAAATATACGTTACTGGAAAGGTGAGAACCCTCATGTGCTTTATAAACCAGCATTTCATCTGCAAAAAGTCACTGTTTGGTGCAGTTTTCATGCCGGCGCGCGGTGGGCGTCATTGGGCGGTTTTTTTTTTTCCGTCGATGAAAATGACCGTCAATTACAGTAAATGGTATTCGCTACAGAAACATATTGGGAACGGTATTTCTTTGAGCAATTCCATGAATTGGACTTGGACATCAGTGATATGTGGTTCCAACAAGACGGTGCCACAAGCCACACAACGCATGCAACAATCGAGTTTTTGAAGTCTCATTTCGGTGAAGGTGTTATCTCGAGAAACGGACCCGTCTATTGGCCCCCGAGTTCGTGTTATTTAACGCCTCTATAGATTTTTTTTTATGGGGCTACATTAAATCATTGTTCTATGCCAACAAGCCGGCGACGTTAGGGGAGCTCAGAACCAATATTGAAGCAAAAATAGCGGCCGTATCGGTCGAAATGTGCGGCCATGTCATCGAAATTGGGGTCAACGTATCGACAGCTGCATACGTTCCCGTAGTGAACATATGAACGAAGTCGTATTCCTTATTCGTATGTTATTGTGTGGGCTCTAGGTCAAGTCGAAGTCGAAATCAAAGAAGTCGAATTCCATTCATAAATGTTTTGATAGTAATTCAAGCCAAACAATTTTTTTTTATAGATATCTCAAGTAGGTAGTTTGCATTTTATTTAAAAAGAATTTATCAAGTCCTTAATGAAAGACCCTTTATATCCAATTTTGCGGAAAACTGAAGCATTTAAACCTAAGAATGGGCCGTTAGTTCCATTGAAAAGGGACTAGTAGAGCTACAAATTGAGAAATATGATTTTAGAAAACATATCTTCCCGAGAGAATTTTTTTTGGGACAGTCATACGCAAGGCCAAAAGCCAGTTCAATGGTCTAGGCATAGCCAAAAGCCATACCCCCACTACTAGATCTATAATGTCAAAATGAGTGGAATCATTGGATCCATCTCATAGTTCAAAAAGCGGCTATAAATTAAACTTAGTTAGTCAACGATTTTGTGGATGAACTAGCATCAAATACACCGACATGATGAGCACCATCTTTAGACTAAGGGGGAACTCTTACCCTGCAATATACTGCGCAACGTATGTAGCCAGAAAGATCGTGAGGATGTGTATCTACCAATTTTAGCAATATGACCCTAATCTTATAGAATTCCGCTTGAATATCTTTGGAGTACGTACGCTGTAGCGCAGTAGCGCAGTGATTAGTGTGCTGGACTACTGTGCGAGGGATCCCAGGTTCAGTCCCCGGAAAACACAAATCACAAAATTACATCTTAAGGGTTTTTCTACTGCGTCACCTCTCGCGAACGTCTGACAAACATCCGAGAGTATAACTGTCCTGAAAAAGCTTCTCAATTCAGCCGTTCGGACTCGGCATAAAATTGTAGGTCCCTTCTATTCGTCCCAAAAATAGAAACGCACACAATCGAAGGGTTGCGAGAAGCTAGGCCTAGGGTGTATACCTGCCTGTTGCGCCACCTATTTATTTTACGTACGCTGGAGTTAAATGAAGCGAAAAAGAAGAAAAGGGCCCCCTTAAAAGGGGTCAACGCCCATAATTCAGGCCACGAGCAAAATTTCCAAAATCGGAAAAATGAATTATCTTTATTTCTTATAATAGAGTATTTACAGAAACCGAGTTTGAAGTTAATCGGATTAAAAACTAAAATTTTGCCATACAAACTTTGACCCCCCTTTTTACCCCTCCAACGATTGAATTTCAAAAATCGGAGAAATCAATTTTCTTTATTTCTCATGAAGAGTACAACCCTGTTGGAAAGTCAATCGGATGAAAAATAAAAATGTTCCCATACAAACGTTGACCTCTTCTTTTGACCCTTAAAGGGTTGAATTTCGAAATATCCTTCATTATTTCTGTGTTCATTATAAAGAGAACCTCTGTGTAAAATTTCAGGTCTCTAGACTTCTAGAGCAAAGGGTTTGTGCTGGGCGTTGATGATCAGCTAAGATTGACTCAGGATCCACATTCTTGAGAACAGATTCGTACCTAATTGGAATACTGTGGTTGCACGGCTGACTAACGAATGGAACCACCAATTTCGACTGACAAGGAAATATGTTCTTTTCTTGACAAAATTAAAGAAATCTGAAATACGAGAAGTAGGTTAGGTACTTACATATTTAGGTCGCAATGTCACCCAGGTTTTTATTTAAAAATAACTCTTAAATTCACCCTATGATACAAAAGCAACAATAGCAACAATATCTACACTATAGATATTTATACGACAAGATAAGCTCCTTGAGGTAAATATTTGTACTTTCTTTATTTATGCAGCCGAACTCGAACAAATGTGCCTCTGAATAGTCTCTGGAGTTCAACCTTCACCGACTAACCTCTTTCTTACTTGTTGGCTCTCGATTCCCAATCCACCATAGGCAATATACCTGTGACAAGGTCATTTCGAAAATGCTATAGTCTATATACACTCCCCCCAATGGGACCAAAAATTCATTAACAAAATAATCACATCTTGCCTCTGACATGTTTATCGGAATCGGTGGGCAAGTAATCATATAATATGAGCAGAAAGCAGAAAGCAAAAAGCGAAATAACAAATAACGTTACTTGTGGATAAACAAAATTATTGAATGACTATAGCAAAGGGGGAGTTATTCCAGTTATTATTTACAGTTATCCCATGTGTGGGGGGCGGTTTTGGTTTCGTACCGCTATCAAGCTGTCAGCTGTCAAACTTGAAGGTGGTAATTACTTCTTCAGTTTGTTAGCTAAGAAAAGGAGGGTGTAAGTATTTGTGTTTAATGACAGGGGGTTACATCTTAACTGTTATTAACAAAAAAAATCCATTTGTTAGAATTCATGCAGTTAGCCGTTAATCTATGGTTTTGTTGTGATATCTGGTAGAAATTCATGCAGCTAATGTTTAGTTTGTTAACTTGCCAATTTTAATGTGCACCAAGGTGTATGTGGTCGTGTGATGGACTACTGTGCCAGGAATCCCAGGTTCGCACCCCGGAAAACACACAAATTGCATCTTAAGGTTTTTTTCACAGCGCCACCTCTCACGAACATTTGACAAACATCCGAGAGTACAATTGTCCTTTGAAAGCTTCTCAATTCGGCCGTTCAGACTCGACATAAAATTGTAGGTCAATTCCATATCCATACGTCCCAAAAATAAAAAAAGCTCACACAAATAAATTATTGTGAGAAGGTACGCCTAGAGTGTCTGTCTAAACGCCTGTTGGGTCAACTCGTAACTCGTATGAACGCCTTGACTAACTATCGGTCATGTGTCACGTTTTTGAATACTTCTCTTGGAAGAGGCGAACCTATAACGTCTTAGCGGACACTTTCATTCGTGCAAAAATTACAAAAAAAAAACTCACTCTAAGAAGCTAGAACTAAGGACCTGTTATACCAACTTTTAATTTTTAGATTGACAACCTTGACATTTATATATTATTTACTTATTTAAGTGGAGCTACCGACAGAGGGGATATGTGCCTCAACCAATACGTCTTTCTAAAGGGTTTCCCATAATTCACGCAAAATTTGAATTTTCCGCCATTTAATAGTACAGTGATGCCAACGGTCAAAAAATATAACAATGTGACAGCTGACAGTTCAGGGTTAGTAAAAATGAAGCGCTATACAAAAGAGCAACGCATTTTCATTGTTGAGCAATATTTTATTTTCATTATGGTTTGTCTGCTACCAGATTGCAATTTTTGAACAAAATATGGCCGTCAAATTGACTTGATGTGAACTGATGTGAAGAGAATAATTGAAATATTCAGGGAGACTGGATCAATTAGTTATCTTAAACACTCTGGGCGTCCTGTCACAAGTCGTTCAACAGAAAACATCGAAGCAGCTCGCGAGAGTATTACTGACAGTCCAGGAACATCAATTCGGCACCGTAGTCAAGAATTGGACATTTCGATAAGCGAATTCTCACGAAAGACTTGAAACTTCATGCTTCCAAAGTTCAATTGACTCAATAACTGAAGACTTCTGACCATGCAGCGCGAAGAGAGCTCGTTGAACGGATTTTTGAACAACAACAAGTGAATGCTGATTTTCCGAACAAAGTCATCTTCAGTGATGAAGCTCATTTTCACCTTGATGGCTTCGTTACTCGTCAAAATTGTCGAAGTTGTCAGAAAACCCACGAGTAATTTTTGAGAAACAAATGCATCCACAACGCGTGACTGTTTGGTGCGGATTTTGGCCTGCAGACATTATCGGACCATTCGTCTTCGAAAATGCGGCTGATCAGGCAGTAACAATTAATGGTGTTCGTTATCGTGACATGATAACCCAGTTTTTAGTGTCTAAATTACAAGATATGGATATGACCAATATGTGGTTTCCACAAGACGGTTCCGCATGCCATACAGCCAGAGAAACAATTCAATCACTGCATGCATTACTTCCTAATCGTGTAATAGGCCGTTTTTGCGTTTAGAATTGGCCATCCAAATCTTGTGAATTAACGCCATTGGAATTTTTTCTTTGGGCTTTTTTTAAGTCAAAGCTCTATGCAAACAAGCCCACGACCACTAACGCCTTGAAAGAGGAAATTGGAAGGTGTATTAATGAAATTCAGCCACATTTAGGCCAATACACGGAGCAACTGGAAAAAAAACTAAACTCGAGTTGGAGACCAGTTAACGACTCAGCGGTGACTTGACTACACACACGAGGAAACTCATCACCAATCAAAATTTCTAGTTTGTTCAGTATCGTCATGTTTTTCAACCTTCCCCACCAGCAACAGGTTGGTCTGTTGTTTGCTCATCTTCGACAAACTAGAAACTGAAATCAATAGGCAACCCGACATGCAAATCAACAGACGACTGATAACAAACTGGTTTTTGTGAATCGCAAACGAGATTTTTAGCCAGTAACGTCAAGTGCGTCGTCCCATTTATTACAGAGGTCATGACTCAAAGCAAACTAGTTGCCAACTCGCATCGCTGATCAGTATTTTTTCAGTTGCTCCATGTGTATTGGGCCTTATGCGAAACGGTCATGACAAGTTTCAATAAAATAGTAAGCATTTGCCAGCAAAGTCGTGGCGGCCATTTTTTCCGATGTGCTATTCCATACATAACCCCAATCCGTATACTCTATGAATCAATAAAAAATGCAAGGTTTCTAATTAAAAACTATATTTTCTATCAAAATTACATTTTTGCGTGAATTATGAGACACCCTTTAGTTAGTCTCCAGATACTGCAACTTGGTAAAGGTCTTCCTCTACTGCGTTGTCGATCTTTTTTAACAAGTGACAAGGCCGCTGTCGGGGTGCAGAGTTCGCCTTGCTAGTGAATTGCCTTCTGAGGAACCCATTAAAGAGATGAAGAACATATTTAAGGCTGAATTCACATGCGGGACTTGTTTCTAATTAAAAACTATATTTTCTATCAAAATTACATTTTTGCGTGAATTATGAGACACCCTTTAGTTAGTCTCCAGATACTGCAACTTGGTTAAGGTCTTCCTCTACTGCGTTGTCGATCTTTTTTAACAAGTGACAAGGCCGCTGTCGGGGTGCAGAGTTCGCCTTGCTAGTGAATTGCCTTCTGAGGAACCCATTAAAGAGATGAAGAACATATTTAAGGCTGAATTCACATGCGGGACTTGCATTCTCGAAACCGGTACAAAGAGGGGCAAATAACTTTTTAATTGGCAGTTAAAGCAGCGAGTTCGGAGCAGCACAAGTCGGAAGAGCACTTTTTACAGGATGACACTATGACAGATCCTCTTTGAGCATCCATTGTTATTTTGGAATCTTATTTGCCGGACATATTTTTAGTGTACCTATCTTGAATGTTCGAACATTACGAAAGGCGAACTTAGATTCGAACACTATTTTCGATTTAACAGACTCTATGCTAAAGTTCAGCAATATTGTTAATGCAATCGCACAGCACATACTATCAATAAAATTCCCTGTGGTTATAGGCAAATTAATTTCAATTTACAAATAAACGAATTACTTATTTCATGCACAAAGTAATAATACTTTAAAGGTGTGATTTGGGTAGCTAACGTCATAATTACCCAACGACTTTAACTACACTACGCACCAATAATTGCTTCAAATTATGTACATAACAATTTTCTACAATAATGTCAAAGTGTAGTACTAGATTTTTTGTTGTCTGGAGTCGTTCAAATTTTCTTGTATTAGTATTCAACTGACAGGAATAGAAATAGCTATATCCAATTAAACTGCACAAAGTCAATATATTAAGCACTTTGATAATGCAAACATGTAATTGTCTCTTATTAGCCAACCATGACAGATAATCGCTTTAAAAGTATTGCTTTCCAATTTTCTAAAGAAAAACTGTTTAATTTGCAAATTTATTGCTCTAATGACATTTTATTACTTTAGTATGCACAACATGTAACAGCGTTTTGACATGCAAACACTGTAGACGGGGTAACGTTTATTTAATGTTAACTTTGTGCATATAAATTACCTTTAAAATAATTGTAATAATTTTGGAACCTTTGTTGTATTAAAAAAAAAAAAAAATGTTCCCAAGTTCAAGGGAATCCAAAAGATGTCGCGCTGTCCGCAAGGTGGCGTTTTGCCTAGCGTTTTGCTTCTCTTGTTATGGTACAACTTTGGCTCTAACAAAAATAACAAAAACTGTCAAATGGGCAGCAGTTTTGCGATGAAATGCATTGCGAGTACTAACTGTAACTGTAAGTAAAACAATGTCAAATCCAAAACTATATACCCTTTATTATGAAGTTTTTAAAACCAATCACATTAGTGTTCGTTGTTGTCTTCCTGAAGACCATTTCTCCGGTTATTCGATTCCACTCGCCATCTTCTGGCTATTTCGCGCAGACTAGAAGTGTTGCCATCAGAAATACTCTCCTCCGCGTCACTATTGTGAGTGTCATTTGTCAGCCGCGGTAGTGGGGGCAAAGTAATTTGTGGTAAACGCAGCGGAAACTCCCTGCTCATATCCATACTACTAGAGGACGATGATGTGTTACTCGAAGATCCCCATGCGGAGTTCTGTCTTCTTTTTCGCATCCTTGCTATCCCCAAGGCTGTTCCGACTACAGGATTTCCTTGAAGAGATAGCCGTGATATTGCGGCTGAACCTGCAAATATATAACTACCTTTAGCATGCCCAATTTTAAATGCTACTCCTTACTTGAAGCCGGTCGTGGATTGGAGCTTGTAATGGAAATATTGCAATGGCCGTCACTTGTTGACGGCCGTTCATCAACTGTCGCCGAAGCAATGCTTACAAGGCTACTATCAGCCTCTGAGTATATCTCATCTGACAGCGATGATTCAGCATCAGTCGTATCATCACCAAATGTCAGAGGTCGCTCGAGTATGGCATTCTCCTCAGTAAACGGCTGACCATCGAGCAACTCCAAAGTGGTCACGTTTCTCTGCATTGTCCTACGATAAAGAATATAGTTCGTCACCGGATTACCCTGCAGTTCAACTTCAATCAAATTCGGACACATGCCGAGAAATGTCAACATTCCCAAGTCACTTATGCGGTTATTCTTTATACTAAGCTTCTTAAGCAGTGGCAGGTTAGCCAATGGTCCAACTAGTTGAACCATATTTCCGTCAGCTATGAGAACTTCAATTGTTGGAATGCCACTGGTGCCGTCAAAACTACTCAAACCACAGTTGCTAACATTTAAGTGCGTCAAATGCATCAATCCACATCCGAGATCTCTCAGTGAGTTCAAAACACTTCCACTGAGGTCTAGTTGGGCCAGTTGAGGCATGAACAGGGACAGCCTACATAAGCTGACCATGTATGAAATAACACGAAGCTTAACCGAATCGACATTATGAATGTCCTGACGTCCAGTGACGCGTCTCTGGAAATGTTAAGGTAACGGGTGAAGTAGGTAATTACGTGGTCTAAAAATTTCTGAACATCTTACCAGAAGCTCATCTAAGGTTGGCTCGGTGACATCTGGCAAAACGACTGGCAAAAGATAGGCTCGAGCTGGATAATGGTCATCCTCTTCGATTTCAGCGATATCCAGGGAAATGTTACTCAACGAGCGACGAAGAAAAATGCGCTCGACATTTGCGTTTGGAATTAAATGTGGCGCAACAATCTCTGCATTAACTGGCGCTTCTCCCGAATGTGAAGATTCAGATGAGCTTGCGATACTGTCTAGTGGTGCCTCTTCATGTGGCATTTTATTATTAAATAAGATTGTGAATTAGTCGATACTGTTTTGTTTGTGTCCTGTTAGCTACTAACTATCGACTAAACAGAGTTAAAGTTGCCGTGGTTATTAATATCTATTCTTTGGGGGAAGTTCAAAAGTTTAACAGCAAATTGAACGCATCCATTTTTTTGTTAAAACTGTCAGAACGTATATGTCAATCGTAAAACATTGTTGTAAACAACAATTTTCTATACAGAACTTTCAGCACCTAACAGCTGCGGTGGAATAGATTCGTGAAAACTGTCACATTTAGCAGTAGTTTGCTCGAAACTATAGTCTTTGAAAATCTGTCAAAATTAAATTTATTTTGCGGTCGATCAAGTTTTCTTTTAAGTGAAACTCGATCCTTAAAATGCTGCAATGTGACACCGAGGGTGAATGTGACATGGAGTGGGATCAGTCACAATTAAGAGCGACATTCGCTGAAGTGACGTCTACGAATTTAATATGAAAAGCAACAAAAAAAAAACTAAAAAGAGTGTTACGGGTATAAAAAATCCGTAAAAGTGAGGGTTGTCAATATAATAGTCGATACTTTGGTTTCTTCGATAGGCTATCAGTTCGACAAAGATTTTTGGCATTTGAAAGTGAAGAACTACTTTCGATACATTCATTTTTAAGCTGATTTTTGGCAGATGTAAAATGTTATTTTGTACGTACTCTTGTATTGAAATTTTCCATGACCATTTCGCATAAGGCCCAATACACATGGAGGAACTGAAAAAATACTGATCAGCGATGCGAGTTGGCAACTAGTTTGCTCTGAGTCATGACCTCTGTAATCAAATGGGACGACGCACTTGACGCTACTGGTTGAAAACTCGTTTGCGATTCACGAAAACCAGTTTGTTATCAGTCGTCTGTTGATTTACATGTCGGGTTGCCTATTGATTTCAGTTTCTAGTTTGTCGAAGATGATTTGTTTCTCAACAATTACACGTGGGTTTTCTGAACCGCAAATGCGACAATTTTGATGATTTTGAGCCATCAAGATGAAAATGAGCTTGAAAATGATTTTGTTCGAAAAATTTTGTTGTTGTTCCAAAATCCATTCAACGAACTCTTTTCGCACTGCATGGTCAGTAGTCTTCAGCTCTTGAGTCAATTGAACTTTGTAAGCATGAAGTTTCAAAACTGGTGAGAATTCGCTTCTCAAAATGTCCAATTCTTGACTACGGTACCAAATTGATGTTCCTGGACTGTCAGCAATACTCTCGCGAACTGCTTTGATGTTGTCTGTTGAACGACTTGTGACAGGTCACCCGGAGTGTTTAAGACCACTACTGAATTTTTCAATTATTCTCTTCACAGTTGATGGTTATAACTTATAAATAACTATGACGGCCATATTTTGTTCGAAAATTGCAGACTGTAGCTGACAAACCCTTGTTATTTTTAAAATATTGCTCAACAATGAAAATTAATTGTTCTCTCATATAGCGCTCCATTTTTACTAACCTTGAACTGTCAGCTGTCACTCATGTTTATATTTTTTCCGTTGGCATCACTTCACTATTATATGGCGCAAAATTCAAATTTTGCGTGAATTATTTGACACCCTTTACAAATTGATTGGTTAGTGCGTTGGACTTCTGAACAAATTTTCTTACGTTCAACCACAGGAAAACCACAAATTACAGCTAAAAATTTCTTCCACTGCATAATCTCTCGTGAATCATCTTTCATAAGAAGCTTCCCAATTCAGCCGTTCGAATTAAAATTGCAGGTACCTGTCATTTGTTCCATAAATAAAAACAAACGAATGAGTGTGACAAGTATGTATAATGCATATTTTGCAAAAGGATGAGAAAATAAACGAACACTATAAACTGTCATTATTTGTGTCAATTGTCACAGTTTATACTGTCAAAATTTATCTTAATTTTAGCAACCTCTTAAAGAGAAAAAAATCGCTCTACTGGCATCGAATAGTTTGACATCTGCTGTGACAACTGTTTTGACAGTTTTCACAAACATTAAGCTATTCTGACATTTTTTACTAAACACACTCATTTACTCCGAATGTGCTGCTTCCATTTCAGACTCACTCCCATAACTTCTTTAAAATTTCATTCGCAAATTGAAATGCATCTAAAATTCATCGTCAACATTTAAGAACAATTTAACTTAAGTAGTCCCTTTTGGTTGGCGTTTCAATAAACTTGACCGCCATTTGCACTTTGGGTGAAAGTTTAAATTAAAGGTTTTTATATCGCGTGTTGTGAGCTAAATTGAAAGTCTGTAATTTACGTTGAATTGTCTGTGATTATATGCCTGTTTTTGTTGTTGTATTACAAACCTTTAAAAGGTTCAAACAGAAGATAGTCTCCCTTGTTGTTGCACTGTGTCCGCCAATTTTTGTTTGGTAATTATTCCGATAACAATCGGAATTAATTGAAGTTCATATTATATTTACATTGTGTAACTAAACTTGATTAATTACAGTAGAACGAATATTTTTGAATTAAAATTAATTAATAAGGGAAAGTCGGGTTCGAAGCGATCTTCTAATTGTTGGGATGGACGCGTGGGGCAACTACCGGTATGCCTCTGCCCCCAGTTGAGGCCCACTTGCAGTTGTACGAGCCACCTAAGGCAAGGTATTCATCCACTGCGTTATCCCACAGAGTCGAAGACATGAAACTTCTCCTCTCCAAATTCCGTTAACACAAACTGAGACCGAGGATTTAACGAATAATTTGTCTCTCGAAGCGACTGAGGGTATATTCATCTGTGCAGGAGTGGGATAAATAGATAGATTATGATTCGGGAGAGCCTTCATGGGTCTCTGACCCTGCGGCTTCTTTAATAAGGAGCCTATTGTGCCTTCCCTGTTGAGGTCCTATAGCCATCTTTTCACTCCGGAGATAGCCAGAAAGACGATGATCTTCTCTGGGAGTATGTCGGCAAGGTTCGCCAAGGATAGTCTTTCTGAGGCGAAAGAGGGCTAGACATTCCATGCCTATTTGAAGAGAGGATTCGTCACTTTCTAGACATAAGGCATGTTTTTTTTTAAATCTCACCAGCCAGCCGTTCATTTGGACAGTTGCCAGCACAATTGCCAGCAAGATGAAGCCAGCCGAATGAATTTAGGCAATAAGCCTAAAAGCATACCAGCATTTCTTATAAAATTATGAATTTGGTAGAAATATTAGATAAATTCAGACATTTTTGTCTGGAATATTGTGTGTATGAGATAAGAACGCCATTATGATTTAAGCAAATTGTACGGAAATTCTAAGCCACTTGTTGCTTTCAGCGCCACCTGTTTGTTCATTGTGAATTGAATTTAGCCAGCTGCCAGCCAGCAGCTCTCCGGCTGGGGAGAAAATCAAGTGTTGTTGCCAGCAGTTGCCAGCAGGTTGTTGTTTTAATTAGCACGTGAAATGTGCCTCAACTGCCAACAACTGACAAATACTGGCTAGCGAGGTTTCATAAAAACACAACTATAGTCTACATGTAGGTTCCGGTTCGACTTCAATTCGGTGAAGATGTTTTTTATGAGGCCATGTCCGCTAATTATACCGATTTTTCATAAATGCCAGATCCCGTTCCTAAATCTATCTTAGAACCGTCTGTGTACCAGACTAGGTCAAGTTGTGATGGATTGGGTCTGTATTTTTCCCAGTCCTTCCTTGGAGAAATAATATCGAAGCCATATTTCGGTAGCATGTCATCTAGGTACATACAACATACTGAATGGGCTTTCCGGCTTCATAGCGAAAAGGCAGATGGTCACCATGATAGATAGGAATAGGGGTCAATCTTATTAGAATCTTATGGAATAGTCGATGAATACTCAGTCTTGCTTCCATTTGAATGTGTACTTGAATATGTAATAGACCTAGGATAACATTCAGTGCAGAAGTGGTCGGGGTGGAACATAGACATCCTGCCATGCAGTTCGCAGCTATACGCTGGACCCGTTCTACCTTTTTGACTGTAATGACTTCGTTAGTCTTTTCTTATATGAAATCGACTTAGTTGACTTAGTTGAAAGTGGTTTCAGGTGGTCATACAGTAGGCACCGGCAGACAGAGTCTTGTTAGCAAGGTTAAGGGGACTGACACGCATATCTACTTTCTTCGGACAGAATTTTAAAGATGAGTTTAAGTATGCTTTCCACGACTTCTACGAAATCATTCCGATGTAATATAGAGCAAATTCCGTCACAAATTGATCGTTCACAGTAAGACGATTCGCCCTCAGATCTAGCATTAACCATGGCACTAAACAGCTCAATACACAGGCAGCTCTTTTGCAAATATCCACATACATATTCACATGTCCCCATATGAACTTAGCTATGTTTACATCAAAGTGGAACAAAAATAGCTATGAACATATTCGCTTTCCTTTAAGTCATCAATTTTAGACCTGAACTAACAATTTAATTACTGAGGAGTATGCATTTCCTGCCTCAGTCATATAAAGATTGAATACCTCTCTACATGCAAGCCTCAAAGGACTATAACCACTTACACGCGTCAGCCTCATTAGGAACGCTCCCCGCAAGCACACTACCCTCAGACAATTAAAAATAATTTCAAAGAAAATAAATAATTTACAGGTCATCCCTTATCTGCGAGGGTATTCATATTGCAACAGCAACAAATGTCCTGTATTCCTTTCAATTATCACAGTAAACATAATACCTGCGGGAGCGTGCAGTTGCACAAAATCGTGTCACTATTCCAACCAACAACGAACGGCTCATTGGATCCGTTCACTCGTCCATTCAGCACATACCTAATCTAAAAAAAATCAACTCTAAGCTAATTACAAAGTAAACATTAAGCACACCACGCGAGTTGACCACAAATCATAAGTCATGAAGCAACCCTGTGCTGCGCTGGTGTCTCCTATACCTATCCCCCCCCCCTTGTCAGGACATATGGATTTGTTCGGTTGTCTCCTGACCATAGGTAATCATTTCATAATAATTCGTATTCAGTTTTTCTTCAGCCAACGGTCGGTACGGTTCACAAGGTCGGACCAAAACGAGGGCGCGCACAAAATAATTCCAGCCGCCGCCGTGCAAAATTTCGGATTATGAAACGGTTCAAACTAGATTTCGATATCGAATTTCAAAGTAAATTTGAAAACCGCTAAACCTACAATGTCGACGGGTTTTGATTTAATTCTCTCCGCTATCATTTGTTTCGCATGCAACAATAGCTCGGAAATGTCTACATCTATATCGTCGGTTTCTGCACCAAAACTCCCGGATAACTTAAGTTCAGATGTTGATTTCAAGATATTTCGCACAAAGCATGAGACGTTGAATAAGCTGAAGAGTTATGTAAATGGAAACCATTTTCGGATTGCAACGCTAGAGGATTATCCGCTGAGTTATACGGAAACACTGCCAAATGGCACTGTCCTAGGAAAGGGCGTCTCATTTGAGTTGATTGATTTTTTGAGCGACAAATATAATTTTACCTACGATGTGATTGTTCCCGATCAAAATATTATCGGCTCGACGGTTGACTTCGAGAACAGCTTAATAGAGATTCTCAACAAATCGGTAGGGTCATTTTGAAATGAATTTTTCTTTACACAAATGCATTTGAAATCATTGTCCAACAAATAATAGAGCTGCGTAGCAAAATGATTAATTTGTAAATGATTTTTTATCGAATGATTTTAGCGTTGGGCGCCAGTCAGAAGTTTGTCAGATTATCTGGTTTTTCTGTCCAAATGAATGGTTTTATTGCGGCACTATATACATGGTATTTTGTATGAACATGTTACTTGTTTAAAAAAGACAGGCAGCACGTTTCAAAGTATATTTATTGGAATACGTGTTGCCGTCGGCGTCGGCATTTCCAATTTCCAGACTGGGTGCGCAAAAATCAGCTTATTGAGTCAGATTCACATTAGTGGCTTAACTAAACCAAGCTTAAATATCGACTGAGAAAACGAAAACTACTTTACCAAAGTTTATGTTTAATCCAACATATCGTTGCCATCCGTCCGGGTTTTCCCGGATATGTGCTCTTTGCGGGGAATATCCAATATATTTTTTCGAAATATCTTTCATTTTTTCATCGTCATAAGCGAAAAGGAAATTCGAAATTAACAGAGCTTGAAAGTGTCAATTTTATCTACTTCCGCTTTTTGGTGGTGATTTTGAATCTTAACTTGTTGCTTCTGAATTCTGCAACATTATTATTGTAATACCAACTTTGGTAATCTACAAAAGAAAGGTTCGTAAACACTTAATGAAAAAATGACTTGCTATGCTGTATGTCAACCTACCAGAGTACTTTAAGTCACTTTAAAAATATAAAATAGTTTGCTGAATTGCTCGATAATGAATAGTCACTTTTAAAAAGGAGATGGCTTCTCTTCATCCGGCAGTTGAAGGACATTTCCTGTCTAAAATAATATTTCGAAGATGTCAAAAATCCACCGAAGATATACAATTTTTTTTGTGTTGTGTTATGCCACAGGGTTTCTTTTAATTAAAAAAACTTTTTGCATTATTTTGTGAATGACAAAACTCAGGTAATTCATAACACACTCTTTTTGTTTGTAAATTACAAAATAAAGTGAGCGTCAAAATTAAGTGAACTCTGCTGCTTCTTAGAGTTTTCTTTGGGGACAAGTCTAAAAAAACTAATAATCTGTAAAAAGTTTGATAACTAAATAACAAAACCAAAACGTATCAAAGGGCACGGTAGTGCCCCAGCCAAGTTCTCTAGGAAAGGCACTAACTCTTTTTACAGGAACAAACTCGAACCCCATCAAACTTCGGAACCAATTGAGCCAGAAAATTCAAGCTTGTAAAACATTTACCAAGCTTAAAAAGTCCACCTCACCAAATTTAATCTCTATAGCTTTAGTGATTCTTAACGGCTTAGTGATGAAATACCTCTTTTCAAAATACCTTTTTCGAAATACCCTGTTTAAAATACCTTTTCCCAAAATACCTTGTGGACAAAATACCTTTTCCTAAATTCCTTTTGGACAAAATGCCTTTCGCACAATACCTTTTTGGCAATATGGATTTGCAACCCCCTGCTTGTGGTCACTGTAGGATTTGGAGTAGATGCAAGGTTGGGTATATGCAGTTTATATTATGTTTTTTACTTAATCTTACCACTAAAACTACACCGTCCTCGTCGTGTTTCTGGAAATCTGAAAATACCTTTTTCCGACACGAAAGTATTCTAAGGTGTTTTCACCAAAAAAATTATGCCCATCAAAAAAAAGGTATTTTGTCCAAAAGGTATTTAGAAATAAGGTATTAGGTAGGGTTCCCGTTCTCAACATACAAGACTTCAAAAATAACAAAAACCGTAACTGACTCTCTCACTCACTCATTAAGAGGATCATCAAAATTATGAAGCACTTCCGGCCATCCTAGAATCGTGAAATTTGGCAGAATGCTAGATCCTGTGGAATGTTAGACACTGGGAAAAGTCCAAAACTTGAGATTTTCCATTCAGGAGGCGTGGTTTCCGTCCACTTTTGGAAATCGGTTATTATTTATTTGGGCCAATTCCAGTTGCCGTAGAATGTTGAAATTTGGTAGAGCGATAGGACTTCTTGCAGTGTACGAAACGTGAAATAATAGGTCTGTTTTATTGGCAATCCATTTCAGTGAAGTAAAGTAAAGTAGAATTTTTAACACGCAATTACAACAACTACAAACTGTTTGACACTTTCGAGACTCTATATAGTTGTTGTAATTGCGTGTTAAAAATTCTACTTTACTTTACTTCCTGAAATGAATTGCCAATAAAACAGGCCTAATATCAAAAATTAAAAATTGTCCATTTAAGAGGCGTGCAATCTTCCCACTTAAAATATGAATAGAAGTTAATCTAACTGCTGAATATAATTTTAATGAATAGAAAGCCAAAGTGATGGTAGTCAGTGTCTATTGACATACTCAAAAAAACTTTGCAAAAAGTAGTAAAATCACACCAAAAAAATAAATGTAAAAAAAGAACCAAGTTCTCTTATAAAGAACAGCAAAAATTTGCTGCGTAACTAGTCAGCCACGAAAAGTAATGAGATCTAAATGTACGCCAAGTTCTTAGTTTAAGAAGGTTAAATGTTAAAAAAATATTGGTAGGTTTACTTGGCAAGTTTTTCGTTTATAACTTCATCATATTGTACAATATATTAAAATTTGAAAACTTGACAAGTGAACCTACCAATTTTTTTTAACATTTAACCTTCTTAAAGTAAGAACTTGGCGTACATTTAGATCTTGTAGTTGAAAAATATGGAGTAGGTACCTACATTTGACTAAGGAAATATCTCTATTTTAAGATTTGAGTTTAGTGAACTTCTTCTTTCAGCACTTTCATATGTGTCAGAAAATCAGCCGAGAATAATTATTCAGCGCAACTGACACTCGGCCTTAAAACATGAAGTACATACCGCAATGAAAACGAGAAAGTTAAAATCTTTTTGTAACAAATGGAAGGCACATTTTTGTCCTAGTTTTTACGCTTTTTTAGATCCTATTTTGTCCGGGAAAGTCCGGGATTTTCATCCTCGATAACTACTTTTTTTAAATGGTTTCTGGCAACCCTAATTCAACACATAGCTAAGCTGAGACTTAAGCCGGTACTGTAAAATTGGGTATAAAAGTATGTACTACAAAAAGAGAATCAATCGTTTTTGAAGTGTCCGAAAAAGTGGCTCATAATTTAGTCGAGGTGTAGAAAACCACCTACTATTTCTTACTTTTCTACGCGAAATATATAAAAAACAAAATTTTAATAACTTCATTCATAAATTAACGAAAAACGAAACAAACCAGGTAGACGGTTTTAATCAAGCAAATAAAAGTTCCTATTAGTGATCGAGATTTCTTAACGGATCAAAGATCAAATCTGACTCTCCTGCTAAAGAGAAAACAACAAAGCTCATTACAAGCCAATGCGACTTAAATTATCTAATTTGAGACTTGTTTGTAACCAAACCAAGGAATTTTTTTTTGAAACCTCGCCATCCAACCGTTCATTTGGGCAGTTGTCAGCACAGTCGCCACCAAGATGAAGCCAGCCGAATGAATTAAGGCAATAAGCCTAACAGCATACCAGCATAAAATTGTGAATTTGGTAGAAATATTAGATAAATTCTGACATTTTCCTCTGGAATGTTGTGTGCATGAGATAAGAATGCCATTAATTGATTTTTCCAACTGAGCCTCAGTAAGTTGTAAGCTTTTGGATGGAATCAAGCTTACAAGTAGACTTTTAAAACAGGGTCGCTGTTTGGTTAAACAAACGCCTGGAGCAAAATATTCCAAAGAAACAAAATGTGTATTGCAGTCAGACAATCTTTTTCGCAGATATCGCCTTTTTTGGGGTGCGTCGCCAAACCGATTTTCTTGTCGCCAAATGAAATTTAAAATCGCCCGTTTGGCGATAAATCGCCACATCTGACAACCCTGGTTGTTACCAGCAGTTGCCAGCAGGTTGTTGTTTTAATTAGCATGTGAAATGTGCCACTACTGGCAACCACTGGCTGGCGAGGTTTCATAAAAACACAACTTCAGATAGAAATACCGCTATGATTTCAAATAGTGTTTTGACAGACGTTGGTGTATGATAACCCTGGAAGATCAATCAAATATCATAGATAGTACCTTGAGGTACGAAGTAAGATACAAATTACAGGAAAATAATTTCCTTAAGGGTATCCAGCTTGAAAGCCTTAATTTTGATACCCGAAAAGATCATCCTAAAAGCTTTTCAAAGCAATGTCAGTGCATGTACCACCAAAAATGTCTGTCGAAGATTATCTTGCTCTTGTTCATGAACCCGGTGTACGCTATGTGGGACGCTTTTCCGCTAGTGATGGAAAATCAAAAAATATACTATGTGAGTCCATAATCTGTTTCCTTACATCAACATAATATTTCCCTGAATCTCTTTGTTGCAGTTGGATGCGACGGAACGGCTGCAAATACTGATTTAAAGAAAGGCGTTAGAGGATCGATGGAAGAAGTTGTGGGGAAACCTTTACAATGGAATATAATGTTTGCTGTCACCTCGACATATTCTTCAAGGCTTAAAAGACGCGGTCCACTGGGCAAAATGTTGGAGTGTTGCGAAAAGCCGAATATTTAAGAATGTGTACCAATTGAAGAAATAGGTTTTGCGAAATAACGCCCCAATGAAATAAGGCCATAAAAAAAATAAATAAGGCCCAAAAAATTATACAGGAAACAACAACAACGATTTTTTACACAATTTGGGGCCTTAAAAAAAAAAATAAGTGGCGCAACAGGCGGGTGACACCCAATGCCTAGCTTCCCGCAACCATTCGTTTTGTGTGAGTTTCTATTTTTGGGACGAATGGAAGGGACCTACAGTTTTATGCCGAGTCCGAACGGCTGAATTTAAGGCATTTACACAGTCTAACTGAGAATATATTATACATGACATTCAGAAGACTTTAAATGTTGTTTACAATTAGAGCTCCTGGGGCAGCTCTGGTTTTGAAGTTTGTCGCATTGATTGATAGGACTCGTTATAGGTAAACGGCACTACTCTTCGAATCACGGCTGTTTCTTTGTAGTCGCCTAATGAAACTAAAGCACATGATGCTGGCGATTATGATCGATGAGAGATTTAAGGACAAGCGATTGTTAGAGTTGTGACTTCCGACAATAGAACCGAAAATAGGAGTCAATCTCGCAGAGATTCAGCAAAGCTTCAGTCATGAATCAGATTCTTCTCTGCAATAAATCGAAGTGTTCCATTATGCCTCGTTGTCGTTACTCACCCTAGCTTAGTTGTATAGAATAATTAGGCGCTACCAATGCTATTCTGCTTTTGAATAATTTCATTTATTTATTTTTTCAGAAAGCCGATTTAGCAGCTGCATTCATCCCCCTACTTGCTGATACTCGTAAATTTATCTATTATTCCACCACAACCCTAGATGAAGGCGAATGGATTATGATTATGCAACGCCCCAAGGAATCAGCTACTGGCTCTGGCCTCCTGGCGCCCTTTGAATTCTGGGTATGGATCCTTATATTTGTATCTCTCCTCGCTGTCGGACCCATCATATATGCTCTCATCATTCTGCGAAATAAAATAACTGGTGACGATTCACAAGCTGCCTATTCGCTAAGCCATTGCGCTTGGTTTGTCTATGGTGCACTTATGAAACAAGGTAGCACGCTCTCACCAATTGCAGGTAAATTGCATTTAAACTAAACACAAATATTTGTGTATCTTTTTTTTCGAATCTATTTAATTCCTGAATCGCATTTCAGATTCCACGCGTCTACTCTTTGCCACTTGGTGGATTTTCATTACCATCCTGACATCGTTCTATACAGCAAATTTAACGGCTTTCCTCACGCTATCCAAGTTTACGCTGCCCTACAATACGGTCAATGATATTCTATACAAGCAGAAGAATTTTGTGACTTCACGTGGCGGCGGTGTTGAGTATGCTATAAAAAATGTGAGTACAATTATCTGAATTGAATACGAGCCTCATGTGGGTAGGTTTTAGTATAGAATAGAGGGCGGATGATGAGTATAGGTAAAGAAGATTAATTTTACCAACAATATTATACCATGCCGAACATAAATATTGGCACAGCAGATGTGGTCTAATGAAAGCGGGCAAAAAAGAAGGTAGAAGGAACATCGGCTTGTTATGAAATAGCATATCAAGCGAGCGGTCGGAACTATTGACGGACGCTTTTACAGGGGCAAATATGTTCTACCAGAGCGAGGGTAAACAAATCTTCCCAAGTATATAAGGCCCGAACAGAAGCATGCAGAGATGAGGATGGGAATACGGTGGCAGATCCTTTCAGTCGATGCTGAAGAATTGGAAAGACCATTTCTGCAGACTGTTAAACGACGATGGCGATCGAGATTCCACTGTCAGGCAGAACAATCCATTTAATCCGGATAGTAATAATTAAAATATCCGCCTACCAGGCCAAAATGATGTAGGTATGGATAGCGATATCCAAACTTAAGTCCAACAAGATTGCTGGTGCAGATGGCCTACCCACCAAAATGTTTAAAGCGGCGCGCAGGAGATGACTATGGAGCATGCATAAAGTTATCTGCAAAATTTTGTCGGGATAAAGTATGGCCGATGAATGGAACCTCAGCATCTCGTGCCCCATCCACAAAGAAGGAGACTCTCTGAACTGCGCCAATTACAGAGCCTCCTAAATGTTGCGTGATCCTTTCTCTAAAAACCATATCAGTGCGGTTTTATGCCAGAGAAATCCACCGTCGATACAAATCTTCACACTCTGGCAGATCATGGGAAAAACACAGGAATTCCAGGACGAATTATTCAAAGCCATGCCAAATTTCGCCCGTCTCGCTGCTCTATCAAAGTGGGAAAGAACACCATGAAACCCTTTGATGTCGAAAAAGATTTAAGATAAAATGACGCATGGATTACTGAACTCGCAAACCAAAATCATAGATACAATTTAGCAAAAGTCCGTTCAACTCGGGAGAACTCAGCGAGCTTGATTGAAATGGATGAGATGATCAGTCTGGGTATTTAAAAGGACAAAACGAAGTGTATGCTATCATCGATAAAGGTCTTTGAATATCTGCGACTTGGACAAAACGTCACAGTGGACAGATGCTTACAACTCTGAAGTAGTTAAAGACTTTGTCTACCTAGGCTTTACAATTACCTCGCAAAACGACATCGGCAAAAAAATCGTGTGAAGAATCACTCTTTGCCAAACGCTGTTTCTTCGGGCTAAAAAGGCATCTAAGAAGTAAGTCCTCCCTCACAGAATCAAGGAAATATTGTACAAGACCTTCATCATTCCGGTCCTGCTGTTTGATGAAAAAGCTCATCGAAAGCGGATGAAAAACTCTTAGAAAGATTCTTCGAGTGATTTTCAGTTCAGTTTGTATCGACAGAGTGTGGAGGAGGAGATTCAACGATGAACTTTACGGACTATATAGCGACGTTGACCTGGTCTAAATGGAGCTTATGGAGAACAACGCACCAGCCCGACAAGTCTTGGAGTCTGCCCCTGAGGGACAACGAAGCAGACATAGATACCACCTCAGGTGGAGCGCAGAATTGGAGAGCACCCTCCAGTGCGTAACTGGAGGCAGCTAACTAGGGACCGATCTGGCTGGAGGGGATTGTCTCTCTGAGGCCGTGGTCCATCCCGACCTGTGAGCTCCATCTAGGTTAGGTTAGGTTGAATAAGGTGTGAGTTCATCACATTGGACTAGGCACCATATTGGGCCTATCGCCATCCCTATGGGGACCTTTAACGGTCAAAAACCTAAACAGAACTTGAAAATTGTTTGCGAGGCCAACCTTCTCCAATTTGTCGAAGAAGTACCTTCCCAGCTATGTCCTACCTGTCTCGTTTTAAAGAACCCTGCTTGAAGTTTTATTTGTAGGTCGAGTGGTATAAGATACATAAACGCCTCAATTGCAGCTGTGGGTGTGGTGCACCAGTGATGACAGTGCAGGCTGTTCTTTGTACCCTGGTCAACATATCTCGTATATATAACTTATTTGTGGATTTAAACCAAACAAAGAGCCCCATAGGTAAGAATGGGTCTAACCACTATGATGTATAAAGTATAACCATTAACCAATGCATCATTGTTGGACTCAATCCCCGCTGTTTTCCTGCTGTTTTCTTATAGACGAAGACAGCATTATGAGCCTTTCGGACTCTTTTCTGAACATTAAGTTTCCAATTCAATTTGTTATCTAGAACCGTTCCAAGATATTCGAAAGGGAAAGCTCCACCCCATCAATCCTGGGAAGTTTGAAGGATGGTATCTTGTATTTTGTACTGAAAAGTACTAGTTCTGTCTTTTCCGGGTTGACACGAAGTCCAACACCCTTCAGCCCACTTTCTGAGCTTGTTGAGGGCTGATTCCATGGTTTCATTCAATGTGTTCAAGAATTTACCCCGAACTAGAATCGTCACATCATCCGCGTAAGCGGTTACGCTAAACCCTGCGTTGCTGAGTTCTTTAAGTATGTCGTCTATGACATAGAACCTATAGAAGGGCAGTGCCTCTAGTAACCGATTTCCTTATTGAACTGTGTCCGATAGTGGAATTGATATTTCTGGTCACAAGCATCGTGCAAAGCCAATTGCTATTGCTATGATCTACATTTATCTTTTCCAGAGCGCGTTTGATTGCCTCTGTCCTAGCGTTATTGAAAGCCCCTCAATGTCTAAGAAGGCAGATAATGCGAATTCCTTGTGGTGTAGGCTGTACTCTATTTTACCTACCACTTCATGTAGAGCTGTTTCTACCGATTTACCTTTTAGATATGCGTTCTGAGCATTGCACAGATGTCCATTGCAACACTTGCTTCTAATGTGGATGTCGAAAAGCCTTTCAAGTGTCTTGAGGAGAAATGACGAGAGACTGATGGATCTGTAGTCTTTCGCAGAGGTATGGCTTGGTTTACCTGCTTTGGGTATGAAAACCACTCCTACCTCTCTCCATGCCCTGGTATGTAGCCAAATTTAAGGCAATGCATACAAAATTTTCCTGATTCTACCTGTAACCACAGCCGGGGCCTTTTGCATCATATCTGGCAGAATGCCATTAGGGCCCGGCACTTTGTTGACACGACAAATTCCAGGCCTTCGTTGCATCCCTGACATGCAGGGCAGTCCGGCAAAGTCATCAACTGGTAAGTCGCCAAATAGCCCTGACATTTGATAAACGTGTATCGCTTAGGATTCTCAGATGAGCTCGCCGACAAACGAAATAAGGGAACTCGAAGCCAATGAAATGTTAATCGCTTGATTCACTGGTTTGCCTAGAATTCTTTATGGACCTTTTTTGTACTTAATTTAAGTGTCCAGAAAATATGCCATAGCATAGAGAATCGTTGCAACCCAGAAAGACTTTAAGTTCTAGCAACTATCTTCTGTCCAAAAGGATATTATTATGGGAATAATAGACGTACTCTTGGCCGGATTCTGTGCTGCCCCTCGCTACTTTATACGCGAGTAATGCGTATTTTTCTAACCAGGTTAATGTCGCTGTACAAGTTGTAAAATGTAGAGTCCGCTGCTAATCTTCCTCAAAAAATGGGGTTCAAAATTTCCAAGAACATGTCGACACCTCAATTCTTCTGTGTCACAGAATACGACTACGGGAATGGGAGCCACTGCGCCGCCACCAAGTTTCGTCTGTGTAAGTGGGTTATAGGACATTATGGAGCGACTAAAAATTTCCTTTATGACTGTAAAATAAAATTTGAGTAAAATTTGAGTAAAATTTAATTTTCGCTTTCCTTTCCAGACCAATGAAACCCTATCGATTCTAAATAAAATGGCAGACAACAGACGCGCAACCTTCACTCCAAACAGCAATGACACCACGACGCTGACCACATTTGTCGAACTGTCCGGCTTTGTGTTTGTTCGGGATCGTCCAGCAGTAAATCATCTACTTTATTCAGACTACCGTTCGCGTAAATTGAAGAGTTTCGATAACGAAAAAATTCATTGCCCCTTTGCAATGGCCAAGGAACCATTTTTAAAGAAAGCGCGTTCATTTGCCTACCCCAAAGGCACCAACCTGAGTGAGATCTTTGACCCAGAGTATGAATCATAATTTAAGTTTCAAAAAAATATTCCTAATCACTTACCCTTTTAGGCTGCTTAACCTTGTCGAATCGGGAATAATCAAATATCTTGCTGCAAAGGGTCTACCGAATGCAGAGATTTGTCCACAGGACTTGGGCAGCACAGAACGTCAACTACAAAACGGTGATCTTATGATGACCTATTACATCATGTTGGCCGGTTTTGTTACATCTATTGTGGTCTTTACAACGGAATTACTGTTTAAATGCATCAATTATCATCGTTCTGGCAGTACTAATATGATTGTCGACTCGAACGGGCTACTTCGATCGACAAAATTACATGGATGGGCAGCTGTTAAGAACCGAGGACCCTTAAGTCAGAGCATTAATGACGGCAATAGCCTGAGTAATATAACACCACCACCCGCATATGGCAGCATTTTCAGTCAGAACAATAAGAACTCTGTTGTGAATATGAACCGATGGAAGCATGTTGTGGAAAATCATCAGGATGACTCGAAGGGTTTCAGGAGGCTTATAAATGGTCGCGATTATATGGTGTTTAGGAATACGAATGGCTTAAATCAATTGGTGCCCATGCGAGCGCCATCTGCAGCTCTTTTTCAGTACTCATACACTGAATAGATTTATTTGATATTTTTTTGGTATTTTTCAACTGCTATTGTTAAATTTTTTTTTAATTCATTCTTTTGAAGAAGAAGGTTGTGTTGTCCGAAATAAAATTTTTCTTTTCTGTGTATTGAAATTGAAGTATCATCATGGGAATTATGTCCCTTTTTATGGATTACAAAGTTCATAAATATTTCCTTCTTCTCAGTAGTAGTTCGTAACTTTAAAGAGACGTTTTCACAAAATTGTTAACTACTGGAAATGAAACTGAAAGTTGAAAAAGAGTACAAAAAACGGGAAAACGTCAAAACTTATCGAAAGCATACGCTAAGCTTTTTTTTTTTATATTTATATACGAATTTGCAAAGGATGAGGAATTGGACATGTGGAATAAATAATTCCTTGTATCCATTATTATTTGGTACCACCAAAGTTATCGTACTCTCCCCAGGGATTGCCAGAGTGTAATAAAACGAATAAAGAAAATAAATCCCAAAAAAAATGTTTGCCAGGGCGTATATGTACTATTTTTGTATTGGAAACGAAGAACATCAATCATCCTTACATATAATAAAACTGTAGGCATTTTCTTTGTCAGCTAAAAACTCGAAAACTACTGGACAGATTTCGATGAAACTTTTTTTAAATGTTCCTTAAGACTGTGAGACTGCTATAGGCTATGTCGTTTATAGCCACGTCCTTAGGAACAGTTTTTAGCCAAAATGTATTTTTTGAAGTGAAAATATATACATACACATATACCTTGCTACGAATGGATGTTTTTACTTTTGCGATCGTCAAACAAACACATTCGATAAGGGTTGATTTGTTTTCGCAGTGAGTGCTATGGTCAGTTGTATATTATGTAGGTATGTATATTATGATTGTATGTCCGATGAAGGATGGGGATGGGGTGAGTCGTGCGTGCTGCAGAATGGCATGGGGTATATTAATAATCTTCATAAGAGAAGAGACGTATAATACAAAACAGGTTTCATTTCAGAATTTCATTCGATATGTGGTATGGTAATTGTGTTGGGTTGGGGTAGTTAGTTGTTTGGATTCTATAGGAAGAGGGAAGCAAAGGAAAGGAAAGGAAATGCAGTATATTAAACAAGTAGCAAGATCAATGAGAGGGAGGGCGATGCAGAGGGTGCACATTATATATCCAATGCATTACATCCATTATCGCATATCGCCACGCAACGCAGTAGGAACTTTATTCTGATATGACGTAACAGGGTAGGGTTGGGGTAGTTGTTTGGATTCCATAGTTATACTTTGGGGTTGTTGTCGCACATCGAAAGCAATTTTTCTTGAACAGATAGGTACCTACTGTGTATGAGTGACTTACTTCTGTCCAGCCAGTTTGTGAAATCTATATCTATACATATAATAAAACTGTAGGAATTTTCTTTAGCCGTTAAAAACTCTTTTGCGATCGTCAAACAAACACATTCGATAAGGGTTGATTTGTTTTCGCAGTGAGTGCTATGGTCAGTTGTATATTATGTAGGTATGTATATTATGATTGTATGTCCGATGAAGGATGGGGATGGGGTGAGGGTGCGTGCTGCAGAATGGCATGGGGTATATTAATAATCTTCATAAGAGAAGAGACGTATAATACAAAACAGGTTTCATTTCAGAATTTCATTCGATATGTGGTATGGTAATTGTGTTGGGTTGGGGTAGTTAGTTGTTTGGATTCTATAGGAAGAGGGAAGCAAAGGAAAGGAAAGGAAATGCAGTATATTAAACAAGTAGCAAGATCAATGAGAGGGAGGGCGATGCAGAGGGTGCACATTATAATATCCAATGCATTACATCCATTATCGATATCGCCACACAACGCAGTAGGAATTTCATTCTGATATGACGTATGCATTTTTTGAAGTGAAAATATATACATACACATATACCTTGCTACGAATGGATGTTTGTACTTTTGCGATCGTCAAACAAAAACAAAACAAGACTAGCATACGTATACTACACATTCGATAAGGGTTGATTTGTTTTCGCAGTGAGTGCTATGGTCAGTTGTATATTATGTAGGTATGTATATTATGATTGTATGTAACAGGTTTTATTTCAGAATTTCATTCGATATGTGGTATGGTAACAGGGTAGGTTTGGGGTAGGTAGTTCCTTGGATTCCATATAGGAAGAGGGAAACAAACGAAAGGAAATTCAGTATTACAAATAAGTAGCAAGATCTAGGAGAGGGAGGAATTTTCTTTTTCTCCTAAAAGCGCGAAAACTACTGGACAGATTTCAATGAAACACTCAAAAGTGTAATTTTAAATGAACCAAATATAATTTTGTGCGAGCGGGCAAGGCGAGCACGGGTCCAGCTAGTAGAATAATAAAATTGTAGACGATTGGTGGAATTAGGGAGGGAAACACGTTATAAGATTATCCCACTTACTTAGGTTCAGTTCAGGTTGGACTTCTCCAGTTAGAACGATCTTTGGCTTGAGTCAACTCCAAGTTGGTAGAGGTCCCCTTCGACTTGTGCGCGACACGAGAAACGAGCTCTTCCGCTACTGCGTTGTTCCTCCGGGTTGGAATCGATTTTTAATTAGAAAGCTTGAATTTTTTATTGGTTCATAGAGTATACAGATTGGGGTTATGCATATGGAATAGCACATCGGATAAATGGCCGACACGGCTTTGCGGGCAAGTACGTACTATTTTATTGAAATTTTCCATGACCGTTTCGCATAAGGCCCAGTACACATGGAGCAACTGAAAAAATACTGATCAGCGATGCGAGTTGGCAACTAGTTTGCTTTGAGTCATGACATGCGTAATCAAATGGAACGACACACTCGACGCTACTGGTTGAAAACTCGTTTGCGATTCAAAAAAACAAGTTTGTAATTGATTTACATGTCGGGTTGCCTATTGGTTTCAGTTTCTTGTTTGTCGAAGATGAGCGAACAACAGACTAACCTGTTGCTGTTTGAAAAACAAAACGACACTGAACTAACTAGAAACTTTTATTGGTGATGACGATGAGTTTCCTCGTGTGTGGAGTCAAATCACCGCTGAGTCCGTAACTGGTCTCCAACCCGAGTTGCCAAGCGGTTTAGTTTTTTTTTTAGTTGCTTTGTGTGTATTGGGCCTAAATACACCTCCCAATTTCCTCTTTCAAGGAATTGGTGGTCGTGGGCCTGTTTCCATAGCCCTTTGACTTCAAAAAACCCCAAAGAAAAAAGTCCAATGGCATTAAATCGCAAGATCTAGGTAGCCAATTCTGATCGCAGAAACGGCCGATTACACGATTAGGAAATGATGTTAGTTATTGAATTGTTTCTCTGACTGTATGGCATGTGGCACCGTCTTGTTGAAACCACATGTTGGTCACTTCCTTATTTTGTAATTTATGTAGGCACTTAAAACTCGGTTATCATGTCACGATAACGAACACGATTAATTGTTACTGCCTGACCAGCCGCATTTTCAAAGAATGCCTCCAGCCCAAAATCCGCACCAAACAGTCACACGTTGTGGATGCATTTGTTTCTCAACAATTACTCGTGGGTTTTCCGAAAAGTGATAATTTTAACTGTTAACGAAGGCTTCAAAATGAGCCTGATCACTGAAGATGAGTTTTTTCATCATCAGCATCCACTTGTTGTTGTTCCAAAATCCATTTAACTAACTCTCTTCGCATTGCATGGTCAGTAGTCTTCAGTTCTTGAGTCAATTGATATTGAACTTTGGAAGCATGAAGCATTTCAAGTCTTTTGTGAGAACTGGGTTCTCAAAATGCCCATTTCTTGACTACGGTGCCGAATTGATGTTCCTGGACTGCCAGCAATGCTCTCGCGAACTGCTTCGATGTTTTCTGTTGAACCACTTGTGACAGGACATCCAGAGTTTTAAGATCACTAATTGATCCATAATTGATCTCTGAATTTTTCAATTATTCTCTTCACAGTTTATGGTTTTAGATCACTATGACGGCCATATTTTGTTCAAAAATTGCAATCTGTAGCTGACAAACCTTCGTTATTTGTAAAATATTGCTCAACAATGAAAATGCATGTTCTTTCGTACTGCGCTCCATTTTTACTAACCCTGAACTGTCAGCTGTCACATAGTTATTATGTTTGCGTTGGCATCATTGTATGTATTATTAAATTTCGAAAATTACAATTTTGCGTGAATTACATATGGGTCACCCTTTACAAGGGATGTATGCACTGTGTTCTACGTAAAAAAAAAATAGCAAAGACGCGCAGAAGTTCCATACTTTCGCCGCACTGAACCAAAGGGGCTATTGTTTATATTAGCCGCATTTTCTTCGCATGATTGTATGTGTAGTATGAGTATCTAGAAATCACTAAGATATTTATGATCTACCTAGTTATAGTAATTCTCAATCATTTATTATAAAGTCAAAAAGAATTTATTATTTAATTTAATCAATAAATACGTCGGAACCGAGAAGTTCCTATCGACACAACATTGGCGACGAGGATAAATTTCGTACAATATAGAACAACAGAACATAATGACTGGTAAGTGCATATATATAAAAAAAGGAAAAAAAAAAACAAAACTAAATTGTTCGAGTTTGAAGTTTTTTTTTTTAAATGTTCATGTTTTGCGACGACCTGACATGTGTTTTTGTTTTGCTCTGGAAGGAAAAAGAAGGAATAAATGAAAAATGAAAAAGGATTGTTTTTTAATTTATACGATGCGACTTAAATGTTTGCAAAATAAATTATTAGCGAGATGCGACTTAAATGTTTGCAAAATAAACTATTAGCGAGAGCGACTTTAATGATTGCCATATATACTAGGTATATCTAAAAAAAAATACGCAACTTAAATGTTTGCCATACATGTCTCGTTGTGACTTAAATGTTCGCAAAAGATTTAAGAAAATGAAACTATTAAAAATAGTCAGTTCTACGAAAACACTAATAGATAGAGGTCGCAAAACACAAACAGAAATTTTCCATGCACGAAAAAAAAAAGGAAAAATAATAATGGAAATGATAATGATTTTGATTTTTTTGGTCCAATCTACATCATAGTTCCATGAATTACCACCGTTCGACTTCACATTGTTTGAAGAGAATTGTAGTATAGAGTGGAAAAATTGGCACCGGTCGTTCGAATGGTATTTGAAAGCAAATCATATCGAAGATGAGTAAGACAAATTTGTAAAGCTATTACACTTAGCTGGTCGAAAAGTACAAGAATTCTACGAATCTTTACCAATACCAGCAAGTGTAACAGAAATCGCACGTGGACCACTTCACAATGAATGCATTCCACATTTGTCTGACTACGATATGGCTCGACTTACCTCCGCGCAAGAGACAAGTAAAATAATTAAAAAAAAGAAAGTAAATGTAGTATCTAGAAATCACTAAGATATTTATGATCTACCTAGTTATAGTAATTCTCAATCATTTATTATAAAGTCAAAAAGAATTTATTATTTAATTTAATCAATAAATACGTCGGAACCGAGAAGTTCCTATCGACACAACAGTATGAAACTGAAATTTCAATGCCCCTGAATATTTAAGTACTCCAATGATCTCTGACGAGGATCAAGAGAATGCGTTTGAATAGTACTCATCGTACGCCTCAAAAAATCTATTTTTACCACGATCTGCAACTACCTACTTGCTCCAGCTCCAGATCTTGTCTGTACACCTTGCTCCAGCTCCAGATTTTGTATTTCCTGTGACTATCTGTTAAAAACTTTATCTAGCGGGAAGTCGGTAAGGTATTGGAAGAAATACACAAAGTGGACCCTATTGTAAGTGTCGATTGTTAATCGTTGATCGACAACAACTGTCGATCGATCTAGAACTGTGATTGTCGATTGCGATCGATATTTGTCGATTTGACAGTCGCTTGTAGTCGATTACAAAATGTATGATCGATGCTTTCTCTTGGAAGTGCAAAAAATGTTGTGCGTACGAATAGCTAAAATCAATCGGCGCAATCGACAATTTATTGTCGTGACGATCGCTGATCGACAATCACAATAAGGGCCTCAATCGACGCAATCGACAAGATCGCTGATCGACAATCATAATAAGGGCCAGTGTGTCAAATTATTGAAGGGTACAAACGAATTTTGTGACTTTTTATTTTCCTGCACTGTTTGAATGTACGTTTGGATGTAGGTAGTTCAGGCTTTACCTCACCCTGGGAGCTTATTCCCAAATGCGCGGCGGATCGCTTTTCATGGCGGATTGGTATTTTTGTATTTCCAAAAGCTGTCAAAAGCGATGGCTGTGACGGATTGCTGGCGGATTTATTGCCAGCAATCCTCACAATAGCTATTGTTTTTGAATGGATCGAATCGCTTTTGGAAATATAAAATTACCAATCCGCCATGAAAAGCGATCCGCCGCGCATTTGGGAATAAGCCCCCTGAAAGGATCTTGTGGTGACTTGTGAGTCTCGCTAGAATATCATCAAATCTAATTGGTTGACCCATTTACCCCTTCTTCCCCACATCTTTTTCTGAAGCAAATTCCCCAACAAATAAAACGCCACTTCATTTCAATATTAGATAATTTAAAAACTTTTTAATTAAATTTTTCCTACATGTAGTGTTATCAGATTTTTGAAACAAGATGATGCGACAAGTGAGTTTAGATATTTCCCATCATCAATATTTCTTATGTTATAATTTTATTTAAATAAAATGAATTAAAAAAAAACAGAAAAAAAAACAGATGATAACAGTTAAAAAGAAAATAACCGTTATATTCTGTATTATCACGAATTAGAATAATGCACACAATTCAATTGAACAGCTTTACATAGCATCGAAATGGAATCGGTGTGCCTCTTGTAATTTCTCCTGCTTGTCCTCCTTCTTCTCCTTGATGTAGAGCACAAGAATAATCAGGACGATGACTAAGCAAGTGCCGCCCAACGCGACGACGCTCATCAGAATCAGCTTACTGGGTGTGACGAAGAGTTGCGCCTTCCAACGTTGTGGCTCCTCAATTGGCTTGGGCACAACAATGATCTGCGAGTTGGGAATAAGTTGCGTCCAAGTGCGTGACTTGTTTGCCAAGCCGACAGTCAGCGAATCAACGAAATTCGGCGTCCGACCTAGCCCAAAGATGGTGTAGGGTAGCTGAAGCGAAAAGTATGCAGACTGTGGAAGCTGAACGCTGGATCCTCTTTGAATATCGCCCTCTTGTGTGGTGGTGAAGTATTCAATTCGCGGTCCCGGTAGGTTGGTGCCATAGGTGCGCTTCTTACGTCCCAGGGGAGTTTTCTCTGTCGGATTCTTCTTGTTGATCAGCCCGGTGAGGACGATCACCTTTACGAAGTTGGCATCGTAGTCCAGCGTGTTGCGGAAGGCAAGCGGGCGATATTTGCCGTTTGCGTCCTTCTCGATGAGAATCACATCAAGTACACCTAGAAATAATGACAGAGTTAACCGCTGCTTGGCCAATTCGGTTCATTCACTTACCATCTTGATAGAAATCATAAAACGTTCCCGCAACAGTGTTATTGCCCATCGGCGACAGTGCATTCCATTTGACCTCGAACGTCCTCTTCAGCGGGCGATTGCACATGGTGCAAGGTACGTTTTCCAACAAGAACGTCTGCATTCGCTTGGGGCCAGTGATTGTCTTCAGTGTGACCAACAAATCTGGGTAGCCGTCCATGTTATAATCGCCACCCCTAGCCGTGATTGTCTTCAGATACACATCATCGTCAACGGGTTCGACAAATCCCCACTGAACACCCTGGGGATCCTTGAAGTTCACATGAATATCGCGAAAACTGCGACCGTCATGGACGAGTATCGTGGAATTCGCACACTCGTCGCGGAAGCACATCGGCAAGATCTGATTCTGCACTCCTTCCAGCTCCACATCGAGGAACACACTCTGCCCGATGTGCGTCTTTGGCGATCCCACAATACTAAGGTCCACCTTGTGGCTAAATAGAAAACCGTTATTGTCCTCCTGTGTCTTGCCATACCACACTTCGTAGAACTTTTCCGTTTGCACAAACAAATCGGCAGTAAAGTCATGATTGAGATCTAGGTACGCATTGGCATGAGGTATTTGAATGGAAGCGCCGACATTCTGATTATCTGGAGCCGGCAACTGTTTCTCAGATTGAGGTGGTAGACGATTCTTTTGGAATATCCAAAACGTCCGTTGGCCATACTCGTCGACGCCAAAGAGATCAATGATCATGTCACGGTTATAGTCGATGGCCAGCGGTTCGCCCTTGGTCGAGATAATTGAGTCGTTGGCGCATGTTATGAAATCGGATCCACCCCAATTGATGTACACATCGAAGATATTTCTGTCATCATTTTTCGAACGAGCAGTGATCAAGACATCCATAAGCGCATCACCGTCAAAATCCCCTGGCACCACACTGGTAATTACTTTGTTGCTGAATAGACAAAACGGTCCGGGACGAAGGAGAGGCTCTGTTTCAGCTCCTAGAATGGGGAAAAACGAATGTGATTAGGTAAAATAAAGGTTCGTCTTGATGTTGTTGTCGTGACGACGTTAGCCACTACCCATTTGCGCATTATTCGAGTTACGAAAATTCGATAGCAAATTCAAACAACTTTCATGCACGTTCCAATGAAGTCATCCTGGAAACTACATAGCAGACAATCTACACATTTAACAACTTACCCAATAATATCTGAAGTGTTGTAAAGTCATTGCGTATTACAAAAACATCGGTCAACTCATCCGAATTGAAGTCACCGAATGCTGCTACCACTCCATCGCGAACATCGCCAAAAACTTTTGTCGTAATATCGTTGGTTAGGCAGAGATTTACCACTCCGACGGACAATAAAATCAGTATTTGATATAAAAACTGCATGGTACTTATAATTTTATTTCGATTTATTGGAAATTTGTTCACTTTTCATTTGTTTCACTTTGTCGTAAACAAATGATTTCTCATTGTCGTGTTATTGACGGTACGTATTATGTGGTAAATCGATTTCTTCGTACTAACACAAGAGAATAATTGAATGGAAATTAAATGATATTTGTGTGTTATTGTACAAACCAATTAAAATGAGATTATTGTTATCAGCTTTTTTCATTTAAATAAAAAAGAAATTTACCAAAAAATGACTCAGATTATGAGGAAGAAAAAAAATTGTATTGACAGATGGATGAATTTTTCAGATGTCACAATTTGAATAGGTGTCAAGCGAAGTTGGGTGTAGTTACAAAAATATCGAGTATCGAAAGCGGACTGTGTGGCCGTCGCAGCGAGTCTCAAAGTATGCACTATTGGTTCGTTAGAAGTACGCATTAAGTAGGTACTTGATTTTTATTTGAATTGCCGAATTGCAAAAGTTTATTTATGTCGTTTTCGATTGATCGTCCAGAACCGTCCGGAAGCAATCAGAAAAGCGTTCGATTGGCACTCAACTGACAGTTCTTCTTTTGAAAAGAAGAGCTCTGCTCTAGATTCTCTGCTTAATTTACCTCCCCTTGACACCTATATCATGTTACTATCAAAGCAATCTACAGTCTCAGGAGGGGTGGTTTTTGGTATAATCCACACTGGAGTTTCAACGACCTTGCACGACACTTATCCTACGACCCTAGTTCAATGGATATGCCGTCTGATGCACTAACACCGGAATTTCGGTTATTGTGCAAATTTAGAGTCGACTTTCTTTGCGTTCAGGACTAGCTTCAGCCTGGGGGCTTATTCCCAAATGCGTGGCGGATTGCTTTTGATGGCGGATTGGTATTTTTATATTTCCAAAATACTTAGCTATTGTGAGGATTGCTGGCAATAAATCCGTCAGCAATCCAACTGAACAGCTATCGCCGGTGCTGGTGTCTTCGTAGATATCGACAACATTAGACTTCACCACTCGTTAGACCAGCATGCCTCTGTTTTTGAAGCGAAGATCTATGCTATCCTGATGGCTGTCGAATATATTGTTAAGAATAGGTGGCGGGGTCGGAGTATCGGAGTATCGCTTAAGGCCTTGTTCAACCCTGTAATCCGTTCTGTGAACTCGGTCGCAAGGCTGAACTCTTTGACTCTTGTCTAGGTCCCAGGTTACACTGGGATTGCTGGCAATGGGATATCCGATTTCACGGGACCAGAACCTGTGCTGGGTCTTCCTATGTCCCCGATCAGGGCTTCCATTGACGATTGGGTCTCAAACGAACACAATTGTGAGTGAAATTCGAGTAAAATGGGTACTTAGTACTTAGTACTTAGTACCTAACCCGACAAAAAAACAAAAAAAAAACACTTCCTTTTTGATTATTTTGTTTTTGTATTTTTTGTTGAAATGTTTTATTTTTCTACTTAAAAAATTGCTTACAAGATGAGGATAGCATTTTCAATTGTTATTCATTTTCATTAAACTTCTCGTAATTAATCAGTAATTTAATAATAATTGAATTTTAACAATACATAATATAAGTAATATTATACTTGGTTTTCTTGTTTCTCCGTTTCTCCCTAGTTTTATAAATGCTTTGTAAATGTTTTTGTTTTTTTTGTTTTTTCCTTTTTGGTTTTAATTTTATTTATATCATAATTTTGTGAATTTTTTTTTCTTTATCAATGAGAAGACCTTTAATTTGTGTGGTTCTTTATTTATTTTTCTCTCGTAACTGGCTGAGGTTTATTTTTATTCTTATTTTTTTTCAGATAGTGACTAGATACGCGAATGAGTAGGATGATTTTTTGTTGTTTGATTTTTATATGTTATTCTTAAATATTATGTACTTAGGTTTGTTGTGTTTTTTTTTTGAGAATGATTTGAGTAAAGGTAGTAAGTAGGTGATGAAATTTGTTTTTTTTTTTTATTTTCCTTTTACTTGCTTTTTTCTCTTTTAAATTTAATTTAATTTAATTTAATAATTTAAACTATGGAAATATACAGTATATATATATATATAATATTTTTCATCTTTTCTAGTAAAATATCGTTTAATGTTATTGATGTTATCTACTTGTTATTTCAGTTTTTTTTTTTTTTGTTTTTTGGTTTCCAATTGAATACCTAAGAACCTAGAATTTACTTATAAAAAACCTATGAACTGATAATAATTTATTTCTTGTTAAAATCACTCAAATAAATATTTATAACAAAATATATATGAAATACGTTATCTTACTTAATTTATTTAATATTCACATTATAAACTGAAACTGAGAAACTATTTTTTTTATGCCTATACTTTCTAATCATCGTTAAACATTTCTACACTTAAAATTAATTGTTAAAAGCACTTAATTTTTACAAATAGTTGATGTTAAATTATTATTACTTTTGTTGCTCAATAATTTAAAGTTGCTTGTTTTTTATTTTTTCTTTGTTCCTTATAAAGCATTTATGCATTAATCCAATGTTTGTGTGTGTGTCTTGTTGATAGCGCTATAAAAATGTTTCTTTTCGTTTTGTTTTTTTAAGAAGCGTTGTAGAGCTTCCGTAAAAATGTCAATCAGATTTGAGATTGAATTAAAAATTATTACGAATAATCTCACATTTTCAAGGGCGAAAATAGGAGTTTTTGAAGAATATTACTGTTGTGGAAGCTCTTGGGTTGTTTTTGTTTCATTTTTTTATAACATTTTTTTGTGAATATATTTGTAATAATTTTAAATTATTTATAATTTTTGTTCGATGAAAAATTATTGGAATATAATGATTAAATTTTTATACAACTGCAGTCGTTAGTGGAGTTTTGGGTTTTGTTTTTTTTTTTAAGGTAGTTATTTATGTATTTTCATAATCAAAAAATACTGTACTTTTTGTTAATCTAATAACAATGATATGGCTGCAATTTACAAATAAGATATGTTAATAGTAGTATTAATTTTTGTATACTGTTTTGTGGTTTAACAAATCGAAATAAATCTAAACCTAAATAATTCGAAATTAAAATAATCAAATACTAAATGGAAATAATAGTTTTCGTGTCAATTTTGTTTATATTTATTTTACATTTTGTACTGCAGCAATAATTTATTATTATTATTATTATTATTAATTTGATGTGAGAGTGTATATTTGTATACTATATTTTTAAATATGTTATTATATATTTTTGTTTGTTTATTTTTTAGAATGTGACTACCATGGTGATAAAAATAATATTATGAAAGCAAATTATATAAATTTTTAAAATTGGTAATGCGTTATATATTGGTTTTATTGGGTAAATATCATTATGTATATAAATATTTATTTAATCTTTTTTTTTTTATTTTATGGAAGCGTAGCTTTATGGTTTTATTTTTTTTTGTTCAGCCAATTAGAAAAAGAAAGTTTTCTATTAGTTAATGTGTTTATGGAATTTTGTTCTTAATATTTAAGTTTTTTTTTATTTGGTTGGGGTGTTTCAATTACACCAGTAACACAATTTATAAAAAAATATGTTTGATCTCCTTTTTTTGTTTTTTAGCTAATATTTTATATATTTCGAGTTGTTGTTTTTCTATTAGATACTATATTTATTGGCGTAATTTTTTTTATGATCTTTGTGTTGTTTATAATATTGCAAAACGTATTCACACTATTTATATAAAAATTCAATGGAAACTGGATGATTTTTCTAAAAAAGACGAGAACACTCCGAAGAACCACAAAACCAATCGTGCTTTAGGTGGTGTTTGGGTGTATATGAATAGGTTAGGTGCTGATTGGCGTCAGCTTGTCGGTGCCCAGTTATCAATTGGGCTTATTTCACCTTCCCGTGGTAGGTACTACGGGTTTTGTCTTGGCGACTTGCTAAACTTATAAGCGCGATTGGCGAGCACGAAGAAAATATCAACAGTATAATGCTCCGCCGAACTTGGCAGGCTGAACTCAATGAGTCTCAGAAGTCTAACATAAGCTCCGCAAAATGAGGACTTTCGTCGGATTATTTCACTGGATTGAGGTCAAAGTGACAAATGAGCTACCTCTAACAGATTTAGAACTAAGATCCTGAGGGTTATTCCAAAATGCGCGGCGGATCGTATTGAAAGCGATACTTCGATTTGAACCGTCTTCGCTCGCTTTAGCTTATTCTTAAATGCGAATTGTGCTTTCCAGACTTTTTCAATTTCACTTCAAATTTTCAATTTATTTTCCCAAAAGTTTGACAGCTTTTTCCCGTCACAAGAATTTAGTTTATTTTATTCGGAATAAATCCGCCAGCAATCCGTCACCTGAATAGCTATCGCTTTTGAATGGATCGAATCGCTTTTGGAAATACAAAAATACCAATCCGCCATGAAAAGCGATCTGCCGCGCATTTTGGAATAAGACCCAGTAAGGATTTGTCAGCATTAGTCAGGGTGCTGAGAAGAGAGATGGTGACCGAAGAAACTTTTATGGCCAACGGCTGTTGTTACATCCCGGAAATGGGTTACTGACATTGGAATTTGTGCCCTGCTGTCCTAGGGTCAATCAATTACCTGGCCCTCTAGGTTGGGGATTGATCGTAAATCACATAAAATCGAAAAATGTTAACGAAGCAAACGAGAGCAAAGCGGAAAAAGGACAAATGACATTCGGATCTGATCTAAGACACTCAACATCGACAAATCAGACAGAAACCTCCAATCGACAGCTATATTTTCTGTTGTATCCTGAATGAAAGACGCCCGTTTGGTTCAGCAGTCTCGTCAACATTTTTAGGTAGTTTTAGGAAAACCTGAATAATAAAGAGTCCAAGTTCTTAGCAAAGTTTCTTGGAAATTAAAAAGCAGCGCTAAACACAAAAATTGATAGATTCAAGGCCGAACCAGCTAGACAAGGCCGTGGTCTATAACATAGATCAGTGAGAGACCGCACGATCAAAGGATAAATAAAACTTATTATTGAAAACGCTTTAAAAGTCCCTAACAATAGGTTAGGAATGATGTTAACAGCTCCAAAATATCCAGACAAATTTGACCAAAACTTCATGTTAAAAGCACAAACAGACATCTATCTATAAGTAGGAACAGAATCAACTTTATTATCAGTACGGTGTCCTCTAAAACGATTTCTTAGGGGGAAATGACAGCTTGAAATATTTTTACCCAAAAGTCAAACGTTCCAAACATAAACAAACTGTGTCGGTGAAATAATGTCTACTGTTGCAGTGACGTGACAAAACATCCTACGAAATGTTTTGCATAGATTAAAAGAAATTTTGCATATAAGTAGCCTTGCACCCGCTCCAAATCCAATACGGAATCCACGCAGGGGTCAACCCCTTGTTAATCATGCCTAATGTGACCATTTCACCCGCTTTTGGCCTCTTTTTTACCTAAAAACCCTCCACCCGCCACCACAACCATTTTCCCGCTTTTTGATAAAAAATCGGAATTTAATTCTCTTAAGAATTTTCTTCCTTCCTTTTTTTCACTACGTTTGAAGATTTTAATAATTAAAAAAACGTATAAGAACACTGATGGCAGAACTAAGCTGCCGTAGACAACTTCAGTTGGCATAAGTGCGCGAAAATTGCAAATGTCATGTGTCAAAGAAACAAAAAATTTTATTCATTGACATTCGCTGTAAATACAACGGTAAAATTTAGCAAGAGACGCACGAATTTCGAGATGCCGAAAAATTCAAAAATTAAAAAAAATTGTAAGCTTTCGCCATCGCCAGCATTGGAAGCTGTTTTTCCGTATATTAAAAAAAAAACAGATGACATTTATTTTTAAAGATTTATATTAGATTTTACGTGACAATACGTGAAATAAACTGTTTTCTACTATTTTGCACGAAATTTTTGAGGTCAGAATCTACTTTTGGTAAACCCGCCAAACCCGCCAAAAACACGCCCGCTTTTAGCTTCAAAAAACCCGCCGACGAAGGGTGAGAGAAAATCATTCTTCAACTCCTGATCAGCCCTAATGTACCCGGCCCAATGCCCAAAAGGAAATCAAAGTTCGCGTTCTGTGGATCCGAACCATATTGCAGAGTCAATTTGGCTACTTGCCTTAGGTCTAACTAACGATTGGAGACAATAACTTCGTCTAAACCACTGGAAAATGTTCCGGGTTTATGACAATCCATAAGATCAATTAGAACTTACAAGGAATTCCTCAACCTAAATAAGTATCAGAAAGCTGATGGTGGGCTTTCTCACAGGCCATTGTGACTTGAGACAGAATGCAGATTCTGCCTTAAGGATGAAGAATCATCCGAGGACATTCTCTGTGATTGCCCGGCATTTTATTGGTTAAGAAAACGTGTCTTTAACAAGGATATGCGTTTACCAGCAGAGCTTAAAAACTCAGATACAAAGAATATTTTGCCCTTCGCTAGGGAGGTCATCCGTCTCTTACAACAACTATATCCCTCTTCGATACAATTGATCTTTTTAGGTCGCAGTGTCAGACAATTGGGCAGGCAACTTAAAAAAAAAGGTGCCCGGCCCAGATTTTCTGGAATCAGCACCGTACTCACTCATGTGGTATCATAATGGACCTACAACTTCCGTGGGTTTAGAAAAAGCTCTCTCAGGACGTGAACCTGCGTTGGGTATGCCTGCATTTGTGGTTAGAACATCCATTGATACTTGGGTTTCTCGTGAACACGAGTGTCGGTGGCGTGACTGTGCTGGTTGTAGACAGACCAAACGACTGCGTCCGGACATCTGCGAAAGGTCCGCGTCTTTCCTTCTGTCTCTCAGGGGAATCGACTGCAGACTGCTTGCGGGCGTATTTTCGGGCCACCAAGCTTCTATGTATCCCAACCAAAAAAGATCCAATAAACTCCGCTGAAGAAGTTGGAAAATACCGACGAAACGTAGGGAAAACAATGGAATAGTTCTTTAATTATTCGCATTTAAAAACAACGACAAAAAGCCCACAACATATATACCACCAAGCTTTTTCCAAACACTTAAATGTATTAGGCTTGAGTGACACCACCATCTGTCCTGCTTGTGGAGAGGTCGACGGTACAGCGGAACACTTCCTCTGTAGTTATCCTGCCTTGGCTCGCATCAAGTGGCGGATTTTTGCGGCTGACGTGGTGAGTGATAAACATCTAAACTCTTCATCTCTGAAGCTCCTTCTCATCTTTCTTCGAAAGACAGAAAAACTAAGTATAGTAAAGTAAGGTGTCTGTTTGGCAGTACAATGGACCAGTAGTTGTGTCTGAGTGTTCCATCGGATAGTAGCAACCCCCGACAAGGAAAAAAAAACTTCCGTATACGTGTGTGTTCTAAAACAACCACCTAACCTAACCAAAACCTCCCAATAGATGCAGACACTTTCTATAGGCAAAATTGTAATTGTTGTAAGAAATCGCCACTGATGCCCATGAGCGCTACTGGTTAGTTCGTGAAACCACGTACATACCACCTCCACGTGCAGTTGAGTATAGCATAATCTGAGTTCATCTGAGACTACAAACCTAAATTCGTATTGGATGTATTAAAGTTCTAGAGTGTTGACTTCTTCTGGTCTATTCTGGCATTAAAAAAAATGTCTTCTCTATCTTTGTCTATGAGTTACTTAAATTTGAATTTAAATATTTATATTTTCAATTATTCTATCGGACTTGTTTTTTGTTTTGTCTAAAATTGCTTTTAATTAACATGTCTTTTTTTTTTTTAATTATTTTTTTTTAAACGCTTTCAAACTATTTTACATAATTTTGTTTGCAAAACTTCTAGGTATAAATAGATTTGTTTTCTTTTTACAATACGTTCCAAATTGCATATTGCGTGAGTATTTTTTTTTTATATACATACCACATATGTATATTATGATAAAGCAAATTAATAAATGTATGTATATATAGTATATAATATGTAATTACTTTTTTGTTTACAAAAAGAAAAAAAAAACCTTTTCTTCCTTTATTTTATTAAAAGCTATTTTGTTGTAATAAAAAATTAATAATCAATATATATATATATATATATTTAACGTCTTTCTACTTCTTAATTATTGTTAAAGTTGTTTATCATTATTATTTTTTATTTATGTTTTTTGTTTAGTATATATAGTGTGTATATATAATATATTTGTTTTTTTGTTTTTCTTGTTGTAATATATTGTATAAATGTTAGTATTCCATTTTGTTTTTGTCTTTATTTGGTTTGTCTATATACATGGCACTAAATGGCTTATATATAGTAATAATATATAGCTTGTTTTTGTTTTGTATGAAAAAGAAAACAATGCTTTTAATATTAACTTTTGATTCTCTTTTTTTTTTTCTGTTTTACTTAATTGTTTTGTTTTTTTTTTTCTGTCGGGATTGAATGAAATTTTCTAAATTTATTTTGGTAGTTTGAATTTTTGTTTTCTGGTGTGTGAATTTTGAAAATAAATTTGTTTCCTTGTTTAACGTATATAATGGTTTATGTGTTGGTTTTATTATTATTATTACATTATTCTTTTCGTTTTTACATTTATTTTTTTTATATATATTTTAGTAATGTATGTATATAAATTTATATCACATGATTCCAAAAAGGTTTTTGTTGTTTGTTTGTTTCTTATTTTATAAAAATGTTTATTTATATGTAATGTTTGAAAAAAAAAAACTGTAGTTTATTGATGTAAAAAATTTATTTTACAACAAATAAAATTTAAAAAAAAAATTATTTTAAGCACGCATAAAAAATATTATTGCTTTTTATAGGGGGAGTGGGGGAGGGAGGGCAAAAAATTATAATTCTGTTGTATAGATATTTTCTTATTGAAAAATCTTGTTGCATATTTTACCATATAACCATATTGCGTTTATTTTTACATTCAAATCCAACGAACAATAATTAACGTTCAGATAATAAAATTATTTATAAAAGGCAACCAGTTCATGAACACTTTTAAGCCAAATTACCTTGAAGTTTTAATAGTTTATGCATTTAAATTATTACATCAAAACACTACTTAATTTCATAAGTAAAAAAAAAATAAGAAGAATAAGTACACAGAATTGACGCAATGGCTTAAGCAAAAACGAATTCAACGATGGAATTTGTAGATGACACTGTCAGTTGTTTATATTGCGACTTTGATGAAATATTTGTTCGTCTTTCAAGACCCAAGGCCAATGTGAAGTTTTCAACGCAGGATTACTTTTTTTACGGTTTTAAATGTCATTCGAGTAATATACAAAAATAGAAGTCGATTACCTACCTTTCATTAGTCTGGACTTAGTTCTGGCATGCCGCCATTGCCAGACATTGACATTTCAAAAAGCACTTGTTGAAAACAAAAGAACAATAGTATTCCGTTCTTTTTTTATTGCAAACTTGTAACTGCCGTTTGTGAAAATCGCGGCTAATATGTACTCTACTTTGGCAGGAAAAAAATGTTCTCAATTCAGTCGGCATAAAATTGTTAGGCTCCTTCCATTTGTTCCAAAACAACAACTGACACAAATGCATAGCTGTGAGAAGCTATTAGGCCTTGCCTAATGCCTATATGAACCTGTTGCGTCAACTATTTATTTATTTTTGTTAATTCGACGAGCTCACAATGAAGAGTTCTTCATTTTTCTCTGAGCGATTACGTTATATATTCGTCGTCATCAACGACTAAAAAAAAACGACGCGACTGTTTGGCATTTGCGTCGAAAAATAAACGTCATTTGAAATGTCAAAGAATGTGGATTGCATTTTTTAACGTTTTGTGACGCCATTTGTCGTCGATAATTTTGAGGACGACTGTGTGATCAAGCTACTTCATTTATAATTAACGAAACGACAGTAATAATAATATTTCAGAAATATTTCAGATCACAAACAAAAGACAATTTTAACATTTAGTGAGAGAAATTGAGTAAAAATTTATGTGGAATATAATTGTTCAGAGAGTCGTGTCCTTTCAGTTACGCAATGCGAAATTCCAAACGGCTCGAATGGACAGAGATGTTGTCAGTCATTTACTTCATCTATTCGTTTCTACTGCTATCGTGGAATCCGCCGGAAACGTCTCCTTATCGCCATGTTTTGGGAAAAGTAGTTTCACTGCCAAACGGCTGTCTTTTATTTGTCAATACAAATTTGTGTAGCCGCCATTCGTCTGAGGCAAATGAAAAAAGTTCCTTTTAAAGGTGATTTAAATGAAAAATGAATTGTTTATAATAATGGATACGATAGCTCCATTTTTGAAAGTAAAAGAGGAAGAACGAGATGAGCGGTGTCTCCAGAGAAGAATACGAGACAGAAGCAGTGAATGATTTCATATAGAACCTCCGGATGAGATGTGTTTTTAGAAAGATAATTTTTGGTTTTAATAAAATTTAATATTGCACAGATTTATTATAATCTGGCAACCAAGCCAAGCTATGAAATCCGCTATGATTTTGATGCGGTGAGAAATGTCATTTTGTTGGAGAAAAATTTGATTTGATTTTGAACATTTTCAACGATACAGTGGAACTTTATAATATTCGGCCCTATCATGGTATCCGTTCCGAAAGAAAAATTCTCCGATTTGGTACGAATCGGAGAATTTTGCTTCATGGTAATCGTTCCGATAAGCTGTTCGGAACATTTCTCCGACAATACGTAACGCACACCGGCAGTCTACGTTTCAGTGCGATGGGTTGCGTTTTTTGCACCTGGTTTTGACAGCCACACGTCAATTTTTCTCCGATTGTCTCCGACATCTGTTCATCGCGGAAATATTTTAGTGAATAAAATGCGTTGATGCATGATCGGAAAACGGATACTTTGAACGCAAATTTAGTATCCGACCGGATTTGCGTTGCGGAGAAAAGTACTCTCCGAACGGATACCATGATAGGGCCGCTTTTTTTCTGTAAATAATTCCCTCGAATCTACGATAGATGTGAATGGCAATAAGGGTGTCCATTTCTTGTTCAAATTTACTTTCCCAAAGCTTACACAAAAACGGCTTCGACGTTAAGAAAAGACCATATTTGGGTTTACGTAGATATACGAGTACTTACTTAGCACTTATAAAAATTCAAAAAAAAAAAAAATAAATAAAAAAAAATTCAGGCGTAACTGGATGCAGCTAGCTAGGAACCGAGCTAGCTCGATGGACTTGTTGGTTGAGGTCGTGCTCGTGGTAAGTGTGTAGGAAATCAGTTCTAACGATATTGAGCAAAATGCATTTCCGAGGTAGAACAAGTCAGATTTTTCTGCTTCTTAAACTTGAGTGTAGCTCGAAAACGCATTTTCCGACCTGAGCAATAAGTTTCTCGAACAACAAGTTTCTCGAAGTTCAAAATTAAATTAATCACCCTTATTCTACGTGGCGTTTATATTAAACGGCAGCTGGCGTTTTTTGAGTCGAGTCGCTTTAGTGTCGTTTTAGTATCGGTATTCTATTCCTTGAACGCCTCCTCTCTCATTTATTTTACATTCCACATGAGTTCCACACCAACAACTGATAGTTGACAATTAGGTATCTATGGCAGCAAAAGAGGGATTTTTTTTGTAAATTGTTTAACACACGGAATTTAAAATCCAAACAAAACCAAACGAAAAAACTGTTGAACAGTCCTAATGGTCGCGATATTAAAACAGTTTAAATCAAGAAGACGAGGTTAATAAGCTGTTCGTATTCTAAACTGTTGTAGGTATTTATGTTTTGTATTTTAAAGTTCCAGTCATTTTAAAACTGGCTTCGATATTGCGTTTTCTTGCGGTGTGGGGAATGATTTTAATTTGGGTTTTTCCCAACCAACCCTTAGTAAAATCATAACAGAAATGTCTACCATTATCGAAGAATATGCCCAAAATGGATAAACATGCATTACACGGCAGAAAAATGCAATTGTGCAAAAATGATGTTTTATACCAAAAGGCTTGAATTTCATTTGATCGGGGTTTGTTATTTTCACCCTTAATAATGAGAATAATGAAATCACTGCATAAATATAAACAATTACCAAAACTCACATGTTTTTTCTTAAATTTGCATCCTAGTCGTTTAAGAATTTGTATTCGATAATAGTCGGCGTTTTATGAGTCGTTTTGTGCAACTAAAACGACAGTCAGAATTCGAAAACTGTGCAGAACTTGTGTTCCACACTACTTAAACGCCACAATGTCGTTAAACGACATAGAACGCCTAGAAACACGCCACATGTAATACCGATTTCAAAAAACGCCATTTGTCGTTTGATATAAACGCCACGTAGAATAAGGGTGAATAGAACATAACATATATATGTTCTCAATTAGAACTTAAGAACATTATCTAAATTTGAAAAGCTCAAAAACGCATTTTACTTTGAACCCACTTAACACATTGTATGTGTGTATGTATGTAATAGAGACATTAGCACAGGCCTCGGCCCTCATTGAAGCTAAGCTCTGGGCCTCCGGGTATCGTAGAATAGCGCCAATACAAACGGACAAACTAAACCCGTAAATAAGCTGATTGAATAATTACAGAGACGTAAATATTCAAGGTTCTTATACATATAACATAGGGTGTGGAGGTCCCATTTGTTGCAAATCTTGAAATTACTTAGATCGAGTTCTAAATTTCTTTCTTATAGTTTCTTCATCAGCTCGTATGACTTTAGCGAGTTAAGGGAGCATATTCTTGAATGATTCCATAATTTGGAAACTTCTTGAATCCTGACGCTGAGTTTCATGTCTTTCTTGAAGAAGTGTTCTTCTTCATTATTCTTGTAGATTATTATTTCAACTACCGTAGCGAAGTCTCCAATTGTCAATAATAACAACTAGAAAATTTACATTTTCCAAAATAAAAAAACAAAAAAAAAAAAAGTAGAAAATTGAATTTTTATGTCTTATTTATTTGACATGAAAAACCCGGATCTTACTTCCACTTTGAACCCACTTAACACATTGAACCTATATTCTAACTTAAAACCGACAAGTAACATCATATCGGTTTAGGGAAACAGCCATGTCATCAATGAAATCTGAGAATCCATGACGCGGTACTAATAACCATTTTTAAGGCTTCTTAAGTTTTAAGAACTAAAAATGGCAACATTCTCCATATTATCTGCCAGGTTCCACATTTCACTTTCACTCGAAATGAAATCGGAAATGAATTTTTGTGTACTACATTTCATTGTATTCGATTACGATTTCAAAATTTTCGGAATTGATTCAAAGTGAAATTGTGATTTCGAAAAAATTTCGAAGTTTCCGAATCGCTCGAAATGCAAAACACTTAAAACGAATTCACTCGATTTGCAATAGTGAGGTATCCGTCGGAACGGAAAATACATCGATTTCATACGATTTTGCTTTACGATTTGCAGTGAAGTGTTGATAAATGAAAGCAATAAAAAAACTTAAATACAACAAAGTAATTGGTTGTATTTGTTGCTTAAATTTGTGTTTCCAGGGCAAAAACAAACGAAAAAAAAAACACTAAATAGGAAAACTTCGATGTACCACGAAACAACAGCATGTCAAATCAATGCGCCGTCTCAATTTAATTATTCTTTCTTATTCGGATACCTCGAATGTAATTCGAGTCTTCGACAGAGTATGCGTTGTGGAGAATTCTCCGTTCCGACGGATACCTAGCTAAGGCCGATTATAAGTAAGGCCCTGTCACAAAAGAAATATGTACCTAGCTTTCCAATAAATAGACAAGAAGTGGCGCCCAACAAGACGGTTTCTACTCCACTATTTATTGAGTATGGCGATACAAATGGCACGGCGCGGCATGCAGCTTTTTCTCGTAATCAGCAATAAATAATTTGAAACTGTATTTTTAACAGGGTATTCACTAATAATCATTTTCAGTGTTAAGGTTAAATTTTACGAAACTTACAATAACAAAAAATGGTTATATTAGTAAAGCCCACTAAGATTTCACCGAGTTTTAAATTTAACAATTAACTTACTCCTTCCACACTGATAAATATGTTTTTGCTACAAACCCATCACAAAAAGAAACATCTAAAAACGATTTCAAAAATAAAATAAAACAAATAAATCGATTGTGTGTTATTGAATATTTTAAAATTAATTATTCATATTTATTTAAAGTATAAAATATAATATGTATGTGTATTGTATTGTGTAAATAATTCTTTTTTTTTTTTAATAAAAAATACTGTTTGGTTTGGTGAATTTGATGAGTTTATATAAAAAAAAACAAATAAAATTAATAATAATGTACATAATAATATTAAATAACTATTACAGTCTCTTGTTGCAAATTATATTGTTTATTTGTATTGTGATTTTTTTTTTAAATAACAAGTATAAAATAAAAATATATGATAAGTGTGATTATTTGGATGAAATTATATAGAGGTCTAAGCTTATAATGGTTGGCTACATTTTATGCAATGGCACTGATTCGACTAGGTTGAATATTATGTAAGAAATTAAATGCAGTTCAGAAATGTTGGTTACATACTTCATAATATACCTGGTTATAGAGCAGACAGACACAGAGAACAAGTGTTTTTCCAGTGATTAAAATTCCCAGTTAGAATTGCAACGCTGCAGTCACTGATCTTACGCTCTTGGCATATAAAGACAAATGTAAAATGTACCTTTGTGCATAGACAATTCCGTATACTTTTGCTTATATAATAAATAATACATTCATTTTAATATGGAAAATGATTAGGTAGTTAATTTTTTGTGAATTCCTATTGGCATTGTTAAGCATTAATGTCTTACGCTGGGCGCCAATTCAATAAATATTTTATATTTTGTTGTTAAGTTTAACGATTTATTAAATAATCTGGGTGATCACAGAATCCGTCGTATTCGGAATTTTGCTACGAACCGCGAAAGAACTATCACAGAATCCGTTGTAGTGGAAATGTTTCGTAGCAAAAATTTCCACTACAACGATACGAATTTAATTCGTAGCAAAAATTTCCACTACAACGACGGATTAAATTCGTACCAAAAATGTCCACCACGACGGATTCTGTGATAATTCTTTCGGGGTTCGTAGCAAAATTCTGAATACGACGGATTCTGTGATCACCCAGAATAATACCGGACACGGACAAGGATTGCACGTGAGAGCATTTTTTTAACGCTACTGATTCGATAACAAATTCAGGCATTCATTTTGTTCAACAAAACACCACTTCTGTCGTTCTCTCGGACAATACATGAAACGTTTTTCTGAATGTTTATTCCACTAGGTTCTAGTACACTGAAAGCCCGTGCGTTCATGTTTACATTTTTAACCTAAGTAATATCGGAAGTATTCGATAGTCATCGTTGACAAAATTTGGCGCTCAACAGAGGACTCCATTGAATGAGATTGGTTGGACAAGATAAAGAAAAAAACACTTTGAAAAGTAGACAGAAATTGAATCTTTTTTTGTTAAGAAAAAAAAAATAATCTGCTTCTGCCCTATCATGGTATCCGTTTCTACACAACGCATCAACGGATTTTGTTCACTGAAATACATTTCCGCGACGAACAGATGTAGGATACCATATCGGGTAGAAATTGACGTGAGGCTGTCAAAAATAGATGCAAAAAACACGGCCCATCACAAAACTGCCGGTGTGCATTACGTATTGTTGGAGAAATGTTCCAAGCAAAGGCTGTACAGTGTACATTTTTAAACTGTAGGCAGTGGCGGTCTATTTAAAGTGGTTTTTGTCAAACTAAGAAACCCACCACTGCATTGATTATGCTCAATCAGCCTCAATTCAATCCTTACGTAAGATGTAAATCCAGAAACGTCAAATATGTGTACGGTTAAGTATACGTATAGATCTGGCATCACTACTCCCACTCGGTTTCAATGGTGATGTCAAGCATGTTGTTGTCGCTTTTAAGCTCTATTTTGATTATTTTCCATACATACATTTTGGTGCGTGGTTCAAATGTAATGGGTAGATTGATATTTGTGACATATTAGATCTCTCTGTACATGTTTTGAGGCCGTTTGTTGATACGACTCATATAACGATTTAAGTTCCACATAAACTCTTACGCGAAACTTTGTGCCTTACAAAAAGTAACCCATAATTATTTAAATAGAACTTAAATTGTTATGAGTCGTATGAGCAAGCAGTCGTATAGACCACAGAAAGCATCGACATATTACAAAATTTCTTTGGTACTTTTTTTAGTTGACGTTTGCGCATCACGCAGCTCGAAGGACACTTTAAGTGTTAAAGAAAACGACATCTGATGACTGCTTTCAATGGAAATCACTAATGAGCCAGACAAAGCGAGCAAGGAAAGTGGATGCCTCCCTCATCGTTTAAAAACTAGCTTACTTCAAAAAGAATTCACTTACTCGCGGGAATTTACCGCAGATTTGATCCTCCATCGGCTATTCAAAGAGGCGGAAAAATACTCTAGTCAGTAAGAAAGGGACTCATTCATTTGTGCGAAGAAAATAGCCCTGGAGTTTAATGAACCCCTAAAATGAGTGCTAACATCAACCTTCCAAAAAAAAAAAGCGCTAGAATCCCTCCAGTATCGGATGACTATGAAATTCGTAGTGAAGTACATAAGGGTTGTATACTTTGGCCTCTTGTTATTTACAGTAGTCATCGGCGACATCTTGGGTGCATTGTCAAATAAAATTATGGAAATCCAACAAATGGTCCACAAATAGGAGCGAACGAGGCAAACTAAGTGGCTCTAAGTATTTGCAATTCCAACTAATCGAATCTCTAACGAGTTATATCAGAAAACTTGCCAAAAACCCATAGAAATTACCGTACGAAATCGAAAATGGCAATAGATAATGTCACACATTTTGGCGAAAAGATGACTGCATTGCAAAATACGCCATGCAGCGGACTCCATTTGATCGATCAGGCAAAGCAGTGAGAAAGCCACGATTTTAATTGGCGCCCAACTAGTTCTTCAATTGGCGCCCAACAGTAAGTACATCGTTGTACATGTAAATGACTTTTAAAGAGACCCACACAATTTGAGACAACCCATCTCGAGAAAGAGCTACATACACCGTTCTCATATTAAACGTGATCTATTTTGAAATTAGTAAGAAAATGCGCATAAAATTCAGCAACCAATCCATCAGGCCTACAACTAATAATATTGAATTCCCGTACAAAATGAAATCAAAAACCAATAACACTTGAAGAACTAATAATTCTATACATTTATACTTGTACATATCTGTAAAAAAAATTAACTAAAACTAAAGGAACTCAAACAGTTTTAAAATGCAAAATGTTTATAATATACCTACTCGTCTGCTTATTTTACACATAAAAAAAACAAGAACACAATCTCTTCACCTTTTCTCTTGGTTTATGCGAATAATATCTATGTATGCATGGTTTGTATATATATAGTGTATATGTATATATAATGAATTCATGTAAAAAGCCTCTTACTTTAGCTATATATGTTTTTTTTTTTTTTAATTTAATTTACAGAACCTATAATTATATGAAAACAATAAAAAATAAAACTTTACATTTGGTTTAATACCAATAGCCCACTGTCGCAAAACTTAACTGGTCTAAACCTATCGTTAGTTTGAAAACAGAAATAACCTACAGTACTCACACCGACTGGGCTTTTGTTTTTGTTTTGGTTTTGGTTTTTTTTTAATTAAAACTAATGAATATGTTGTTCACAATAATTTCGAGTATTTCAGTGTTGCGGGTCAGAGAGTTGCGCTTTTGATGCGCGAATGTGTGCATAACTACTTGTCCTACTAACTATCACCTTACATCACTCACTGATCGCCTCGAAACCTTCGTTCGTTGCTCTTTGAACGCGAACGACTGCGTCGTGATCGTGGCGCCCAACGGTTATCACCTTCCGATTCGCTATCATCCGAGCTATTGCTGGCGTTTGAGGGTCCCCCAGTGTGGTTGGTATTCCGTTCGCAGGACGATGAATCTCCTGGGGTGGTTCCGCCGCCTCCATGATGGTTTCTGTATATCCGTCGGGGAAGATTTAACTGAGCTTGGTCGGCGTGTCGGGCGCCATTTGCAGCGGCTAACAGACGCAGATTTGGATTCACTTTGGACGCTGTGTCTGGAGGACAGGGTGGTGGTGGTGTAGCCGGTTCGAATTCTTGATCCTCAAAGAATTCCATGTTTACGTTGCGGTAGTACTCCTCGGTTGGTTCGCCGCCCTCGTTAAAGTAGGAAGCCTCGTTGTCGCGGCAGAATTGCTCGTAGAGCACGGACCCAGATTCGTACTCGTTTTCGCTGTAAATGTTCTGGTGATGGGGGTCCTGCGGGTGACGGTATTGATGTGATGGCGGACCTTGTTGGGGATGTTGAGGATGTTGTGGATGCTGTTGATGTTGTGGATGCTGTTGGTGCTGAGGGTGCTGTTGATGCTGCGGTGGCATTTGCGAATGCTGGGGATGGTGATAGCCGCCGGTTTGGCGCTCTTGCATCCAGTTTTGTGGGAAGTTCGGGATCGGTGGTGGTGGCAGTGATCCCCACACCGGTGGTTGATGGGGCTGTGGCATACCCTGCATGCCGCGACGCATTACTTGTGGCGACAGAGCGGCGGGATTGGTGCGTATCGTCATATTGCTCATCGTTTTGTAACTGTTGTACGGATGGTCGGGTGGAGGTGGCAGCATATCACACATGTTCATTGGCATCCGAATGGGGGCGTTGTATTCGCTGGAACTGGGGCTCGCCGAACATTTGCGGCAATCATCAGCGATTGAGCTAAGACCTACACCCATGGCGCCACCTGCGCCTCGTTGCAGGGTCACCGTTGCGTACGGCTCTGGCGGTGCAGATTGTCCGATGTTTATCTTTGGCATGTTAACCGTTGTCAACTCGGCGTATTCAGACTGCGGTATCGCTGGGGGTGGTGGTGGCACAGCGTAGGTGTGCGTTGGCTTAATTGTTGTATTATTCTGCATCCATAGGGTATGTGACTTATCTGCCAGCGTCGAGGTGAGCACTGGCGCTGGATAGGAAGCCTTCAAATTGCGCTTATTACGCTTCGCCCAAAAGACGGCAAATATTGCACCGCTTATTAGACAGATACCAAGAATTCCAAGCGCAATGCCCGGCATCCAAGACATCGACCATGCACTTAGCGCTGGATCCGTTCTAAAATGAAGGAGAGGTTAGATTTGACTACATCGCACTCGTGTGTGTACTTACTTTGGTGGTCTCGCGATGAAGGATGGATCGATATGAAGGGGCGCAGGTGGGCTATACGGCCCCAGACCGCCGGCAGTCAATGGGGCCACTCGAGCGATGTAACGACCACCAGGACTGAGGCTGTTAATAACCACCGACTGTGTGCTCGCATTCAGTGACATTTGTCCCAACAGCTTGTTGGTGACATTCGATTTGATTTGAATCTGCAAACAAAAAACGTCAACAAAGGATTCAAATTGCAATCGTGAAACTCACCTTGTATCCCGTCAGCTCTCCATTGATCAGATGCGTCGGCGGAGGTGACCACCGCACATAAGCTGCAGTGTTGTTTATGACACCCACCCGCACGTCCGTAGGTGGTGCTGATGGTGGGCCGTCTAACGTCTTACCCTTTCGCAGATTCGATATCGTTCCACCGAGGCCCTTGGGCACGGTGGCAAATATTTCGTAATTCGTGTATGGCTTCAAGTCCTCGAGCCGGTGGATCTTCTTTTCAAAAGTTGTCCCTGTGGACAGGTACTCTTTCGACAATATGCGAACCTCGGCGCCATTCAGATAGATCGGACGGTAGTACAGGGTTATACCCTTGCTGGGGAATAAATTCGTTTGAGCATACTCCCAGGTGACATCTAAGGAGCTCGACGAAACCGGAATCACTGTCGTAATCAATATGTTCTGAGTATTTTCCCAACGACTGTTGAACGATTCGGGAATTTGGAAATCGCCTTCGGGATCGGTGGGAGACTTGACGTGTATATAAATCTTCTTCACTACACTTCCGGCTTCATTGATCGCTGTGCAGGCATACCAACCCTAGAACAAGGAGATCAGAAAATTGTCTCAAAGTCGATATCTCAAGACTCACCTCATCCCTTTTTTGGATATTCTTCACGACCAGCTCACCAGTTTTGCTAATCTCAAAGTTGGGCAGCTCTGGCGGTGGTGATGAGGACACATCGATGAATGATGTCGTTTCGGTAACCAAACTATTCACATCCACGTCGTCCTCCTTCTCTTCGTCTGATATGACAATGCTGCGGCGTGTGCGATTGGACGACAGCGCGTTATGCCGTTTCGATCTAAAGCTCATAATTTTAGCTTTAGCCAGAAGCTCTTGGCGAGCTTCCTCTTCCAGCATCTGAGAGATCTCATCCTGCAAGTTCGCTACTATGCCCTCGGAGAGGATCTTGTCCCAAATCGTAATGGTCTTGGGCCGTCCCGATGCTTTGCATGGAAGGTTGACCGTGTCGCCCTCAGCCACATCAACATCCGTCGGAGCGTCAGTTATCCGTGGAGTGGCTAAAAGAAAGAAAACTGTCAGCTCTTGCCTTTTTAATTAAAGTACTTTGCTGCCTTACCGAATACGCTGAGCTTTATCGACAATGAAATGTTGCCTCCCTCGTTGAAACCTTTACACGTGTACGTGCCTTGATCCTCAGCGCGTGCATCTTCAATTCTCAACGTGTTGTCCAACAAAATTCTCGATCGCCCCTCAGGTAGGGATCCCCCATCCCGATGCCACGATGCGATTGGTTTCGGATCACCCACCAATTCACACGCAATGTCGACTCTTTCGCTTTCTATCACCTCGGTGTCAGTAGGACCGCGCACTATCCGCGGTGGAGTTAGCACCTTTAGTGCCGCCGGTGGTGCGTTCTTTCTTCCCGCCATATTCTGTGCCGAGCATTCATATTTGCCCGCATCTGACACTTGCACCTCCGAGATCATAAGCGAGCCCCCTTCCACCATAGAGAGTCTATCAAAAGCAGAACGTTAGAAAAGATGCGCTGTTAAAAAAATCTATTTGTTTACAAACCTTTTTCCACCCAAGTCTAGCAACTTGCCATCCTTATACCACAGCACAGATGGCTCTGGAATTCCTCTGGGCGGTGTACAATTCATCACGACGGGACCGCCTACCAACGCGATCGAATCTGAAGGCTCTGATCGAAATTCATCCTTGAGAAGAGCTATTTGCAGAGTGGCATTGTTGCTGGCAGCAATGCCCGCTGAACTTTTCGCCTCACACCAATAGATTCCGGCGTCTTGTTCCCGTTTGTTGTGCATAACTCTGTAACGAGAGGACATTATAAACAAAAATTTAATAAACAAGCAGTCTAGGTCCTTACCTTAGAAAGAAAAGAGAGCCCTCGGGCAGGATCACCCTCCGTTCGGACGGAACCAATGGTGTTCCATTGTGATACCAAGATATATCGGGCTGTGGCCGACCTGTTGCTTTGCAGTTTAGTGTGAGGGGCTCATCACGGGCCGCTATCGCATCGGCTGGGTGTTCCAATATTCGTGGTCGTTGTTGAGCTGTAAATGAAAGCAAATAGCGGTTGAATTTTTATGCAAATAAATTTGATGTTATAAGAAAATGTTCTATAGCAATAGGATCCAGCTTTATCATAAGTTTGGACGCAGCGATCCGAATACTTAAGGTGCTAGATGAAATAAGGTTGATAAAACTATCAAAATGGATCAAATCCGGCCACAAGTGCTTAGGGCCATAGGTGAAGAGGCAGTGCAATTAAATTGACTTGTAAAGACCGTTTCGAATAGGAAGACCTTAGGATAAGTCATTTGTCATTCTTCACTAATGCGTTATTCACACGTGGGTTGTCCTACCCCCAACTTCAAAGCGCACTTGAAAGATTTGTAGCCAACTGTGCTGACACTGGGATGAAGATAAATTTAAACAAGTTTGAAGGGATGGTCGGTCTCCAGAAAGCCTGTTGTTACTAGAGTTCAAGTATTTTATGGTATTTTTAACTTAACGAGCGAGGTGGACAAAGCGAGCACATATGTTGCCTTGAATGCGCTTATGCCCGCAACGAAGACAAGGATGCCGATTGGAGCTCATCGACAAAATTTACGAACAATGTCCTAAATATGACGTTAAAGCCGTTTTGGGTGATTTTAACGCCAAGAAAGCGAATGAAGTCATCTTTGATAGGTCGATAGGCATAGCCTTCACGGCATCACCTCCAAATTGACTACCGCGGCCAAATGCCTACCTAGGTCCTACCACAAATTCTAATAATGACATCTCAGCAGAAATTAAAGGAAGAATAACTCTGGCCAATCGCTGTTTCTTTGGGGTGCTGAGAAGACAGTTGAGTAGAGCCCCACATAACTAACAACTAATTCGATTCTGTATAAGACCTTGATCATCCCAGTCCAACTTTATGGCGCTAAAGCCTGTTCTCTATCTAAAGCGGATAAAGGTATTCTCGACGGCTTCGACAAAAGGATTCTTATTAAAATTGTTCGTCTTGTTTGCGTTGACATTTTTTGAAGAAGGAGATTCAACGACGAACTATACATTGACCCAGCATCACCAGCTTAGGCCATATATGGCGGATGAACGCACAAATGATAAGCCCCATTAAACTTTCGAGTCTAACTCGGAGGAAGACTTATTGCCTTAAGTGGCGCCCACAAGTAAATAGAGGCCAACTACAAGTTTCTTTTTAAAAATGCAATAAAATGAACAAAAGTAAATATCATCACCAGCTTAGGCCATATATGGCGGATGAACGCACAAATGATAAGCCCCATTAAACTTTCGAGTCTAACTCGGAGGAAGACTTATTGCCTTAAGTGGCGCCCACAAGTAAATAGAGGCCAACTACAAGTACATATTATGCCTTTATAAGTAAGAGCAAACATTCCCATTAATTTTGGAACACAACGTCGCGTCGTTCAGGCGGTTGCCTCGGCTGGCTTCGCAGTAGCGCATTCTGTCACTCCAATTTTTCAAGACCTTGTTAATTGTTTCGGGCTGTAGATCACGGATTGATTGGATGATATTGGCTTTAAGTTCTTGAATCGTTTTCGAATTATTGGCATAACATCGGTTCTTCATGGTTCCCCACAAAAAAAAAGTCCAAAGGGGTGAAATCGCAGCTCCGATGCGGCCAATTGACATCGTCAAGACGGCTGATAACACGCTTTGGGAATTTGCTGCGCAAAAGATCGATTGTGGCACGAACTGTGTGGCATGATGAGCCATCCTGCATGAACCTAAGGTCGTCCAAATCCATGTTTCCAATTTCAGTCAAAAAAAGTCGGTTAACCTGGCTCTGTAACGCCCACCGTTGACCGAAACGTTGTTTCCAGCCTCATTTTCGAAGAAAAATGGTCCAATAATGCCTCCACCACTCCACAATCCGCACCAAACTGTCACTCTCTGTGGATGCATTGGCACCTGTACGGGCTTTTCGAGCCCCAGATGCGACAACTTTGTTTGTTAACGTAGCCGCCGAGATGAAAATGCGCCTCGTCAGAAAAGATGATTTTTCGCCCAAAATCGCTGTCCAATTCAAGCTGCTCTAAGGCCCAGAGTGCGACTTCAATTGCTGAGTCAATTGGACCTAATCCGAGATCTGCGTGCAGAATTCTCCTCAGGCTAGTGCGTGGAAATGTTGAGCTGCTGAGATCGATGGCGAGTTGATGTTCGTGAATTGAGTCTCACACTTACGACGACGGGGACCACGGAGTGTTGTCCACTATCATACCAGTCCCACGAACTTTTTGCACAAACTTGCGTACAGTGGGTGGGTGCTTCATTTCGGCCAAAACTTATTTTCAAAAAACGCACAGTTTGGGCTACACAGCACTCACTTTGGAAATAAGTTTTCAATATTTCCCAACGTTGTTCAAGCGTAAAGCGACTCATTTCGTTCCGCGGAGTTATGATCCTGACTTTCTGTCAAGATTTCGACCGGGAAACAGCTGTCAGTGTCAAAATAACCTATGATTTAAAAAGAAACCACTCGATGGCCCACCCTGTACTTCAGTTTTTCCCTATTAGTATTGAAACATTGCAAATAGGAAGATACGTGAAAACCAGCTCGAGTTCGTTTTAGAAATATCTGTGTAACCATTTTTTTGAACGCATGGAAGGGACCTACAATTTTATCCCAAGTCTTAATGTCTGATTCGGCTGGAACTAGTATTGAAATCTTTGATATTCAAATTATCAACTAAGCTAGCTCTGGGACATGCATTCCTCGGCGTTTGCTGTTCTATTTGAATTCGTTGTTTAAGGCATACATCTCTATGCCTGCGGAAATATCCCTTCTCATTTATCCGGGGTCGGAAATACATCAGTGTCATATAATGTAGCTCATCTCGAGCGTTTTAGACCTTACTCAGCTTCTACAACTCGGAGTTTGAGAAATAGCTGCGAAAGTTCAAGTATTTGGGATGGCAATTAGCTTTAGACAGCCGGTTTTTTGATGCTATACCCGTTTATGTTCTCATCAGCCAAGCAGTGACCGAACGAAACCTTTCTCTAATTATTCATCCACTTTAGTCCCAGCTCGAAAGGGTACTTCTTTACTATCCTTTGTTCCGCAATTTTGTTTAAACTGTTATTTTATAAAATTGTGTAAGCTTCCTTTTCACGTCTCTGTATAATATGCCAATAGAAACGACATCCCCTACACGTTCGAATGTCATAATCGGGTCGGGGGGGCCAACAACAAAGCAATCCAAATTCCGATTCCGTACGCATTTCCCTTCGAAAATTCCCAATGTCATTGACATTAATTCCCATGCACACCTCAAAACTTGTACGTGCACGCACACGGCCTGTGCTCCCTGCTGATATATAGTTAGGTATGTTGCGTCCCGGACGAGGTATAGGAAAAACCATTTTTGTTCAACTGGAAAACACCGTGCGTAACTCCTTTCGAGGGTTGGTATAGGTAAAACCCCCACCATCCCCCACCTATGTATATACCCAGTGTGGAAATTCCCTTTGGACTTTGATCCAAATCAATATGTGCCTAGTATCAGAGGGAACAACGACAGCAACTCTACCACCGAATGTCATTTCGAATGGAATTGTGTCTACTCCGGACGATGTCGACTGCTGGCGAATATTTGGGGTCGTCGTCGGTCGCCTGATTCTACCTAGAATGGCTTAGCCAGGTGGAACGACAGAAGGAGGTAAGTGAAATTATCATTCATCCCCCGAAAAGAAATACGAAAATTCTGTTTTATTGTTGTTCGTCGCTGTATGTGATGTGAACATTTGGGGGCGGAATGTGAGTGAACGTCTTCTTTCAATCTCTCCCCACATAAGTTGCCGCCGCCGCCGCCACCGCTGTTGCCACCACTACTCTCCTGGTAAGTGCATCAGTTTATTGCTACATCAAAGCAAGGGGCACGGCCTCTCATGCAGAACATATGGCCGACGACCGGGTCTAAAATATGAGAGCCGACCTAACCCTCACAACAGATCGTTTTTCGTCGTTCGACTCGACTCTCATCATCCTGAGTGGTATGGCACATCAGACAGAGGACAGAGGACAGAGGAGTCGGCATCGTCATCGGCATCGCCCTGTTCCTTTGGCAAAAAAGGGACGCACGCCACATGCATACGAATTTATTGGATAGCGTAGTTTTGTTGTTTCAACCATTTATCCTCGTGTGACTTGGGTTTTCCACGCTGGCGACGCGACGGTCGGTGAAAAGTTCTCTTTGTCTGCTTTTACGGAGGAATGGGGGAAAACCTTAATTTTTCCTCTTCTCTTTCTTTCGTCCTTTTTCCACCATTCCCACATCGCACTGTGCTTACTGTACACAGTTTTGGCAATAAATCGCTGCAGTGTTGTAGTTATAATTATTTTGTCTGCCATTTCAAGCCAGGAATTGTTGGATTGTTCCTTCAACATTCAGCCATTCAGGTGTTATACGTTCGCGTTCGTGTATTCAGGCAATAGATTATTTTTCACGAGTTTATTGAAAGATTTCGCTGTCAAAGGAATAAGAGCCGCCGCATACATACGCTGATGTTGAAAATGTTTGACACGTGGAATTTTAGTTGCAAATTAAGTTTTGAGGTGAAAATTAATTATTGCGACGTTTTACAAGAAATGCCATTTTCTATGGGAGTTTGTAGACCTCGTGGCAGTTACCAGTTACAACCTTGAAGACGAAGCCGCATGGCTTGTAACTGAAACTTTGCGTGTTATTTTGTACGATGGGAAATGTGAAAATTGTCGAAGAATGGAAGTTGTAATGTGTTTGGAGGGGAGACAAGATTGTAGAAAGCGAAAAGTCTAAGCCAAATGGGATCATTATTAAGCTGCAACTTCGCTTATGTGTGGAATTAGAAGAAGTCTGCGCTTGAGATGTGACGCACTATTCTATTAGGCTCTCCAGTTAGCCCGGTCATTAGCTAACTTCTTCCAGTTGCGCACTCCAAGGCGGTTTCCTTATACAGAGTGGGCCATCTAGTGGTTTCTTTTTAAATCATAGGTTATTTTGACACTGACAGCTATTTCCCACTCGAAATCTTGTCAGTATCATACCTCTGCGGAACGAAATAAGTCGCTTTACGCTTGAATAACGTTGGGAAATATTGAAAACTTATTTTCAAAGTGAATGCTGTGAAGCCCCAACAGTGCGTGTTTTGAAAAGAAGTTTTGGCCGAAATGAAGCACCCACCGCGCAAACAAAATTACCGCATCTGGGGCTCGGAAAACCCACACGTTATTGTCAAGGAGCCAGTGCATCCACAGAGAGTGACAGTTTGGTGCGGATTGTGGAGTGGTGGTGCTGGTGGCATCATTATTGGACCATATTTCTTTGAAAATGAGGCTGGGAACAACGTTTCGGTCAACGTAGGGTGTTACAGAGCCATGTTACCCGACTTTTTTTTACTGAAATTGGGAACATGGATTTGGACGACCTCTGGTTCATGCAGGATGGCGCGCCATGCCACACAGCCCATGCCACAATCGATCTTTTGCGCACAAAATTCCCAAAGCGTGTTATCAGCCGTCTTATGCCAATAATTCGGAAACGATTCAAGCACTTGAGGCCAATATCATCCAAGCAATCCGTGAGCTAGAGCCCAAAACCATCAAAAAGGTCTTGGAGAATTGAAGTGACAGAATTCGCTACTGCGAAGCCAGCCGAGAAAACATCGATCAGACATTTTTAATCGACTACAAGCGACTGTCAAATCGACAAATATCAATCGCAATCGACAATCGCAGTTGTCAATCGATCCACAGTTGTCGATTAACGATCCACTATCGACACTCACAAGGGGCCTAATTTTTTCATTTTATTGCATTTTTAAAAAGAAACTTGTATTTGGCCCGCACCCTTTACAATATGAATGTCCAGCTCTTTTTAAAATTGAGAATGAAGAACTTTTTCAATGAATAACTGGTTCCGGATAAAATTAGAAAATTCGTTGCTTTTAGTATAATTAAATACATTAAAGTAGAGAATTGTCTTAAGAACCATTCACATGAGTGCGAACAAAGCACTTTTGATGCATTTCTGAACAAAAAATTTTACATTTTACTATTCCAAGAGTAGGATAATTATTTATTCCATTCAAATGTATTAAGAAAACAAGTTTAAAAACAGTTTAAACAATTAAATTTCGAATTGCAAGCTTTTTGCCGCGAACGAAAACACCCTCGGCGTGAGTTGTCAAAGTTTATTCGCAATCCACATCATTGAACCGCGTTCCACAAACTAGCGAATAAAAAATTCGTTCGAACTTAACCACAAATTAAAAACAAGTAAAAGTGTTATCATCGGCCTGGCCGATGCTTTGATACCCTCCACTGCATAAAAGTCATGCAAAATGCTTGCCATGCGTGTTAGTATGTGTCTAATATTAGTTTTGTATGGTAGGTAGCAAAACTACTTTACCGACATAGACAATTTTCAATACCAACCTGACGACGGTTAAAAAAAGTCCTCTCACAAAATTTCATTCACCTAAATTAAGTCGTTTGGACGCTATCGTGCTTTAACAGACAGAGAGAGACGTGTGTTCAATAGTGGTTTTGTATGGGAGGTAACAGAACTGCTTGACCGACATGGACCATTTTTAATACAAACTTGAAGGCTATAAATATAAGACCTCTCATAAAATTTCAGTTGCCTAAGTCGATTCGTTCGGACGCTATCGTGATTTCAACAGACAGAGAGAGACGTGGGTCTAATAGTGGTTTTGTATGGGAGGTACCAGAACTACTTAACCGACATAGCTCATTTTCAATACCAACCTGACGACGGTAAAAAGAAGTCGTCTCACAAAATTTCATTCGCCTAGGTCAATTCCTTTGGACGCTATCGTGCTTTCAACAGACAGACAGACAGACGGACAGACAGACAGACAGACAGACAGACAGACAGACAGACAGACAGACAGACAGACAGACAGACGGACATGGCTAAATCGATTCAGAATGTGATCCTGATTCAGAATATATATACTTTATAGGGTCTCCGGTGAATCCTTCTTGGCGTTACAAACGTAATGGCAAAGTGAATATACCTTCCTGTGGAGGGTATAATTACTGGTAGAAACTGATGGTTGAAATTCACGAACTTCCGCGACGATAAAAAAAATCTTCATGTGAACGGACTGTCAAACAAAAGTCGGGAATTTTCGTTCGTTCGTAGGTAGTTGGTTGCTCTCATGTAAATAGTCCTTAAGCAATTGATCAACATCCACCAATCGTTAAATATTTTATAGGAACAAAATGAACCACTATCCAAAAAAAAAAAAAAAAACAAAACCTTTGTAAATTCCTAATAGTATGGGAAACGGAATTAAACTATTCGAACATGATTTTTGCGTTACATCGCAGTTTCTTTTATAAATGTCTCTGCTGACGCAATTCTATTCAAAGTGAACCCTCCTCCATATGCAATTGTAATGCGTAATAGAAAAAACTACAACCCTCACAGAAAAATTCAACCCTCAGCAAATATACCGACATAATATGAAAGCGGAACAAATTTACGACTTACAGCCGGTTGGTGTTATAAATTAGGTATCTGTTCGGAGACCCATCGTTAATGTACAGAGGACATGATTTGAACCCGTAAGCTAATAACATGAGTAACCTTCGGGTGTAATAATAGACAGTCCCAGGGTGTCTTAAAAGGAACCTCAGAATATAAAATTATCCTTGCTTGCTTGAAAACCGCTATTTAGCTGTTGAACTATGTGAACGGAAATTAAAGTGACATGTGTAACCATTTTAGTTATAATTTGACTGCTTTCAAATACCAGTTTGCACATTACGCTATTTAGCTAGCAAATAACCGCGTTCAATCAACCAAAGAAAAATACAAGTAAATCTAAAGGACTATTCACATGACAGCGAACGAACGAATTAATGAAATGCGAAAACAAGCCACTTTTAATGCATTAATATTTTATAAACGGAAAAGTACACATTTTACTATTCCAAGAGTAGGATAATTAACTAATCCATCAAAGCTTATAAGAAAACATGGTTAAAAGGAGATTGAATAAAGAAATTTCGACTTTTAGCCGCGAACGAAAACATCCTTGGCACGAAATGTGACAGTTTATCACACATCATTAAAACGCGTTCCATAAACTAGCGAATAGAACATTCGCTTGAACTTAATCTCAAATTGGAAATGGCTGATAGAAATTTGCTGAAATTCACGAACTGCCACGACCAAGAAAAGTGTTCATGTGAATGGACTGTCAATGTCAAAACAAGCGAATATCCGTTCGTTCGTAGATAGTTGGTCGTTTATATAGTCCTTAACCATTTGTACGCGATGGACGCGAATGCTGCGGCCTGCAAATTCTTCGAATCCACGCCCCGAGGGACGGCGCACTGGAGGAAGGCGACGACTCAAGTGGCGCACGCAAGTGGAAGGGGACCTTAACCAACTTAGCGTGCGAAACTGGAGACAGCTGGCCAAAGATAGTCTTGGCTGGGGATTTTTGTTGGTTGAGGCCCAGGTCCACCCGGGACTTGTAGCGCCACCTTAAGTAAGTAACTGCTCTAGGTTCCACATTTCACTTTCACTCGAAATGAAATCGGAAATGAATTTTTGTGTTCTCCATTTCACTGTATTAGATTTCGATTTCAAAATTTTTGGAATTGAGACAAAGTGAAATTGTGATTTCGAAAAAATTTCGGAGTTTCCGAATCGTTCGAAATGTAGAACACTGAAAACGAATTCACTCGATTTGCAATCTCGATTTTACTCGATTTCTGCAGCATAGCTGTAAGTAACCATTTGTACTAGATTTAAATTTTTTGTATACGTAGTCGCTATACCCATCTAGCGATTAATGCAAGAATCTTAATATTTCGTTCGCGCGTTTTACATTTCGTGGGAGTTTTGCTTTTTTTCTTGAGGACGTCTTTTCTTCATAGTTGGTAGAAAACAGCATGCTCGGTATCTTTTTCTTCATCTGAGCAGTTTCCTATAGTCGCAGTGCCAAGATTGGAGCTGCATATGCAAAATAAGGTAAATCCTGGAAAAGACCTACGAATTTCAAGTCGAAACTAACCACCTATTCATTGACTTTAAAGTCGCGTATGATAGCATACATCGTCAGGAGCTAATAGCGATGGCCGAATTCGAAATCCCGGCAAAACTGATTCAGCTGTGTCGCGTTACGCTGTAAAATACACGCTGCAACGCTGCTCTTCCGAACTATTTTAAACATGCACCGGATTTCGGCAAGGAGACGCGCTATCATGCGACTTCTTCAATCTTGTACTGGAGCAGATAGTGCACAGAGCAGGTGTCAACACGGAGGGCACTATCTTCAGATATTGACATCATCGGTCGCTCCCAGCGTGCCATTATAGAAGCGTTCACGGCGATTGAAGAACAGCCCAAAGCCGTCGGCCTTGAGTTAAATGAGGACAGGACTAAGTTCTTCATGCTTTCAACAAACAAACAAGCATCTGTCAATCTCCCAGGACAAAACGTCACCATTGATAGCAACAATTTCGAGGTAGTTAAGGAGTTCACCTACCTCGGAGTAAACATGAACTCCACGAATGACACCCTAGTGGAGATCCGGCGAAGAATTATTCTAGGAAACCGTTACTACTTCGGTTTGGCGAAACAATTGGATTCAAAACTCCTAACTCGAAGGACGAAATGTGTGCTCTATACAAAACCCTTATTCTGCCAGTCCTGCTATATGGCGCCCAGTGCTGGACGATAAGCAAGAAGGGAGAGCTGATACTGGGCTTCTTCGAAAGAAAAATACTTCGGAGGATTTTTTGTCCTATGTGCGAGGAGGGCGAATAAAAGAGAAGATACAACCGCGAACTCTATGAGCTGTACCAAGATGTGGATGTAGTCAAAAAAGCTAAAACACTTCGACTAGTAGCGTTGTCCAAGCAGCAGAGTTCGTGGCTTTGACAACAGCAGCCCGTGAGTTTGTGGTAAGGGCAAGCAATATCACCTGGAAGTATTACCTTCTTTATCTACAGCCAGACAGCAATAAAAGCCATAATTGCAGCAGAAATAAAATCGAAGCTTGTGAAATGATATCGCAAATAACTCAGGGTGCTTGGTAAACAGCACAATGCATCGCTCTGCTGAGTTCCGGGATATGAAGGGCTATCCAGGCAATGAGAAAGCAGACGAATTAGCTAGACAAGGTTCGACAGATGTTTCACAATACTCTGCGGTACCACATGTAGAAAACGGGCTTGACGCAGGAAGAAATTTGCAGAAGCTGCCTAGGTCTCCAACACATCAGGTACAAATTCCTAAGGAGTCACTTCTTCTACGAACTAGACGAGCTTTCCAGCACATCAATAGACAGGATAATGAACTTCATTAAAGCATTTATAGACAGACAGGGTTATATTGGGACAACCTCTCTTCCCGACGGGCATCACAATGTGTCAGTATTGACCTGAGTGTGCTCAGAGTACCTACTTTCGCCAGCCCAGGAACCCTAACCTAACCCATACATAACGTGTCTTTGTCTCTCTAATATGCCGCCTCAAAATCGAAAAACAGATGATGGTTACCAATTTGGAATTCTGGCTTTTACCCAAGTGAGAATATTTGGTCGGTTGCGGACTTACCGAGTCTAAAATCGAAGTCTAATATGTTTTTTTCTAAATTGTCGCCCGACTAAATTGTTAACACATTATGCTTGTAAAATGCAGTTGGGAAAATGTTTCGTGCAGCAAATCTAACTATCGTGACGGCAAACAATAAGCGTGCTTAAACGAGTTACCAGTTTTAGAAACCTTTCAAGCCAACCGACAAACCTAACCTAGTTTAGTTACGCCGAGTATGTATATCCCTTTCTCAAATTAAGCGCTGCTGCAACACGCATAAAAATCATTAAAACAGTATTTTTTTTATATAAATTCTGGGTAATTACCCGCCTAAGCCTTGCATACTCAAATAAAGTAGGTACTCAAGAATTGCTACTCTTGACCCGTAGTAAGTTCCTTGTTTCACTCCAGCACAGGAAATTCACTCTCTCATTTTGATTGGTGACAAATGCAGACAACTTCTCAATCACTACCCTACAGTATGTATACCTAGTCCCTACTACCATTATGTAGTGCTATCTTGCACAGCTACTGGGTAGTGTATGTGTATGCGAAAAACACTCGTTAGCCAGACGAATTGCATCTCAAGAAGCCCTTGATGTGATTAAGCGTGAAAAAAAAATGAATAGCAAAGCAAATTGTACATAATCAGCAGGCAGTCGTCTCCTTTTTGAAATTACACCAAACCAAGCCATCAAGATCGTTAAGCAAGATTAATGGAACGTATATCTACAATCTACGTCCACAGTAATTCTTAACACTTACTTACTCTCGCTTTAATACGGCATTAAATAAAATTTATTTGATACCGAATAACTTCTCCCACGATATAATAGGTAGGTATATCTGTCTCGCAGTGCGTATTTGTATTCCTTTGTCACTTTGGTATAAAAAAAATATACTACATTCAGCGACAAAGAAAAACTTCACATGCATTTTTGAGAAAAACGAAACCATTAGATTTTTTTGTGTATGCTTTGTTAGGAAGTCCTTGAAAATTCCCAGGATTCTCCTAATAATCTAGGTTGTGAATTGACTTGTCCACTAATATTTTTTCAACTGACAGTTTCTGACAGTTTGCATGCAATCGCATCTTTGGCAGGAGGTGGAAACCAAACCCCAAAAATAATGAACGTACAGGGTGAGTCAAATGCAAGCTTCTTTTTAAAAGTGTAATCAAATAAACAAAATTAATTTTTTTCCATGTATTATGGCTTTAAGAGCAAACACTCCCATTAATTACGGAACACAATGTCACACAAGTGGCTGGCTTCGCAGTAACGCATTCTGTCACTCCGATTTTCCAAGACCTTTTTCTGGTTTCGGGCTGTAGATCACGGATTGCTTAGATGATATGGGCCTTAAGTGCTTGAATCGGTTCCAGATTGTCGGCATAACATCGGTCCTTCACAGTTCCCCACAAAAAAAAAGTCCAAAGGGGTCAAATCGCAGCTCCGAGGCGGCCAACCGACATCCCCAAGACGACGGATAACACGATTTGGAATTTGGGGCGCAAAAGATCGATTGTGGCATGGCCTGTGTGACAAGGCGCGCCATCCTGTATGAACCAGAGGTCATCCAAGTCCATGTATTTCATTTCAGTAAAAAGAAGCGATTAAAATGGCTCTGTAACGCCCACAGTTAACCGAAACGTTGTTCAAAGCCTCATTTTAGAAGAAAAATGTCGTTCGTGAATTGAGTCTCACACTCTCGGCTACAGCAACCTCATTCTCGTCTATCTCGGGGACCATGAGTGTTGCCAACTAGCATACCAGTCTTACAAACTTTTTGGACAAACTTGCGTACAGCAGGCGCGGTTTTGTGCTTCATTTCGGATAAAACTTCTTTTCAAAAAACGCACTGTTTCGGCTGCAGAGCACTCACTTTGGAAATATGTTTTCAATATTTCCCAACGTTGTTCGAGCGTAAAGTGACTCATTTCGTTCCGCGGAGGTATGATACTGACTTTCTGTCAAGATTTCGAGCGGGAAACAGCTGTCAGTGTCAAAAAAAACCTATGATTTAAAGAGAAACCACTAGATGGGCCACAGTAATTGTGCGGCCAATACATACCGACATAATAAATGGCAGCGTAGTTTGGTGGGAAGGGGAAAAATCCCAAATCAATGATTAAAATACAGAGACTATAGCATGTATAGGGACAAGCAGCGCATTGAAAACCACACCTACACTTGAACTGGAGGCAATTCTCAATCTGACGGCTCTAGATTTATAAATGGAGGAGTGCCCTAAGGATTAGCCAAACTAGCACTTGGTACCCATGAAAATTTGGGCCACGCACAAATTCCAGGGAAATAAATTGGAAACGTTATCACTTCTGACTATATGTCTCTCCATTTAAACTTTGATAGACCATTCCCTTGCTCTTATCCATTGCTCTTAATGGAATGGAATACAAATGAACCCACGAAAAGAAACTCAATATTAATCTACAGAGATGGATCAAAGATGAGCTGTGGAACCGGTGCCGGTATATTCTCGGAGGAATTAAATATACCCTGCTAAGTCAGGATTCCTGATACCACCAGCGTCTTCCAAGCAGAGGTTCTAGCAATCGCGCAAGTGGCCCGTAATGTGTCATTGTTGGCAATACCTAAGCTTACTTAGGCGGCTTTACAGTTCGGGGTGAACCGAGGCCTCAGCTAACAAGCCTAACATTGCCTCCAGTTGCGCACTCCTAGTCGGTTGAGGTTGCCTTCGACTTGAGTGCGCCACTTAAGGCGAGGTCTTCCTCTACTGATGCGCTGTCCCTCCGGGTTAGACTCGAAGACTCTATGGTCCGGAGAATTTGTTCACATCCGCTCTACATATCCTAGCCATCTTAAACGACTTACTCGCAGTTTTTTGACCAGGTCGATGTCTGGATACAGCATCGACGAACTATACGTCGTTGAATCGTTGGCAATACCACGAAACGATAATACCATTTTCATTGACAACCAACCGGCTATGAAAGCAGTATCTGCTATTAAAATAAAATCCAAGCTAGTTCACCGCTGCCGCGAAGAGTTTAGGGTTCTGCTGGGTCCTTGGACATAGTGAAAAAGTTGGCAATGAGAGGACTGATGAACTGGCGAGAAATGGGTCTACAATGAATCATGATTGAGCACTATCGTCGATCAAACTACCACTCTGCAATCTTAGAAAACACTTGGAAGTTATTACTTCCATGACTTACAAGAACTTTCTGATGTCTGACTTTCTGGTCTTTTGGTTTTGAGGATATCAAAATGGCTGGACGGCGTCGGGTAATCACAGGAAGGAGGGACATTATACCATCTCTTAATGTGGTTAAAAGGGCATCACAATGGGTCCACAAGTACCTAAGTGTGGTACAGTAGAGTTCAGTTCACCCTGCCGTAAACATAGCCTGACCTAACTATCGTGCAGAATAAGCTGAAAAGTGCTGAATGACTAAAAAAAAGTCGAAGAGGTTTCTAACAAGCTTCGCACTACCATAGTGGCAGTCTCGCGGACGCTTTGCACCGAAGAAACATATTCTACAAATCAAGGATGCCATAACTAGTACGAACTAACGTACAAGAGAAACCGCTTTAAAATGGAATGTCAAAATGATTTCTATTTAAAAGACTGCTAGAAATATTAGGAAATCTACACATCGGTTTTGGCAATTTTCTTCATCAGTACTATATATACGCTCATGCCTATAAAGACTATAAAAATTACATATCTTTTGGACGAATTCTAACATAACAAGTAAAGACATCGGCCTGTACGTTGTTTTTATATTCTCCACTGCATAAGTATAGTATTTTCCTGTTTTTGATATTATTTCTTCTGCTGATAACAACCACTGTAAAGGGGAATGTCACACTGACGCGACGTCGAAAAGTTCAATCAAAGAGAACTAAGGCATTAGGCATATTTCAAAAACTGGCTCGTATGTATAGCAAAGCCCCAAATCAGCAACTGCTGTAAAGTAAAATGTCAAATTGGTGCCAAAAACCGCCGCGTAGAAATATGTAGTAAATGCCGTTTCTCCTTTTGACAGCCGCTGGTATGTCAAACTGTAGGTGAAAATACCATAGGAGTCAGTTCCTTTCAGTTTAGATTTAGCCAACATCCCTTTATTATTGTCGGGCTGAAGGAAATCTTGTCAGCCATCATGTTGAATGGATCGTATTACCTGACAGCGGAATTTTGATCGTCGTCACCGTCTAACAACTTACAGAAGCCGTCCTTAATCACTGAATGCGGCTATACTCAAATGCTCCCTTGTTCATCTTTGTAGGTCACGGTTCGGTCTTCGTAGCTTTGACATGGGCTTTTTACATTTTCTTAGAACTTTCGAACCTCGTTCCTTGAGTGACATAGACTTAAACGCGGCTTTGTCGTATTCCCGCTGTTTGGGCAAGTTTGTGATCTTCCTTTGTGTCGACGTCATAAGTAACTTTTCTCTCTACTCAGGTTCTTGTATGCAGCGTTCCAAGATATCCTTTTTACTTTGCTGTATGAGCTTTCCATCATTCGGCATTGAGCCATGGGTTTCTTGGCACTTTCCCCGGATGTATTTTTAGACATACGAGGCGGTACTTCTGATGGCTTACAGGCGTTTTGACAATTTGAGAAGGACATAAGTATGAGGATTTTGCCCAGCCCTAAAAATGGGGTAAAATTTCTTGCAGTTTCTTACACAGCCGCTTGACCGGCGTCGAACTTTCAAATACCTTCTCCCGTTTTTTGTTGCTTTTTCGTTTCATCTAAGATCGAAATCACTATGCCGCCCAACGAACCATAAGAAGTTTGTTTTCACTTTAAAATAAATTCCTCTTCCATGCATTTATTGACTCCAACACTTGCCTACGGCGCGCAGTGTACAAAGTATGCTTCAACAATTTTGATTTCCTTTGTCAACCCCTCGATTTGTTTTATCGATGCCGGGTGTATTTTACTCGCGCGTGTCTCTGTGTTCGTGCATTCGTGTGATTGTTTTCATCATTACCTACCACCAGCCCCGTGCCCGTATGCGCCATTTGCCATCCACCGCCGCCGTTGCCGCCATCACCACCACACCCACCGCGCTGCTTTTATCCTAATGAGAGTTACTGTATCGTGATACCGTTTGGGGGTTGGATACCTAGGTATGTATTTATATAACCAGACACTACATAATTATTTCATGACCCGAAATTGATCACTGGCTGCAAAATTGTCCGATTCGAAATGAGTTAATTAAGGCGCTCACATTCGTGTTGAGGGGGTGGCTGTAATTTGCACCCACTTGAGTGGGAAACAAGACCTTCACCCCACATTAGCCGCCGCCCCGCGCAAGGCATAGTGTTCCTAGGGTGAAATGTGAAAATGAAAACAACACTGAATCTGAAACAAATGAGCTTTACCTAATTTGCGACGTTCGTTGCCGCTCTTCCTTCGTTCTCCTTGTTGGGGGTTTTTTTTCATTGCACTTTTAATTTCTTCTCAATGCTATGCAGAGGGCCATGAACTCATCATGCTGGGAGGGTTGTGACTTGTGAAACAGACAGCGAATGATCCGCAAACAGAGAAAAGAAAAAACCAAAATTATGCAGATTGTTGAACTCGTAAATGTACACCCCAGTTTGATATCGGTCCTCCTTGACCTAATGCACATTGCACTCACACACAACAATGTGCCAAGCCCAACAACAAACCGGAAAATCCGATATCATTGTTGTTCACTCCGAACAACACTGGAACAAGAAGTCCATTAAAGTTATTTGCAGTTTGTTGGACCGTTTCTGACCCAGAAAATCCCCCATCATCTATATAACAGTAAGTGACGCAGAGCGCCGAGGACACTAAAAAAGTTGACAACATTTTTGAATCTGGTCCAAGAATGAAAATTCGTTTTACAGTTTTAATTGACTTGTAAACTGTCGGAGGATGCCCTCCAGCTCTACAGAGCCCTCCAGACCTGAACTATACACAAGAGGGGGGGTCATCATCTCGAGAAGTTTTCATGATTGAAGATTCAATTTCACAACCAGAATGAGTCAGTGTCGTGATAGATACTCTCGTATCTATGAGAGAAAATTACAAAACTAGGACGGTGGTAATATTTATGTGGCAGACGATTACACACCGAATCCGGACAAGAGAATGTGCGGCGCGAACATGGCAAACATATTCGAAAACATAGTCGCATGGAATAGATAAATTGTTTGCTTTGATCCCTAGTGCGTCGTGTCGGTCGGTCGGTCGGTCTGTCGTATCGCTTCAGTTCCTTTCTCTGCACAGGGTATGTGTGCGTACATGTCTCGGAATTATTATGGTTACTGGATGAGTGTGAAGTGAATGTTTATTGTTGTTGTGGTAGTGCTCCCCTGAACCACCCCATTTTGTTAGAGAGAAGAACTCTTATCGTTGTTGGATCGACCAAGGAAATTTAGAACACGTGCTCGGAAATTATGTGTGTTCAAATGGGGGTAGAGAAGTATGTACATATAGAAACGGCTCCAAAGGATTCTCGTTGTAAATTTTCCGCCTGGCTAAATAGCTGGGGTGTTGTACTTACTTACTCGCATAGTGCGTCATTAAATATACGTCGTGGTTTATAAAAGCAATTGTGCATATGAGGATAAACACATTTTGAGGACAACATACGTGCTTATTTCGTTTCTTCTTCATTTTGTACAATCCTTTTGTGGGAGAGCCTTTGAAAATTATCGGCATAACTTACAATTAAAAAGGAAGAAAACATGTTACTTGCCGCAACCGATGAGGAAGGGACGTGGAACGACGCACGGGGGGTCAGTTTCAGGTTGGGGTCGTACCATGAGGTGTCTGTCTGCTACGGCTGTTACTTAGCTCTTATGGAAGTCCCCTTAAGAGTCTTAGGGTGTTCACCACGCCTTCGAACTATTGTCTACAGTTTGTTTGTAGCCTAAAGCAGTTTTGGTGAGTTTTGTGGTTTCATTATCAACCTACACAGACGAACTTAGCTGTGCGCCAATTCCAGTTGAAGACTGAAGGTATCCGCTTTGATTGGTTTGCTTCTTTTGAACTTTATAAGTAACATGACGGCGTGCATGGTTGGTTGGTTGGTTGAAATTGGCTGCCAGCTGGGAAACGCCAACACACTTGGACCAGCATAGGTCAATTGGGGTGCCACGAAAAACAGATCATATAAGATCTCCCTACTAGTAACCATTTGGAGCCCTTATAAAGCGTAAGAGGCTTCTGATGTCTGTGTTTATCAGATCACCCAAGTCATGGAAGTAATGGAAGGCCCCCAAGTGGAACTTTCTTCTATGGGGGGAGATCTGGGAAGGAACAAAGAAGGTGAGGAATAGTTTCCTCCTCTTCCTCATCCATACAGCTTCTGCAGACGTCGTTTGAGAAAAGACCTAGCCTTACAGAATGCTTTCCTATTAGACAGCGTCCAGTAATGACAGCTATTGTGGTGCCTATATGCAATATATGTCGCTAGACAAATAGTGCTACTTGTCCACCTAAGATTTGCACTTTCGTTAGCATCAAGCTTCAATTTTTGTATGCAAGTAGCGATTTGGTATGCCTAAGGTGCCTTTATCCGGCGCGGTGGGTTGAGTTTTTCCTATTCTGGCGAGTTCATAGGCCTTAAAACTCCCTGAAATGTCTCTATGCCCCGGCACCCAAATTAGTTGAATGTTGAACTGTTCGGCCATCTCCGTAAGACACGATCGGCAGTCGAGGGCTACTAGAGAAGTTATAGAGATCGAATCCAAGGATTTTATGGCTGCTTATGCTTGGCTGTCCGAAAATATGCAGATATCTTTAACGGATACCACTTTTTTCTTGAAGCAAGATAAGACTTCTGGCGGCGTGCATACTCAGCATACTGCTCTCCTATAGATATAACGACCTGTGGTGATCGCTGTTATTCTGACGATATCTTTTCGCACTTTACTTAGGAGTTGGCTTGTTTTTAATGTTCCGTTTCCATAGGGAGAGGGAGGAACCTTATTGTGTTCGCTACGATGTCTGTCCGAATCCATTAAGCCAATTTTGCTCCTAGGTCTATGTCAAAAACGCCTCCCGGAAATTACGTCAGACGAAATTACACCAGCATTTTTTTTTTTAATGCCAGAAAATAGTTTTGTTTTCGAATTTGGAAAAAAATATCAGAGTTTTGTTTGGAAAATATGCCAGAAATTAGGAAATTTCGGAACTGCACATTTTTTTGTTTCAGAAAATAATGTTTCTTGCATTTTTCCCAAACATTTGCAGAAATAGAAAAAACGCCAGATAACTTTTTGGAAAAAAGACCTGATATTTTGAAAAGATAACCAAAAAATTCTGCCTTTTTTTCCTAGGAAAAAAAGCCAGACTTTGTATAGAAGATGTTCAGGCATTTTTTTTTCCAAAAAAAAATCTGACGTAATTTCCGGGAGCCCTCAAAAACTAATTGACGTAGAAGCCTGAAATTTGCACACAACATCAGGTATACGTATAACCTAGTTAAACGGCAAATACCAATGGCCGCGTTCCACTGACCGCTAGATGACTAGCGGCATGTCAAACTCCATATAAAAAAACTGACATTTCATCATTTGCGCTAGAGCTCTAGCACATATTGTGAAATGTCAGTTTTTTTTATATGGAGTTTGCATGCGCGCTAGTCATCTAGCGGTCAATGGAACGCGGGCAATGATAGCGATAAATTGACAGGTTTTGGAGTATATATTTTATAATTTGGTGAACAAAAATATTTTCCTTCATACAAAAAAACTGTTTAATTTTGTAGCTAGGTCTATTATATCAAAGAACAACCGACTTTTCAAGGCATCAACTCTGGCCAAGTACGGAACCGTCGGTGCGCGAGGGTACGCGCACTTGGCCGGTTTTTTCCTTTGCAGTAGGTTGTAGGTCATACATGTCCATAGGTGACGCATTTCATTCGCCTCCTCCATCTGACGTTGGCTTTCAATAGGAATTCTGAGGAATCGTTTGACTATTACTGCTTCGAGCAAAATTTTAACTTATTCCACAATTGCACAGTTGAGGACTGAGCCTTGACTTTTTTAAACATTGCTATGCCCTGGAACCCAAATAAGATTAACCTTAAACTGATCAGCGATGCCGCTTGATGTTCCAGCACTAAACTTATACCAATAAGTTTGAGGTTATATTAGATAAGGCAATATCCTTAATGGGTGCTTGGCTGTCAATCAATATTTAGCAATATTTGGCCTCGAGTCCCTCCCTATTCACCCGTCGATCTTGCCAATTTAAATCTGTAGAGATTTGTTCTTGGAAATGTTTTTTTTTTTTTTTGAAATCATTTTGGGAGTCTAGTTCTTTGACAGAAAAAGCCAAGATGCATTAAAGCTGCGAGTTTATAAGATTATCACAGTCAAGGTCTAAGTTTGGGAGCCTAATGCAAATCCTAGGTCTTCTCGGAATGTCTTCGATTAGGATCAGCTCGAGTCTCAGGCCGTGCAATTTGTCACATCGCACCAGTTAGAATTCCTTGGAAAAGGGATCCGAAGTTGTTAAATAGAAAGCCAATGGTGACTTTAACCATTGTTTTTAATAGTGCCCCATATATGTGTCACTTAACGCCAGCGCGGATTTCTAGGTCGTCTCTTTACAACCTCACTGACAGTTCGTATCGGTTGGGCCGATGTTGTCGTTAGGACGTTTTTGCAAATGGCGGATAGCATGGCGATCTTGCTGCTTTTAGAGTCCTCGGTATGGACTTCCTCTTGTGAATGTTTGTGTCTATTCTTTTATTGTAGCTTTAGTTATTTGGTTACACTTTTAAAGGGTCTCCCATAATTAACACAAAATTTGAATTTTGTGCCATTTAATAGTACAGTGATGGCAACGGAAAAAAAAGATAACAATGTGACAGTTGACAGTTCGGGGTTAGTAAAAATGGAGCGCTATACAAAAGAACAACGCATTGTTGAGCAATATTTTAAAAATAATGAAGATCTGCCAGCTACAGTCCGCAATTTTCAAACAAAATATGGCCGTCATAGTGATTTAAACCATCAACCGTGAAGAGAATAATTGAAACATTCATTGAAACCGGATCAATTAGTGATCTGAAATACTCTGGAAGTCCTGTCACAAGTCGTTCAACAGACAACATCGAAGCAGTTCGCGAGACTATTGCTGACAGTCCAGGAACATCAATTTGTACCGTAGTCAAGAATTGGGCATTTCGAGAAGCGAATTCTCGCGAAAGACTTGAAACTTCATGCTTCCAAAGTTTAATTGACTCAAGAACTGAAGACTACTGACCATGCAGAGCGAAGAAAGCTCTTTCAATGGATTTTGGAACAACAACAAGTGAATGCTGATTTTTCGAACAAAACCATCTTTAGTAATAAAGCTCATTTTCATCTTGATGTCTTTCTTGGGGTTCAGAAAACCCACAAGTAATTGTTGAGAAACAAATGCATCTACAAAATTACAAGGTATGGGCCAACATGTGGGTTTAACAAGACGATGCCACATGCCAGAGAAACAATTAAATTACTGCATGAGTCATTTCCTAATTGTGTAATAGGCCGTTTTTGCGATCAGAATTGGCCATCCAGATCTTGCGATTGAACGCCATTGGACTTTTTTCTTTGGGGTTTGTTTAAGTCAAAGGTCTATGCAAACAAGCCCACGACCACCAACGCTTTGCAAGAGAAATTAATGAAATTCAGCCACATTTATGCGAAACGGTCATAGACAATTTCAATAACAGAGTAGATACCTACGTACTTGCCACCAAAGCCGTGGTTCCACATTTCACTTTCACTCGAAATGAAATCGGAAATGAATTTTTATGTTCTATATTTCGCTGTACATATTCGATTTCGAATTCATAATTTTCGGAATTGGGACAAAGGGAAATTGTGATTTCGAAAAAATTTCGGAGTTTCCGAATCGCTCGAAATGCAGAACACTGAAAACGAATTCACTCGATTTGCAATTTCGATTTCACTGGATTTCTGGAACCTAGCTGAAAGTGACATTTAGTTTGACAATTCAAATACAGTCAAAATCGCTTACAACGACATCGGTTATAACGACGTATCGGTTATAACGACCAAATTCTTAGGTCCCGGCTGAGCTCCATTATAAACCCATTGAATAACAAATCGTTTACAACGACATCGCTTACAACGACATATCGCTTACAACGACCGATTTTTTCCTTGTTTTGAAATAAAATATTGGTTATAACGACTAAGATCGACGCAGCTGTTTGTGCGACTGCATTTTTTCTGAAACGGTAAACTATTTATGGGTCTGTACATGCGATGTATCTGTCTAGACATGTTACAGCTCACCGTTTGTTGATATATTATTATTCTTTATTTTTGCGCTTAGTATTGGTTTTGAGTTTGTTCAATAGTAGGTGGGGAAATTAATTAGTGCAAATTTTTCTGTGTGACGAGTGGTCGAAGAGGTTTGATTTTATTCGGTTTGCATAAAGTTATCTCGTATGTATGTACATATATCTGTCTGGTACAAATAAAAACTATAAAAATAAATAAAAAATTTAAAACAGATTAATTTATGTATGCACCTTGATATCGGTTACAGCGACCTATCGCTTATAACGACCAAATCCGTCAGTCCCTTAAAGGTCGTTATAACCGATTTTGACTGTATTTCCACTATTTGTGCTTTGCTATTTTTTTTTTATGCAAGCTTTTGACATGCGCTGTTAGTCAATTCATTGGCCGCATTCCAATGACATCTAGATGACGCTAGAGATCTAGCGGCAGCGTTTTTCCATCAGAGATGTTATGTGCTAGACGTCTAGCGGTCAATGGAACGAGGCCATTGACAAGCTATTACGCAATTCGCAATACTACAATTGTCAATTTCAAAACGACAAGTGAAAACCTACCATTCCGCGCTTGTGGTACTTTTAACCACGCTTTTGGGCACAAGATCGAGTGTCAACTAAAAAGACTCCTAACCAATGAAAAGAATTCCCCTTTTATTAGAACGACTTCTGAGGGTAATAAAAATATCACCTCTTTCAACTTTTATAATTGAATTCATTGCGAATTCAAATTGCGTATACACTACCATAAATTACGTCACGTCAAAAGATACACTTCAGAACTAAACAGTTCTATGAAAAACCCATCTCAGTCTGGCATAATTTAAAAAATGCTAAAATCCATTTCGACTATACAGTATCAAACAAATCCAAATGCCATATGCTATTCACATTGAAATCAATCGAAATTAAATCCGTCTCTCTGCGCCATTAGATACGAGACCGAATCAATTTTGAATAAATGGCGAACAAGTCAAGTCAAGTGTATTTTAAGCAGAAGTGGGGTAGTTGAGCCATCCACTCTAATGCTTAGTGGAATACATATATGTATCAATATCAGAACACACTCGACAGTATATATGAACATATTCTCAAGGGTCTAATTCTTTAAGTGACATTTTGACAAGCTAGACGGTACATGTATCTGTCTACACTCTACAGTCTACTCTACACTATATGGCAAGGGCAATTGTAAGTGTTGGAAATAAATTGGGAAAGGGAAGTGATAATAAATTGATATTCGCCGCCCTTTAACTATGGTGTAACCTTTTTAGGGCTTATTTGTCTCACAATTAGTGTATCGCTTGTCATGTGCAGCTTTTCTGTAACACTCGGTAAAGCCGTCAATCATGACTAAAGTTTATTCGAATAAATGATTATTATTAGTCTGGAAAACTTGTGCCCTCTTGCAGCCAACCAGCGCCAGTATCTTCAGGTGATGTTTACCCGCCCGCAGTGTGGTTGCGCCGCGTGGGATACTGGGATACTGGGATACCCGTCTATACCGATACCGATACTGATTTGAATGGAAATGTTACTTCCCATTATTGGTTTGTTCGAGATGAAAAAGAAAACTACTTATTCCGAGTGTTATATACAAATTTCCTCTGCAGGTGTTCCCTTTTTTTGTGTCTGTGTGTATTTTATAGAACAACAAAACAACACTTAAACAGTCTGGATCTCTGGAAGAACTGGCGCCGTATGGAGATGACTCTGTTTGTGTGGGCAAAAGATATAAGTAAAGAAATAAATATGCCTTCTCTTGTTACTTGTGCTTGAAAAGGAACAAAATAGATACAAATTGCTTCATTTGAATGGAACTTCTTAATTTAACTGATTTGTGTTATGCAGGGGCTTTTATGAGAGGCCTCATACTGAGACCGCTCCATACAGTACGCGTTCAGTTGTGATGAACACATTTACTTCGAAATGATAGACAGGAAGCACAAGAAGGTTGTATGTTTTCACAATAGAAAAACAACAACATTGGTGCAATGTTAAATGCACTTTACTGTGTGCTGTCGATCCTGTACGTCTACACATGCTTGTTTGTATGTAATCGCTGAATGCATATTGTAATTCATAAATGACCTTAGGAATCCCTAAACAAAATAACAAACAAAGTGCGATGTATTTTCTATTGATGCAAATTGTGTCCTTTAACTTTTGTTAAGAGATACCTAGAGGTCTACCTTGATGAAAGTGAACAGTGGAATGAGAATAGCCTTGTTTTGGAAGGATGTATTTTGCTTAAGTAGGTAAGGTACCTATCTTAAGTGGCACAGATACTATAGATTTGATTTCGCACTATTGTTGTTATTATTCAGAGAATGTCACAGTTATAGGTTAATTTTTAGCTGAAAGGTACATAAAGTGAACTGAAATTAGCCCTACGGTAAAAATGTCATCGAAGGCCGACAAGACTGACGTCAGTGTCAATCAAAAGATGTGATGAAATGGAAATGGACCTAATAAAAGATGATTGCTACTGAAACTACATATAACCAGTACCGGCATCTATTAAGCAAGGCGAAAAAACAGAGTTTGGTAAAGCGTTCCACATAGCACGAAAGTGGAACGCTTGTACGGCTTATAAATAAATCCCTATATTTCATAGTACGATCGAAGATAGGCTGAATGGTAAACTGATGAGCATTCCAAGCATGGCGAATATTGTGTGCAATATTCAAATATGTACAATATGGTTTTAACACAATAGGTAAAAAAACAAGAACGCCGCTGTCAGCCAGATCATCTGTATTTTCTGTGTGCCACGTCATCTGCTCTATCACCGCATTTACATTTTGGCTAGATGTTACACTCATCAAAAAAGGATGACGTGCTTCGGGTGGAACGTGCGGTTCGCGAACTTACCTCAGACGTGCCATTTCCTGAGGCTGAAGAATTTCCGTAAATTCTGGCTCCAGAAAAAAGCGTTTTGACGTTTGTACGGCATGGTTTAACTGCATCGAATGCATCTCTAAAGGCAGTAGCGACAGAAATCGTAAATGAGGTTAAAATCAAGAATATACTGTCAACAAGAGAAAACACAAGATCGACTAACTGACAACCATAGCTTTGACAAGGCTTGGCTGTGCCAAAAATGTTGATAATAACATCACTTCAGAAATCAATCGTTTTTATTTTCTTCTTCTTTGGGGTAAGAATTGTCTTTAATAAGACTTTATCTAGAAATACTAAGGAGATTAAAACCCTGATTATGACAGTCCTGATGGCGCAGAAGCTTGGATATTAGTAAAGACTATTGAAGGCATCTTTGGTCGTTTTGAATGCAAATTGACAGAATTTGGAGAAGGATATTTAAAAGCCAACTCTGGGAGCTATGCAATGACATCGACATGGTTGGAAAAGTGGGAATGAGTTGTCTAAGATGAGTAGGAAATGTACTAGAACCCGAAGAGTCTTCAACTCCAGCCTAAGGTGTAACCCGTAAGTGGAAGGGGACCTTAACCAATTTGGAGTGCACAATTGAAGGCAGTTAGCATACTTAATGAACATTCACATGAGAGCAACCAACTACCTACAAAGAAACGAATATTCGCAAGTTTTGACAGTCTTTTCACATGAAAACTTTTCCAGGTCGCGGAAGTTCGCGAATTTCAGTCATCAATTTCTATCCGCAATGTCTAGTTTGAGGTTAAGTTCGAACGAATTTTTTATTCACTAGTTTGTGGAACACGAATTAAATGATGTGGATTGAGAATAAACGTTGGCAATTTGTGCAAAGCGTTTGGAATTCAAAATTGCGTTGTTTAAACTGTTTATAAACTTGTTTTCTTAATACAGCGGGCGCTCACAAATTAGAACTTTCGGAAATTGGAATCTTCCAGAAATTAGAACCTAAGTTTTTAATGCATTGAACGCTCTAAAATTAGAACTTGAGGTTCTAATTTCTGAGCAATTTTTTTCTTAGTTTTTTTACACATTATGGTGAATCCCCATTTTTATGTATTTTTTTTTGCTTCAACAATGCAAAAATGAGAAGGGGAATCACCAAATTATGTACGTGGTCATTTCCTTCGCGTTTCTTTTTGTCATACTCAAGTACATATTTGACATAATGTATTTGGTTCAACGCCTGCGAATATTTTATTTGCATGTATAGATTTGGCTCAGTCTTTTTCTCAAATATTGAATGTACATGTACATAATGTACATAATTCATTAAAAATGTCAAATATGTAAAAATATATGAAAATCAACCTGAAAAGAAGTGCACATTGACTGGACCAATATGAAAGGCGAAAGCTAAGTCAATTTTTGGTGAAGTATATGTATCTCAATAAAGAGGAAAATGCGTTCCGTACAAGTGATGGATGGTTTACCAAATTATAAAATTTATTGTTAATTAATAAAAGACATTTGTGTGAAAATAGTAAATTTTGGAGGTAGTTTCACTCCTTTTTTCACTTTTTAATTGAACTAAAAAAAACGTCCAGAAATTAGAACATTTCGGAAATTAGAATTACCCCAGGATCAAAGTGGTTCTAATTTTTGAGCGTCCGCTGTAATGGGATGGGATAATTAATTATTCTACTCTTGGAATAATAAAATGTGCAATTTTCGGTTTATAAAAAGTAGTTTGTGCGCATTTCATCAATTACCACAATATTCGGCTAGGCGATTAATCATCAGCTGAAGATTTACAAGATTTACAAGATTTATTATTTCAAAGAATAGGTTCACAGTAAGATTACATCTTATAGTTTGTGAAGGCTTTAAGAGATTTAGAGTTCAAAAGTAAATTTAACATTAGATAGATGAGGACAGACTACATGTACCTAATTTAATTGGAAACTTACGTAAGAGAATTAATAACAAAAAACAATAATATTTGACAAACCTCTAAGATTTATATTTATGTATCACTGGCCAAGTGTTTGAAAAGGTAAGTTTTAAATGTGTGTTTGTGATTCTCCTTAGTGTAATGGGTAATGAGTTCCATAGAAGAGTGGCATGGACGAAGAATGAGCGCTCAGATTGCAAGCAATAGAATCTGGGCCGAATCGTGATGGCTGTTCTTTGTGAACTGGGAAAACTTAATCTGCTGTACAAATATTCAGGCTGTTGGGTCTGTATAACACCATGAAAGAGGATTAGCGTTCTGAACTTAATGAGGTTATCGAAGCTGAGGCCCATTATCTGCAGAGAGTAACTTGATATGTGGTCGAAATGCCGTTTGTTAAAAACATATCTTGCTAAATTGTTGTAGATGACATTTAGTTTATGCCTAGTGTTATAGTCAACATAGCAAAAAACTTCGCAACTATATAGCAATATAGGTAGTAAAAGAGACTTAACAAGTATCATCTTAGTTTTGACCGGCAAAGAGTTTTGTGTTGCGCATAGCGATCGGATACTATTATATACTTTTCCGATGGTAGTTGCAGCATGATCTGTCCAGGTAAGAGTATCATTGTAGCACGCCACATATATATGGAGCCAGTGGCTACATACCGTGTGCTAGACTGCACACAGGGCAATAAAACTGCGGATAGCATCATTATAAACAAATAACCCACAGCCAACCGATATGTGCGCGCTGTGCTACATTCAGTGTACTAGTACAATTTTATGTAGCCACTGCGCTACATATGAAATACGAAATGTGTACCATATGTGTACACTATCTGGTGACGTCAGAGCCACATATAGGTACATATGTGTTTAACACCGGAGTCCGTTTCAAACCATTCCGAGTAGGTACGTTGATCCATCCCAGACTGCTGTTTTTGTTTGGCAAATAAAGGCTGGGATGGCGTTCTTGAAATATTCGTATGGAATCCCATCTTCACCTGAAGCTTTTCCATTTTTTGCTTTGTGAAGAACAAGCTGTAGGTACTTCAGCTACGGTGATTTCACTATCCAATATGTTATCAGTGAATAGGGGTTCAGCATACAAAAATTTAAGGTCTGCTTTGTTTTGAAGCATGTTTTTGAAGTGGATGGCAAGATCGTCAGCGGATACCTACTCCGGATCCTATTTTAAAGTTCGATCCATTAATTTCTGTTGTCACCTTCCAAGATTCTTTCGAATCTCGTGTTTGACCAAGTAGGTACATAAGCTCGATTGTTTTCGAAATCAGTTTTCTTTTTAAAACATCGATTTTTTTGTACTGTTTACATATAATCTGCTCCGATGTAGGTATGTACCTACCAATTTTTCATTTTTTATTTTTATTTTTTCGGATGTATCTACCTACCTACCAGTCCCGAATTATGTAAATTCTTTCAAAAATATCACAACTATGCAAATTACTGATTATTTTAGTACATACCTACATTATATTTAAATAACAAATGGGACTGACAAGAAGTTCATTCAAAAAAGGGTTCATAATTCTCATTCACTTCCATTTAGGTTAGGTGATATTTTAAATGATGCAAAGGCAAACGATTGACACTCTGTTTCGCCTAATAACCTCTTACATGCCTATCACATTTTAAAAGTAAACTGTCACATCTGTCCCAAATGATTCTGTCCTAAACACATAATAATAATAGCCACCCAATTTTTAAATCGCATGTACGCCCTATTATCCTATGATCTGTCCTTCGGACTATTCACAACACATCATCTATAAACAAAAGATGAAAATCTGTCGTCTTATCTTCTAGAGAGGAAAATTGGTATAATAACCGCCGGAAATGGCTCTACTATTCTTTGCAGAATATTGCGCAATATATTCCGTTTTTCCTATTTACAAAACTACTAGGACGAAAGGACCAATGTTCATCGTTTATGGCCTGCTTACATAAACGAAAAACTGTGAAACAACCTTGATCCCTTTTCATGCTCATTCATTTAATTTTTTTTTTTTTTTTTCGTTTTGTTGTTATTCACATTTCCTTCTGGTAGGTATCACACACACAACACAGAAAAAAAAATTAATTTCGAAATAACCTCTGCATCCGACAATAGAAAAAAAAGATCTCCAAACGCCTGGCACTTCAAGATTCCCAAAAAAAAAACACCAACCCTATGCGTAGCGTATACCACATGCGGATAAGAGTTGGTTTCCATAAATAACAAAAAAAATTATGCTTTAATTGTCAAGTGGAGGAACCATAAAATAGGGGCCCTTCAATCTCCCCCAAAATCAAATAAAGAAATATCAAACTCACCATAGACAGTTTTTGAGGTGAATACGTTCAAGTAAAACACCACGGCGAATAGTCCAACAATTTGTCGCCGTTTATTATCCATCATAATAAATAATTTTTCGTCGTTTCGTTTGTGCCTTTTATTTTTTGTTTTATTTATTGTTTTTCTAGGGAAATTTATATCTCGCTCCTTTTAGTCCTGAATAAATAATCACACACCCGTAACGACCAATGTTGTTTGCATGAGTGTGTTGTGTTGGTGTATGCGATGGTGTTTTTGAGTGTATGTGGAGACACAGTTGCTGCTGCTTGCTGCTGCTATTATCCTTCTACTTTCCTCCTTTTGTTCTTTATGTCACTTTTTCGTTGTTTCTTCTTTTCACTTAACTACTCCTCCCTTTTTTAGATATTTTTTTTTTCTTAACAAATTTTCACATCACAAGATTTTTTTTTTATTTTTCTTTTGCAACGACTATTAGAATTTTAGAAAAATTAATATTTTTTTTTTTTTCAATCACAATTCATCACTTTTGTGATGATTTTAAATAAAAAATAAAGGAGAAGCCTTCGTCGTTTCATTATTTCATCAGTTGCTCTATACAAAAAACAAAAAAAAAAGGAAATTCCAAAATTAGAACGGACAAAAACGAAAATGCAAGAAAATTTGAAATTCTCTAGTTTTTGATAGAAGAAAAGAAACGTTTTTCAAAATGATGTTTCCCGAAAAACTAGACAACACACGCACACACACAGCACGCACCGAGGAAAAAAAAAGTTAGGGAAAATCCATTCGTTGTTCTACTTCTCGAAACGAACCAAACCGAACCGAGCAACCGAACCGAAACCGATAAACGACAAACGAAGAAGAGATGAGCAAGAAATGTTAAAATGCACACAACTATGAAAACTGAAAATCTATCCACTATGCAAAAAAGAAAAGTCCCAAAAAAGGAGAAAATTTCCCAGACTTCTCTCTGGCTGATGTACTCTTTGTCTTTCTCCTCGTCACTTTACTACCTCTCTCATTTATTACTCTCTCTCTCTTTTTGAAGGGATATTCATATTCCATTGACACCATACACCAACACCAACGTCCAATATCCACGAGGAGGAATTATTTTCATTGGGAAAAGGATATCGAAAACATCGCGGCTGCTGTCGTCATTCACAGTGGATTCACAGGATGAGTGGAAAGAAAGTAGGAAACACAAACACGAACGGTTTCCATATGCATGCAAGACAGAAAGTTAGATGGCAAAGTAGGTACCTATGCAAATAGGAATAAACTAAATAAAAAGTGGATTTACATTCTCGTGGTTTTGTGCAGATTTGGAGCTGTAGTGAGGTTCTGAGGTTGGCTAAAAAATACTGCTACCTACAAATTGCACATCTCATTTATACCTACTTCCGAGTGTCTATTCGGACGTGCATTTTGACAGATTTTGTATTGAACTGAGGTTTACCGATGTAACTATGACAGGACTACGTAATCAACGTAACGTAATCCTATTTTCATTAAAAACTCTTTATAAATATAAAAATTGGATCCTAAACGTACGGCATAATGTCCGAAAATTATTATACTGGAGTTTAGAGTCTTTGCCGCGAGCGTAGCGAGCCGCATACCCCAACTTGACGCAATATAAACTTTGACATTTCGTTACGTACCCGTGTCCCGAACACTGTGCGAATAGCAACACCCTTAATACTTCCGTGTTAAGCAAGGCACAATGGACATCTAATTTAAGTAAAAGGGAGAAGATGAGACAGTGAAAAACTCGACTTTTAAGCAGAAAATCTCGGGCCCTTTACATCTCCAAGCGCTGCATTATATTCAGCGAGAGTCAGTTGAAAAAAACGCAGTCGCCCAACTCATCGCGATCGAAGGGTTCCCAATTTGACACAACATTAAGAGATTTGACTAAAAAGCAATTCCAGAGGCGTTTAGAACCATTAGAGGGTAAAAATATCTTCCAAACCCAAGAATAACACGAGGCCCCAACAGATGCCCGCAGAGATGAGTATGGGAATACATTCGGTGATTGTGGATAACATATTTTCAAAGAACACTTCTGCACACGCTTCAAGATGTACTACAATGGTACCAGAAGGCGCGCTGTTGATAGGACGCGTTGCCGTTCTGTCTAAAAAAGAGTAAACATCAACTGCTTACTGGTGTGTAAACCTTATTATGTAACTTTTGCAGTTACCAGTTTATCTATGTATGTATCGCTGGAGTTGGAGAGTTAGGGCCAGTTTCAAGACTAGCTGATAAAGTTTCGGATAGACTATCCGGAACTTGAATGAATGTGAAAAAAACTTTAAGGGCCAGTTTCAAGACTAACTGATAAAGTCTGGGATAGACTATCCGGAAATTATCTGTCAGCTAAACTTTAACTTTTGGTTTCAAAGGTTTCGGATAGTGATATCTTAGAGATATAGTCTCGGATAGAGCCGGTTCAAGTGGCTGTTAAATCCTTTATCCGGAAGATAAACAAAATATTTATTTGAAGTAACTGGAAAAAATATAGTTTCAGGGCATTATTTCATTGACGAGCGTAGACAGCAGTCACAGTTATCCTAACATGTGTTTGTTTGCATTTTGAGAAGATGAATTTGAAGAATATTACGATCATACTACACGGCCCCGTAGGAACAGAGTATTTCGCCCAAGGCCAAATTATTATTTCAGAATTCGATTCCAGCTTAGGAAAACGGATATAAAAACGCTACTGTGAAAAGCAAATGTTATTCACTTTTCTCCTAAGCATTTCTACCACGAAAGGGCGGCACATTGCTGTTGCGTCATTTTCTGTAGGCGGCTTTAGTCGAAACTGGCCTCGTCCTAAACCTTTTTTAACAATTCAATTTTAAGAAGAAAACGTTGTTTTTCGAAAGGACCAATTACATGAGAGCGAACAAACCACTTTTGATGCATTTTTGAGCAGAAAATTCCACATTTTACTATTCCAAGAGTAGGTACCTAGGATAATTAAAATTTATTAAGAAAACAAGTTAAAAACAAAATTTCGAATTCCAAACTTTTTGCCGCGAAAGAAAACACTTGTCAAAGTTTATTCGCAATGCACATAATCAAATCGCGTTCCATAAACCAGCGAATAAAACATTCGTTCGAACTTAACCTCAAACTAGATAGAAACTGATGGCTGAAATTCGTGAACTGCCGCGACCTAAAAAAGTGTTCATGTTAACGTACTGTCAAAACTTGCGAATATTCATTCGTTCGTAAATAGTTGGTCGCTCTCATGTGAACCACAAAACACACAGTTTGTGATGTGAATGGTGCTTAATTCATGAATAGCTTCCATGTGTTTCAACTCCTTTTCGAAAAATGTTCTTTGTATTAATTTTTGCTCCAGCCCCTTTGTTAAAATTCTTCTGTTAATTTATCAATTTGTCTTTTTCTTTTGGCCTAAAAATAGGTTGCGTCTGGTTAAGCTTCTAGAAAACACGGAACAAAATAAATTTTTGAACCAGTTGGTTTATCAGAGACTTTGACAATGAAACAGAAAAAAAATAACAGCAGCTTTTACCCGGTGGATAGCGTTATGTGTCGGCTAACAATCCGAAACTTTATCCAGAACCTATGAAACTTTCCCTAAATGTTATTTAAGGCTATACGTTTTACTAGTATGCTTGATCTGGGTCTACCTTTCTAAGATTCATGTAAGTACAATGCAGCGTTTCGTATCCAAGGATCTTGACTCCACTAGCAATGCTTTTAAAAATCCATGTTTCCTGGACTTAAGATAATGTCTTCTCTGACCATAACACAGAAAATGCCGGCTACAAAAACCTCTATGGAGTGAAAGGGTATAATCTGTACTAACTGCAGCATTATTGCTACAATTACCCAGAGAAACTTTCACCAGTCTTGTTCAGGTCGGGTTATCGGTGCCTTCTGTCGCCTACGGAGTTGACAGATGCGATAGAGCTTAGAGATAGCTTCAACCGGTATCATGTCCACTGCGCTTTAAAAAATTGGCCTTATAACAAAGAATGCACATTTTGAATATGTAATAGCAAATGAGAGGCAAGAAGAGTGACTAAACTAATGACTAGCGCGCATGCCAAACTCCATATAAAAAAAAACTGACATTTTACAATATGTGCTAGATTTCTAGCGCTAGCGGTCAATGGAACGCGGGCAATACGTTGTTTAAAAGGAGTTTTGGCCAAAATGAACCACCCACCGCACAAACAAAATTGCCGCTTGTGGGGCTCGGAAAACTAGCACGTTATTGTCGAGAAACCAATGCATCCACAGAGATAAACAGGTTGGTGCGGAAATAAGGCTGGGAACAACGTTGACGTTTCGGTCAACCGTGGGCGTTACAGAGCCATGTGAACAGACTTTTTTTTTTACTAAAATTGAAGACATGGATTTGAACGACCTCTGGTTCATGCAGGATGGCGTGCCATGCAACACAGCCCATGCCACAATCGATTTTTTGGCCACCAAATTCCCAAATCGTGATAGCAGCAGCAGATAGCGATGTCAATTTGCCACTTTGGAGCTGCGATTTGACCCCTTTAGACTTTTTTTGTATGGAAAGGACCGATGCCAACAATCTGGAAACGATTCAAGCACTTAAATCCAATATCTATCATCCAAGCAATCCGTGAGCTTGGAGTGAAAGAATGAGCTACTGCGAAGCCAGTTGGCTTATTCCCAAATGCGCGGCGGATCACTTTTCATGGCGGTTTTGTATTTTTGTATTTCCAAAAGCGATTTGATCCAATCAAAAGCGAAAGCTATTTAGGTGACGGATTGCTGGCGAATTTACAGGAGATAAAAAATAAACTAAATTCTTGTGAAGGGAGAAAGCTGTCAAAGTTTTTGGAAAATAAATTGCAAATTGGAAAAAACTGGAAGCACAGTTCGCATTTGAGAATAAGCAAAAGCGAAGACGGTCGAAACCGAAGTATCGCTTTCAACACGATCCGCCGCGCATTTGGGAATAAACCCCCAGCGCGAGGAAGCCACTTGAAAAAAACTTAATTTTGTTAATTTTATTGCATTTTTAAAAAGAAACTTGTATTTGGCCCTCCATTTACATAGGAACTTGAAACGAACGCAATGCGAATCGCCTCAAATATACAAAAGCCAATTACTGGGCGCTTGGTCTAACTTCTCTCAACTCTGTGATTTTATTTTAAAAGGATTTATTATTATCAAAAACAAAAGGCAAAAACAAATTTTCACAAATATGTATTTTTGTAATCGTCGTTCCAACTTCCAAACCAGTAAGTTACAATAATACTCCGACTGAAGGTATACTTTCCAACCCTACTGTAGTAGAACCTCATCCATGAAAACACAATCGACTGACGGCAAGGCAACTAAACAAAACCGAAAAAACGAACGACCGACGAGACAGAACATAGAAGAACAACGAAGGGAAGCAAAAAGGGCACATTCACACATTTCCAGGTCTTTTATAAACGCGACAGCATCTGCCTCAATGTATGCGTGTGGTGCAATCCAAAAACGGTCTTCTCAACTGAACAAAAAAAAAAAAACCTAAACACAACGATAGGCGCGGGCGCGCGACACAAACACGAAGGTGTCATAATTTATGTTTTCTACCCTTCGAACGAGACCCGACTGCAATTATGCCGCATGAGAGTGTATAGATGTGTGTGAGTGTGGGCGTTTATATCATTTTGTTTTAATAGATTCTCTTTTCACACGCATCGTTTTCGTTTAACTGTTCGCTTTTTTATTTAGTACACAAATTAATAATTTATCAAAAGATAATTCTGGCGAAAGACTAATTTAATTATTATTACCAAAACCAACTACAAGTAACAAATACTTTCAACAGCACACCCTTTTCATAGGGGAAACGAAAAACTTGACACTTTTCTTTCCCTTTTACCACGATTTATTTTATTTGGTCGCATAAATGCATTTCAATTCGATTTTTCCTTTTTTTCAAGATGGAATTAGGGTAGAATTTGAAATTTGGAGTTTTCTTTTCAACAATTTGTCAGTTATTGGTTTCTAACAAGCAAACACACGGATAACACTTTATTACATAAAAAGTTCAAGGAAAGAATTGACAAAAAAAAAAGAAGATACTATTTTAGAACATCAAAACCGAACCGTTAAATATGTGCATATCAGTGCGACCTATGACGAGAAGAAAGAAACTGAAGAAGAAGATTGTCGAAAAGATGTGAAGAACCTTGGATGGAATGAAAATTATGTAGCAAGGGAGGGCAATAACTGGAAAAAGGGATATTTCCCAATGGAAAGCTATAGTGTATGTTGTCTCTTTTTGTCATAGAGGGAAAAATGCATTTTTGGGAAAATGAATGTCTAGTGTACTTTGTTTGTCAAGGAAAACATACGATATTTGTTTTGGGGGGTTGATTTTGATATCGTTTTCGTACCTATTGTGTGTCGATTACGATGAAAAGAATTTAGACCGGAAGCGGAAATAAAATAGAAATTGTGTCGGAAAACAAACACACTAGAAAAACAATGATCATCTGTAGAAAGAACAATTACCTACCTAATTATGTAGGTATTGATAACAGATATTGGAAGACCACAGACTAGTAAGAGGAACAATTGCATTTGCAATAAAATCTTGAAAAAAGTCAGAAAAATCAAGAAGGAAGTCTCCTCATACATCAAGAAGATTGGTTACAATCAGTTACACAAGAAGCCAAATAAAATTATGTTGTAAATCTGAGACAAAGATTTGACATAACACATAACCTTGAAGGAAATGTATGACCGTGCAGAAATGTCAATCAAACAAGCTGCAACTAAAGAAAAAATCTAGATTCGCAAAAGTGCTCTCGACTCTGAAAAAGATTGCTTTTTTTTGTACCAAACGAACGAAAAAAGTGATCTCGGGAAAGAATAAGTGCTTTTTTCTGGCGAATCGAAATTAACATAAGTACTTATATCCTCTTATATCCTTATATATACTTATATAGGTTAGGTTGAAGTGGCTGCCGGCAAAAGGGCGACACACTTAGACCAATTATTTCCCTTGTGATACCATATGAATCTATTAAAAATTTCGTCCTACTCGTTGAACCAATTTGAGCTTCTGATGAAGCAAAGGAGACAAACGAATGTCTAGGTTTGTTAGATCGTTTAGATCATTGTAGTAGGCGGCTCCCAAATTGAGTTTCCGTTTACGGGAGAGTGCCGGACAAGTGCAGAGGAAGTTATGAATAGTTTCCTCCTCCTCTTCGTCCAAGCAACTTCTACAAAAGTCGTTTGAGAGTACGCCAAGCCTTGTTGCATGCCTACCTATAAGGCAGTGTCCCGTAATGAGACCTATTGCGGCGCCGTTATCCCTCCTGTCAAGAGAGATCAAATTCTTAGAACGTTTGAGATCCAAATTTGGATCGACAAATCTGTTTTGTCGCTAGACATGTCGTGCCACATGTCCAGAATATGTCAATGTTTCCATGAAAGTCGTGTCGAGCGAGACGGGTAGATTCGCTTATAATCGACTTATCGACCTGTTTTGCTTGACACGAGACATGTGGCATGTGTTGCCAAACATATGAATGCTAATGTAGCTACGCTTAAATATCACAGAATCCTATTCCAAGTGAAAGTTAGGTAGCTTATACAAATGCATATATTTACAATTTACAAAACGCATCCCAAACTTTAATGTTTAACACAAATATCAATCGGACCTATACAAATATGTTCACAAAGCAAAATCTCGCCATTACTCAATATCCTGTCCACCAAATCTGATATTTTGCAAAACCTTATCAGGCACGATCGGTCATTTTGTATGTCCTCGCACAACACTTTACAGCTTCCGGGATAGTACAAAAAGTAGTCGCTCTTCTCTAAGATCAGCGTAAAGCAAAACTTTTCCATATATAGATAGGCTGTTTGATAGTTCCTTAAAATCCAAGTCAATGACAATAGCAAATCCTCTTTGCTGGCAGCCTGAACCTTTGGTGGAAGAGGACACACCTGTAGTTTGTAGTTTGATATGAAAAGATTCCCCCTGTAGTCGATCATTTGTAGGTTCGATGTTCCTTTTACTAAAATAATAAAAAAAAAAAATTAGCACCACAATCTATTCTAGTATTATCCTCCCCCAATTGTAAAGTTTTTTTTTCGCCTACCTGCCACAGTGTTGATGTAGAGACTTATTCCAGCTGTGATGATTTTTTCCAGAGTCCTTTTTGTCCACAGTGTGGGCGATTTAACCCGTGACAAGGCGCTGGCTTGAACACATGCCGCTTGAATACTCTGTTGGAACAATTCAAATATTTTCTAGCAAGTGGAAATTATATGAGTGGTCTTACGGAAAAGAAGTCACTGGTTCCATAAAATTTGTGAGATCTTAGGATGTCCTTAGAGTAGAGTACTTCAACACCGTTGGCAATTGGCATAAATTCCTTGGGTGATGGTTGAATTGATAGAACCTCCGGTTTTGCAGAGACATGATCATAATAATGCGACTGCATGGAATCAGCTGAATGATAATCACCTCCCTTTGTAGCAAAAGGACCTTCTATAACTTTTTCGACGACTTCCAAGGGCTTACAGACACCCTCCTTAATTGCAACTGTGGTCACGTTAACACTTCGCAGTTCATACCAATTATTAACACCACCATCCCGATTTGTTCCTTTCAATAGGAAATCATAAAGATTCGACAAAACTGGTGATGCTATCACAAAGATTTCCCGTTGACTATGATCCACACCAAACAAATAAAACGTTCCACTCTCCTTCCACAGGGCGAAGGCAGTTCTAAAGCCAGGCATAGAAACGATCACTTGTTGACAGTTTTTGAAGAACATCGTAAGGGCGTTCTTTAAATTAACACCAACTATTTCGGTGCGCTTCAAGCTGTGGACGGGTCCTTGCATATTTTTTGTGAACATGATGTGACACAGGATATCATTGTCAATAACAAAGCTGGTCCGAATGTCGTCGAAGGTAACTGGCATTTGAGGAGTTTCACATTCGCAGCTAGACTCCTGAAGAAGGCATTTTGACAGGAATGATATCTGAAACAAAAGGATAGTTATTATGGACCGTTTGAATATATGTGGAACTGTGGAACTTGTATACCCTCTGAGAAATGTTGTAGTTCCATAATTCTACAAACTGCAACCGACTATGCACCAGAGCTGCCAGAGCAAGACACTGCTGAGGGATTTTGGCGGCAGTCAGTGGTGACCTGAGGATTCGCATATTGGATTCAAAAGGCTGAAATATTTCCTGATCCTTGGGAATGGTTGAAATCAAGTGCATTTTCTCAGTATCGTCTTCGGTCTCGCTTGACGCCAAATGTAACTCGTTTACCGGTGCGCTATTTATAGTGATCTAAAATGAGAGTCAAATGTTTATAATTCGTAGCTGGTTGTACCTTTCAATTAGTTTAGGAGAGTAAATCTTAGTCCTCATCCAAAATGGTGTAAGTCGTGGCAGCTGATACTCTTCGTGAAAAAAAATTGGAGGACAACAAGTAGCACCAAGTTGAGATTGGCGAGTATAATCTACATCAAGCTTCTTGATGGCCATCAGAAGAGGAAACTTAGCAGAATGGGCCCCAGGGACAGGTGACGCATGCCGCAAAGAAAAGTAAGATTGCCACTGACATAACCGCACATTCCTCTACATAAGTATCTACTGATCACCATTACGGAGATACACTGCAGGTTATATACATAAGAAAAGTCATTCTCCGATAAGATTGATGGCAGTGTGGAAGAACGTAGAAGACAAGCTGTCGAAGTTTGGTTATCGTTTACTTAAGCAAATAATAAACCAAGCAGACCTATAGAGAGCATGGAGGTTCTAAATAAGGACGCGGAAAGACCTAATGCAGGTTTAAGTCCCGAAAAATTACCATCTGAGCTTTGCCTAGCGATCGGGAATATCACCTCCAGGTGACCTGGGACTCAGAGCATAGCCCTGGGAGTACAGCCTAGCGACTGAATTCAAAAAGTCTTGCGCGTCAGCACAAACAGTCTGAAGGTTTCGCCCACCGGAAAGTATAGCAACATCAACCGCGAATGCTTGAGCCGAGCGTAGGCGTTTAAACTATTAAGAGCAGCTTCTATTAGCCCCAGCTTTACGTATACATACCTATAGCATGATGGCCACAAACAAATTAATTTAAAACTATCTACTTACCGAGTACATCAAAAATGAGTTTGCTCCTCTGACGCACGCAAACTTCGTTATCAAATAGCTTAGCAAGCTGTCCAATTTTGCGAACTTCGACAAACTCGGTAGCCCGTTCTCGGCCAACCATCCACTTGGATTTGTCTCGAACGCGTCGTACAAATAGAACCCGCCGTCACTTCTCCAAAACGTCATTACGTATCCCTTATGGTTGAGTAGCATCGCGGCACCACTCTCTATAGTGCCCAGCTTACCTGTTGCCTTCCTTAGCTCGTTCATGGAAAAATTTCCCCTAATTGTCGCCGTCACCTTCCAGCTGAACTTTATCTTGTAAAAACTAAACACCTTCGAAATGTCATCCAGCGAGAGCTTATCAATTTCACAAAATCGTTCGTTATCCGTTGTCTTCAGAGCACGTAGGCTCTTTGTGTACAACCGATCGCCATATTTGAGCAGCACATCCATCAAGGTGGTGGTCATCTTGCTCGATGGCGTAATCCTTGCGAATGCTATTGCGACCAGGCAGCTGCTGAACTCTTGCTTGTTGCGATTCGTCAAGGAGGGATTATTTAGTGCCATTGAACCGCGAAGGATTGAGTGATTTGGTGCAATGTGACGGTAGCCAGGTTTGAGATGGTGCTCCAAATCATCCGTTCCCAGAGGGGCGCCACTCAAAAGCAAATCATGAAGTGTGAACTTGCCGTGCCTGTAATCGTCGGGGGTTTTCATCGAAATGTGATTGTAGAACTCATTGAAATCTGAAAACCATGCCGCATAAGCCGTGCCTTCGTTGTCAAACTGCGCGTAGGAACGTTTTTCTATAAACAATGTCGGTTCTGATAGAGTGGTGTGTTCTGCGTCCTCAGCTGGAGGTTCAGCGAATGGAATGCTGTCGCTCGCTATATGATCCTTTCCCATTTCGATACGTCGTTCGGTGAGTAGTCCATTCTCGGTAGATGCTTTTGGATCGAATACAAAGTACAGATCGTCTCGCTTCCATATGGCGATTTTGAAAAAGTCTGATTCTATCACTGCTTCGTGATGGTCGGTCTTATTTGTATCCCAGGCTCTGAGTATGCTTTGAAGATCGTTGGCTGATTTTTTTGGCATTCCTTGCTGTGGAGGGACATATAACTCATCGTCCTGTGCCTCAATGCCTTCCTCATTGTCGTAGTCCTCCTGGCCAACCAATTCATGTTCGCCTTCTTCGCCCATTACCTCGGGCGTTATCTCAAGAACTCCAGCTATAGGCTGACGTGTGAATGAGAACTTGTTAATACCAATCACAGGCACTACGTCTTCCCATTGCAGCTGGTAGTCCCGCGCTTGACACTCGGGTAATCCCATGAAAATCTTACAAAAGATCTTATCACCAATGTTTAAGATATCGGCGAGGTCCTCCTTGGTCCAATTTGTTGAGCTATTGATTCGATTGAAGCCAAGTGCTGTTAGTAGATTGGCCAGAGTTTGCTTGCCGCCTCGAGCTCCAAACATATCATGTCCCTCATGGAGATCTTTAAATGGCCGTATAATAGCTCCGCTAACACCGAATTCTTCATACTCTAGAAGCGGCGGACGATCTGCTGCACTTGATAGACTAATGTCCACAGGACTCAGGCAGTACTAGTGAGGATAGAGACATCGTTAGCTATGATCTGTATTTTAGTCTCTCTCTCTTACCTCGTCACTTTCCTTAGTGTTGAGACAGGTTGTTAAAAATGAGAACATGTCGTCGAGAGCCTTGAATCTCATGGCATTTGCAATTCCCATCGGTGGCAAATCACTGTCATTTGCTGATAAAAATTAAATTACTCTCCTGATTCTTACTATATAAAAAAAAGTCCACAACAACTTACTGCATAAGCATTGCGGAGGCATTCCAATCAGCTTCTCATATGGATAGAAGAGGTAGTAGTGGTTGTCTTCACCTCGCCAGATCGCTATTGCTATGTCTTTTACCGTAAAGATACCATAACGTGTTTGTTCGAAAAAGTCATTTAAGCCTGGAAAGAAAAGTATACATCAACTTTACCCATATGAATTTTCGATGACAATGGCTTTAGCAAAATCGAGACAAATCGACTTGAATTTTTTCATACCACCAATAAGGTCTGTGTTTTTCATAAGCTATATGCTACAGCCTCTTTAATAATAATTCGATCGAAGTTTCGTATAGGTACACCATTGAACTTCAGAACCCGGGAACACTTAGCTAAATAGCGCAGAATATCAGGCTAATATACAAACGTACAATCTTAACAAATCGTATTCACAATTGGCGCCCAACGTTAGACTCAAATTGATTACCACAATTCGCACGATTCAATGAATTAGGTAGCTCGTAAAATTGTTGCAATTAATTGGAAAAAGTGTCAACAGATTCAATAGACAGAAATGGCAACGATACAGGGATAAGTGCCAAAATGGGCTCATGACTCTACCGCTAGGAACCAGTAAGGCTGGCTTACTCTTGCAAGGGCAAGGTACATTAGCTTCATTTAAATGTATCTGTTTTTTTTTACTAATTTTCCGGTCCAATAATCGGGTAGAGCGTATCTATTTGCTATACAAGCCCTAGTCTTCTTAGACGGAGTTAAATGGCTTTCTCATGTCATTAAAGTGGCCTGGGACTGCGGCTAAACTCCAAGCGATTGGCAGATTGGGGTGATTGTTCCCTCTTTTCAAGAAAGGGGATAAAAGGGATTGCTCCCATTGGACTTCGCCGCGGTGCGTCTTGTCTCCTCTCCTTTTCATTACTTATATGGACTGGATGTAACAACGCAGTCTTGGCGAAGAACGTTTCGAATTGGGAGATTATGAGGATAGGTCATTTGCTCTTCGCTGATGACTTGGTCATACTTGGGTCCTCTCAGACTGAACTTCAGCGCGCACACGATCGGTTTGTAGCCGTTTGTGTTTAAGCCGAGATGAAGATAAGCGTGAACAAATCTGAAGGGAATAACCCCCCTGAACTTGGGGGGCTTGAATTTTTTCATACCACCAATAAGGTCTGTGTTTTTCATAAGCTATATGCTACAGCCTCTTTAATAATAATTCGATCGAAGTTTCGTATAGGTACACCATTGAACTTCAGAACCCGGGAACACTTAGCTAAATAGCGCAGAATATCAGGCTAATATACAAACGTACAATCTTAACAAATCGTATTCACAATTGGCGCCCAACGTTAGACTCAAATTGATTACCACAATTCGCACGATTCAATGAATTAGGTAGCTCGTAAAATTGTTGCAATTAATTGGAAAAAGTGTCAACAGATTCAATAGACAGAAATGGCAACGATACAGGGATAAGTGCCAAAATGGGCTCATGACTCTACCGCTAGGAACCAGTAAGGCTGGCTTACTCTTGCAAGGGCAAGGTACATTAGCTTCATTTAAATGTATCTGTTTTTTTTTACAAATTTTCCGGTCCAATAATCGGGTAGAGCGTATCTATTTGCTATACAAGCCCTAGTCTTCTTAGACGGAGTTAAATGGCTTTCTCATGTCATTAAAGTGGCCTGGGACTGCGGCTAAACTCCAAGCGATTGGCAGATTGGGGTGATTGTTCCCTCTTTTCAAGAAAGGGGATAAAAGGGATTGCTCCAATTGGACTTCGCCGAGGGTGCGTCTTGCCTCCTCTCCTTTTCATTACTTATATATGGACTGGATGTAACAGCGCAGTCTTGGCGAAGAACGTTTCGAATTGAGAAGTCTGAGGATAAGTCATCTGCTCTTCGCTGATGACTTGGTCATACTTGGGTCCTCTCAGACTGAACTTCAGCGAGCACACGATCGGTGCGACCTAATTGAAAATGAATGAAATTTCGTGATTATCCTGTTTCCGTAACTCAGAACTACAAGTGTAGAACAAAAATAAATCTGACTTGTAGACTAGTAGATGAAATCTTACATGTGATTCCAGACTTGTAGAGGCTTTAATTAGGCCTAAATATTAAATCTTTTTAATGGATTATTTCAATACATCGTGATTGTATCCATTCTTTTAACCGGAAATGGAGTTTCAAACGTCAATTCTATATAGCAGGGGTTCCCAATTCTTTTCCATACTGCGACTCCCTAGAAAGGTTGAAACATTTCTGCGACGCCATTTAAAAGCACACATATGTGAATAGAAGCTCATCTTACTGAAGATTTACTGAAGGGTTTTTCAATAACTACGGATTAACAACACGTTAAAATATCGTCGTCTCATATTTATGGCAATTTTAAATTAATTCAATAAAATGTTAGCGCCTCGTCGCTAAAGATAATTTTTCGGTCAAAATTGGGGTCCTCTTCCAAACTCTCCGAAGTCAAGTCAGCGAACAAACGGCTATGTTCATTAACGTTGAGCTTCTGGATTAGTTGGATATTGTAGGGGGCGTAAGGTCAAGTCCGGATGCAAAATTCGCCAAGTTGGAATCTGTGAAAAGCCGATTTTGTGTGCACGTCGAGGAATTGACTGCCTCGGGTTCTCCTGTCCTCCTAAACAGTCTGGCTTGCAACGACCAGTGCCAATTGAAAACCCTTTATTTAATTTTGAGTGCCAGGGAAATATATGAGTGCCAGCCACGAAGCAAACCCGCCTAATCTTCGACTGCAATATAGCTATTGGATTTCGCTTCGACCTTGCTCTTGGTAGTCGTAAAGAGAAAGGTAATGCTTTTCCTTTGTTTGGAGTCTTACAGCAGTGAAAAAATAAAATTTGCGACGATCCAGGACGTCGCGACGCACGGTTAGGGAACCAGTGATATTCATTCATACTACTTTATAAAATGCAACGTCCGTCTGTTCGTCCCTCCATAACTCGAGAACCATTCCGATTTTCCGATTTTCATGATTTTTTTGCTGATTTATAGGTTGGCAATTTAGACCGTAGGGTACTTAAAAATTGTAGAGGATTAAAGGGGTCGCGGGGAGTAAGGGGGTCTCATGAACCGTTGGCCGTAGGGACTTGAAAGTTTGTATGTTGATATATAAGTCAAAATTATTACATTCCTCATTCATCGTTTTTCAAAATTCGTCCAATAAGAGTTGAGAAAAGGAAGTGCAAACTTTTCTATTTCGATATCACTACGCTCAACTTGCCATTATACATACACATAAATCTATGGTCAATTCAAGAAATGCTTTTAATTGTTTGGCAATACTTCACCGAGTATTTTGAGCTGCCTGTAATAATATGGTGTTAAAAAGCAACACATTTTAGAGACAATTTTTTTTTAAGAAAGGGCATACATTTTCCATTCATTAAGATTTTTATTATTTTACCGAATCAATACATATTATCAATTTTGACGATCATCGTTCGCAAATTTTTTAAGTCATCGGAAAATGCAGCAAACAATTTTCGAAGTTATAACATTTTTAAATAAAACACATAAAATGAATTTTTCTGGTGGAAACTTTATTATGGCCTGAAACTGAAAGAACATTGTCTGACATTTAAATGAATCACCCTTTACTTCTTTTGGGCCATTGAGAGGTGTACATTATTGTTGCGTAATTACGTAGAATCCATATTGCTGCGGTTGTAATGATGCGAAAGCCAACTAATCATTAGGTCTGTTCCTTTACTTTTGTAGTAAAAATGGAAAAGAGAAAAGACTGTCAAAATGGCAGTGGTGGGGATGAGGACTCTCTCAAAGAGAAAAACATACGAAAAAGTTAGGGAACGCTTTTGTAGTAACCAGTAGTAACTATGAAAAATGACGGATGCATTTTGTTTTTCAATAAATTGCATGTGAGTATGAATATTAGTATGGGGAAGAGTTTTTACTGACTGAACTACATTAATTCGAGAAGAAAAAAAGAGCTACATTATTTTTCCGCCTTCTGATACCATTTTCATACCAATTTGTTTCTCATATCGCAGGAAATCAAAAGACAAATGCAAATAGTCGCTACATGCGGTTCAAATCAAATTTCAAATCTCTGTCAATTTTCAGGCGACTGACAGTTGTTTCAATTCTTACGCAAAGAAATTTGTTTTCGCAATGGAGGGGTAATATCTTGCTCTCTCGATGCCGCTCTCTTTTACGAATTTTTCAAGTTAGAGAACGACATTGAGTAAAAATTCGTAAGAATTAGTAAAAACTCGTAAGATTTAAAAGTAAAGGAACAGACCTATTCTTACTAAAGCAAAGTTCACTTCCTGACAGGGGAAAACAGAAGTGTCTTCCTAAGTGGATATAATACGGAGAATTGACTGTCAGAATTCAAAACTATTCAAACAATCACTTAAAGGAGTCTGATGATGAATTAGTGGTGTGGTTCGAAATAGCTATCATTCCTACCAAAGTGACTGTGTCTACAATAACTCAGCGACTGAAATTCGACATAATTTCCCAACAGAAATTGTCAGGGTCTATCCCAAACAAGCGAGAATCGTTGTTACTCCTCGCTTCCCCATTCTACAATTTTTATTGTTCCTGTTAATGACGACAAATCGAAATATGTACATAATTATGATGTTATCTAGAAACGACTCTCAAAATCGTCGACTCTGGCAAAATGTCACAATGGACCGCATACATAAATAAATAGGTGGCGCAACAGGCGTGTGACACCCAAGGCCTAGCTTCTCGCAACCATTCGTTTTGTGTGAGTTTCTATTTTTGGGACGAATGGAGGGACCTACAATTTTATGCCGAGTCCGAACGGCTGAATTGAGAAGTATTTTCATGACAGTCATACTCTCGGATGTCAGACGTTCGCGAGAAGTAGCGCAGTAGAAAAAACTTTTATGATGTAATTTGTGTTTTTCCACGGATCGAACCTGGGATCACTCGCACAGTAGTCCAGCACACTAACCACTGCGCTACTGCGCCCACAATGGACAGATATAACTTCGAAGTAGTTAAAGACTTTGTATAAATTTACAACTGCAGTTTTTCGTTTTCACTTCAATGCGTTCGCTTACTTATATGAACACAACTTGTACAGAGTTTACAAAATCGAGGGAAATTTTTAATTCGTACAGCTGTAAAGTTTTTTTTTTTTTGTGTTACAGAAATAATCTACACTTGTTAAACTAATATTATATAGGCCTAGGTACAAGTAACTGTAGACCTGCAGACTTGTAGTGGCCCCAGATAGCCACGTGTTTAGAGCAAACTTTGGATAAAAGATTCGTTAAGTTGTGAAAAAAAATAAGCTTTGTTTAAAATCTAAAAAGAGGAGTAGATTCGTTTTGTTGCGCAGTAGATTTTTGTTTGGAGCAAAACGCAGTAGATCTATTGTCTGCTATAGGAGTAGAATGGCAGCACTGATGAACTATTTTTTTCTCTTTACACTCTGAGAAAAAAGAAGAGTGTAGGCAGAGCAGTCAATCAGTATTTTATGTTGAATTCGATTGGCAATCTGAGATTTTTTAAGATTTCTCTAGATTTCGTCTGGCCAATCGAACAAAAAGAAGTATACTGCGCTGTTCTTTGTTGGTGTTGGTGGTGTGCCTGCCAAAAGTTGTTTACCTTTTTTGTTGTGAAGATTTTTTTTTCATCATAATGAAAGTGTATTGGTAAATCTCGAGCGTCTCTGAGAAAAAATCTAGATTCGCAAAAGTGCTCTCGACTCTGAAAAAGATTGCTTTTTTTTGTACCAAACGAACGAAAAAAGTGATCTCGGGAAAGAAAGAGTGCTTTTTTCTGGCGAATCGAAATTAACATTAGTAAATAAAGCACTAATACAATACACATTACCCACATCATTAAACGAAGTTGGGTAGGTAGGTACTCTATTAAAGGAAATCTCAATACAAATGCACAGTAAATAAGAATACGGACTACGGAACGGACTACGGAGTAGAAAAATATAATTTCTTTTTCGAATAGACATCAAATTTGAGTTGAATAACCGCGCATGACTAGTGAGAATTAAATAATTTAATTATCTACTTATCATTAAAATAATTAATACATACCCATGCACTTATAATTAGGATACTGCAGTCCTACTCTGATACAACTACATAATTAATTGACAATTAATTATTGCCATTGATAATGGCACAAAAGTAGGTACATTACTTTGAGACCTACATTCCATTTCATCTCTACCTAAATCAAATCAACAAATATTAACTCTTCAATGGCATTCCACTACACCTTTCGCACTCGTGGTAAGGTGTAGTGGAATACCATTGTAGACAACGTGAACGTACCTATAAAAGAAAACGAACAACTAAACTACTCATTTTATTTTTATTTTATTTACACATAATCTCTCTCTTTCATTTCTGAGTTATTTCTAATTCCGTTCCAATTGCTGCCATTTGTGAATCCAAGAAAAATAGCCATACCAACGCCAGTCAAGTCGCCAAGCTAATGAAAATGGCATACCCGATACGATACACATACCGTACCGATTCCACTATACCAGTCGCACAAAACAATAATAAAAACAAACCAAAAGTCCAAATCCAAAACGAAACCAACCAGTCGAAACGAAACTTCCGAGAGGAGAAAATAGAAGGCAGAAGCGGAACTCAGATCACAACATCGTTGTGCCTGGGTTTACTTACACCACACTTTGATAGAAAGACGTTACTATTTCACAAATACACATCCATAGTCCGTATATACTTCTATTACGTTTCGTTGTAGAGAGGCGGCTGACTCTGCTGATGCTGATAATAATTCTTCAAACACTACCATTGATTTTACGCTGTCATTAACAAACTCAATGATAAATAAAAGTTTTAATTACATTACATTGCAAATTCGTATGTGAATAATGATGCTCCAATTATATTTGCATTGAGTAATCAAGTTGCACTAATTGCATTCACATTGAGTGGATTATTCTATTTAAGTGTGAAATTCTCTTTCGGTAATAAATAAAAATAATTCTCGTCAGAAATAAAACTGCAATTAGCATTCTAAGGCCACAGGCGGCTAAAGTGTTTAAACTTGTTGTATAAATGGTAATGGACATCTATGAGTCTTAATATTCATTCTTAAAAATGACGGACAACAACATTAATAGCTTATTAAATAATCGGAATTTAATTGTTAAGTTAATCCCATGCAAAACCGAAATTGACACGATTGATATTACCAGCGATGTTGATGACGCTGAAGCTGATGTCTCGATACCACCAACGAGTGGATATTCTGACTGCAGGTGCGAGTAATTTTTTGTTTACATTTTGTTAAAGTGAAGTTTGAAATTTAATAGTAACCTCATTTTAGTTTGCCAGTCGATGCAGATTCCACCATCAAGATACCATTAATTTTTAATGAAAAATATTTCAAAATAATTACAAAGGTATAGCAATCAAAATTGTTATTTAGATTTATGCTAGATTTAATTTGAATGCCTTTTATTTTAATATAGATCGGGGAGACTGCACACCAAAGAGCAGCAACTGGTGTTCTCGCGTCTTGCCAGTTATGTACTGTGAAGAAACATATAAAGGGATCATTAAAAATTACTTCAAATTTCATTCAACATCTGAAATCACAACACTATCAAGAGTATCAGGAGTATCTCACGGAGAAGAAAAATGAAAAGAAGAAATCTAGCTATGACAAAGATAAACAGAGGTCCAGGTTTGTGTATTTTTATGAGAAAGTATTTTACAGCATTGCCAGCCATATGATAGGTAGGTACCTAGTTAGTTTTTTTTTTTTGGTTTTGCATAAAAAATACCAAAATATGCGGAGCACACAAATTGGTAAAGACTGTATGCAGTGTTGCCATTCATAAATATTGCGATATCAAAAAATTTAATTTTGACAGATACATTTAGTACAGCTCATAGAAACAGAATGGATCTGTTTTTAGACAACATTTATACTCATGGAAGGTCGAAACCTCTACTTGTCTCTTCGTTTCACTATTGTTTATTAAATGCTAAATAACTAAACAAACTAAATATCATACCTGGGAATAGTGCACTAGTTATTCAAATTAATGCACTAGAAAAATCAAATCCAGTGCTAATGAAAGTTCAATGCACATACGTATGCTGAAAATTGTGGCCCAATCGTATAATAGCCAAATGTGTTTGTTGACAAATTTGTTAGCTAGTTAGCATTATGTATGTTGGCGAACTAATCATATCATGTAATACCCCTTTTGGGACCGTATGCTCACATTCGGAACATTTTTCGGCGTATGCTGACTCGTATGATATATTCTGACGAGCTAAAGTGCGAGCCGTCGATACATTGTCACTAATAGATGGCTGGGTCGGAGTATCTGCGTCAGGATTCTCTACTCTGTAACCCAATTAGTTCGGAAATGCAAGAGTTCTTTCATTTCCTGAGATTCCCGATGAGACTGCTAAACAAGGCTCAGACGATGATTTCTCATTGGGTCTTCCAGCGTCCTACGTCAGGTCTATATTTTAACTTTTTCGTATACGTAGTAAGCGAAAGATATTGTTTTCGTACAAAAGTTTCATAAATGTGGGACCTTTGACTTAAAAAAACAGAACGAAGTGAAGTACTAAGAGAATAATTAACCATTAACATTTTTTATAACATGCCGCTTGATATATCAATGTTTCGAAAAAGCGGGATATGTGCATCACTTTAGTGGCCAATAGATGACGCTAGTGGGCGCAGTGATTAGTGTGATGGACTACTGAGCGAGGGATCCCAGGTTCGATCCCCAGAAAAACACAAATTACATCTTAAGGTTTTTTCTACTGCGCCACCTTTCGCGAACGTCTGACAAACATCCGAGAGTATGACTGTCCTGAAAAAGCTTCTTAATTTAGCCGTTCGGACTCGGCATAAAATTGTAGGTCCATCCATTCGTCCCAAAAATAGAAACTCATACAAAACGAATGGTTGCGACAAGCTAGGCCTAGGGTGTCTACACGCCTGTTGCGCCACCTATTTATTTATTTTTAAGTTGCGTCGTTCGTTGGTAGTTTTATGTCGATAACAATCAAACGCAATTTCATGAAGATACTTTATAATAATGTAATAATGAGTGAAAAGGCTTGTAAAACAAATGATGAACAGCTTACAAAAAATCTGACTGTAGAACATCACCGACCTTCATGGACCCAAAGTCTAAAATGTGCCCACTGTCCTATGATTTTAATGCTAGTGCTCCGTGTGGGGGACAGCTTCTGCCCACAATACGTCCTTTGCAGTTATTTGTACGTCTGTCTAGATGATGATTTTTTTTTTGTGCAGGCCCTCAGTTACCTCCCTTACACATTATATTAAAAATAATCCTTTCGATTTTTTTAATACAGCACTCAGTATGTTCACCCACTGGATGATAGTTCCGAAAAGCCGGCTTTAATTTTCAATGGCGAATATTTTAAGATAATTGAAAAAGTAAGTTTATACTAACTATACAATTTTATTGTCATTAATAACAGTTGTTTTTAATGTAATTTATATAAATGCAGATTGACGATACTGATCATCAAAAATCAGCCTGTGGTGTTATCGCTGCTTGTCAGTTATGCGCCAATAATACCAGAGTTAAAGGATCTTTGGCAATAACATCCAATTTTGTTCAACACCTGAGAGCAAAACACCCCACAGATTTTTATACAAAATATCTTATACAAAAGAAAATTGAAGGAAGGAGGAGGCCCAGGCGATATAAATCATCCAATGAGTACTCCAACGTCAGGTGAGTCTTATTTTGTAATTAACTTAAAACGTTTAAAATTTAGCTCTATTTCCTTTTTTATAGGAGTCCTTCAGCCCAATCTTCGGATGTAGATTCTTTAGAATTTAAATTTAAAATGGAACAAGAAGAAATTCAAATCGACGATTTACCAGGCGAGAATGATTTTTCTATGAGGTAAGTGTAGTTTTTTTTAGAGGTGACTGAAATCAATCTCTCTTTCTGAAAAATATTTTTCAACCATATCATCTCATGTACAAAGGGCCAATGTTTGGGTAATGCATCTTCAGCTCTTAAGGTCATAAGTTTAGTAAAAGTTTGGCAAGCTTTACGCAGCTGATACAAGTTTAGCGTTAATTAATAAAATTGCAATGCGATTAAATTATAGAACTATATTATTAATAGAAGAATTACAGATACCTGAAAAAATAAAAACACGAGACAATAACCACGTCTGTCAAAAACATTAACGTTGGGCTTTAATCTGAACGAAGTTAATAGCGCAGCGCGTTTGAAAATGAACTCTCATACTACCTCACGGCGTATGCTTTCACACACTCGATCACTTTTTTGCTGGGCCACACATGCCTTCCCATGAAAGTCGTATCGGGTGAGCCAAGGTAGGTTTTTAGGTTAATTGAGTAATACACCGACAATCCCCTCTCTTTTTTACTCACTTAAAATCGACCTGTCTCGCGCGACACAACTTTCATGGGAAGGCATGTGTGGCTCGGCAAAAAAGAGATCGAGTGAGTGAAAGCATACGCCGTGAGGTAGTATTGAGCCATCACAGAAAATTTTGTAGCCGGATTGACTGATGACAAATTCCCATTATTTTGTTGTTTTTTTTTGTCACATACTGTCAAAAGGAAATTTTGAAAAGGAGTTTTCGTAGCCGTTTAATACAAAGAATTTAAATTTAACTTAAGAATTTCTTCTTTATGACATAACAGTGAAGCAGACTCGAAAGGAGAGATTTTGAAAAATGATAGCTACTCTATGGAAGAGTACCCACCAATATCAATCAAGCCATTTTCCAGCATCAGGTTTGTCTATTTACAACAAAATGTTTTATTATGACAACAAGTACGAACTTTTCTTTTTACATGTACCACTCTGTCAATTGATAATGTAGCACTTATTCTATTCCATCTACGAATGAAGATTCCGAGGTTTCAGCTTCGATACCTTTAATTTTCAACGGCAAATATTTCAAGATTGTCACAAAAGTACATGAATACGAATACAAATTTGATTGGTTGATATTTTAAATGCGCCTTTTATAGATTACCAATACGGATCACCAAGGGGCAGCCGAATGGATTATTGCTGATTGTCAGTTATGCGAGAGTCCAACGACAATAAGTGGATCCTTGAAAGCTACGTCAAATTTCGTTGAACACCTAAGTAGAGAACACCAATCAGACTATGAGACCTATCGGATAGAAAAGACAACTTCAGAAAATTGGCCAATAGCAGGAAATCAACTGCAACATTGCGATCACGATCACGATCACGAGACATCAGCATTTTCTGCCACCAGGTATGTTTTTCGCTTTGAGTTTCATTTGAAAATAAGCCCCAAATCGCTACTCTAAATTTATAGTCCTCGTTCTGTTGGGCCTAAAGAAGCAAATTCTGATCAACTGCAGCATTACGATCACGACACATCAGCATTTTCTGCCATCAGGTATGTTTTTCGTTTTAGGTTTCGTTTGGAAATAAGCCCCAAATCGCTACTCTAAATTTATAGTACTCGTTCTGTTGAGCCAACAGCAGCCGATTCTGATCAACTGCAGCATTACGATCACGACACATCAGCATTTTCTGTCACCAGGTATGTTTTTCGCTTTAGGTTTCATTTGAAAATAAGCCCTAAATCGCTACTCTAAATTTATAGTCCTCGTTCTGTTGATCCAACAGCAGCAGATTCCAAAATTTCAATCAAAAAGGGTTTCATTTTTAGCGACGAATATTTTAAAATAATTAGAAAGGTAAAATTGTCTTCAATATTGGTTGTTAAAATTAACTACTATATATATTTTCATTAAAGGTTGGCTTCACTGCTCACGAAAGAGCAGCACAGGGTATCATAGCTGTTTGCCAGATCTGCAAGCCACATAAGAAAATAAAAGGATCTTTAAAAATCACGTCAAATTTCGTTCAACACCTTAGAAGAAGACATCCTGCACAATATGCAACATACATTTTAAAAAGGAAATGTGCAGCAAATGAACAAAGGTTTGATAATAACTCGACGGCCTTATCTCTCAAAGCACGTTCAAGGTGCGTACTTTTTGTTTGGGATTTGTGATATAGTTAAAAAATCTGAATATGTATATCTTAACTTTCAGTAGTACTCGTTCTGTTGGGCCAACAGAAGCAGATTCTTATCAACTGCAGCATTACGATCACGATCACGACACATCAGCATTTTCTGCCATCAGGTATGTTTTTCGCTTTAGGTTTCGTTTGAAAATAAGCCCTAAATCGCTACTCTTAATTTATAGTACCCATTCTGTTAGGCCGACAGAAGCAGATTCTGATATTTCAACAAAAAATGCTTTAATTTTTAACAACGAATATTTTAAAATAATTAGAAAGGTAATCTTGTCTTCAATATTGGTTGTTAAAGTTAACTACTATGTACATACATTTTCCTTAAAGATTGGCTTGACTGCTCACGAAAGAGAAGCAAAGGGTATCATTGCTGCTTGCCAGATCTGCAGGCCAAAAAAGAAAATAAAGGGATCTTTAAAATACACGGGAAATTTCGTTCAACACCTTAGAAGAAGACATCCTGCACGATATGCAACATATATTTTAAAAAAGAATTTTCAAGATAAATGTGCAGCAAATGAAGAAAAGTTTGATATTAACTTGACGGGATTATCAATCAAAACACGTTCAAGGTGCGTACTTCTTTTTGCATTTGTATATAGTTCAAAGAATTAAATATTTATATCTTAACTTTCAATAGTACTCGTTCCAAAGAAGTGTTGCCAAAGAGTACGGATTTCAGCGATTACAAGAATATGAATATAATTTTTAATGGCGAATTTTTCAATATAATTAAAAAGGTATGTAATTAAGGATTTTAGTTATTGAACATCATGATTCAAATTCATAATGAGCAACTAATGATGAAATCTCAGTATCATAATAATAATCATAAAAAAAAATTGCTAGGCTTACTTTACTCACATAGAAGGTCTGTTACTGTTCCTTTACTTTTGTAGTAAAGACTGTCAAATTGGCAGTGGTGGAGATGAAGTCGTTTCCATTGGGCAAAAAGAAGCTTCCGGGAGCGTCCGGAATCAAGAAAATCACTTCTGAAACCGTTCCATTGTCGCAAAAAAGACTCTTCTGTTAATTCTGAGGAGAGAATTTCGACACTAATGTCGTTTTTCATTGGTTTCGCTCGGGGATTCACTCATTCGGGAATCCAATAGAACAAGAAAACTGCTTCTGGGCGACTAAGCTCACGTATTGGTGAAATGTCAAAAGTTATTGTATGGCTGCTGCCAGCTGGGTTGTATAAAATACATAAAATGCACTTGTGTTAGTGCTTTTTGAGTGGATTCTGACTTGAAATCAAGAAGCGAAATTCTCTCCTCAGAATCAACAGAAGACTATTTTTTGCGCCAATGGAACGGTTTCAGAAGTGATTTTATTTATTCCGGACGCTTCCGAACGCTTCTTTTTGCCCAATGGAAAACGACATAGGAAAACGTTCGGGAACGCTTTTGTAGTTGCCATGAAAAATGACAGATGCATTTTGTTTTGCCATAAATTGCATTCGAGTATAAATCCAAGTATGTGGAGTGTTTTTACAGACTGAACTACAGTGAGCGTAGTGAACACCGATGTTCTTTTAGGTTTTTTTTAATGTCTTGAAACATGTCTAAAAACCCAACAATGTGTAAAAAGTTTAATAACAAAATAGCAATAACAAAACATATTTCATTTCGACAGCATAAAATATTTTATAGATATGTATTTTTAAAAAATTCTTTCTGAACTCCAAACACAAACGAAAACAGTATTGGTGTTGACTCACTTTTGACGCTCACTGTACACAGGGTTGCCAGAATTTTGTTTGCTTTAATCGCCCAAAACTTAAAGAAATGTAGCCCAATATCGTTGCATAGAAAGAAGCCCAAAAATCGTTGAAAATAATTCGGTTCTTGTATTTTATTATAAAAAAGGTACACATGTCAAAGCATATCGTGCGATTCCGTTGACAATCGTTTTCGCGGTTTGGTCTTAATTAAATTCATAAATGAAAACGCTCGTTCTTCTAATGAAAATTCCATCAGACTAGCTAATTTTGTGCTTCTGAAACTTTGTCATTTTGTTCGCAACAATGTAATTTGTGTATTGATTACACAGTACAAAAATGAGTAAAAATAAATCGTATACCCCAGAATTTCTTAACTATCAAAATGGAAACGAATCTATGGCGTTGATAACGAAAAGTTTTTTTTTCTACGAAGCTTGTTTTCGGGGATATACAAGTTTCTAAGAAGACTGAAAGTTATGAGAACCGCAAAAGAAATGATATTGGACGCAAGACTACTCCAAAAAAGATTTGCCGGACAAGTAGAGCCAATCCATTTTTAATGTCCATTAAAATAAAGGAGATTGTTGCACCTAAACTCCATCAAGAACTCAGGGCGCTGTGTCGTAGAACAAAATCTCCGTAGATGCATATTCCACAAAAAAAACACATTATGTCAACATAAACCTAAGCAAGAGCCGGAATTTCGAAAGACTCCACTTAAAAAAAACATTTTCAATTTTGGAAAAAAGTTCTTTGGAGTGCCAAATCCAAGTTTAATTTATTTGGATCTGACTACTGTGCGAGAGGTCACAGGTTCAATCACCGTAAAAACACAAATTACGTCTTAAATTACGTTCTCGCGAACGTCCGACAAACAGCCGAGATTCTATGTCCTGAAACTGTCCTGAAAAGCTTTTTAAATCAGACATTCGGACTCGGCCGACAAATTTAAAGTCCCTTGTATTCGTCCCTAAAAAAAACTTAAAAAACAAATGGTTGTGATAAGCTTGGCTTAGGGTAGCTATACGACCTGTTGGGCCAAATATGTCGGATTTTAGTGGAACATCTTCAGAAAAGATTAACTGCCCTTTTAAAAAATTTAAAGGCCATTCCAGTAAATATTGATAATTTTTATTATTTTGCTTTTTTTTTTGGAAACTGGAATTTTCAAGTCTTTGTTTTTCTGTGGCCAAGTCGAAAATGAGTTAAAAATGTTTCTGAATTCTTTTTTTTTTTTTGGTTTTAAATATGTATTAGTTTAAATATTTTATAAAATGCTAAAAGTCACACCACGTTACTTATTTCTTCAATTTAATAAAATTAATAAGAAAACAACTAAAAATAGTTATGGTGTTTTCTATAACTACGAATATGGGGATAATGACAGCGAAGTGCTCCGCGAGGAATTACTCTGCAGAAAATTGCTCCGCGACCAAAAAAGATTGGGAACCGCTGTTCTAGAGCATTGCTCACTGCAAGTGTTAGCAATTGGGTTGCATGCAAATAAACTTAACTCCTTCAAAATTGCTTCATACGATCCATTTCTTACGTTAGATAACGTAACCAAAACACGTCAACGTTATATAGGTAAATTCTACCTCGAAGCAGCGGACATAGCTGCCAGCACACCCAAAGAGCTAGCCGCCTTTATTACAAACTGCGGCATTATGGATGAGCTATAAATGGAGGACATCACGATAGGCCCACTTGTGGCCGTAGTGATCTGGGATTTACTATACCACCTCCCCTCTACAACTGTTTATGCACTGTGTATGGTTTATCATTAAATTGCAACTCAGTTGTCTACAACAAGACGATGGTCTAGATCTATCATTGTGGAATCAACGCGTTGAACCCATAAATGTTCAATTTTAATTGGAATTACGTTGGTGAACATGAACAACGTGAGTTTGTGCACTAGTTACGAGCTTAAAAGTTTGTTTCTTCAACTAAAGAGTTGAATAACCTGTTGAATAAAATTGGTTGATGCGTTGGGCACTAAATGGACGAGCAGCATATTTTTGTAGTAAAAATGGAAAAGACCGTTCCGTCCGGAAGCAATCCGAACGCTTCTGAAAGCGTTCGATTGGCACTCAACTGACAGTTCTTCTACTGAAAAGAAGAGAAATTTGCTTCTGGGGGCTAACTATGCACTTCGCCGCGAAGTGCTTTTTTTTCGATTTCGCATTTTGGTACTATTCAGTTCGCCGGCGAAAATTATCGCAATTCGCTCCATTACATTCGCGCAACTATGTAAATGCGAACGCCATTTTATCGACGTGAAATGCAATATGTATATAATTTGATGGCGAATTAGGTTGTCAGCGGTGCATTTGCATGGTAAAAAAAATAGACGGCAGAGAGAAATAGTGTGATTTTCTTTGAAAGTCGACATTCCAAGCGATCGTTTTGCATCGTTGACATGTTCGCCGCGAAGCGAACTGAATGAATCGCAAATTATGCGATTCGCGGCGAAGTGCATAGTTAGCCCCCTGGATTTGAATTACGTTTTACGAATTTTTTAAGTTAAAAAATGACATTGAATAAAAACGCGTTAAAGTAAAGGAACAGACCTAATAACAGTATCCCCAAAAAGCTGCAAGTCTTTTCCAATCAGTGAAGTGAATCAGTGAATTTCCCTGTCTGTGAATACGTGTAAATGTCAAAATTAATGGCGGCAATGTTTTTCTATGCAAAACCATGCGACCAGGATTTTTCAAGTATGCGTGCGTTAATGGCGCCCCTTTGATTTTGTACAGCACCAATACCTGAAAAATCCTGGTCTCGCCGGCAGCTTGTAGGCAAAGTCCGTTATGTGGGAGGAGTCGACGGTCTATTCTTACTGGTTTGTGGAAGAGATGTTCCATATGGCTATTCTAAGTCGATGCTATTATAGTGAAAACATATGTCCACTTATGCCCCTCATTAGTGCAAAACGCGCCCACCATTCGACTCGCATAATGATTTGCGGAACCGTTGATGAAAATCTCGTGCATATAGCACATTTTGCAGCTTTTGTCGCTGTACTAAAAAAGAGTCTAGCAAACGATTCGATTATTTTAAGACCCTATGGGATACAAGTATTGTGTGTAAGCCCATGGAAGGGTCAGCGTCGATTCGCCAAATCCTGTTCCAAATGAAAAAAAAAAAAGATTTTTTAGCTCACTCATAACCCATTTTAATTTGTTTTAAAATGTTTTCTAGCTTGACCACACTGCTCATCAACGGAAAACAAAAGGCGTTATTGCTGCCTGCCAGTTATGCATACCGCATAAGAAATTAAGGGGATCCTTGCTAATCAGATCCAATTTCGTTGAACATCTAAAGAGAAAACATCCCGCGCATTATAAGCTATATATAGAAAAAAATAATGCCAAGGAAAAATATCGGTTAGGTGAAGCTGAGGATGACGAGTCATCAGCATCAATGAGTGATCATTCTAACGTCAGGTGGGTTTTTTCTTGTTTTCCCAAGGTCTACTTCTACATACTAATTTCTTTTCATAGCAATCATTCAGAATCAATTTTGCCTGATGTATACGCTGATCCTGACAAGAAAGAGGACGATGTACAATCAGTGAACGAGAAGCTATTAGCATTTCTTGGAGATTCCTTTTCGCCACTGTCGTTGGTAGAAAATCCTTCGTTCCGCAGTTTGTTTGGTGAAAATTCCTCGAAAGTGTGCAATCGAAGGTATGTGGCTGATCTAATGCAGACGAAATATACCCAACTGAAGAAAAATATTAAAGATTGCTTGAAAAATGTTCCATACGTCTGTACGACGGCAGATATTTGGTCTGGCAGAAATAGATTTTATTTTGGGTACACATGCCATTGGATTGATTCGAATTTGAACAGGCAATCCGTTGCCTTGGCTTGTCGCAATCTTAATGATAATAAGCGAGGTCAGATTGCAGACCTCATCCAATCCCTCAACATCGACTTTGGCTTAGATAAAGAAAAGGTAGCCTGTACTATTACAGGCAATGGCAGCAATTTTCTAAAGGCCTTCAAGGAATTTGGAATCAAAGGTAGGATGTAGTTGCTTGATTTTTTTTCTAATCTAATCTACTTTACTTATCGATAGACAATTATGAAATTGACGAAGACGATTGCTCCGATGACAACTCGGACGATGTCATATCATTCGTCTCGGATCAGCCTGGTTATACTTCTCGAATACCAAAAAATTACAAGTGTGGCAATCAAACTTTAATCGAATTCGCGACAATAGATTTTACAAGAGTGCTCAAGGCCAATAAGACGATATATAATATACATCAAACTACATTACAGCGGTAAGCTATAAATTACATAATCAACCTCATTTACTGGAAACTTTTTTTTAGATGCTCTAGCATCTGGGATAAGTGCAACAGGCCAGAGACAGTTGAAATAACAAAAAATCTGCTAAATCTCACTTTAAAAACTCCAAACTCTACGTGCTGGAACTCACTGTTTTATTCGCTTGAACATTTGATTCAATGCAAAAGGAAACTTGACGACATATGCTTGGCACTGGGTGTGCCAAAGTTCAACACTAACGAGGTGTTATACATCGAGGAATACTGCCTAATAATGGAGCCGATATCGGTTGCATTGGAATTTCTTCAAAACGAAAAAGACATATACTATGGGTACTTTTTACCAATTTTGGTCTCAACAAAAGTAAAACTACGGAAGCTCTACAAGTTCGGAAATCTGACCCATCTCAAGGATGTAGCAAAAGAAATGGAAATGGCTTTAGTTAAAAGATTTCGAAAATTCTTTGAAATCAGCCCTGAATGTTATGATTCTGTGATATCTGCGATCGCATGTCCGCTTATTAAAATGAGATTTAGTAAGCCGTTGTGTGAAACATCTAAAAACGCTTCTTTCGAGGATTTAAAGTTGCTCTTTATTCGACATGCAGAACAGTTTCAAGAAGATGTGAAACTTCCAGCAATGCCTGAACAATCAGGAGTTTTAGCATTGAACGCTTACTTTGATTTTGATGAAACTACTGAAGGTAGTTTGCTGATACATAATAATATTGAATGACATTTTTAATTCCATTAATTTTTTTTAGAAATCGCACATCAACACAATAAAGCCTGTCTATCGGAGGTGCGAAAAGAAGTTGAACGCTATTTGGGCGATGAAGACTGTAGCTTGGATTGTTTGCATAGATATCCGATTGTTAAGAAAATGTTCATGAAGTACAATACGCCACTGCCGTCATCGTCACCTGTTGAACGGCTATTTTCATTTGAGGGCATCACCAATAGACAGAGGCGACAAAATTTATCAGCGGAACACTTTGAGCGAGGTGTCATAATGGGGGCAAATAAAATATTTGATTTTCATTGAACAGGAACAGTAATATATTTCTATTGTCTGATGTCAAAGTCGAATTTCTAACCATTCAATTGGAGTGAGATATTTTACTACATTCTTGCTTTAAGATCAGGGCGTCTAGCACGTAACTTGATACAATCGAGTTCAGTCGATACAATCGAGCTCTGGCAGCACCTAATTTGTCTCAATCGAGGATAATCAATCGAGAATAATCGATTGAGACAAATTAGGTGCTGCCAGAGCTCGATTGTATCGACTAAACTCGATTGTATCAAGTTACGTGCTAGACCCCGAGTTATAATTATCGAATGGAACAGAAAAATCATCACCTCGATTACCGTTGTCGTTTCCGACTCAAAAATACACGACACTTCCGAATCTTTATTACGCTTGTGTCGGGCGTTTTTACACGACAAAGGTAGCATGAAAATGTCAAATGTCTTTTTTGTACTAGTTTTATAGTCGTCACACGACTTTGCTTTAATTATACCTAAAAAAAAGCTACACGACTGATGACCAAGAACGACCTTTTTTGTCGTTTGCAATTTCGAACCCGGCAGGTGCGGTCAAGTGGTTCAAAGGCTGTGTTTGCGCGTTTGTATTCGGTTTTTAACAGAATTTATTTCTTTTTAATGGAAGAACGAACAAAACCATGCAGGTGTTCGTTTTTGGTGGAAAATTTGCTGTTTATTTTCAATTTCAAAACCTTCAGTTTGATTGCGTATGTCCGATGGATAAGTTGAAAACATAAACAACATGGAGAACAAATTTAAAATAACAAATAAAAAGCAATCAGAAGTTCCTACTGCATTAATGGAGAAGAATATTCATCTGGCAAAAGGATTCAGCAAGGGGTTGAAAAAAGGTCGATTTTGATCGTTCTTGGAATTGTATTGCTACAACGATAAATAGCTATGGCCCTCCGACAAGAGATGGCAAGGGTTGACAAAAGGTACTAATTTTGATAGTGAATTGTGTATTTTATATAATTTGTTTTGTTTAGGTTTGGGCAGATTTGAAATAATATAAAGTAACAGGTTCTGCATGCAAAAAACTAGTGCATAATAAAAAGAGGGGTTATAGTTTGTTTTTGGGAAAAGGAAGACGAAGGCTGACCGAAATAGTCTATTCTCTTGCCATTCACCTCTGACAGAGACTAGATTTTCGAAGTGTCAAGGTGAAGTTGACCGATGGCCACAGTATACATATTAAAATGTGTACTGAGACCGATGGCTTCTCCCGGTGTCGTTATGTCTTCGAAAAGCCGAAGGGTGAAACAGTCTAACACCCGCATATTGCCTCTGGCAGTTAGTCTATGAGGAGAGAGAGATTGGTGTCGAGAAGAAACGGGTGATCGCAGCAAACTACCCCACTGCTTGACACCGCGACGATTGGTATTTATTCAGTAAGTAATTGCGCAATCTACGATTAAAACAGGAAAAATTCTACTTTACTTTACTGATATAGAATGCCTATAATAAAACAGGCCTTTAGTAAGTGTTTACATGGGATTCAATTAGAAGTGCATCCAGATTAAATCGCTCATGCTTTTGACATTAGGCCTGTTTTATTGGCAATATATCTCAGTGAAGTAAAGTGACACGCAATTACAAAAACTGCTCTCGGCTTGACACTTCTTTACTTTGCTGAGATACAGAGAGCTTCCAAATTAAGGTAAAATATTAACCGAGCCTGCGATGTTTGTCTACCGCAACTTGCTCATCTATTAGATATAATTATGTATACCTACTTGTGAATTGAGAATCTTCATAAACATTTAACACTTTTATAGAACTTTTCAAATTGATCTTACTTACCAGTTTCCAATGGCACCGATCCCACGCCCTTGCTCTCCGCCAACATTGGTCCTCGCGTCAGGCAATCTATGATTTGCATTCGCATTCGTCTCCCGTCGATGTTTACAATTTTCTTTACACTCAACAACGTGAACGGCTTGTCTGCTTCATGTGTAGCTAACGACTGCTTGCACAGTTCCACTCCTGATCTTAGTACCTCATCGATAGTGGCAGTATCCCAGTCTTCTTCTGGCCTTTCTATAGCGTGCATTAGCGCCGATACCCCTATACATATTGACTTCCCCACGCGTAATGTATCCTCGGCATAACTGTAGTCACAGAGTGTTTTCGTTCCAACCAAAATCCATCTATTTGTTGACATCCCAATCCACTGTCCCTCATCGTCTGGCTTCGATGTCGTTTCAAGCACTCGTATCTTCACAATGCGATAAGGATCTTTTCGATGCTTCAAGGCAATGTTGTCAGTGTATACTTGCGCCAATTTTTTCGGACTACGATACCATGTTATACATGCACTTCCAGCCGGTCCTGTACTGCCTAGCTCAACCGAAAACATCCTTGTCCACTTTCTTCCCAGGCCATCACGTTCCTTGGGATCGAACATGAAGTAGTTATGCTTCTGTTGCCACACGAGCACCATTTGCGGTCCAAGCAACAGCCCAGTGTCGTTGCCTTCGAAAAACTTCACCAAACCCTGTTCGACGCTTAGAACCTCAGGATCCACAGAGTGGACATTTCCGAAAATCAACTTTTCAAAAACCGCCGCAAAGTGTTTTTTCATAAACTTGATTGGGAATTTCAGACGATCCGTCCAATCTTCGTTCTCCAGAAGATCGTCGTTTTCACTTTGATAGAACATCGTCTTGCCCAGCTTTATGATGTCTCGAATAATCGTCGATGTCCAGAGATTGGCAGGGAAGTGGTGCAGGAAGACACTCGCCGCCACAATTGTGTGCAAAATTCGATCGGGATCCTTGCAATACTCTTTACCCACAAGGATTCCTCGATTGTCTGGCAACTCTTTGTAATCCGAACTAAATGAAAGTATAACGTCCTCACTGGGTGCTTGGTCAGGTGATGACTCTGAATCGTCGGCTTTTCTTTTATCTCGTTTGGCCTTTGATGGGGCTTCCGCTGGTGCTTCAGGCTCATCTTCAATAGGTCGATCAACTGTTGGCTCTATTGACTCCCTCGGCTCTGGTAGTTCGAATTCCTTATTGATATCTTCCAGTGTCATGGCAATTTTCTCCTTGTTAAGGATTTTCAGTGAGTACAGATTACAAACTCCACGCATCAGCTTTAGGCAATGCACTAGAATACTTCGTAGGTTCACCGACTTGAGGAGGACCGGAATATGAAAGTCATCGCCTTCGGGTATAAAGACAAAGAACTTGCCTTTGTCCTTCCAAAACGCAAATGTCTTGCCCGAACACTGAAGGATCACTCCGTGGTATTCGCTTAGAAGTATATCCACCGTTCGAATTTGGTCGTCTTCTGGACTGGAAGTGACGCCACCTTGCAATGGGGTTGATGTGGCACTTGGTCTCACGAGTATTGTAACTTTATTGCAGTTGAGAAGAAATGTTGGACATACGCACTGAATGGGGTAACTAGAGTTGGTTCGAAGTTTTAATTGTTGCAGCGTTATGCGATGTAGCTCGTTGGCGATTTCGTAAATATCATCGACTAAGCCGGTAGACCAATCGTGGAATTCTTCAACAGCTGCATATACTGGTGCTACTATGCAGGCAGAGGGGTTCTAAAAGGAATACCAAATTTTATTATAGTCTTAAAGGGGTGATATAAAGTCTTTTATAAAAGTCATAAGACATCCATCGATCTTCTAGCGACAGTGAGGTGTGCGTGGGTAAGATGGAAGCACGAATGGCTTAGTTCTTAGTAAACAATAAGAACGGCCAAGAATGAGGAGCTGCGAAATAAGATGAAGATGGTAAGCGGACGTGGATACTTAAACCGGTACTGGGTACCCCAACAAAGATGAGGAACATAGAGAACGCAGCCTGCAAATACAGCTACTCTCCAGGTGATGATGCTTACCACACCTTTTTCATCTGCAGCAGATGATAGGCATTGAACTTCTTCCCAGAAACGCGGAAAAAAAAGACTGCCTCGAGTAGCATCACGTCGTGGAACAACAGAAAGATAAATTTCCCAAACTAAAAGAAACCGGACATAATCCGGAAAATCTAGGACGCCTCCAAAATAGCATCCTTACTATATAACTTGATGTTATAGCACTTGTTAAAATAGCATCTCTGGGGTGCATTAAAGGGAAGTTGTATGGAGAATTTAGTCCGGAATGGTAGTCAGCGGTTCAGCGACAATAAAAACCTATATTCAAATATTTAAGACTCTAATGGCGCCTCCGCAATTTACCTTAAATCTTCTTGATATCACTGAGCTCCCTGCTTCCCTGATTGTAGGTCGGTATCGTAGCATAGATATACCGGGGGCGAAATGACCCCAAATTACAGGTTTTTTTGGGGTTGGAGCACTAAAAGAAAGCAGGAAAACATATTCAATCAATTAGGTACTAGCATTATCCTTTAACTACTTACATATATGCAGTACGTTTCCTGTTTAGAGACTTTGTAATGCTCTTCGATTTGGGTGCCATAATTCAAATTTTAAAAAAACAACGAATTTTAATTACGCAAACAAATTAACAAATTAATAAGAAAATATTCTGACTTAATTTCCGGTAGGTCTAATTTATATTGATTTGACAAAAAAGTATCTAATAAACAAAGTACAAGTTTGAAACTCACAGTAGTTCCTGCCTAATGAGAAGCAAGCCGCAAGCAGGGCTCTGGATATGTTTGTTCATATCCTCCCAATGGAACTGATCATCAAAAGTTCTGCTACACTAGGAACGAGATCCAAGACTATTCTCCTATAAAGGCCAAGGTTTGGTCTTTCGTGTCTTTTCGACCCTGGGAGCTGGGATTCGAAGATCCTCTGAACTGGAGCATTATTGTCCACTCGCTCGATGTAGCCGAGCCAATGTAGTAAACGGGTTTTGACTTTTTGTACTACATCCACATCTTGGTACAGTTCATAGAGCTCGCGGTTGTATCTTCTCCTCCATTCGTCCTCCTCGCACACAGGACCAAAAATCCGCCAAATTAAGAGAGACCAGTATCAGTTCTTCTTTCTTGCTTATCGGCGTCATAAAAGCAGAACTGGCAGGATAAGAGCACACATTTCGTCCTTCGAGTTAGGAGTTTTGAACCCAATTTGTTTTGCCAAACCGAAGAAGCAACGGTTTCCTAGCGTAATTCGGGTGTCATTCGTGGAGTTCCTGCTTACTCCAAGGTAGGTGAACTCCTTAACTACGTCGAAATGTTTGCTTTTGCTTTTTAACTCCGTAAATATCTACATATAAATGGCTTTAACAATAGACTATCTAAAACATGCACTATCTGCTTCAATACGATATCGAAGAATTCGCATGATAGTGCGTCTGTTTGCCGAAATCCGGTGCATGTTTAAAAGAGGAGCTACTTCCAAACAGCGCGTGTTTTCCAGCGTCGCGCGATACATATTTTTTTTCTATTGGGGAAGGAGAAATGCTTTACGCACCACAAAGAGGCCTGTTTGCGTTGACCATCCCTGTGTGTCCGGCTCTCTCCGCATGCTTTCGGGGCATATGGATTAAAACTCCTCCCAACCAATTTCTGACACACACCCTTGGGACGGCTCATCGCATTACTTCAAGGGGGCTGTAATGATACTACATCCTTTCGGGCTCACGCGCTTTCCCGGTATTTTTCTTCTTCTCTTTTCTTTCTTCTGAGAATATCTTCCACAAACTTGCAAATTTTTCCCCTGTTGGAGAGTCGCCATACTGGCAGGCTGGGCTATCCGTTTTGCCAATCTTATTGAGAAAGGCGCTGAAATGTCCGTGTCCGCTGAGGAATTGGGTGACGAAGTAGTTGACCTCACCGTATTTCCGGTAGTTCCAATCAGCCACATTTCTTAACAGTCTAGCTATCCACCTTCCCCTGATTTCCGAGCTTCAGCGCTTTTGCCACTTCCGTGTCGTTTGCTGCTCTGCTTGGTCGATTGCCACTTCCAATCCATTTTCCGCCTTGTTGTCGAGGACGTACTTCCTTTGTGCCGCTAGGAGGTCGATGGTAGTCACTCCTGCGACTACAAGGACGGCTGGTTCCGACATCGTTCGGTAAGAGCTAGCCACGCGTAGAGCTCCACGTCTTTGCACTGCCGCTATCTACTTTCGGTACTTTTCTTGTCGAAGCGCGTCTGCCCAAATCTCACTTCCATATAGGATAATAGCATGCGTTGTCGACATTAATAACCTGCGCTTGCTTTGCGTTGGACCACCTTTGTTTGCAATTAATCTGCTGAGTGATGTTGTAACTCGCTCGTTCCGCTGCGAACTTTATCTATTGCCAGAAAGTGAGTTTTGTGTCGAGCCTCAATCCTAGATAGGTACCTCACCCCATCCTTGTTCTTAATGGCTTCAGAACTAATTTGGAAGTCGATTTGCGTGGGGATTCTCTTCTTCGTCAGAAGGACTTTCTCAGTTTTTTTTGTTGCCAAACTAAGACCGTGCTCATCCACCCAAAAGGTTGTTCGTCGCATGACTTGGTTCAACTTTCTTTGCACGTTTTCAGAGTCTCTTGCCGTTATCACTGTCGCGATGTCGTTTGCGTACCCAACGGGGAAGGTGTCTTCGGGCTTCTCCATCCGCAGTATGTCGTCATAGGAGATATTCCAGAGATCTGGTGCCACAATTGATCCACCTAGCTGAATTGAATGAATTTCTTACGTCGAGGGTAGCCAGCAAAACGATCTTCTTAGAGCAGTGGCTTCCCTGTTAGGTGGTTTGGGCAGCCTTGACCACTTCTTCAATAGCAACGACCGTAGAGCGTCCTTTCCTGAACCCATATACTGCCTTCCTGCAAAGTCTCTTGCCAAGTGTACTGCATCTGTGAGTCGTGAATTCAGCAACTTTTCCATGAGCTTCCCCGCAGTGTCCAGCATACGTAAGGGTCTGTACTTAGATGGGGAGTCGGGGTCTCCTTTTCCCTTGATGATCAGTTCCAATCTTCTTCTTTTTCCAGTTCTTTGGGAAGGCTCCTTCTTCAAGACAGCCATTGTACATGTTGAGAAGCAGGTTAGGGCATGTTTGGGCAGTCACTTTTACGAGTATTACCTACTTCCGCTGGTATTCCGTTTGTGCCGGGTACTCTTCTGTTTTGTATTGTCTGCACGGTGAATCTAAGCTCTTCTTTACTAAAACCTGGAGTTTTCTGCCATGGGGCTGGTGTGTTATCGGGAGGCCTGGCCGGATGAGTTGGAAAGACTGCATTGTATAGTATCCTCAATGGTTTTCAGAAGGGTCCATTTTTTAGATCCTTTAAGAGGGCTTGGGTGGGGTTAGCAGAGTCTTATATTGATCCTCCTAAGTTGTTAGAGAGTAGAGAGAGGACCTTACAAAGTTTAACACTCAGCTCAACGAAACAGCGATTTTCAAGAGTTATTCTTCGGTTGATTTCTAATAATTTCTGCTTTCGGTAATAACAGAACCGAAGCAGACAAATACCCTAAAAACATACTCCAATTTTATAGCAGTCTACTTTCTACTATGATGTTCCCTCAAATTTATACATTCACCAATAGTGAGTACCCGGTAAAGGACCATTCACATGTGAGCGAACGAACGATCAAATGCGACCAAAACACTTTTTATGCATTTATAAACAAAAAAATTGCACATTTTATTATTCCAAGAGGAGGATAATTAATTATCTCATTAAAATGTATTAAGAAAACAAGTTTATAAACTTGACGAAATGTCGAATTCCAAACTTTTTGCCGCTAGCGAAAACATGATTGAAACGAATTCTCAAAGTTATTCACAATCCACATCATTAAAACGCGTTCCACAAACTAGCGAATAATACATTCGTTCGAAGGTTAAGCCTCAAATTAGAAATTGCTGGGGGCATTTCCATTTGGAGAGAGAAGCTTTGTGAATTAGACGTGTGAAAATTTGGTGGTGATTATTTAGTGAAATTGATTGGTTTTTATTGTGTATTATATTACAAAAATATATTAGTTTTTTCACTTTGACTGTGATAACAGATCAAGAGTGTTAAAAAATCGATACGATGGACGGTTTTTGTGGAAAATGCGAAATACAATTCACTCGCGGCGATGCATTCATAGTTCCGTGTAGTGGTTTTTGCAAAAAACTGTTTCATCGTAAATGCTGCGAAGGGTCGTTGTCTGAATACGATGTCAAAATGTTGCAAACGAATCGGCATGTTAGCTATTTCTGCTTGCAATGCATTGTAATGCCTAACAAGATTCTTCAACAATTCGATAATATGCTTGAAACACAAAAATTTCAATTTGATAAAATGATGGACACTCTAAGAAATAACTCGAAATCGTTGACAAGCTACTATACGGATTTAAAAACTGTAATCGAGAGTGAAATAATTAAACAGAATAATCAAAAAGAGATCGACAATAAGCTAAACGAAGGAGTAGAATATATTTCTACAACGGTGTGTGATTTGAAAAAAGAGCTTTTAGGTAAAATGAAAGAGAGTGAAAATGAAAAAGAAAATATCTTAAAAGAAAGTGCTAAACTAATTTCGAAGTCCGTAAGTGAAATCAAAAATGAATTAAAAAATAATAAAAACGAAGAAGATATAAAATTTATTAAAAACGAGGTTAAAAAAATACGCGAAACGAAAAATCATATATGTGGTATATGAAAAAAATCATATACCACATATATGATAGAGACAGCATGCGTGAAAACGATATCGTCCAATCGTTTTTATTTTACATGATCTGGCCCGTGGTAAAAATTGACAGGGGTGTCTGAGATTCGCGAACTGCAGCGATATCAATATTTTATTTTCGTATCACCCTATATTCCCATTTCATTCTACTCGTTCCTCAAAATGTCAATACAATTTCCCCTCCTATAAAATGTCAACAAAAAACGTCAACTTTTTCTCATCAACCTCAGTTTGATTACGGAATATTTTTCTTTCGCGACGTGTTTTCGTAATTCTTTTAATTTTTCCTAAATAATTTCATAAAAAAAACTTCAAAATATTTTCAAAAAAAATCCTAAACAATTGACTAAGAAATAAATTGCAAATTATCCATTACACCATAAAGTGAAGTGAATTTTTCGGGGCGAAAAAAAAAAACGAGTGTGTTGGCTGCTCGGTGCAGAAATTGAAATTCCAAGTCGCAATTTTAATATTTAAAGAAAAAATCATTAACAAATACATGTGTATAATGTGTAAAGATTTGTGCGCTTTTATCGTCGTCGTTGTTGCCGGTTCATATCAGTTCTCTGATTAATCAGAATCACACAACAAAATTGAAAAGAAAATAATTACTTGCCCCGACCCTACGCTCAATGTGTGGCGACAAATCAATTTCAGTAGCAATTCTTTGTAAATACCCAAAAGTGCACAATGCTCCGAGAACTGATTACATGGGTCCTTAACACATATCTGGGCAAATACCTCGAGAACTTCAATTCAGCGCAGCTATCAGTGGCTCTGTTATCAGGTAAGCGTCCAACATGATGACATACTATTTATATTTTCCAATTGATTATATAACTGATACATGCAATCGTTGACGATACGTGTAGATGTGACCCCCAGGTGGAATGGGGTGCATTCCTCCTAAGTTTACCGCTGAAAATAGAAAAATGACTGAAGCCACTTAGTCACCGTGAGAAATGGGCAAAAAGAAAGTTTTGTGTTTTCTCATTGAATATGTTGTCCCCATTTTCTAATAATTGGAAAAACATAAATATTTCGAGTTGACTAGTGGTGACCGGAAATGTCCCTGGGCTTGGCAGATTCTTTTCAATATGTGCCGTGAACTACCTATGTAATTGGAAACTTTTCCGTAATGGAAATGTTCTGAAACTATTTACATCTGCTAGACGTGGGTTGGCCTTTGCATTTGGACAGTACCCATATAGGTGAACTGGGGATTTCACTTTTTTTCTGCGCACTTTCTTCGAAATCATTGCCAATTTCTTTATTTATTCTGGCTTACTAAGTATTGGCGGCCACGGATTATTTAATCGAGAGAGACCAAGTGCCAGGCTATAGCAGACTACAAAGGAATGCATTTGCGCGCAAGAATATTGTTGAGTGGGGTGCATCCACTATGAAACTATTGACAGAGCATTGAACTTGTACCGCGCGCAAATATGTATTGTCCTCTAATTTTGTTCCCAAGTGCGGGTGCCAAGTTGCCTTTTGTTTTTATTGACGATTTGTCAACATAAAGAACGTCAATTAGTTAGGCGGCATAGCTCAGAGTGCTGTGCGTTGGAACTGACTAATAAGAATGTTCGCGTGATATTATTTTTTTGGTTTACATAAGAATTCTGATTGGGTTTCTACGCGTATAGCTGCGATGTTAAGCGTAGGTACCTATAAATACTGTTTCATAATTAGGGCGAGAAAGATCCCATAGTACAATTTTACACGTAACCCCACGCATACCTTACCCATCGACCATTGCCAACAAATTGTTTTAAACACAATGCTGTCTTCACATGGTTATAAGCAATTAACTACTCGCTCCCCGTATTGTAGTTATTGTGTGATTTTGTGTGAGCACCTCCTTTTTTATAGCCCCAAGCATTTTAAATTTATCGGTTGCTTTAAGTTTTACTTCTTTATTAGTTTTGAAAAGTGATTTCCGATCTAACACGCACCAGAAACTCAAAGGCAGTATGTCCACCTGCGAAACTTCACATCAATCAGCTTCGGTGACCTTCTAAATACATAGCTACCATATGAGATCCCATTTCGCCTCTGTGAAGGAGCTTTTCAATTACTGTTTCAATATTTTAGTGATGCACCCATTCTTTTGCCCAATTTGAATAGAAATACGTTTTTAATTTACAAGATTGACTGGAAATTTGCAATAAAGTAGTAAATTACAAAAAACAAAGCTGCAGAATAGTTTGTTATACCGTGACTTCCATTTTTTCGCGGTCTAAAGCCAGTAGAGCCTAAAAAGACCCTCGAATTATTGATCCCTTGGATCGAAGTGCTTTTCCGCAAATGGCTGAAATTCGGCTACACTCTCGCCTCCTGACAAAGAATCAAGTTAGTTCATTATTAAAATCCGGCAAGACCTTCCAAGTTTCTTTAAATAACTTAAGGCTTATCGACTCTCATCATTCATTTTAATGACTCTGATAATTTTATTCAAACTAACTTGAAAGCAAACTGACATCCAGAGCTTTAGACGCGTCAAAGACTTGTCCTACTACTAAAAGGAAAGGGGAACCTAAACGAGCTCCTTTTTTCGCCCTATTGGTGAAATTTTTGAGCGTATAATTTACAATAGGATTTAGGCAGCAAACGAAACGGCCAGATGCCTCTCGAAACACCAATACGGTTTTCGTAAATAAAGATCTGCCGAAGACGCAATTAATGCGGTAATAACGAGAGCAGAAAAAGGAGGCACAAATAAATACTGCGCCGTTAAAACCCTGGATGTAAAAAACGCCTTTAATTCAACGAATTGGGAACGTATCGTGAGCTGTCTTTGCCGGATTGAAATACCAGAATATCTCCCTAAAACGATAGAGTTATTTTCCAAATAAAGTCCTGTTCTATGATTCTGATGAGGGAATAAAAGGGTACGAAGTAACTGGCGGTGTTCCATAATGATCGGTCCTAGGTCCTTTACTGTGGAACGTTATGTACAACGAAATTCTTCGACTACTGATTCCGTAAAAAGCGTCAATCATGGACAAGATCTTCGGCCGTGGTGATTGTGCCAAAAACGATAGAAGAAGACGTCGAACTGCAGTGCAACGAGGCAGTTGCAACTACACGTAATTGGCCTTAATCAACAGTGCGTTTCTTACATTTTCTTCTGTTTCTTCGAAGAAGTCATAAACATTTTTTCCTTCGGCCTTATGAGGATTATTATTGTGGCATATGCCTCTTGCTCGCCCGCATTCGTCGTCGAACCATGAATTTCTTCTTGGTAGTCGCTTGACAAAACCTAGCACATCAGGGGCGGCACTTCTAGTGGCTTTCTATGTAGCGCTCTGGACCTAAATCTGTCGGCACGGGACTTCTTAAGCGATTTAGGGAATTGCGATCGATATAGGCTGTTGTAATCTACTCCTACCGACATTCAACTTTTTTCACAGTCTTACTCGTTGCTCGATATTACGAGATATCCGCTGGCGTATATCTTCGCAGCTACTTACATATATGCAGTGGTCAGAGTCGATAATAGCACATGATGCCTTCCATCGATCGCAAATGCCTTTCATCAATCTGGCTTATGGTGTGTTTTGGGCATGGGACAGCTACGTTTGGTGGTGTTTGTTGAGATTTGGGAAGCGCGTGCTTTCTACTACGATTTTGTTAACATTTTAATTAGACCGGATGCTGTTTTAGGTTTCATTACAATTTTATTATAGTCTTGTGGCCTATAAGGCGATATTGGTTTGTGCATCTTGACAGCACTTATACATAACACTCAAAACAAATAAAAGGTTAAAAAGCAAATACAAAACGTAGTTACTGCTAATACTGCATCTGTTTTGTTTGTCGGGCTTCTTGTTCATGACAACTAAATCTGAGACGCATTAGAGTCGATCAGGATTTGTTTTCTTCTTCCTCCTCGCTGCAAATACTCGTTCACGGCTGTATCTAGAGACGCGCTTAGGTGTTTTGGTAAGTGAAGATTAATACCTTGCCCGTATCCCTCCACTAACCTAACCTTAGTTTAGATTATATTAAATTGTAGGGGGGAGGTGGTATACTGAATCCCAGATCACTGCGGCCACGAGTGGGCCTATTGTGATATTCTCCATTTAGACTTCATCCATGATACCGCAGTTTGTTTTGTTATAAAAGCGGCTAGCTCTTTGGGTGAGCTGGCAACTATGTCTGCCTCAGCTTCCTTGTCCCTCAGGCAGGGATGGACTCAAGGTTTCGTCGGGCTGGTACGTTGTTTTCCATACGCTCCACCTGACCCAGCCATCTCAGTCGCTATATTTTGAGCTTATTGACTAGATCAACGTCGTCGAATCTTCTATACTCCACACTCCGTCGATACAAACTGGACAGAAAGGATCAAAAGGTTTTCATCAGCTTACGATAAGGTCCACGCATCTGCTTCATACAACAAGACCGTGATGATGATGAATAAGGTATTTTTTTTTTAATACTTCTCCCGGGAAAGTGTATTAAATTGCTGCAAATTGTAGTCTCCTGGAAATATATCCTCAGGAAGCGAGTTCCAAAGTTTGCTTGTCCTGTAACAGAATTAGTTTTGGAAAATTTATGTCCTCGCGGTTGTCAAGTGTACTGTATTGTCGTGAGCATTAGCTGCCTGCCATGTGGGGCGCCCAAAAGTTGCATTTCGACGGATAATGTCTTTGAGTTTCTCGAAACATCTACCATGGAAGTACCTATAGAACAAGCAAAGGTCAGCGACTTGTCTTCTGTGCACCATTCATTTATTTTCAATATCCCGCTTATCCATGGCACTCGATCCTCCGCCATCGACTCCAAATCATCAAGGGCAATCCCCATACGGGTAGAGGAGAGATTATGAATTTGATCTAACTATCTCATCCTGGGTCTACCTAGGGGACGCCTGCCCGATGGTACGGATTCCATAGCACGTCTTGGGATCCTGGTCGGGAACATACGTTTAATATGACCAAACCACCGAAGAATGGACCGCTCCGTCCGGAGAAGCAACTGCTCGACATTAAGTTCCTCACGTATTTGGTATTTCTAATGCGATCTCTACGGGTCACACCAGCAATACAACGGAGGAATCTCATTTCGGCAGCTTGTATTCGCGATCTTATTCTTTCGGTCATTACCCAAACCTCATGACCATATAGGTGAGAGTTCGAACAAACACCGAATAAAAGACTGACAACTTAGCTTTGACACCAAGTTCAGTCCTCCTGATAACAGAATGACCAAGCTGTCTCAAAATTGACCCAGCCTGACCATTCCTACAGGAAAACTCGGAATTGCTCCTTCAATCACTCGTGAATAAGACCCCGAGATACTTAAACTTCTCCACCTGTTTCAATTGGACTCCACAAACATGCAGAGTGCACTGAACAAGCGTTCTGGAGACGACCATCACTTCAGATTTGTTCACGTTTACCTTCATCTCAGCTTCAACACAAACGGCTACAAACCGATCGAGTGCGCGCTGAAGTTCAGTCTGAGAGGATCCAAGGATGACCAAGTCATCAGCGAAGAGCAAATGACTTATCTTCAGATCTCCCAATTCGAAACGTTCCTCGCCAAGACTGCGCTGTAACATCCAGTCCATATAAGTAATGAAAAGGAGAGGAGGCAAAACGCACCCCTGGCGAAGTCCACCGCCCACGGTGAAAGGTATTGATTTAACGCCGTTTTCCCGAACACAGCTCTCAAGAGAGAAACATCAATTCCATACTCCTGTAATACACTCCAGAGTTTACCTCTCTAAATCTACGAAGTATGCGTAAACAGGTGTATAGCATACTCCCAAGCCTTTTCAAGTACCATTCTGAGAGTGAATAACTGATCGGTTGTGCTTCTGCCGGGACGAAAGCCGCCTTTAGCATTTCTGGCCGGATTTCATCCACTCCGGCAGATTTGCCAGCTTTTAGCGATTTGATCGCAAAAGTGACTTCCTCTACCGTGGGACTATTTTCCGCCCTGCTTAAGGCGATGGATGTGTCATCCTCAATGCACTGGATTGGATTGAGCAATTCGGAAAAGTGCTCGCTCCATCTGGGCAAGATGTCCTCCTCATTAGAAAGAAGTGTACCATCTTTGGATTTGACTCCTTCGATAATGTTCCACTTCCTTCCTCTAAGACGGCGGATGGTCTGCCAGAACACGTGCTTGCAGATCTGTGATCACGGTCCAATTTTTCGCCGAACTCCTTCCAAGACTGTTCTTTGGCTGCTTTAACAGCCAATTTGCAAGTTCTTCGCACCTCAATGTACCGGTTTCGAGAAGGAGAGTCCCCCAAGTGAATCCACACCTTGAAAGCCTTCTTCTTCTCTCTGATAGCTTCTTGACCTCCGGGCGTTTTAAACCACGCTGTTCTTTTCTCACCACCAGCCGCCACACCGAGCAGCTTCACTCCGCAAACATCTATGCACCAACGTTTGTAAATTCTAAGTGAGTGTAGGGTCTCCAATAAGTCGAACTGCTCATCTCTTTATGTTGTCAAGTATAGGTCAAGTGAATGTTTAGAGGCCGAGCTCCATATATGGGAACAATATTCCAGGCCTGGTCTAACCTGTGCTTTGTAGAGAAGGAGAAGTTGCTTGGGGCTAAAGTACCTCTTTGCTCTAAATAGGTAGCTCAACTTAGCGGACGCCGATCTTGCGATATAGGATATATGGTCCTGCCATGTGATTCCTGAATTGACTGTGACTCCTAGAAGGTGCATTGAGTCCTTGGGATGGATTGGATGGTCATCCATTTGGATCTGAGGAACTGTTGATACATTCTAGAAAATGTTGTGAGCTGTGTCTTGTTGTCTTTTCCCCACATCAAGATTTTGTGCAGATCATCATTTGAGAACTTATTTCTTCACATCTCTGACTGTGTCACTGTTCGAGATGGAGGATATAAGAGTGCTGTCATCAGCAAAGCCGTAGATATTATTGTTTGTCGATCCAAGCAAATCGTTGATGTGGAGAAGAAATAGAGTTGAAGAAAGAATAGATTCTTGGGACACTCCTGCATTCCAGCAAGCGAATTAGATGATACACCATCTACAACAACTTGGATCGATCTTCCCAGAAAAAAATTTTGTATCCATCCGCAGAGTTGTTGTGATAATCCATAAGACGCTAAATTGCCTAAGGGCTCTATGCCAGACTCAGTGAAATGCCTTTGATATGTCCAAGGCTACGGCTCTGGATTCGAAGTGTTGTTTACAGGTCTCCAGTGGAACGACGGCTCCAAAATCCGTATTGCCTGTCGCTTATTAATCGGTGGCCTTCTAGATATTTGATTATTTCGACATTTATTGCATTTTCCATTACTTTTGAGAGCATTGAAAGTAACGCTATTGGACGATAGTTTTGTGGCAGACATTTCCTCCCTTGGTTTTCCAGCAAAAAGGAAACGTCTTCTGGGAGTACGACCTGCTAAACAGCTTAGTACAGGTGCAAGCTCTGGTGCACAGTTCTTTAGTACTATAGCCGGGATTCCGTCGGTTCCAGTTGCCTTTTTGCGATCTAGTTCTTTAAGGATGCGTTGAATTATTCGAGGCCGAAATTTCACTTCTGCCATCGATGTTTGCACCCTCGGGATATTTGGTGGCTCTAGTTGTGCAGAATCTAGGGTAGAATTCTCTGAAAACATGCTAACAAAAAGATAGTACGTACGACTGATACGTATACTTTTCTGACCAGGTCGATGTCGCTCGTAGAGTTTGCTGTTAAATCTCCTCCGCCAAAGCCCGTCAACGCAAATGGAAGAAACGACCAAGAAAATTTTCATCTGCCATTTTTTTAACGTCCATGCTTCCGCGCCATAGAGCAGAATTGGGATGATGAGGGTCTTATATAGAGTCTTCTTAGTGTTTTTTGACAAGGCCTTACTAGTCAGTTGCCTTCTTAGGAAACAGCGGTTGGCAAGTGTAACTCTTTCGTTTGATTTCTGGTGTGGTGTCATTGTCAGAGTTTGTCAGAATGTTGGGGTGACTTTTCAGATTCATAAAAGAAACTGGACTCGATGAAGTGCTCTAAAGTTGATATTCTTGCCAAGTCTAGAGACAGAGCAAAAACCCTCAAACACAGTTCCTAACGGAACTGTAATGCGATGGGGCTCTGGAAAAGGGCATGGACCTTTCCAAGGTATAAGCAGGGGGCACAATAGACCACAAGGTCGCAGTGCACTAAACCCTCTTCGTTATTATTATTATTATATGGGGTGACTTTCAGAAATCTTAAGGAGCACCAAAACATGTAAGGCTCACAATGTCGAGTAGGTTTATTCACGTTAAAAACACATGTTGCCAACTTGGATTCCAAAACGTGATATGGCAGAATCAGTGCAATGTGGCAGCCCCATGATGATAGGTCAAGTACGATATCTCTTCTCTAGCCATATGCCTGCTTTTGGAGCCATCCTACCCTTGTAGTGGATGCGCGTGAATGAATGAATTCAATCTCTAGCTTCTCGGTGCTACTACCTCTTGAGACATTGAATTTGTTATCTCATCGTTGTCTACAATCAAAAATCCATTTCTTATTGGCATTTGATTGTTTAATTGATACATACAACTTACTTGGTCAAGGGTATGACGTATTACCCAACTTATATGACTTTCTCCTTCTAATTTCAGCTTTATCAACTTCTTTACAGCATTAGTGAGTCAATTAAGATAACACAATTGCGCGGGTGTCTGCACTCTACAATTTGTTAAATAAAGTGTTTCATTTTTATTCGAAGGCGATTTCCGTTCAATGTCAATTTCACGAATTTATTTTTCAATTGCAATATATAAGTACCTATATGTGTATAGAAATAGTAGTTTGCCCATCCCATTGTTTTCGTTTGACTAAGTAATTGTTTTCAGCTTGCGTGAGTCTTATTTTTACATGCAACTTTTATTAGTCGACGTGATTTTCTCGGCGATGATTAGTTGTAAGTAAATATGTTCAAATGGTTGCTAGTTTAATTACAATGTTACAATAATCCAACGAATGTTTATGATTCGTACACTGTAATAGAGACGACGAATAACTTTGTTTCTATGACTGACTGAAACCGAAGCTTAAGCTTGTGGTCGCACATTCAAGTGGATACGACTGGGAAATTTGTGATATTATAATGATGAATAAACATAAACAAAAAGAGATATAAACTAATAAAGATAAAGCGGGTCACGAGCTATGACAGACTGTCGGGTAGTAACGTTCAAATTTTGTTAAATTGTAAAATTGTACAAAAACCCCAATCATCTTCAAACTGAAGTAATATTGCAGGTTCAGAAAGAAGTGATCCATTGAAAGACCAGCGTGATCCAGCGTGGTCCAGCGCCAGATCAAAATCCACAAAAAAATTGCATTTGTGATGGAGCTTTAGGAAATTTCCCAAAACGGGAAATTTCTCAAAATTGCCACCGAAAAGGTTTAACGTCTGCCAGAACCTTTCCGCGGCAACCTTAACCACTCAACAAACGCACCTCCAGAATTAAGTGCAGAGGATCAGTGGCTGACAGTGTTGCCACTGACGACGGGACATCAGATCTGGCACTATCGAAGTGCCACTGATGGGTTTCACTAAATGCCGGATGCCACATGCAGCCAAGAACGCAGCCTATTATAGTTGATGCTGAAAACCAAAACGAGAGCTGCTTCGAGAGATGACCGCGAACTCTACAGCCGGAATATTGTTCCCATATATGGAGCTCGGCCCCAAAACATTCACTTAACCTATACTTGACAGCATACAGAGACGAGAAGTTCGACTTATTGGAGACCCTACACTTCGAATCGAATCTTCAACCGTTGGTGCACAAAAGACAAGTCGCTGACCTTTGCTTGTTCTATAGGTACTTCCATGGTAGATGTTCCGAGAAACTCAAAGACATTATCCGTCGAAATGCAATTTTTGGGCGCCTCACAAAACAGGCTGCCAATGCTCATGACCATACAGTACACTTGACAACCGCGAGGACATCATGTTTCCAAAACTCCTTCTGTTACAGGACAAGCAAACTTTGGAACTCGCTTCCTGAGGATATATTTCCAAAAGACTACAATTTGCAGCAATTTAAGTGCAAAACAAACATACATCTGCCGCTGATGAAGCGTTATAGGTTTGCCTTTCCCGGGAGAAGTATAAAAAAAATAATAATAAAAGGTGGCTAGGTCATGTAAAGCGAATAGACACCAACGCTGCGGCCCGAAAAGTCTTCGATTACAACCCGAAGGGATATCGCAGTAGAGGAAGACTTCGCCTTAGGTGGTTCGACCTCCTGAGTATCGCTCCTTCAATCGCTAGTCAATAAAACCTCGAGATACATTAACTTTTCCACATTTTCGAAGACGACCATCATTCATATTTGTTAACGTTTTAGCTTCAACACAAACAGCAGAAAACTTTAGAAATTTCAGAGTTTATGTCTTCTCTAAGCTCACAAAATATGTGTAAAAAACTGTGTAGCATACTGCTCTCCTGTACAATTGCTCATCCCACCTCTCAAATGTTCATATTCCGCAGTCTATCGATTGGTTATTAAGACACCCTCGTACTTGTTTAGAACTTAGCCAATTTTTTATTCTGGAGACTGCTTCATCTGTGTCGCACTCTATTTCGTAAATATGTTTGGCCACCGTAATCACATCGATATCGTGAGCTAAGCCGATCACCTTAATTCCTTTCAGCGGAGTTAGTCACAGGAATCCGTCGTTATAATACGTTATCTTCAACGGAAGAGGCCCAAAAACCGTGTGCTACTCCCACGGTAACATTCAACTTCTTGTCGCTAAAGTAGTATTATGTAGCTGGGCCAGGGTTATCCTTATGCATGACCAGTTTAACTTTAACTCTGCGAAAGGCATTTTTAACCTCAAGCATCACTACCCCTAGACTTTCCTTTGATCCGCCTTTCCATCTTTTCCACAGTGTTACTTCAGCTGCGGTATTTACTACCGCCTTTGTTGCATCGACGGTAGAATGCAATAGTCTGCATCCGTACTTGTCGTCTGACAAAGCTCCTTTATCCTCTTCCACACTGAGTAGTCTCCCGTGCCCGGTCGTTTTCGAATGGCAGCTTTGAGTGCCATAGTCGGCTATGGCCGCTTTTTTGTCGCCTATCTTTCTGCATGCTTCATAGTTCTTTCAGCGGGATTGCAGGGATGCCCATGTGGCCTACGTGGGAATATGTACTTCACTACAATCCTCTGCATTGTCCAAATGGGCCAGATGTTTGTGGGGACCAACTGTCCTTCAGCTCCTTCATTACCATCTTCGGAGTCTATATCTGCTATATCGCGGAGTTGTTTAAAGCATCTTACCTTGTTCTCTTTTCGAGATCGCACCTTTCTAGGCTCCGAATAGGTTCCCGTTCTTCAAACTCTCTGGATCTTCTAGCTATTGTTGCACTGCACGCTGTTGTAATAGTACTGCAGAGATATATTACGATTACGAGGCTTAGTTAACGTCTCTTTGTAACACTATCGTTTTTTTTTCTGTGTATTTCTAGGTGAAGTTGAACTAGAAAATGTTCCCATACGTAAGGACGCATTGCGCAGCTTTGGTGTACCGCTACAAGCTATCAGCGGAAATATTGGTAAAATTAAGCTGCAAATTCCCGTCCGTCAATTTCGTACAGCACCATGGTGCATTATAATCGAAAGCGTCTATGCGGTAATCGGTCCAAAAGATCTCAACGATTGGGACGATGAGAAAGAAAAACAGTCCGACCTCGAGTACAAACTCTCACAATTGGATGACGCCGAAGCGAAATGGCGAGCACAAAAAGGTGATAGCTCTGAGAGCGCCTACTATGCATCCTCCTACTCTAGCTGGTTAAGCTATGGCACTGGGTTGGCGGCAAATATTGCCGAAAATTTACAACTGAAGATTAACGGTGTACACATTCGCTATGAGGATTCGATAACAATTCCGAATTTCAGTTTCGCCGCTGGCATCACAATTGAATCCTTAATAGCGCACACCTGCGATGCAAATTGGCTGCAGAATTCGACGACATCGTGGAATCAAGAAGTAGCGTTCAAGTTGATTGAACTGAAAGCGTTTGCCATCTACTGGGATCGATTGATGCCGGAGAATACGTGCCGCGATATGCCATCCTGTGATCTGGCCAAACTGATGGAGAAGGTCTGCTCTAGCAAGGAACATCGTTACATTATAAGTCCGATTAGCGCGAAGGCGCATTGCAAACACGATCGAAGTCCGCAGCCACTGCGGACGAGGAATCGACCGAGACTGTCGTGTGAGGTGACTGTAACGGAGGTGAATATCTCTCTCAGTGATGTAAGTTACCATTCTTTTGTGGCAAGACAGAGTTGATTAATTTACTTTTTTATTTCAGTTCCAATACTCACAGATGGTGGACTGTACACGGAGTCTGCAAGCGATCAACAAATTACGAGCATACCGAATACTGCGCCCATCGCATCCAGTTCGAGGGCATGCAAGAAATTGGTGGCACTACGCTGTGCGTTGTCACGGATTCTTCTTCGAAAGCACAGACGAGAAATGGACCAAAGCTAAAGAGAACATTCGGTACATCAAAATCTATACAAAGCTCCTGTTGAATCCAAATGAGAACTTGTCCACCGACGACAAGCAGTTTAAGTCGCGCGTTGACAATGCACGCGATTTGGATGACCTTCGAAGTTTGCGTGAAGTTTGCTTCCTTCATCTCGAGTCTAGTGATCTAGAGTTGAAGGGACAGAATGGAAACCAAGGCAAGAGTATGCTTTTTCAATGGTTTCCCAACTGGTGGGGTTGGTATGGTAATTCCAGCAGTTCTGTAGCCAGTTCGCCAGCCTCAGAAACCAATGGAGAGCTGGTCTCGATAGATGACACATCACACACGATTGAGGATGAGATATTGAATGCGCTCGAAGGTTCAGTCGAGAACAACTCCTTGCTAAAGCGCGATGCAGTGTTTGGAAAGTTTGACTTCTCTTTAGCGGGTGGGCAGATGCATGTGTGCAGCGAGAATCACATTACCGCAGAATCGACGACCATGATGGAGATGCACTTTGACAATTTGAAATTGAATATCGAGACGAGACCACGTTCGGGATCTCATTTGGTGGGGCTTTCACTTGGTTCTGTGTGTGTCAAGGACTTGTTCACACCAAATACCGAGTTTCCAGAGCTGATAAAGCCTCAGAAGGACGAACCACAAGCTCCGGTGACATTTAGTCGTTTTCAAAACATCAAAGGGAAGAAAGACACAGGTCCGGTCGCGGATACCAGTGAACCCTGGTTTCAGCTGCAGTACGAAAAGAAGCCGCTCACTTTCAACACTGACTATAGACTGGCGGTGAAGACGCGGTGTCTTGATGTTGTTTACAACATGGGCGCACTGAAGTGGCTGACGGATTTCTTTACAAATCCTCTGCAGAATGCGCACGCCAAAAGGAGGCTGGATCGAATGAAATACAGCACCAGGATGAGGTTCATCAAGAATTGGAAGAGCATACTCGAGGGCGATTTGGTGAGTAGTACTTTTTAAAACTTATTTATTTTTGAACTATAACGAACTTTCTACTTTTTGCAGGGTCAGCGAAAGTCCTGGTGCCTAGAAATCGATATCTCAGCGCCTCAAATAATTTTCGTTGAAAATTTTGCCAACAAAAACACATCCATTGTCCTTGTTGATTTTGGACGTTTCCAATTATCGAAGAACTCCACCGAGAACCGAATACGTCAGCAGAAATCATCGAAATCCGAGCTACCATCGTCGGGCGCAGATCAAATCAACGGACAAGTGCACAGTCTAGACAGTGAGGATGACGAAGCATTTATGACACCATGCTCAACGCCACCCGGTTCCGAAAACAGTCCATCCGATTCGGCGACACTGTGTTCCGCGGCACCAGATCTCTCTGACATTGTGATAAACAAAGACACGGGCCTAGAAGAAGCTTTCCACGATAAAATCTATGACAAATACACAATCGATATGACTGATCTGCAGGTGCTGGTCTGCAAGGGCAAGGAGCGTTGGGCGTTTGCCAGTTTGAAAGGTTCCTCTGCGTTGCATTTGCTCGATCGATTCAGTATATCGTTGCAATTGGAAAGACGTGTAGTTCACACAGTTGATCCGGAATATCCGTCGCTGACACTCTTTGGAACGTTGCCGAAGCTAGTGGCTCATTTGAACGAACATAAGCTATCAGCTCTGATGGATATTCTAGCAATTATCTCTGTGGATAACTCGCCTACTCCCGTTTATGAATCTCCAGCGGATCATACATCGATATTCCATTTGGATGATGATTCGATAAGCAGTGAAGAAGAAATACTCAACAATAGCCAACAGCAGCAGCAAATGAACCTGATTGTGTTGCAGTTTGTTATTGATCAAATGTCGCTGGAGGTGCAGTCACGGGGGCGGAGTATAGTTGAACTGCAAGTGTCGGGTGTTCGTGCAGGCCTGAGCAAACGACCAGAGGATACAAATATTTCACTGTCCGTGCATGGCCTGCTGTTGGTCGATGCGATTCAATCGTTTGGACCTGATTTTGAATTGCTGGTGGCAAGTCACCGACATGTGGGGTGGGTTTCTCTTTAGCACTGAATTCAAATTCAACTTTTGTAATGCAAATTTTGTTTTCACAGAATGGACAGTGTATCGGGCAGTTTGAAACAGAGTGAACCATGTTCGCCAACATCACCGGCATCACCAGATCCTTTGGACAGCAAAAGACCAACGAGCCCGCTGACAATAAGCCGAGCGATTAGTTCACTTCAAAGAGGTACGTTTAGCTTGTTGGTTATAATTTTATTATCATTTGTTTATTAACTCCCGAAAGCAGCTCCTGGTGAGGGTTTTTCTGTTTGTCCAGATACACAAAGACTTTTGAAAGTGGATCAACATGTGGAGTCGCTTTCGATTTTCCATTTGACCACAGAGTAATAACTGGCACAATATATTTCTAACGCATGCAGTCTTGCGGTGAATGTAAAGTTAGGTCTAAAGCATCAAACCTGTTTATTCAGTGTCCGCTCGTCCGCTTCGAATACCTCCCCTTTTATATATATGGAGATGTGGGAATTGTGTACTGGCTATGATGACGTTTAGCCCCGCAGCTAAGTGGATTAGCCTGAGCCCGTTTTTAGAGATATTGTCGTTCAGGATGTGCTTATCGACTTTAGAGCACTTCGGTCATTAATCGGAAGTCTTCTCGAGAAGATCGCAAAACGCTTCCTTGACTTGGGCAGCCTTTTCTGTGAGGACGTGGCCCTGATGCGGATGATGTGATGTGACCTGATAGCGATTATATGTATTAAGGAATCTTTGGGGCATACGGACTAAAACTCTTTCTCCTAAAATGTCTGAGGGATTCGCCGAAAGCCTCTTTGTCCTTTGTCCCCAGTCCCAGTTCTAAAAGGACTTCCCCTTGTTTTGTATGTCGCACCGATTTAATGACAGTTTCCGTTTCGTCGAGGTTGGCTTTTTTACGAATTTCCCGCAGAATATCACAGTACTTTTCCGTGTCTTTTCGTTTGATAAGGATTGCCTCGTGCCTGGATTTCCGATGTCTACTTTCCTTCTGTCTTGTTTCATTTCTAGGATTTTCGCCTACGCTTTCCTTAGTAGTAGGTTTAGGTGTAACTGGTGTTTTCCCTTTGTTCTTCTTGAGAACTTTGGCAAAGCTGTCCTGTTCTATGTTTGTTGCTTGAGCGTTCACACTTTCCGTTTCCAGCATTTTCTCCTGTTTTGATTTATTCACTGGAATTGAAGAATTTCTAGTTTACGTGTCCGTTTGTTTTACAAGTGGGGCTAGATGGAGTTCTCTTGTTTCCGACTGGCTTTTCGAGATTATTTATTTTTTTGAGTTGGAGTTGTCTCTTCTCCTGGTTTTTCGTTCCCGTTTGGTGGCGGTATCTTCCGGGTTGACTTCAGAGTGGTTCGGACTTCGATTTTGTCCAACGATTCTTCTAATGCAGCAATTCCGTTTCTGATGTCCATGGTGGCATTTTTTTTGCTTCGCACAGGCGTTCTACATCATTTTGAAGATGTCTCAGCATTTCTGTACTTCTTTGGAAATTGTGTCTTCGAGGTCAAAGGGGGGAAGCTGAGTTTCTGTAGAACTCAAATCTACAAGGTCTTGGCTAGGTTTTTGGGCTTTATCTAGTTTTCTTCAGTCGAATTTCCTGAAGCCTCTTCGGCCGAGGCGGTACTGCCTACCGTTGGTGGTATGTATTTCCTTCGGGAGTATATCCCGAGCGCCTGAAGGCTTTCCTGCTGGAGGTTTTTCTGCAGCCAGTTCTTGCAATCCTACATGGATGTTCACTGCCGACGCCGACGGTGGTGTGCGTTGCACCCGTGCACCTCTCTTAAAGTGGTCTCTTCTGGGTTCACTTGTAGCTTTCTGTTCCACATGGGCCAAATATTCCACTCCCGGGGTTACGATATTGACAGATTGCTGTAACATCAGTCTAAATGAGCTTCTTACCGCTCCTACCGGCAAGACGGGACTTGGGTCTTCCTTGGCTCCGTTGTTGTTGGGGTACTCCCGTCTTGCATCTGTTCAGCTCCCTTGGCGGTGAGCGCATTAACGCAGATCTCCGTCTGAACGGGTCTTCTATCACCTCCTGATTCTTCAATGAGCTTTCATTTTCTTGGTTTTTATTGTGTTCTGTTTTTGTTTTGTTCCATGTTTTTTTTTTTTTTAATTTGAACCCCACGAGTACAGGGGAGGTATGTCGGCCACATCATAGCCCCCGATAACGTAATAAGGCATTTGTTACAACCAGAAGGTCACCAGTTATTTGGAGGGCTCCGTTAGCGGTGCTGTATTGTTTTCACGACCGCATTACCATTCAGACATCGGTACGGGTCGCTTTACACCTTGCCTTAGGGATGGAATTTCAGTCGCCTTCTACGACAGGCATACCTTACCCCGGGAATGTTCTACCCCTTGTTCCGTTGGGGAAGAAGCTGACCTTGCCTCATGCAACAATCGCTCTGGTTGATCATACATTTCTTCAACTTGTTGGCTTTTCCAGTCAGTCTATTCCACTGACTTTAACAAAGCCGAGTCCGTATGGAGGAGACCAGTACCCAGTAGCTACCACGACACAATTGATGTGCATGAAACATGTGCATTGTTGTCCAACTCCAACCACCAACTTCTCCAACTTCTTTCAGTTATCGACGACCGCATTGCCCATCTGGGAGCTGTTTATTTATTTTACGTAGTTCCCGCTTCCTTTTTTTTTACATTTCCACTTAGATTCCAATTTTTTTATTTTTGTGTTTTTTTATTTCTTTTTATTTTATTTTGTTGCGGATTTGCCTTTTCTTTGTTATCACCATTACCGACAAACATAAACAAAAAGCTAACTCAGCAACTTGGTCGACTTTGGATGATTTAGATGCTCTCATCACTGTGGAAGTGAACTTTATCAATTCATCAGTCGACACCGAACCACTGCAAATAGCGAACATCAATTTCAACAATTTGGACATCATTGGTATGCATTCACAACGTCAGCCAGCCAGCACAACGGCTGTCATGTAAAATATTTCTAACAAAAAAACATTTTTTCAGCTAACCAAGAGACTATAGTGGAACTACTAGGATTCATCAATCGTGTTGTGCCTAATAAAAAGAAAAAAAAAGCTGCTGGCCCGCCAACTGAAAGTACCACCACTACTACCACCAGGCCAGCATCAATCGACTTAATGCGTCGCCATCAGCTGCATCGTCAATTCACAGATCCGCGGCTGGGTACAACAAATACCATAACATCCATTCGCACCGAAATCACCTTCGATTTTCATCGACTTAATGTGTTGGTGTTGCGTGCGCTAAAGCGTGATAACTATCTTGTAGGACGAAAAGTTGGCACCTTCACCATGAGTGAGGCGAAAATTCACGCGACTCTTGGTCAAGAGATCTCCGTTAACGGTTCATTGGGTGGCCTGCAAATTTTGGATCTAACACCAGAAGGAGTAAACCATCAGCGAATCTTTTCGGTGGGTAAAGATCCCCTTACCGATCCGCCAGACTTGCGTCAGGACCTGCTAAACTCGCTAACACAAGAAGTCTACGGATATCCACAAAAGATTATCGAGCAAACGCAGGCACTGTCGTTCAATGTCTCACGCGATGTCACCGCAACGGTTAGTGTTAAAATTCGAATGGCGTCTGTATGGTATACGCACTGTGCGCGATTTGTCCAGGAGATCAGTTGGTGTGCTAAGGAGTTTAAGCATTATTTGAAGTGAGTCCTTGTTGGAGTTGTGTGTGAAATTTATTCCATAATATGTTTTCTTGCATTTCGCTTATAGAAACTTTGCACGATCGATTCGGGAGAAGGCTACAGACATGGCCATCGGTTTGGTGCAACCGCTGAACGAACCAATTGACATTTTCATCGGTACGCCTATGGATGAAAAGAACGCACATATGTTCAGCAGTCCACGGAAGACGAAGTCGAAGCACGGCAAGAAAGTGAAGATCAAGTAAGTTGTTGTCACATTTTTCATGACATACTGGGGGCAACTAATTGGGTACTGGTCATTTGGGTGGCTTGCTGCTGTTGGCTATGTGTCTCGGCTCTTTTAAATGATATTGCGCTGGCCCTGTTGATCCTTTATCCATTTTCGGCTATGTCAACAAATGCTTAGACTGTAACTGATGCTGCTTTCGTTCGACTAGTGTTGACGTTACTGGCAATGCCTGAGAATTGTGACCCAACAAACCGAAATATTGGCACTGAAGCCGCAATTTTTCTTGACAAAGTTGATGCTCCCCCAGTCAAATATTCCCAGCTCCGCTCATAGTTGTGCAGCCAAAGTGTAGCTCTAATGCTGACTGCCTATAATCATTGATTTTTCCGTTGAGGTGCCCTACTATGAGCTACTATTACGCGCCATTTATCTCAGCTTGCCAAGAATGTTCTGTATAACTTGTATCCATTTTACAGGCTTGACGTGATCTTGGACACCCCAGTGCTGGTAGTGCCCCGATCCGGATGCAGCTCTCAAGTGCTTGTCGCGCATCTTGGTAAAATAACAGTCACAAACGATCAGGAGGCAACACGCTCACCACAATCGGTTCCCGCAAATGAAGATGAACAGGATATCTTTACAATTGACGAAAATGACTTTCACCGTTGTGACCAAAGCGGCAGCACACCCAGCCTCAATGATATTGTTCGATACTGCGACAAGTATTCCATTGAAATTCGCAATATGAACCTATTCTCCTTGGACACGAGTCGCCGAAAGGGATTCCGCCTATCAGCGCTGCCGCGAGCTGAAGAATTCTATTCCTGTCAAACAGACGCAGTTGCAATACTCCACGACACAGTAATACAATTGGAAGTGAGAAAGTATGCAGACGATTTCCCTCTGCCTATGAACAAGTCGCGAGATGAGGAAGATCTTTCGGTAAGATTTTGTATGTTTGGGTCATAGTATTCTGATGTGAGTTGTCTTTCAGATCGATGGCAGTGTCACCCAGCCACTGCAGATCTCATTATCACGCAAGCAATATGAACAACTTCTCGAAACACTCGACAATGTCTTCAAAGTGCCAGCAGATCTGCTCCGACCACCAGCCGAGGTGTCTGCGGAGGCAGTAAATCTCGTCGAAATGAACGCCAGTGATACTAATTCATCCCCATTCGAATTGAACAACCGGTTACCGGAGAAAATGTTCGCAAACGAAAACACCGACAGCCAGCACAAAGAGATCACACCCAAGATATCATTTTCGCTGCCAATCTTCATCATTCAGCTGAAGAACGAGCATGACAATCCCCTGATAGAAATCACATTTCGCGAGTTCAGTGTGCAGTATGACAAAACCAGCCAGTACGAGACTGTAGTTCAAGTGATGTTGCGTTCAATTCTCATGGAGGACCTCAAGTGTCCAATTGATTCGAAGTACCGACAAATGGTTGTTTCCGCGGCGCAGGAGGACAGAGGCAATCGTTCGGGAAATGCCTTTTGCCCATCGTCGTCCTGCCCAGATCTAGTGAGAATGGCAATGAAAGATGAAATGCCGACAGGTTCGCTGCCGGAAAATCTAGAAACCAGTGCTGGCTTTGATAGCAACACAACAGCTGTCACGACAACAACATTGAATGCGATCAATTACCACCGTAGCCGGCTGCAGGTGAACCAACCATACTGCCCAGGAACACCACCCCCATCGCCACAATCGAAAGCGCACGAAGACAATTTGGTTATCTACTCGGCGCTGCTGATCGATCCGAAATGTCCCACCTTAGCTACACACTACCAGAATCGTAAACAGACGAGTTCTATTGACTTTAACTGCTTGAATTTGATTATTTCTGTGGAACGATGGTTCATGGTGTTGGATTTCTTCGGCCTAGTCTCAGAGGATGAGGAGGATAGTGAACCAAAGGATGGCCACGACGAGCAGGTTGATGAAGGTTGATTGATTTTTTTTTAACTTTCTCTTTTTTTTCAAATTTTTGCTTCTTTCAGTCAATTCAAATGGCAACACCGAACTAGAGATAACTGTGCGTTCATTGAACTTGGTGTTTGTGCGAAATGAATCCGAATTAGCCAAGGCGAACGTTTCGAATGCGTTTTTCGTCGTAGCCAAATACGATTTGACCAAAACCGTTGAAGGAAGACTGGGATCAGTTTCGCTGTACGATCTGACCAACTATGGGAGAATCTATCGCGAGAAGTTTTTGACCAGCGGCACGGAGGCGCTGAGTTTTATCTACAAGAGGTGGGTGTCTTATTTAGTAACGTAAAACAATGCAAAATGTGTACATGGATGTGGATTTTCAGGGAAGGTGACAAAGAAAAGCCACGATCGCTGAATAAAGACGCGATGCTGAAAATACAAATGTCATCGGTGCGGTATGTGCATACAAAACGATTTGTAATGGAGATCCAGGCGTTTATTAAGGAATTTCTTCAGTTGCAAACGGTATGTATGTTCGTACTAGTTATATTGTGCTACCCAGATCTTTGCGACAAGTTTACAGTAAGTTTAAAGCGCGTTTGAGTGAAAGGTCCACTGATTTGAGGACGCTTGGAGCGTGTTTTATTGTTCTCTGACAAATTTCTTTGACCCGCTGATGACACACTATATTTTGAGTAGAGAATGAGACCAGACGAAATGAATTTAAATGCAAAAAGACGACAGCTAATTGCAGAAAACTGTCAGTCTCAGTGGGGAGACCCACGAGCTGTAGTCTACTGATGGCATGTTTTGTCGTCGTTTTTGTGGTGTTTTTTTTGACGTTTTTGCGGCGTTTAAAGGTAGTTTGTCGGTGCGTTTTTTCAGGCGTATTTTAAAACATTTTAGGGTTCTTTTAGGACATTTTTTTGCGGCTTTTTTGAGTACGTTTTTTGGGGACCAATAGTAGTAATAAATTGCCTTTGATTTTTTTCAGAATGTGATGAAAAAGATCAAGCTCTCAGATCGTGGTCAAAATCAACAACAACGACCTACACAGCTGGGACTAGAAATCAACGCTGGCTCACCGATAGTCCTGCTGCCACTCAGCTTCGAAAGCAATCGAATGATAGTCGCCGATTTGGGAGAATTCACCCTGACAAACAGTTTCCACTTGGCCAGCGAACAGAATGTGATAAGCAAAAAGTCCGACGATTCACTAATGGATGAGATTCTGGACGTGATGCAGGTGCATCTAGTCAATACAAACCTCTTCACTGGTGATCGGATATCGAAATCTCAAGAGTTGCAACGTAATGAAAACGATGCGGATATTTGTCTCGACATGGGCAGCTATTGGGCTCTGAAAACCGGAAAAAGTATCTTCAAAGAGAAATGCCACCTAAAGCTGCAAGTCGAGCGCAACATGGACTCCAGCAACAGTCATAATTGTCCCGACGTCAGTGTTCAGGGGACGTTGTCCCGCCTCAGCGGTGTACTTAATCTGCAGCAGTATAAGCTGGTGAGGGGGTTCCTGGCGTATAACTTGGGCGAGAACATCGACGATATCTACAGCAATTATTCATTTAGCCTGGCAGAGAGTCGGTTGAACATCACATCAATGGAGCAGGTACAGCAGCTGACTATACCCGATAAAATTGTGTGGAACAATCTATCAATAAACTTGGACTTGGAGGATGTGTCGGTGTTATTGAATTCAAGGTCGGATGATCGAAGGAACGATGACCAGTCGCTGGCGTGCATAAATTTCATAAAATCCTGCCTAAAGATTGACTCGTACAGCGATGGCTCGCAGGATATTGACTTGGTGTCGCAGGAGATTCTCATAACCGACTCACGGTTCCACAATATCGAGAGCGAAGCACCGAGAAACGTATTCACGAATATTCTGCAACCAATTCGCACAGAAGTTGGGTCGAACATAGTCCAAGCCGAGGTGCATAGTCGCAAAAGGAACGATCATTCAAAGTTCACAATTCTGTTGAATAACATGCGAGTGATGGCGATCCTTGACTGGATTGAGAACGTAAAGGACTATCTCAGCCAGGATGCAGATCCACCATCTGGGACTATGATGCGCATGCGAAGCGCTGGTATATCGCAGAGCTCGAGTACCCTAGACGAAGTGGACCGGGCGCCAATGGAAGTTATCCTCAACATCACCGATTCGGAGCTGGTATTTGTCGAGAAGACTGATCAGCACGACACCAACGCCATAATTTTGAAAAGCACAACAGTGTTCTCATTCAAGCCGATGGATCTTATTCGTCCGATCTCGGTGAATCTGAATCATTTGGAGGTCTTCTCATGCATGCTGGGCTGTGAGAATGAGACAGCATTGTCGATCATCGATCCGATAACCGTAAACTTGGACCTGCGCGAGAATACCATCGATATTCAGATACAGAAGCAGTTGTGCATAAGACTCTCCTACCACGATGTGAAGATGTTCATCCGAATGATGGAGTCACTGCCGAAACAGACGCGAACCGCACAAAAGAAACGCACAGCCATGCACAGAGGGTCTAGCGTCTGTGCCCCAGATGTGAACTTGGTTGCACCCCTGCTTGCTATGGGTTTTAAGCGAGCCGACTGCATCCGAGCCTTGGAGGTGTGCAGGAATCAAGTAAACGACGCGGCATTGTGGTTGACGCAGCAGCGATCCTCTCGCCAGCCCACGCTGGACGTGCATTCAGTGATTGTGAACGCTCAGTGCATCTCGGTTTGTGTTATCGACGATTGCAAGGACGCAGATGTACCCCTGCTGGAGCTATCACTGTCCCAGCTGAAACTCAATCAACTGCTCAACGACAGGCTAGCTAATTTGCCTGGCCAATATCATCCAGTGCGTGTGCCAGTGTTTTGCAGTGGCCAGCTGGAGGCTGTCATCGCCAGTGATTATTACAATCGCCATCTGAGTGGCTGGGAGCCAGTGATTGAGCCATGGGAATGTACAGCCAATTGGAACTACAGTACGGGACAGACGAGTCACGAGAGTAATCTCTTGAATCTGTCTATTGTCTCCAAGGAGATGTTAAAGGTTAATGTGACGACAACGCTCATCGAACTATGGAACTTGGTGCGTAACAACTGGACACAGGACTACTACGAGGGAACGAACAACGCGGTAGCTAACTCCTCCACAAATGCCAACCAAAGTCCGACAAACTATCGCCGTCGGGCGCCATTTGTACCGTTTTCACTGCGCAACGACACCGGTGAGGTGCTGTCCTTCAAGATTCTACTCACACAACCAGGCGGTATAACCCGAACGGAAGTAACCAGCCATAATATGATCAGCGACTGGATACGGGTGCAGCCGAACGATACAGTTCCCTTTGGCTTTGGCCCACAGACCAAACTGCGCCATTTGGATTCGCACAAGTTGAATCTGCATCAAATCCTCGTCCAGGTCAAGGGCTGGGCTCAGGTGGGTCCTGTCTCAATTGACCGTGTTGGCATCTTCTTCCGCCATGCACTACAGGAGGACTCAGAAGTCGAGAGGGCCCGCATAGTCTTTGAAGTGTCGCTGGTCGGCTCTGCACAAAAGCTCATAACAGTGCGTTCAGCACTTCGCCTAATAAACCGCCTGGACAACAAAATTCTCCTCAAATTGGGTCAAGAAACAGCCATCGTGTCGCCGCACAAATGCTTTAGTGTGCCGCTGAGTCGGGTCCGCGCGGACGTATACTTCATGCCTATCTTCGAAATCACTCCAGAGGATGAGTGCAATGGCAACGCGCTCGAGAGAATCGAAGACACGCCTAAGAACTCGAATTTAAATCATCAACTGAATGAGTACCTTATGCAATCAACGAGAACATCTGGCGGTACACGTCAATTTGGTCTCTGTGACGAGGGTATCTCCTGGGCCAAGTGCATCGACGAAATCATTCAGGAGCCAAGAATATGTCGCGCCAATCGTGACAAAGTGTACAATGTTGTGGCGACCATAAAGCGCGATGGGTATCCTCATCGCGAGGGAATGCCCGGTCACACTGTGATGCTGATACCTCCGTTGCGCATTACGAATTTGCTTTGCTGTGATCTATTGTACAAGATCGCCGGTCAAATGCAGGATAAGACGACCAGCCATGCTCAGGGTAGAATAAATTCTTCGACTACGGCGAACATCTATGAAGTCAGTCTGGAGGAAACCATCATTTTGAGTATTACTCTGGATAACTACAAGATTTCGGCGCAGTTGAAGATTCCGGTTGGTCACATGGGCATAGTCGAACCGAAGCTAAAGCTGCTCGACATCAACAATCGGGATTTGCACCTGAGGGCATCAATTCAGGCGATCAAGGGCAATGGCATCGAAATATTTATAAGTGCGCCATTTTGGCTGGTAAATCGCACCGGCCTGCCATTGGTATTTCGACAGGAAGGCGTGTCACAGCCAGCGTCAGGCCAGTTCGAGGAGAACGAGATGGCGCGCGTAGTGACGCCTCTGATGTTCTCGTTCTCAGATCTGGAAGCGTCGCCATCGTTGGAGATTCGTCTTGGCGAGCGCTACGGCGCTAACAATCAGGTAAGTGCCGCATTGCACACGAATGTGCGCTACGAAACGCACATAGTAATTTATGGGGTGTGCGCGAACAGACATGGGTCCGTTTACAATTTCTGCGGACACATAAAAGCCCATTCAATGTGGCAACAAGTCATGATCGTTTTTTTAAAGCCATATACGTGCGATTTCGTGTGCGCACAGGAGTGTGTGTGTGTTTCGTAACCTTTAGGTGGGAGTCTTATACTTTTACATTTTTCAGTGGTGTCAAAGTTTTAGCTTGCACAAGGACATTGTCTATAGACAGCTGAAAGCGGGCAACTCCAACGATAGCTTTGCCATTGGCGTAGAAGTTCGGCGAGGACGTGGACGCTACTCGCGCACAAGTGTTGTGACATTCTCCCCTAGATTCCAGTTGTACAATCGAAGCAGCAACAAATTACAGTTCGCACAAAAATGCTACGTAACAAAACCCGTAAGTTCTTCGCCTGCCCTTATTAATTCCGACCGTGTTTAAGGTGTAATTCCTTCTAGATCGACGCGACATCACGTGCCACCTACATCGATGCAGTACCCGGATGCCATTTTCCCTTTCACTGGCCCCGCTCAGACCAAGAGCCATTGCTGTGTGTCCGCATGCCCGAAATCGATTATTGTCACTGGTCCAGTGGCATCCCCATCAACGAGGCCCAATCGCTCTATATAAACATCCGCAACGACCTGGGCGACATGCGTTTCCTCCGCCTCGAAGTGATACAACAGGGTGCAACATATTTCCTTCTCTTTGGTGACGCTCATGCCCTGCCGCCACCAATTCGACTGGATAACTTCTCAGAGGTGTCCGTTAAATTCTTCCAATACGGCTGTAAGCCCGAATGGAGAACATCAGTTCGTCCACATTCCTCGCTATCCTATGCTCTCGATGATCCAATTGGTCATCAGCTGCTGCAGATCGAAGCACCCGATGGGAATTCTATTGAAATCCCTCTTCGTAACTTGAACTGCTCCGAAGGCTTGACTTATTCAAACTTCATATATCTGGCGTTTAAGGGAACTTTTCAAACACCGTCGGTGTCAGAGAATCTCTATCTCAGTTCGGAGTTTGATATTGAAAGTCAGCACCTGGTGCTGGGAGTGAAGAACTCAAAGGTGATATTGATGCGAAAACAAGCAGGAGATCGTTCACAGCTTTGGCTTATGAATAAACTGGGCCAGTTGGAGCATGAGGGTTCATCGCCACCCACAGAACCCGGCCGCTCCTTGCCGAATTCAGTGACGAGGATGGTGCTGGACTTGGAGAAACCACCGAATCCAAATGATTACACAAATCTTTGTGTACGTTCGCCAAACACCCAAAGGCAGACAACGCAGACGTGGAAGTTTGAAAACGGGCGACTGATGTGCCACGCGAATATGTGTGTTCAGGTGAGTTTGTGTTGCTTTGCCAGCAAATGATTCATTTTCAATGGGTGAGACAATTTTCCTCCCAATTTCAGGCTCGCAATGGAGTATTCGGGCTACGGCCCGGTTCCGATGCGGTTCTGGGCCGAATCGAATCCGAAACACGAACTCTTAATGATGGGCTGGTACCCATCGAGCAGAGCATCGAAAGACAAAAGCTACGTCCAGGCTCTGGCCAATTGGATGTGAAAATCCGCATGGACGGACCCATAAAAACAATTCAAATACTCGATGTTAAAAATCCAATGGCAACCTCATTGATGCCTGATCCCCAATGGAAGCATGCTTCAACGGTTAAAATCAAATCCAGCCGAGGCCACCGTGAAAAGGATCAACAATCGAACTTTATCGATGAATTCAGCGTAAGCCCTTGTCCGTCTAGCATGTGGATTTAGCTAATATACATTTCTCTTTTCAGGTTAAGGTCAATCTCCACAAAGGTGTCGGCGTTTCTGTGATATCTCGCCAGCCGTGCGAGGAGCTGGCCTACATCACACTGCAAAACATCACAGTCGAAGCGTTGGCCACACCCACTGTGAGGTCAATTGATTTGCGAGTGAACGCCCTTCAAATTGACAACCAACTGTTGGACACTCCCTGCCCGATTGTCTTGTACACCATGAAACCGCATGTGAGCGCATCTGCGTCCTCATCTCTAGCCATTGAGAACGGAAACCCAAATGCGTTGACCTTCAGCGCTAAGGTGCTCTCATCGCCCAATAAGAATGCTGTGATAGTTGAGTATTTGATCTTCGATCTAAGGCCATGTTTGGTGTTTCTGGAGGAACGGCTCATTCTTAAGACGGCCATGTTCCTTGGACTGGGATCGTCACATGATTCCGCAGCCAGCTTGGCTGATGAGTCCGAATACGAAGCACAACAAGTCGAGAAGAGAATTTTGGCCACAAGTGCGAAGCGATACTATTTCGAGAATCTACACATCGACTCTACACACGTAAGGATATCCGTTCGGAGGGTAAAATGGCTCAAAACTAATTCTTTTCATTTCAGATTCGTTTGAGTGTCATCACAGCGTCAAAACTCTCGCCACAACTCAGCGAAATGAAGAAGAAATTAGGACTGACGCTGATAAAATTCGAGGACGCTCTCATCGAGTTCGATCACTTCACGGATAAGCATCATTTCGAGACGCTCGAGGTGTACCTGAGAGCCATCAAGTCGCACTACAAAAACCAAATCAAATGGCATGCTGCATCGATCTTGGGAAGTGTTGACTTCCTTGGAAATCCGCTTGGCTTTGCCAATGATTTGTCCGAGGGCGTTTCAGGTCTCATCTTCGAGGGCTCTGTGAAGAGTTTGGTGAAAAATGTCACCCATGGGATTTCGAATTCCACTGCGAAACTCACCGAGACCATATCCGATGGCCTGGGCCGAGTCGTACTCAACGAGCAGGACAACGAAACACGACAGAGGATACTCGAGGTGCCAACCGGTTCAAATACCTCGGGCGAGCATTTAGCCGCCGGCTTTAAGGGACTGGGCTTTGGTCTTCTCGGTGGGGTTACCAGTATTGTGCGCCACACCTACGAGGGAGTTCAAACCGATGGTTTTCAGGGCTTTCTAAGCGGTCTGGGCAAGGGGATCGTTGGTACAGTAACTAAACCCATTATAGGCGTTCTCGACTTGGCATCAGAGACTGCCAGTGCTGTGCGCGAGACCAGCAAGAGTGCACATCGTGTTTTGCCTGAACGCAAACGGCCGCCCCGTTGTGTTACAGGAGCGCCCGGCGGCCTTCTGCCATCGTATTCGTTTAGGCAAAGCAAAGGCCAACAGTACCTGTATCTTATCAATCGACGAAATTTCTCCGAACAACTTATGTCCTACGAACAGGATCTGTGCAACGACAGAGACTCAAGGCTGCGGCTGCTCTTGTCCACCGAATATTTGCGAATATTTTCTCCAACTGACGAGGAACCCGCTGTAATAGTCGAGTGTCATCTCGGTGAGGTACTCTCTTGTCACACAGTGACGGCACAAAGTATGCACAATGCTAAAGCGAAACCGATCTACTACATAGAGATTTCGAAGAATTTGGGGCAAATTGGAAGGCCCAGGGTGCGATGTCAATCCGAGGAAATGGCCGAGAAGGCGGCTAGATGTGTGAGTATACGAAATTTGTTATTGTATTTAAAGTGATTTTATTGTTTAGGTTATATTGTTGGTTATTCTCAATGTTGTTGCTGTATTAACAGCTTAATTCGTTATTCAACAATTTTTCACTGGTTCTCAGTCCTTGCTGATCTTCTTAATGAACATTTTGGCATGACCTTTGTTTTTTTAACTGCACCAATAGATAATTATGTTACGATCCATAAAGTCAGTTCGGCGATTTTCCCTGAATGTTGTTGCTGGTGTTGTTGTTGTTGTTCTTGTTGTTGCTGCTGCTGCTGCTGTTGTTCTTGTTGTCGTTGTTGATGTTGTTGTTGTCGTTGTTGTTGTTGTTGTTGTTGCCTTTGCGCGTGTCTGCCTATCTCTTTGTGATACCGAATTAATCGACAGCCACGCTGTAGCTTGACGAATAGCTGTAATTTCGGCTTGGAAGACACTGCAGTGTTTCGGAAGACAGAAGGAGAGGCCCAGATTCAAGATTCTTCTGAAAAGACTCCGGCGCCCATTCCCTCCAGTGTCTTAGACCCGTCTGTGAATATTGACAGTGATTTGTGTAGGACATTTTGTGAATCCCATTGGTTCCTGTCCGGTATTTCATGGGCGATGCCTTTTTCGAAGTTGATTTTCGTAGGCAGACAATCGATGTAGTGGGCAGGGGGATCGTCTGTAGAAGAATGCTGGCGTGCCCAGACGGTTGGCATCTCCAGTATTTCCCTTCCCGTAATCTGATAGCCACGTTTGTGGCATATTCTTTACTGACGATGTCTAGAGGAAGTAAGTTAAGCATGGTTTGCAGAGCGGCGGCGGTTGGAGATCCCCTTAGTGCGCCCGTAGTGCACATGTACCAGCCATACCAAGCGCTTAGTCTTCTCTAAGACCTTTATATTGGAACTTTTGTTCAAGGACGGCCACCACACAACGATGCCATATAGGATTATCGGTTTTATGACCGCAGTATAAAGTCAATGCATTATATTGCTTTGTAGGCCCCATCTAGAGCCGACAGCCCTTTTACAGGAGTATATAGCCACTAGCGACTTCCTAGCGCGTTCGGCAATATTTGCTCTCCATAAGAGCTTCCTGTCCAGCCTCAGCCCCAAATATTTGGCGCTCCTAATGATGTCGAGTGGGGTTCCTTTACGCTTTGAGGGAGTGATAACGGGTGGCTTAATCTTCCTGGTAAATAAGTCTAGCTCCGTTTTCGTCGAGTTGACGCTAAGACCAAAACTATCGGCCCAGGAGACAAGTTTACGTAAAGCGAGTTGTAGGATGTCGGAAAGTGTTTGAGGGTACTTTCCCGAAGCGAGTAAGGCGACGTCGTCCGTGTAGGCCACAACTTTGCACCCGGTACTCTCCATCGAGATCAGAAGTTCGTTCTGTTGTATTTCTATTTAAAGACGACTTAGGTATAAGTTTAAGTTTATTCTTTAAGCGGAGAATTACGACTGATTAAAGTATAAAGACAATCAAAGAGTGAGACCAGCAGGCAGGTGCAGTTGTGGAATATTATTGTGTTACTCATATGTATGTTGTTATATGGTGTGATTGCAAGTGTAATAGTGATCTCAATTATACATCACGTTCAGAACTATTTTCCATAACAATGGAGATAGCACCTTGCGGGGTGCTTCCGTGCACAAGTTTATCGACAGCGCTGCTGTCAAAGGTAGCCCTCACCATCCTCTTTGTTAGAATGTGGATGATTACGCGGCAGATTGGTTCGCCGATATTGTTAAAGGTCCCTCTACAGCCATTGTGTATTCCTTGAGTGAGAGGGACCTCTCGATCTATCCAACAATTGAATGAAGAACAGTTTCGGTTGACTTGCCCTTTTGGTAGGCATGTTGAGAGCTTGCAAACAGTGATCGGTACAACAATGTCCTTGATGTGGAGGTCGATGATCCTCTCTAGAGTTTTAAGAAGAAAGGAGGGCAGACTAATAATTGGTCTGAAGTCCTTGAAGAGTGCGTGGGAATTCTTTCCTGCTTTAGGGATGAAAACTTCCTTGACCGCAGTCCAAGATGATAGGATGCAACCCAGTATTATAGAACCTACGAGAATGTGCCTGAGAATGTCTTTGACAATGTCAACGGTGTTCTGTAGTTGCGCCGGGAAAATGTCATCAGGTCCATGTGACTTGTACGGTTCAAAGCTGCTGACGGCCCACCTTAACTTCTCCTCACAAATGGTTAATGTGGTTAGAGAGAGACGTACGGGGTGCCATTACTGAAGTCAGGGTTAGGCGTGCAGCCAGGAAAATGAGTGTCCATGAACAAATTTAGTGATTGTTCCTCTGATTCTGCCCATTGGCCACTGGGGTTTTTTAGTACACTTGGTACAGTGGGCGATTTCGATAGGACCTTACGTTATCTGGAGCCTTCGTTTACGCTGTTAACGTTCTTACAGAAATTACACCAGGAGCTACGTTGTGTCTTTCGGACTTCCTTTTTAAAGAGTCTCAGACTACCTTTGTAGCTCCCCAAATCCGTGTCTAGCTTCGAGGTTTTGGCATAATTGAATGCCTTTCTGCTCTCGCAGCGATGTTTAATTAGTTGCTTGTTCCACCACGGTGGTTTCTTGCCCTTCCTCACTTTGGTGAGGGGACAGGATCCATTAAATGCCCCATTCAGGGTGGAAGTGAGCAAGCGATTCAAGCTCTGTCTGATCGCCGGGTGGCGATTGTCTACATTGAGCTAGATTCGCAGATAGAATAGAGTTGTGTTTAACCCAGTCCGTTTTACGTCTGTTACGATATGCTAAAGGATATGTACCGGTGGTGGTCCGAAAATGAAGGACTGTCCGATACTATCCAGTCGGATATAGCAGGAGAAAGATTGTGAGAGGCGAAAGTAACGTCTATCACTTCCTGCGGATTTTTGATAATAAAAGTAAGACTATTTCATCTGTTACAAACTACTGGGTTAGTGCCTACTAAGTACTCACATAAAGACTCACCTCGTTTGTGTCAGTGCTATCCCATACCCATAACATAAGCAAAGCCCTGCTAACGCCATCGTTCTTTGAATAAAAATATCCTGTTGAAGTCACAAAGTCAAGTTCAGAGCACATGCTACCGTAGAGCACATAGGGCCTATTACACTATAACCCTCTTATCATCTCGCTGGTGCGGTTTTCTCTGATTTTCATTACTTCATCGACCGCATTTGTTTATAATGTTACCTACTCATTCCCACCCTCTTAAAAAAAATGAAACTTAATTTATTATTCCATTTTCTACTCCACAGATCAACTACGCGAAAAGTGTTTACGATGAACGAGAGCACACACTCAGCTATCAATCATCCCTCAACGAAAGCTAAATCAAAATTCCCTCATTTATGTTCATGATATTCATAAATACCTATATATTTTGTAAATTACTGCAAAGTAGCCTTAAAGCAATATACATTATACATAATTATATACAAAGCAAAATACGATGTAAAAGAAGACTTGTTGTACATACTTGTGAAACTATAAATTTTATTGTTTCTTATGTCGCCTTTGATCCTTTTTGGTACTCCAGAAAAGCAAATAATTAAAAAAACAAAAGACAAAGAACTTGAAAAGTACGTTAGTAGAAAAAAAAAGAAGAAATGATGATTCTTTACCAAAGACTGTTTGTAAACAAAAAACAAAAAAATTGTTGTAGCTTGGATTAACAACAACTCGACAATACATTATTTATATATTTTTTAATTCGTTCTACATCCTTATTTAGATATACATTTTGTAGTAAATTTACTTTAAGTTTTCCTAATATTTTTTGTTTCGTTTATTGGGATGCGGATGTGAGTTTTTAAAGTGACTAAGAAATGCCAAGTGAATGAGGATGGAATCTAAAGTATTGCGGCCGGGCACGAAAGCTTTGATACTTACTTTTTGTATGTGATTTATGTTTAACATTATAATATTTCTGTTTATGTTTTTCTACCTGCTTTCTGTGTGGTTCTTTATTCGAATGGAAAAATCCAAATGATAATACACAATAACCAAACAATGAAATCATTGATTTCGCTTTTAATTTATTTATTTATCTCGCGTTGTTACCTTAGGTAACAATATAACTTGTATTCATAAGTTGGACTAGACTTTGTACCCAAAAATATTGTACTATCGCAGCAACATTTTTAGTTGACAATAAAATAACTTTGATTGAAAATTTTGATTTTTTTTTAAGAAGTTCGTTGGAGGAGTTGGTTAAAGGGTGGAAGAGCTACAGGATCAGATCGGATCGGATTGAGTTTCGGAAAAGTAAAATGTAAAATATAAAAACATGCCAACAAAATTTGAACGAAAAGTTGACATAATTATTCAGCCTTCAAGGCCTTTCGTTTTGCTGACGAAGTTATACTCCTCTCACTGGCGAAGCGAGGGGGCAAGGGGGACACAGGCCCCGGGCGGCACTTTGCTAGGGGCGGATTCTTTTTTCAGTCCAACGAATTTTATTTACAAAGTTTACCAGCATTGCCTAACACTGCTTCACAGTAAGTAATCAGACATTCCTTGTGTTGGTTAACAACAAAATCTAATGAACGCTGCTACCTAGTATGCAACTGCATTTTATCGACAATGACAACCCTGTGCAGCAAGCACATTCATTCATTCATTCATTCATTTTCAATGGTCCGCTTGTCCATTAAGTGGGTCGCGGGTGTAGGTTGCTCAAGTGGACCCTCCATAGCTCTCGATCCTCCGCCATCGACTCTAAATCATCAAGGGCAATCCCCATACGGTTATAGGAGAAATTATGGACTTGATCTAACCATCTCATCCTTGGTCTACCTAGAGGACGCCTACCCGATGGTACGGATTCCATGGCACGTCGTGGAATCCTGGTCGGGGACATGCGTTTAACATGACCAAACCACCGAAGCATGGATCGCTCCGTCCGGAGAAGTAGCTGCTCGACATTGAGCTCCTCACGTATTCTGGTATTTCTGATGCGATCTCTACGGGTCACACCAGCAATACAACGGAGAAAACTCATTTCGGCAGCTTGTATCCGCGATCGTATTTTTTCGGTCATTACCCAAACCTCATGACCCATAGGTAAAAGTTTGAACAAACAATGAATTAAAGACTGACAACTTAGCTTTGACACCAAGTTCAGTCCTCCTAATAACAGAATGACCAAGCTGTCTCAAAATTGACCCAGCCTGACCAATCCTACAGGAAAACTCGGCATTGCTCCTTCCATCACTCGTGAATAAGACCCCAAAATACTTAAACTTCTCCACCTGTTTCAATGGGACTCCACTAACATGCAGAGTGCATTGAACAGGCGTTCTGGAGACGACCATCACTTCAGATTTGTTCACGTTTACCTTCATCTCAGCTTCAACACAAACGGCTACAAAACGATCGAGTGCGCGCTGAAGTTCAGTCTGAGAGGATCCAAGGATGACCAAGTCATCAGCGAAGAGCAAATGACTTATCCTCAGATCTCCCAATTCGAAACTTTCCTCGCCAACACTGCGCTGTAACATCCAGTCCATATAAGTAATGAAAAGGAGAGGGGACAAGACGCACCCCTGGCGAAGTCCAACGCACACGGTGATAGGTATTGATTTAGCGCCGTTTACCCGATCACAGCTTTTACAGTTTGTGTAAAGAGATTCAATGGCTCTCAAGAGAGGACCGTCAACTCCATACTCCTGTAATACACTCCAGAGTTTACCTCTCCAAATCTACGAAGCAAGCGTAAACAGGTGTAGCATACTCCCAAGCCTTCTCAAGTACCATTCTGAGAGTGAATAACTGGTCGGTTGTGCTTCTGCCGGGACGAAAGCCGCACTGCTCATCTCCTAATCGTGCCTCGACCACAGCTCTGCAACGCGTTTCCAGCATCTTGGCAAAGATTTTTCCGGGGAGACTTAAAAGTGATATACCCCTGTAATTGGAGCAATCCCTTTAATCCCCTTTCTTGAAAAGGGGCACAATCACCCCAATCTGCCAATCGCTGGGTGTTTCGCCGCATTCCCAGGCCACTTTAATGACACGAGAGAGCCATTTGACTCCCTCTTCACCTAAGGCCTTTAGCATTTCTGGCCGGATTTCATCCACTCCGGCAGACTTCCTCTACCGTGGGACTATTTTCCGCCTTGCTTAAGGCGATGGATGTGTCATCCTCAATGCCCTGGATTGGATTGAGCAATTCGGAAAAGTGCTCGCTCCATCTGCGCAAGATGTCCTCCTCATTAGAAAGAAGTGTACCATCTTTGGATTTGACTCCTTCGATAATGTTCCACTTCCTTCCTCTAAGACGGCGGATGGTCTGCCAGAACACCTTGCTTGCAGATCTGTGATCACGGTCCAATTTTTCGCCGAACTCCTTCCAAGACTGTTCTGCTTTAACAGCCAATTTGCAAGTTCTTCGCGCCTCAATGTAACGGTTTCGAGAAGGAGAGTCCCCCAAGTGAATCCACACATTGAAAGCCTTCTTCTTCTCTCTGATAGCTTTTTGAACTCCGGGCGTTTTAAACCACGCAGTTCTTTTCTCACCACCAGCCGCCACACCGAGCCGCTTCACTCCGCAAACATGTCCTGCAGAGGCAATAACTGCTGTAGAAAACAACTGCCATTCTTCCTCAACAAATAATTATAATACAGTACACAAAAAAGACTGAAAGACATAAACAACAAAACAGAATTTATACCCAGCTCCAATTACTCTTTGAACTTGGTTTGTTTACATGCTGCTGCTGTTAAGTCAAATTCGGTCACTTTCATCGGTACCTTGGAACGCATATTTTTTTTCGTGTCCAAACCGTTGGGAAGTTCAGCTTGGTACTTCAGGCAAAGCATTCAAGGGGCTGCAAGAAGCAAGATGGAGCGCAAGAGCTGATGCAGTCGAATATACCTGGAACCATTATGAGGGCATTTTTGATACCTACCTTGGAAAAACTGACGGAGGTAGACGAAAGAAAGCCTAATAGCATTGCAATCGTTTTAATTTCTTTGTTTTTTTAGGCTTTTGGAAACCAGAACTGCACGAAGTTAATGATGTCCAAATATACTTGCAAACAGAAGGACTTAACCTTCATCAATGAGCTCAAAAAATAAATGCATTACAGATCTTCCTTACAGAAAAACGATATCGATTGGTTGACGGTGCTTTTACTTATGCTAAAAATGTACATATGTCAAAAACTTGAAATTTAATGGAACTTCCAGGAAAAAAAAGCTTTTTTTTGCTGACAGAAATATAGACGCTGCTTTATTCTATGAAAATGAACTGCGACGAAAATTACTTCCTTCTTTAGACAGTGTCTAAGGCGACAAAGTAAGACTTTCTAACCCTAGCCAAACTCTTAGATAAAAACTATGAAAGTAATTCAGATGTTGCACCTCATGAGGATGACATTGATAGTAATAATGAGTTTGAGATCGAACGCGTACGGTTAAGACCAATTATATCTTCTACAGGCAAAACAAATGAACTCGCCAATAAAAGCCCACTCACTCGACTTATTACAATATTTATATACAGTTTAGACTGGAAGTTAGTCTGCCTAACATAACAAAACTGCTTCGTCTTTTTCTCACAATTGCAATAAGTAAAAATTATTTAAGGTCCACAATGAGCACTCTAAGGTCTAAGGCTATCTAATCTGGGTATCATAGGTATGGAGTAGGAAATCACAGAGACCATCGATATTTGAAAGAATAACAAGAGATTTTTCTCTCTCTCTCTTCTTCCGGAAGCTGCTGTTGGCAGCAAAACTTTAACTCCTCCTGGAGCATAGGGCGCATTTGGGAGTGCGCTTCCGCCAAAACAGTTGACTTCCATGTTGATCTTGGCCTACCAACTTGTCTTACACCTTGAGGGTTCCACTGGAAGCACTGCTTCGCTATATTGTCATCTGGTTTCCTCAGTGTATGGCCAATCCAGTGCCATTTCCTCTGCTTGATGTCAAGTCAACATCCACTTTTGTTTGTCCAGTCCTATGCCACAGTATAGGAGAAAGTCCAGACTGGAGAAAGGATTCCGAATGCACCACGACCTTTATTTATTCTATTTCTTAAATCCAGGTCCTTTCCACAATACGCAGATAGTTGAACTGCGTAACCTCTTCCACAAACCAGTAAGAATAGACAGTCGACTCCTCCCACATAACGGACTTTGCCTACAAGCTGCTGGCGGGCCCAGGATTTTTCATGTATTGGTGCTGTACAAAATCAAAGGAGCGCCATTAACGCACGCATACCTACTTGAAAAATCCTAGGCCCATGGAGAAGTTTTCTGTAAAAGTTTCTTGTAAATCGTAGACAAAAGTTTCTTTTTAAGTACCGACTTTAATGGGAAGGCAAGTGTTGGCTGCGACTCTGGCCAAAGAGAATTAAGAAGTATCGGACCCGTACGACAAACCAATCAGCGCATAAATCGTGTGTTTCTCACGGCGCATGAAGTGGTGGAACGTGGGTACGAACCTTCATGCCCATGCGAGAATGACTGGCGACATTTGTCGCTGACTCTCTGAACTCTTACATTCCACATCCACATACATTCCACGAACTATGACACCATGTGGTCTGGCATTTCAGTCGACGAATTTATATTTTGTCTGTTATTTTTGTGACTTGGTTTTTGTTCCAAATCTTACCTATGGTTATGACTTATGACTCATGATGTTTGGGTAATGGATAATGACCGAAAGAATAAGATCACGGATACAAGTTGCCGAAAAGGGATTCCTCCCTTGTATTGCTGGTGTGACCCGTAGAGGTAGAGATCACATTCATTAGAAACACAGAATGCGTGAGGAACTCAATGTCGAGCAGCTACTTGTCCGGACGGAGCGGTCCATGCTTCGGTATGTCCCCGAACAGGATCCCACGACACATGCTATGGAATCCGTACCATTGGGCAGGCGTTCTCTCGGTAGACTCAGGATGAGATAGTTAGATCAAGTTCATAATAACTCCTCTATCCGTATGGGGATTGCCCTTGATGATTTAGAATCGTTGGCGGAGAATTGAGACCTATGGAGGTTCCACTTGAGCAACCTACACCCGCGACCCACTTAATGGATTACCGGGCCATTGAAAATGAATGAATGAATAACTAATTAAAAAACTTTTATATAGGTACCTATACATATTTGCTTAAAATATTCTTAAACTTTATTGCAATGCATTTTGTACAGGCTCATGTATTCATTTTGACTACCTATTCAAAGTAAATAGAACCCTCCTCGGCTAAGTAAATATTTTTCCATTGTTTGAACTTCTCCCAAAAGGTTAAATTCAATATCGTATGGGGAGCGGTACGCCAATAATTGGGAACAAAACCCTTATACAGTCCCTTCATGCCTTCGTAGCGAAACGTTTTCACAAAACAATCGAAAATGTTTTTGTACATTAGTCCTCGTCCGTTTTTGTCCACGCCTAACGGGAATACAAATCTATAAAATTTTTCATTGAAACTGACGCATTTTGAGCTTACCCTGATTGAACATCCTTGTTGCGACCACATCAAACGGTGTCATACAGACGACAGCAAAGAAACCGCTCACCATACTCGCACCCAATGCGGTCATGAATACGGATTTTTGAAAAACCTAAAATGGAATTAGATCATATCTACGACACGCCCTCTATTATGCAATTTTATAGTAGCTTACTTCATACTGTACGAGAATATCTTTAACCGCGGAAAACGTTCCAAGTTGTGCTGATGATGCAACAGCTGTTCGCGGTACTATACCAGAGAAACCTCGCCAAAGACCTCGATATCCCCGATGTTTAATTATGTGAAGCAAAGCGTGGACGGTATTCTTGTGATGATGTTGATAGCCCACGGCATACTTACCCACAGATTGAGCCTGAATTTGTGTCTTTATCATATAGAATGGGCATCCGAGTGCAGAGCCAAGAACTCCCGATACTCCACCCCAAAATACACAGAGAACAGGCGAATGGCTGGCTTTCTCATCGTCGAATTTTGTCCAGTTCCAGTCTTCTACTGTCTGATAGAAGCCCAGTCGTGAGCTATTCATTACAAATTGAAATGAAAGTGCCGCTCCGAGGCCCTTCTGCAGGCCCCATAGACCCTCGGCTTTAATTATGGAGCGAATGGATTGATAGATACCCCTATAGGGTTGCTTTGATGCGTTGCTAGTCTGCAGTTCACCTTGCAATTGTTGGCGGGTTTTTATCACCTGTAGGGAGGAAAAATTTATTAAAGTATTTCAAAACATTAAACCGTAAGTAGTGATATAGGCATGATGACGATAACTCGACTTTTGTAGTCACTTCGAATAATGGCTTCCTGATAATGCTGGCAATAGTCTTGCGGTTTGAAATCTGCCAGCACGGAACTTCTTGAGAGATTGAGGCAAACGCGATCGACAGACTCTGGCAGGGCAGTCTTTTGTGCTGGGTCACACAAATGCGTCTCGTGCCGGGCGAGACAGTTCGGGTTATCTACTCTTCTTTTCTCAACTAACCTAAAACTCTACCCGTCTCACCCGACACGACTTTCATGGGAAGGCACGTGTGGCCCAGCGCGTAGACGTCTCGCAGAAAGTGATTTCCACAAATCGTTCAAAATTTGTTGAAATCTTTTATTTGCAAAATTTTAATAAGTTTTTATTTTCATGAAATGACAGCCATTGAGAGAAAGGTATAAGTAGTAACATTTCATTTTACCGGGTAGGTATGTATGTACCTACATGACTCCTTGAAATAAATGGCACCTATTAAATGTATTTGATCAAACACAAGACACTCCATTAACAATGAAACATATCTACTAAATTAGCTACGTGCCGTAATCAATTTAGTAAAAAGTAAAAGATAAACAGAACACGCATGACAAACGATAATTATTTAAGTCGTTTTATTTGAATACTTAATGACACTGAACACAATATTAATTAGAGTTATCTGCTAATCAAGCTAATATAAAATATATTTAAGAAATTTCATACACGAAGCTAAACATACCTAATCAGCTAATCTGGCTAATTGGTGTTTGCAATTAAAACGGAGTATCTAAGCATCTCCAGTTTTGCTCATGAGCTCGTGGCTGAATAAATACGAGCCCAAACGAGCCTAAACGATCACTTCTATTATGTTTACGCCTCAATCGAACCCCACCTCAAAAAACGCATAAATTCGCGACGAAATACGTGCCAAAATACGCTTTAAAGTCGCCTCAAAATATAACTCAAAGTACGCGCCGAAATACGCCTCAAAATACGTGCCAAAAAAAACACCTCAAAATACGAGTTAAAACACACCTCAAAATACACTTGAAAGTCGCCTGAACCTAGGGGCCAAAATACGCACCAAAATTCGAGTAAAGATACGCGCCAAAAAGCGACAAAATACGCCTCAATATTCGAGTCTAAATACGCACCAAAATATGCGCTGATGGGACCAGCACAGGTATTGGGCTTTTCCGGTGATGTTGCGGAAATATCTCGCTCTGGAGGGGAATGTGGTATATTTATTCCAACGCACTCGCTTGGTTTCTATTATGCGCTACTTTGAATTTTTTTATTGCATAGCCATAAGAATAGCAAAAATCTCCGATTGGAAGACAGACTCCAGAACCAGATCCCTGTCCGGTTCATCATAGCGCATCTAGAGCAGAGCCCGGAGTGTTGGGGAAAGCCCCTGTGCAGCCAAGACAAACCGTTCTTTGAAGTTTGGCAAAAGAGGCAGTAACACGTTTCCGCGAAAGCATGTTCCACCATACAACCGATGCATATGAGAGAAGTGGCGGTCTTACCATTGCCGTATAGATCTCCATTGTCATCCTGCACAAACGGACGAGTTTGGCAGGGGTGCCAAAACTAGACATTGCTCTGTATAGCTCGTCTCTATAAATGCTGTCATAAAAATCGATAAAAAGGTGGTGGGTATCGATTTGTTGGTCTTCATCGTCCATGTTGAATGGTTCATTCTGCCTGACATTTAGTTCGTCATCGCCGTTAAACAGTCTGCAGAAATAGTTTTCCCATATCCGCAGCATCGATTGCGATTCTACTATGATGTTCCCTTGTTCGTCCTTGCAGGCCTCGGTCCGGGCTCTGTAGCCTTGGCAGGTTCTTTTTACCCTTTGGTAAAACTTCCGAACCTCATTCCTGCTAGCATCTCTCTATTTCCTCGATCGCGCTATTCTCGTGATTTTTCTTTTTTCTCATGAGAAGTAGAGCTCACGAGGAGCTCTGGTCCTTCTTTGCAGCGCCGCTTTGTATATGCCTCTTGTTTTGCTGCATGTGCTTGCCGGCACTCGTCGTCGAACCAGGGGTTTCGTTGTGGTTGTCGAAACTAATGTTAATTTCGATTCGCCAGAAAAAAGCACTTATTCTTTCCCGAGATCACATTTTTCGTTCGTTTGGTACAAAAAAAAAGCAATCTTTTTCAGAGTCGAGAGCACTTTTGCGAATCTAGATTTTTTCTCAGAGACGCTCGAGATTTACCAATACACTTACATTATGATGAAAAAAAAATCTTCACAACAAAAAAGGTAAACAACTTTTGGCAGCCACACCACCAACACCAACAAAGAACAGCGCAGTATACTTCTTTTTGTTCGATTGGCCAGACGAAATCTAGGGAAATCTCAAAAAATCTCAGATTGCCAATCGAATTCAACATAAAAACATCAGAGGCGGCGTCTCTGATGGCTTTTTGGCAATGTTGCCACTGGTCTTCAATGCTTGATGCTGGCTGCATAGAACCTCTTGAGAGATTGAGAGAGACTCGATCGGAGAAGGATCTGGTGATCTTTTGCGATATTAGCCGTCCGACGTCAAACTTCCTCACAGTATTTACTTGTCTTGGCGGTGTTCGGGATATCCGAAGGCGTACCTTGACTACAACAAGATGGTGGTCCGATTTACTAGAAATTCCCACCCTGGGTTCGAATTTTCGCACTCTTTAAAAGAAATCGGATTCCAATATAAGATAAAGAAATTCGCACCATTATGTTACTATAGCTAATTTATATTTAACCGGATTTCTTGTCAAAAATTCTGATTTTAACTTCGATCGGATTTTTTAACCTGATTTAGAAAATAAAAATCCGGTAATTCGATCAGATTTGACCGGATTAACCTCTTTTTAGTGGCAGCACTGATGCCGAGCTAGACATCTAGCGGTCGAGCCTACCATCAGCAGCAGTCAAATTGATTGTCACTAAAAGTGTTGCCGATGCATAGATTTCAGAATTTTAGGAAAGGTAATAGATCCGCAAAACCCATAGACCCCACTCACTTTAGCTGCAAATATTAAGAACAAAAAATTGATATTATGATTTAAGGCAATAGATACTTACATCTAAAGGATTGCTAAAGACTCCAGCACACATGGCGGCCGTACCTCCCAAGAAATAATCCATCGTATAATTTCTTTAGATTAGATACAGATTCTTTATTTATAAACAAATCGACTCAGCTGTTCTTTCGCACTTCGACGTCACTGTATCGCAATCACAAAAATAGAACTGCAACTACGACAAATGTGTCAGTTGGTATTCACTATTTTTAGTTTGTAAATAAATACAAAAAAAAATAATTGAAACGATGTATTAGGCGAAATTGCCGCCAGCGTACTTGTACACACGATTTTTGCACTTTCTTGTTTTAGCAAAATTATGTAAGACTCAATTAATTCGGAACGCTTAACGCTGATTTATACAAATTCTACAAAAGTAAATATCACCATTGAAATTTTTGTCAGTCTAATCTATGTATCTTTATCACTTTTATACTCGACTGTATTCAAATTACCTAGGCAAATAATGTAATAAACAATAACTTTGTATCCAACCGGAGGGCACTTCTATTTTTTTTTTCTAGAATTCAAAACGACTGCATGCGATTTTTCTTAATTGTGAATGCGATTGCGAACTGACTGAAATGAATTGAACTGACCTATCCACTGCGGTCGTAGGTAACTAATCGAAAACTGGAATCAGATACGTCATTACCTCGTAATCGTCGGTGATCGATGGAAGATCACATGTATTTGTATTATGTTCACGCGAGTACTCGTTAGTACTGACCGCCTTTGACTGTTCAAGCTTTAAGAACTGAAATGTAAATGACGGTGCGTTAGTTTAGTAGCGCACAAGCTTTTGCCAGTTTGACAGTTGAATGGAGTATACAGACCGAAGAACTTTTTAGACAGGTTGTTTGTTTGATAAGGAAGCTTTTTTGGCTTTCTATTACCTCCCTCTATTATCTATTCACCTAATTTGAATGTCATTAAATTGCCGCAATTAATGTTGAAGTAGCTACTTTACTTGTGCGTGCAGTAGCGCAGTGGTTAGTGTGCTGGACTACTGTGCGAGGGATCCCAGTTTCGATCCCCGGAAAAACACAAATTACATCTTAAAGTTTTTTCTACTGCGCCACCTCTCGCGAACGTCTGACAAACATCCGAGAGTATGACTGTCATGAAAAAGCTTCTCAATTCAGCCGTTCGGACTCGGCATAAAATTGTAGGTCCCTTCCATTCGTCCCAAAAATAGAAACTCACACAAAACGAATGGTTGCGAAATGATAGGCCTTGGGTGTCTACCCGCCTGTCGCCTATTTATTTTTTTATTTAGCTACTTTACTTATTAAATTTATATGACATACAGAAACACTACACACATGCCACTTCTCCAAGCGTTTGATCTTTGATCCATAGAATTTCACGAATCGCACACCTAAATATTTCTTGTAACGCATTTAGTAGGTAGGTTAGGTATGTACCTATATATTCTAGAGATCACCATTGGTTTGAGGTTGATTGGCACGGAGATGATGTTAAAATTTATTGCAGCGGAAATGTAGGAAATGCGACGAACTGCTCGCGTAAAAAAAGATTGAAGAAACACACAAAACAAATTTTGACCTCGTTTGAAAACCTGTCGACAGCCAACATGTAAGCATCCGAAAATTGGATAACTTCCAGACATGAGTGCGTGCCTGCCTGTACTTTGTTCAAATCACAAAGACACAGTTTGTAATGGACAAAAGATATGCACCAGATATTTTGATCACCTTGGATCTGTCACACTTAAGAACAGTTTGTGTACAAAATATTAGTGCAACGAACGGCGACATTTTCACATTACAGCGCTTGTGGTTTGCGTTTTCCTCAGAAGAGTTCTTGAACCAGACACTAGTAATTCCTTAAGTAATCTGCGACCAAAATTAACTGTCCCTCAACTGCTCAGTTTAGCTCTTCACAGAAGACAAGCACGGTATCTCTGGAAAGCAACAGTCTTTATCGGACATAGCATAGATTACCTAAAATAAGTAGTTCATCGTATTAGGCTATTGCTCCTTCAATTTTCTTCTACTTAGCAGCACCGAGTTGGTATTAAACTGATACGTGCAAGTACACATTTAAAAATGCACTATCTCATTCTTAATTTTTATTCACAAAAGGTATATAAGGTATAAACTTGAATTTAAAACTTGTTTCTCTTTTCTTCTACGTGATTGGCGTCTTTTGAACTTTAGCCAGTTCCACTTTGAACCTCCCGATTGTTTCGCGCGCTAGTTTAAGTTTATCCTTTAGCTGTGCAATCTCTGACTTTACTCGTGCCTTCACATCGAGTATGTTGTCCAAGGTTTTAACTTTCTTATTCTCAACTAAAAAAAAAGAGAGATCAAACAAAATGTTTAAAAAAAAACATCACACAACGGATATTACAATCAGTATCGTGTACATAAGGGCCATTTGTGATTGGCGTCACATTTGTCAGGTAATGCTGCATTAATTGTGTTGGCTCCTGAAATACAATCTCCTCGTACTGCTCCGACACTAAACCTTTCTTGCTGTCAATTGTTGATGACGAAATTTCTCCGTCTACTATTGGCGATTGGAAAAGCTTGAGTATATGATAACAAGTGACGGGACGTTCGGTTGGATCGTGGAAGTAGATTTTAATAACTACTTCAAACTCTCCCCAGCCGGTTTCAGTGACTTCGTACGGTGGTTTGGTGACAATTCGATTGGGGTTCGCATAGCTCTCGTGAAGTTTGAAATGTACCTTTTTCACATAGACAGACATGTCTTCATTGAGATATGGTTTCACGTAGACCTTCCATTGATGCGTATGACCATCTTCTTCACGTTTCTTTCCAAACGACCGAGCAATATTGCCGTAGACAATTGCTTTCACAATTGTGAGTCCCTTAAAGACAGGATGTGTGTTATAAAAAAAGAGACGAAATTACCTTTATAAAAAGAAGAAAATACCTTTACTCTGCCTCCGGAATCTGGTCCAAAATCTGTGGGAATATTTAAGCTATTCATGGTAAATAATTATTTGCATCTGAGAGGTAGTGAAAAGTTTGTAAACAAATTTCAGAATTCAGATCAGACTGACATCTTTTTGTATGCTGTCATTTGACTGGCATTTGGAAGTTTTCTTGTTGAGGAGGTTTGCATAAGAATACTTGACTTCCAGTACAGCGGTTAATTGGATTTAAGATGTGTGAAGTATAGTTTTAGGCTATTTTCCTATGTTGATTTTAATAGGTACGACATTTTAAAAAATAGAGGGTATTCACTGATAAATTTATGCAGCTCGTAAATGTATAAATTTCTGCAGTACTTTAAATGAACACCCCTCGGAAATGTTATTGCGTAAACCGCGTAAATCGACTGTAAATCTGGAATAAAACAAACAATTCATACGGGCTGTTTGACATTTGTGACTTGCGTAACTTTCCGCGGTTGGTTTCCGAGCCTAAATCGTCGCGAAAAATTATGAGATCTGCGTAAACTATTCTCCATACAAAATCTGACAGTTCATTTACGAGGGTGTAAATTTCTGCAGTTTACGAGGCTTTTACGCATTTAAGTGAATAAAAAATAATTACAAACCCATAGATACGATTTACTATTGGTGCTGGGCCACACATGCCTTCCTATGAAAGTCGTGTCGGTCGAGACAGGTCGATTTTAAATGAGTAGAAAAGGGAAGGGATTTTCGGTGTAGGTAATCTACCCTTCTTTTCTCAACTAAATGTTTACCTTTCTCCGCCCGAAACGACTTTCATGGGAAGGCATGTGTGGCCCAGCCTTGAATGCATTGATGCTGCATGTGACCTTCACAAGCTTTGCACAGGTTCCAATCTATTTCAATTAATCGCTTTTTGATTCATTGTCTGAATGGTGTGTTGTCACTCTTATCAGTGCCGCTTTACGTCAATTAGGTCCAATAGCTGGACGCGCGCTGTTTAGCGGGTGTAAATTGAAGAGGGCAGCTGTAACACTTTGCTCCATTAACCCCAAGAAGTAGTTCATGTGTTGGAAATAAATTCACTCCTTAAAACAAACGTGTTTAAGGTTATCTGGTTTTAAATGCAGCCAGGCTTGCATTAGCCCCGAAGCGTGGACTACCTGTTGCCATTTTAGAAAACATTTTTCCACCCAGCCACCCCCCTCCCCCCTTATCAATACTAGAAGCCAACTTTTCGGATGATGACCAAATATGATTGGTCGAAACAAGCTGATAAGCGGAGTGTCTGCCTATGCTCAAGGTCACTTTTATGAGGCGCAATCGCAAAGATGAATCACAATTATCGACGTAGCATAAGTGCTAAAGTTATGATTTCATTTAGTGCCGCTTATCACCTATTTTTGAGAAGATGTGTGCTCGACTGGCTTAGGTATTGATACTCTGTTCTCTCTTAGGTATACAGTGCGAACTCTACAGATTGGTGTCCATAGCTTCTTTTCAACTTATATAGTCCATTCAAGCACTAAACAGTTGCCAGCGAAAAACTGTCGGGCAGAGGAAAATTGACTCAAAGGCAAGTGTACACACTTCAACCCACTTCCAGCTAAGTGAAAAACATTTCAGTATGTTGCCCTTTTTACATTAATCCTTTTACCGAAAACCTTTTGTAACTGAATATTTACTGTTGTCTGTATATCAAGTTCTTGTTTTTGACAAATTGATCAGCACAAGGTGGTAGAAATTGTCTGAGGGGGATTACTCGTTCTTTTGGTCATCTCATAACAGTTTGTCCTTACTGGTTGGTGATCAACGCCCAGCTCAAACGGCCAAAGTGAGGACTTAGAGGCGACTTTGGAAAATTCGAACTCCAAAATGGTAAAAAGGTGGGTTAAAGTTTGTAGGTATAGCAAAATTCAGATCAACTTCAAACTCGGTTTCCATAAAAAGCAGAGGAAATCAATTGTGGCCCAAGTTAGCAACAGGAAAAGGGGGATTCTTGGGGAACATTTTTTTTTCGTCCTATCGAGCACTTAGAAAGCACCATAGGCAAGGAACTGCTGTGACGGGAGCGAAGCACGTCGTATGAATTCTAGTTTTGTATAAGTTGACCGATTGCGTTCGATTTATGTCGAATAAGATTCGTGATCTTGATTTAGAGCCTGTTAGTCCTCACCACTTACCGCTTTGTGTGGGATTGTTTTGCTGAATGTGCATGTGGGGGCGTTTCTGATAGTTTCTGGACACCTCGATGCCACTGACCTTCCGCACTTGATCCAACTTCCATACAACTTCTGAAGAGGTCGAGGTAATAGGCCTCACAATGTTGGAAGTAGCATTCACCCATTTATGGACAAGTCTTTCTTCTAATGCAGAAATTGTACCAAAAAGATTCAAATTAAACTCAAACACATTTCCATTGACCGCCTGTTTTCGGTATCTACATATAAGACAAGCGATGCACTTTGTAAAGCCTCTCTGTACCTGGAGATTTGAACTTAGATTGGGTTGTTGATTTCATGGTCAGTTTCCGAGCCCAACTGCTACTCGTAGGTAGGCCTTTCGAAAACCATTTCATTAGTACCTCACTACCCAAACGGTACTGCCAATTGATTAGAACGTTAAAATTGAACTTCCTTTCAAATAATCCAAAAATTCACTGAGATTCAGAGAATTAAAAATAAAAATAAATAGGTGGCGCAACAGGCGGGTGACACCCAAGGCCTAGCTTCTCGCAACCATTCGTTTTGTGTGAGTTTCTATTTTTGGGACGAATGGAAGGGACCTACAATTTTATGCCGAGTCCGAATGGCTCAATTGAGAAGCTTTTTCATGACAGGCATACTCTCGGATTTTTGTCAGACGTTCGCGAGAGGTGGCGCAGTAGAAAAAACTTTAAGATGTAATTTGGGTTTTTCCGGGGATCGAACCTGGGATCCCTCGCACAGTAGTCCAACACACTAACCACTGCGCTACTGCGCCCAGATTCAGAGAATTATAGCCAGGAAATCAAAGACCAGCACTAGACAAAAATTATAGATTAGAAAAACACATTTTTCAAATTGTACGTAACAATTTATTAATTGCAAAGTCTCAATGGGGCGGCTCAAAACTAAGCCCCAATCGTAAAATAAGGCACAGCACACTTAAGACTAATTAAAATGACAAGAGTAAGTCACGCATCACACATTCAAAAATTCGTTTCAGTTGAGTTCCTAGAAGCCGTAGTCGAAGGTTCCGTAGTGTTCCCACTTCTCGGGGTAGTACTTTTCGTACTTGTCCGTGTGGTAGATCTTGTCTTCCATGATAAACATGTTGGGCACGACAAAATTGTGGAAGTTGTAAATCTTCCTGTCGAATGGATAGCCGAATGGATGCTCATCGATATGGCGCACTCCCGAACCGATACCGCAAGTGAAATCATGATCATAAGTGGAGAACTGCTCGTAGTCGGCGGTGTATGGAGAAATGAAGAAGACCAACTTCACTGGCATGCCCTTGACCCAACCGTGGGGCAAGATCAACCTATCGGGGAATCCACAGTGAGGCTGAGAGATGTTCATGGGGAACTCCTGTTTGCCCTCATAGGCCAGCATGACAAACTTGTACAGCTCGGTGTAGGTGGTGAAATCCTTGATGGTGTAGTCGAAGTCCTTCGAGAAGCGTTCAATCACGTTCTCTCCAACAACTAGTTTGGTGACAAATTGGTCGAGTTCGAAGAAGTTCTCACGCTCCTCGAAAATATCGATCTTCTGGCCGTATTCGTCGAAGTCTGGGGCGAGGAAGGTTCTCACAACAACAGCTTGCTCCTTCTGAGCGCTCACTGTGAACTTGAAGTGGAATGGCTTGTGGTTGAGTCGCAATTGACGTGCCAGCAGCATTTTGTCCCAAACGAACTTTCCTTCGTGGAACACCATCTTTCCGTTATAGAGGTTGCTGACATCAGTGTCCACTAAATCGAAGTAGGTCTTTAGCTTACCAACTTCGACATTTTCGATCTTGACACCGGGTACGATGAGTTCCTCCTGAGTGTATGGCTTGAGAAGATTTTTGAATTTATAGAACACGTTGAGGATTTTCTTGAACAAGCCAAAGGTGATTGGATCACGCAACATAGTCTCGTAGTTGTACATCACATTTGGTTGGACGAGGAAGTCGTTTTTGTCACCACCACCGATATAGGCGGTCATGAGTTCAAACAAGTATCCAAAGAAGTGTGTGTCCAAAATATCGACATGGCCATGCAACAAGCTGCCGATGTACTCAATGGATTCTGGTTTAGTAAAGTCGATCTTAACGCCATCCTTTGTCACGTACATGCCAGAGTCAATGATGTCAAAGATCCTGCGTTTAATGTTCACAATCTTGTTGACAGTTTCGATATTATGGTACGACACGAATTCGTAGTAGTTCTTCCTGTAGGTGAAACCGTTGCCATTGTAGGCGATCAAGTGTGGTTCGTAGCCGGTTTTGAAAATACCGTAGAATGAGAACTCATCGATTTCGCCAAAGCCATTCGAGAGACGTTCCAAGTAGTAGCGAGCCAACAACTGTTGAATTTTGTAAGACCAATATTCTCCACGACGATCCTTGTCCAAATTGAATTCATGACCCAACGCTGATGAGTAGTCCATGTTTAAGTAGTACCAGTATGAGTTCAAGCCAACGTCTTCCGTAAAGTAGCTGAGTTTAGATTCCTTATTGAATATTTCGATGTCGCGAGTGTAGTCGACTGGGAACCAGACGGCCTTGACGTCGGCCCACAAGTCCTTGTACTTAGGGTAGTGCTTCATGACTTCAAAATTGTCACGGAACAAGGTCTTCTCTTCCAAATGCCAGTCTTCTTCCAGACCCATTAGTTTCCACCACTGCCACAACTTCCAGTCCTTCAGGTAGAAGCGTTTTCCAAAGACAGCGCTGGGGTATTCCTGTTCGTATACAGTTTTCAATTCCTTCTCCAGCAAGATCTGCCTATTGAAGACGTCCCAGTCGAATTTCTCAGCTTGCATAATGAATTTGCTGTCAAAGAAATACTGTGGGAAGATCTCGTAGATTGGAGGCAGGATCAGGCCCTTCATGTCTGGGCGATGGATGACGGCTAAGCTGAAAGCGTAAACGAACATGCCTTCGTTCATATGCAAGCGAGCCCAGGCGACGTTACGTTCAAATGTTGCCCAGTCCTTGGCATAGTAAAAGAAGTTGAACAGCCCCTTACCCGCGACGATATGCTTGCTGTGGGTGGCGCTGAAGTATTCTCCCTTGGGCAGGAGTCCACCAATCTTGTACATATCGTAGAAATCTTCCATGTACTTGTCGTATTTCTGGCAAAGCAAAAATAAATTTCTTTATTAAACGCACTCTTGGGATAATGTTTAGCAACTCACCGTGTATTGCGACTTATCGACAACAAGATGCTCTCCAAGTTTGATATATTCCTCGAACATAAGGGGATCTTCGACGCGATAGAGTATCTCAAACAAGAACTTCTGCTTCTCTAGGAAGGCCTTGTCAGCTGCGAAGATAGTTCTTCAGTATTTGGAAGCATATCTCTACAATGTGACAAGTAGGTACTTACCGACAAATGTGTCCTTGTGGATGGGCACACTAGCTGCGCTAATGCCACCAATTGCCAAGCAGGCTAAGACTGCGAGAGTCAATTTCATTGTTGTAGCTGCTCCTGATTCAGGTTCTGCGGTCCAAGTTAGTTAATGTTCGATGCGGAGTGCCAGTGTCAACTGCCCTTACCGAGCATCACCGCGCTTTTTATACACGACTGCCACACCTAGTTGCGGAGGTGATAAGCATTAATTGCTGCAGACAACAGATTACAAATTGCATGGAAAGAAACATTGTCCGCCTCTTATCAGGCTTGACCTATCTATTCTTGTAGTTGCTCTGCTATTGCTAATTTTAGATTTATGCAGAAAAACAAAAGCGTTTAGGTACCTATACATTTTGGCAGCACTGCTAGGACCTTGATATTTTTATGTGGGATGCAATTTTCGGTCATGGTATAACATACATAGGGAGCTTATAGTGGAAAGTAAGTTGACCTTGGTAGTCTCTCTGATCTGGGACTGTATTTGCCAGAACTAGAGATGGGATTCAAGTGCTCATAGTGACAAAGTTGAACATTCGCTGTCAGTTAATCCTTTCAATTCACTTCAAATCACCTAGCTTGGTTGAAGTTGGATATGTTACTGTAACAATGATCTCGCAACGATCAGATTAAGACTCCCAGATCCTCACATTGATTTTGCTGGCAAGCTGAGCTGAGGGTTTTTCATCGTTGAAGGAGATTTTATTTGAAAAATCGGCGTCAACTTATTGATTTTCCAACACAACTAATCGACGTATGTTCTAAGGCCTTAATTGTCTTATAAGCTAGATCATAAAGAGCTAAAAATCCCAAGCTGAGGACCACTGAAACCTCTCTAAATTGGAACTATCATCTCATCGCTATATCTGTACATTTATTTCTAAAAACCGTGGTCTTGTTCGCGAAACTGCGCTGGGTGGGTGCTTTACTGACGTGCGAGGAGTCTCAAGTTCGATCCCAAAGCTTCTCAATTCAGTCGTTCGGGTTGGGCATACCGAAAATTGTAGGTAGCTTTCAGTTGTCCTTAAAAAGCTAGGCCTAAGGCTAGAGTGCCTATACGGACATGTTGCGTACTCTACTTGTAATACTCATCCACCGAGACGTGCCCCAAAGAAGTTTGTAGCTACTCCTACTGTGGAGCGTACCGTTTCGGAAGACCTAAAGACGATTTCCCACATGCACAGATATTGGATCCACTTTAAGGATAGGAAAGATCTTGATTTACAAGCTTACAAGATCCAGTTTGTGCAAGAATTGAAGCCGCGTGATTATAATTTAAGTTGTAGGTTCGGTTAATGGGCCGAAAAAAATATTGCGCCTGATCCTCACGTTCAGCGATGAGGCTCATTTTTAGTTGAACCACTACGACAACAAACCGAATCGCTGGATTTGGTGTTGAAAAAATCCAGAGGCCTTTCTTGAGACGCCCCAGTTCACTAAAAGTGACTGTTTGTTATGCTTTATGGCTAGGTGGAGTTAGTGCCCCCTACTTCTTCAATGCAGATGGCTCCACACATGCCACTCAGCGTGCAGCACCATTATTTAGTGCGGGAAACATTCGATGGGGAATAATTTTGAGTAATGGACCTATGAACTGGTCTCCACGATCGTGTAATCTCACACCTGACCTATGCATTATTTTCTAGGAGGTTATGTGCATAGGCGGCGTGCGTCTCTTAACTGGCGCGAAATTCACAAGTCACAAATGCAAGATTTTACTCTAGTGTTTAGTCCCACATCACCAGCTCATACATATAGGCGAATACGTTTTTGACTCTTTGTTACACATGATGGCTTTAGATGTTAAATGCTTGCATTAATATTTTGTCAAAATGTTCGTCATATTTAAGAATTGGATGGTGTTTGTTCAGTACCCCACTACGTTCATCTACTTTATCTACACGTAAGTAAACACGGATCGTATAAATAATAGCTTTGCATCTGCCAAGGCCAACTCAAGTCACAAGATAAGCTCCAGATGCACGCTAAAATACACTGCTCGGAAATTTCATCTGTCGTTGCCATGACATGAAGAACATCAGCATAAATCTAAAAATGGCCAAAACAGATCTAGAAGAATAGATAGGTCAAGCCTGATATCAGGCGGACATAATGTTTCTTTCCATGCAATTTGTAATCTGTTGTCTGCAGCAATTATTGCTTATCACCTCCGCAACTAGGTGTGGCAGTCGTGTATAAAAAGCGCGGTGATGCTCGGTAAGGGCAGTTGACACTGGCACTCCGCATCGAACATTAACTAACTTGGACCGCAGAACCTGAATCAGGAGCAGCTACAACAATGAAATTGACTCTCGCAGTCTTAGCCTGCTTGGCAATTGGTGGCATTAGCGCAGCTAGTGTGCCCATGCACAAGGACACATTTGTCGGTAAGTACTTGTCACATTGTAGAGATATGCTTCCAAATACTGAAGAACTATCTTCGCAGCTGACAAGGCCTTCCTAGAGAAGCAGAAGTTCTTGTTTGAGATACTCTATCGCGTCGAAGATCCCCTTATGTTCGAGGAATATATCAAACTTGGAGAGCATCTTGTTGTCGATAAGTCGCAATACACGGTGAGTTGCTAAACATTATCCCAAGAGTGCGTTTAATAAAGAAATTTATTTTTGCTTTGCCAGAAATACGACAAGTACATGGAAGATTTCTACGATATGTACAAGATTGGTGGACTCCTGCCCAAGGGAGAATACTTCAGCGCCACCCACAGCAAGCATATCGTCGCGGGTAAGGGGCTGTTCAACTTCTTTTACTATGCCAAGGACTGGGCAACATTTGAACGTAACGTCGCCTGGGCTCGCTTGCATATGAACGAAGGCATGTTCGTTTACGCTTTCAGCTTAGCCGTCATCCATCGCCCAGACATGAAGGGCCTGATCCTGCCTCCAATCTACGAGATCTTCCCACAGTATTTCTTTGACAGCAAATTCATTATGCAAGCTGAGAAATTCGACTGGGACGTCTTCAATAGGCAGATCTTGCTGGAGAAGGAATTGAAAACTGTATACGAACAGGAATACCCCAGCGCTGTCTTTGGAAAACGCTTCTACCTGAAGGACTGGAAGTTGTGGCAGTGGTGGAAACTAATGGGTCTGGAAGAAGACTGGCATTTGGAAGAGAAGACCTTGTTCCGTGACAATTTTGAAGTCATGAAGCACTACCCTAAGTACAAGGACTTGTGGGCCGACGTCAAGGCCGTCTGGTTCCCAGTCGACTACACTCGCGACATCGAAATATTCAATAAGGAATCTAAACTCAGCTACTTTACGGAAGACGTTGGCTTGAACTCATACTGGTACTACTTAAACATGGACTACTCATCAGCGTTGGGTCATGAATTCAATTTGGACAAGGATCGTCGTGGAGAATATTGGTCTTACAAAATTCAACAGTTGTTGGCTCGCTACTACTTGGAACGTCTCTCGAATGGCTTTGGCGAAATCGATGAGTTCTCATTCTACGGTATTTTCAAAACCGGCTACGAACCACACTTGATCGCCTACAATGGCAACGGTTTCACCTACAGGAAGAACTACTACGAATTCGTGTCGTACCATAATATCGAAACTGTCAACAAGATTGTGAACATTAAACGCAGGATCTTTGACATCATTGACTCTGGCATGTACGTGACAAAGGATGGCGTTAAGATCGACTTTACTAAACCAGAATCCATTGAGTACATCGGCAGCTTGTTGCATGGCCATGTCGATATTTTGGACACACACTTCTTTGGATACTTGTTTGAACTCATGACCGCCTATATCGGTGGTGGTGACAAAAACGACTTCCTCGTCCAACCAAATGTGATGTACAACTACGAGACTATGTTGCGTGATCCAATCACCTTTGGCTTGTTCAAGAAAATCCTCAACGTGTTCTATAAATTCAAAAATCTTCTCAAGCCATACACTCAGGAGGAACTCATCGTACCCGGTGTCAAGATCGAAAATGTCGAAGTTGGTAAGCTAAAGACCTACTTCGATTTAGTGGACACTGATGTCAGCAACCTCTATAACGGAAAGATGGTGTTCCACGAAGGAAAGTTCGTTTGGGACAAAATGCTGCTGGCACGTCAATTGCGACTCAACCACAAGCCATTCCACTTCAAGTTCACAGTGAGCGCTCAGAAGGAGCAAGCTGTTGTTGTGAGAACCTTCCTCGCCCCAGACTTCGACGAATACGGCCAGAAGATCGATATTTTCGAGGAGCGTGAGAACTTCTTCGAACTCGACCAATTTGTCACCAAACTAGTTGTTGGAGAGAACGTGATTGAACGCTTCTCGAAGGACTTCGACTACACCATCAAGGATTTCACCACCTACACCGAGCTGTACAAGTTTGTCATGCTGGCCTATGAGGGCAAACAGGAGTTCCCCATGAACATCTCTCAGCCTCACTGTGGATTCCCCGATAGGTTGATCTTGCCCCACGGTTGGGTCAAGGGCATGCCAGTGAAGTTGGTCTTCTTCATTTCTCCATACACCGCCGACTACGAGCAGTTCTCCACTTATGATCATGATTTCACTTGCGGTATCGGTTCGGGAGTGCGCCATATCGATGAGCATCCATTCGGCTATCCATTCGACAGGAAGATTTACAACTTCCACAATTTTGTCGTGCCCAACATGTTTATCATGGAAGACAAGATCTACCACACGGACAAGTACGAAAAGTACTACCCCGAGAAGTGGGAACACTACGGAACCTTCGACTACGGCTTCTAGGAACTCAACTGAAACGAATTTTTGAATGTGTGATGCGTGACTTACTCTTGTCATTTTAATTAGTCTTAAGTGTGCTGTGCCTTATTTTACGATTGGGGCTTAGTTTTGAGCCGCCCCATTGAGACTTTGCAATTAATAAATTGTTACGTACAATTTGAAAAATGTGTTTTTCTAATCTATAATTTTTGTCTAGTGCTGGTCTTTGATTTCCTGGCTATAATTCTCTGAATCTGGGCGCAGTAGCGCAGTGGTTAGTGTGTTGGACTACTGTGCGAGGGATCCCAGGTTCGATCCCCGGAAAAACCCAAATTACATCTTAAAGTTTTTTCTACTGCGCCACCTCTCGCGAACGTCTGACAAAAATCCGAGAGTATGCCTGTCATGAAAAAGCTTCTCAATTGAGCCATTCGGACTCGGCATAAAATTGTAGGTCCCTTCCATTCGTCCCAAAAATAGAAACTCACACAAAACGAATGGTTGCGAGAAGCTAGGCCTTGGGTGTCACCCGCCTGTTGCGCCACCTATTTATTTTTATTTTTAATTCTCTGAATCTCAGTGAATTTTTGGATTATTTGAAAGGAAGTTCAATTTTAACGTTCTAATCAATTGGCAGTACCGTTTGGGTAGTGAGGTACTAATGAAATGGTTTTCGAAAGGCCTACCTACGAGTAGCAGTTGGGCTCGGAAACTGACCATGAAATCAACAACCCAATCTAAGTTCAAATCTCCAGGTACAGAGAGGCTTTACAAAGTGCATCGCTTGTCTTATATGTAGATACCGAAAACAGGCGGTCAATGGAAATGTGTTTGAGTTTAATTTGAATCTTTTTGGTACAATTTCAGCATTAGAAGAAAGACTTGTCCATAAATGGGTGAATGCTACTTCCAACATTGTGAGGCCTATTACCTCGACCTCTTCAGAAGTTGTATGGAAGTTGGATCAAGTGCGGAAGGTCAGTGGCATCGAGGTGTCCAGAAACTATCAGAAACGCCCCCACATGCACATTCAGCAAAACAATCCCACACAAAGCGGTAAGTGGTGAGGACTAACAGGCTCTAAATCAAGATCACGAATCTTATTCGACATAAATCGAACGCAATCGGTCAACTTATACAAAACTAGAATTCATACGACGTGCTTCGCTCCCGTCACAGCAGTTCCTTGCCTATGGTGCTTTGCTAAGTGCTCGATAGGACGAAAAAAAAAAATGTTCCCCAAGAATCCCCCTTTTCCTGTCGCTAACTTGGGCCCCAATTTATTTCCTTTGCTTTTTATGGAAACCGAGTTTGAAGTTGATCTGAATTTTGCTATACCTACAAACTTTAACCCACCTTTTTACCATTTTGGAGTTCGAATTTTCCAAAGTCGCCTCTAAGTCCTCACTTTGGCCGTTTGAGCTGGGCGTTGATCACCAACCAGTAAGGACAAACTGTTATGAGATGACCAAAAGAACGAGTAATCCCCCTCAGACAATTTCTACCACCTTGTGCTGATCAATTTGTCAAAAACAAGAACTTGATATACAGACAACAGTAAATATTCAGTTACAAAAGGTTTTCGGTAAAAGGATTAATGTAAAAAGGGCAACATACTGAAATGTTTTTCACTTAGCTGGAAGTGGGTTGAAGTGTGTACACTTGCCTTTGAGTCAATTTTCCTCTGCCCGACAGTTTTTCGCTGGCAACTGTTTAGTGCTTGAATGGACTATATAAGTTGAAAAGAAGCTATGGACACCAATCTGTAGAGTTCGCACTGTATACCTAAGAGAGAACAGAGTATCAATACCTAAGCCAGTCGAGCACACATCTTCTCAAAAATAGGTGATAAGCGGCACTAAATGAAATCATAACTTTAGCACTTATGCTACGTCGATAATTGTGATTCATCTTTGCGATTGCGCCTCATAAAAGTGACCTTGAGCATAGGCAGACACTCCGCTTATCAGCTTGTTTCGACCAATCATATTTGGTCATCATCCGAAAAGTTGGCTTCTAGTATTGATAAGGGGGGAGGGGGGTGGCTGGGTGGAAAAATGTTTTCTAAAATGGCAACAGGTAGTCCACGCTTCGGGGCTAATGCAAGCCTGGCTGCATTTAAAACCAGATAACCTTAAACACGTTTGTTTTAAGGAGTGAATTTATTTCCAACACATGAACTACTTCTTGGGGTTAATGGAGCAAAGTGTTACAGCTGCCCTCTTCAATTTACACCCGCTAAACAGCGCGCGTCCAGCTATTGGACCTAATTGACGTAAACCGGCACTGATAAGAGTGACAACACACCATTTAGACAATATACCCAAAGGTGACCAATTAAAATAGATGAAAACCTTTGCAAAGCTGCTGAAGGTCACATGCAGCATCAATATTGATAAGCGAAGTCAACGATGCTAATCCAAATATAGTCAAAACAACACGCCTTATCGCGGCTGTCCAAAAAAATAAAATATACCATAATTTCATGCAACAACATATTCGAGGGAGATTATTGCCATAACATTGCCATTATAATATTAAAATATTGTATACAAAATTAAAAATATTTAATTTACTCTAAAAACGCTTAATTTTTGAAAACTAATTTTTTCTTTGGAGTTTTGGACTAATTGAAATAATTGAGAACACTTCGGGAGAATATTAACATTGGCTACCTATATTTTTTAAATGACAGCTCGGGACTTTTTTTTAAGTTTAAGTTTATCCGACATATAAATTCTGGATAGGCTATCCGAGACTTTATCATCAGCTAGTCCTGAAACTGGCCCTTAATAAATTAGCTTAATGTTATAGCAACTGTTAAATCTATATAATTAGTACGTTGATTGGTTGGTTAAAAGTGGCTGCCAGCTGGCATTGGTCCATTGTGTTACCACGAAAAAGGATCATACATATAAGATCTCCCTACTAGTTGACGATTTTGAGATCTTTATAAAGCGTAAGAGGATTCTGATGTGCTGATGATGTCAGATCGCCCAAGTCGTTGTAATGGAAGCTTCCTTCTACGGGAGAGAGCTGGGCAGGAACAAAGAAGGTGAGGAATATAGTTTCTTCCTCTTCCTCATCCATGGCGGATTTGTCGTTTTTCTTTAGCCAATATAAGATTTCTTTTATGGCCATTAATTCCACCTGGAACACGCTACAATAATTTGATAGACAGAAGGAGAGTTAAAGATTAAGACTTCCGGAGAAAACACCCCCACCAACTCCGTCTTTGGTTTTTCAGCCGTCAGTATAAAAGTAAACTGATTCATCTTCTTGGAAAGTATCCTCATTCCAGATTGCTCTGGGGGGAATAGTGACGAAAAAGTTCTTGTCAAAATTTGGAGATGGGGTGGTGTCGTCAGTGTTTTCGGTTGAGATTTCGAAGTTCTTCAGAATAGAGGAGTGGCCAAAATCTTTCCTTGACCACTGTGAGGTAGCAAGGTGTATACTAAATACAACAATATGCCCATGTCCAGTGCTGCAGAGGGAGTTTACCGCTTATACACATGCAAGCTATGCACTGAACCTTGCTTATATAGTAGACCCCATTAATTACCAAGAGAAGAGTGCTATTGTAGCCTTATTGACTCTTTCTTGGACATGGGTTTTTTGTCAGACATTAAAATGAACAAACTTAATGGCGCTTCTTATAAGCGAGTCACAGAAAGAGCTTTTGCATAATGTAGTAGGGAAAATAAAGGGGTTCCTAAGAGGCACTATGGGCGCAGTGGTTAATGTGCGAGGCGTCCCAGGTTCGATCCCCGGAAAAGCACAAATTACATCTTAATGTTTTTTCAACTGCGCCACGTCTCGCGAACGTCTGACAAACATCCAAAGGTACTACTGTCCTCAATAAGCTTCTCAATTTCGCCGTTCGGACTCGGCGTAAAATTGTAGGTCCCTTCAATTCGTCCCAAAAATAAAAACTCACACAAACGAATGGTTCTGAGAAACTAGACCAAGGGTGTCTACACGCCTGCCTGTTGCGCCAACTATTTATTTATTTATTATAACAGGGACTGGGAAGTTTTGACAGTTCATGGCGGCCATGTTATTCTATCTGTTTTTAATTTTTTTTTTAACTTTTCAGATACTTCAGCATAACATCATCAACAGCAACTTTGGCAACAGGAACAATCTTAGCAGTAGAAGTCGTATATAAAGGGAGTCCAATAATTCACGCAAAATTTAATGCCAGTGATGTCAACGGAAAAAAAGATAACAATGTGACAGCTGACAGTTCGGGATTAGTAAAAATGGAGCACGCATTGTTGAGCAATATTTTAAAAATAATGAAGGTTTTTTCAAAGATAATTTTGATCTTGATGGTTTCGTTAAACGTCAAAATTATCGCATTTGGGGTTCAGTGAAAACCCAGGAATAATTGTTGAGCAACAAATGCTTCCACAACACATGACTGTTTGGTACGAATTTTGGGCTGGAGGCATTATTGGACCATTCTTCTTTGAAAATGCGGCTGGTCAGGCAGTAACAGTTAATGGTGTTCGCTATTGTGACATGACGATCCAGTTTTTAGTGCCTAAATTACAAGATATGGATGTGAATTAATACAAAATTAGATTGTTATGGATATTACCAACAACCACGACCGCGTACCCATAGAAGAAGAAGACCCGAACAAGGCGAAAAACGCGATAGGTACTTATAAACCGCGAAACAAAAAGATGGCCGCGATTATGTCAAACGGAAGCTCGAACGGAAGCAAATGAATGATCGAGCTGCGAACGATGGTGGATAGGCGATGTTATCGATTGAAATTACATAATTGTTGAGCTGCACCGGCCAAGGTTTATTTGTACTGAGAACACATCGACGCCACATCCTGAGAACTCTTCACGAAACCCGGCTTTAGTCTATCAACGCTGATTTTCACAGACCCGCCTTTTTATTGCCACTAAAAAGTTTTTCTTGCCCCGTTTGTCAACCTTGAAGGGCCCACCGTAGGGTTGTTGCAAGAAAGCTCGAACTCTATCATTGCGTACGAAAACGTAATCGGAAGTCATGTGATCTTTAAACACGAAAGGATTTTGGAGGGCGTGGTTAGTAGATGGAGCTGGACGCAACTCATCGAAATATTTCTTAAGTTCGGTTACAAAATCAGTTTAAAGGTCCAGAGTACCTGATTCCAAACAGGTGTGTGGTAGTCTCAGGACTCTACCATACAACAACTCTGCAGATGAGGTTTGTAGATCTTCACGTAGGGCGGTTTGACGACCTAACAGGATCCACGGAAGAGATTTTAACCATTGTCGTTATAACACATTATCGCGGTCTTTAGCGTTTGGTGCCACCTTTTAATCATTCCGTTGGCTTGCGGATGATATGCATTCGTTTTGTTTCTTTGGAACCCTAGCAGTTTGCGTAGTTTTTCGGACAGTCGGGACTCAAACTGCTTCCCTTGATCTGTAACGATCGTCGTAGGAACACCAAAGCGCGGAATCCACTCCCGGCATTTAGCTTCGGCAATGGTTTCTGTCCTTATGTCGACGAGTGGAATGGCCCCAGGCCAACGTGTGAATCGGTCGATCAACGTGAAGCAGTAGCGCCAGTTCTCCGAGGTGGGTAAGGGTCCGACAATATCTCGGTGGATCGTGTCAAAGCGGTTAACAGAATCTGGGAATTGCTGCTGACCTTGGATCGTTGACAAGGAATGCAGCTTCTTGCCCACGACCGAACATTATATCCTTATTAATGGAATGCCATGAATTTGCTACGCATTGCCTTGACCAGATCTTGCAATTTATCGCCATTGGACCTATTTCTTTTGAAGTCAGAGGTCTATGCAAACAAGCCCACGACCACCAACTTCTAAAGGCATTGCCTTGACCATCAGTTCTTGCGATTTATGGCCAATGGACCTATTTCTTTGGGGCTTTTTGAAGTCAGAGGTCTCTGCAAACAAGCCTACGACCACCAACGTCTAGAAAGTGGAAATTGGAAGGTGTATTTATGAAATTCAGCCACTATTATGCCAAACGGTCATAGAAAATTTCAGTACTTGACCCCAATCTGTGTACCAATAGTATTTTTTAAATAAATTGCATAAGAATAATTTTTAAACTGCTAAAATTGAAAGGTCTACTAAATTTTCAATATCTGGTAACGCTCCTGCATCTTCTGCATGTCAACATTTGAAAGTTAAGACAACTGAAAATGTCACCGTAACGTTGGTAACATTTGCACAGCCAAATTGAACTTAGGAATGTCAAAAATCGTGTCAATTTTTGACATGCTGACGTAAATATGTATGACGTCAGATTTTGTCCTAAAGTTGTGTGTGGACAAAAATTGACACGAGTTTTGACATGTGAATAGTACAGCTTAACTAAGATGTCGATGTTGCTTTGGTTATGAGTCATAACCTATTAAAAGTCAGTGGTTCTATAAAGCGTTGTGGTTGTCAAAGCTGAAACAAAAAATGGAGACAATCTCAATGACATTTGAAATAACGACAAACAAACAAAAATCGTCAGAAAAAAAATTAAATGTATTCATTTGCTATTATATATAAATTGATCTCTCAGTATTTAGTGACTTAGTAGTCAACGTCAAAAGATCCATAATGCTCGTACTTTGTGGGATAGTATTTGTGATACTTCTCCAAGTGGTAGATCTTGACAGTCTTGTAGTACATGTTGGGCACATAGAACTGGTAGAAGTTTTCGATTTTCCTGTCCAACGGATATCCAAATGGCAGATTGTCAACGAAGCGCATTCCAGAGCCAACGCCAGACGAGTATGACGAATCGTTTGTGGTATATTCTTTGTATGGACTGATCATGAAGAACAATCCCATTGGCATACCCTCAACCCAGCCATGTGGCAAGACAAGGCTGTTCGGGAATAAAGAGTGCGACGTCGAAATATTCTTATTGATTTGATATTCACCACTAGGGATTGCCTGGAAATAGTTGTATAACTCTGAGAAGCCGTGCGGTTCACCTGCTGTCCAGGTAAAGTCCTCTGAGCTGCGATTGATCGAATTCATGCCTTCGCTCAAATCGAAGACGAATTTATCGATTTGCATGAATTTTTCGCGGTTCTCGCTCAGCATTAATTTCCGACCATACTCATCGAATTCAGGACCAAGGAAGACACTTATGACAACTGGCTGTGCCTTTTTCGACGTCACGGCTATTGTGAAATTAAATTCATCGCATTCGAGATAACTTTGTCGGAAAAGTAGGGACTTGTCCCACACTAGTTTGTCCTCGTTGAACACCAACTTGTCGCTAGACAGAGTGGACACATCAAAGTCAGCCAATTCGAAGTAAGTCGTGAATTTGCTGGTCTCAACATTGACGATTTTCACATCATCCATGAGCAGCTCCTTTCTGGTGTATGGTTCAAGTTGGTCTTTAAATTTATAGAATTTTTTGACAATGATATCGAACCAGTTGTAAGTCATTGGATCACGCAGCATTGTTTCGTAGTTCATCAGTACACTGGGATTGATCTTGAAGTCGTGATATGCTTGGCCATTCAAGAATATGGCCGATAACATAAGCCAGTAGCCGATGAGGTGCCTGTCCGCATATTCGATGTGACCTTGCATAACGCGGCCAACAAAATCAATTGATTCTGGCAGTGTTAGGTCGATGACTGTGCCGTCCGTCAACACAAACTTGCCAGTGGCAATAGCATCATCAAGTCTGTGCTCGATGCTTATGAACTTGTTGAAAACATCAATGTTCTGGTATTGCTCAACCTGCCAGTAGTTCTTTCTGAAGCTGTAGCCATTGCCAGAGGTCGAGACTAGGTATGGATCGTATCCATTCTTATGAACTCCGTACCATGATAGGGTGTCAATTGCACCAAGTCCTTGGGAGAAACGTTCTATGTTATAGCGGGCCAACAACTGTTGTACGTTGAAGATCCACCATTCACCACAACGATCTGTGTTCAAGTGGAACTCCTTGGGCCACAGAAAATATGAGTTGTCCATGTTCAGATTGTACCAGAATGTGTTCCACCTGACATCCTCGGTGAAGTAGCTCAATTTGGATTCCTCGTTGAAAATACCAATGTCTCGGGTATAGTCAACTGGCAGCCAGACTTCCTTCAGATTTTTGTAAATTGAGCTCCACACGGGCTCCTCCTCAGAGTCATCGCTTGTGTATGCATCCTCCAAATGCCAGCCATCATCCAGGCCCATTAGTTTCCACCATTGCCACAGCTTCCAGTCTTTGAGATAGAAGCGCTTTCCAAAGATCGCATTTGGGTATTCTTGGTCGTAGACGGTCTTCAGTTCCTTCTCGAGCATTATCTGCCTGTTCCATGTATCCCAGTCGAATTTCTGAGCCGCCGCTATATATTTGCCAGCGAAGAACATCTGGGGAAAGATTTCGTGGATCTGTGGCAGGATGACGCCCTCCATGTCTTTGCGGTGGATGACAGCCAATGACAAGGCATGGACGAAAATTCCCTCGTTCACATTTAAACGCGCCCAAGCGATATTGTGCATTAATGTTTCCCAGTCCTTGGAATAGTAGAAGATGTTGAAAAGACCAAACTCCTGATAGGCATGATTTCTCTGCAGGGGACTAGAGAAATCGCCTCGGGGGATGAGTGACCCCGCCTTGTAAAGGCCATAGAATCCATCCATCCACTCGTTGTATTTCTAAAAAACGGGGAGGGATGCTTAAGCCGAGCGTTCTATGAATGGTGAGTTTTCTTACCGTGTAGTGGGTCTTGTCGGTGATGAAATTGCCAGCTACCTTTATCCATTTTTCAATCATCAGGTCTTTGTCTACTCGCAGGAGCATATCAAAGATGAAGCCCTGCTTCTCTAGAAAGGACTTGTCGGCAACAACTGTTCAAGAAAATTTTTATTAACGCGGGGACGTCTTAGTCTCACATTTCCATACTTACAAACAGTTTTGTCAACGTCAACGGTAGCTGACTGCACGGCCACTATGGCCATGCAGGCTGCGATCAGAAGGCTCAATTTCATGTTGGTGCAAATAGTACGCACCAAATGCTAAACTATCGATTGCTCGCCAGCATGAGCTACTTATAGTCCGACAAGCATAGCTTTTTCTATCAAAAATTTAGATAAGGCGTGTTGGTAGACTATATTTGGATCAGCATCGTTGACTTCACTTATCAATGTTGATGCTGGCATGTGACCTTCATAAAGCTTTGCACAGGCTCCAGGCTATTTTTATTGGTCACCTTTGGGTGAATTGGCGGAATGGTATTTTGTCGCTTATCAGAGCTCCGATTTACGTCAATTAGGTACAATAGCTGTGGTTGTCTAGCGAGTGTAAATTGAAGACGACAGCTGTGAGCTTGGCTTCAATAAGCCCAAGAGGTATTTCTCACTCCTATAGAAAAAACAAGTGCGGCTTTTGGGTTATCTGCTGTCTTGATTGTGAATTTCGAGTAGTTTAAAAAAAAAACAAAACTACCTGACTTATATAAGCCCCTAAACGTGGACCGACTGTTGACATTTTAGACGGATTTCCTTGACTCATTCACCCTCTGTATAGCATGGAAGTGATAAGCGAGCTTTTTTGGATGACGAGCAACTATGATCGGCATAGCCAAACAAAACAACAAAACAGACAGGGTGTCTGACCATGCTCAAGGTCACTTCTATGAGTCGCAATCGCTAGCATGAATCAGACTTATCGACGCAACATAAGTGCTAAAGTTATGATTTCATTTTGTACCGCTTATCTCCTATAGTCTTCAAAAGATGAGTGTTCGAGTCGAGCCGTTTGGTCTCACTGAACGGCGGACAAAAGAGGGATTGGCATAGATATGACCGGCAACAGCCCTAACCTATACAAAGTTGCGTCACAGAATTTAAGGTCACCATATCTGCAGTCTCCACAATCATATTAATGCGGTAGTCTTATTTTATGAGTGATGGAAGGAGCAATGCCGAGTTGCCGAGGCTGGGTCAATTTTGAGACAGCTTGGTCATTCTGTTATTAGGAAGACTGAACTTGGTGTCAAAGCTAAGTTGTCAGTCTTTAATTTGGTGGTTGTTCCAACTCTTACCTATGGTCATGCTCATGAGGTTTGGCTAATGACCGAAAGAATAAGATCAAGCCGCCGATATGAGATTCCTCCGTTGTATTGCTGGTGTGACCCGTAGAGAAATATCAGAATAAGTGAGGAACTCAACGTCGAGCAGCTACTTCTCCGGACGGAGCGATCCATGCTTCGGTGGTTTGGTTATTTTAAACGCATGTCCCCGACCAGGATTCGTGCTTTGGAATCCGTACCATCAGGCAGGCGTCCTCTAGGTAGACCAAGGATGAGATGGTTAGATCAAGTCCATAATCTTTCCTATACCCGTATGGGGATTGCGCTTAAAGATTTAGAGTCGATGGCGGAGAATCGAGAGCTATGGAGGGTCTTGAGCACTTGAGCAACCTACACCCGCGACCCACTTAATGGAAAAGCGAACCATTGAAAATGATGATGATGATGATGATCGATCTTCATGAAGTTTCACTTCTTTCTGACAATATTTTATAAAATGACACAAACCTTCCTTATATTCCACCGAGCAATACGATGACCACAGAACCTGGTCAGAACGACCAAGCACTTTTCCAGCTGACCACTGACTCGATCAGCACAAGCCAACGGCAATGTTCATCTACCCTTAAGTTGTACATACCATTATCATCACATTGCACTTCACATGTTGCATTGAAGCCAATCAATGCTGACCAGTGACCATATCTTTCGTGACCCGAAAGGTTATCTCACCGGAGCAGCGAGCACAATGTTGACAGACATTAAAATGTGCACGTTCAATATATGCAATGGCAAGAGAAAACAATTTTCTATTTTTAGAGCAGCCCAGGGGTCTTGAGATTGGCATAACAAGTTCACAAGACTAACCTTATCTCATTCGATTGCAACGACCAATGACGATAGTCCAGGTACCACAGCCAGCAAGGGTATAAATTGGCCTACTCCTGCTGCACCAAGGCAGTAGTCTTTAGAATTTTAAACCAAGCATCTGATCCACAGTAACAGTATAATGAAATTGGCCGTCGTCATCCTGGCCTGCATGGCTATGGTGGCTCTACATGCAACCGCCACAAAGGAAGTTAAAATCGGTGAGTGTTGCCTGAAATAATGAAACCAATCGAAGGACCTGTATCAAATTGTCTTTCCTTTATAGCTGACAAGAAGTTCTTGGAGAAGCAAATGTTCATCTTGGATGTTCTGCGTCACCTTGACCAACCTCTGCTCTTCGACAAATGGATCAAGGACGGTGAAGAATTGATCATCGACGAAAGTTACTACACGGTAAGTTGGACGACATGCCTCTGCGTAGAGCGAGAATCTAACATTTTCTTTGCAGAAAACAAACGAATTAATGACGAAGTTCTACGAAATCTACAAAGTAGGAGGACTGCTGTCGCAGGAGGACTTCTTCAGTGTCGTCAACAAGTACCACATAAATCAGGCGTGCGGATTGTTCAACCTCTTCTATTACGCTGAGGACTTTGCTACGTTTGTCAGACTCGTTACTTGGGCCCGTATAAACGTCAATCAGGGAATGTTCGTGTACGCCTTAACACTGGCGGTCATCCACCGCGAAGACATGACCGGCATAATGATGCCAGCGATCTATGAAATCTTCCCGCAGATGTTCTTCAACAGCAAACTCATCATGCAGGCCGAGAAATTCGACTGGGCACTCTGGAATAAACAGATCATGCAGGAGAAGCAATGGGCGACCATATACGAGAAGAAACACTTCAAGAACATCCAAGGCAAGAATTGGGACATGAGGGACTGGAAAATGTGGCAATGGTGGAAGCTCATGGGACTCGACCAGGAATGGCACATGGAAAAGAAATGCATGCTCCGCGAGAACATTGACGAGCTCACGAACGACTCCAAGTTGGCCGATCTGTGGAGCGACATGAAGATGGCATGGATGCCCGTGGACTACACCCGCGACGTGGAGATCTTCAACGAGGAAACCAAACTGAGCTACTTTACCGAGGACTTGGGTTGGAACGCCTATTGGTACTATCTGAACATGGACTACGCCAAGATTTTAAATGGCACGGAGTTCGCCTTGAGCAAGGATCGTCGCGGTGAATGGTGGCTCTACAATATACAACAACTGCTGGCTCGTTACGGCATGGAACGTCGTTCCCACTTAATGGGTGAGATTTCTGAATTCTCATGGCACGGCACCGTCAAGGACGGCTATGAACCCCAGTTGATTGCTTACAATGGCATTCCATTCACAACGCGCAAGAACTACTGGCAAGTGCAGTCATATGAGAACGTCGAGCTGTTGAACAAGATCATGAGCATCGATCGCAGAATTGATGACGCCATAGCATTCGGCAAGTTTACAACCAAATCAGGAGTCACTATCGACCTGTGGGCACCTGAGTCAATCGAGATCATCGGTAACATAATGCAAGGCAACATGGACATAATCGATCGGGTATTCTTCGGCTATTGGCTAACTCTGTCTAATGTCTACCTCACCGGCCACGAGTACCACGACATGACCGTGATGCCAAGCACTTTTGCCAATTACGAGACCATGATGCGCGATCCACTCTTCTATCATCTACTGAAGCGAATAACCAATTTGGTACATAACCATAAGAAAATGCTGCCGCCATATTCTCAGAATGACTTGATGTTCAACGGAGTCACCATTACGGATGTCCAGGTCGATAAAATGTTGACCTTCTTCGACTTGGTGGACTTCGATGTCACCACTCTGCTCAATGACGAGATGATCTTCGAAAATGACAAATTCGTTTGGGACAAGGTTCTACTGGCCCGTCAAATGCGTCTGAACCATAAGCCATACGAGGTGAAAATCAAGGTTAACTCTGCCAAAGATCAGAAGGCACTTGTGCGCATATTCCTGGCTCCATACATGGACGAATACGATCAGTACATGAATCTGATGAAGCATCGCGAAAATATCATGGAAATCGATGAGTTCGTCTATGACATGGTTGCCGGCGATAATACAATTAATCGCAACTCGAAGGACTACTCTTGGACGATCAAGGATCGTACCACCTACTCTGAGCTGTACAAACTGGTGATGATGGCCTACGAAGGCAAATACGATCTTAAGTTGGATATTTCGGAACCACATTGCGGATTCCCATCTCGTTTGGTGTTACCACGTGGCTGGATCAAGGGTATGCCAATGAAGCTGTTCGTCATGATCAGCCCCTACGTCGAGAAGGAGCAATCGTCCAGCTATGATCACTCATACCTGTGCGGAATCGGTTCGGGCCAACGCCATTACGATGAAATGCCATTTGGGTATCCGTTCGATAGGACAATCGAACAGGTGAGCGAGTTCTTAGTGCCCAACATGTTCTGGAAGAATGTCAAGATCTATCATGTGGACAAATTCGAGAAGTACCTCGACCACAAGTACGAGAACTTTGGCACGTTCGACTACGACTACTGAGCACGCTTGTTTAAGCTTATACATTAAGGTGATAGATACGTGACTTATGGTAACGTCTGGCTATCGAACATATAGCTTTCATAGATTCTCCTTTTTAATGTGGCAATTTAATAAAATTCAATTTTTATTTGTATGAGTAACGTTTTTCATTTGAAGTCTATTACTTGCGAACGCCGGACTATCCCTACTATACTAACGACTGCAGTATAGATTGTACTTATAGGTCCTTGTGAATCAGTTGTGAAGCTCTTCAGATGTATTGAGGATTCGTCGTGGGAAGTCAGCTAGCAATGGAATTTATTGACTTTAAGTTTATGCACAGAACATGCCCCATAAAGACCCTAATTCATGATAATACTGCCCGGCGTTTGTTGTTTGTTTGTCCCAGAGTATAATGCCAAAGATGAGTTTCAAGACTCGAGAGCTAAAGTCGAAAAGGAAAGCATTTTCAGCGAGTCAGATGTATAATAGATAGCGGCTAAGATTTTTCAGCATACCGTAATACGGTGGTAAGTAGCAAAAAGTTTGCAAGTCTGGATCTAGATCTACACAGCAACTTGCCTCACTCCAAAACGTCAAACCGTCCAATCACACATTTTGAGGTTATATCTCGTTATCTTGTCACGGCTAGATCTTGACGTCTAACAAAAATAAGCTGGCTAATCACTTAGTAAAAAAATCGAAGTTGGGCGCCTTAGCACTTTTGGAGTATCCAGAGCCTGAATAACTGACAAACTCTTCACTTCACTGCATATTCATCTTGCAGAAAGCTGGGACAGATGGGAGCTGGGTGCTGGTTCTGAGACTAGGGCTCAAGTTTTTCACCTAGGGAATGGTAGATAAACGCGTTGAGAGATTTGAGTATGAAAGATTGAAAGTTCTGTTTGGTTTATGTTAATTTACCCGAATTCAGAGCAGAATGTAAGTCTACTCCTTTTTGCTTATATGTAATTGTTTTTTTTTTTAATGCACGAATTAATGCGTTTACGTCAAATTTTAGCAGCAGAATCTTTAAATTTTTCTGTAAGAATTGTTTTGCCGTACGAACATTGCCATTATGTACTATTAACATTGAAGATATAAAATAAATCATTTTTAAGAATTAGAACTAGTTTTATTTGTTTTCAAATTTTTTTTTATTAAAATATTCACTTTGGACAATGACAGACGTTAGCTTATTCGAGATTAGATAAAATCTTTTTTTCTGACTTAAACCTCAACTTACGTTACTAAAATATTCCATTGGTGAGAATTGGTTTGACGTATCGTTCGATCGTTTTCATTTTACGGAATCTGGCCTTGTGTATGAAATCTATAGCATTCTCGAAAACGAGGTAAGATGTCAGCGCTTCAGTCAGCGGCTGGCCACCTACCTAACTCTTATAGCCAATTCACAATGCTGCTTTGCTGCGTGCGTGCGTTGACAGATAGAGTAGAACCAATGCTTTCATAAAAGACTGAAAAGAATGTTTATTTTTCAAGTAGTGAAACATACATATCGTGTGTGTGTGTACGATTTCATACACAAATAATCGTAATGATACTAATGCGAAATTATATGTTTCTTGTGTTTTTAAATATCTCTCTGCCGTTGAAGGGCTGGTGGCACCCAGTTGGCACACCTTTGGTTACCGTCAATGGCACCTAAGAAATTTTTTTTGCGGCAACGTAATAAAATGTTCTGCCGAGTTTGAGCGGTTGAACAAGGCAGAAAACTAATACATTTACAATTTTCAAAATATTGGGTCTGCGAAAATTTAAAATGTCATTTGGCTCTCAGTCGTGTTTTGTAAATTGAGCAGTGAACATAAAAAAAAATGGAAAACAACAAAAGCGAAAGTGAAGTAAGCTCTTGGACAAAGCAAGAAACGTTATTGCTCATAGAGGAATATAAAAAATACCAAATTTTATACAAAGCGTTGCATCCGGATCACCTAAAAAGCAATAAAAAAAAAAAGAAGCCATTATGGCTATTGTTTGTGCATTACAAAAGTGATAATTGGCAGCAAAAAGGTAATTGGCAGCAAAAAGAGCGGCGCGGGAACGTCATCTGTTTATAAATCCAAACTTTGGTGTTTCGATCAACTTTCATTTTTGTTCCATGCAAATGATGAGCATACTGGAACGTCAAATGTAAACATTTCAGAAGTAATAGCAATTTGCAAGCAATGCCATTTTGTTTTTAATAATATGCTTTATTACAGGTGTTTGATAACAGCACTTCGGATCCAGATAACTTTATCAGTGTAGATGTAAATGAGCTACCAGTACATTGCACAAAGGTATGTTTAAAAATAAAAATGAGTAGAAAGTAGAATCTTTTAAGCAATTCCTGTATATGAAACGAATTTTACTTACATTATGTAGATACCTAATTCGTTCGTTTTTTTCCTTTTAGCCAAAAAAGAAAAAAATGGGCAGTGATATTGACAGTTTCAAAAAAACTGCTGATATGTCTCTGCAAATAATGCAGGAGCTGACCCAGCATAATAGAGACCCATCAAAGGAAGATACTTTTTGTGAGTATTTAAAAGCAGAACTCAAAGGATTAAAATTTGAGGAGAGTTTCGATGAAATTCATATGGACGTGCTGCTTTCTCTAAAAAGAATTAAAGCTAAGGAAAGGAGTCTGAAGAATAGGAACTTGGGGAATCATTCATCCCCAGGAACTTCAACTCCTGCAAAATTTTATTCCAGGACAAGTAGTCCACTCCACATAGTTATTATACTATGATGATCCCATCATTATAAGTAATGAATTAATATGACCAGCCCACATATGGTATATGGAGGTCTCAAATTCAAATTCAAATTCAAATTCATCTTCATCAACAAGCGATATTTTGTGTGAAGCTCTTGAGGGAATTCTCTATTGAAACAGTGCTAAATTTTGTATTTATTGTTGTTAATGTTGTGTTTTTAAAGGTTTAATAAATTTTTTTTAATTTTTGAAGTTTCCTTCGTTTGCGAAGTAGTCACAAAAGGTTTTTCGAATATTTTCAATTTCTCTTTGCGTAAGCTTATGATTTCCTTCGGTGGTGTTATCATTTTTCTCTTCTTGATAGTTGTCAACATTGAGTCCATTGGAAATCGCAATGTCGTTTAAATTTTGTCGGTACCAAGGGCTTTTTTCAATAAGAAAATTGTGAAGTACACAGCAGCACTGTACAATTTTAGTTGTCTTTTCAGCATTCAATTTGATAGTTGTAAGAAAATATTCTAAACAAAAATCGCAGCAGCGCAGTGGTTAGTGTGCTGAACTACTGTGTGCGAGGAATCCCAGGTTCGATCCGCGGAAAAAAGCACAAATTACACCTTAAGGTTATTTCTACTGCGCCACCTCTCGCGAACGTCTAACAAACATTCGAGAGTATGACTGTCCTGAAAAAGCTTCTCAATACAGCCGTAGGACAATAGGTCCCTTCCATTCGTCCCAAAAATAGAAACTCACACAAACGAATGATTGCGAGAAGCTAGGCCTAGCGCCTAGGGTGTATAAACGCCTGCCTGTTGCGCCAACTATTTATTTATTTATTTTTATACCCTCCACAGGAAGGTATATTCACTTTGTCAATACGTTTGTAACGCCAAGAAGGATTCACCGGAAACCATACATAAATTCTGAATCAGGATCACTTTCTGAATTGATTTAGCCATGTCCGTCTGTCTGTCTGTTGAAAGCACGATAGCGTCCAAACGAATTGACCTAGGTGAGAAGTTTTATTTTTATGGTCGTCAGGTTGGTACTAAAAAATGGTCCATGTCGGTTAAGTAGTTCTGTTACCTCCCATACAAAGCCAATATGTATCTCTCTGTCTGTTAAAAACACCTTACCGTCCAAACAAATCGACTTAGGTGAAGAAGACTTATTTTTACCTTTGTGAAGTTGGTATTAAAAATTGTCTATATCGGTCAAGTAGTTCTGGTACTTCCCATACAAAACCTATATTAGACACATGCGTGTACCTGTAAGTACAGTATATAATATAGTGGAGGGTATCAAAGCATCGGCCAGGCCGATGATAACACTTTTACTTGTTATAGAGTAGTTTCATACGAAATTAAAATACATATCATAAAAGCACATATTTTTTTCGTCGATAATCTAAAGAAATCACTAGTAGCATTACAACAAAAATAATATGCGTCATTTCCGCACAGTAAAATAATTATGTAATTTGCTTGGAAAAAAAATGTCAAAGCCGCCCAACGCCCCTGAAAGTGGAAAGTTGCTCTATGCTCTACTTGGGCGCCCCGTTGAACTTTACGATAATTACGATGAAAGTCGATCCGAAGCCTGCAGTCGCATTTTGGCTTGCACCATATGAAAGTATTGGTTCTCCTCAATCTGTCAACGTACACGCGCCACAAAGCGGCATTGTGAATTGGGTATATATGCCCAACAGTTACTTTATAAAGGGTATTTTTTTAAACGTTTGGTTTTTAAAAATAAAGAAAAGAATTCGAAATTTGTATAATTGAGTGAAATTTTTATTAGGATCGGTAAATAAATTCTTGCCATTTTCTTTTGGAATATTATTTCATGTAAATGTTAACCGCGACAACTCCTTAAGTGGTCCATCCGGAATATCCAATTTTGCCATATTTTTTCCACTGATATCTTACCAATAACACGAGTTATGTTGTCTTCCAAGGCGGCAATAGTTGCTGACTTATCCCTATAGACGAGAGACTTCACGTATCCCCACAAAAGAATAATCCAGAGTCGTCAAATCGCACGATCTAGGCGGCTAATTCACAGGTCCAAAACGTGAGATAAATTGCTCACTAAATTCGCCTCGCAATATGTCCATGGATTCGCTTGCTGTGTGGCATCTGGCATGTCGCGCCGTCCTGTTGAAACCACATGTTGCCCAGCTCTTCCATTTGGGGCAAAAAAAGTTCGGAATTATCGACAGATGGCGAGTAAAATTGACCGTATAGTTGCTGATATCATCATCTTTGAGGAAATACGGTCCAATGATGCCACCGGCCCATAAACCGTACCAAACGGTAGGTTATATATTTATTCTACGCAAACGAGTCGGTGGTTTAATGTCCAATAAAGTGAAATTAGTGCGAAATTTGGTAACAATGGCTTGAATATCCTGCTCAGTAGGACGATTATGACGGCCATAAAATGGACGAAGTGCTCACGCGTGAACTTTCAAAAAAATCTGGCTAAAAAACCAAACAGAAAAAAAAACACCCTTTATTATCAGAGGAGTGCTCAGGGATCGTGGGAGATATCCCATTAAGTACCTACTTGCAGTACAAATGTAACAAATTGCCGCAACACAAATGTTACAAGTGCAGTGCTGATCTTATCATCCCTTCTATAGATAAATTCAAGGCGCACTTATTAGACACTCAGACTTTTCGGATTGCGTTATCGGCCTGCTACAAGAAATGACAAAGGATGGTAAATTCCCCTGAACCGGATATGGTTGTAAAATCTCAGCATAGGTGTTATTCAGAATTCATCGATAAACTTTGTACTACTGCACCGGATCATCTGTAGCGCTGCTCGTCGGATCTCTTATCGCCTTCAATGCGCGCATATGACCTTCAATTTGTTTTCCAAAATATAACTACGTGAGTCTGTACATGGTTCCATACTCTATCTCAATTTGTCACCTTTCGCTTTTGGTTTATATGCAATATTTTCAACAACGAGCTAGATTCTATGTCTAGTCTACCTTAGAAATTTGCTGATAACGTCTGCATGTGTAGTGTGGGCGCATCTGGTATGGCAGCAACGTTTTAATTTAATTTTTTTATTAGGTAGGTACTCTCAAAATTCTTGACTGAATTATTTGTATGCAGAGATAGGAACGTTGATCCAACCTGTGAAAATCTTAGATCCAAGTTTAAAGCAAAATTCCACATAAAACAGACAAAATATCTCATAAAGCAAGAGCTAGTCAGCATCAGCACTCTGTCTAGATACATTCGAGAACATGGAATGGAATGGAAAGAGTACTGATTTTACATTTTGCAGCGCGTGCTAAACAGCGTCACGCGACACAGCTGACGAATCTGTTTTGCCGGGATTCCGAATTCGGCCATCGCCATAATAGAGCTCATGACGATGACTATCATACGCGACTTTGAAGTCGAGGAACAGATGGCGAGTTTTGACTTGAAATTCTTTGGTCTTTTCCAAGATTTTTCTCAGTGTAAAAATGTGGTCTATATAGACAAACTGCAGGGCCGTACACTGGTACCCGGTTAGTGTGTTGCAGAAAAGTTTAAGACGTTCACACAGTACTTTGGAGAGGAACTTATATGCGACATTAAGTAGACATAAGCCTCGATAGTTCTTGCAAGACGAATGATCGGCTTTTTTTGTAGGTGGGGCATATGGAACTGATTGTCCAGTCATCGGGCATGTTTTCTTTCACCCATACTTGGTTGATGATTCGGTGCATGCTTCCTACCAAAACATCACCACCGTATTTAAAGATCTCCGCTGATAAACCAGCCTTGTTGTTTTTAAGCCTTTTTATAGCTAAGCCAACTTCTTCTATACTGGACGTGGTTCTCTTCTTGCCCTATCACTATCTCTACATGATGCCCCATCGAGCAGCTGCTAGAAATGCTGCTCAAACACATCTACTATTCCCTGCTTTGGTGACTAGATGTCTTCGCTGCATCGAAGAGCCTGCGTTCCGGTTTTGAAGAGACTCTTCGGTCTCCGTAACCTGAAGCTGGCAAGCTGTGTAAGCCCTCTTCTTTCTTCCCAGGATCTTCTTTTCCTTTCTTCTCCTGGCTCGATACTCTACCTAACGCTACCCTTCCTCTATGCGCTACAGCCCTTTTTTCTGTACATCTTTTGTCACCTTTTTCCTGCACACGCATTCATCATCATACCACGGGCTCTTTCTCTGGGGTGGTTGCTACCCTACAATGGTCTCGGCTACCTCATTGATGATGTCGCGATACTGGCACCACAAATTGTTGGCGTCTGTGGTAAGTGAGTTCACAGAGGAGAGTTTCATACTCATTCGCTATCTGTAGGATCTGGCTACTCCAGATGTGCTAAGGCGTCTAACGTAGAATTTCTTCTTCTGGGCGGTTCGCAGCTACTTCTCGTTGAACAGTCGAGCTCTTAATTTAGCCACAAAAAGAAAGTGGTTAGAGTCGACGTTTCGAAGATAACTTCTCTATCATCGTCGGTCAAAGGAAGAACTGAAAAAAAACCCCAATCCATTACGACTTGACCTAGTCTAGTAGTTACACAGACAGAGACAGGTTCTAAGATTGGTATCAGCAACTGGATCTGGTATTTATGGAGAGCAAACTATTCAGTCAGTCTTGTCAAAAAGTCAAACACATTCCAGGCCATTAAATATCTTCAAAGCTCTTGACTCATATGTTATAAAATCGAAGCTTGTCCTGGCAACAAAGATGGTCATCTACAAGTTTACTAAGAGAAACCTAGTCTATCTCCAGATCTCCACTGGATCCCATCCTACAGAGGCTTTCCTGACAATGAAACAGCTAACTCATTGGCTAAAGTCGACGCAACAATACCACTCATCGGACCTGAACCCTTCTGTGGTTTCAGTAAAAAACATTTCATGAACTACACCAAGAGCCTGTGGCAAATCGAGTGCAATGAAGTCTGGCTAAGAACACTTGGCCAAAATACTCCCTTATTCAAAAACTTTCAAGGCTGACGACAATACCCTTACGTTTTTGTAAGGAGGGATGAAACTAGCATATTTTAATTTATCACACGGTAAATAACAAAAAGGTGACTCAATGAGATAGAGTGCAACCTGCGAATCTTTACATAGAAAATTTTATTTCTGTGGCCAAAAATTAATCGAAGGTCAGATGCAACATAAAAAGTGATAAGGATGGTGCTTCATTGTTTGAAAAACGCTGATAGCAACAATAGTGCAGCTTATCTCCATACTCGCTGGCCTATAAGTAGCCAATGCTGGCGAGCAGATTCAAGTAGTCTTGGCTCTGGAGTCAAGCATCTGATCCAAAGCCGCAGCAGTAATGAAGTTAGCCATTCTGATCACTGCCTGTATGGCCATAGTGGCCGTGCAGTCAGCAAGCATTCCTGAAGATCACACAGTTGGTAAGAAAAAACTCTGAAGTCCATATACAAATTTGTCCTTGCTGACGATGATTCTTTTCAAATACTTTAGTTGACAAGGCGCTGCTGGAGAAGCAACGATTCATCTTCGAAATTCTGCAAGGCATGAACAACGACCTGGCTTTCGATGAATGGATCAAAATGGCAGGAACACTGATCAAAGAAAAGAGCATGTACACTGTAAGATGAAAAGGTCCTTCTAGTATGCACTGAAATTTAAATTCACTTCGTTCTTAGGTATACACTGAAACAATGACCAAATTCGAGCACTTCTACGAATTTGGTGGCCTCCTGCCAAAGGGAGAATTCTTCGCCAGCATGAATCCGGAACATCTCTACCAGGCCCATGGCCTCTTCGAATACTTCTACTACGCCAAGGACTATAGTACGTTTGTGCAGAATGCCGCTTGGGCGCGTATGCACGTCAACGAAGGAATGTTCGTTTATGCATTCACGCTGGCCGTTATTCACCGTGTGGATATGCAGGGCATTATCCTTCCCCAGATCTACGAAATCTTCCCACAAATGTTCTTCAGCAGCAAGTATATCTTGGCGGCTGAGAAATTCGACTGGGACGTCTTCAATAGACAGATCATGCTGGAGAAGGAACTGAAGACAGTCTATGACCAAGCATATCCAACGGAGTTCTTCGGAAAGCACTTCTATCTGAAGGACTGGAAGGTGTGGCAGTGGTGGAAACTAATGGGTCTCGATGACGGCTGGCAGGTGGAGATGAAATCGATGCGAAACGGAAATACCGAAGAACTAAAATCGGTCGATCCTTTGTTTGCAGCGATTTACAGTAAACTTAAGATGGCCTGGCTGCCAGTTGACTACACCCGTGATATCGGCATTTTCAATGCTGACTCGAAGCTGAGCTACTTTACCGAGGATGTGGGCTGGAACACCTACTGGTACTACTTGAATATGGACTACGCAATGCAATTGTCAGGCAAGGAGTTCAAATTGGACAAAGATCGTCGTGGCGAATATTGGCTCTACAACGTACAACAATTGCTGGCCCGTTACTACATGGAGCGCTTGTCTCAAGGACTTGGCTCGATCCATACCTTCTCTTGGTACGAAACCATCGATACTGGGTACGACTCACAACTGGTTGCCTACAACGGAAATGGCTTCACTTTCAGAAAGAACTACTGGCAACTGGAGTCAAAGCAGAACTCTGTTATTTTGAGCAAGATGATGAGCATCGAACGCAGAATCGAAGACGTGATTGCCACCGGCAAATTCGTAATGAAGGATGGCACAGTCGTTGACCTAACAAAGCCCGAGTCTATTGAATACATTGGAGCGATGTTGCAAGGTAATGTTGACATTGACATGTTTGAGAAATACTTCTTTGGCTGCTGGTGGATGTTATCTAACCAATTCGTCAGTGGTGAAGAATACAGCAAATTCATCGTAACTCCTAACGTCTTCGCTAATTTCGAAACAACGCTCCGAGACCCGATGGTGTATACATTTTTCAAGTTCATACTCGAAAAGGCTTATCAATTCCTTTATCAACTTCCACCATACACCAAGAAGGAGCTGACCGTTCCTGGGGTCAAAATCGTCGATATTGAAGTGAGCAAACTAGTGACCTTCTTCGACTTGTTTGACTTCGATGTGACCACCCTGCTTAACGATAAGATGGTCTTCCACGATGGCAAGATGGTTTGGGATGAAGCCCTCTTGTTCCGTCAGCAGCGCCTGAACCACAAGGAGTTCACCTACACCACCAAAGTGGAAGCTGACAAGCCTCAGAAGGTTGTTGTTCGCGGTTTTATCGGTCCTGCCTTCGATGAATTTGGCCAAAAATTGAGCTTCGTTCAGCATCGCGAAAACTACATGGAATTCGATGAATTTGTCTACGAGTTGGTTGCAGGAGAGAATGTGATTAAGCGTAGCTCAAAGGACTTCACCTGGGTTTCCAGTGATCCTCATACCTACTCCGAGTTGTACAACTACCTTGACTTGGCCTACGAGGGTAAATTCAAATTCCACCAGAACATCTCGCAGTCGCACTCCCTATTCCCAGACCGTTTGCTCTTGCCACACGGTTGGGCTCAAGGTATGCCAATGGTCATGTTCTTCATGATCAGTCCATTCACTGCCGAATACCAACAATATGCCACATACGATCCATCCTACTTGTCCGGCATTGGATCCGGAGTTCGCCATATCGACAGTCTGCCATTCGGTTATCCTTTGGACAGGAAAATCGTAGACCTCTACGAGTTCATCGTGCCCAACATGTACTTCAAGTATGTCAAGATCTACCATGAGGACAAGTTCGACAAATACTATCCGCTGAAGTACGAGCATTACGGAACCTTCGACGAAGACTTTTAAACTGAAAAATATAACAGATCTGGACTAATGGAATGTACTAATTTTTAAGTTAAGCATTTGAATAAATTGTTACGTACAATTAAAAAATTTTGTTTTGTAAATTATTTTTTTTGTGAGCAGAACTTTGATGCAATATAGAAGTTGCTTATAGGTTTCTATTGACGTCGTTGTAACGTCTTGCATTCTAAAAAAGTCTAAGAAAGGATTTTTAAAGCGAATTTTTCTGTTTCCACTGAATCGTTCCGCGCGTATACGATTTGCAAATGGAAATGGTGCTATTATCCCAGACACACACCAAAATGTCGTGACATTATTCAAGTTTGTAGCGTTTTATTAAAAAACGCCTGCATACCTTCAGGGTGATTCGAAGCAAGACAGGTAGGTTTACTGATCGGTGAAGCTGAGTAGCTTCTTCTTCAATCCACTTCGGTCCTTGTGGACCCTTGTAATACCCTTCGATGGATTTAGCCGTGTTGTATAGCTTTATTCCATTGTTCCTCTGGTTACTCGACTTTGTCCAGCCATCTTGTTGTCTTTAGAAACCTGTAAAGATTAGATATTGAGACATTGGAGAGTTCTTGGATTTCCTGGAAGTAGTAATTTCCAAATGCTCTGTTCCTCAAATGGCAGAGACTTGGCCAGTGACAGAGAAAGTGAGAGGTGTCCCTGTGAGCTTCTTCGTCATTCTTGAGATTTAGTTTCATTGTATGGCTTCTTAGAAGGTTGCGACCGGTGAGGGCGCCAACCAACTTGGACAGCGATAATGTGTCATATCGCAAAAGTTTTTTGGTCCTGCTTTTGTTGTAGGTATTCTGGCCACACACACACAGCTTAGGACATGTCATTGGCTGAGTCGTCACCTAGTTTTCCGGGTTGTGACCTACTCAAGGCGAGATGCAATTGGCCCCTCTTCCTTGGTCCAGTCAGCTTACCCTTCCCAGTCTTGTTCTGCCTCCTATCTGAGGCTGCTGCGCCACGCTGATTCGGTCGATTTTAGGACCGCATTTTTTTCCGTAAGGGAACCTCCTAAACCTTCGTAGCAGTCGGCGCGTATTTTTGCGCTTTTTAAGCGGGTCTGTTTCCGCTGCGCTCGACTGCGTGTTGATGTCTGCCGGGTTTGCTTTATTGACCGCTAGGGCTTCGGTGGTTTCCGAACAATCGCTGTCGTTTGGCTTACTTGGCTTATCAACAACCGTGCAGATACGGTCTAGTGTCGAGTCCGCCTCTCCCGGTCACATTGTCTTTCCTGCGTCTGCTTCTTTTGTCTAGACAGATGCGACAGATTCGTGCCTCGATATGATGCTATCGGCCATTACAGGCATTGGTGGTCGCATAAGTAGGTAGTATATATAGGTACTCCCTCACTCAAGGCTTTCGGAGAATCAGTCTTTGGGGGAGTGTTCGCACATGGCTTTCCTCCATCCAAAGCCTGACTCTCCAGAAAGTCACGAGCCATCTGAAGATATCGTCGTTTGCCATCCTCTAGTAGGGTTTTTTTTTCTAAACTCCTAATCGTCTTTTTGCAATTCTGTATTTTAGTCCTAATAGATGCGCATGACGAGATAGAGAATTTGCATGAGCTGGCGAGTGGCGACGGAGTTTTTGTCATCATCCTCGAGAAATAGCTTATCGAGGTTGATGTCAAACGTTCCCTCACTTCGCTCCAGCCGAAACTGCCCTGTTTATTGATGACTGCAAGTTCAGGTTGCTTCTATTTCAATATTTAGAATCACAGCATGATTCACCATCATACCGCAAATGGGTTATTTAATTACAAAATCTTCCAAGTTGAAACAGCTTCAAGCTTTGGAACAGCTTCAAGCTTTCGCCTTCATAGCAAATAAAATAAAGTGCACGACTGGGTCGCTCGTTACTTGCTTCTTTTATACTACAATCGTGAAATGGCTGTTTACGGTTAAGTTTACCAAGGTGTACCTTGGTCAACTTAGTCGTATTTCATCGGAGCAAATCACGGGGTGACGAAATGAATCTATCACTCCCTCATCAACAGCATTAGTGTCACTTGAAAATTATACTCAACAAAAGGGTAGAAGACAGGATTATTCAATTGTACGTAACAATTTATTCAAATGCTTAACTTAAACAATAGTACACTCGTATCTCCAGGCTTAGTTGGTTTTTCAGCTTAAAAGTCTTCGTCGAAGGTTCCGTAATGCTCGTACTTCAGTGGATAGTATTTGTCCAACTTGTCCACATGGTAGATCTTGACATTCTTGAAGTACATGTTGGGCACGACGAACTCGTAGAGGTCAATGATTTTCCTATCGAAAGGATACCCGAATGGCAGATTGTCGATAGAGCGAATTCCGGATCCAGACGGACCGTATGTGTGATATTGCTCGTGCTCAGCAGGGAATGGGGTGATCATGAAGAACATGACCATTGGCATACCCCTAATCCAACCATGAGGCAAGACCAAACGGTCTGGGAATAGGGAATGCGACTGCGAGATGTTCTGGTGGAATTTGAATTTACCCTCGTAGGCCAAGTCAAGGTAGTTGTACAACTCGGAATAGGTGTGTGGATCACTGGAAGTCCAGGTGAAGTCCTTTGAGCTACGCTTAATCACATTATCTCCGGCAACCAATTCGTAGACGAACTTGTCGAATTCCATGTAGTTTTCGCGATGATAAACCATGCTCAACTTTTGACCATACTCATCGAAGGCAGGACCGATAAAGCCGCGGACAACAACCTTCTGGGGTTTGTCAGATTCCACTTTGGTGGTGTAGGTAAACTCCTTGTGGTTCAGGCGCTGCTGACGGAACAAAAGGGTTTTATCACAAACCAGTTTGCCGTCGTGGAAGACCATCTTATCGTTAAGCAGGGTGGTCACATCGATGTCAACCAAGTCGAAGTACGTCTCTAGTTTGCTCACCTCAATGTCTTCGATTTTCACCCCAGAAAAGTGCAGCTCCGCATTGGTGTACGGCTTTTCTTTGTTTAAACATTCCAGGAACCCGTCCGCAATGATCTTTAAAACTCCATATGACAATGGGTCACGGAACATTGTTTCGAAATTCGCCATGACATTAGGATCAACGGTGAATTCGCTGTATTCCTCACCACTGAGGAATTTGTTAGCCTGCGTCCACCAGTAGATAAAGAAGTCCATCTTGTCAATGTCAACGCTACCCTCTAACAGTTCTCCTACGTATTTAATGAACTCGGGGGTTTTTAGGTCAACGGCCTTACTATCCTTCACTAGACACTTTCCGGTGGTAATCAAGTCTTCAATTTTGCGTTCGATGCTCATCATCTTGCCCAAAATGCCAGAGTTGTGCGTTGAGTCAATTTCCCAGTAGTTCTTTCTAAATGTGAAGCCATTTCCATTATAGGCAACCAGTTGTGAATCATAACCAGTATCGATAGTTCCGTACCAAGACAACTTCTCGAATGCACCAAATCCTTGAGACAAGCGCTCCATGTATAAGCGAGCCAACAACTGCCGAACGTTGAAGTTCCACCATTCGCCACTATGATGTTCATAGTATTTCATATTCAAGTTGTACCAGTAGGCGTTCCAACCCACATCCTCGGTAAAGTAGCTCAGCTTCGAGTCTGCATTGAAAATGCCAATGTCACGGGTGTAGTCAACTGGCAACCAGGCCATCTTTAGATTGCTGGTAAACTTGGGATCGAGCGCTTTAAAATATTCTGACAATTCTTTATGCAAAGACATGTCCTCCAAGTGCCAGCCATCATCGAGACCCATTAGTTTCCACCATTGCCATACCTTCCAGTCTTTCAAATAGAAATGATTTTCGAAAACACCGCTGGGGTATTTCTGATCGTATACAGATTTAAATTCCTTCTCCAGCAAGATCTGTTGATTGAAGACCTCCCAGTCGAATTTCTCAGCCGCCAGGATATATTTGCTGCTGAAGAACATTTGTGGAAAGATTTCGTAGATCTGGGGAAGGATAATGCCCTGCATATCCTCACGGAAGTTGGTGGCCATTGTCAGTGCGTAAACGAACATGCCTTCGCTGACGTGATTACGCGCCCAGGCGACATTCTTAACAAACGTCTCAAAGTCTTTGGCGTAGTAGAAGAAATTGAAAAGACCAAAGCCCTGAAAGACATGCTCTCGGGACACGGTACTGAAAAATTCTCCTCGTGGCAGGAGACCACCATACAAGTAGAAGTGCTCGAATTTGGTCATTAGCTCAGGGTACCCCTAGAAGAATGGAGGGAATTTTAATTTCAGTGTCTACTATAGAAGGACCTTTTCATCTTACAGTGTACATGCTCTTGTCTGTGATCAGTTTTTCTCCCTGTTTAAGCCATTCGTCCATGGTAAGTTTGTCGTCCATTCGATACAGAATTTCATAGATGAACCGTTGCTTCTCCAGCATCGCTTTGTTAACTAAAATTTTTGAAAAAAATCATTGTCAGCTAGGACAATTTTGTATATGAACTTCAGAGTTTCTTCTTACCAACTGTATGATCTTCAGGAATGCTTGTTGACTGCACGGCCACTATGGCCATACAGGCAGTGATCAGAATGGCTAACTTCATTACTGCTGCGGCTTTGGATCAGATGCTTGACTCCAGAGCCAAGACTACTTGAATCTGCTCGCCAGCATTGACTACTTATATAGGCCTTCGAATGTGGAGATAAATTGCACTATCACGTTTTTCAAACAATGAAGCAGCATCCTTATCATTTTTTATGTTGCATCTGACCTTTGATTATTTTTGGCAACAAAAATAAAATGTTCTATGCAAAGATTCGCAGGTTGCACTCTATCTCGTTGAGTCACCTCTCAGTTAGAAAAGCGCAATTATGATTCTCTGCTGCAAAAGCTGATAAGGATAATCATTTTTGCTAAGCTCACATTTACAGGGAATGATAACGCTTTAATATATGTATATTATACGAAATTTGTCGCTTTGATTAAAATCTGCGGCATTATATAGACGACCTAACAGCAATAACTAATTTTTGGGTTTTGGTTTTCATACGTAATTTTAAAATGATTTTTCTCAGTGTATTGGGGCCGCCAACTGATCACCAACAATCTCCACATGAAATTTAATATAAAACCATTCAGCCGCTTAATCTCAGGTGGCAGACTAATAGGAGTTCATGGAGTTCAAAAATTAATTCGGCAAATTAATCCAAAAGTTTTGTTTACGCCATGTGCAAACCATTCTTTAAAACTTTGTGAAGTTCACTCTTTGGGAAGCACTCCTTCAAGTACAACGTTTTTTGGGTCAGTGGAAAAACTTGTAGACGCTCATCACAGGTTATTAAGCCATTGGTTGGTATAAATAAAACCTAGCATTTGCTTTGTGTTAAAGGTTGTAGCAAAGTAAAAACACTTAGCAATTACTTTAAATCGGTATGAATAAAATCTTAATTTGCTAAAGTAAGTTCGAAGTTCGAAAATTCAAAGAAAGCATTTACACTTCACTGCATTCTGCATGTGTACTTCCCTTGCAGTTTCTGTAGAAATTTGCAAGTGACAACTGTCATGTGCATTGACATACTATGCATGGACTGCTAGCAGCCAATTTTTCGTTAAAGCAAATATAATCACTAGCTCTCTTGGTTCACGGCGGAGAGAAACGAAAACACTCACATGTCATCGAGCATTTCCTGCGATTTTTTTTGAGTGATGAGTGTGCCATCTGTTATAGAAAGTTCGAAATAAGTTGAATAAGTCGTTATATTGCGCAGTTGCAATGTTTCAGCAATGAATGGCACTGTGTTCTATGTACAATATAGCAATGGCGCGCAGAGGTTTCATACTTTCGCCACACTGAACCAAAAGGGCTAGTGCTTATCCTTCAGTCCATATATATACATAACATTATGCAGTATATGAATGGTCATGTAGTTTATTTTTTAAATTTTTTTATTTTGAATTTGAGTTTAGAATTAGAAAAACGAAAAAAAGTAAAAACTATTTCATGGGTAGCGCTTCTAATGTAGCTGATAATACAGGGTCCGCCATCTAACGTTTTTTTTTTCAACTAGTGCTTATTTCGCAAATGGTAACCCTTAGCTCATGTCTGATTTGACAGATAATTAGTTTTATCCTTCCGCTGAACGAATATGGTTGTGTACACGCTTGAACAACGCTGGGAAATATTGCGACATTACTTTGAAAATCATGGTAATATTGCAGAATGTGTGCGAAAATTGCGTATACGCATTTTGGAAGAAGAGAAGCACCGTCAGCTCCGTATGTTCGTTATCTTGTGAAAAAAGTGAAAGAAACTGGCATCCTCATCGATAAACCAAAGCGTGAAAAGCCAAAAACAGTGCGTACACCCGAGAAAATTGCTGCTGTGGCAGAAAGTGTGCGTGAAGCGCCATCAACATCAATTCACCGTCGTTCTCAACAATTGAACATTTCGGAGACATCATTGAGACGAATTTTGCATAAAGACGTTGGTATGACGTCATACAAAGTCCAATTGGTTCAGGAGTTGAAGCCAACTGACCATCCAATGCGTTTTCGCTTCGCTAAGTGGGTCTGCGATCGACTTAGAGAAGATGCCGATTTTGCCAAAAAAAATCATCTTTTCAGATGAAGCTCATTTTGATCCTGGCGGGTATGTAAACAAGCAAAATTGTCGCATTTGGGGCACAGAAAACCCGCACGCATACATTAAAAAGCCGATATACCCAAAACGAGTCACTGTTTGGCGCGGATTTTGGTCCAGAGGCATAATTGGGCCATTTTTCTGTCCAATTTTGATCAAACTTTACAATAACCATCTCAGTCCAATATCAAAGATTTGAGCTGAATCGGAGCAAATCTTTTCGAGTTTTTGCAGCGTATACACAAACGAATCCTGGAAAATTCGAGTGACAGAATGTGCTACTGGGAAGCCAGCCGAGGCAGCAACTTGAACGAAGTTGTGTACCGTAATTAATGGGAATGTTTGCTCTTACTAATAAATCCATAATACATGCGAAACAATTTAATTTTGTTCATTTTATAGCATTTTTAAAAAGAAACTTGTATTTGGCCCACCCTGTAGAGTCGAGCCTATGCTTGACATCAACCTCATCAACATATAACTAGAGCCACTAAAGCCACAATATGTTTAGCAACTTTTATAGAAATGCGATTTATTTGTCACATCACCGCAGACAAATAAATGACCCATGTTAGCCTATCCGGCTTCCACTATACATAGATCGGCAGCTATGTATGCAGCATTTTGATAGTGAATCATATTATTGCGCTTCGAAATTATTAGGAACCTTTGAAAATACATCGAAGGTCGCGGCATGTAGCACGGACGGTGATAACTATGCTCTCTGACTGTGATAGTGATACAGCTGATGTCTTATCGCTGAGTACCGAAAATCGTCGATACCGGCCGGGCTATAAGTAGCTCGTTCAGTCGAGCAGGTAAAGATAGTCTTTAGAATTTAGGACTAAGCATAAGTTCCGTAGCAGCAGTACTAATGAAAGTGACGACTCTGATAGCTGCGTGCATGGCCATAGCGGCTGTGCAGTCAGCAAGTGTTTCAGCAAGTGATTCAGCAGAGAATGCAGTTGGTAAGTATAGTGAAAACAGGAAGTCCTTATTGAAAACGGTTTTATTGCTGTAGTTGTCGATAAATCCTACCTGGATAAGCAGAGGTTCATCTTTGAGATCCTTTCACACGTGAACAATAAGCTGTCACTAGATGAATGGATCAAACAAGGAGGTAAACTTAACACAGAAAAGGAACTCTACGTGGTAAGATAAACTCACGTCCTTTGAGCTGATATAATAATTTCTATCTCTCTCTCTCTTGGTAGAAATACACTGACCATATGGTGAAGTTTTACAACTTCTACAAAGTTGATGGACTGTTGCCGCGAGGAGAGTACTTCAGTTGCATGCAACGAATTCATTTCATGGAAGGTTACGGACTCTTCGAAGTCTTCTACTACGCCAAGGACTGGGAGACATTTAAGCAGAATGTCGCCTGGGCGCGCATTCACGTCAACGAAGGAATGTTCGTTTATGCACTAACGTTGGCCGTTATTCATCGCGGGGATATGCAGGGCATCATCCTGCCACAGATCTACGAAATCTTCCCACAAATGTTCTTTAGCAGCAAATACATTTTGGCGGTTGAAAAATTCAACTGGGACACATGGACGCCGGGCATCTATGACAATCCGAATGCCAACAAGACCAATGACAAGCGTTTCCTTCTGAAGGACTGGAAGGTATGGCAATGGTGGAAGCTAATGGGCCTCGATGATGGCTGGCATTTGTCTGTCAGGTCAGTACCTTACAGTTTATAAACGATTTTTTCCAATCCCACATGTACTATCCTTTGCAGCAAGAGTAAGATAATCTGGTTGCCGGTTGACTACACGCGTGACATTGGCATTTTCAACGAGGACTCCAAGATGAGCTACTTCACCGAGGATGTGGGTTGGAACGCCTACTGGTACTACTTGAATATGGACTACTTGGTTAATATGCCTGGCAAGGAGTTCAATCTGGACAAGGATCGTCGTGGGGAATTGTGGATCTACAACCTACAACAATTGGGGGCCCGCTACTATATGGAGCGCTTGTCTCAAGGTCTTGGCCCAGTTCATACTTTATCATGGCACGGTGTTGTCGAAACTGGATACGACCCCCAACTGATCGCATTCAATGGTGTAGGCTATACCTACAGAAAGAACTACTGGCAAGTGGAATCCCACCAGAATCTCGATATTCTGAACAAGATCATCAACATTGAGCGCAGAATCGACAAGGTAATTGCCTCCGGCATGTTTGAAATGAAGAATGGCACAGTAGTTGATCTGATGAAGCCCGAATCTATTGAGTATATAGGCAACTTTTTAGAGGGCAACATCGATATTCTGGACAAGTACTTCTTCAACCATTGGTGGGTGCTAGCTCACAAGTTCCTCAGTGGTTCGGGATTACACGACTTCACTGTTGTTCCACATGCCTTGATGAACTTCGAGACCATGCCACGTGATCCTTTATTCTATATATTGTCCAAGATCATCATCGACAAGTTTTATCAGTACAAGGATCAACTTGGGCCATATACTCAGAAGGAGCTGCACCTTCCTGGGGTCAAAATCATAGACGTTGAGGTGAGCAAACTGATGACTTACTTCGATTTGGTTGACACCGATGTATCCGCTCTTAAGAAGAGAACGGTCTCCAATGAGAGCAAACTAGCTTGGAATGAGTTCTACCTATTCCGTCAACAACGTCTGAACCACAATGAATTCACGTACACAACCAAAGTGGATGCTGAAAAGCCTCAGAAAGTTGTCATTCGCAGCTTCATGGGTCCTGCGTTCGATGAGTACGGTCAGAAGTTGGACATCGCTCAGCAACGCGAAAACTTCATAGAAATTGATGAGTTTGTCTACGAGCTGGCTGCAGGAGAGAATGTGATCAAGCGTAGCTCAAAGGATTTCGCCTGGACTGCTGGCGATCCTCATAGCTATACCGAGTGGTACAACTCTCTTATGCGAGCCTATGAAGGTAAACACAAATTCGACAAGACCACTTCGCGGTCACACTCTCTATTCCCAGACCGTTTGCTCTTGCCACACGGTTGGGTTGAAGGTATGCCAATGGTTATGTTCTTCATGATCAGTCCATTCACGGCCGAATACAAACAATATGCCACATACGATCCATCCTACTTGTCTGGCATTGGAACCGGAGTTCGCCATATCGATAGTCTGCCATTCGGGTATCCCTTGGACAGGAAAATCGTTGACTTCAGGGAGTTCATGGTGCCCAACATGTTCTACAAAAATGTCAAGATCTACCATATGGACAAGCTGGATAAATATTATCCGCTGAAGTATGAGCATTATGGAGCTTTCGACGAAGACTATTAGTCTTGTTTGAAGAGACAAGCGTTACCTTGAGCGTATAAATAAACTTTCCATTTTACACTTGGTAAACCTACCTTACTAACTTACTTAGGCAGCTCAACAGTTCGGGATGAACCGAGACCTCAAGGAAAAAGCCTCTCCAGTTAGCCAGGTCCTTAGCTAACTGCCTCCAGTTGCGCAGTCCTAGTCGGTTAAGGTCGCCTTTTACTTACAAGCGCTATTTAAGATGAGGTCTTCCTCTACTGTTGTTCCTCTTAGTTAGACTCGAAGACTCTACGGGCCGCAGCACCTTTTCTCATCCGCTCTACACGTCCTAGTCATTTCAGACGACTGACTCTCTGTTTTTTTATCAGGTCCATGTCGATGTACAACTCGTATAATTCGTTGTTGAATCTCCTTTTCCAAAGTCCGTCAACGGAAATGGGACCGACAATTTTGCGAAGAATCTTTCAACCTAGGATATCTTCATCTTCATTCGCTTTAGATAGAGTACAAGCTTCAGTGCCATAAAGCAGCACTGGAATTGATCAAGGTCTTATAGAGAATCTCCTTACAGTTGTTCGGGATAGGGCTCTACTACTCAATTGTCTTCTTAGCCCAAAGAAACACCGGTTTACAAGAGCTTCCCCATCGTCATCCTACTCAATTGAACGAGTTTTGTAAGGATGCCAAAGCTAGACATGGCTCTGTATAGCTCGTCTCTATATAGATGCTGTCATACGCGTTTTTAAAATCGATGAAAAGATGATGGGTATCGATTTGGACTTCTTGGGTTTTTTGCAGCCGGTTCAGCTACTCGAAAAAGCTCGGCAAGTAGACCATCAGGCCTTACAGCTTCGCCGGTCCTTAGCTTGGATATTTCTACCCGAAATTCGCTTTGGTCGTCAGGTGGACGGAAATTTTGTCTATCAATGGTATAAGTCTACGTTCTACCTAAAAGCAGGATTCTCATCTTAGTCGCCATTATAGAGTGTGTTGAAATAATTTTTCCACATTCTCAGCACCGACTGTGCTACAAGGTACAGGTTTCTGTACGGGATTTTCTGTCCTCTGGCACGTTCTTTTTATCTTTGGGTAAAACTTCCGTACATTGTTCCTGGAGTAGCATCTCTCAATTTCTGCTTCTTTCTAAGGATCCGATGTTCCTCCCGTCTCTTTTGCTCGTAGAGCTTGCGAGCAGCTCTAGTCCCTTTTTCGCAACGCCGCTTTATACGCTTCTTGTTTTGCTGCGTTTGCTAGTCGACATTGTTCATCAAAAACAGGGTTTTCGAGGCGGTGGTCGGGTAAAACCCAGCACATCAGTCGATGGTCTTCTGCTCTAGCTGATCGAGAGGCATCGGGATACGAGATCGGCGAAGATTCTGGCCGTCTCTTGCGATTGGTCATATTTTCTCACAGTATTTCTTTGTTGGGGTGTGTTGGATATGCGCATTCTTACCTTGGCTACAACAAGATAGTGATCCGAGTCAATATTGGTCCCTCAGAAGTTCCGGACATCCAGAATACTGAGGGCGTGCCTTGCGCCAATCACAACGTGATCGATTTGACTGATAGTTTGGTGATCCGGAGACAGCCATGCCCCCTTATGAATATTGAGATGTCGAAACCTTGTGCTTGCTATAACTATATTTCGCCCCGCAGCAAAGTCAATTAGCCTAAGTCCGTTGCTAGATGTGCTGTCATATAGGCAGTGTTTGCCCATTGTCCTGCCAAAGTTGTTCTCCCTGCTTATTCTAGCGTTAAAGTCGCCTAAAGTAGGTACGATTTTAACGTCATGCTTCGATCATATTGCTTGTAAATTTTGCTATTCTTGCCAAAAAAAACTTAGTCCGACCGATTTTGTAAATGTCGGTTAGTAAACTAATAATTTTAGTCCATATTTTCGGGGTCCCGATGAGGTTATCTTACCTTAGGCTCCATATGGGTCTATATGGAACCGATATCTCTTTTGCTCGTTGAGCTAAGATAGATTTTCATACTAGGTACTTGTGCTTATATGCTATCCCATTCTACCTGTCTATTGTCCTTCTTGATGGCCGTAATATCGGCTATCTAGAGTTTACACGGAAGTATAGAAGTGAGGCCCTTTTGCTGAACCCTTTTCAACGACATGTGCCGTATATTCCGGTAACAGGAGACATTTTAGAACTGCGGTTCAGAGTTTTCTCTCATTTTCCAACTCCCTGAATTCAAGTCTGTCGCAGCAGCTCATAAAAGGGATATCGCAGAAGCGTTTTTTGTAACTTTGTGAGATGTCGCAGAAAACTTGTGTAAAAAGGAGAGAGAGAGTAGCTTCTAGTGCTATTTCCAGCTTTGTGCGACGTACAATAAGAAACAACGCAGTCGATTATTTTAAGTGAATTTCGCATTTACAATGCTTCCCTAGATATGACGATACAATTCGGTTCTACGACTGTTTTATCCCATCACATAGTAGAACAGTCGGGAAATTCATCACCCCGCACTTCAACGTTCAACCACACCCATCAGGGAAAGCCAGCCGGTCGGTGGGTAGAGTCAAATTTGACTGAAACGCAAAAACCTAGATTCTCGGTCTCGTCATAATCATCCAATTTTCTCCACAACTTAATTGGAATATTCTGGAAACTACGACGAATTTAAACAGAAATCCACATCGCAAAAACTAAAACATATACTGCAGCCAGGAATATAGCCAAAGCGACGCCATTGCAACTATCCCATCCCTAAAGTTATATATATATATCTGGATTTGGTTGAGTTTCTAGGCGAAATATACATGACATCTCTTCCCATGACATCCTTCGGGAACCCAATACATAGTGCAGTACATGTGCACTGTACACATAGAGGAACTTTATCGATCGAAAACTGTCTCATTCCCTAAGTTTTCCTGGAGTGGGTAGTACCAAGTACAATGTAAATGCATTCGAGCGAGCTCCACTATTATAGCTGCAAAATACGCAGTAGCAGTATACTGTATACCGTTGGATGGGATAGAATAAAAGGACAACAAAAATTGTTCCAGACATTGGTAGAAAGGGAAACTGAAGTTGAAAGCAGGCGGAATGGCGTTGTATATTTATAGGAACCTTTTGGGGGGGAAAATCGTCCTTGAAGGACCATACACCCAGTACCTATACCTACTGCGACCTAAAGGATCTTCGGTGCAAGTTAAATGGCGTTGTATTCCACCATAGCGAGGTGAACTTATGTAATCACATACATAAATTCACGGCACAGATGATGCAGTGGGGGTTGGGGGCATGGTTAAGGGTGTAGTAATTTAAAAAAAAACATCATGCAGAAGGGTCACTTTGTATACTAAACCAAAACTCTGAAACGTAGTTGCGAAGCGACCGGCATGATAGAGAGGGAGAGTATGTGTTCCCAGAGAAGGGATTTTATGTAACCAAGAACCAGGATAACAATGATCAGAAAAAAATGTGCTATCTCTGGTACATGGCTATGGCTTTGGTAAGGATGGGAACGACGCTCGAATATACAGGGACAGGCTACATCATACACTGCTGACTGATGTCATCGATCGGTTGGGGCGTTAACTGGAAATTTGGCTACGAATTCAGTTTCCCTCCCGTACCGGCATAATCATCATCATCATCCACTAAGCACAACATGAAATGGGTCAGTAGAGGGTGGAAAATAATTTAGATGTCGCATATTTATTAAGTATTTTACGAGGGCTGCTGTAGGTTTTTTTTTTTTTTTTTTGAAGGAAAGAGTGATAGAGAGTGGAAGGATATTATTTACGTGACATTTTATTCCTAGGGGTTACAAATTGATTTACAATTCTGCCGACAACACAATTACACGGCGCACATGGTGTTGTTGAAGGGGCTTTTTTTGGTTTGGGTTGGGTTAGGTCTTATTTTAAGGCATTAGTCATCGAGCAGGTTTAAAAGATGAAAAATCAAATCTTCGGATAATCTTCGGATAATCTACAACCGTTAGTGCACAGAAGACATGTCGCTGACCTTTGCTTGTTCTATAGGTATACTTCCATGGTAGATGTTCCGAGGAACTCAAAGACATTATCCCTCGAAATGCAACTTTTGGGCGCCCCACAAGACAGGCAGGTAATGTTCATGACCATACAGTACAGTACAAAACTCCTTCTGTTACAGGACAAGCAAACTTTGGAACTCGCTTCCTTGGGATATTTTTCCAGAACACTACAATTTGCAGCAATTTAAGTGCAGAACTAACATACCTCTGCAAGCATCTCGGGCGCTGATGAATCGTTATAGGTTCGCCTTTCCCGGGAGATGTATTTAAAAAAAAAAATAAATAAAAATAAAAATACTTACAGTAATTCTGAAGAATTTTCATCGTTATTATGTATAGCATCACACACCTCTTGCCCAATAGGCCAAATAGCCAGATTGGATAGCCTTACTAACTCACGGCCTTATCTAAGGAGACCTACCCATACCATAACCTAATTTGCAGGTGTTATTTTACAATCACCCTTATTCCGAGTGGCGCTTTACTTTCACGACGTTTGTCTTTATTTGAGGCATTTCGTTTTACAAGACTTATTCCATTACTTCAACAACAAGGTAGGTACGACGTCAGTCGTCGGTAAGTAGTTCACGATCCAAACCAGATAAATGGTTGTATCAGTGGTTGACAGATAAATGAGTTTATTGGATTTTTGTTGTTTATGTTTTTCGAAAGATACCTACCTATTCTCAATTCATATCTAAACAAGTAAAAGTGTTATCATAGGCCTGGCCGATGCTTTGATACCCTCCACTGCATAAAACTCATGCAATATTTTTGTCATGCGAGTAAGTATGTGTCTAATATTAGTTTTGTATGGTAGGTAGCAGAACTACTTTACCGACATAGACAATTTTCAATACCAACCTGACGACGGTAAAAAGAAGTCGTCTCACAAAATTTCATTCGCCTAGGTCAATTCCTTTGGACGCTATCGTGCTTTCAACAGACAGACAGACAGACAGACAGACAGACAGACAGACAAACAGACAGACAGACAGACAGACAGACAGACCGACAGACAGTCAGACGGACATGGCTAAATCGATTCAGAATCTGATCCTGATTCAGAATATATATACTTTATAGGGTCTCCGGTTAATCCTTCTTGGCGTTACAAACGTAATGGCAAAGTGAATATACCTTCCTGTGGAGGGTATAAAAATGACAATGGGACATATTCACAGTTATACTATAAACCCAGGTCTGACTAAAGTCGAATCTAAAGTTAACCCATAGGTGAAGCACGACTGCTATTCATAAAAGAAATTGCCAGCTCTGTTTAATTAGATCCGAGTCTAACGTGTACTCTACTATACAAATCTATTACAATATACACTTTCTGACAACAATGTCGACGAATTTAAGAAATGTAATTCTTGTTTTGTTGTTGTTCTGCAGTTTTGTAAACAAAAATAAGATGAGCTGGAAAAAAATAATTTTCAAAGAGCGAGAGAACGGAACCTGGTCTGAACTGAAACAGGAAAAGTAATATTGCCGCTGCATGAAGCATGAGTTGGTCCGTAGGTATTTAAAAGTCGTGGACGGTAAAAGAAACGTCATAAAAATTATAAAAAAAAAAACAAAACAAACAAAGTATTTTACGACATCATTTATGTATCTATCAGTGAGAAAACCAAAACGCATTGCCAAATTCCTCATCGAACAACACATACGTTTTGTCGTGATTATAGAATCGAGTTTATCGTTATGGGTTTAAATTGTCTATGACAGGAGTTCCCTAACTGTGCGTTCCAAAGGGGCGTCGCAAGACGATACGCACAGGTCGCCTGCACACGAAGTTCCATCAGCTTGAGCTCGATTTGAAAAAAAAATGTCGGGTCGAGTTCATTCGATGTTGGCCATTGTGTTTTGCCGTGCACAAGAAGTATAGGAATTTTGCAGACTTCAACTTGGCGAATTTTGCGTCGAGACTTGGGTCTATATCCGTTCAAGTTCCAACTGAACCCAGGAGCTCAAAGTTAATGGTAATGTAATGACCATAGAAAAATCATCTTTAGCAATGGGCCACATTTTTGGATGAATGGCCAAATTGCCATATATGGGATGATGCCAACCAACACGAGGTGGCAATGCATCCATAAAAAGCTGTTTGGTGGGCATTTTAGACTGGCGGTGGCGTCATTGCTCCGTACTTTTTCATGACGTTGGTAAGGCCAATAGCATCAACGGCGAGTACTACAGAACGATGCTGCTAGCATGTGGTTCCAGCAAGAGGTGGCTATGTGTCACTCAGCTGCAGGATATGGTTATCTGATCTCTATCAGAGGTGACGTGAATTGGCCATCAAGATCGTGCGATTCAACTTCGCTAAATTCTTCTTGTTGCGTTGCCTAAAGTCGCAGCTCAATGCGAATAAACCGCAATCGACCGATGTCCTTAAACCCAAAATAACCAATGTCATCGCTCAAATTAAGCCGGATCTATGCTGCAGATTAGACCACTCGGAACCGTGACAACGTGAGAAGCTGCCGCGGACATTTGGGCCTGGTGTTATATTCCATACAATAATGGCATACATGGGATTCGTTAATACTTTGCACACAGCTTGTTTTATTCCAATTCAATGTCGACCAATCCTCATTGAAAATCCCTTTAGCGAATCTTCAGTAAGCTCAGCTTATATTCACATATCTGTGCTTTGTTCCGTTGTGTTTTAGAAGGGCGTCGCCAAAATATTATAACCTGTATAGGGAGTCGCAGTATGGAAAAGTTTGGGAACCCCTGGTCTATGAATTACATAAACTCCGGTTTAGTTTAGTTATTACTTATGTAATAGCCTATCATCTATCAACGATCTACGAATATGCCCCAATGTATCTATAGTTTAAAGTAGTGATGAAGACGAGGTCTGAAGACAAACTGATCTCCTTCGCATACGGGAACATATAATGACAAAATCCAATCCATTTCATCTACCAGATAATAAAGTCAGTAAAAGTGAGTACAAACATTCATTAAAAAAAAACAACTAAATAAATTGTTTTTGAATTTAAAATGTTTATTAGAATGTTTAAAGAAATCTTAATTTTCGCATTTTGCAGCTCCGTGGACAGAGCTTCGTTTGTTTATATTCAAGCAAGCAAGTGTACAACAAGCTGTAAATGACGAAAGCGTGCGTATAAAGCGAAGCTACGTGGACAGTATAGGCCTTAATCATAAATATCCCAAGCACAAAATAAAATACAGACAACAGGCTAAACTTTAAAACGCACATCCAGTACGCCGGCAGGAAGGCCTCACAAATGCAAGCTGCTCTTTACCGAATGCTGGCCAAACATCGGTGGACCTGGATATATAAGAAGGATTCTACTATCCAGAGTGGTCAGCTCAATACTTCTATACCCTGCACCGGTCTGGGCGGGGTCTCTAAAAACAAACGAGACAAGGAGAAAGCTCTCGTCAGCATACAGGCTCTGCGCAATACGAACAATAAGGGGATTTCGAACAATCTCGGATGAATCAGCCTGCGTTATATCGAGAATGATCCCCATCGACATTCTTGCCAGCGAGATGCAAAGGATCTACATTGGGCAAACAGCCAACCGGCAAGAGGTCCCCAATAGAAGGGTCAAAGTAGAAGAGAGGGAAACATTGATAGCACTATGGCAAGCCAGGTTGGATAACACGGCAAAAGGCAGATGGACCCAAAAACTGATCCCCACCATCGAGGTCTGCACAAAAAGAGACAACTGAGACTGCAACTAGCACTTTACGCAGTTCTTATCGGGGCATGGCGGCTATCGGAAATACCTTCACAGATTTGGTCACGATAGCTCGCCTTTCTGTCCCGAATGCCCAGACGAAGAAGAAGATACGCTTTGCAGGCAGAAGAGTGAACTCACCAAACCCCCAAAGTCTAATAAGCCATATGTTAAGGTCAGAAGTTGACTAGCTGGAGATATGCTGCTTTATAACGAGTGTACACGAAGAATTAAGGATACTTAAAAGACTTAGAAGAGCCGAAATGGCGGACCCGGAGGATTTAGCATGAGTTGCTAACAAAAGTAATAGTTTGCGAATCGTACAAGATGGGGGCTATCGCATCTTTAGAAGATTACCACATCCATTGGCGCAAAAAAAACAAGGTCAGGACAGTCGGTTTAGCCCACAGTACACGCATTAAAGGTAATGTATTCCGAGCGCTCATTTTCGTTTCGTTCTGTGCATCTGATGTCAAAAAGGCTTGCTTTTCTATTACGTTTATTGTCCATCGTAATATAGGCCGCCATTGCAGATGCGCAATATATTACCTTTAATATGTGTAGAGGTACTGTGGGTTTTGCCAGTCGCTAAATGAGCAAAATGTTATTATGTATAATACATTCATTTAAAGAAAGGGGACTCTCCCGACAAAAATATGAAATGGTTTAAATATTTTTACAAAATAATTAATTGTTTATTGTGCAATTTTGCCTCCCCTAAATGTGCCGCCCGGTGCGACATTTGTCATCCGCATCAAAATGATTGCGTATTTCATAGCTTGGCTTGGTTGGTGCACGTTAAACTACTTCATTGATTAAGCCGAACAATTGTAATAAATTTGTGCAATATTGAAAATCAAAAAATATTAACCTTTCTAAAAACTCATTTCATCCGGAAGTTCCATGAAATCATTCACTGTTCGTCTTAACCTGTCTCGTATTCTGCTTCCACAAATAGAGCTATTATTATATTTAACACTTTTTTTTATTCAAATCACTTTTAAAAGAAACTTTTATCATTTACCTCCAACGAATGCAGCTACAAACATTTTTATTTGCAAAATAAAAGACAGCCGTTTGACAATGAATCTACCTTTCCCAAAAACATGCCGATAAAGCAATATTTAGATTTACATGAAAGCGAACGAACGAATTGATGAAATGCTGGTTTGGTGGCATCTTAATGCATTTATGAAAAGAAAATTGCAAATTTTACTGTTCCAAGATTTAAATAATTGTATTTATCACATCGAAATTAGTACATTTCGAAAGCAAATTTAAAAACAGTCATTCGAGCTTAACCTCAAATTAGAAATTAAGGGTAGAAATTGATGGCTAAAATTCGCGAACTGCTAATATTAGTTTTAGTGGTCCTTAAGAACATATGTATCTGGCGGATTCCACGATAGGGGTGGTTGTTTTTTGGTATAGCGTATAGATCGCTGGTAGATCAAATTATCATTATCTACATATTTGTTCCCTTATGCGAATGAGAACATTTTGAACAATTTTGTCAAATGTTCTCCTTATCAATCCAAAAATACCCCAAAACTGTAAACAATTTTTTTTCGAAAAAGATAAATAACAAAAAACTGATAGTGCTGTCATTTATCTGTCAGCAATGTAGATCAGCTGGTTTTGGATCGAGTGTGGAATGTGAACTACTTACCGACGACCGACGTCGTTATGGAATAGCCTCTTTTAAAATGAAACGCCTCTCAGAATAAGGGCGAATAAAGTAGGGAGGTATTAGGTAGGTAATAGATACTGTCTAAAGGCACGGAGTGACAAAGAACAGAAACAAAATCACATACATTTGCAACAGAAACAGAATTAGGAACAGGCAAACAACAGAACGTAAACAAGTCTATATTGATTGCTGCCAGCAACAGAAATGTCAATTTATTGTAGGGACAATGGTTTTTTTATTTTAATTGTTCTGCAACTGTCATCTGGCTGCCTGCTTTAGGTAGTTTGAGTTTCAAATTCGACTTCTAGACAAACAAAAAATGTTCTTAGTGGAAATAATTAATTTATGATAGCGATTGACAGATTAGACGACAGCCATATTTTTTTTTTGGGTCTGTTCCATGTAGCTGAGCTGAGCGAGCAACGCTAATAAAAACAGAATTTACTACAGAATGAAAAAGTTTTCTGTTCTGTTTCGGTTTCTGTTCCAGTTTCCGTTCTTTGTCACTTGGTGCCTTAAGATGCTGTCTGCATACTGTGTGAACGCCTGAAACTATTTGTCAAGGAACTGATTGGCTTCCAATAGATGGGATCACATAAATCCTGGAGAAAATCCAAGAACATCAGATCGATACCCACCATCTGTTTGTCAATTTAAAGGTCACATATAACAGCATTTGACGAGTTGTGTAGAGAGCCATCTCTAGTTTTGGTAGCTGTAGCAAACTTGGCACTTTGTACAGAATGACAAGAAGAAAATCTCCCCGAGACCTTTGATGTCAGAAAGGATTTAAGATGATAGGCTTCTAATACACACGTCAAAGATCGTGCCAATTTTTGACATGATTATAAAGTTGTGTATGCATGGTAAAAATTGACACGATTTTTGACGTGTGTAATAGTAGCTATACTTCATGTAACTTCTTCAACATCACTTGAGACAATGTGCGAAACTCACGAGGGTCACAATTTTTCGCAAGTCTGTATACAATTACTTGCGTTTGTCAATCGCTATTTCTTCAGCCTAAGAAGGCAAGTAGGTACTAAAACTTTGTCAAGAATAGTGACCTTTTATGATGATGCTATCTGCGTCTAGAAAGCTTTGTTGCAAACACACTATCTATTCCCGCTTCAAGTAGCAGCACAAGTTCAAGTTCGTGTCCTCAGATATGTCTGCATCAGAATAATGCCCCCATGTTAGCCTATCCACTTGGGCTCATGTCAATTTCGTTTTTTATCCATTTTGCGTTCTCGAATTTTCTGCCTCAAATGACAAGTAGCAGGATTGTCATTAAAAATAAAACAGCTTACAAACAGTATACATGTAGGTACATTGATGAACCCTTCATCAGGGCTCACTTCAGACACGCTTTATGTTTCACCAGACACAAAGTTTGTCATGAACCCGCGAAGGGTGTCCGTGTCTGTATGCAGATCCAAAATGCACTGCCTGCACCTGCAGCCATGCTAAAATATGCAATGCGCCAGGGAAAAATGAGGAAAAAAAAAAAAAAAAACCGAAAAGCCAAAGGTATCTATGGGGGGACAGGGTAGATGTGATATGGCATATCACGCCAACCAACCGAACCAGGCAAAAGGAGCCAAACAATGGAGTGCACCAGAACAGAACGCATTTCGGTTAGTAAAGAGGGAAAGCACGGGTGAAAGCGCACTTGTGTATATATTGTATACCTACTTTGCGAATCCGAGCCAAGGTTGTTGTACTCGTTCTATATAACAGACCACTTGCTGTGGCGCAGCCATACCCATCCTGTGTGTGTGTATCGCCTGATGGAACATTGAAACCTCGTTTGCTTTTTTTTTCTCCCCTGCCAAAAGTGAGGGTGGATCATGAAATTGAAATAAGCCCACAGCATAACGGGAGACATGCTATAGACGGCATTTAAATTATGCATGCAACTACACATATGAAAGGGAAGAGTGTTAAGGGAGTGCTGCTGCATGCGGTACATAGAAAAGCCAACACAATATGAGAACCCAAAAAGAAATTGTTTCAAATTTATCTGCTTGAAGATGGATAGCAGCAGTAGGGTATGTGCTCGCAATTATGCGCTTTGTCTGTTGTATTGACAACACTCCCTCGTTGCGTTATGGTTTTGCGAAATAAATTGCAAGAGCCCTCTTGACGATTGGTGGGTGGTTGTTTGGATGTGTGTCTGACGATTGGGCTACACTGAAAAAAACGATATAGGTAATTTGTTTAAAAAGGGGTTTGCTGTCGCCGGACTATAATGTGATCGAGCTAAGTGTGATGTCTGCTTCGTTGTGACTGCTACAAACCCATGTGGCCACTTCTAGCCCAACGTTTGTAAGCAAGCAAGTTACAGAACGGTGAGTTCTGACAACTATGTCAATGTCACCTGCGCGTATCCAAGTAATAGTATAAATTTGTTGAAAATTTTACCTGCGGTATTGGCTTGTGAGCTTCGCACAGTTTTCCAAGTATGATGTTGAAAAAGGCACTTGACAGCGCATCAATCTAAATCCTTTTTTGACATCAAAGGCCTCGGTGGGATTGTTTCAGATTTAAACCTTAATGGAGCAGCGAGTACTCTTCGTCGTTATTCTGCGAAAACTGACCTAAATATGACAGGGATACCAAAACTAGTCACGGCCCTATATTGTGAATGTGATGTGCTTTTTACAGAGGCCGAGGTTTTGCTTGCCGGATCCAGGATTTACCCAAAGAAACACCAAACTCTGGTTAAGAGGTACTCTTTATTTAAGTAACCCACTTATAAACTAATAACTTAACAATGGTTAGATTCTTAAGTTGAGGCTAACGTTTAGTATACAGAATGCGGCCCAACGACAGGCGTGGCTCTGTAATACAGAAAGCGGCCTAACGATAAGCGTGGCTCCGTAATACAGAAAGCGGCCCAACGATAAGCGTGGCTCCGTAATACAGAAAGCGGCCTAACAATAAGCGTGGCTCCGTGAGCTGCTCAACGACAAACTTGGCTCAATAATACAAAAAGCGGCCCAACAACAAGCGTGACTCCGTAATACAAAAAGCGGCCCAACGACAAGCGTGACTCCGTAATACAAAAAGCGGCCCAACGACAAGTGTGACTCCTTAATACAAAAAGCGACCCAAAGATAAACGTGGCTCCGGGGTAAAGCAGGACAGCCGAAAGCACTGACGCTGCTGATATCAGGGCAGCTTCCCAAAGGAAGTTTAGTCACCAAATATAGAACACTGCCCGAGGTCCTATACGGGAGCCTTATCTGGTACACCAGATTGGTATACGATCAACACGTAGACAATTCCACGCGAATAGCACTTTAATTCGTGTATTCACTTAGTCAGTGTGACTTGTAAGTGAAGAAATTCCTTATGTCACATAAAAGTGTGACGAATGGGGACGTTTCGTTACAAAATAACTCGTGCTAAATGGTGAGTATTGGACTTCTTGGATTTTCACCAGGATCTATTAAATGCTACGTCGGTTGTCGAATTTGCTGGAAATAAAGTTCAAAAAGCATTTGCATGGAACAAGTATGGGAGGCCAGGCTGCCCCTCGCAACCCCCCTTCTTGGGTACATATTCCACTTGGGCCTTATTGCTTGTCATTAAAACGAAACCTGCCAAGGAAATAACATGCAAGAATTTTGCAACATGGGGAATGGGAAACAATTTTCCAATAACAAATTGTACATCATACTGGAAAAGAATGGATGGTAGCCGTATAGCAGCCTGTCCCCCTTTTATTTGCTTTAAACCCTTCTACTAGGCAATAGATTGTGCTGAGCAGAAGAGGACCATGGACCATCCTACTGCTTGGTACCAAAAAAAGGTTTAGAGTTTGTCCTTCAGAAAGAGCAAAGACGAAGTGTGACCGAATCAGTCTAACCCCCTGTAGATGTTATACATCTAGCTGTCAATGTGATGTTGACCGATGCATTTAGCTCCTCCCGGTGGCGTTTGTCTTCTGGAAAAGGTACGGTGACAGTCTAACCCTCGCTTGTAACTTCTGGCAGTTCGCTTGTAGGAAGTGTAGTTGGTACGGATCTGCTATACAACTTGACGTCGAAAGGGGTTGACTGACAATTTGTCTTCGAGAAAGACGAATTGGCATTTTGTTTCAACAGGTAATTGCGTGTTGATGTTTCAGTGAAGCCGGTTGTACGTAGGTACTTGCTGATGCAGCAAATATCGATTCGAGACATGTCTGCGAAGAAATAAGCCCTTAAGATAGCGCTATGCAAGGAAGCAAGAGCTGTACAGGCGCAGAGGAGGACAATGGTGGTTTCCTCTTCCTCCTCGTCTGTGCACCTCCTACAGAAATCGTTGTAGGGTACTCACATTCTGCGGGAATGCATAACTTTGCTTCTGTTAATACAAAGGAGTTTTCTAGTTCTTTTGGCGTCTAATTTCGGATGCTATACAGGTGCTTATACCTATTGATTCAGTCTAGAACTTTAGGCAATTACAGATACGGTAAAAACTTTTTTTTTTATCACATCCATTAGTTTCTTCAAATGTATACCACTTGCCGTCACTTTTTCTCAGTGTAACATGAACAACAACTACACCATCAGCAACAACAACTCCTCCAGTCACATACCTATTTTCCGTGTTTCCCCCTAAAGTCCTTATACCATATTAAAATAAAATCTACCCACTTTCTGTGCAACTCACAAAGGATTACTCAACAACACAGTCACCCACTCACTCTTCAAAATTTTCACTTCCATTGCAATACTCGTACTTCGTACATAGGCGACATTGAACAAGGAAAGCAGACAAATAGCACAAAACAAAGGAACAAGAACAACTTTTAATCGCTACCTGCAACTGCGCACTGAGTGTGCCTCCACCGCACCGGGCACCGGGGTGGGTGAACGGAGCGGATAGCCCCCCCCTGTATAAAATGGATAATGGCCTCTTTCATCTTCCGTTTAAAGGACATCGCCCGCTGTCGGCCAGACTGCAACGGTGGGTAAGGTAGTTTCGTGTATAATTACAGCTCGTTCCACTCCCACTGCTACATATAATAGTAGTGTATACCCAACCCAAGCCCATTTCAGTTGCATATGCCAAGGGCTTTCGCTATGGCTGCTATCCCATCGACCATGATTCCGATGTCTACAACGGAATAGCACCAGTGGCAGGGAGTTCAACTAGCGGATATATACCTACGAACGTTCGTTCTATATATTCCACTTCCAGTTCCCCATAATGCCACATCCGTCAGATGCCCCCTTAAGCCCAAAACCGAACTTCAGCGCTGCCTTCCCATACTTTGCCGTTGCGAATGTCAATGGCTTTGGAAGTGCAATTCCAGCGATAGACGCAGGGAGTTTTTCATCAAATATACCCAACTCCCAGGTTCGTCTATACCTCCCCCTGGCCGATGTACTCTCCAGGAGCACAATCAATCGCACTCACGATGACACTGGAACTCATCAGGAGCGAGCTCCGAATACATAACCTATATGCACAGTGGTGGGAACCACATCGGGCACCATCATCGCACAGCCGTACAACGCTGAACGTACATAGGCGAGTAAACGAGTTGCAAGGTCAACGAACGCTCGACGCTATAATGGAACACCATATCATAGCATCACACACTAGACTGGGTTGGCTTGGCACTGTGCGCGCATAAATTCGTATCCCATGTACCCTCTATACACTACACATGCTAGGCCATGGGTGGTGGAATGAGGGGGTGGATGTTTCGTCATTTTATGTTGGGATGGGTCGGGAATATTCCGCTACTGAAACGTATTTGCAACTCCGTCGTCGTCGTCGTCGTCGTCGTCATCCTCTCTAGTGTCTGTGTCTGACTGTTTTGGAGTGCAAGTGGATTTAGCTGGAAGGGATAGGGGGATGGCATGGCAATGGCATGGCAATGTGGGAAATGTGCCTTGGTGAGAGTGTATTTATTTAGTTCAATGCGACATTGAAGCGTTAGGGGGGTGGGTGTAATTATAAATTTGAACTGTGCTGCGCACATATAATATGGTGCAGCAGTCGTAGGTAGGGTGTGGTGGTGGTGGTGGCTTCGTGCGATTATGCTTTTAGAGTTCAATGTTACTGTCATTGGGCGGGGGTATATAATGTGCAACTGAACACAGTACTTACAGAGCATGTACACAAAATGAGAATAGTTTTGTAAATTTGTTTTCAATCGGTTCTAGTGCTAGCTTTGAGGTGACAGTGACAGTGGGGGTCGTAAAAAGTGTACATTTTGTATGATTTTATTAGGAACTTGACTATTTTGCTATGACCTTAAACCAGGGTCTTAGAGCTCATCCATGAGGAGTCAATATGTCAATGTCCGATATGTCAATGTCACTGATGCATACCAAATTTAGTCACGTAGATATTAAGTAGGTACTTGTTCATGGGTGTAGGACTGCAGGTGCATTAATAAGTTTTAATATTGTAGTCCATAAATATCGAGAAGCTATAGATACCCTATAGCTTCTCGATATTTTGTCTTTAAGGACTAAGTAACAAAAGGGAGAATGCAGTTTTTAACTCTTAACAAACATTCGACCGAAAGAACTGTCAAAATTTGATTGCGTTGTAGATGACATTTGTGATCAGAAGCAAACCAAAAACATTCATTATTATTAAGGAATACATTTGCTGGGCCATAGACATCTCCATATAATACTCACCGGGACTTAGCACTATATGTAGGTACCTACATACTGAAGCGATTCTAGAATCCCTTACCTACGGAGCAAGGAAAAAAAGTACCTAATCGATTAGATTTCAATTTTTACCAATTTTTATAGAAATATGTACTCCCGGCCCGGGCCAATATCTACCTAAGATTGTCTGCAAATTTGAGCTTAATCGATTCAGTCGTTTTTGAGATGTAAGATTTTAAACTTTTTTTTGTATGGGAGGTGCCACGCCCCTATAATTCATGAACCAATCCACATACAAAGACCGTATAAACATATAAACCTTGGTATTGACGCCACCTTTCAAAGGAAATTTCCAGAAACAAAATCGGTTCACGCATTACATAGAATATCAATTACAAACAGCAGTTAAGCTATCAGTTAAGCTTTCGGTTAAACTGATGTCTAAATGCAAAAATTGAAGCGTCCAACTGAAACTGAAACTGAGACTGAAACTGATGGAATTTCCATAAGTTTTCAGTTCAGTTGTCAGTTTTAGTAGATATATCTTATAACCTTCGGCTAATCACGAGTAAATTCAAAGCTCAACTGAATACTAAACTGATGTCTAAATGCACCGTAGAACATCACTTTAACTGAAAGCTTAACTGATAGCTCAACTGCAACTGAAACTGAAATGACCGTCTAAATTGGGCTTATAAATTCAAATCTATAAAAATAAGGAGACTATCCCGGTAGGTATACACAACAGTATTCAAACGCTAGGTATGTACACTGTGCAAGCCACAAACCAGTAAGAACTAGACCGCCGACTTCCCGTGCACCTACCCGATTCTCCCCGGAAAAAATTACCCAAAAAATTACCCTGTCTGTGAATACGTGTAAATGTCAAAATTAATGGCGGCAATGATTTTCCATGCTATACCATGGACATAGGATTTTTCAAGTATGCGTGCGTTAATGGCGCTCCTTTGATTTTGTACAGCACCAATGCATGAAAAATCCTGGGCCCGCCGGCAGCTTGTAGGCAAAGTCCGTTATGTGGGAGGAGTCGACTGTCTATTCTTACTGGTTTGGAGGATAACTTCTTGCAACATTAAGTGAACGGGATGGCAAACACGTAGCTAAGCTTGCTGACATTGCGCATATTGTTTGCGACGGTTACCGAAGCCTGCTAGTAATAAGTACAGGCTGAGTTGGATACCCTATTCATCAGTAAGTAAGTAACCAGTACAAGTAACCAGGAAGTAACCCAGTATAAAATATATTGGGACCCCCGCCATGATGCATCACAATGGATTCGCAAGTAGCTACATCTATTTCGTCTCCTTATACAATATCGGGCATCAGTCGAGTTGCATCCAACAAACATAAAACCACAACCCTTTATAACGCCCTACATTGTACATACATTTTGCATGTTTTTAAGTTGCAACATTTTCGGCCGCTACTGTACCGCAAGCTCATACACATTTGTGTTGTGCAATTTCTTCTTCTATTTTCTTCTACTCCCGAAATGGAGTCCCCCGTCCCCCCGCCCATTCTAATAAATAATGTTTCAAAAAAAAAAGAGAAAACAACATTGTATCTGTGCAAAACTATTTATATCTACCGCAATAGCAAAGTGTGCTTAAAATTAGATACATAATGTATCTACTCTACGATGAGAATGTACTCGAGGTCCCTGAACTTCATTCTGTGTACAAAATAAACGAAAAAGGGCCAACGAACAAAGTTTTTATTCACAGTCATGGCCAGAGGAGCGAGCTGTCGGATTGGCTTTGCCAGCTTTCCACAATCATCCACCGCACCGCGTTGCGTCGCTGACAACGACGACGATACGGCACGGCACACAAAATACAAAGTCCATATATTATGGCTTTGGCAATGACGCCACGCTATAATGCATAACACCAAATACTCGTATTCACTCCTTCGCATTGGCAGGACAAAAAAAAAAAAAAAAGAAGACAAGGAATACTTCGTACAACAAGATGGTAGAAAAGGATTTGCAAGCACATAAGGAGACGCCAACGTCGACGATGGAGTTAAGGATGAGGAGGTGTTTGTTCGTTGCATATAATAAGGACATGTTTCCCTAAATGGGGGTTTATAAGAAAATGCCACTGCAAGGGATGAAAATAAATCGCAAAAGGGTTCTGCACTTGATTTTGGGAATGGGGAGAGGGCCTTGAATTTTAAGTGAAAACCTTCAGTTTTGGAGGGAAACCAAGTGTATATATATAGAAAATAGCGAAAAGCGACAGGGATAACAAGGGTGGTGTCTGTGTGCTCACCACTCTCAATTTAAAAGAAATCACCACAGTTTGAGTATAGGAAAAAAAAGGGAGACCCGTTGGATGATCGGTATCTTTTTAGCCAGTATTTGCTGGAACATGCGATGTCTTTCCCATTATGAATGTGCTTCGTAATAAAATGGTTGCTAGTTGCAATGTTTTTTTTTTTATTGTGCATGGCTTTGCGCAGTAGGGAATTGCTTCTGATGTTTGTGCTTTACTTTCGTTGAACTCCCACACCCTATTCTCCAGACACATTTTCACTGGTTTTTGTTCCTATACCTATTTTCTGAGTAATTATCACAATTCTGGAATAAGGACATACAAGAAGGAAAAATCACACTGACTATGGGGCGAGAGGGTCGATTTGTATAATACGTGTCGGCTTTCAAATTTAAATTGCGTGGTGGAATGAGTATGTCATTGAAGAACATTTAACTGTAAGTTGGAAATGTGGCGATTCATTATAAAATGACACAAATCAAAGGATATGGTGCGCGGTCTCAGGACTTATAGTCGGCGCGAAAATTCCATTTATGAACCATTCTGTGCGGTGTCAGTAAAAAATATTTCAGGAATCACATCAAGAGCTTAGCTCAAATCTAATTCAACGAAGTCTGGTTTTAAACGCCTGGACATGACTACACCAGATAGTTCTTCTCAAAACGCTCTCCCAGAAAATCCCATTATCTCATTACTCTGAACAAAAATAACTTAAGAATCATGACAGGTATAAATAGTGGCCATATGGCCTCATGAAAAAACATGTTCACCGAATTGGAGTCATCCATTCACATACTCATGAATGCCCGGCACTCTTTCGCCTCAAAAATTTCCTTAAGAAAATCGTTGCTTCAGCAAATCTTGCTGGCATACCTCCAGTGTCCAGAGAAGATCATTGTCTTCCTGATTATCTTGAAAAGATGGCTCTAAGACCTTACCAGGGAAGGCACAATAGGCTTCTTTTAAAGAGGCCGCAGTGCCAGAGCGCCATTAGGGCTGTCCCGCTTTACAATCTATCTAACTAGGACTTAGAATACGAACTGGAACTCCATTTGCAAGCATCGACAGTGGAGATTGATAAATAAATATTAACATATTTATTGTCTACAAACATATTTAGAAGCTTTAATTCCATCCAAATTGCGAACCCCTAGTTGCTGAAAATTTGTAAGTGGTAAAAACTCGTCAAAAAGTGGAACCATGGTCGATACGCCGACGTAAAATTTCCCTCCCGCTATTGTAATAGTAAAAGAACGAGGCCAACATAAATTTGTCACACTTTGGAGATGAAACACTCGCCTACAAAATGCTTTATTACAAATGACAATAGCAAGGCACCATTTCGTTCGCTTCGAGTTCCCGGATGAAGATTTTGTTCACCTGCGAGACGAATGGAGCGATTCGACAGAAATCCACCCGAAAGAACAAATATCGAATATTTATTATGCGAGAAACAGATTACCACAGCACCAGCAACAGCAACTTTGACAGCAACAGCAACTTCAACAGCAGAAGTCGCATGAAACACATTGGAAACATCGACAGCAACTTTGTCAAGGGAGGAAAACAAAATTTGTTGAGAGTTGATTGCAACGCAGCATTGCCAGATTACCTTTTATATCTTCCAAAATAAATGGTAAAAGCGAAAAAAAATGATATTAGGTACATGACTTTTCTTTTAATAGCTTGTCAAACACTAATTTTAATACAACTCACGACGATTGAATTAGTAGATAACTCGTTTCCACATTGCAATATAGTAAAACTAGAAATCAAAATCACGTCCCACCGACAGTAAATAATTTGACGCCTGCAGATCACAAAAAAGAATTGATTTCTTTTGCCAATCGAAAATGAAAGGCAATCTAAATCAAAAAAAAAATTAAAATAGTATTTTATAAATAATTTATTATAAGAATAATTATTTGTAAACTGCTGAAACTTTTTTTGTCTATATCTGGTAATGATGCTGCACCTTCAGTATGTCAGCATTCGAAAGTTGAGAGAACTGAAAAAGTCACCGTGGTGTTGGTAGCCGTTGCACAGCAACATTGAATTTAGGACTTAGCTCTAACGTCGATGTCGATGTTGCTGTGGTAATGTAACTTCAGCCATTTAAAAGCAGGGGCTCTAAAAAGTGCGCTGTGGCTGTCAAAGTTGCTGTTGCTGTTGCTGTGCCAATCTGTTTCTCGCATTAGGTATGAAGCCTTCGTGCATTCATCCAGGAAGATTATGCAAACTCCCTAAAGAACGATATTCAAGTAGAAGAAGAACAGGAGAAGAATATTAAAAATATGTGTCACAGTTTTATAGGGTGAGCGATTTTTTGATTTCTTTTTTGAATCATCCAGTAGTAGATGATGGCTAATGGTTATAAATAAAATTCTGGCGAAACTAGATAGGAAACGGGACAAAATTGTCGCGTACGCGGACGACGTGGTGATACTAGTGTCTGGGAAGTTTCCCATCGTGATTACTGAAATTATGGGTGCCGCTCTAGACAAGGTAAGCACCTGGGCATGACCAAGGGCAGTGGAACTTTATCTACTGGTAAGTCGCACGATATTGACAACTAAATAATGTTGTACTGGGGAGTGGACCTTTTAGAAGGTGGTTTATACTTAAGTACAAAACTAACTCCGTTTTTATCAGACGTTGTAGCGTTGCAATGAGCAATGACACCGTCGAAGTCTTCAGCAGAAATCGCTGATATATTTCTTTGTGGTACCGTTATGGATATGGTTTGCGATGTTCGTGTGTTGAGAGGGGCTGAACTGTCAACTGATCACCACATGGTGTTGTGTAAATTGTATCTCAACGATCAAATACTTATCCTGCCAAAGCGTAAACCAATAACCAAGGATGGTTATATGCATAAGGTGGGAGGGGCTACAGAGTGATGAGATACGGGAGGAATTTGCACGGCAGGTATCTGAAAGGTTTGAACAAATTCCAAATGTTTTATTGAATGTAGAGGAAGAATGGCAGTTGTTTTCAACAGCAGTCATTGCCTCTGCAGGACATGTTTGCGGAGTGAAGCGGCTCGGTGTGGCGGCTGGTGGTGCGAAAAGAACTGCGTGGTTTAAAACGCCTGAAGTTCAAGAAGCCATCAGAAAGAAGAAAAAGTCTTTCAAGGTGTGGATTCACTTAGGAGACTTACATTCCCGAAAACGGTACATTGAAGCGCGAAGAACTTGCAAATTGGCAGCCAAAGAACAATCTTGGAAGGAGTTCGGCGAGAAATTAGACCGTGACCACAGATCTGCAAGCAAGGTATTTCGGGCAAACCATCCACCGTCTTAGAGGAAGCAAGTGGAACATTATCGAAGGAGTCAAATCCAAAGATGGTACACTTCTTTCTAATGAGGAGGACATCTTGCGCAGATGGAGCGAGCACTTTTCCGAATTGCTCAATCCAATCTAGAGCATTGAGGATGACAGAACCATCGCCTTAAGCAGGGCGGAAAAAAGTCCAACGGTAGAAGAAGTCACTTTTGCGATCAAATCGCTAAAAGCTGGCAAATCTGCCGGAGTGGATGAAATCCGGCCAGAAATGCTCAAGGCCTTAGGTGAAGAGGGAGTTAAATGGCTATCTCGTGTCATTAAAGTGACCTGGGAATGCGGCGAAACTCACAGTGATTGGAAAATTGGGGTGATTGTGTCCCGGGATAAAAGGGATTGCTCAAATTTCAGGGGTATATCACTTTTAAGTCTCCCCGGAAAAGTATATTCCAAGGTGCTGGAAACGCGTTGCAGAGCTGTGGTCGAGGCACGATTAATAGATGGGCAGTGCGGTTTTCGTTCCGACAGAAGCACAACTGACCAGTTATTCACTCTCAGAATGGTACTTGAAAAGGCTTGGGAGTATGCTACACCCGTTTACGCACGCTTTGTAGATTTCGAGAAAGCATATGACCGAGTCTCTCGAGGTAAACTCTTTAGTATATTGCAGGTGTATGGAGTTGGAGTTCACGGTTCTCTCTTGAGAGACATTCAGTCTCTTTACACAAACTGTAAAAGCTGTGATCGGGTAAACGGCGTTAAAACAATACCTTTTACCGTGGGCGTTGGATTTCCCCAGGGGTGCGTCTTGTATCCTCTCCCTTTTATTACTTATATGAACTGGACGTTACAGCGCAGTCTTGGCGAAGAACGTTTCGAATTGGGAGATCTGAGGATAAGTCATTTGCTCTTCGCTGATGACTTGGTCATCCTTGGGTCCTCTCAGACTGAACTTCAGCACGCACTCGATCGATTTGTAGCCGTTTGTGTTGAAGCTGAGATGAAAGTAAACGTGAACAAATCTGAAAAGATGGTCGTCTCCAGAACGCCTGTTCATTGCACTCTACATGTTAGTGGAGTCCCATTGAAACAGGTGGAGAAGTTTAAGTATCTCGGGGTCTGATTCACGAGTGGTGGAAGGAGCAATGCCGAGTTTTCCTGTAGGATTGGTCAGGCTGGGTCAATTTTGAGACAGCATGTTCATTCTGTTGGTAGGAGAACTGAACTTGGTGTCAAAGCTAAGTTGTCAGTCTTTAATTCTATGTTTGTTCCAACTTTTACCTATGGTCATGAGGTTTGGGTAATGACCGAAAGAATAATATCGCGTAGAAATCGCATTAGAAATACCAGAATGAGTGAGGAACTGAATGGCGCGCAGCTACTTGTCCGGACGGAGCGATCCTGCAGACTTCCAAATAGTGTTATAAAGTTCTTAATTTTTATTTAAATTTTGTTCGCTTTTTTTTGCAGCAATTTGAAGGTCAAAATGTCGAGGTACATACTAGACCCAAAGACTTCCGATTGATGTCTTGTTTGAAACAAATAAAAAAAATCCTCCCGATATATTAAATTGCTTCTATCCTGACAATTAGGAAGGTGAATCCTTTTTGGTTTATTTTTTTATTTATTTAAAGAAATTTCAATCTTATTTTATTGACTTACTGAAAAAGTATGCACGACAATTAATTTTAACAACAGGACAATTTCCAAAGTGCTTAACAAAACATTCATCTAATAACAAAACGGACGGACGGAAAGCAAGTATATTCGGCACCTCTCGAGACTATCAGGCGTTTATGTCTGAAAGCGACTAAGTAGTGAAAGGGAAGCACGGCCAACAAAATGAAAACGAGTCAGGAACAGTAAGGATATAAAAATCATCAACATTTTATTTGTACCCAACAAGAAGACTTGGAGTGGAGTCGCGCACAACATATTAAACACGCTGCAAGTCGAGCTGCTGTCAAAGATGGAAGGGACAATTTGAAATTTGATCCTCGTCCCCGTTTTGCCAGATCGTATTTGTATAGGCATAGCTTTGGGTTCAGAACTTTACTGTGGACTTACTGATACTGACTTCTCTCAACTTACCCAGTCTCCTTTGATATGTCGATTACTCCCCACAACCCATACGTATAAGCTGGCTGACGCCTGTTACCACTGTTGTTTTGCGACTTTGGCCACTAGCAGCTCCCTACATCAGTCGCATAATTGAGTTTCTTAGAAATCCCCGCACCATTCGCCTTCTTTCGACTGGCACACACACAAAAAAAAGAAAGTATGTAATCCTGTAATCTGTTGCCCTCAATATAAGTCCACAATAGCATTACCAACTAAGGAAACAAATTTATAACAACGACGCAATTTCCCTGCATACACATACATCATGCCAACATGTTATTTCCCTATTTATCCTAAGCCCTATATTTATGTGTATTCCACCCCATTTATATTTCGCTACGAAGTATCCCGTTTATCTGGCCTGATCCGTTGCGAATCCTTTAAAAATCGATAAGTCTAGCCCAGACAAATAGAGTTGGCTGTAATTATACATATGGCGAATTTCCTTTTTCCCGTCTATCACCTTTGCCTCTGCCTACAGCGCAGACAAATCACCGTCAGACTTTTTATCGCACAAACATATTATATAGGAAGCTACCCTGTATCCCATTGACTGGGTGTAGAAATTCTCCCTTCGAAGTTTGGCGAATATTTATCATCGCTTTTGGATTGAATTTGTTTCTCAGTTTTGTTCCTGTCGATGTTTTTCGTCCTTTTTTTTTGCTATACGAAAAATATACGTAACGTATACATTTATGTATTTACAATTTGCAACCCCCGAAAATATTTTTTGAATTGGTCTTCTTATCCTGGTTCCTTGTACTCGTACACAGCCAAATCGCATATGTTTCATTGAACTTGACGAGATGCGATGGTCGGGTCTTGGGTGTGGTAGTGGTAGTTTTGGTATTGTGCTAGGGCATGAGCGCATTTTTGATGAGGGTGCATAATTTCAGTCAAGAAGAAACAACTATAGATTATAATGTGAATGTCTGATGGCGAGGGTTGTTGTTTTTGTTGTCTTTTTGCCATTTAATTCAAAGACGAAGACTGTCCTCGATTTTGTTTTCAAATTCATGGGCTAGCTAGCTATATGGAATATTTTCAGGGTCCTTGGCCACTTATTACCATAGACCAAATATGTGTACAAATGCCACCATAACGAATGCGAATAGAGCCAAAGAAAATATATCTACAAAAATAGCTGACGACATGCCAAGGGAGAGAATTTAAATCGTGCTGAACACACAAAGAAAATGACGAAGAAGTCGCGCGTCCATTGACTCGCTTTCTATACCGCAGAGCAGACCAAAGGAGAAGAGTGTATCTTCATATTTTCTATTGCAGAGGTGGTTAATGTGGTGATGGTGATGGCACATAGGGAAAAAAAAAAAAAAAAAAATTAAACGAAATAAAGTTGAGTTTCTATTCTCGTTTGTTCTGCATTCAGGATAAATTTTCTTGTCTTTGGTTTTGCTTTTTATTTGTGTGTCTCCCTTTGGCTGGCCTCTATGTTGTTGCACTGCGCAGATACTACTGAAGAGCGTATACCTTCTTCTGTCGTTTGGTTTAGCTCACTATCCGGCTATCTGCACTATTCCATCTATCTTCGGTTAGCCTTGACTTTTCTAATAGTACGTTAGCCTTGGGAATAGCATCGCCGCGCCGATTCTAAGTGCACATTCTTAGTTATCGTGTGGTGGTGGTAAAGAATTTGTCAATTAAATTTGACTACACATAGGTATACAAGAGTGAATCATATTAAACTTATTGAGCTTTGATAGACTTAGTATAGGGACATCAGGTTTTTGGAGAGATTTTCCTTTCGATTTTAGCTTTGTTCTTACTTTGCGAAACTCATAAAGGTAATGAGTGCCCCTTTTTGAGAAAGACGAATGCACTAGTTCTGAAGGGACTATCGACGACTTCAGTCCTCTTTTTGTACTACTCGAATGGTTGTTCAATTAAAGACAATTTGGATGATTTTTGAAAGCAAATCTAGCCACTAATTGTAATTTCCACCCTTGTGCCACAATGGGTCTCAATGACTTCTGTGCACCCGCCCAGCTTTTCACATGTTAAAAAAAATAAAAAAAATAAATAGGTAGCGCAACAGGCGGTAGACACCCAAGGCCTAGCTTCTCGCAACCATTCGTTTGTGTGAGTTTCTATTTTTGAGACGAATGGAAGGGACCCTACAATTTTATGCCGATTCCGAACGGCTGAATTGAGAAGCTCTTTCAGGACAGTCATACTCTCGGATGTTTGTCAGACGTTCGCGAGAGGTGGCGCAGTAGAAAAAACCTTAAGATGTAATTTGTGTTTTTCCGGGGATCGAACCTGGGATCCCTCGCACAGTAGTCCAGCACACTAACCACTGCGATACTGCGCCCACATGTTAAGTAATTATATTAAACAAGTCCTTTTCTATCAGTACAATCGAATTTTTCCATCATTAGATCGCATAATTGTCAAAAATTGACATTTTAATTGTTTATTTGTAGAAAGAAACACATTTTTTGACTTTCTTACATTCCTTCACTTTCTTACGTCTTAAATATTTGGTATAAATTGTAACCTATGTCCTTCTCCAAGCCGCAGACTATGTTTTTTGTCAAATTACATTACGATCGGTTCAGAGGTTTAGTCGTGAAAGGGTGACAAACACACAGACAGACAAATCGACTTTAACAAAACAATTTAGATCTTTATACAAATCTGCTTAAATCTTGTAGTATTATCTTTCGTTCGATCCTTAAGAAAGGAGAGAGTCTCAATTGCGACAACTAAAGAGCTATTAGGCTTCTCGTCGAAAGCGGTGGCCATGGTGTAGTGGTTAGAGTCATTGCTTGTGACCCGAGCGGCGTTGGTTCGAGCCCCGGCGGGGGACAGCAATACTCTGCCACCGACCATATAAAGAGACACGAATAATATCTTCAAGATTTGGAATCCCATTTAAAAAAAAAAGGAGTCGACGAGATGTTTCAAGGCGAGTGTAACTGAGCGGAATGGATACCAATGCCAATGCCCTTCGACGCAAAAAAAAAATGTGAACCACCTATGACTATTTTCACCTTGAAAAAAGGGAGAATTAGGAACGTACCAGTTACTGGTAGTGGACAACTTCATAAAGTACATTTTCTTTCGAGCATTCACGACGACGCAGTGCTGCGGACCAGATACCGAAGCCCTTCGATAGCCCCACCAGTCTCAGTGAGAAAATTCAAATCTTCGAGTGAAAAGGGTTCCGTGCACTGCGTACATCGCTCTAGACAGAGGAACCCTCAAACTAGCCGCTTATAGAACCTTTAGATATAGACGATGTGCCTACTTTCTATGAAATCAACACTTTTTGATTAAAATTATATCCTAGACGGGTTGCTATGCCCATATTATGATGACCCAAGCAGATTTATTTGAAGAATGTATGAGGTGGCAGGAATGCGACACAACCACGGCTTACAATCTGCCGACAAGCAACTCAAACATAAAGACACATCATTGAACAACAAGGGAGTATTCAACGACATTACGAACTGTAATACCTAACCCATCCCAACTTAAAGCCTATCCATTTTTTCTATTCTTTTAGATTTTTACCATACGAGTATAGGTAGGAAGCAGCAATTGACCAGCCCGACACTAAAACGTAGAAGAACATACATTGAAAACCTATAAGGAAAGGTCTAAACTCTCCTATCAACCAACCAAACTATATTAAAGATTTTGAAACTTTTGCAACAGCTCTCTGTTTTCCGCAGATGTAAAAGTCCTCAACGGAGGGCTAAACAGCATTGTTGCCCCCACCTCTCTAGAAAGTATAGTGTTGTCTGAAAGTTTGAAACAAAATTTCATTTAAAAACGCTGGAGTTTTCTGTCAGGAAAGTAGTGTAGCCAGTACCCATACCCATATCTGATTATTGTGAGGCTTTTATCGACTGGCAAAAATGTCAAGTGGTAGGAAACCTGTAAGCTTTTGGCCTCCATCGGTACAAAAATACTTTAACCGTATTCGTTTATTAGATTTCCTATGCAATGCGCCATAGATGCAAGTAGCCCTTTAGAATATCCGCCATCTTAACAGGGAAAGTATTCAGAGACTGTTGAACTTCGGCTAAAGTTTTGCCACTAGGTTCGGGAGACTTGACATCTTTAAGTAGGTAATATCTGTAATAGGGTTGTTGTGCTCTGTGAGTGTGGGTTGTAGGCCATGAGGATAAACGCCCCCAATGGTTTCTTGATACTTGAAGTATTCCATTTGCTAGGTGGTCTCATTATAGGTCTCGAGCTGTCGGAAGGTTTTATTTTGTTAATTTCTCCAAAAGGATATCGAGGACGCTCATTGTTTTCCTTCGGCTGCTCTGGGGAGTTAACTTTTCTAACCATTCAAATGAGGAGAAGATTTGAGCTTAAAGCAATAATTGTAGCTTTCTGTTGGAGCGTAGTGTTTCCTTCCTGTTGTGAAGCCTTATGGAGAGAAAATGCCAGCGAAATCGTATCATTCATTTCCAAATTCGCTCAGTAACCCAGCACAAAGCCCTCGCATCTACCAAAAACCAATTCGTTTTCCTGTAATTCCTAAAAGCTTTTTGGTCTGTATTCTTCCTAAATCCCCATAAAAGTCGATCAAACTCTTGATGATTCCTTTTCAAGGTACGTATCTGGACAAAAAATGCATAAGAGTCGCATTAAGGAAGGAAGGACCACAGGATCGGGCATAGGGTAGTAATCCATCCAAGCTAAAGCTAGATAAAAAATTAGTCCATATTTGACACTCGCTTTATGCCCCCGCACAATCCTATTATGTACGTTTGTATAGACTGGGCTTTCAAATATCTTGTTGCAGTTGTTCTTCATTCGTCAATATTCTGCCAGACGAGCTCATTGCATCGCTGCAACGTCTGCTAAAAACGGAGTTAGTTTTGTACTTAAGTATAAACCACCACTCCCCAGTACAACATAATTTAGTTGTCAATATCGTGCGACTTACCAGTAGACAAAGTTCCACTGCTCTATGTCATTGCACAGATTTTAAGCATCTTATCCTCGCATAACTCAGTTTGACAGATGACAGCGCCAACAAAGCATTGACTACTTCCAAACCATAAATTCAAAGGTTCACCTATTCCCCGCATATGTAACTACCTAAGTAAAGAAACAAGAACATCTCGTCATTGCCGTTTACATATCTCTCTTTTTGTCGACGACATGCACGTGGCTATAATGGCGTTAGCTACCCAATTGTCACTCGGAATATTCATCGCAACGTGTTACCTTGCAATGTGAAATAGGAAAAAAGAACAACCTCACGTTATAGTAGCTGGCAGCGAACAAACGAAGCAACGTAACGACCATAGCGCATAGCATACAACAGCAATTTATCTATTCCGCCCTCTTTGTCGTATATATACCTTCAGACGATTCGAGTACCGAGAGATTCGCGCAGCAAACCATTCGAGGCAAATATCGACCCAAAACTGTTGAGGCCGTTGACCGAGAACACTCATTTTGTTTTCCTTCCCCCGTTCGCTTTAGCTTTGCCTATTATATTGCGTGGATTCCTTACCGCCCCTCTGGCCCTTTTGCATTTTTCCACAAACTCAGGTCTTTCGCCCTAAGGCTTGGTTTTTCGTCTGTGTAGTGCAAATTGCAGTATGCAATACGCGCGTCAGCTTATTACGAACACATTACCAACGCTGTCGGTACACACAACGTCGACGAAAGAAAGACAGTACAGAACGCAAAAAAAAAAGAACGAACTCTCAGAATTCAGAAGGATAAACAGTGGAAAGAGAAATTCACCCAAAAACCCCAAACCAAGTGCAGTGCTTTGGAAGCGCAGCTTCGTCCCTTTTTTCCTGACACAGACACGACTCACTCTCGTTTAGTCAGCGCGCAGCGCCACAATTATTTGACTTCTCTCCATCATCCTGGTGATTTTCTTCTGCCTCCCGCCGCCTATCCCTATACACCCTCTCATCGATCCTTTGCACATTCTCCTCCATAATAGATCCCAGCAAATGTTTTCATGGCAGATAATCAACTGCATTCTATATATCATGAGACAGCAGCCATTCCGCACATACAGAGCAAAGGTACTACTCCTTGGAACACGATTCTAGAACTTCAATTCGAAAGCAAGTCGTACATAGAACATAGGTATACATAGGGATGGATAGAGCAAGAGCGATACACACTGATCGACCGACAAACTAAACGACTGCCAGTGCCAGGCTCAACCCAGAGAAATTCACTAGAGCCAGACAGGTCGGTGAAGGTCATTGCTACCAAAATACCTCCTCCTCCTCCTGGTCGTGCAAATGCCTGATGCGGTTGTTGTTGCTGGTTGCCCTCCTGCGCACACATTCAGGGTGAATCAATGTGTGTATTTTGCAATTGTCTTCCCTCTTGAAACTGCTTCAAACTGCTCTAATGTTCTATTTGTGTCGTCGTCGTCGTCGTTGTTCCCTTTCAAATGGATGTTTTGGGTTTGTTTTTTTTTTTTCTTTGAAAGTATTGCCAGTCGGAAATGTCTATTGCAACTTTATAGCAAGTCTTGTGGACTTTTGCCCGTTTTTGACATTCGAATAAGTTACGTAATGTAGTGATATGTTTGAGCCTTTATACGGCTTTAAGTAGGTAAGCCTATTGACAGACTACAGCCATCCAGGAAGTGCAATTAAGTATTAAGTGTTCCACGTTAATACTAGAAATTTGGAAATCGTTGACAAATGACAGCTTCAACGGCAAACGCCACAAGCATAGTGCATTATGCGAATATGTATTGTGACACCATCCAGGATTCTTTGCTCAATGAGTTTCCACTGGTTAGCGGAAAGTTTTCGTTTTGGATTACAAAATCGACAATATCGACAAGAAGACTTTCCTTCATCTTTTTAGCAAATTTCTGTTTTTTGGCCTGCCTACCTACAACCGGGGAGATTATATCGTCATGCCTACCTCTTTTTTAGACTCTTGGAACGTTCTCAGATTTGGACGTATCCTTATCTGGGACAGTTCCAGATGGCTTGGGATCGGTCATAGTCGAGGTGAAAGACAAAAGGCATTTCGCTCTCGCTGCAGCCAGTCTCATGCCGGCTCCTCCAGAGCCATGCGCCCGAGGTTTGCTCAACTTTGCTTTACTGACCGAGTGTCTCCTCAGCTTTGGACGAATCCTTTGCTGAGCTGACGCCCGGTTTTTCGGGTTTTGACCTACTCAAGGCGGAAGGCAAAATGCAATCCTCCCTTGGTCCAGTTATCTTCCCTTTGGTTGTTGGGTACTGCTTCCTTTCCTTCTGGCTGCTGCGCCATGCCATGCTTCAAGGTTTTACAAGCCCTAGCTAGCCGTTTCACTTTCCGTAAAGGAACTGCGGTCACGGCTTCTAAACCTGTTGAGCAGCCGCCATGCATTCCTGCGCATTCTGAGTTGATCTTCTACCGTTCCTGGTGTGCTGGACAGCTTGTTTTTTTCCCACCAAGTTCGCCGCGGAGACAACTAAGGATTCGGTTAAATCAAAAAATTCAGTGTCCGTTGGCTTATTTGGCTTATCGATAACAGTAATTGTACTGTCCAAGGTCGAGTCTGCCTCTCCCGATGAAACAATTCTGTCCACTTTAGGCGTTTTTCTTTTTTAGTTCAGAGCTGAGCTCTGAACAGAGCCTGAGCATTATGAGCGCGCTCTGAACTGAGCGTGCTCAGAGCGCTCTGATTTGTTTATGAAACACACTTGAGCACTTAGCTGTCATATGGCTATATGTCATTAAGTTTATTTACAAATTTAAGTTTATTAAGTGAAAAAGCATGACTACCATGTTTTTCGTCCATTTGAATCCTGTAATAAAGTATAATTATGCATAAACTGAATATTTATTAATTGTTATTTATTATTTTCGTTTACCTTCTGTTCCAGAACCACAAGCCTCGTCCGCCATTTCCACACTTTTGTTTATCCTGTTTTTTTTTCTGTCAAATGTGACTGTAATCACCTTTTTACTCAGAGTGCTCAGTCAATTTATTCTGAGCTCGTAGAGCGCGCTCTGAGCGTGCTCTAAACATTCTCTGAGAGAAAAAAGAAACACAAATCTGAGCTCTGAAGTCTCTGAGCTAAAAAAGAAACACGAAATTTTTTTTTGACAGTTCACGCTCGCTCTGAACTAAAAAAGAAAAACGCCTTTTGTATGCTTCGTTATTCACGGGGTCAGATACATCAGACCCGTGCCCGTGCCGTGATAGGCTAAGGCATATCACAGGCATTGGTGGTCGCAGAAGAGCCCCCTCACTCGAGACTCCTGGAAAGCTAGCCTTTGCTAGGCACAGGCCTCATAACATTCCAAAGACTGACTCTCCAAGAAGTTAAGAGCATTTTAAAGCCGTCGTCTGCCATTGTCTCCTAGTTGCCTCTTCTGCAGCTTCTTTATCGTCATTTTACAATTGAGAACTTTTTTCCTAATCGAAGCTGTAGACGACGTACAGAATTTGGAAGAGCTGGCGATGGAACGAAAGAAAACCGTTCCCTCGCTTCCCTCGACCGTAACAGCCCTGCTTCTTGTAGGTTCTTGGAGTAAGAGGTTTTCTTTCTCCTCCGTAATTTTCGTATGAGAATCGTTTTTTTTCAAAGTTCTTGGAGCTCGATTCGTTTAGACCAGTCCCTCTGTTGTTTTGTTTAATTTTTTTAATTCAGACCCACGAGTAAGGGAGATGGGACGATCGTTCTGTACTCACCCCTGTATATACAAAAAACGGGAATTGAATTGAAACTAGAAGTCCTAAGGGGTAATCAGGGACAGCCCTCTGTCCAAAAAATTGTTCAGAAGACCTCGCCATCTGGCCACCCCATAGACACTTTTGCTTTTTCTATATACATATGTTTGATGTTTAAGGTCAAGAGTTTATGTGAACAAATCACCAACCATCAAAAAGAACATCAGTCAACAAGAGCTTACTTTTCCAGACCTTGTTGACAAACTTTGTCTCTATCTCACAAACAGTTTGGACAATATTTGCGTTTAAGGGTGGAAATCCTTTTAGATTTTCCGCATAATATCAATCTTTAAGGGAACACCACAAAAAACATTTAAGGTCCGATTGATATCGCCAAAATGGCAGAAAAAATGATTACAGAGCGCAAAAAAGCGATTATTCCATGGGCTGTGCGGCGTGGGGCCCCATCCTGCTAAAACCAAAGATAGTTCAAGTCCTTACTTACTAAGTTACTTATTTAGATGGCCTCTCCACTTAGCACGATCTTTGGCTAATCTAGCACATCAGTTGCGGCTTTTCTGATGGCTTCTTGGCATCGATGCCACTGGTCTTCAGCACTTGATGCTGGCTGCACAGAACTTCTCGAGAGGTTAAGGGAGATGCGGTCGGCAAAAGTTCTGGCGGTTTGTTGCGTTTGTAGCCGTTCAACGTTGAATCTCCTCACTGTATTTCCTCGTTGTTGTCGTGTCTGGGATATCCGCATACCTTGGCTACAACAAGGTAGTGATCCGAGTCTATGTTGGCCGCTCGGAAAGTTTGGACATTTAGAATACTGGAGGAGTGCCTTGCGTCGATCGCAACATGGTCAATTTGATTGACCGTTTGATGGTCTGGTGACTGCCTGGTGACATTTTAAAAGAGTATAGTTTCCACAAAATGTATTAATTTTAACCCTAAGCAACTCAGGCAGCTAAATAATGCAAACCTTCCTTTCCCATGATACATATTACACATATCACAACATCTGGCAACGCCGCCAGACTATTATATTATAAACTGCACCCTTTTTGCTCCCATTTCGCTCATTGAACTGAAGCGATTACTCCAGCTCAGGGTGAATGAAAAATGAAAAAAAAAAACAAAAAACAAAAAACAACCCAACGGAAGTGATGTCGTTTTGGCAAAAACAGTGAAGGCTCCCATCAGCCACATTCTGCTCCACAGTTCCACACCACCAACTGAAAAGGGCGCGGAGGACGCTTTGAGCAGAAAGCCAATTGAAGCATCCAACATCAAGCAGCACAAGTTATAACCATCACCGTCGCCTTCATCATCAACGAGGGCACTGGCATTGCGATTGCGACTTGTTTGTCGCCGAAGAACCACCATTTCCACCATCACCACCCTCTACGCTCCCTGTTGCCGTAGGTATATGTATAGTCGTAGTCGTAGTGCCTTGCCTTCTCAATCCAAGCGTAGGAATGTATACATCTATCTATCGCTCTATGATTTTTGCATGTTTAGCCAGAGAAGCAGCACAGCCCGGGAGTGAATGTGAGGCAGCACGAGAGTCCCTTCATCCAGGAAGGAGGTGAATAAGCGTAGACAAAAGGAATGCTTTCCTTATTGAAGCGTATCACTGTGTCTGTGTGTCCATTGTGTAGATATATTGCCGGGCGTTCTATACCTTCGTCTTTTGTGTGCAATCACAAACCCTGAAGGTTAGGGTTATATACCTACCGCTTTTACACCGGGCCGAGTAAATAGGGTCTGCATGCGGTTCGAGCTGTGTCCATATATGCGAGCGCTTCATCTTATAGATACTCGAATCGGTGACTTTTGATTTTTGTTACTTTTCCTTCCATCATCGGTGCGGTGTGGGGTCTTTGCATTTCAATAGGTAGCGCTCACAGGCACAGCACAAGCTTTGGCATGATCCCCAAATGTATACAAAATCGCTTCCTTGATCCCCTTCTCATATAAACGAAGGACTCATGCATTCACATAGCGATAGCGCTGTCTAGACGGTTTGCATGTTTCAAGTTTCAAACAGTCCCTCCCCCTGGAATGACTCATACTAATACTCTGCTGCTGGTTGAGCAGGGAAATAAATTGTCGTTCCTATATTATAGGGGCGAGAATAATTGGAAAACCCGGTCGTCATTAAATGTACGGTTTGGTCGAAGGAAAATTGCTTTGGTCGAGTCTCCAGGTCTGCCGCCAAATGGGGTTACGTATTACCGGTTGGAAAAACTCTCACCCGTGTCGCCTCGGAAGCGGCGTTTTTCTCGAACAAGTGTGTCGAGATTTTACCGAGAATTTTCTTCATATTTCTATTTTAGTCGTGTGGGTATTATAAATATGTAAAAGCATATCCTCTGCACAACCCCCTTTGCGCGATTGTCTGTCATTTAGCAGAAGAGTGATGGTGGTCTACTACTGTTGGATGGAACATATTATTTGCAAATGCAAGAGGTGAGGTAAATGTTGACTTATTGTATTGTTGGCAACCATTTTAGACTAGAATCAACCAAATGGGGGTGGAAATCAACCAGAATTCCAGTTAATGGAACTCAATTCGAGAAATCTCTTAAATAAATTCTCATCCTGGCGGAGTCCGAAGAACCATTTTGACTTTTATTTCCCGCAAAGCGTCACAGTATTGGCTTCATGGACTCAATAAAAAAGTTAAAATAGGCATCACTGGACGTAGCTTTAGAGGCGTTTTAGAGGCTTAGAGGTTTTGCTGGGAAACGAAAACTGTTGCATAGTACAGTGGATCTTCCATAAGTCGAACTCTCAAAATGAAAGACAATAAATTCGAGTTATAGAAACTTCGAGTTATGGAGGCCAAAAGTTGGAAAGTTGAAAACGCAGAGTTCTCAATAAAGCTTCGAGTAATAGAGAAATTCGACTTTAAGAAGTTCGAGTTAAGGAAGTTTGACTGTAGTTTCGTAACGGCAAAACGATGCACCAGTCTGGTGGAACGGGAACGGCCAATATTGAAGTCTGTACTTGTTTATGAAATTCCCCTTCTTTTGAGTCCAGAATGTAGGTAGGTTACAGTTCGGTTGCTGTCTCATGTCTGTCAAAATAAGAAAATCTTGTAATATAAAAACTAATCTTAGAACTTTTGTTGATGGTCAACGGCCTCTGCCTAAAGAAAAGCAGCCCTCCAGGCATCGGCGAATTCAGTAATCTTAAAAGCGAAATTCGGTCTGCCTTATTGTTGCAAATACTACGGCGGGCGGTTCCTAACAAAAAGTAATTTCCACGAACCAAGACCTACTCACGATCCAAGCTCTCACAGAGTTCCCCCTCTGCATGCAACCGTTCGTGCAATTATTCTCAATACGTTCTAGACGTAGACACAGTGAGGCCTAAAACACACTGGGGTGGGGTAGAATTATGCTATGTGCTCAAACAAACATACACGTTTATTAAATCTTATTCACCTGACCCGTAAAAGGAGTAATAGGTGACAGAGGCAGTCGCCGTATGGCAGACAGACAGAAATGCGGCAATATAATGAAGGCTGACACTGGGGTCCAGAAGGTCCAATTAAGTATATCTCTTAATAGACGTATCAGCTCTCTTATAAAGGCAGAGCTTAAAGTGTAAAGAATTTCTTCACCCCTATGCTCTCCCCGAAGACTGACCGCCAATAGAAGAAGCTGACTACACCAATCAAGCTTATCTCGACAATTCTAGGACCCCGTCAGAGGCAACAGACGGGGGGTTGGACTGCTACGGTCACCCCTCGCCTTTTCACCGAAGACAAATCGCGAAATCTACTGTCGGTACCATGCAGCAGGTTGGAGTTTCAATCAAGCTTTTGTGCTCAGTAGGTACTAGTCTCTGTCATGTGGACTGATTGTCAAAGGAAAATAAACGGGAGGCAGACTGTTACGGTTGCACCCTCTGCTATGCACCAGTCTCCCATCCCTAGTGATGGCTGCGTCAGAGGCAATAGGCAGGGGGCAGACTGTTACGGATGCCCTCCACCTTGACCCGAAGACTAGGCCGCAACTAGGTGAAGAAACCTTATAAAAGATTTGACTGCCTCAGTCATCACCAAAAACTTCTCAAAGAGGTAGGATACACAAATTCGCAAATTTCAACAGAATTCCTAATATAAAGCCCGGCACAAAGTACTGTTTAGGCCACCACCCCCCCCCCCTCTGGTGGTATCACAATGGACCAAAATGACGGTCCAAAATTACGGTTACCTAACCTAACCTTACCTACCCGTTGATAGGCCCCTTGAAACATGAGGGACTCTAACATTGACATAATTATACATGGTCTACTAGCAATTTATCTTTGAATCAAACATAAGCACTAGCTCTTTTGGTTCACGGCGGAGAGAACCGGAAACACACAAATGTCATAGAGCAATTCGTGCGATTTTGTTGTGATGAGTGTGCCATCTGTTATAGACTGGTCGAAATAATTTGAATAAGTCGTTATTTTGCGCAGTTGCAATGTTTCAATAATGGATGGCACAGAGTTCTATGTACAAAATAGTAATGGCGCGAAGAGGTTTCATACTTTCGCCGCACTGAACCAAAACGGCTAGCGCTTAAGTTTGCTTCAGTTTTCCTCGCAGGTTCCTATGAAACTGACATTTCACTAGTATTCCATAATAAAGTATGTCAATGGATTCTAACCTTCATCCGTTTCAAGTTCGAAAAATCGGTCAAAATAGCAAAACAACGCAAGTTATTACAGTTCTTAAGATCGCTTTTTTGTTCGTATCATAACAAAAGCTCCGCTCCGTCCTTTCATTTCCTGAGAGGAATCCTAGCCATTGCAGTGGAACTTTCAGGAACTCCAGCTGATATGCCATCAAGTCCAATCCATCTGCTTTGTTGACTTAAAAAATATTGCTCGCGGTTTGAATTTGAATTTCAGCAACTTTTTGAGGTCCGGTGTTAAGATCTGCGCCCGTCGAGCAACTGACTTATCATTGGTATTAAGGAAGACACAAAAAAATGTCCCTTCCATCTGCATAGCTTATCTTCAATTGATACCAATAGAGTGTGTTGTCGACAACACAAGATGGTTGGTATTGCTTTTCTGATCGCCAACTTCTTTCAATAATCCATACCTTTTGCGGGGTTTTCAGGAAGATCATCCAACGTTGCCCTTCAGTCACATCTCACTGATGAACTAACAGTCCCATGAGTTACATATCCGAATCCGACACTCGCTTCGTAGTCTTTGAACATCTGTCTCGGGGATTCGATATTTTTAACTGCAAACGGTCTATGATAGTCTAACTATCTAAGGGCACCGTAGTGCCCCAGCCAAGTTCTCTAGTAAAGGCACTTACCCTTTTTACAGAACCAAACTCAGCCTGTTTTCGACCCCCCTCTAACTTCGGAACCAATTAAGCCAAAAACTTAAAACTTGAAACATTAACCAATCTGATTAAAAAGGTCCACTCACCAAATTTAATTTCTATAGCATTAGTGGTTTTCAACAGGACTTCAAAAATGGCAAAAACCGTAACTGACTCACTCACTCACTTATGTAGATGATCATCAAAATTATGAAGCACTTCTGGCCATTCCTAGAATCGTGATATTTGGCAGAATGCTAGATTCTGTGGTGCATACACTCGGAAAAGTCCAAAACATGCCAAGTTCTTAGTTTAAGAAGGTTAAATGTTAAAAAATTAATAGGTTTACTTGGAAAGTTTTTCATTTATAACTTCATTATAATTATACAATATATTAAAATATGAAAACCAGTGAATCTACCAATTTTTTTAACCTTTTTAAACTAAGAACTTGGCGTACCTACATTTAGATCTCATTATTTTTTGTGGCTGACTAGTTACACACCTAATTTTCGTTGTTCTATATAGGAGAACTTGGATCTTTTTTACATTTATGTTTTTGGTGTGATAGACTTTCGCAAGATGAACGCGATTTGTTGCCGCCCTATATACTCCGCCTATAGGGTTGAAGGAACTTAATGATGATGAGATCCCTATGACATTGACTGCAACCTGGGATACCGGGGGCCACATTTCCATCATTATCGATGATTTGTTGTCAAGTTCTGAATGCGGTGAACCAGGGTTAGATACAGATTTACCTGATGCCGTCTTCTCAGGAGAATTGTTTTACAAGGACCCCGTATTGCTGACTTTATTCGCCACTACCTCCTTTTCAGCACCGTGACCAGATCTGAAAAATGTTTGCTGGTGGTGGAGCTCTCAGTACTAGCTATCTGCAAATGCTGACAGTCTATGGAATTCATCATCCTTCTGAGGGGCTATGGTTTGACGCCATTCACTCAATTAATTAATTGACTACCTAGGTACCTTCTTTTTAGCATTTTAGAAAACCCCTTATTCGTATCAATGAATTGATTGTCTCTTAAGTGGAAGTTAGACAAGATGCATAGGTATCTACAGCTCCATCTTGTGACAACATCTTGAATTTTGCATTTTTCTCTGGACCGTCCTTAATTCCACAAATGAATCGCTCTTCACTGGCATTCAAAAAATAGATACTTACCCAGTCCTTTCGATTGTGGTTTTTCTTAGTTTTTCAGTGCCAACAAATTTGTATTGTACTCCCAATTTTTTGACGTTTTTGGTTTCCATGTTAATTTTTTCATTGATATTAGTTTCCAAGTAAAATTCAAAACAAATGAAAGCTGGCCACCCCGCAAAACAGCACACAGTCACAAACTGCACAATACACAATCCCAATCAATTTACAAAGAATTGAAAAGATAAACGTTCTCTACTACCTACCTACCTAAAATCAGCCACAGACATTCATTCATTTAACCATGTCTGTAGTCTGTTGTACTGTACCTGTACATATAGTTTACATCCCTCTTGCTCCAACCAATTCAGCGTTTAGCATACACCAATATCTATGCATCTCCCTTTCTCGTTTTCTCATTTCAAATACAACAAACAAAATCCGGCGCCGACGCCGATCTCTTTTTCGTCTAATCTCTCTTCAGGCAGTAGTTGTCTGCAGACAGTGCTGCTGTTGAGTGTTGTTTACGGTTACGTACTACGTACGACTTACGATAGAGACCAAGACGAGGGGTTGGTTTGATTTGATTTTGGTTTCTCCGTGGATTTATTTGATTTGGTATTTCCCCCCGTGATGATTGTATCGCAAAAGCGGAAATTAATTGAAATCGTAGAAGTTCACCCCGACCTATGGAGGCCGACTAAAAAAGATGCTAACTTGAAGCAGAAACTATGGAATGATGTCGGTGCACAGCTTGATACATCAGGTGAGTGAGTCATTGCATAGCAACACTGTATGCACAATGCACATGTATATGTACTGACAATAAACTGTTTTTTTGCATTACATAGGTTTTGATGCCAGACGTCAGTGGGAGATTCTTCGTGACCAATTTCGGCGGGAATACAAGCGTTCTACGTACGATAAATCGTATACGTCGAAATGGATATTCTACAATAGAATGCTTTTCGTAAGAAAGGCGCTAAGAACTATGGGTACTTATGCCTATCAGAGTAACTCGGACAACGGTGATTCGGACGAGCAAAAGTCCAGGGACACCGATATTAGTCAAGCGGTTGAGGAGAAGCGACGCAGTACACCCGCGGATAAGGTAAATTTGCCAAAGATTCAGGTGCGACAGGATCTACAAGAAAGCACAGACAGTTCACATTCAAAGGCGACATTAAACCCAGAACAGGACCTAGAACCATCTACAAGTGCCGGCGTTTCATCGTCTTGCCAACGTTCGAGATATGATGAAATAAAATATTCACCTTCCGTGCGAAGGAAGAGAAAATGGCACGCAGAGCGAGAAGACACCGAGGACGAGGACTATCACTTTGTAATGAGTATACTGCCATCGTTACGGTCCATTCAGCATACAAAAAAACTGCGTATTCGAGCAAAAATTATGGAAGTTATCGCAAGCGAGTTGGACGCCGAAAATAGGCGTCACATGGCGATGTATACGGAGACGGAGAGTGACGAAGATGATAAGTTTCTGCCGGTAGTTCTTCCGATAGAAATGCAGTGAGTTGAGTTGTTACTATAGCTATGTTTTATTATTAATATTTTTTTTTATTAATAAATGAATTAAATTGAAAAAGCTAGTGTTTGTTCGTTGCAGATAGTATTTTATACCCTCCACAGGAAGGTAGGTATATTCACTTTGCCATTACATTTGTAACGCCAAGAAGGAGTCACCAGAGACCCCATAAAGAATATATTGTCTATTCTGAATCAGGATCATTATTCGATTTAGCCATGTCCGTCTGTCTGTTGAAAACACACTAGTGCCCAAATGAATTGAAAACAAACGAAATTTTGTGAGAGGACGTCTTTCTACCGTCATCAGGTTGGCATTGAAAATTGTCTATGTCGGTACAGTACAGTGATGAAAATCGACTTTTCTCAATTGTACTGAAAACTGAAACAAAATTGTACTGAATAGTACTCAAATTTCTTAAATGTATAAAACCGAACGAAAACATAAAAAATAAATATTTTATAAAAATAATATAATAGTTTAAAAAACTAAAAAAACGCTTTTATAAGTAGGTAGGCACTGCACTAAAAGCAAAAAAATAAAAATTAACCAATCTATTTTTAAGGTTTATCCTGGAAGGGGCTTAGTGTAAGCCATGTTTGTGTAGTACACACTAAAATACTACAATACATAACTACAAACATGGCTTACACTAAGCCCCTTCCAGGATAAACCTTAAAAATATATTGGTTAATTTTTATTTTTATGCTTTTAGTGCAGTTCCTACTTCTAAAAGCGTTTTTTTAGTTTTTTAAACTATTATTTTATTTTTTGCTTTTTAGTGCAGTTTAATATGTACCTACCTAGGTTCATACATATTTACAAAAGCTTTTTTTTTACTACATATTAGTTTATTGTATTGTCATCAAAACTGAAATATCAGCACGCAAAATTTCAAAGTCCTAAGTCAATGGACATAATATGTAGGTATGTATAGCACATAAATTAAAATTCGCGACGGGTATGGTTTGATTGATTTTACTACGCGTACCTATCTACACACTTTCCAAGCTGCAGATCTCAAATATAAGTATGTACTGTACATGTATATGCATACCTACCTATTTACGCACAAACCTCTATGTAGGTACGTTACGTACATATGTACATAGTTTGTTTTATCCATATCCATTCCCTACATCAAATTCAACTACGCCATACATCTGAGCATTATTTTCTGAATGCCCGCCGCAGTGACAATAATTCTATTTTTAGAACGCTAATAAAACTACCCTTCCTAAGCACAACTGCAATCGAGATGGGAATTTTTTTTTGCATTTGGCCGAATAAGATCTATTTTCAATTTATTATATCTTGCCCTCTGGATGGACTAGAAAGATGAATATTAGCTCAAAATACTCGATGAAGTATTGCCTAACAATTAAAAGAATTTTTTTGATTTGACCTACATATATTTATGAGTATAATGGCAAGTTGAGCGTATTAAGGTCGAAAAAGAAAAGTTTGCACCCCCTTTTTTCAACCCTTATAGGACGAATCGGTACAAAGTATCAATTAGGTATATAATAGTTTTGACTTATCTATTGACATATAAAGTTTCAAGTTAATACGGCTAATGGATCATGTGTTATGAAAAAGCCTTCCTTAGAGGGGCAGGGGAAGTCAAAATCCAAAAATTCTTTCTAAATATTGCATTGTCTTCACAACCCAACCAGCATGGAAAATTTCAAAGTTCTAAGTTTAGCGAAAGTGGTTCGAATTTGACTTGCAAGATTTTGACACAACAAATTTTTCACGAAGTTAAGTAAAAGCCTTTAAAAAAGGGAGTACATATCAGTGTCATAATCGGCCAGTTTTTATAACTTCCCCAGCATTTAAATCTTGCAAAATGTTAAGTATTTATGTGAGTTCGTAAGTATACAAAAGTACGTGGCTCTTATAATGGTTTTGTGCATGCAGGGAGGTACCGGAACAAAGAAGTCCTTTCACAAAATTTCATTCGCCTTGGGCGTTTCATTAGATAGACCGACGCACGGTCGAATATGGCTAAATCGTTTCAGAATTGCATCCTGATTTAGAATATTTATGGCTTATGGGGTATAGGGTGATTTTTCTTGGCGTTAGAAATGTAAGTGAATTTAATTGAATCTAAAGCTTAGTACGCAGTTCGAGGGAATCCAAATTTTAGCTGCTCTCCAATTTTTCTCTCAAACATTAACTAAAATCCTATAGGTATTCATGCAAAAACCTTATCCTTATTTACTTTTCCGCAACACAAAAGAACAGAAAAAAAACATTATCTGTGAAAATTTAGCTAAAAAACCATTTATTTATTTATTTTTTTTTTTTAATTTTGGAGACAATTTTGTATGTGAGCTAAAATTTAGCACGAGCAGCGTACTAAGCTCAAGGTAATCTAAGTCTTATAGACGCCGGATAGGAACTTTAGTCCATGTACATACATATTAAGAGATTAAGACTAGGTAATCTTTATATAGTCGTGTTCAAAATCACTTGTCCAACGGTCGATTGAGCAAACTGTAGACTTTGTACTGAAAATCTACCATTGGCCAAGTTATTCGAACACGACTTCACCACATTCAGATAACAATCTACTATAGAAGTTCTTCATGTTCAATCTTATTTTAGAAAGATCTGTTTTATTTGTAGAGCTGTAGCAGCCTTAATTTTTTATAAGATGTTTAGGTTCTAGAGCTCGTCGGACGCGGGTGTTCTTGTCCCCTCAACAACTTTTATCCATGCCAGTAGTTCAAAAGAGAAAGAAAAAAGAAAGAAGAAAGAAAGCTACTCTAATCAGACTTCGGACGGACGTAAAATGATAGGACAGAAAATAAGAGTGAAGAGAAGGAAAGTGCCTGAGGACCTGTGCCAATACCCCTGAGGGAGGACGGGAAAGAACCGCGAAACTAATCCTTACTATCCTAAACTATACCTAAACTAACCTAACACTTAATCTACTCCCTATACTAGAACTACAATAACTTAAAACTAGCCTACTCTTACCCTAAACGCAACTTTCTTCCCATTGTCCCTCCAGGGTAAAGGTTCGTCATGAACCGGAGACCTGCCAGATGTTGTCGGCAAGGAATGGCCAGCTTACCCTTATGTCCGGTGGCATAAACCAATCACTATCACTCCAGGCGATGTTGTGAATGATAGCCCCTCTCTAGCTTCTTTAGCTTTTTTTTTTTTTTTTTTGATAATAGCCATTTTGATAAGAAAACATTCTTTAAACGTTTGCGGAAGAATAAGAAGAAATACAAAAAGCACCCTGGATATTGTGGTGTAGGATTTGAAAATATGAACTCGTTGCATTCATTTTGCACAGGGCCTATTTCAGCCCAAAACTCAGAAATAGAAGTATGTAGATACCTATTTCTATCAGATACGGCTCTATATTCATGATTGATACTTTTAATACTTTTTTGTTCACCAGGAAAAAAACCTTAAGACAAATGCCAGTTTGTGAAAAATGTTGTAATGAGTTTAAAAAAATGTCTCCGAAATCAAATCGTTTTTCCACATCTTCGAGGAATGCAACAAAGTTAATTTTTAACGAAGTACGATGAGTAATGAATGCATACAGAATTTTAAAACAAAGGAGTGCGTTCAGCTTATTTTTGTTTAATCCTTATATATGTCTGCGTACTCGGGAAAGTCAAATTGTACTGAATTCAGTACAATAGTAAGCCTTTTTGCAACTATGGTACAGTAGTTCTGTAAGTTCTAAAACCAAAACCAGTGGAGGGGTATTAAAGCATCGGCCAGGCCTATGATAACACTTTAACTTGTTAATAATTAATAAGGTAAATGGCTTAATTTCTATCACAAGTGTACAGATGGATGTACATTCTACTTTCATCTCTTTTTTTCTGAATTTTGCTGACAAATAGGGCGTGAGTGTGACTTACATAGCGGTATTATAATTTGATTAGAGCAGGAGAGGCAGTACAAGATAAAAAATCAAATTATCAAGAGTGCTAACGCCGTACAGTGGGGCCAAATTAATAGATATACCTACCTATTTGATCGATTTCAAGAAGAGTCCTAGGTATATGCATAGCTGTAACTTGTGTGCGGGGTGGCTCCGTGGGTCGGTGTTTTTAACAAAGCCAAACAATGGTAGGTTAGAATTAGAACATCGCCGTCACTCTAGGCTTTACAACTGCTCGCAGTTAAATTGTTCATTATTCCCATTCAAACAACGAAATCATGAACGAAAAATTTCGATCTCCTTTTCGTTTTGCAGTAGCTGTAGCTGCTGCGAAATGATGGCAAAAAGTGGGCAATTGTAGTAGATTGCTTTGTACAATTCTGCACTATCTTTTCGCATACAATTTATTCTCCCTGGACATTAATTTCTCGCGAAAATTTGACATTTAGGCTTGAGCCTAAACGTTCCTTGGTATCAGTTGGAAGAATTACAGACGAAAGCTGTAAATTATAACTGTTCTCTGTGCGTGTTTGGTGCCTTCTTTTTTTATAATAAAAGAACAACAATAAAATTAGTCGTACTTATTTAATTAGATGGCGCTACTGTCCGGGGTGGACATGGGCCTCAACCAACACGCCTCTCCAGTTAGCACGATCTTTGGCTAACTGCCTCCAGTTGCGAACTCCAAGTTGGTTGAGGTCCCCTTCCACATGTGCGCACCACCTAAGGCGAGGTCTTCCTCTACTGCGTTGTCAATCCGGGTTGGAATCGAAGACCCTTCGTGCCGGAGTCTTGGTGTTCATTCGCTCTACATGTCCTTGTCCTAGCCATCTTAGTCGACTGATACGTACTTTTCTGACCAGGTCGATGTCGATGTCGCTGTTCAGCTCGTAGAGTTCGCTGTTAAATCTCCTCCTCCAAGGCCCGTCAACGCAAATGGGACCGAAAATCACTTAAAGAATTTTGCGTTCGAAGCAACCAAGGAGATCTCTATCCGCCTTTGACTCTTTGACAACGTCCATGATTCTGCGCCATAAAGCAGGACTGATATGATGATGGTTTTATATAAAGTCTCCTTGGTGTTTCTCGACAAGGCCTTAGTAATCAATTATTATCAATCAATCAATTGCCTTCTTAGGCCAAAGTAACAGCGGTTGGCAAGCGTAATTCTTCGCTTGATTTCTGATGTGATGTCATTTTCAGAATTAATAGCGGAGCCGAGGTAGAGAAAGTCCCGAACTATCTCAAAGTTATAGCTGTCTATCGTGGCGTTCTGTCCGATTCGTCGATGTTGTGTGTCCCTTCTTGTTGACAGCATATAATTTTGTTTTGCCCTCATTCACCACTAAACCCATTTTTGCCGCCTCTGTACTGATACTTGCAAACGCACCAGTGACAGGTCGTTGTGTTCAGCCAATGATGTCGATGTCGTCAGCGCATGCAAAATTTTGTTTGGAAAATTGTGCCCCTGGTTTGAAAGTTTCGCACAATTTTCTCAAGAATGATGTTAAAAAAGTCACATGACAGCACATCACTTTGTCTAAATCCTTTTTTGACATCAAAGGCCTCGGTGAGATTGTTTCCGACCTTTATGGAGCAGCGAGCGTTATCCATCGTCATTCTGCACAACCTGACAAGTTTGGCGGCTTTAAAATCGATAAATAGGTGATGAGTATCGATTTGGACTTCTTGGGTTTTCTCCAGGATCTGCCGTAGTGTGAATATCTGGTCGGTTGTGGACTTACCGGGCCTAAAACCGCATTGATAGGGTCCAATCAGTTCGTTGACAAATGGTTTCAGGCGTTCACACAGTACGGCAGACAAGATCTTGTAAGCGATGTTAAGGAGACTGGTGCCTCGATAGTTGGCGCAGTTAAGAGGGTCTCCTTTCTTATGGATCGGGCAAACAATGCTGAGGCTCCATTCATCAGGCATACTTTCCTCTAACCAGATTTTAGAAATGAGTTGGCGTATGCTCTCTACCAAGTCATCCCCCGCTGCCTTAAAAAGCTCGACCGGTACCTAAACCGTCTGGTCCTCCAGCTTTGTTGGACTTCAGCTTGGATATTGCTATCCTTACCTCATTTTGGTCAGGTGGACGGAAGTCTTGGCTTTCATCGCACAGGTTGAATGGTTTGTGTGCGGAATTTGTGTCGTCTTCGCCGTTTAGCAGTCTACAGAAATGGTTTTTCCATGTCCTCAGCACGGACTGTGACTCCAGTACAAGATTTCCTTGTTCGTCTCTACAGGTCTTTGTTTGGGTCTTGTTCCCGTGACACGTTCTTTTTACCTTTTGGTAAAACTTCCGAACATTGTTCCTGGAGAAACACCTCTCTATTTCCTCGATCGCGCGCTTCTCATGCTCTTTCTTTTTCCTCCGGAGAAGCCGGTGTTCTTCCCTCCTTTTTTTGCTCGTAGAGCTCACAAGCTGCTTTCGTCCTTCTCTGCAGCGCCGCTTTGTAGGCCAGTTGCTTTGCTGCATGTGCTTCCCGGCACTCTTCATCAAACCAATGGTTTCGTGGTGGTGGTCGGGTGAAACCTAGCACATCAGTTGCGGCTTATCTGATGGCTTATTGGCATCGATGCCTTTGGTCTTCAGCACTTTATGCTGGCTGCACAGGACTTCTCGAGAGCTTGAGGGAGACGCGATCGGCAAAAGTTCTGGTGGTTTGTTGCGTTTGTAGCCGTTCAACGTTGAATCTCCTCACAGTATTTCCTTGTCGTACTTAGGGCATTGCTCATATGTTTTGTCGAGGAGTAGATAGAAACATTCTTTAGTAGTAGCGACTTTATCTTCTGTGGGGGCGTGAGCGCATATTAAGCTGATCTTGGTGAATTTAGCCTTGATGCGGATAGTTGTAAGGCGCTCACTAACGTGTCGAAAGCTCAAGACTTCTTGCCTAAGTCTGCCGCTTACAACAAATCCGCCTCCGAATAGACGCTGCTTCTGTTCTCTGTAGCTATCACCGTAGTAGATGTCACAGTTTTTCATCCTTCTTTTGCCGGGCTCACACTACCATCAGAAAAATCTTATACATAACTCCAACAAGGGAGTTGACAAACTTTGATGGACATTTTAAAATAAAAATGATTGAATGAAGATGATCCTTCATCATCTATTATTCGGATACCAAGGTCTAAAATCGAACCAATTCTGATTACAACGCAATATGAGATCATTTGATTGGAACTTATTTATTGGCTATACATACCTCAGTGCGGCATTGTGCAGATTTGCTGTCCTGCCGATACCTACACAATCGAAAAAGAAATCCCAACCCGACCAGACTACTTTCTTCCATAGGAATAGTAAAACCGTATCCATAATTAAATGGATGCAATGGAAACACAAAAGACTTCCTGAGACCTGAAAGCTGAGACTCATCGGACCGCAACGTATATCGTACGTTACGTAGGTAGGTGTATGTATATTTTTATAAAATATCAACACACAGAACCAAATATCCAAACTTCATCATCGTCTCGTCACCGACACATGGTCATGGTGGTGTGTCTGCAGCAATGAGTAGGGACTGTGACTGTGACTCTCTGACTAAGCTACCCCGTTCCCGTTCCCCGAGCAAAATTCAAAACCCAACACACACTTCCTCAAACAAATAACTCATTGTGAAGATATCCAGACAGTTGGTGATAACGAGGATGTGTGTGCGCTGTGCGATCGAATATTCCACACGAGCTAAAGTGAAACAAAAACTCGGTCAGTGAACTAACGTCGCGTTGACATTGAAATCTTAACGCTGTCGTCATCATGGGAGGGGGCTGCGACTGCGACGCAGCCCAGCCCATTGCGCCGCGTGCTTATCGAGTTGAGTGAGGTCCAAAGACCAACAGAACAGAAACTGAATTTTTATTTTTTTTTTATAGGTAGGTATGTGTTTGAATGGCGGAAAGGAGCTACTCTGCGGTGGTGGTGTTTATTTTTATACCAGAAATTCTGTTGAACTACAAAAAAAAAAGAGGAATAGAACCACAACGGCATTGAGTCCAGGAATCGAGGTCAAAATGCCGGGCGTAGTAGTAGAGTGGTCTGCTGCGCAATGCGCAGGGTTATGTTATTTTTTTTTTTTCTGTGGCCGTGGGATGGTGGTCTTCGGTCGATGATGGTGATGACAGCAGGGTATTTCTTGGAATCTTCAAATGAGATAACCTCTGGAGGAGGGTTAATTTGTGTTTGTCTTTTTTTTTTTTTGGAGGCTTTGCTCACTGAACCGTTTTCGTATTGAAATTCAAAAATGATTAACTGGATCACGCAGTAACTACAATAGTGAGAAGCGGATGTGAATGTGGTCCTATGTCAAATTTTAGAATAATAGAGTTGTCCCGGTTGGATGGGAAAGAAGAAGATGCGTTCAATTAATATTGCCATAGAGGAGAATAAAAAAAATAAATTTGCATGGCATTGGGCGACAGATTAATGCGGCTTATAAGACCTTTGTTGTTCACTCACTATCTGGTAAGACCTGAGATAGGCCTATGCAATCGGGAGGTTCAGTCCAGCTCAGGTCTGCATACTCAATGCCACGTAAAAGTGCAGTCAGTAATCCCATCGATACCTATAGATCTTCCCAATGGAATGGAAAATACCCGAGAAAATTTGAACTGATACGTTCTGTCAGGGTTACAATTACAAGCAAGGCCGAATTAAGATAGACTGATGTAAAAGGCACTATAAAACTGTGGAACCTATTTGGGTAATACACGAGTTGTTTGTCTTGTGTTTACGCCACTGCGTGTGACGCCGCATAACTAGCTACTGCTAGCAAGTATGATTTGGACTGTCCTAAGGCAATACCTCTGGGAATCTACTATAAAAGTTCCCATTTGCTCTCTGTACTCTGTACGCAACATTGAACTCCTGTGTACCTCTCTTCAATATTTGACAGCTTGTGAGACATGTAGTGTCCATTGTGTTTAGACAGTTAGATATATGGATCATCTAACTGCTTCCAATTATATACGCGCTTCAAGTTGATGGTGTAGATCCCACCTCCATTTGTCCGCGCCGCGCCACACCCACGGCGAAGTCTTCATCTGTTGCAAGACTATACGTTGATGTCCTAGCCATCTTAGACGACCTCTGCGCATACTTTTCTCATAGAGTTCAATTCTCCATTGCCCGTAAATGCGAACAAGACCGAAAACCACCCGAAGAAGAATTGTCCACATTAACTGAAGCCTGTGGTGTCAGTAGTGAACGTTTTTTTTTTTTCTGGTATCCGAGTAGCGATAAGCTTTGTACCTACGTCTGTTGGCGCATTTTGTCAACCTTAAACCTTTTAAGAAAGGTCATCCCTGATACGAACAAAGACCGGAAAATCACAGAGGAATTATTGTCACTCGCCATTTGTCGCAATTGTCATTTTTTTTTTAACTTTTTTAAATAGTTTATATCACCTGCACTTGGATGATGGACCTGTCTAATAATGGACCTGTCTAATGTTGTGAACATATTCTCGATGTGTCGTATATTTTTTTACGTTGCACCAAAATAAAATCTGCGTTAGTCCCAAAACACACGGAGCATATGGAAAAAAACTAAACCGGTTGGAAACTCGGGTTGGAGATCAGTTGCGGTGACTTGACTCCAAGCACAAGGAAACTCATCACCAATCAAAATCTCTAGTTCTTTCAGTCTCGTCATGTTTTTCAACCTCCCCCACCAGCAACAGGTTGGTCTGTTGTTCGCTCATCTTCGACAAACTAGAAACTGAAATCAATAGGCAACACGACATTCAAATCAACAAACGACTGGTTACAAACTGGTTTCTGTGAATCGCAAACAAGTTTTCAACCAGTAGCGTCGTGTGCGTTGTTCCATTTGATTACACAGGTGGATGACTTAAACCAAACTAGTTGCCAACTCGCATCGCTGATCAGTTTTTTTCCAGTTGCTCCGTGTGTACTGGGCCTAATGGAAACTTGAATAATCACAAAGGTAACTGAAAGGTTTTTGAAAACTTCAAGGAGACCTACGATCAAGTGAAAAGGAAAGAAAAATGTTAGACAGACGTTGAAAGTGATTATCCAGAGGTAATAGAGGATTTTGTGGTTTCTTCGGGGATGTATATTAATCCCGCGAACTTCCAATGAACTTGAAATATGTCTTTAGTGTTGCCATTGCCACTGGGCATTTTCGCAGTTTTAATTTAGTAGACGTAAAGTGTGTATTATCTGTTACGTACGAGCGATGGCAGAAAACTGAAAACAGATGTGTCAGTTTGGTCGTAATACTTTGTTAATTATTTAAAAGAGCGAAAAAGTAATTATTCATTGATTGCAATTTGATTATACAAGGGGGAGTGAAGAAAACCATTTATGAAGGACATGTGTAAACTATCTAATGAGCGTACCTAATAAATAAGACTAAAAGTAATAATCGAGTTGGGGATAGTTTAAAGTGGAGTTAAGCGTCCTTATAACGATAGACAGATAGAGCCTTGGCCTTCCCACTGGCAGGCGGTCGTTTATGTGAATTTTATTTTTGGAACAAATGGAAGTGTCCTTTTGTCAGAGGTGAGGAGGTGAAAAAAGGGCCATCTAGTGGTTTCTTTTTAAATCATAGGTTACTTTGACACTGACAGCTGTTTCCCGCTCGAAATCTTGACACGACTTTCTGTCAAGTCCCAACTCCGGGGAACGAAATGAGTCGCTTTACGCTTGAACAATATTGGGAAATATTGAAAACTTATTTCCAAAGTGAGTAGGGGGAGATGGGGCACATTGATACATGGGGCACATTGATACAGTCGACATTATTTGAAAATTGATCGCATTAGGCCGCTCAACCTTTAACACAACGTAACTTGTCTATCAACGCATAGACATGTCTGTCTGACATCTCTGTTCAGCCATCGTATTTCGCCCAACGAGAACAAATCTGTTTTCTGAGTCCGTGAGTAATTTTTTTTACTTTCTTTTGAGTGACTTTTTGTAAAGAATATTTTGTGTTATCAATTTCATATTAAGTTATATTGTGAGCATACGTCAATAATAATGTGGTATATACCTAAAAAGTTGTTTTTAAATGTTGTTTTAATTACAATTAATATTTATATTGTGTGAGGGCAGTTGGGGCACATTGATACACCCCAACTCGGGGTAGTTTGATACGTATCAATGTAAGCAGATGTTTGTCAATAATAAAAAAAAAGCATTAAAAATGCTAATCAAAGTTATTTGAAGACTTATCGTAACAATCTGGGGACTGTTTATTTTATCCATAAAATACCTTATTTATTTTTATTTAAAGCCTAAGAAAGCATTTATTTTATTTATTATTACTTATTAAAACTTATTTTAACATAAATTACAAAACATTTAAATACTGGTTGTATTAATATATGTTATAAAACTATTTAAAACATGTTTTATTAACAAAAAGTTTTCAATAAATACAGATTTTTGGCTATGAATCAAAGTGCCCCTGATATGTATCAATGTACCCCGTGAGTGGGGCAGTTTGATACAAATTTCATTTTTTAGTAAATAGCTTTTAATTTTTTTTGTAGATGATTTTAAGAGTACATTCGTCTAAAATAAGATAGTTAGAACGACATTGAACACAATCAATACTTTACTTTGTTATTATTGTCAATACGATGCCTTTTTTTTGAGTTCAAATGAAAATCGTATCAATGTGCCCCATCTCCCCCTACTGTGTAGCCCAAACAGTGCGTTTTTTGAAAAGAAGTTTTGGCCGAAATGAAGCACCCACCGCGTCTGCTGTACGCAAGTTTGTGCAAAAAGTTCGTAAGATTGGTATGCTAGTGGACAACACTCATGGTCCCCGTCGTCGCACGGTGCGCACAGACGAGAATGTGGCTGCTGATTGTGTAGTTGTGGCATCATTGGACCATTTTTCTTTGAAAATGGGGCTGGGGACAACGTTTCGGTCAACGGTAGGCGCTACAGAGCCATGTTAACCGACTTTGTTTTACTGAAATTGAAGATATGGATTTGAAAGACCTCTGGTTCATGCAGGGTGGCGCGTCATGCCACACAGCCCATGCCACAATCGATCTTTAGCGCAGCAAATTCCCAAATCGTGTTATTAGCCGTCTTGGCGATGTCAATTGGCCGCATCGGAGTTGCGATTTGACCCATTTGGACTTTTTTTTTGTGGGGAACCGTGAAGGACCGATGTTATGCCACCAATTTGGAAACGATTCAAGCACTTAAGGCCAATATCATCCAAGCAATCCGTGAGCTACAGCACGAAACCATCAACAAGGTCTTGGAAAATTGGAGTACAGAATGCGCTACTGCGAAGCCAGCCGAGGCAGCTACTTGAACGATGTTGTCTTCCATAAGTAATTGGAATGTTTGCTCTTACTAATAAAGCCATAATATATGGACAAAATTCAATTTTGTTAATTTTATTGCATTTTTAGAAAGAAACTTGTATTTGGCCCACCCAAATGTTTTGTGTTTTTTTGGGAGTTAAACCTGAGACCCCCCGCTCAGTACACAACATACACTTTACCGTTGATGGCTTAATCCGTCCGAGTTAGTCCATAACAAAACAAGTTACTCCTCTATTTTTGATAGTAAATACTTTGAGTCTGTTGCCTTTTTGTTCCTCTGCCAAATAACTCATTCTGCCCGACCTGCCTATCGCAATGCGCACTATAGCCTCTCCCAGTTCCAGTAGTTTTTTCGAGCTATAAAACAGTCACTCTTAGTCTCATTCTGACCGAACTGCCTCAGAATGCGTCCTTGCACCTCCTCTTTCCTGTCGCTTTTTTGTTACATCGAAGCTCGGAATTACTGGCCAACGTTTCCACTTCGTCTTATTCCGCCCGAGCTGCCTCACAATGTGTCCTCCTCCCGTTTCCTGTCGCTTTTTCGTTTCATCGAAGTTCGGAATTACTGGCCAACGAAGACAGATAAAATTTAAATTTTTTCTCATTCTGCCCGAGCTTCCTCACTATGCGCCCTAACTCCTCCCGTTTCCTGTCCCTTTTTCGTTTCATCGAAGTTCTGAATTACTGGGCAACGAAGGCAGTTAAAATTTCATTTCGTTTCATTCCGCCCGATCTGCCTCACAATGTGTCCTAGCTCCTCCCGGTTCCTGTCGCTTTTTCGTTTCATTAGAGTACGAAATGACTACCCTGTTACAAGATGTAGGTTTTAATAGAATAATAAAATCTAAGACTGACTCACCTCTCTCTTATTGATGTCCTTACTGACCTTCACTGTATGGTGTATATTAGCGTTCATACCTTAAGCCGCCAAGTTGACTTTGGTAATGCTTGCATGCTGTACCAGATAGTTTGCCTCTGGTATAACAACCAGTTCCCATAGTGATGGGTGGGTGGTGGGTGAACATGACGGGTATATGGATGCAAGATTGAGCTGATTGGCTCTTGCAACCAGGGCCAAGCTATCAGACGGCTTAAATTCTCTAAACCAGTTGTTGGCTAATAGCTGGTGCACTTTTTCATTGCATACTCTGAGTTGTTAAGTTTCTGTCATTGTTTCTGTTACCAAAATGAAATTCTTTGTTCACTTCAGCACCGAAAAAATCCTCAGAATCCCTGTACCAAAGTACATACCCCTTCTTCAAAATCCGTATCGGGGTCATCCTCGTGAACAGGACTTTGACGATGCTATAAATAGTATCTAAAATAAAATTAAGACAGATATCAAAGACTTTTATTTTTCATTACCGTGGATATAGCCAGGCAAACAAATGACTTTGTATTCTATGAAAGTTCATGAAGCTGTACTCTACCAATTTTGATCCAAAAAGTTGACATCCTGTCAGTGAACATCTCTGCAAGTCAACCTCCCATTCTTCTGGGCGATACATCCATTTTCAAATCCCTTTCTGCATCCCCCTACAAAGAATTCAATTTGCATTAAATGTCTTTTTGTCTTTTGGCAAACGAATCCATGGATAATGTGTGCAAGACGATAGACCAAATAAAAATTCTCCCCCAACCACCCATCTTTATATCATTCTCACAAAGTTCAACGAAACGCTTCAATATGGTCCTTAACCTCAATTTATAAAAAAAAACCACACACAGAGCCATAGACACAGCAGAGAAGAGTTCATCGCCATCCGGCAAGTATTCCCAGCGTTGGGTTCCCTACTATTGGAATGAGCAGGGCACCACAAATTTAACATCGTGGAGCCAACAAAGAAGGCAAAATCCTTATGAGTCATCGACCACGTGACCTCATTCTTTTTTTTGTTATACGCTTCTTTTGAACAAGCTGTCAGATAACTTACAGAGAACTATATATACCTTCGTTTATCTCGAATACACTCATTTCTGTCGGTTGAGGCGTTATCCAACACCCGAGAGCTATAGAGCTCCCAGCTCAGATTCATTCTATGAGTAGGTGCCTTTGACCCTTTTTGGGGAACAGTTTGTGCTGCTATGGCTACCCTTTTGAATTTTAGCTGTAGGTTCAAATTGGTTTCATTGTTTTTATTTTTCATAAGGATATTCTTTTGGTATAACATGTATCAACATAACACTGGGCATCCTTTATGTGTTTGTCAACCAATGACACTCCCTATAATATATCGATGGGCATTGGGGGGAACACAAGTCAATGTCCCTTGTCATGGTCTTTGTGATTGTGACCACAGCAGGAGCGAATCAAAAGAGAACGATAGAGCATCAGCAAAGTTTGAAGATATTTTAATTGCGAAAACGGGTCCTTCACAGACAACTCGTTCTCAAACTACTGTGAGCGCGAACTGCTCATTTATCTCAAGAAAAGGTAGCAATGGGGCAGAGCACGAAATGCAAGCAAAACGTGTCGAAAATCCTTTAAGCAGAAGCTAGGGTGAAAAATTTGTGTCAACAGAAAAGAAATCCGCGACCTGAATGGAGCCAGGACACAAGAAGGCATTTACAATCCCATAGGAAAGCAGTTTCTATTATCAGCGAGCTTCATATAAAAGGCTCTACTAGAACCATAAGAATGAGAAGGTAGGGAAACCAGCTTACCTTTAACGAAGTGGCTATTCGCACGTTCATTTTGACAGATTTTGTACTGAACTAACGTTTACCGATTTTCGGGACACGACTACGTAATCAACGTAACGTAATCCTATTTTCATTAAAAACTCTTTATAAATAGAAAAGTTGGATCCAAAACGTACGGCATAATGTCCGAAAATGATTATACTGGAGTTTATAGTCCTTGCCGCGAGCGTAGCGAGCCATATAGTGACATACCCCAACTTAACGCAATATAAACTTTGACATTTCGTTACGTAGTCGTGTCCCGAACAACGTGCGAATAGCAACAGCCTACCTTTAATTATACTTTATACAAGACTGCTTTGTGTTCTATTCCATTGCATTGCGTTGTGTTGCATTATATTGCGTTGAATTTTGTTGCGTTGCATTTTATTGCTTTGCTTTGAGTTTATTTGGATTGCGTTTTCTAGCATTGCACTGAGTTTTGTTTCGTTGAGTTCCATTCTGTTGCTGTCCGTTGAGTTTTGTTTTTGTTGCATTGTGTAATATGAATTGCGTTAAGTTTTGTTTCGTTGAGTTGCATTCTGTTGCTGTCCGTTGAGTTTTGTTTTTGTTGCATTGTGTAATATGAATTGCGTTAAGTTTTGTTCCGTCGCATTGTATTATATTGCGATCAACTTCGTTGCGTTTCATTTCGCTACTTTGCGTTGAGTTTGTTTGCATTGCGTTGTCTAACATTACGTTGAGTCTTGATTCGTTGCACTGAGTTTTGTTTCGTTGAGTTGTATTCTATTGCTTTCCGTTGAGTTTTGTTGTATTGCGTTGTGTAATATGTATTGCGTTAAGTTTTGTTTCGTCGCGTTGTATTATATTGCGATCAATTTCGCTGCGTTTCATTTTGCTACTTTCCGTTAAGTTCGTTTGCATTGCGTTGTCTAACATTACGTTGAGTCTTGATTCGTTGCACTGTATTGCATTGCGTTGAATTTATTTCTGCTGTGTTTTGTTGAATTGCGTTGAGTTTCGTTGCGTTGCGTTGTGTATAATATTGCGTTAAGTTTTCTTTGGTTGCGTTGTATTGTATGGGGATCAATTTCGTTTCGTTGAATTTCGTTGCATTGCGTTAAGTTTGTTTGCATTGCGTTGAATTTCCTTGCGCTGGGTTTTGTTGAATTGCGCTGATGACTTTCGTTGCGTTGCGTTGGAATGGGTTGTGGTGCGTTGAATTGTTTTGAACTACGTGAAGTTTTTTTTTTCGTTGCATTGCGTTGTTTTAGATTGCGTTAAGTTTTGTTCCGTTTCATTTTATCTATAGCATTGCGTTGAATTTCTTGTCGTTATGCTTCCTTGAGTTGGGTTAGTTGGTGCGTTGGATTATGTTGGATTTGTTGGATTGTGTTGAGTTCTGTTCCGTTGCATTGCATTGATGGAAGCTTGCATTGTGGCCTCAAGGACTACATGCTTTTGAATTTCCTAGATTCGCCTATTTTTTTTTAAATACTTAAGTGAATGTTTTGTGGCCGGCCGAGCTCCATAAATGTAAACAATATTTCAGGCCTGGTCTAACCTGTGGTTTGTAGAGAAGAAGAAGTTGCTTGGGGCTAAAGTACCTTAGGTAGCTCAACTTAACGGACGCCGATCTTGCTATATAGGATATGCGGTCCTACCAAGTGATTTCTGAACTGACTGTGGCTCCTAAAAGGCGCATTGAGTCCTTGGGATGGATTGAAGGTCACATAGCTTTAGAAGTTTGCAAGTTAGAAACTTAGCACCCTCGTATAGCCATGCATTCATCAGCGTTTATGTGGCTTAACCACACGTGCGCAACTGGCGAAAAGGAGCGTCATTTAATCTGTGGCCTCATCTGAAGCAATTCTCCAGAATCATTGACCTCTAAAACTAGAAAAGTTCGACGCTCGCGTGACACCGAATTCATGTAATAGTTGCAATGCAACGTGCACAGCTTGGAGCCGATAGTTAAGACTATACCCCGAATTCTTCAGACCTCATTGAGTAGGGGTAGACACCACGCGCAGTGTTACCTTTTTCAACTGCATTTGATTGCTATTGCCATTTCCCATAACAAGGTATAGTAAATTTAATCCGTAATCCTTGGTGGAAACAATTTCGAATTAGTCGGAACATCCCTTACCTATTCCATAGCCCAACCGAATCAGAGATCGATTTCCATGGAATTCATAATTAATTGTTTCATTAAAAACCATGCCTGGGTGGATGAGAAAGACCTCCGTTCAACTTTTAGACGCTTGATGCTCCAAGTGCAAACTCAGATAAACCGGCCACCCCCAAGCGAGACATTCGAGCAAAAATTGCAATACCTTAAGTGGGTAGGTAATGTTCTTGTATTTCATTCACTTTCCTTCCCTCTTGCGTTGGTTGTAATTTTTTGCAAATGTCCTTCTGGATTATTTTTTTTTCTTCTTTTTGCTTGCTTGAACTCCCTTGTTTTATTTATTTCACCCTTCAAATTGCTAAAAGTAAACTAATATGTCTTTGCAATCGGACACAAACTGACATACTGTCTGCTAAAAGACACACATCCTCCTACATCATTTTTATACTGTCTCGTAATAAGCAGGATGTAATGGTGTATATTGTATAACTAACTGTAGGTGGGATGGATAGCGAAATACAAAAAAAAAATAATAATTGTTGTCTCGCGAGGTTGTTGACAGGGGTTGATTTTTGATTAATGCTTAAGAACGGTGTGATCCCTGACAATGATGGTTAGCGATAACATATACCTACTCTCGCGTGATAAATTTTTAGTCGTTGTGTGCGTGTAGGGAAATAACCTCGAATATTCCAGTCACCCCAACCCCAGCCTTCCTACCTGCACAAATGCACCCACTATGCACGAGAACAAAGGAAGCTCTTGGAATATAGCTTATAGAAGAAAAGCTTCTATACGGCCGGCGTAGGGTAGTGGTTGCATTGCATCACTGTATGCAATCTCTCACATAACATTTACTCACACATGTGCGAGTTTGAAGGTGAAGGGCTGCAAGATACATAAAAGAAAAAAAAACTAGTCATAGCGCCTGCTTCTACGCGTGAATCTAGTCACAGACGACGAACGCAACCAAGGGCAAGGACATCAGAGCATGCGCATTGCGAACATGTTTTATTTTTTAACTTGTTCAGTGCAAGGTGAAATTGTATGAGGGGTGGCTGAAAGGAAACTACCCCTAAATTCAAGCCACCTTCACACAAGTTGTGGGGTGCAGTATTCCTATGAATATGCATACTTTGACCATGAGCTGCTGATGTAGTGGTGCGTTGTGTGTATATGAGATATAATTGCAATATCGGGCACCCGGTGAATGCTGGGAGAAAGAGAGAGTTTGACCAAAGAGAGTTATTTTGTATTTTCAATTCTTGTTTGACTCTCCTTCCACAGTTTCCATATTCGGTTTTCGGTATCGGTTCGGTTGTCCTTTCGTTGAAAAATCGCATTTTTTTTCTTGTGTTTTGTTTGCCATACAATAGCTAGTAGCTGAGGGTGAAAATAAAATTCCACATCCACCGAATGACACACATATTATGGAATATGTAGTTTCATTCGCTATGGGGTGGCGATATTGCCGTTTTTTTTTTTATCGAGCTAGGTAGGTAGGTAGATGTACAGGTCCAGATTTGATGTGGTAGGGTGGTTATTTTTTTTTTTTTTAATTGAAATAGATTTCTAATGCGCTGTTGAGTTATTTTTAAAAACGGTCAACAAGAGGTGCAAGTTATGTTATTTCTATAAAAGCAAAGAAGGGGAGTTGCTAAACCTTCTTGTAACTATGTTAGGTGGCTGGAACTGGGTGCTATATTTATATATGAAACAATATGTCGAAGTTGTTTATACCCGCAATCGAGGATATTAATAAATTAGTCATCTACTACGTAGATTATTTTAAGGGCTTTATAGGTACCTACTATTTATACTGCACGTAGGTACATAATTAATATCCACGCCTTCTATAAAGAAGGTACGACGAATGGGGTGGTAAATAAACATATATGTATACAGAAACAACAGATTGCTTTACCCAAATAGGTAGATACCCATACCTACTCAAATAACTGAGCCCTTAAACAGGGCAAGTAACGCAATCGTGGTCCCAAGCCCTTAAATATGTAATTGACGCACGGTCACTTGTACCTATATTGGTGGAGTTAAAGAGTTAGCGAATTTCAGAGGCTTAGCCTCCTAAAACGACCTGTATGTGTAATATATCTACCTTAAATTTGCCATCGAAAGAAGCTTGCGTAAGAGTTTTAACGAACCCTGAGAGCAGACCGCTGGGGTAGGTACAACCTATAATTGTGTACTTAAAAGTCATTGCAGTCATTGCGATCGGCGCGATGTCTCTCGCCCGCACCGCGAAAGCGTCGACCACGCCACGCCCCGCCCCCCTTCCCCCCGCGCCGATAAAACAGCTTATTTCATTTATTTATTTTATTTTATAATAATTTTATATATCCACATGCAATAAGCGAAAATTTGGCTTTATGTCACTTTCCCCATTTGGCCTTTTGACGATTTATCAAAGTGTCATATTGCCAAATGCTAGAATTTGGCTTTATGTCACTTTCACAAAGCGACATAATGAAGCCTGGCCTTATGTCACGGCACCGCCAACCTTTAAATAAATGTTTATAAAATATTGCTCCAAGATGAGGACGTGTTGTTCTTTCCTATAACACTGTAGCATAAACTACCAGCTGTCACAATAGTTTCAAAACTTTACAATAAATGAAGTATAGTCCAAAGCTTGGGAACATTTTTGGAAAACTTTTATAGCCCGAAATTCGTCACACATTTTGACAGCTCGTAGTACCGCCTAAGCTAAGTTAACTTAACAGAAGCAGTGAATTGTACACACCAAAAACATAAATTAAAAAAGAACCAACCAAGCCGGAAAACCTTATTAATGAGCTTAGGTTAGGCTAGGTTTACGGGTTGACAGAGCAGGGTATATCCTGCTGTGCCACACTTAGGTCCTTATGGACCCATTGTGATGCCCCCGCCAGACTTATATCTTTTGTCTTTTGAGTGTTTTGTGTGACGAAAACAAACAATACGAAAATTAGCCTTCTTCCACGATGTGTTAAATGGGATAGGATTTTGCTCGTCCTACAATATTCCGATATCAGTCCAAACTGACTCTAATTGGTATTGATTTATGATGCTCAAGCATTTTTAAGTAAATTTAGAAAAATTAAAGAAGGCCTCACGCCCCCACCTTTTAATATAAAAATTAAATTAGGATCAAAAATAATGTTAGGGTATTATTTCATTGCGGCTTTATTTTATTATGAAATTAAACCCCAATTGAAAAATGAAATAAGGCCCCAAAAATTGAAATTACACTCCAAATTTAGACAATCTCTGTTGTTGTTGTACTGTATGCACATTATTGGGGGCCTTATTTCATTTTTACTTTTGAGGCTTTATTTCGCGGAGCCCTTATGAATATGCCGTCTGACACAATGACACCAGAAATCCTACTGTGACAAAACTATACCGCGTCAACTTTCCTCAGGCAACGGAATGGCTTCGGCCAGACTCTGAGCCAGGGCAAGAATGCCATCGTGTATTCACGGATGGCTCTAAAACCGGACAGGGGTCTGGTTCTGGAGTCTTCGTAGAAAGCGAGAACATTAGACTACATCACCCCTTAGGGCCTTAGGTAACCATGCGTCTGTCTTCCAAGCGGAGATTTTCGCTATACTTATGGCTATGCGCTAAATTGGGACAAACAGGTGAAGGGCTAGAAGCATATGCGTTTGCAGTGATAGCCAAGCTGCACTAAAAGCACTGCTTAACCCTCTTACCTCGTCCAAGTTAGTGCTCGAACTCAAGCTTTCTCTGAACTTGGTAGGTAAGCTAAACACGGTCAAACTTGTTTGGGTCTCAGGTCACACTGGCATCCAGGGAAATGAGATCGCTGATGAGTTTACCAATAATCATTTTTAACCTTCAACTTAAATATTTTGACGGTCACAATAGATCATTTTTTATGAAAATTTTCGCCATTGTGACTTTGTAAAAGTTATCCTGGACACTTAAAATGATTATTAGTACTTTAGCCTGGAAGATTCCATTTTCGATACGTCGCGTGTGTCGGTGTACCAAACCATACTACAGTAGAAGTTCGGAAATGTTGACTCTCAGAAAAGTTTACTATGCAGAAAAGTTGACCAAATTTTAGCTACCATACGTTACCTTAAAAAGTTGACTTTTTAGTTGACTTTTTAGTCAACTTTTTAGAGCGTGACTCTTTTTTTTACTTCCATTCGGTTTTTTATATATCTTTTACATCAAACGATGTAAAAAAAATAACACAGCAGCTACGCATTCCGAAAAAATTTATGTTTCCATGGCAGCTGCGTGCCAGTTACAGTTAATTTAGATTATAACCGACTTTTTCTTACGTGTATTGTCCATTCGCACAATTAATTTTATTTCCTGTCCGGTATTTAATTAAATTTTGGCAAAAGAATGGCACAATGGAACAAAATACCTACTGATTTTCTACAGATATTGAAGTGTCCAGAAAAGTTGACTTTTCGGAAAAGTTGACAAGCTCTGGGACATTTCGATCAACTTTTCCGAGCTTCCACTGTATTTAGGTCTTTAAAACCTTATAACAAATGGCGCATAGTTCACAACTTGAGCGAATTTTTGGAAATGGAAACCCTTTATAATGCGAAATTCGTCGCACATTTTGACAACTTATAGGTACTACCGCCAAAGCTGGCTGTGTTTCGGCAGATATTTAGCTAGCTACAGTGAGCATCAAAAGTAAGTAAACCCCACTAAGGTTTTCATTTGTCTTTAGAGTTGGGAAACAATTTTGTTTTAAATATCTGTAAAGTAAATTTTTCTGTCGAAATGAAATATGTTTTGTTATTGTTAAACTACTAACTACTCATTGGTGTTCATTAAAAAAAAGTGTGGAATTAGTCAGCGGCGAAACCTTATTAGTGACTGTTATGTTTTCATCAATTTGGCAAGTCTTTTTTATACAGTCACTTTGGCAACTCCATTCCATCAATTTTAACTTAAGTTTTTGATGGTTATATTGTCGGCACTGGTTTTGAATATTCTGTATAATTTTGAACTGTGGAAAACTCTAGAACCAATTTGTACATTACACATTATATTATTAATTAAACAAACAGTGTTTCCCTTTATTAGAAAATATAAAAGTGACCTTAGTAAATGCTCCAAGTTTCAACTTTTTTGTCTTAATTGGTTTCAAAATTAAAGGGGAGTCGATAACAGCCCGAGATGAAAAGGGGTGTGTGCTTTTACCTAAGACATTCTATACCAGCCATTCTATTGACTGCCCGATATTTTATTTCCTAGTTTTGTGCCATAGCTTTTTAATGCAGTGAACTCCGGACTTAGATTTTGATGTCAAATAAATAAGACATACATTTTATTTTCCATTTTTTTTTTTTTCTTAAAAATTTTTTTTAGAAAGTTTAATTTTTCTGTTTTTTTCTGTTTGTTATTACCTATTGAGAATTGGAGACTTCGCTCCGGTAGTTGAAATAATCTACAAGAATAATGAGAAAGCACAATTCTTCAAGAAATCAAGAATGACATGAAACTCAGCGTCAAGATTGAAGAAGTTCCCAAATTATGGAATCATTCAAAAATATGCTCCCTTAACTCGTTAAAGTCATAACGAGCTGATGAAGAAACTATACGGAAGAAATTTAAATGGGACCTCCACGTCCTATGTTCCTGATAAATATGGTTATATGTAAGCACCTTGAATATTTACGTCTCTGTAATTAATTATTCAATCAGCTTATTTACGGGTTTAGTTTGTCCATTTGTATTGGCGCTATTCTACGATACCCGGAGGCCCAGAGCTTAGCTTCAATGAGGGCCGAGGTCTGTGCTAATGTCTCTATTACATACATACATACATACATAGCTTTTTAATGCAGTGAACTCCGCTAAGTAGCTTACAGCTGCGTTTGGAAGTAGACCCTGAGAGGTGGTGCTTGCGGATATAGCCCATCCTCTTCATGACTGCCCGATATAAGCAGAGGTGGGATTCTGTAAAATACGAAACGACAAACGCTTTCGTTTTCACTAAACCTGTCTACGGCTATTGTCGAAACGATATCGCTTGATCGTTTTCATTTTATATAATCTGGCCCCAAGCATTTGGTGATTATAAATGGTTGGCCGACGCTGCGATGACGCTGCGGTACCGCGCGTTAAAAAACGCAAGTGTGCACCGAGGCTAAGATGCAAGAGCGGTGACGCTGTGGCACCGCGCGTTAAAAAACGCAAGTGTGTACTTAATTTGTCAGTGTTACAAGGGACCTGTCCTTAACTACCTACTCTATCTTAACTTCAATACAGAGATATTAATTGCAATTTGCAAATAACCACATTCATCTAATTGTTGCATTTTCAGCGTGCATTAATGAACCCGTTATCCCTACCACACTCTCCCACCAAAAACGATTCAACGTTCGTTTACCCTTGGAAGTGGAGATTCTACAAAACAAAAAACTGAACGCTTTATAGCTTTAGACCCACATTCTCCGCAGAGTTTTATGCCCATCGAAAACAGCCAACACTAAAGGCCGTAAGTAGAGGTACCTACCTACACTTTCCTATGACCAACAAAACAGTACACAAGTCACAAAGTTACAAAGCAAAAAAGAAAATCCATCGGCGAATGGAGTAACATATAGTTAGTAACTCACCCCCGCCTGTGAATCAACATTCTATAAGGCAAATATAGTGCGAAACACCAACAACAACAACAACAATTCGCCGATAAAAGTGATGACGACGCTCAGTGCACCCGACCTACCCATACCATTCGCGACTTAAGCTCTTCCTTTTGTCACTTGCTTCGCGTACATTCTCAGAATTCAAAAAAATATTCTCCATCTCCTCCACCATCTCTCTTTGCTAAGAGAACTACATTACACAGCTAGCTAGCAATACTTTTGCATTTCCTCCATTCCCAAGTAACCAAAGCCATCCCTTATTCTAGCATTGTCGGCACAATCACTGAGAGGGGGTGGCTTTTATTGATGGATTCTGTTATTCTGTCATTCCACTCGATTTCCCCACGATGAAAATCTACTCACCAGTCACCATCAAATATGCCAATATACAAAACAACAACCATATTTGTCTCTCTCTCTCTCAGACTAATATTTTTCCGGAATAAGATAGGCAGAAACGCCAAAAGCAACCCCATACCCCAACCCCACCCACTGAAAGCAAGTAAACTTTGTTATTGGAGTCGCATTCGAAGTGCACACCAACCCTGCTCCTGCTCTATGTGCAAATTTGAACTTGAACCACACAAACACAATCGCAATGCACAATTTTTATTGCTTTTCGAGCAGTTCTTGCTTCGTGTCTCTCACCAAGAGCAAACCAACGAAACCAACACTCAACCAAACGTTCGTGTAAACAATGTGTGAAAATGGAATTTGCAAGTTTTGTACTTGTACTTGAGCATTGAGCTTGAACGCAAGTGGAGCAGTGTTAAGGTCGTCTTCGATATGGTGTGAGAGTGCGCTCTCTTTGGAAATTGAATTTTATTTGTGGTCGTGCCCGTGCGGTCGTTGAAAATGAGAGCACACACTTGTTCAAATCCGGAAAACGATTTAATCAGTGTTGTGACGGATTGTGTTGCCATTTCAGTGAAGTATTCGTATTGAAAGTGCGACTTAAGCGTGAGTTAATGCTAGAAGCAGGAGGGATATCGAAATTGACTCCTAATAAGGACAGGATTACGGACATATAAGTAATAAAATGGAGACAAGACAAGACGCACCCCTGGCGAAGTCCAACGCCCACGGTAAAAGGTATTGAATTAACACCGTCAATTCCATACTCCTGTAATACACTCCAGAGCTTACCTCGAGGGACTCGTGAGTCTATAGATCCTTAGATCTCTCAATTCGAAATATTCTCCGGCAAGGCTGTACGGTATTACACAGGCCATATAAGGATTGAAAATTATAGGAAACAGAACCCCTGGCGAAAGGCAGTAATTTAACACCTTCCGTTCAACCTAGGATAGCCGGTACAGTTTGAGGAAAGAAATTATGTCAGGATGGAACCATCAATTTCTTACTTCTTTGCTGAGATTTTCTCAGTGTAGAACCATCAATTCCGCCAGAGCTTACATCGAAAGACTCAGTCGCATGCCTTTTCATGATGAAGGTGGTGAAGGTTGCTGTAAGGCTGATGAGGGGCCCCAAAGAAGAGGGGTCAATTACATCTCGCCTGGAGTAGGTCACAACCCGGAAAATCAGGTGACTACTCAGCCAAGGACATGTCGAAAGCTGAACAGGCGCCAGGATGTCCCAGGAAGCTTTAGCCAAGAGATAGTATAGTGCCTAGCACATCACAGGCGAGGACCTCTGAAGGAGTTAGCGCGAGATTGACCACAGCGAGGGCGAAGGGCCATTTGCCTCTCATCTCGAATGCGACCAATCCAAAGCGCGCTGTATTTGTCCCAGGTAAGGAACTCCAGGATGCTCGAAAAGAAGTCGACACGCCGACATCCTCTCTCCGGCAGCAGGCAGGCAATCGAAAAAGGCCAAATTTACTGACAATGTCAAGGAGAATGCTGGAAATCCAGAATGAAGGCTAACCGAAGACTAATGTATGCTATTTGAACTGAGAATTCTGGATGGTGTCAATGAAGCCATCCTGAAAGTGAGTAGCACAATCCCACTCTTCGGGCAGCTAACCACTTTCAAAGGGTTTAAAATAGTGCAGTGCGACGACAAAAGAACTCGGGATTGGTTAAAGAATTTCGTTGTCAACACAGACGCACCTTGGCCAAATGAAGAACTGCGCGTCATTGGCAGGAAAGAAATCCTTAACTTTACCAGCTCCAAAGTTTGCATCTACATTCAAGGACCATATTTGTCCAAGTTGGTTGGCGCCCTCACCGGTCACAACCTTCTAAGAAGCCATATAATGAAACTAAATCTCAAGAATGACGACATAGAGGCTGCGGTGATGAAGAAGCCCACGAAGACACACCTCACTTTCTATGTCCCTGCCCAAGTCTCTGTCAATCCAAGAACGCTCTAATGTCTCAATATCTAATCTTTACATGTTTCTGAGGACAGCGAGATGGATTGACAAAGTCGAGTAACCATGGGAAGGATGAAATAAATCCAATACAACACGCCTAATCGCATCGAAGGGTATCACAATGGGTCAACGAGGACCCGAGTGGGGTGAAGAAGAGGCTACTCTGCTTCACTAACCCTAACCTATGCCTTTTCATTAACACATAAATAAAAACATAATTGCTTATCCCCCAAACTTGACTTCATCAAAGCTCTTCGACGCATTTTTAGCACCTTGATGGGGCACCTATAAATTGGAGCAATTCTTTTTATTATTTTAAAATTGACACTATCACCACATCTGATAATCGCCTTGTTTTTCGGCGCGCTTGGACTCGTACGGCGTTAGGTAATAACGCCCAAGGAAATAGCGCCCAAATCGATTTGGAAATAACACCCAAAATACATACAACAAGATGGAAATAAAGCCCAAAAATGATTTGCAGATTAATAGGTAGGTACGTATTGCCCGCCCATACGTATTAATCTGCTGTCCCCGCTTGGGGTTTCTGTCAGATTTGGAGTATGCGTGAAATTGGATATATTGATGTTTTTTTTTGCAGTACAAACTCACACTTACTCCAAAATCCAACAAAAAACCCAAGCAGGGGGTTGCAGGGGATAGCTTTCCCCCATACTTATTGCTCTGTCTATGCATTTCCACTCACTATTTTGGGCTTTACTGCTTGTCAAAAAAAAAACATACCCTGGAAAGGAAATAACACCCAAAATGACGGAAAATTTTGCTACAACAAATTGTACGAGTTTTTTTTTAGTGTTATTGCCTAACGCCGGCTCGTACAAATAAAAAAATAAATAAATAGGTGGCGCAACAGGCGGGTGACACCCAAGGCCTAGCTTCTCGCAACCATTCGTTTTGTGTGAGTTTCTATTTTTGGAACGAATGGAAGGGACCTACAATTTTATGCCGAGTCCGAACGGCTGAATTGAGAAGCTTTTTCATGACAGTCATACTCTCGGATGTTTGTCAGACGTTCGCGAGAGGTGGCGCAGTAGAAAAAAACTTTAAGATGTAATTTGTGTTTTTCCGGGGATCGAACCTGGGATCCCTCGCACAGTAGTCCAGCACACTAACCACTGCGCTACTGCGCCCACGGCTCGTACAAATAGACATTTATTTTCCTCTTCACCTTAGAACCTGAGCATCTCTGGCCGAATTTCATGCACTCTGGAAGATTTACTGACTTGGCTACATGAAATTTGGCCCCAATGAAAAATGGTCTCAAACTGAAAATGAAAAATCACCCCACAAATTTACATGAAAGGCAACAACAACAGAAAATTGTGTAAAATTCTGCGAATTGGGGTGCAAATTCATATTTTGGGGCATTTTTTCATTTTTAACGTATAGGGGGACATGCTGCCCCCCTGCAAGGGGTTTACTGTCAGATTTGGGGCGTTATTTCATTTTTGTTGGGGCCTTATTTCCATCTTGAAATTGGCATTATGAAAAACAACCCCAATTTTGGGGTAATTTTTCATTCTTAGTTTGGGGCCAAATTTCATGTAGCCACTTTTAACAATTTGATGACAAAACTTCACTTCCTCTACCGTGGGACTATTTCCAGTCCGGCAGTCCTCACCCCAATGAGGGAAGTTGCATGCCCCCACCCCAATGCAAATGCTTTTTGGGTTTTATTTCCATTTTGTTGGTAATTTTTGTGCGTTATGTATTCTTTTGGGACGGTAGGTATTTCCGAATTGATTTGGGCGTTATGGCCAGAAAATCTTGCTGTAGATCACGCTTCAACGAGTCACTGTTGCCTTCTATTTTGGTGTTTATACAGAATGTGCAGGTAATATAGGAGTAAGATCGGAATTCCATTCACTTTAATAATCTTTTTATTACAAAGGACAACGTTTACTGGTCCGTCTACATAATAAGTGCAGTTAGCCATTATTGATTCCAAAGCTGACACAGTAGTTTCCGCATCGAAAAACTCCGTATCGGCAACACTCTTCGTGGCCTTCTTCCATTCACCCTTAAAAAAAGCGATCGCTCTCTTCCAATACTATCACAAATTTACACCTACAAACGCAAACGTCGGCAATTTCAATCCCAACCCAAACACAAACATTCCAATTGGAACTACTATTTTCTTTTTTTTGTATTACCCGGCACTGTTATGTTATGTGTATTTATTCAATGCCGTCGTCTCGTCTCCTCTGACATTGCATGCGCACACCATCAAACCACAATGAGATGCGAGCAGCAGCGGCGGCGGCGAGCCAAAGCCAGCCAGCCCTTGTGCATGGTTTCGTGTTTTTGTTTTCATTTGATTTCCTTCGTTATTCTATTTTCTTCTCGTCATTTTCGCTTTTGAGTTCTGTTTTCATAATCAGAAACAGAGCGCGGCGCACACGACAAACTACACACAATCGACTTCGACAAACGACAACGACGACAATACGAAAACGGTATCAGAAAAAGAAGAGTTGCTCTCGTGCTCGTTGAGCTCTGTTCCGTCGTTCCATCCAATCCACACCAAAGCTACACGGTGTTGTCGTT